>BSBN01000626.1:7500-1270504 GCA_027924645.1 Cunninghamia lanceolata | reverse complement strand
CCATTTTTCTAACAGAGAATACAATCTTGGGTTAATCACCCCGTGGTTTTCTCCCTTAATAGGGTTTCCACGTCAAAAATATTGTGTCATATGTATTTCCATTTCATGGTTATGTTTGCTCATTTGAATTAATGTTACATTGATTATTAATAAAGTTTAGAAAAAGAAATAATTAGGATAACTGATTCACCCCCCCCTCTCAGTTATCAACAATTGGTATCAGAGCTAAGTTCCTCCTAACAAAGCCTAACAGCTTGAGGAAGATATGGGAATTCAAATGGATGCATATGGTTTAAGGGAGCAACTCAAGACTGCCCTTGATGATCTTGAACAGTCAAACTCTGAAGTAAATGAATTAAAGGAAAGACTCAAATAGGCTGATGATTTCATGAGAGAACTAAAAGACAAATTAAGTCTCTCTATGAAAAAGAGAAAGGAGCTGCTTTAGCAATTGGCAAGACAAGGTGAAGCAAATAATGCAAATGAAGAGCTAAAAGAAAAAACTGAGTTGTGTGAAAAGTTATCAAAATAAATCATTATGGTAAGACATGAAATGGAATCAGGAGTCATGAAGTTTACCCAAGAAGTTGAAGAGAAAGGAAAAACTGAAGATAATCTAAGACAATCTCTCAAGGAGAAATTAGAAGATTGCCACCAGATGGATAGAATTATCAGACATTTTGAATCTGATCTTGAAGATGCTAAAGATAATGAAGAAAAATTTGAGGATCAAATTGTCTCTCTCAAAAGGGATCTTCAAACAGCAAATGAGTATAAAGAGAAATTCAAGATAAGTTCTGCTCAACTTGAAGTTCTTCTTGGAAGTCAAAAGAAGGTAGATGACAAGTGTGGTTTGGAATATGAGAAAGGAGAAAGCTCCGGATCCGGTCAGAAGAATTTTGGATCAGAAAATCCATGGAATAGGCCTAGAAGACCTCCGGTAAGACAGCCTAATGCTCAAAGATATCCATCCTTCAATGGATACTGCCACAACTGCAATCACTTTGGTCACAAAGCTAATCAGTGCAGAAAGAGAATGAATCAGACTAATTCATCTTTTTCCGAACAATGTTTTAACTGCAAAAGGTATGGTCACAAATCTCATGAATGCAGAAATATGCAAATGAACAAATCATTCAATGGTAGATGCTTTGCATGCAATAGAATAGATCAAAAGGATATCAGTCAAATATGCAAAGAAATGTTGTTTGCCAAATCTGCAATAGATCTGGTCATAGTGCAAAATTTTGTAGAAGCAAGAATCAGGACAAAAGAGGTCCGGTATATCATAATCATCAAGATAAGGGTAAACAAAAGGTGAATGCGGATGAAGTTAAAAGTGAGATGAATAAGATTTGGGTGAAGAAAAGTATAGAGAATGTAGAGGTTGGATCCGCACCAGACTCTGGTGCTGATAATCCTTTCGGAAATTAAGAAGTGAGCTCTGGCTCAGGGGGAGACACAAAGAAAACCTTGTTCCCCCAGCCAGTCAACCAGTGCCGGAACTGGCACAAGAAGAGTTGCAGATTGTAGGGTTCATAAGGGCAACATCCAAACAAACTATGGTAAAGATTTGGAAGATCCGCATGATGTTTAAAGATCAGGATTGATCTGGTTCTTCAAGTCTTCTGAATAAGGCAAAACCGGAATAATGTAGGTCGAGCATTTATTGCAACCCGATATCAGGGTTTGCGGAGCAATATAAGGGTTTTCTCATTAACCACGTACTCATTCTGCATTCAAGAAGAAACGAAAAGTGGAGCTCTGCAACAAAATTCCTCAAGTTCATCAAAGATCATTTGCAGAAGTCTTTACATCTAGAAATCAATCCAACCAACTCCGTGAAACCGAAAGGCGCAAAAGGTATTTTCCGTTTCCAATATCTCACTGCAAATCTTTTGATAATGGCTACTCCGAATATAGTAAAGATCTCTAATAGACCTCGCCCCACATTTAAGAAACATCCATACAAATCCTTGGAGGTAGATCCCCTAGGTGCATTTTCCAAGGTTCTGCATGGTGTTTTGCATACCGAAGATATTAGGGTTTATATACACGCAAATGTTGAAGAATTTGGGGAATTCAAACTAAGAGATATCTATCACAAACAACTATTAGATGATTCATTTGAGCTTAAACCTCAATACAAGGGCCTCCGGAACAAGCACTTTGCACAATACATACATTTCTCCTGTTTTACGGAGGATGAATGGGTTAGGTACATTTTGAGCAGAATACATGACAACTTCATGTGGTTAAATGGATTGTTCAAAATCACAAAAGATGCCATCAGGGCAGTTACTGGATTACACTCATCCGATGGGATTCCTGTTCTTAAATCTGTGAAGAATCAAACTATGAGTGAGGCTATCGGATCCAAGTTTGACAAAAGAGAAATGACAGTAGATGACATCTCTGATCCGGATGTCAAGTTTGCCTCCATGATCATTGGATATAAAATATATCATTCTAGCAGGGAAAACTCTATACCTGGAACTGCCATCTACACAGCTTATGAAATGTTAAGAAAGGATGCAGACTATGATCTTTGTCAGCTTCTCTTGAACCAACTCTTGGAGAATTTGCGGAAAATCAAGAAAGACAAAAAGAATTCATTCAAATATGGTGGATTAATATTGTGCTTATTTTTCTACTTTATGAATGAGCTTCCCGGATCTAGTGGCTGGGTGTGGGAGAGTGATAGGCCAGTAGCTATCCAAATCAGAGATTATTTGCATGGACTTGGTGACAACAAAGCACAAAATACAGCTCTGTGGGGATACTTCAAGAACTTTCAGAGCATGATGCAAGCAAGAGAAAGAATTCCTCAGTCTCTTGTTGAAAAATACAAAGACACAGTATGCTTTATGGTAGAGACAGATCAGTGCCTAATGGAGGCAGTAGAACCAAGAACTGTGTGGATCATGCCCATGGGGTATGAAGTTGATGAACAAATTGTGGAGCTGCATGTTCAACACATGCTAAGTCAGGCAAAAGATCCAAAGGCAGAAAGGTTTGGAACCTTTGAAGAACTGAGTGTAAAGATTCATGTGGAACTCAGGGAACCTGAGATCAAGAGGAAGGTGAGAAAAGAAGTAGAAAATGTTGCAAAAAGCTTTGGCATCTCAAAGGAGGCATTTGATGCCCACAAGAAAAGGATGGAAAGGGTTGAGGAAGAGAAGAAAGAGGCAAAAAAGAAAAGCAAGGAAAGTGCTCTGGTAGAAACCTCCACCCGGACTAGATCATCAAAGAGACCTGCCCCTGCTACTGCCAAAAGCTCAAGGGCATCTAAACCGGAAGCACAATCATCCGGAAAAGGAGAAAAGAGAACAAAGAAAAAGGCAATAAGGTCCTATGTTAGCCTAAAGGATGATGAGGAAACCGAATCAGATGAGGAGATAAGGAAACTGAAGAAGAAGAAGAAATCATCCGGTGAACATTCTACCAGTCAAGGAGAAGAAGAGAAGGAAGAGGAATTTGTTGAAAAACCCACTCTATCCTTAGATGTTGTGGTAAAAACAGTCACTGTGGATGGAAACCTGCAGCCCTTAACAGAATTCTATGATGATTATAATGAAGCAGATAAAAAGATTCTGGAGGAAGCCACAGTTCAGTTTTTGAATACTTACAACAAAGCTTTTATTGAAATAATCTCTCTAATTCCCAAAAGTTTAGAGAAAAGGCTTGAAATGAGGAAGAACAATGCTCAAGCAAAAGATCTCGAGATCCAGGAACAGGTCGCCATTCAGCTCTTCCCTTCAATCACTTATGATCTTTAAAGAGTGCAAGGATGAGTTTCGGAGCAAAGCCAGGATGAATCAGCTCATGCTTGGTGAAACCGACAAAGTGGCAAAAGAGACTGAAGAGATTCTCCGAAATACTCTTAAAAAGTTCAACATTCCCATCACAGAGGACTCTGGTAAAGACAAGGGCTCAGAATCCCCTATTCCGGAAGAGATGGCTCATGGACAAACAAATATCTCTCCTTCAGTTTCCCCTACAGCTTCCGGATCTAAAGGAGAAGACACAATACAGGAGAAAGAAGCAGGAGTGAAGGAAAAAGAAGTTGACAGTACCAAGGTTACAGAGGAAGAGAAGACCCCAACAGAGAAAACCACAACTGATAGTGGTAAGAATATAGAAGGAGAGAAAGCTCCAAGGGACATCCCTAAGAATGCAGAAGAGAAGAAACACCTGTCTCCGGCAAGAGACACTGCAGAATCAGTCAAGGACTTCTTGACAAAAGTAGCTATGGAGATTGATGAACCGGACCTATTAAAAGGGCCTCTGGACTTTGATTCTCTATCTCTGGTGCAAACAATGAAGATAGCTTCATTTGCCAATGCGAAGGCCAAAGAGAAACTACTGAAATCTCACATGGAAGACTGTGAGCTTATAGAGGTAGCATCCGGAGTTTTGGAAAAAATCATGCCAACTTTTTAGAAGGATCCCACAGCATCCGGTAATCTCAAAACTCTAGTTAGCAGTGTTAATACACATTTTGATTCTCTAAAGAAATCAGCTGAAGAAAAGGTCCAGAAGAAGTTTTTGGACAAGAGATTCTCAGAGGTACAAGGATTAATCACTAATGATAGGAGAAATATGAGTATTGGGATAAAGAGCTTAGAAAATGCTCTCAAGGATGGCGGTGAAGTATACAAATTTTGTATTTCCTGGTCCAAAGCAACAGTAGAAATTGAGAAGAAAATACAAGAGCAAGAGGATAAACTACTAAGTTTGTCTTAAAGTTTTGATCCTCTCTCTTCCTCCATAGTAAATCAAGAGTGTCAGACTATTGCAATCACAAATGCAATAAAGAATTTTGAGAAGGAAAGGAAGAACATAATTAGCCGGATGGGTGAACTTAGAAAGATTATTATCCCTAAGTTAGAGGCCATGCATGAGGCCATAAGTGATGCTCAGACCACCGCCCAAACCAATGATCCGACAGATCTTAAGAGGGTAGAAGCTTTTGCATTTTTGTTGAGTGGTCACATCTTAATTTTGGATAGAATGAAGCAAAGTTGGGCTACAGAACTCATCCAACTGAAAACAACTTTTGCAGACATACTGCAGTATATGTAAGTATTCCATATGTATATACTTATGCGGCTAAGTATAGTAAAATTTTTGAAAATTTTGGTGTGCGGACCCTACCCTTTGCCATTGATGTCAAAGGGGGAGGAGCAGTGAAAAATGAGGAATCCAACTAAGGGGGAGCTCCGGAAAATGTATATAAAAACAGAGCATCAGCCAAGGGGGAGCATAATGTAAACACTTAGTCATTTTTCACTAAGTGTTGCCATCAATGCCAAAGGGGGAGATTGTTGGCAAGAGACACTATATGGATTCATGATTGTTGTCATTGATGGCAACAAAGTTCATCCCACACATCCGCAGGACATGGTGTATCTCTACCGGAAGTCAGAATGAAGAATGTGGTGGTCCGGTAAACAAGAATAGAGCATGTGGCAAGGTCCGACAGACAGGTCCGGATCTCTCAGAGGAAGTATCTTGGTGAAGTACGGATTTGAGGAAGTCAAGAGGACTACCTTGAGTGATAGATTCCAAGGTTTTAGCCTCCGGTGATAGATGAGGTAAAAGATATGAATACTTGAGTACTGGGTTCCTGAGTGACAGTGTGAACAGAGGAAGAACTGACTGACAGAACATTAGACTATTTTTCGGATGTGTTTCTGATGGTGGTAAAGGTCATGAAGACATGAATTATGTTTGGCCGACATGATTAATGATTTCTACAAGTATATGCTTGATCCGCATTACTTGATGTGCAAGGATTCAGCTGACAGAACAGAGTTTGTGAAAAGATTGACTGTTCCAGGTGCCGACTAGAAAGATAATGAAATCACTTGTGCGGATATATATATATATATATATATGATGGATTTAGTTGTGAGATGTGTTGGTGGTGATAAGTGATATGCGAATAAAAGCAGAGCAGAGCAGAAGCAGTAAGGAAGGTCTAGTATGTGAAAGGAAAGCAGCATAAGAGAAGAGAAAAGATGAAGTGCAGCAGATCAGTGTACCGAGCCTAACCGGAACTGAACTCCAGCATATGTGGATGCCTCCAATCAGTTCAAGTATTGTATAACACTCTTTTGTAGACAGTGTGTCTCTTGTAGGCAGTGTGCCTCCTTGTGAGCAGTGTGCTCGGGCAGTGAGCCCTAATTGGCAAGTGCCATTTTGTATTTCCATTCTTCTAACAGAGAATACAATCTTGGGTTAATCACCCCGTGGTTTTCTCCCTTAACAGGGTTTCCACATCAAAAATATTGTGTCATGTGTATTTCTATTTCATGGTTATGTTTGCTCATTTGAATTAATGTTACATTGATTATTAATAAAGTTCAGAAAGAGAAATAATTAGGATAACTGATTCACCCCCCCCCCCCTCTCAGTTATCAACAGCAATGTATTTAGGGTTTTCAATTTTTGTTTTCAACAATGGGTTTGCAATATCATGAAGATTGAAAGGTTGCAAACATACATCCAACTAGCATGAAATGAACATGAAATATTGATATTATGCAATCAAACAACTCACATAAACATAGATGAACATACCCGGCATTGAAAGCTTATCTTCTTTATTGAATATAGAGCTGATTACAAATTGATGATGGCTGGAAATTACAATCAGTCAAGTTTGATTTGAATTTCAGACCTTCAAATACATCCAAAAGTGCCAAAAAAAAGGTCCAAACCCTAGCCGTATGAATGGAGGATGAAACTCTATGTAGTATTGATGAAATACCTAGCAAGGTATGACTGAAAAGCAACTGTAGCAGCCAAACTGAGGTCTGATATGACTGTTATAAACCCTGTAACAGCTGATGCAGTCAAAAAGTGTGCAAGAACTCCTTCAATTTGGATTGATATAGGCTGGAATTGAAGCGATTTGACCCTAGAATGATGTAAAACCCTTATTCCTTTGAAATGAGCTGATCAAACCCTCAAACATATAGTTGATATGAACCTGATAAAGTGTGATATGAACCTGATAAAGTGTGATATGAAATTCCAGCAAGCTGTATGATGTAAACACACTCAAATATGCCTCCACAATGATGCGCCAATATGCCAAAGTGAAGCGATGAGACCCTAGGAGCAAAATATCATCAATTTATAACCCGATCTGCCTTATTCTTCAATGAACTTGCAAATAATTCCTTCAAACCCTAGCTGAAACTGAAATGCTCATGAAACTCAAGAAGTTTGAAGCCATATCTTCACAAAAAATCCTCCGGTTAAGCACAATGATGAACTCCATATGAATTCACCTCTCATGGTGGATTGGGATCATCTCCAAACCACAATAATTCAAGGGAACACAACCTTGAACAAACTAAAAATCACTTTCAGCCAAGAGCAAATACTCAAAATGCAAAGTTTACTGAATGATCAAGATGTCAAAAATGATGCCAAAGACCTCCTTTTATACTTTTTCCTTTGGGCAACCCAATTAGACAAAATATAAACAATTTTCAAGTCCATCGTCAATATCAAATCTTCAATTTAATATTTATTAAATATTTTTCACTTATCCACCTTGGACGCCAATCCATAAAATAATAAAATAATAAAATAATATTATTTTATTATTTTTTTTGCCTTTTCTCCCTAGGTGCCGATTTTCTTGGCAAAAATAATATTTTTTTATTATTTTTTCTTATCTCTCCTTTGAGCGTCGATTTTGCCCAATAAAATAATATTTTAATATTTTTTTTTCTCTTTTTCCTTGGCATCGATTTCCGTTGGGAAAAATAAATAAATAAAAAATATAACAAAATTTACATTTTATTTATTTTCCCACTTTTCATTTTGCAAGCCCTTGATTTTTGCCTTGGCTAAAATATTATTATTTTTGGCTTTATAAAATATTATAAAATATTGCTAGCCAAAAATACAAATAAAATAGTGTTGAGTCAACTTTCTAGTTTCCAAGCCTTCAATGTCCAAGCTCAACCACAAATCATCCCATTACCACTAGAGTTAGCCTATGGGAATGGTGAATAGGCTAACTATCTCCTCCATAGGTGATCACTCCGGAAATGGGGACATGACAGAGGGCTATGCTCAAACAAGACAATCAAGTGAAAGAGCTTTGATAACATAAACAAATGAAGTTTTGGACCAAGAAAAATTGAATCTGGACGCCTTGAACTTGAGACAATGGCTTTCAATATCCGCTCAATCCTTGACAGTGTTTTGTCTCTCTTTTCTACTAAAGCTCGGGCAGGGGCATTGAGAGAAGCTAGCAGTGTTGTATCTGGAAGAATTCTTAAGGTTGTCATTGGTGATCCTAGGATACTTCAGTAGATTATTACCAACCTTATCTACAATTCCATCAATTTACAGTGAAAGGCCACATGCTCATATGTGTACACCTTGCAGAGTAGAGAGCATTTAATAGGGCCCTCAGGTAGTGAAAATAAAACTTGTAGGCATATACATCCATTGCAAGATTGTGGATTTGACTCAAGACTCAGTAACCATGGATCTGGTAGATCTAAAGGCCCCTGTACTTCTTAAGATGTTCCCGAAGGGCTATCAGATTGTTGGAATGCCATTGGCTAGAAGCTGGTGACTTGGCAATTGGGCCCCACAATGAAGCTATGGGTGGTTTAATAGTTTGGCCAAGCCATTTAAGTAACAGAAGCCTACTGATTTATTTTGTTGATTGAAGCTTATAATAAGACAAATTCATGGACTTGCCTCCAAATGGCATGCTTGTCTCCTTGTTCACTAAGGTACTATGGTTTGTAGAGAGGGAGGATGAGAATTGGCATTGACGAAAGACAAAGGTCTAATATCCCGAATGGAATATTTTAATATATATCAAACCCTAGTTCACAGTTTTGATAACTTTGCACAATTAAACATAAATATGAAATCCTTATTTATTGACAAATATAAACCTCAAGGGAATATTTCTTTAATTACAAATGAAAATTTATCAAATTTGAACAATGGTGATTTATGTGTGAAATCACTCCAAGGAATTGTGGGTTTTCGTCCTCCAATTCCAAACCTAGAGGGTTTTTATCCTCAAGTTATATTGAGCCAAAGTTCCATGCTCCAACAAGGAGTAAAAATCAGATAATAAAATGTTTTCTCAATGATGCTCCTTCTCCTTGCTTGGTCTCCCTTAAATACCTTTCTTCTCTAACAACCACAACTCTTCACGTGCCCTTTGATCTTTAATTATAGTTTCATTTAATAATATTAATTAATTTTTTTATTGGAATCGACTGCCTTTGATTTTCTGTGATTCATTTTTACCTTGTGATTTCATTTTATTTTCTTATGCTAGGATAAAGGCTACGACTAACTATTTGTTTGTCTTATAGCTGATATGATTGTCTTATTCAAACCAATTTATCAGCATCTTTAATCTCCTTTTGTGGCTGCTTGGAATCAACGGTGACTATATTGTAAATATTCCTCTCTTGTAGTGCCTATTTATAGTTGTGTCTCCAAAATGCCATAATAAAATAATATTTCTGAGTATTTCAAATTGAATTTACTAAAGCACACTTTGTAATCCCTAATACGATCGATCTAATCTATAGTGCATTTTGGGCCCCAAACAGTCAAAAATTCTAGCTGGCGCCTCCCCACAACTTGATGGATAGTGCTTCTCCCCTTCCCTCTCTCCTGCTTGCACCAATGCTTGTCAAATCACTCAGTGACAGATAGAATCATGGATCCGTAGAGACAGTTATTCCTAGTAATGCGAATACTGAAGAGATGGGACAAGCCTTAGATGCTTGAAAGATGTTAATCGAAACAACTATTGTACAGCCCACCCAACCCCATCCATGCGCCTGTCATGCCCCGATATTAAGGCATTGTTTAAATTAAAGATTTAAGTATGATGATAAAGTCGGAAAAGTCGCTCTTGTCAAATATGATGTGGTCATCATCAATTAGGATGATAATCATATTAAATAATATTATTTTATAAATATTTTATATAATTAAAATAATATATTGATGATATTTATAAATAAGAAAAATAAATATAAATATAAGTATTATCAATTTAATATTATTATGATTATAATAATTATAATATATTATTAAATATATAATATATAATCTATAAATATAAACAATAATAAATATTATAAAATATGATATGACAAATATTATAGACATTATAATTGGTAAAGATAATATTAATATAGGAAAATGAATCTACACCATGGAAAAGGCCGATTCTACCTTTATGTATATCAAGGCGCATAAGACAATGATAATTATCTAAGCCCAATCTAAAGTAAGATCGTCTGCATAAATCCAAGGAGGCAATCGCTAGTCTTTGCCAGTAAATGAATAAGGGAGATGCAAACCGTAAGACGACACCTATGTAATAAGACAAACAACAAATGCAGAATAGCGCTCATAAGAATAAGACAAAACAATGCTTATATAAATAAAGACACCCAAGCAGTCTACAAGGAATAAAGTAAGTTGAATTTGTTAACTATCAATAATTAAAGGTGGCGTCCCTTGAGTCAACGATTCATTGAAGAGGCATCGGGTCAAAATATATAAAAAGGAAATGACGACACTTTCTAGAAGGGGGGAAAGGAATTCATCTTATGACCATCGAATTACAATTCAAAATCTTATTCATATAAGAAGAAGCATACGATTTGCAGATGTGCCAAAGGGTCGTGGCTTATAACTTCACATAGAGTCGCTTCTACCGCAGCTGTAAAGGGATTTGAGAAGCCTAAGAGATATACAATTAGTGTCACATCATATTTTTGCAGTCTGAAGGAGCTCAAGTTGTATGCAACGATCCGATTGAAGATAATATGCAATAGAAGCAGTGACCTCATCCTTGAGGAGTTCGATTATATAAAAACGCCGAGAAGCTATATTTCATGACAGATATCATAGTGGGAAGTTGATCTTGATAGTCATTGCTCAACGTTTAGATTAGACGGACTATACTTCTGTGACCATTCTTGGTTCAATACACAAGTGAAGACTTTTAACATCACAGATCTGTGGCCTTAAGGAGTATTCGACATCATTGATGTCTCAGTCAGACATAACACATTAGCAACATTGGAGAACACCATCATCACTTGGATGCCACTCAATTACAGATTGTTTGGGACACGGTTTGATCATTGTGTTATCCTTGAAGTCATTATCATCAACTAGTTACATCAAACGAAGACTTCCTTGTTGGCCAGTCTGGCTTGAAGGAACGTTCGCAACATTGCAGTAGATATTTTCATCGTCATTGTTTGTGATCAAAACATCTTAGACAATTAAGTTAACATCAACATACATTCAGAGTGTGAACCAAAATTACAAGTGTTAAAAGAAATTACAACTTTTGATCAGAATATTAGCTTATATCATGAGAGGGGACATTACAACCCTTCTTTTATATTATTGGAATGGACATCTTTATCACCTCCGTAATCGAAAAAGTTCTGTTGTATTCTCACAATAATCAGCTTTCCAGGTATCCCTAGGTTACCAAATGATTTGGAAGGTTTAGTCTTAAATTAATTTTGAAGAGGGGACATTACAGTCCGCCCTTCCCAAGATTGTTTGTCCTCAAGCAATCGCAACTAAGATGCTGTAAGAGACCTTATTATATATGAATGAAAATATTAACCAATTTTAGATAAGAAGTCTTGCAACAATCAATGGAAAATATCAACACAAGTCACCATAAATGAAAACCATCAAACTCCTTGCATTAATATTGATTTGAAATGGAAATACATCACAAAATATACTGCTGTCAAACAATTTCAGTCACTGTAACAGTCATAATCAGACTTTAGATCATCATGAAAACATGTACCAAATGTGCTCCAAATGCCCTTAACATCAACAATGATCATGTACAAACAATAAACAGTTGTCCTCAAGTCTGGAATTGATCAAAACAGCCCTGGAAGTGCCAATACAATTGACTGATATAAATGAACAGCAGGGTATTATGACTGCTGTAGGTGTATGTTTTCACCCAGCCAATGAAAAATGACTTCAAATGCTTCAAATAACCACTCCCAAGCCAAGCGATGGATTCCTTATGCCAAATGCAACTCCTTATGACCTTGAAAACTTGTCCAATATGTTCAAAAAACCCTGAAACAATATAAATACCTCGCTGTCATGAAAAATCAGAACCCTGCAAATTGTATAAACCTCACTCCAATGATACCATAGGCCCTAAAACTACCTTGATAATGCTTCCAATGGATCAAGGGCTTCAATATGATATCAAATATGCTCCAATAACTCCTTTAAACCTGCAAATTCAAGCTCAATGGTGAATGTTCGAACAATATCACCTCACATAGAGTATGGGGTCATCACCATACAAACACAAGGGGTCATCACCTTGCAAAATGACATGAAAATTGGAATTCTCAGTCAAAACAAAGAAAATAAGAAACATACCAATGCATCAATAGTTGCAAATTGATGTTCAAGTCCTCTATTTATCCTTTCCATGGATAGGCGTCCTTCTCCTTAGCAAATTTGGATTGAAATTTGAGTTCCACCAATGATGAGCAATAGATTTGAATAATTGTAAATGAGTTGCAACCAAAACTCATTCATTTAAAATCAATCTTCAATTATTTTAAATGAAATGCATCTATTATTTCATATGGATCGATCCATGGAAAAGGAGCTCCCTCTGTCATGGAGGCGGCTGGAAATGCTTTGTTCACAAGCATTTAAAATCTTCATATTTTTCATTTAAAATTCTTCTCATCTCCTTGGGCGATCTCAAACACTTAGGCGTTGGCATTTAAATTCCTCAATTGCTCCATATGCAAATATTTAATAAATAAAATTTACATTTAAAATCATTCTTCTTTACCTTGGCCATCGATCCCTTGCTTGGCATTTAAATCATTGTTTTTGAATCTTTGACTTGGGCTATTGATCTCCTCATGGCGTCGATCCTCTATAGCATTTAAAATTATTTTGCTAGCATTTAAAATTGTCTTGTATTGGATCGATTGATCCTCATAGCCATTGGCTCTCCCTTGAATGCACAAATATAATTTTAAATGCATTTACTTCTCTCTTGCATTGATCCTTCTCATGGCACATGATCCAATGAACATTGTGTACATTTTTACCAATGAATTTTGCACTCCACATGATAGTTGATCCTCTTAGAATAGCCATTTTGAAATATTTGAATGCATTTGAATAGCTTGGGCCTATCTTCCTCCCACGTTGGCTTTTGATGGCAAATAGGTCCCACTTGGAGCAATTCCTTATTCCACACAAAACTCCATAAAAATAGATTAGAGGAAATGTAATTAAAGATTTCATTTTCCCTTTTATTTCATCATGTAACAAATCAAATCAAATGATTGAAAATACAATTTCAATATTGCATTTTCCAAATAGCCCAATAACATACTAGTTGATCCAACTTTTCGGTTATCCATGTATAGAAACAAACTCAAATAGCAAATCATTCCCTTACCAATACATTAGCATACAGGAATGGATGATAGGCTAATCGTCAACTCCATATGAAGTCACTCCAGAAATGGGGACATGACAGATGCTCATAATTTATTCTTCTCTTGACTAAATCTTTCTAGAGTTACCAAGATCCCAAATCAACCTTGGAGATTTGTGTGTCCATCCACTCAATGTGTTTGGTTGAAATACATCTTCAAATATAACCTCCTCAAATTGCCTTTCTAATTGTCTATAAATCTTTTGCAAAGCTTCTGTAAATTCTGAAAAATCTTGTTTTGCTCCAACCGATTTCTATTGCACCACTTTGATGTGAATTGAATAATCTGTGCAAAGAGTCTATAGATATGAGTGGTCGAATTGTTCTCTTACCACTGCCAAATTGTTTCAATCTTGATGGTTGTGTAGAACTTGTTGGGGAAGATGCACCAAAGGTAAATTTCTTACTCTAACAATGCCCTTCATCTTCTTTACCACCTATATCACAAACATTTTGTTCTAATTCTGTTGGAAATATTCTCATTGATGTCAAAGGCGTATGGTAACAAGATTGTTGTCATTGATGTCAAAGGAAGAATGAAGAGATCGTTGCACAGTGTCATTGATTGTTGAAGATTGTCATTGATGTCAAAGGTTGAAGGAAATCACTTAAGGCCGAAGGCCATAAATATTATGAATATGGGCGATCAAATTATAGTTTAAATCAAATTAAAGATTTAAACTAGTTTATTCAAACAGGCTGACTTCCATTATGGCACCAATATTTGAAGTTTGAACTAAAATATAAACTTGTTATGTTTGGGCCGACTTGGAAATATATTCCTGACCAACTATGTATTGAACGCAGCACTTAAAGTCAGATTATTATATGGGGCAGTGATTACATTTTACGTTTTATGAAGATGGCCCATTTAATATGTTCCACATTCAATTTGGCTGACCAAATTGTATTTAGTTGCTTATGGTGACCAACTCCTCTCCTTATCAACAGTGAGGTATGATTTATAAGAAAAACAATTCAAAAGATATACTTGGTATGGAAGCTGACTCATAAGAAGGAAATGAAGTTAAAAGAGTTGAATAAACTTATGGTGGCCGACTATTATTATGGAATTGATGCCTTAAAGAAATTAAAGTAAAATAAATATAAGGTGCTGGCCGACCTCATAATATGAAGCACTCAACATGGGATCAAATCGTCCCATTCTATTGTATAAAAAGGGACGCATCTCTTGATGAATGTGGGCTCTTTTCGAAAGGTAGTCCCTCTTCAAAAATATGCCTTTCTTGAGCAGATTGATAGGGTATAAAAGGAAGGCAAGGTGGAGGACAAAGATGCAAGTTTTTCAATGTGACATTATAAGAATTTGAGTAGATAAGAAAGTGCAGAAAGAAGGATATATCAGGGATACATCCAACAGTTCTGCACATAAAGAAGCAATAATAAAGGCAGAAATATTTGTGAAGAATATTACTTGAAATCAGATGTGTGAAGAGCATGGTTTGAAATCAGATTTATGAAGAGCATTGTTAGAAATCAGATTGTGAAAGAGATTGTTTGAAATCAGATTTGAGAAGGAAAACATTGCATTCAGACTTGTGAAAGAAAAGCATTGCATCATCTACAAACCAAGTAGTGAAGAAAAACATTTGTGTGATAATTGTTGTATCATCTACAAGCAGAGTTGTGAAGGAAAGTGTATCTATAATCAGATCCTTGTGAAGACATATTATCCATTGAAGAATTTGAAGGTTGGTGCCTGTCAAAGAAGAGATTGGTGTCTCTTGTTGAGTTGGTGCTTAGTTGTGGGGATTGGTGTCTCCAGTAGGTTGGTGCCTACAAATTCTATAAGTGGGGATTGGTGTCTCCAGTGGGTTGGTGCCTACAAAAGAAGACTTGTAAAGTAGGTTGGTGCCTACAAAGAAGATCAATATATAAGCAATACTTTGCCATGGTTTTCTCCCGCAAGGGTTTCCATGTAAATCGTGTGTTCTTCCTGTCAAGAAGGATATGGGTTTTCCTCAAACAGGGCACCACTATTTGATCGGACACACTATGCCTTTTGGAGCATAAGGATGGAAACTTATTTAAATGCTCTAGAGTTTGATATTTGGCAATCCGTTGAGAATGGTTATACTACTCCAGCAACCCCACCTACGGATCAAGACGGAAAGAGGGCAAGTGAAAATAATGCCAAAGCTAAGAATGCTATTTTATGTGGTTTGTCCGAATTGGAGTTTGTAAAAGTAATGCGTTGCAAATCTGCTAAGGAGATGTGGGATAAGCTAAAAAATATTTATAAGGGAGATTATAAAGTGAAGAAGGCAAAGCTTCAAACCCATAGGGGACAATTTGAAAGCCTCAAAATGAAAGAAGAAAAAAACATAGCTTCTTATTTGCTTCGAGTAGATGAGATAGTGAACACTATAAGAGGTCTTGGAGAAACAATTGAAGAGGCTGTGATCATGCAAAAAGAATTAAGATCTTTACCACTAAGATTTGATTAAGGTTTCGGCGATTGAAGAAATGAGAAATTTGGATAAACCAAGGATGAGTTGCATGGGATCCTTATTGCCTATGAAATGAGGACCGAAGAGAAAACATCTAAAAAGGAGGCGGCATTTAAAGCTTCAAGGAAGATAAGGAATAAAAGGTATGAATCAAGTGATAGCTCCAGTGATGGATCGAATGCAAAGGAAGCCCGTTTTGAAAGAAAGTTTAAGAAAGGATATGGCAAGCACAAAGGTAAGTATAAATGTTTTAATTGTGGTAAATTAGGAAGAAGATATCAACAATACAAGAAGGGTTACAAACAAGGTCAATATGTAATGTCCCAAATTTTGAGCTAAGTATGATTTGCTAGTTGATTTTGTTCTATGCATGGAGAATTGGAAAGTTGGATCAACTAGTGTATTTTGAGCTAAATGGGAAATGCAATATTGAAATTGTATTTTCAATTATTTGATTTGAATTTTCAAATTATGGAATAAGAGGGAAAATGAAATATTTAATTACATTTTCTCTAATCTATTTTTATCGAGTTTTGTGTGAATAAGGATGGCTCCAGGTGGGACCTATTCGTCCAAGGTGTCAAAAGTCATTCAAATGCATTTCAATGTTTGGTCCAAGCAAACTCCAATGATTATCATGTGGATCGATGGGCATATTTGATGAAGTTCAAATTAAATTATGTATTGTTTATGGAGCCAATGGCTACCTAGGAGATGGATTCCAACGGCTAAGTCAATGTGCATTCGCCAAGGTGTAAGCTATATCTTTTAAATGCAAAAATTCATTTATTCAATGATTGCATGTGATCGAATGGATATGTAATGAGGATACTTGCCCAAGGATGGAGCATTCGCCAACGTAGAGGCATTTAAAATGATCATAGGGAAATTAAATGCAATTAACTAAGCAAGGATCGGCGGCCAAGGTATAGAAGAGCTATTTTAAATGCAAATTTATAATATTAATTATCCAACGCCACCTTCCATGCATTCACTATGAGGTTGTTAGGGAGCAATTGGTTTAGGAGAAGGAAAATAAATGTTTAACTTCAGCCGTCCAAGAGGAAAGAAGATTTTAATTATTGTCAAAGCAAAATTCAATGCAAAGCATGCAATCGACCAAGGCAAAGGGAATAATTTTAAATGCAAATTGAAAATATTTAATGATTGTACACAAGCCGCCACCGCCCATGCAAGGAGAGTACATTGCTAGTGGATCGATCCATTTGGAGAAGTTATAATTCATTTAAAATAATTGATGATTGTTTTAAATGAAAGGAATTGTTTGTAATTCATTTACAATTGTTCAAGTTCGTTGATTCTCATTGGTGGAATTCAAATTTCACTTCAAATCGCCAAGAAGATGGACGCCTATCCATGGAGGAGTTAAATTGAAGACTTGAACATCAATTTGGCATGTTTGATGCTATGGTATGTTTTCTTTCTAATTGATTTTGGTTGAAGATTCCGATTTTCATGCTAAATTGCAAGGTGATGACCCCTTGTATATGTATGGTGATGATCCCATACAATTTGTGAGGTGATATTGTTCTAATATTCACCATTGAGCTTAATATTGCAGGTTTATACAAGTATTTGGAGCTATTTGATTGATGTATTGAAGCCCTTGATTCATTGGTATCACTATCAAGGTACCAATTGGGCTTATTACATCATTGGAGTGAGATTTTTGTATGTTGTAGGGACTGAAATTTCATAATAGCAAGATATTCATTTTGTTTTAGGGCTTTTTGAACATTTTACAAAGATTCCAAGAGCTGAACATTGCAAAGGAACATCATCATTTGGCTTAGTAGTGAAGATTTGAGGGTTTGGAAGCTTATTTTTATTGGCTAGGCGAAAAGTACACTTTCAACAGTTGGGACAGCGAACTGTATTTTCATATCAGTCAATTATAATTTCATCTCCAAGGTTGTTTTGTTCAATCTTTGGCATGGAATCAATTGCCAAGTGTTTGTACATGATCCTATTTGAAGAAAGAGACAATTGGATGTCATTTTGATGTAGAAAACTTCATTTATAATGGTCTGATCTGAATATCAGAGTGACTGATTTTTGTAACAGCAGTGAATAAATGAAGTCATTTGGAGCTCTTTTCATGATACATGCTTGTGTTGATGATATTCTCGTATGTATTTGATTGTATCTTCAATTGGGTTTTCATTTTGGTGTTATATTGTGCAAGACTTCTTATCTAAAGTTGATATCATTTTCAGTCATATATAATAAGGTCTCTTACACAATATGAGAAGAACTTCCGGAAGTACAAGAAAAGCCTTTATTCTAAAAGAGATAATAGCTCATCAAAGGAAAGCGATGAAAGCATTTTTTATAGTGATAGAGAAGAAACAATCTTCATGGCGAGAGAAGCAAAGAGTGATGCCCTTGAAAGTGAAGACCAAAGAAGAGAAGAGAAAGATTCAGAAGTGGAATATGACAAAGATGATGAAGAAGTGGATCTTGAGGAGGAACTCCATTTTGCCTACAATGAGATTGAAAGGCTTTAGAGAAGAAACTCAAGACTAAAATCACAGCTTCAAGAAGATAATAAATCCAAGGCCAAAACATCTCAAGCCCTTGAAAAAGAAAAAAAGATGATCATAGATCTAAAGGTTCAAATCTAAGAAGCAAAAAGGATTGAGGAAGAGGTGAGAAACCAATTGAAAGAAAAAGAAGAAAATTGTGAAAAGTCGGAATCAAAGATTGTTTCCCTAAGAAAGGAATTAGAGAAAGCAAATGCTCAATTGAACAAAGACCTGAAGAATGAGAAGAGTCTCGAAGTATTGGATAACATTATCAATTCCCAAAGGCCAACATTCAATAAAATTGGTCTTGGCTTTGAAGAAAACCAGAAGACTACCAAAGAAGGCTCAAGTTCTAAGGCTACAAAATTACCAAAGAAAACAAATGAGGAGAACCCCAAAGTATATGCAAATGTATTTAAGAGCTCCATCAATGATGATAGTTCCAAGAAGAGAGAGTAATATCACTCAGAAAATCAGTATTCCTGACAAAGGCAACAATGAAAATTTCAGAAGACCGCTCCCTCCAAGGCAAGCGCAAATGAATAGGTTTCAACATTCATTTTATGGTTATTGCTATTCTTGTAATCACTTTGGTCATAAGGCAAGAGATTGTAGAACACAAGCAAGAAATTTTGGTTGGGACAAGAATAGTCCTTATGGTTTCTCTAGAAAGAGCTATAATTCCTTTGCTCCTTTGTTGGATTACAATGTTGTGTGCTATAAGTGTGACAACTATGGTCACATACCACGCTTATGTAGAAGTGGTTTTGTGGAACCCCCGAGGCAGAACAAGAAAGTAGAATCTATGGATAATCAAAAGGAAGAAAATACAGAAGTATGGAAGAGGAAACAAGAGCAAGAGAAGGAAGAATCTATGCTTATGCAAACTGCACTTCATTCATGCACAAGTGGTATCACCAAGGTCATAAGGAGAAGTACGAGTTCAAGGAGAGCTAACCATTGCATTATCTTTTAGCTCCATGGAGAAGACAATTCGAAATAGATCAACTAATGCCTATTCTATATGAGCATTCCATTGTCATTGAACAAAGGGGGAGAGTTATAAGAAAAGAGAATGATATGGTAGTAGTAGACTACATATTAGAAAGTTACCATATAATGAAGTGATGGAGAATTTATGTCAAAATAATAGAGAGCCTAGAAGACTTGAGACAATGAGAGAAGGAAGAAATCATGATAAAGATGTTTGTAATACTAAACTTTATGAGAGAAATTTTCAAAAACCTAACAGGAAGATGAAAACGATCCAAAGAAGTCTTTGCCTGAAGAGTATGCTAGTATATTTGCATTTGACAATTTTGCTAGAACACACAAGCATGTGTTGGCAAAAGCAAAAGAAATTGATAGTGGAAAGTTGGATGATTGTGTAATGTTTATGTTCAACTTCACATTGAACGAGTTCCTATTGATGTAATAATGCCACAGAAGACATGGATGGAAGTATAAATAACATTCCTTTATCATTAATATAAAAGGGGAGAGTTATAGAAAGGAGAGTTACAACAAGGCAAAGTTATAGGAAAAGGAAAAATGATCCCATTAATGTCAAGAAGGAGCTTTATAGATAGGGGGAGCCTTACAGAGAGGGGGAGCATCACAGAAAAGAGAGAGAATCACATCATAAAAGGAAAGAAATATGTTACATCCCTTTGCCATTGATGTGAAAAGGGGAGAGATATAGTAAGGGGGAGCAATGCAAAAGAAAGAATTATGTTCGTGTTGCCATCAATGACAAAGGGGTAGATTGTTGGAAATATTGTCATTGATGTCAAAGGCGTATGGTAACAAGATTGTTGTCATTGATGTCAAAGGAAGAATGCAAAGATTGTTGCATGGTGTCATTGATTGTTGAAGATTGTCATTGATGTCAAAGGTTGAAGGAAATCACTTAAGGCCGAAGGCCATAAATATTATGAATATGGGCGATCAAATTATAGCTTAAATTAAAGATTTAAACTAGTTTATTCAAACAGGCCGACTTCCATTATGGCGCCAAGATTTGAAGTTTGAACTAAAATATAAACTTGTTATGTTTGGGCCAATTTGAAAATATATTCCTGACCGACCATGTATTGAAGGCAGCACTTAAGTCAGATTATTATATGGGGCAGCGATTACATTTTATGTTTTATGAAGATGGCCCATTTAATATGTTTCACATTCAATTTGGCCAACCAAATTGTATTTAGTTTCTTGTGGTGGCTGACTCCTCTCCTTATCAGCAACAAGGTAATGATTTATAATAAAAACAATTCA
Source organism: Cunninghamia lanceolata (assembly GCA_027924645.1). Lineage (NCBI taxonomy): Eukaryota > Viridiplantae > Streptophyta > Pinopsida > Cupressales > Cupressaceae > Cunninghamia > Cunninghamia lanceolata. The sequence goes on along the minus strand of BSBN01000626.1, from coordinate 1,249,661 downwards.
AAAGATATACTTGGTATGGAAGCCGATTCGTAAGAAAGAAATGAAGTTAAAAGAGTTAAATAAACTTATGGTGGCCAACTATCGTTATGGAATCAATGCCTTAAAGAAATTAAAGTAAAATAAATATAAGGTGCTGGCCGACCTCATAATATGAAGCGCTCAACATGGGATCAAATTGTCCCATTCTATTGTATAAAAAGGGACGCATCTCTTGATGAATGTGGGCCCTTTTCAAAAGGTCGACCCTCTTCAAAAAGACAGATTGATAGGGTATAAAAGGAAGGCAAGGTGGAGGACAAAGATGCAAGTTTTTCAATGTGACATTAGAAGAATTTGAGCAGATAAGAAAGTGCAGCAAGAAGAATATATCAGGCATACATCAGCAGTTCTGCACATGAAGAAGCAATAATAAAGGCAGAAATATTTGTGAAGAATATTGCTCAAAATCAGATATGTGAAGAGCATGGTTTGAAATCAGATTTATAAAGAGCATTGTTAGAAATCAGATTTGTGAAAGAGACTGTTTGAAATCAGATTTGAGAAGGAAAGCATTGCATTCAGACTTGTGAAAGAAAAGCATTGCATCATCTACAAACCAAGTCGTAAAGAAAAGCATTTGTGTGATAACTTTTGTATCATCTACAAGCAGAGTTGTGAAGGAAAGTGTATCTATAATCAGATCCTTGTGAAGACATATTATCCATTGAAGAATTTGAAGGTTGGTGCCTGTCAAAGAAGAGATTGTTGTCTCTTGTTGAGTTGGTGCTCAGTTGTGGGGATTGGTATCTCCAGTGGGTTGGTGCCTACAAAAAAAGACTTGTAGAGAAGTAGATTGGTGCCTACAAAGAAGATTAGTATATAAGCAATATTTTGCCATGGTGTTCTCCCGCAAGGGTTTCCATGTAAATCGTGTGTTCTTCCTATGTTCTTAATTGATAGATCTTGCATGTGTGTTATTATTGTGGTTAAGTTAGAAAAAGTAAAAGATTGTATTATACTGATTCACCCCCTCCCTCTTAGTATAATCGTGTGCTCATCAAATTCATCTATTCTACCACTTGTCTGCCTTGAGTGTTGCTTCCCCCCCATAAATGACTCCTCTTGGTGGAAAATTATGGAACTTCTATCTTTATCATCACCAATATGCAGGTTTACAGCCACAGCTCATACCACATTAACCTTAGCTTCCATAACTGAGGATTCGTGCAAGTTGTGCTCTGATTGAACACCAAAATAAATAGGAGTTGCCCATGCAACAGAAGACTGTTGCAAACCTGACATGTGGTCATGGCCAGCAAGAACTTCCTCTTTAACAGTAGTTTCATTATAAGGAGAAAATTCCATTGGTGATCCCCTATTAGCAATACTAGTTTGCAAGGAATTCAACATATGCATACTTGTATTTGATGCTAATTGTTTTCCAACCTTACATTGCAAAGAAGCAAGCAAAATAATTTTTTCTTTCTTTTTTCTTACACTATAACTCTTTCTTGCTCCTTTGTTGGAGCTAAACTCAAATTTGTTCCCGTGTCTTGAGGCGGTAAGCTCGTAATGACCTTGGAACTATATCCTTGATCGATCAAAAATTGTTGTCTTTGTAGAATAATACATTTTCTTTGTCTGTGGATACTAAAGAGCAAAAAAGATAGATTGTATTCTTCCTACCCACCCGCCATCCTATCTTGGAGTTTATCCTTGGCTCTCAAAATACATCCCAATCGCTTTGAAAGGAAAATAGTATTAACATTTGGACTGTGCTCGAGTGCGTACAATATCCTTGTTCTTTCACCAACTGGTTGCTTCGTAAATCATAGGCTTCTTCAGCTTCAATGCATATTCCGTGAGAGCAAAGAGATTATCAGCAAAGACAATGATCTTATCTCCATGTTGCTACACATGGAAACGAATCAGAAACTCACATGCCCTAAACTTGTTGGAGTTCATCACATATAAAGCCTGTTTTTTCTTGGAGTTTTCCTTCTTCAAATGCTCTACAAAGAACTCCTTTGTCATTGAGCACCATACTTCTACACATTGGACATTAGCAATAAACCCCCCCTTCACCAAATCAAACCAATTGGCTTCATATAACTTCGGCCCAATGAGAAAGTTAAGATCAGTGATGTGGTCATCCTCATGTACAAATGTGGCTGTGACAACAAGTTTGCAATGGGATTTTGTGATTTTAATAACTATACGAAACATATATACTTGAACAACATGAACCTCATCCATTAGAAGAAGACCCCATTCCCTATTACTAATCTCTTCAGTTATTTTTTTTGACTCTTCAGAACGTTTACCTCCGAATGCAACCATATTATATGTAGTGACAACCACACCTACATTATCTTTGAAGCTTTTGTTATTATCGGAAGTAAAATGACATATCTAATCATCTTGAATTGTACTCCATAGTTTGAACTGGAATGCCCTTCGATCCACAAATACAACATTTACACCTAGATGCTCCTGCATTAGACACACCATGTAAGAAGAAATGTTTCATAAGTTGAAGCTCATGAACATTTATCGAAATCTGGAATGGTGATCCCATACTTGGCAATCTCCGATGCTCTCATCCATGTTGCCTCATTTGTTGTCTAGTTCTTCCATTGTATCAAATATTCTCTATATTATTTTCCCCTTGTCCTTCTGACCACTCGAAAATCTACCACAACATCAATTTCTTCTATTTATTTTTTTGGCATCTGTTGTATCCACTCTGATTTCCCTTGTAAATATAAAACTGTATTCTCTTTTCCACTTGTTTCTCCTTCATAATAATGATATAAATCAGCAATGTTAAAAATTTGAGAAATATCTATTCCATCTGACAGCTCAATTTCATATGCATTTGATGAAAATTTCCTTAACACCTTGCATGGCCCTATCCGTTCCTTGTGGAAATCTCTAAAACTAAAACTAAATCACCCAATCGAAAATCTTGTTTCTTCCTCTTCATATCAGCATGTTCTTTGTATTTTATGGCACTCTTCTCCAAATTCTTCTTCATCTCTTTATGTAATTTTTGTAGATAATCAGCAAAATCTTCTACAACAACAGTCTTTCTTCCTAAATCAGCAGTATCACTCAATTCATCTACCCCCCTTGGGCTGAATCCATAAACAATCTGAAAAGGACTTTTACATGTACATCTATTGATTGAGGTATTGTAGGAAAATTCAGCTTGTGCCAATATCACATCCCACTGATTTGGTTTACTTCCAATTAGGCATCTCAACAAATTTCCAAGACTTCTATTAACCACCTCTGTTTGCCCATCTGTTTGTGGGTGATCGGCTGAACTAAATCCCAACTTTGTATCCAACTTCTGCCATAAAATATGTCAAAAATGACCAACAAACTTGGTATCCCTATATGGAATTATGCCTTTTGGCAAACCATGTAATCTAACCACCTCTTTAAAGAATAATGTAGCAATATGTGTTGCATCATTTGATTTCTTGCATGGAATGAAATGTGTCATTTTTTAAAATCTATCTTCCACAACAAAAATAGAATCATTACCTCATTGTGTCTTTGGTAACCCAAGAATAAAGTCCATACTCACTTACTCCCATGGTCTTTTCGATGTAGACAAGGGCTGGTATAAACATATATTTTGACTTGTTCCCTTTGCAAGCTGGCAAATTCAGCAACTCTGCACTATGTTCTTCACATCCACACTCATCCTTGGCCAATGGTACCTTCATTCAACTGTGCTAATATTTTATCCACCCCAAAATGACCACCAAGACCTCCATTATGTTTCTCTTTGATTAAGTTTTCCCTCATTGATCCTTGAGGTATGCAAAACCACTATCCCTTAAACAACAATCCCTCTTGAATAAAATATTCCAGCTATAGTGTAATGTGTCGTACCTGTTTGTATTTTTTTTAAAGTCTTTTTATGTGTTATTTTTAATTTTTTAGAGGTGTTCTTTCAGACTAGACAGAAGATGCAAAAGGGGTTTTAATTTTTCTGCAGATGTATGTTGTCGGAGCATACAATACAATATATGGCATATACTGAAAACCTAGAAAAAGTACAATGAATTTGCATAAACAAACAATGACCTAGATCATCAAATCATCAAATATTAATTATCATTATATACCCATGTCAAGTTTTGCACTCTGATATTTAGGCTGTAGCCGGACCAGCAACTAGGTATGGCTGAAAACACATCAAATCACTCCGAATCGCAGAGAGTATACAATATAAATATATATCAGCTGATATGAGACCCTAGAGGCCACAAGAGAGGAGAAATATGATGTCAAATATAATGAAATGTCTCCTCACAAACCCAATGTCCACCTATGCTGTTGTACGGCCATGCTGGAAGTGTGGACAGCAACAAATAATGCATAACTCTCTTCTAAAATCCTCTGATATGTCTAATTGCTGCACACAAGGCTGGTCGACCAAGGAACAATGAAGAAAGAGCAATGAAACATCACCAAACTGCCCTCACATGTGGTACGGCCAGCTGTAAGAAGTACCGCCAGCAAATGCAACATATATCAGCTCCAATCCCTCAATAAAGTTAGCTCAAATCAGCTATTACATCAGTCTTTCAATGTGCATAAGAAAATCTTCATAAATCTGCAAATGATATAACCAGGAATCCTCAAAACCTCAAAACATCAATTCCAATGAAGCCCAAATGCGAATACCGGATGCATTTGCCAATATAATATTTGCTAATGGAGGTTTTCGTCCCCAACAGCGAAGATCAAATCAATCTTGCAGAGGTTTTCGTCTCAACAAGACAATACTAAACCCTAGAGCCAATCTCCAAAAAACCCTCAAGGGAAAATCTCAAAGAGAGAAGAAATAATAATCCAAGCATATCCAAATAAGAGCACTTTTCCCTCTTTTATAACTCTCCAGGAGGGGTGTTTCACTTTTTGAGGGAAATATTCTTTTAATTTTATTTTTAATATTTCCCAAGGTGAGCGCTCCATAAAATGACTTAAGTGACTTTTAAATATTTTATTTTTTCATCACTTAACCAATAAAACCCAAAGTCCAATATTAAATAATAATATTAATTTATGGACTTTAAAACGAAAGCCCAAATGAACTCAAAATTCAGTGATCTATAGCTCGTCGGAAAGGTCTCGACAAGACGAATCCAACCCCACTATGCAAATCCCGATCCGACACCGAACCCGAACTTACTAAAAATAGTAACGGCCATAAGCAACTGAGCCAACACAGAGAGTGCCAACTGGATCCATAAACCATCTGATAACTCTGAGCTCAGTGCAACATCTAGGAGAGCCAACAACTGACTGCCAAGTCACCCAAACAACGCCAAACTGACACTTACTAAAAATAGCAGTGTTCTCTAGGGACCAAAGGGAACAAACCCAAAAAAACCCAGAAAGATCAACGACATGCAAGCACTATAAATAGTAAGTATGGACAAGTTGTCCAAAATCTCTCCAGAAAGTGTCAACCAGCTCCACTGGATCATCCGAACACCCTGGTGACATTGAAATACTCCTCTGATTATGTTGTCACCAACCCAGAAAGTCAACTCCAACTGTGCTTCAAGAGAACTCGAAAATGGGGACATTACATATAGTGTCCTATCCTTTTCAACTAGATTTTTACACGGTGACCAAGCCTTTTTAAAATCTGAATCTTGTTCATACAATTCCTTTGTTGAATCAAACCCAATAACATTTATCCTCATTTCATTACAACAAACACCTCCGACTTAATGCATCAACTATCCGATTGGATCTACCACTCCTATGTTTTAAAACAAATGAATAGCTTTGAAGAAACTCAACCTACTTCATATGTTTTTTACTTAACTTACCTTGATTGTTTATGAACTGCAATGCATGATGATCCATGTACAGAACAAATTCTTTAAGCAATAAGTAGTGTCTCCATTTCTTGAGGGCTTGAACAATGGCATAAAACTCTTGATCATAAATGAAATATCTTCTTTTAGCTTCATTTAACTTTTCACCGAAGGGCTATTTGATCTTCCTTCTTGACTTAGAACTCCTCCTATCGTTGTACCACTTGCATCACAGTCAACTTGGAATACTTTATTGAAATCCGACAATGCCAATGCCAACTATTCTATCACTTTCCCCTTCAACAACTGAAGACTTTTCTCTGTTATAGCTGTCCACTTAAATTCTTTTCTTCCACCCTTCATTGTTTCGGTGATGGGAGCACAAATACCACTAAAATTTCTAATAATTTTTTTGTAAAAACTTGCCAATCCATGGAAACTACTTTCCTCAAACATACTTTTAGGCGATGCCCAATCCACAATAGCCTTAACTTTCTCTTGGTCCATCCGTAAATCATCTTGTGAAATGACAACCCCAAATAAACTTGTTCCCTCTTCATAAAGCTACACTTGTTAAGATTAACCAGCAATTTTTCTTCTTTTAATCTTTGTAAAACTGACCTCACATGCATCAAATGTTTGTCTTTTGTTCTACTAAAAATTAGAATATCATCTAAATATACAATAACAAACTTACCAAGGAATGGTTTCACTTTCAACACTTCATTCATCAACCTCATGAAAGTACTTGGAGCATTTGTCAAACCAAATGGCATGACCAGCCATTCATATAATCCATCCTTTGTCTTGAATGCAATCTTCCATTCATCCCCTTCTCTAATCCTTATTTGATGATACCCACTCTTTAGATCAGTTTTGGTGAAATACTTGGCCCCACTTAAACAATCCATTAAGTCATCAATTCGGGGTAACAAAAACCTATACTTAATTGTTATCTTATTGATGTCTCTTGAATCGGTACACACAGAAGTAGAAATCGTGTTAAAATCACGATTTAAAAAAAAAATCGTGAATCGGAGGTCGCTCCAATTTTTACCCTCATTTAAATCTGGTTTTCACAATAATCCGTTGACTGATTTTCAACGCGTTTTTTGTTTCCCTCGAGCCGCGTGATTTACCTACGTGATTTCACCTTTATGTGCCTGTTTTTAGGCTTTTCGAGAGTCTTTTTGGTAAAATGATTTTGTCTTTTCGTGCCTCATGATTTTTAGGGTTTTCGGGTAGTTGCAAACTTGCAGTTTCATGCGATGTTTTACCTTCTGGTCGGATTTCCTCTTCTGGTCGACGTAGCCTGCAGGTATTCTTCAATAAGTATCTTTGTATTGGGTGATTAGCTTTACTATTTTTATTATTTTCATTTGATTTGGTAGGATTGAGTAGAAATTAGTCTGGCCTACATCTACTTTTATTTCATAAAATATAAATTTTAGTGGCCACCGATGTAATGTCCCATTTTGGAGCTAGCCGAAATATGGTGTTTGTGATTAATGGAATGTAACATACACCCTCAGATATGTTTTTTCTGTGCCAAGTTTTTTTGCTTTTCTGACCATATCAAGATTTGCAACTTTGTTTTTATGCTGTAGCCGGATCAGCCACTAAGTATTATAGAATAGCTCTAGATCTCCAAGAAACATAAAGTGTTTTACATATAATGATATCAGTAGTACAAGAGGCCCTAGACGCCTCAAACCATGATGAATATTCGCTGCCCACAACGAGAAATGAGGTCCAAGACTCCCACGTCACCCTCCAATGGATTGGTACGGCCTAGGCTGAAGCAATCAGCACCAAAGAACTCCTAACAATATTGCAGGTCGTTGGAAATGTTCAGTCCAAATCCCCTTCAACGCCCTTGAAGAAATGCAATAACAACACCAAACACTAAGGATTTAGCCTCTAGGAAAGTACAGCTGCTTCATAAGGATGTACAACAGCTCAAGAGGCAAATACGGTCCCAAAAGATACTTCAAATTCATTAAATGTCATGTGCCGATATTAAGGCATTGTTTAAATTAAAGATTTGAAATGTCATGTTAAATATCCCCGCCATAGTCCATTAATAAATATATATAATAGTATATGATATTATCTATAAATATTTTAAATATAATATATTAACCCATATACTATATTTATAAATAACTATAAATGTAAATATTAATAATTTAAATATTATTATAACCATTTATTATACTAATATAATAATATAAATATAATAATAAATGTATTTTAAATACAAATATAATATATAATATATATCATTAAATATAAATACAAATATTATATATTACTATTATTATATAATAATATAAATTATAATTATCAATATAAAAATAAATATTAAATATTATCAATATTATATAATAATATAAATATTAGTAATTGAAATATTATTATAACCATATATAAATAATATTGTAAAATGATAAGTATATATATTATTTAGAGGCAACGCTTAAGATTATAGGCAGCCATATGTTTAGGGTAGCAAATAATACCGAACATATTAATTAATATCCAATGAACAATTATTATGTTAGAAAAGGCAACAATAGTGACCGTTGGAAAAGGGTATATCCTTTTACCCACGGTAAAACCCTTGGAAGATATATAAAAGGGAAATAAGGAGATGATGAAAAGGGAGAAAAGAAAAGTAAATAAAATATAAGGTAGAAATGGAAGAAATAAAGTCTAACGAGCAGCAAGCAAGATATTTTCTGAATAATATTTATGAGTTGAATACAATTTTGATATAAATATAACAACAAGAAGAAAATAGATAAATATGATATAAAGTTTGGAAAAGGGAAATATATTCATAGTAGATTTAAATCTGCAATATATAAGGAATATCATCTCTTTGGGAATATAAAGACAATGACAAAGAAATATTTATATTGCCTTGTGAGAGATAAGGATATATACAAAGTAAATGATATAAGATCATAGAACACATTGAGAGATTGGAGGTAGACTTGTTAGGAAGAAGTAGCATTAATACCTCGAAAGGTAGATAAGACCAACGATGGAATGGACAATGTTACATCATACTTAGGCAATGGATAAGACCTGCAGTGGAATGGACATATGCTACATCATACAAGGGCAATAAGTAAGACCTGCGGTGGAATGGGCATGTGTTACATCATACAAGGGCACTTAGTAAGACCTAAGGTGGAATGGGCATGTGTTACATCATACAAAGGCACTACCCATAGAGGATGATTCATGCAACCTAACAAGAGATAGTACCCCATCTCCACTAAGGTTTGAAAATGAATAAGATTAAAATATAATAGACAACCCTAGGTATGAATCGACTTAAGGACTAAATAATTGAATTATTCATTTATGGGCAATAAGTAAAACCTGCGGTGGATGTGTTACATCAGACAAGGGCACTTAGTAAGACCTAAGGTGTAATGGGCATGTGTTACATCATACAAAGGCACTACCCATAGAGGATGATTCATGCAACCTAACAAGAGATAGCACCCCATCTCCACTAAGGTTTGAAAATGAATAAGATTAACATATAATAGCCAACCCTAAGTATGAATGGACTTAAGGACTGAATAATTGAATTATTGATTTATGTTGATACTGTTTATGTGGTTACTAACCCTGATTTGATCATTTTAATATCTACTACTAATGTCTCCTTTAAAAAGTAATTCTCGTGTGCAAGGTGGAAAATAAAGATCTTATAAGGGGACATTACAAGTCGTATCAGAGCAGTATACCTGCCATCCTATGAATAATAGTTGACTTCCAATTCTCAAAAAAAAAAAAAATAAAATAAAAAAATTAAAAAAATAAGAATCAATGAAAATAGTAGGTATGAATTTATGAATTGCTGGAATAATGGTGTTTAATACATTGCTAAAATATTTAAAAATATATATATATATTTATGATGCAACATTAAAAAATTAAAATTTACTTACAAATATGTAATAAATAATGAGTAAATAAAAATAAATAAAATAACTCTTAATAACAATAAAATTACATTAAGTAAATATACTAAATGAAATAGTAAAATAAAGTAATTAAAATATAATTTATAAATAAATATATATTAAGATATCTCTATTAAATTCTCATAAAGTAATATATTTGACAAAGTTATTTTCATCTCAACTTAATGTTATTTTATGGCTATATCATAATATATAACCCCATATAGTAAATTCAATTAATATTATAAATATTATATTTGTATAAATACATCATATATAGTTTATATATAGATGTATTTTCAAGAAACACATATAAATTAATTAACCATGTATATAAATATAAAATTTGTGATCATAATAACCATGTGATTAGACTCACAATCCTACTAAACATAACTATAATTTAAAAAAAATAAAAAATAAAATAATATTTTATACTTTAATATTAAATTTATTATTACCATTTTAGCATTTTATGTATACTTTAAACATAATTGTGATTGCTTGAGGACAAGCAATCTTGGGGAGGGCTGTCATGTGCCATTATTAAGGCATTGTTTAAATTAAAGATTTAAAATGTCATGTTAAATAGTCCATTAATAAATATATATAATATTATATGATATTATCTATAAATATTTTAAATATAATATATTAATCAATATACTATATTTATAAATAACTATAATGCAAATATTAATAATTTAAATATTATTATAATCATTTATTATACTAATATAATAATATAAATATAATAATAAATGTATTTTAAATATAAATAACAATATAATTATCAATATAAATACAAATATTATATATTACTCTTATTATATAATAATATAAATATTATTATAACCATATATAAATAATATTGTAAAATGATAAGTATATATATTATTTAGAGGCAACGCTTAAGATTATAGGCAGCCCTATGTTTAGGGCAGCAAATAATATGGAACATATTAATTAATACTATTATGTTAGAAAAGGCAACAGTAGCCGTTGGGAAAGGGTATATCCCTTGGAAGATATATAAAAGGGAAATAAGGAGATGATAAAAAGGGAGAAAAGAAAAGTAAATAAAATATAAGACAGAAATGGAAGAAAATAAAGTCTAACGAGCAGCAAGCAAGATATTTTCTGAATAATATTTATGAGTTGAATACAATTTTGATATAAATATAGCAACAAGAAGAAAATAGATAAATATGATATAAAGTTTGGAAAAGGGAAATATATTCATAGTAGATTTAAATCTGCAATATATAAGGAATATTATTTCTTTGGGAATATAAAGACAATGACAAAGAAATATTTATATTGCCTTGTGAGAGATAAGAATATATACAAAGTAAATGATATAAGATCATAGAACACATTGAGAGATTGGAGGTAGACTTGTTAGGAAGAAGCAACATTAATACCTCGAAAGGTAGATAAGACCTGCGGTGGAATGGACCATGTTACATCATACTTAGGCAATGGATAAGACTTGTGGTGGAATGGACATATGCTACATCATACAAGGGCAATAAGTAAGACCTGCGATGGAATGGGCATGTGTTACATCATACAAGGGCACTTAGATAGACCTAAGGTGGAATGGGCATGTGTTACATCATACAAAGGCACTACCCATAGAGGATGATTCATGCAACCTAACAAGAGAGTACCCCATCTCCACTAAGGTTTAAAAATGAATAAGATTAACATATAATAGACAACCCTAAGTATGAATCGACTTAAGGATTGAATAATTGAATTATTGATTTATGTTGATATTGTTTATGTGGTTACTAACCCTGATTTGATCATTTTATTATCTATTACTAATGTCTCCTTTAAGAAGTAATTCTCGCGTGCAAGGTGGAAAATAAGGATCTTCTTATAAAGGGACATTACATTAAAACTGCCACTATATATTAATCTTAGCTACTCTCAAATAAATCTGCTAGTGTTGCATCAAAAAAACTCTCAAACCCTCGACGTGTCATACTCCATTGAAGCCCAACTGCGAATACTAGATGCATCCGCCTCAATAATATTTGCTAATAGAGGTTTTTGTCCCCAGAAGCCAAAATCAAACCCTATCTTACAGAGGTTTTCGTCTCAACAAGTTCAACCCAAACCCTCAAAGCTCTTCAAGCTCCAAGAAAAACAAGAGAATAAAATAATAATCCAAGCATATCCAAAATGAGAGCTTATTTCACTTTTTATTTCCTCTATTAGGGTCGTTGCACTTTTGGGAAGGAAATATTTCTTTTAATTTCACTTTAATATTTCCCAAGGTGAGCGCTCCACAAAATAACTTAAGTGACTTTTAAATATTTTATTTTTCATCACTTAATCATTAATTCCCAAAGTCCAATATTTAAATAATAATATTAATTTACGAACTTTAAAACGGAGGCCCATATGAACTTAGAATTCGTGATCTATAGCTTGTCGGAAAGGTCTCGACGAGATGCTCCATCTCCAACATTGAAAATCTCGAAACCGATGGAAACCCTAATTTGCCAAAAATAGCAAGTCCGGGCCCAAAGTCCGAAATCACCTAGAAAGGCATCACCGCAACCCATCTGATATCACTGAGCTCACTGCAACATTTGGGATAGCCAACAACTAACTGCCAAGTCACCCAAACAGTGCCAGACTGACACTTACTAAAAATAGCAATGTTCTCCAAGGACCAAAGAGAACAAACCCAGAAAGATTGTCGCCATGCAAGCACTTATTATAAATAGTAAGTACGTACAAGTTGTTCGAAATCCCTCTAAAAAGTGTCATACAGCTCCATTGGATCACCTGAACACATTGGTGACATCAAAATACTCCTCTGATTAGGCTGTCACCAACCCAGAAAGTCAGCTCCAACTGTGCTGCAAGAGAACTCGAAAATGGGGACATTACAGCCCGCCCTTCCCAAAGATTGCTTGCCCTCAAGCAATCTGCACCTGCATGCCAAAGCTAAACACTAGGATCCCAAATCAATCTGAAGAATGTCTAACAGCATCTCCACTGCATCTGCTGGGTAGAGGTAAAACCATGCCCAACATCAATGTAAGTAGCTACCCCAGTATAGAACAATCTGCTAGACATAGGAACCCCTAGGTCCCAAGGCCAATATGGAAGTCTGCCATACACATCACCTATTGACTTCCACTGCGCTACTCTGATATAATCTTCATCGTGCAGAGAGTGGTAAAGCAACACATCGGAATCCGACTGAATTGTCATGCCAAACCTGTCACCACCTAGATCCCAACACATCAAAACCTCACATCCATCAATCATGAAGAGGTAATTAAATCTTGAAGTTTCGGAACCACAACATCCCCTTTCATCCTCTGCAAAACTCCTATGGATGTGTTGACTATCCAACATAGGTGCTAGAAGATATGAAACTGCTCCTTCCAAGTCAAGGGAATAATAAGACTCTCCTCTACCACCGCTGGAAAGGCGAAACATGTCATCATCCCTACCGACACTGCAACCTCTCTGAAGCCATGTCTCCAATGGAATTTTTTGAGACAAAGAAGTTGCAAACTCTGTTTGGTACGCAACAGCACGATGGTAAACTAATCTCTGACCCTGCAAGTAATCCTTTGAATATATCTGAGCCAGACACCTGTAATCTCTAGTTCCATCTTCTGGAGATGGCAACCTTCATCCCATAATGGATGATATAAATCTCGAGCCAATCCACACTTACGCATCATTAGGTCATCTGTGTGTGGACTAAAGGAGAAATGATGAGCACTCACTATGTAGTCAAGATAAAAAGTACCTGCCTGTGTCAACGGTTGACCGTCATAGTTATGGGGAACACACTCCCTGTCACTCTCATCACCCGAATCAGAAGATGCTTCATGTCTCTGATCTTGAATGACTAATTGGGTAGATACTCTACAAGTCCTCTCTGCATACCCAATAGCAAAGTCCCGATCTGAAAGCAATTGGAGGTATTTTGATTTAATCCATTCTATGGCATGTTGGATAGTTCCCAAATTAGATATAGAAGTGCCCACTACTACCCCTATCTGCCTTTCCTCCAATTGTGTCGTCCAAAAGAGGTCCTCCACAAACTTGTGGGTACTGTCGATACGAGTTAAGGTTTGAACAACCTTTCTGTCGGTAACCTTCAACTGATCTCTCCACTTCTATGGCTCCATAAGCTGTCGATCACAATCAGCTGCATAGGATGCAATCTCTGATTTGCTTCCAGGAGAGGGAAACAAATCAACATGAGAACCGATCTCCCCATTGAATGATACCTTGCATATCTCCTGTGAAAATGATGTAGTGTGGTGATCTGCCACACAACTCTCTGGGAAATCCACTAACTCCTCTCTGCATCACCTATCATGGGACTATCCTTAGAGATCCTTGATGCAACATCTGGTTCTCTGCTACTCTCAACCAACACACCCATCCCATCTATATCGCCTACAACTGTAATGGATGTAATCACATCCACTAAGTGCTCCTTACCACTATCCGTGGGTGTATGCTCATCACCAATAATTGTCATAGATATCGGGACTGTAACTGCTGGAGATGAAGACTGCACTAAGCTCAACTCTACAGTAAGCTCATCTATCCGTATCTTTGACTCTTGAAGGGTTGATTGAGCATTCTTCAAAGAGTCTATGGTAAGCTCAAGCTCATAGGTGAGCTCATCAACCTCCTCTTCCTTCCCCTTTAGAGCATCATAATAGATACCATTGAGCATGAGAAGATGATCTCTATCTAATAATAGCTGTAGGTAATTATTCTTCATTACCCCAACTGCATCTCTAAGTCCCTGAAACTCGGCAAGGGAAAGTTCACTATCAAAGTGCTCATGTGTTTCTAGAGTCTTCCAACAACAGTTTGCCAACAACTGTTGAGCAACATCAAAGTGTTCTATGGCTATAGCAATCATACCTTCACTCAGCTTCAGTTGCCATGCCAAATTGTCTCCACTCAATTTTTCTAATTTGAAATCTGCACTATGGTAAGAGGCTGAATCATCATCATTCACCAACTGGTAATCATCCTCATGTGTGCTGTCCACTTCGCACCCATCCTCATTAAGTGTACTGTTGTTATGAACCTCCATGGATGGCTCAAATGATGTGCTAGAGGTTGCTGATTTGCCAATATCAATGCACACCTCCCCTATCAAAATAGATGCACACATCTGTCAAACAATCTTCGAAACCATCTCCATTAAGCCACTTTTCAGTTTTGTTCTCATCTACTAAAGTTTGATTTACAACATCATACTTGTTGTGGCTTGAATCCACAACACCTATTGCATCAATATCACCCGAAACTGTAGTGTCTATATTAGGTGTCTCCACACAACCATCATTATCATGTGTAATGGCGGTAACCTCATGCTGATGCAAATAGATCAGATTGTTGTCACACAAATCAAAACTGTTATGGCTTGTATTCTCCTTGCTTTCCTCATGTTTGACACTCATATCTTGTGTGTCAACATTAGAAGTCTCTTTTATAACATTTTCCTCATGTGCCATAATATTTAAATCATGACTACGCTCAAAAGAATGATTGTTGTCATAAAAATTAGAATTGTTGTCAGGGCTGATGACAACCTCTTGAGCGCTGAAAGTAACTTTAAGAGCTTCTGTCATACCATCATTAAGTAGTGACTCCTTTTCATCTTTGCATTGGCGGCTAGGCTCTCAAAATTCTTTGCAAGAGAAGCATAGGCCTTGTCTTCTCATTTGGTTCTTGCTCATCATAGGAATCCTTGTAACCTATAAACCACAAGCAATAGATTCCTCTTCTGTCAAATGATTTTTAATTTTCCAAATTTTATGCTCAACCAATGTCTTAGACAACTCATGTGCTGCAGGTGAAACATGTTCCTTTATCCAAATACTTAGCAAGTTAGATAATAACAACTTGGAGATTTCATCATCTTCATCTAAAATCAGAGACAAGATATTTTGCATTGCTGCTTTAACATCATCCGCATGATATTTTCTGATTTTGTCAAAGAAACAATGGAACATTTTGAGAATTAAATCATCACACTTGAAATCAATCAAAAAGACCCATGACCTAACCTTAGCCATAATTTCTAGCATCTTAGCAATCTTTTTGAAAGATAAGCTTCTGGTATCACCTAGCCCATGAAAACTTTCAATAATCAACTGTAACATCTCCCTCATTAAGTCATCATTGTAGGGTGCTTTAGGAGCTGAAATTCTCATGACTTCATTGATGCATGTGATAACCACCAATCTTACCTCCTTGTCTAGATGGCTCAACAACTCGGGCTTACATAACGAAGTCTTTGAAGGAACCAAAGCCACCCACATTGACTCAGAAGGTCTGAGAGATTTTAGATAAATATTTCTCAGCTTCTTCCAAAGTGCTGAGAAGTCTCTCATCTGACCATGGCAAAAATTTCAGTTTCAATCTTGCATCAAAAAATCTTTCACAAAGATCACCCTTCACGAGAGATGCCATGACCTCACATTCACTGATCAAACCTTTCAACTGCCCAACTCTGAACACTCATGCAAGTGCTGATCACCCACATGCAAAGATAAGAATCTATCCGCACTTGAAGATCTGCAAGAAAAGGGTAGCAACCTAGACAAGTTGTATGTCTCATTTTTTCATCTGCATGTCTGAATCTGACCTCACAGGATGGCAAGATCTTCTGCTCTAATACCAATGTAACATACACCCTCGGATATGTTTTTTCTGTGCTAAATTTTTTTGCTTTTCTGACCATATCAAGATTTGCAACTTCGTTTTTATGCTGTAACCGGATCATCCACTAAGTATTACAGAATAGCTCCAGATCTCCAAGAAATATAAAGTGTTTTACATATAATGATATCAGCAGTACAAGAGGTCCTAGACGCCTCAAACCATGATGAATACTCACTGCCCACAATGAGAAATGAGATCCAAGACTCCCACGTCACCATCCAGTGGACTGGTACGGCCCAGGCTGAAGCAATCAACACCAAATAACTCCTAACAGTACTGCAGTTCGCTGGAAATGTTCTGCACAGTCCAAATCCCCTTCAACGCCCTTGAAGAAATGCAATAACAACACCAAACACTAAGGATTCAACCTGTAGGAAAGTACGGCTGCTCCATGAGGATGTACGACCAGCTCAAGAGGCAAATACAGTCCCAAAAGATACTTCAAACTCATTAAAACTACCAATGTATATTAGTCTCAACTATTCTCATATAAATGTGCAAGTGTTGCATCAAAAAAACTCTCAAACCCTCGACGTATCATACTCCATTGAAGCCCAACTGCAAATACTGGATGCATCCGCCTCAATAGTATTTGCTAATGGAGGTTTTCGTCCCCAGAAGCCAAAATCAAACCCTATCTTGCAGAGGTTTTCGTCTTAGCAAGTTCAGTCCAAACCTTCAAAGCTCTTCAAGCTCCAAGAAAAACAAGAGAAGAAAATAATAATCCAAGCATACCCAAAGTCCAAAATCACCTGGAAAGGCATCACTACAACCCATCTGATATCACTGAGCTTAATGCAACATCTGGGATAACCAACAGTTGACTGCCAAGTCACCCAAACAGCGCAAGACTGACACTAAAAATAGTAGTGTTCTCCAAGGACCAAAGAGAACAAACCTAGAAAAACCTAGAAAGATTGTCGCCATGCAAGCACTTACTATAAATAGTAAGTACGGACAAGTTGTCTGAAATCCCTCCAGAAAGTGTCATATAGCTCCACTGGATCACCCGAACACATTGGTGACATCGAAATACTCCTCTGATTAGGCTGTCATCAACCCAGAAAGTCAGCTCCAACTGTGTTGCAAGAGAACTCGAAAATGGGGACATTACATGGAAAGTACAATATTCAAATTGTATTTTCATTATTTCTTTGATGACAAGTCGACATTTGGAAATTGGCAATCTTTAATTGCAATTTCATGTCTCTATTCCATCGACTACAAGAGATGATGCTTGTCGCATGGAGTGATTGGTTGCACTATAGGTCCACGCCAAGCAAGTTTCTATGTACACGGTGATCCTTGTTTAGGTCCAAGGCAATCAGTTTCTATGTACACGGTGGTGCTTATTTAGGTCCAAGCCAATCGGTGGAGATAAAAGTGTACACGCTTCACATATAGGACCAAGCTTCTAGGAGATGGGGCTCAATCGGCCAAGGTTTTTGTGTACATGGTGGACGGTTTAAAAAATAGGTCCTTGCTAGCGTAAATGTGTACACAATGGAGCTATAAGGATAGGTCCTTGTTGACAATAGAAATGTACACAATGGAGTTATAAGCTTTGGATCATGTGCAAGAGATTCCTCTAGAAGCGGCGGCCTAAGGAGAAGTATCTTCATTCATTGTAGCCACCAATAAGGAGCTAAAATTCAAATTTAGTTACATATTATTGGTCCTTGAGGAGCACCGATTTGGAGAAGAGGCTTCTAGAGCCATGACATCAAATTCAAACAACAATTTCAACTTCTAGAATTTGGAAAAACTTAAATACTATGAAAGAGCCTCAATTTGCAATGTTTGGATCCTTTTGGTAAGCTTTCATGTTTTGTATTCGCTGGAAATTCCGATTTTCAATTTCTTGTTAAGGTGATGGCCTCTTGACCGTGGAATGGTGATGACCCGATCCACTTATCTCTTCATTGTGACAATTCGCAGGTAATTCATAGAAGCTTTGGAGCAGATTTCAGCGATTTGAATACTTTGAAGGAGCTGAGATTGTGTATCAAACTTGAAGTGTACATTGCAGAGCTGAAGGACAACATTATTGACAAGTTTGAAGGGTTGGAAGCAACTCAAATCTATATCGCTGCACTCCTAAAATCCATTGCTACCTTTTGAACTTCATATTTGGCATATTCATTGCATGCATTGCAAATCTGGGCATTTGTGACAGCTACATCATAGATACTGTTTGTGACAGCAGACTTGTTGAAGATGCACCAATGACTGAAGGGCATCTATAAGCATTATACACTCTTTCTTGGTTTCATCCATCATCATACCTTCATTGGCCATTGATTGGATAAGTTGTAATTGCATTTTCTAAACCATTTGTGCATTGTAATAAGGTCTGATATAAATCAGACAAAGTCTGCTATACAAGACAGCAAGCCATCTTTTTGTAATCATTTCCAATTGAAGTCAATATCAAGGTGTTGAAGGCCATTCATTCACTTATCCAATTGTTGATATTAAATTGCATTGATCTTTTGATGTTGTTTTGAGTCTCTTTGGCAAATGGTTGCAAGAAATATAAATCTTTTGGTGTTTTGAGCAAATATTCTAAGTGGGATATTACAGTGGTATCAGAGCTAGGTTCCTACCAGCCTATGGGTTATGAGCTACTACGTTGATCCTTTTCCACATCATTACCGAAGAAGAACAGATACAATGGGCGATAGAAGGTATGGAAATCCACAAGATGACATTGAGCGTATGATGAGGGAAATGATAGATCATCAACGCAGAATGGCGGATAGTCACGATAGAATGGAAGCGCAACAACAACAAACAAATGCAAACATTGAGAGGATGTTTCAAACTATGATGGCTAATAACAGGAACAACAACAATAGAGCTAATCAGGATGATACAGGAAGTGTTGCAGGATCACCTCGAACCAGGAGGACACGCACACCTACAGTTGAAAGACCTATGCAACCTACTTTTCTTCCTAGAGAAGAAGAGGTAGTTGAGGAACCACAAGTTCGGGAAGAGGAGCCACCATTCGATGAGGACTTGATATCAATGGTCAATGATTATGATGCACTTCCAGAGCATGTGAAGTACAGGATTAGCCTTGACAACTACATGAACCAAAAGAGACAAAGTCGAAGAGGAAGAGTTAATTGACAAAGAGAAAGGAGAGCCCAATCCACTCAACCTAAGGAGTACAAGGATGCATTGAACAAGATTCCTCTTCCGAATTTTGATGGTAGTGGCAAGATAAGTGCTAGAGCATGGGTGAACAAGTTGGATACTTTTCTTAAACTCAAGCCCATGAGTGAAGATAAGGCTATACATTTTGCTACTATGCATTTAGAAAGATTGGCTTATGATTGGTGGCACCATGGACTTGTTTCTCAACATCATAATAGGATTACTTCATATGATGAGTTTGTTCAAAAACTCATTAACAGGTTTGACCGCAAAGATGTGGAGGTTTACTACAGTGAGCTTGCACAATTGAGACAAACTGGTAGAGTGGATGCTTATGCAACGAGTTTCAAAAGATTGCGGTTATGGTTCCTGACATGACCGATAGGAAGATCACAATGTTGTTTGTTGAAGGATTAAATGACAGGATCAAGGGATTGGTCAAGGTCCATAGACCAAGTACACTTGATGAGGCCATCGATCTTACACTTGATTTAGATATCACATATACAACTCAAAAGAAAAACTTCAAAGATGATATTGCAAATCAGAAATCCCATGAGCAGCCCACTCTAAAGAAAGATGAAGGTACTTCAAAGATGAATTATGAGGAAAGAGATGAACTTTGTAGGAAGAAGTTGTGCTTCACTTGCAAACAACCTTGGGAGATTGGTCATAGGTCTCTTGGCAAAGGTAAGGTGCACTACATAGAGGTAATTGATGAGGTAGATGATGATTCTACTTCAGATAATGATCATGGACAGCCCACACTTAATTTGGTGAGTGAAGGTAACAAGAGTTCTAGAATTGCTTATCTTTCAGGAGGTTCAATGTATAATCCATTCATCTTTGAAGGTACATTGTTTGGTTGCAAAGTCTTGGCACTTCTTGATAGTGTAGCTACACATAATTACATTGATGAGGGTTTAGTGAATAAGAGAGGTTTGCTATGTGATGTCTTTGAGGGCTTTGATGTAGCTACAGCAAGTGGACTCACTATCCTTTGCAAGAAGGTGAGAAAGCTTAGTATTATATTTGGTGAGTATACACTTTGTGATGACTTTTATGTACTTGATTTGAAGGACAATAAAATTGTACTTGGTATGCAATGGCTACATTCTTTGCAAAGGGTCATCCAAGATCTACAAGCTATGGAGTTGAGTTTCCTATGTGATGGGAAACAAATTGTTATGAGAGTCCTCAAGTACATTTTACCTCATCAAATAACAGCTAAATATATGATAGCTATGGGCCAAGAATTGTTTCATGCAAGCATAGATGATGCACATGGAGATAATTGTATTGGACAGCCTTTGATGGAGAGTATTTGGGATTAGAAAAAGGTGAAAATACTATAGAATGGCATGACATAATCCCTAATTTGTTTAAGCACAGCAGTCCTATAGCTTTGCAATCAGCTTTGTTTGATGACTTTGGGATAGCCATTGATGATATGCATAAGTATGACAAGATAAAGGTAATTCAGTTTTGCATGATGCATTAGTTCCAACTAGTGAACTAAACCAGCCTACTCATGATTTTGATGATGCTTTCTTATTGGTGTGTATGGATGATTTGATAGTTCATTTTCCATGGTTTGATGGATTTTCTTCATTGTTGGACATTGAAGCATGTGATTTCAGTTTTGATACAGCGGTATTTGGAAGAGTTTACTATGATGGAAGTCAATATTTTCTTGTTGACAATTGGTCTAATAATGATTTTCTCCCTTCATGCATTGAGGATGGTACTTTGCATAACATTTGGGATGACATTTTCAGTTTGCGTACAGCTGTTTTGATTTATGACAGCGAAATAAGAAGGATGGATACATTGGCATTTGGCATCTATATTGGCATGGATGTGTTTGCATTATGGTGCGATAGTGGAAGTGGTCCCAGGATCTCCTTCATCAACATCTTTGAGATGGTATGTGTGAATTTGTATGGACAAATTAGATGGGTTTGGGATCCTGGTATTCATTGATTCTAATATCACATTTGCGATTGCTTGGGGCAAGCAATCTTGGGGTGGGACGACTTGTAATGTCCCATTTTGGAGCTAGCCGAAATATGGTGTTTGTGTTTAATGGAAAGTACAATATTCAAATTGTATTTTCATTATTTCTTTGATGACAAGTCGGCATTTGGAAACTAGCAATCTTTAATTGCAATTTCATGTCTCTATTCCATCGGCTACAAGAAATGATGCTTGCCACCCAAGATAGGTCCTATCCTATCGGTTATCAAGCAAGATTTACATGGAGTGATCGGTTGCATTATAGGTCCACGCCAAGAAAGTTTCTATGTACATGGTGATCCTTGTTTAGGTCCAAAACAATCGGTTTCTATGTACATGGTGGTGCTTATTTAGGTCCAAGCCAATCGGTGGAGATAAAAGTGTACACACTTCACATATAGGACCAGGCTTCTAGGAGATGGGGCTCAATCGGCCAAGGTTTTTGTGTACACGATGGAGCGCTTAAAAAATAGGTCCTTGCTAGCGTAAATGTGTACACGATGGAGCTATAAGGATAGGTCCTTGTTGACAATAAAAATGTACACAATGGAGTTATAAGCTTTGGATCATGTGCAAGAGATTCCTCTAGAAGCACTGGCCTAAGGAGAAGGATCTTCATTCATTGTAGCCGCCAATAAGGAGCTAAAAGTCAAATAATAAGGAGCTAAAAGTCAAATTTAGTTACTTATTATTAGTCCTCGAGGAGCGCCGATTTGGAGAAGAGGCTTCTAGAGCCATGACATCAAATTCAAACTACAATTTCAACTTCTAGAATTTGGAAAAGCTTAAATACTATGAAGGAGCCTCAATTTGCAATGTTTGGATCCTTTTGGTAAGCTTTCATGTTTTGTATTGGCTGGAAATTCCAATTTTCAGTTGCTTGTCAAGGTGATGACCCCTTGACCGTGGAATGGTGATGACCCCATTCACTTATCTCTTCATTGTGACAATTTGCAGGTAATTCATAGAAGCTTTGGAGCAGATTTCAGCAATTTGAATACTTTGAAGGAGCTGAGATTGCGTATCAGACTTGAAGCGTACATTGCAGAGCTGAAGGACAACATTATTGACAAGTTTGAAGGGTTGGAAGCAACTCAAATCCATATCGCCGCACTCCTAAAATCCATCACTAGCTTTTGAACTTCATATTTGGCATATTCATTGCATGCATTGCAAATCTGGGCATTTGTGACAGCTACAGCAGAGA
Organism: Cunninghamia lanceolata; assembly: GCA_027924645.1. NCBI lineage: Eukaryota > Viridiplantae > Streptophyta > Pinopsida > Cupressales > Cupressaceae > Cunninghamia > Cunninghamia lanceolata. The sequence continues at coordinate 1,226,724 of BSBN01000626.1, read as the reverse complement.
TACTGTTTGTGACAGCAGACTTGTTGAAGGTGCAGCAGTGACTGAAGGGCATCTATAAGCATCATACACTCTTTCTTGGTTTCATCCATCATCATACCTTCATTGGGCATTGATTGGATAAGTTGTAATTGCATTTTCTAATCCATTTGTGCATTGTAATAAGGTCTGATATAAATCAGACAAAGTCCGCTGTACAGGACAGTAAGCCATCTTTTTGTATCATTTCCAATTGAAGTCAATATCAAGGTGTTGAAGGCCATTCATTCACTTATCCAATTGTTGATATTACATTGCATTGATCTTTTGATGTTGTTTTGAGTCTCTTTGGCAAACGGTTGCAAGAAATCTAAATCTTTTGGTGTTTTGAGCAAATATCCTAAGTGGGATATTACAACCGATTACCAAAAAATGCACTATCGTGTGAAACAAGTTAACACAACATTGTCGTGTCCAACTTTCTTAGGTAGAAAAACAGACATGGACTACCTAGAAAAACATATCTTCCAAGTATCGACGTCCATCCATCTAAACACAAGAATGGACACATCTAACATAATAATTTTAATCTAGTTGAAATATTAACATTCCCGAGTGGCGACGGATTAAAATATGGAATTGAGGAAAAGTATAGAGTTCGAATAGTGTATGTCGGCATTACCTATTTGACAGAGAATAGTCACTCTCTCAAAGTTTTGATGTAACTAAGATGTAGTTTGTACGCATTATCTTGTACATATACGTTCTTGAGATATATTTTGTTGAATTGAAAATTTTCAATATTGTTAGCATTTAGTTTAGTTGATTTCGTACATGGCATTTGGTTATTACATATTTTATAGCTTAAAATAACTTAAAAAGTTAATAGTGTTATATAGTTTTTTTTTTAATAAAATAAAATTGAAAGATAGTTTTATTAATTGTTTTATGTTGCCTATGTAGTAATGAGATTGACCAAATAGTAAAAATAGTAAGGAGAATTTAGTGATTAATAAAATTGAGTGATAATATAATGTCATACGTAAACCATCAATTCTTAGGACCCATCAATACATTATGGGACCAAAACAAGGCTAGTAGTGTTAGATAATAGGTGGATTTAGGACCCATAAATAATTTATATCTGCATCAAATGTTTATAAATTTATATGAATAACATAAAAAATAATGTGAAGACATTGGTCTTATAAAGTTATCTCTATTTGACAAACTATCTTAATTAATCCATTACCAAACTCAGTAAAACCAGTCAAAGCACAATAGAATCTAACCATAGAAATTGCATTGGTACGTAGAAGATGTGAAAATTAACTTTTAGCTAAAAGCCCTGATGAGTACATAGTATCTCATAATTGTCTGATTATTTGAAGTTCTCGAACTTCAAAAAATAACATAATATATTTATTTAGGAGATTTCTACAAGGAGGTTGTAAATGACTATATAGTTTACAATTTTTCATATGATGAGGCTTGATTCAACATTGACATATTTTCACTTTTGATATGTAACAAACTTTAGTAGACATTTGTAAACTTCTTACATTTAGTGGACATTTGTAAACTTTAGTCAATGTAATTTTTTTTATATTGCGAATTGTAGCATGTAGTAACTATTATGTGTGCATTTCAAAAGTTTCAATTCCAAAGATTATAAATTTAGTCCCCATTCTAAAATGTGCAAATTGTAGAATATACATGCCATGGATTGATTTCGAACCATGACATGAATCATCTAAAAATGGAACTTCTGTAGCCTGGTATTTTTATTTGCAAACTTTTGATATACATTCTAGAAAATGACCTCAAAGCAAATCAAACAAAATTTTCTGGCCATGGAAAATTATGATAGCTAAGTACACTAATTGCAATAAATTGTAGTCAACCTTTTGACAATGTAATAGAACTACTAAGCTGGAAGGTCAGATATGCATATTCTAGTTAAAAGTTGCTTCGTACAGGCCATAGTTGTTAAATGTCTCCCAACAATGCAGATATATAACTTGAGAACAACACCCAATCTCTAGGCATCCAATACCAACTCATTCATTTACATGCTTCTCTCCCCTTTAATCTATATTCCACAATTGATGGGCTACATTCTCAATTTTATTTGCTCTCCATACCTCTATGCTATTGAAATGCCTTTAAATTTAAAAAAATAGCAGTTTTTCTCTATTCTCCTATGTTTTTTTATGTTTTTTTTTTTTTTTAAATCCAATTTTTTCCCGATTTTCTCACGATTTTTTGAAAAAATCTTATACTTTTGGTTTTCTGATTTTTTCTGCTATGGGTATACATATACACCATTCTCCGTCTTTTTTTGGTGCCAACATTGCTAGTACTGCACATGGACTTAAACTTTCCCTTATTAAACCCTTATCCAACAATTCTTGCACTTGTCTCTTTATCTCCTCATGCTCCATAGGAGTCATCCTATAAGATGCCTTATTCGGTACAATAGCTCCCAGTATCAAATCCATACAATGGCTAATACTCCTCATAGGTGGCAGCCCATCCAGCAATTACTTTATTAATATATCAGCATATTCCTCTAGCATTTCTTTGATTTCCAATAAAATTTATTGCTCCTTGTCTGCTGTCCTAACCTGCTTAGGCTTAGAAATGAAAGCAAAACATGCCCCCTCTTTCTTCATTTCTTTCAAAAATTGTTTTCCGGAAATCATACACTTTTGGACTATTGTCTACTTCCTCTTCCCTATCCTTCAACAGACTCAAAATGTATTCCTTCCCATCTTTCATTATTGTGTAGGTATTTTCCCTACCACCATGCACAACTTTCCTGTCATATTGCCATGGTCTACCCAATAGGACATGGCATGCATCCATGGGCATTACATCACACATCACCTCATCCTTGTAATTACGAATCTAAAAATTAATTAAACACTGTTCACTCACCAAAATTTGATGACCTCTTTGCAACCAAGAGACTTTGTATGGACTGGGATGCTTTGTCTTTTTCAATTTTAGCTTCTCCACCATTTCTTGTGACACCAAATTATCTGTACTACTGCTGTCCATAATTACTTTGCAACATTTTTCACCCGACTTATACACAGTTTGGAATATATTCCTCCTCTGTACCGGTTCTTGTCTCTCCTTTTCAGGTTTCAAAAGCACTATTTTTAGCATCAATGACTCTCCTTGTTCAAGCTCTTATGTACGTTTTGGCGAAGCTACACTTTCTTCATTGGCTTGTGTGGCATAGTTTCTTGCATCACTAGTTTTCCACTATTTTGTTGTATTTGAGGGCATTCAAAGGCTCGGTGACCAACATCTCCACACTTATAACATGTACTTGTAAATCCTCTTCCTCTACCTCTTCCGTAGTAGCCTCTTCCTCTTAAAAAATCCCCTTCCTCTTGAAAAATCTCCTCTTCCTCTTATACTTTAACTATAATTATTCTGTATTATGCTTGATTCACCTTCTTTTGTTTGTTGCCCTCTTCCACTATTGGATTGTCCTCTACCACATGAAAATCTTCCCCTACCTCTAGAATTATTTTGTTGTTTTCTGGCCAATTTTTCTTTTGCCTTTAAAACATACTAGTAAGCTTCTTCAACTGTTCTTATTCTAACAAGGCTAGTTTCATCTTGAATTGATATTCGTAATCCATTAATGTATCTTGAAACCTTCTCTTCATCATATTCAATGCTCGAATACTTAACCTGTAGAATTCTTCCGTATACTCCTTAATATTCATCTCTTTTTGCTTCAAGTTCTACAATTTTCTGGATAGGCTGAGTTGATAGTCTACTAGCAAAATTTTGGCCTTTAACTTTGTTAACATTTTGTTCCATGACTTTATTTTCTCCTTGCCTTTTCTTTCCCTCTGTTTGCACGTGATTCCACCATAGGAATGCATGTCCTTTTAGCTTGGTACAAGCAAACGTTACTTTCTTCGAGTCTTCTATCGATTTAAAGTCAAAATACTTCTCCATTTCTAAAATCCAATCTATAAGCTCTTTTGGATTTAGATTACCATAGTAACTAGGTGGATCCAACCTCAGTTTACTACTAATCCTGATCATTGCTTTCAAGAATCTTCCTTTTGGTTCATCCATTTCATCTTCCATTCGAAGTTCTTGTTCTTCTATTTCATTTTCATCTTCACTGACATCCTCTATGCATGCTCCTCTTCTTTGTGCTACTTCCATTGCTTACAATCTTGTTGTTATCCCTCTCAACATCTCTGCAATTTCACCCATTCTGAGTTCCCTGGGTCTTCCCCTATGCACCATGTCTTCACAAACCTTTTGCAGTTGCAAGTCTTTCCTCTATTCACCTACCCACAACAAAATCTTCTAGGGTTTCTCCTTGACATAGTCCAACACTGGCTCTAATAGCAATTGATGCAGACAAGATTTTGGAGGTCTTATCAGACCACCAAATCAAGAAGCCAAAATCAATTTCAAAAATTTGAATACAATTTAAGAAACACAAATTATACCAGCATTAACTCATCAATTCCGAGAAATTCAAACATTCATCATAAATCTTTTGGTAAATTTTAATTTCACAAGAATCTTGAAAGAAATTATTATCTATTTAATTTCCACCAGTTTATGTGCAGCATTCACAGTTTGATTCCGATTCAACTCAACAATCTGCATAAACCTTCTATAGTGACCATGTTTTGTACCATATACACCTACAACCTTCCATATGCCTCATTCATTTATACTTTCTTTCATTTCAACCCCTTTATTTTCTATGCCTCTGTTCTCCTTTTACGATTGCGACTTCTTTTTCTTTTTCTTCTACTTAGATCTGCATCGCCTCTCTTTGCATTCTCCTTTTGTTTTTGTTTTTATTGTCTTTTAACACGGCCTCCTCTTTTCCATGAATTTTTCAAAAAAAAGACAAAATCTTCCTAAAATTCCTCACGCACTCCCTATCTCTATCGATTCATTTCCTTATATTCAGAGTTTTTTGTCTTCCTTGAAAAGAAAGAACAATGAAAAGAATTCGAGGTGCCGCCTTGCCTAATTGGCCTCCAAAAGAACCCAAAATGTCCCAAGAAATTGGTCCACAATCCCACATAGCCATTAGATGTGCCATCATTTTTCTAGGACAAAATAATAGAAACTAAAAAAACAATGTCACGCCTCTTTTATTATGATGAAATGTAGCCATGGATGAATAGTCACACAAAATTGGTTATTTAAACTCCAAACTCAGTAAATTGATAGATTTGACCACACAATATTATGGAGATGTTTATCGACTTTAATTTTGGATGAATAAACGATCCTCCACTATTATTGAAAACACAACTTAGACTGAATTGAATCAACATTTATTAAACTCCCGACAACTCCATGAAGATTCTCCAAAGATACAAAGAACCCTTTGAAGCTCAAAACCAATAAATTTGAAACCGAACTCAACAAAATCAAGAATGTACAAAACTGTAAAACTGAACCAAAACTTGTAGGTTCTTTCAATAACAAGTCTACTTCAAACTTTGTTTTCTTTCTGGGATCTGGTCCAATATCATGGGGAAGCAAAAAGCAAACCATTTTTGCTCGCTCTTTCATAGAGGCAAAATATTGCCCCGCAAGTGGAGATGTCTATGAAGCAGTATGGTTACATCGCATCTCGATAGGCATAGGTGTCCCTGAGACATCCTATAGTTTTGTCTTGCGACAATCAAGGAGTGTTGAAACTTGCTCAAAATCTTGTTTTTCATGAGTGCACTAAACACATTGAGGTTCAGTGCCACTACATCTATGAACATGTCCAAGAACTGAATATTCAGCTCTAGTACTATTACACTCAAGAGCAATGTGCTGACATCTTTACCAAATCTCTTGCAACATTGAAGTTCAAAGCTTTTCAAACTTTCTTGATTTGTCCTCTTGCAAAAATGATGTAATAAGGGGGGGATTGTTAGAATATTATAATATAATAGTTCTAAATCACTAAAATATTACATCATTGTATAAATATGTTAATAATAAAGACACATTATTATTATTAAAACACAAGGTGGTTGGCTGGGTGGTTAATGGGTTTTCTCTTTCAAATCGATTATTCTTGTGTATATATTGTTTGCCTCTCCATAATAAAATTGCTTATTACCTCTTTAAGATTTAATTGTTCTACTGATTAACGGGTTTTCCATCAATAAGGACAAATATCTGCTCCATGTTAACCTTCAAATGCTAACAAGTAATGGATTTTCTTTTCATAGCTGTAATGGTTAACATTGAGTGTCCTTTGACTAGTATGTCCTTAATTCCCTGGTCTAAGGATATCTTCAGTCCCTTAACCAATGTTTCTGCTTCTACTACACTGTTGGCTGCATTTCTAGTTTCTGAAGTGGAAAAAAGCATAACTCTACCATCTATTGTCACTGTTTATGAGAATGCCTATTGCTCTTGCTGTGTCTGAGTTTCTTTTCAGAGCTCCATCAAATTTTGTTTTGACAAAGTTTTCATCCGGCATTTCCATTAAGTTTCTATCCAGCCCTTTTAGAGCTATTGTCATTCACATTTTGTCAGGGGCTTCTGAAATTTCTGTTGTTAAATTAGATTAGTCGACTGACATTAATTGTAGAATCATATTCTCAAAATGCTCTCATGATGTCTTAAAACTTTGATTTCTGACTTAAAATTTGATTGTTGGCACATGTTCGGTAGGCTACAAACTCCAGCTACAGTTGCTTGTCACCTACATTACAATGAAATCCATCCTTAGATACTTGCATTAATCATTTGGGTGGTGTATAAGTTTATGGCTGGATAAGATATCTTGAAAGTGTTAATGTTATTAAGAAAAAAGACCAGCACGATGTAGAAAAATATTATATTTTGGAAGTGTGAAGTTAGTAATCAGCTCATTTAACACTTTTTGCTCTTGTTGTTAAGGCACAAACAGAAATGAAGTTAGATAATAGTAATCAGACTAGGAGTCACTTTCAAATTTTATATTTTTAAAATACTTTCAATGTATTTCATAGAACTTGTTTAGTCTATGGACTCTAACCCATATTGTATGCAGTGGTCAAAATTCTAGGCAAATCATATACTGCTTCTCAGGTTTTGTTTCAACTGATGAATTCGACTGCAAGTGACAACTATATGAGCAAACTGAGTGATGAGTTAAATACAGAATTCAAGAACAACTCTCCAGAAGTAAATGCAACAAGCAGAATAGAAGAAGTATGAAATTTATCCAGAAATATTCCCAAATTTTTAAATATTTATGTGTTGTTTTGGTCTTTCAACACCAATTTTCATTATCTATGTTTAACTGTTATAAAAGCCAACCAAATATCCACATTTTATGTCCAGATATATAAACTTAAAATAGCTAATTGCAAACCATTGATCCATTTTACATTGCAGCTTTTGCTTACTATGTTATCATTGTCTGCTTTGGTCAGATTCTATCAAATGTCAAAGGTTTCACCAAACTTGTTTCAGCATGGGGTTATAATTGGCGAAAATCTTACAAGGGTTTGTCACCTAATGAGGTAAAACAACAGGATAAACAGTAACTCTTCATTTTCCAAATGACATCACGAGTATAGAAAATGACTTCGTGGAATGTTGCAGATCATTGACTACATAAATGAAGCAATTCAAACAGCAAAGAATACTGGCACTGATCCCTTGAATCCAGCAGTATGTCAGATTACAATTAATGTTTTGCCATGTTCATTACTAGTAAATAATGATAGCAATTTCAAAAGTGATATAATGTATATTTGGAATCATTTTGATTTTAAAGTAAAGAAAGTAAATGTCATTTACAATATGTTCAATGGTCATTTAAAAATCGTTTCCTTAAAAGGATTTTGCCCTTAGAAATGTTATCCAAAGTAAATTAAACTTGTAAATTATAGTATATTCACCATAAAAGCTAAGTCAATCCAAAAGCAGTTAAGCAGATATTCGTGATCTGAAAAAGGACCCAGTTTGACTTCATGGCATGCAATTGGAGGAGTCTTTGGAACAGGGGCAGACACTTGGATGCTGGAGAATGTTCAGAGTGGTATCAGACATCTGTGAGCATGCTTTGGCAGAAGAGAAAAGAGAGTTTTCTGAGCAGTTTTGCCTTCTGTGCGAAACTGCCAGTTTGCAGCAGCTGGCGGTCTCAAAACCAACACGGCAGGTTCATAATCATCAGGGCACTCACAAAACTGCCAAGACAGTTTCTCCAGATGCAGTGATTTCATTCTAAGGACAAGCAACAGTTTCGCTGCTCAGAAAAACGTCCTGTGACATTCCAGTTCTTCTCTCTCCATTTTACTGTGTGTTTTCAACTTCCTTCTTCCCTATAAGGCTATATTAAGCCACTATAGACCCGAATTAGACATTGCTTGGGTATTTGAGAGCATGTAAAGGGAATTGTATATATTTTCTGAGTTCCTAATTGACTGTGTTGAGCAAAGAGCATGGCAGTGAGGTTGTGAGAGTTCTGTGAGGAGTCATAGGAGCTGAGTCATAGTGAATTTCGTGATTGAATCAATCCCAAGAGAATTAGTGTAATGTCCCCTTCCTAAGTCAGCACTTGTGCATCGGGCTAGTCTAGTACACAGGTTCCCGTAGAATAGTGAGTGTGTTTGGGGACCCACAGTGACGTGGCTCAACCGAGCTCAAACAGCATTTCCAGAGTAATGAGATGGATTCCTTGTGGCGGGGAGTTGCCAATTGGCTTTTTCTGGAGTGAGTTTGGGCCATTTGGCCAAACTTACTATTTATAGCAAGTGTTCACGGGACTCCGAGCGAGTCAGTGGTATAGTCTAGAAATCATGTCGACATTCCATTGGCCAACTCAATGGTACTACGGAGGCCAGAGGAGACTGTTTGAATTAATATTTTAATAATCGACATTGTTAAATTAAATTAAATATATAACTTAACATGTTTATTATTATTTAGTGACTTTATAACATATTATGAACTTTATGATATATTTTAAGTTCATAAAGTCACTTTATTTTGGGTGCCCAAGACATAGGGAGAAATAATAAAGTAAAATATTATATTTCCAAAAAGAAGGCATTGGGGAAAAGGGGAGAAACATAAAAGAGAAAAGTGACTTCATTTTCAGTCATTCACTTTGGCATATTTTCTCTTAAGTCTGAGCTTTGCTTTGAGCAAGGGTTTCGAACCAGCTGCATTGGAGAGGAAAACCTCCATTGTTGAGAGCATCTGTGGGGTTGAAAGACACTCACAGGGTGTTTATTGGAATAGCCTCATTCAAGGGTTATTATTGTGCTTCATTGAATAAACCAGCATTGTCGCGGAGGAGTTTTCTTTTACATATCTTCAATTTCTTGGCTCCATAATTACTGAAATTTGAAAGGTATTAAAGAACACATTGCAGATTAAAGATTGGAAGTTTGTGATTGTTTTGAAGTGTTTTGGCCCCCAGACCAGCCGTATAGCTTCAGCCATACAGGCCGTACCTCCTATGATGGATTTAGCATTGTTCGGAGGATTTCTTTCATGGTTTCTACTTCCTATTTGGGCGTTTGACTGCTGCGGCTGTCACAGACCTCTTTGGAGCAGATATTGTGTGTGATGTGATTTTTCAGACTTTCATATTGCTGCTAGGGCCGTACCATACCAGCCAGGGGACGTGGGGTTTACTTTGGTCATTGTTATGCATATTTGTGGCTCAACTTTGGAGCGCCTATTCTGTTGTCTTAGCTTTGCATTGTATTGAACTGGAAATCAAAGTGAAGGTGAAATAAACAAGAGATTTCTGCTTATCAGCTGCTGTACTGTCCTTTTCCAGCTTTGTACTTTCATGGACAGCTAATGGGTATGTTGAAACCCTAGTTTTCTTGAGCATATTTTATATGGGTATTGTTTCTTATTGCATTGTGACACATTTCTATCAAATATAAGCATCTGGGTATTCCTATTTCCTTGTATTTTCGAATATATGTACATGCATGTTTCCATGTCAAAAATGCAAAAAACCCAAAACACATCAGGTATCAACTAAACGTCAGAAAACACAAAAGGGGGTGGGATATTACAATTAGACCAGTATATTGCCATTGGAGTGAGGATTTAAGTGTGGTAACTCACAATTTAGTGGAGTTTTCATGATGCAAAGCAAGGTCTGAGAGTCCAATGAAGGATTGTCAAACCAAGCAGCTCCAAAAAGCAACACACACAACGGTGCAAGAAATGGAGACAAAATGGAAGAACTCAACAGATCTTATTATTTCTTATTGACAAAATCATTACAGCATGGCACACTGGCCTACGATCTAGCGCAAGGCCCAAAAATCAATCACAATATTCTAATGTAATTTGAAAGATAAAACTTTTGCTAGAGCTAGTGACGATGACCTTCCAAGAGAAGGGTTTAGGATTTTAATACTAGCTCGACCCCATCACTGACCTTTAGGGTTCATCCTCCCCTCCCCCCGTAGGGCATGTAGGTTCTTTTCATTATCATATGAAGAAGAGAGGACAGTTACTGCATGAGTCTCAAGAAGGGTTTAAGGTTCTTCATTAGTAGAGTGGTTGAGGGCTCAATGACCTTAATCCTTTGCATTAATGTATTATCATCACAAGGTCCAACAAAGGTCACCACAGAAGACACCAACTTCAAATCCAAACACACTAAGAGAAACCTGCAAAACATACTAAACACAAACAAAAGACAACAAATATTTTTGGTTGATACAAGGTAGCTAGAAACCAAAGATGCACCCATAGTTTGTATACTCAGAATCGGCGAACCCAAAACTTCTAACTCGGCAAAAACTTCACAAAACTCAGCAACTTAAAAAAATACTTAAATTTCTTAAAAAATGCATTTTATGCAAAATCCAGTTACAAAATGTATCCAATGAGTATAAAACATTGGGTAAGTGTTTTCTATTAGATTGAATACATATAGAGCATAGTTTAAAAACTCGGACTCGGCAATAACTCGGCGGACCCAAAAATTTTAAAAACTTGGGACTTCGCAAAAACTCGGCAAAGTTATCAAACATCAAAAATACATTAATTTTTAAAAATATGCTTTAAAAATATGTAGATTACTAAATTTATGGACCATATATTGATTTTCTTCAATACATTTCATCTAAGTTGCCCGAACCGGTTCCCGTTCGGAATTTGGGTATGTAGGTATGGCAAAAAAATTACCCTGAGGTATGGGTACAATATATAGTAATATTATTATATATTAATATATAGTAATATTATTATATATTAATATATAATAATAAATTATAATATTGGTAAAAGGCCGAGGCCATTGATATATATAATTAATAATAAAATACAGCTCTATTCAGTGTGGGCACCGGTAGGAAAGAACAGAGCGAAGAAAACCTCCGGTCTAGCCCGGGACTTTTGTAGTCCAGTTCATTTGAATTTATACATCTTATACGGGGTCAAGCCCCACAAGGATACATCCTTTCTTATACAATTTCTGAACTACAAGTTAAGACATTGCTCATATCCATGGCTTTTCTTTTGATATCCTCTTGCTGAATGGCTTTTTGGTTCTCCGGCACCTAGGATGTCCTCCATGACATATATCATTAAATCAGCTATCTATAATCCAAGTGAGGGGACTTCTCCTGTCTTGCTCCTACCAGTGTACCTGTCTTACCTAAAACCACAGGAACAAACTTCCAATTCTTTTCGCATGTTACCTATACAAAAGAGATACCTAGAAATCATTTTCCTGCAAACACCTATTAGTTCTCTAAATACTTTGCCAGAGAGGGAAGAATAAAAGTTTGCTCTTGCCAAGTTTATCAAAATACTAAAACACACTTGCAACACTGTTAACTTAAATCCGGTTGTAAGGGGATATCCCATACTGGTTGACTAATCCACTATATATACCAACGTCTAAATATATATACTTGTATAAATACAAATATATATACCTAAATGTGGGCATAGGTAAGTGATCAACCATTTCACTAAGTAATGTTGAGAGTCACTGTTGGGACCTGAAATTATGAAATTTTCTTGTGTTCTTACTCACTTATTTCTGACCAAACCAAAAAATATTTCGCCCAAAATTAGATTAAACAACTGATATATCCCATGACTTTTATCACAAATAATGTAAAAGGCCTCAATTACTTAACATCGGCAAGACCTTCCTTTTGTTATACCGATCCATGCTCCATGAGAAACTAGTTGAAATGGCTATCGGCATGATAATAGGGATCGGGGAGAATGTTTTGGAAGACACCGATGGAGAAAGTGGCACCGATGACCTTTCATCGGGGAGAAAATGCATGGTCACACCGATCGGCATAAGGAAATACTATCGGCGAATACTCTACAAACCCTCCCGACAGTATAAGTCATGCCGATAGTGGAGTTTGGTAGGACTCTCATCAATCATTCAGTGGAACGGAGGGAACTAGTAGTCATCGGCAAGAGATAAGCATTGGAAAAAAAAATCAAGGAGTTTCCGATACTCTAAAGTCTCACCGATTGAAGAAAAGTGCTTCAGCGTAGCTTACACCGATATGCCAGAAGATCCAGACCTGATGACTTTTCATAGAACCAGACCTGACAGAGTTAAGAGTTTAAATAAATAATTGGTCAAGTCCCTCGGATGTATTTTGAGTTTGTATGTTTGGCAAAGGGAAACATACAAGACGATATACATAGCTATATGCATGTCACGGAACCGAAAAGATTATGAAATGAGGTTTTATTGTTGTATGTTTCGTGCATTGTATGTATGTTTCAGGTTATACATTTCAATATACATACAATGCGGAACTCAAGACAGGTTGAAATTTGGTTAAAATGATGCATCATGACTTAAAGTATATCCGAAGATGCATTGCACTTTATATACATCGCGGAGCCGAAAAGTAAGTAAACTGTGGTTTATAAAAATGATAAGTCCGAAGAGGTGATACAAAGGAGTTTGTATGTATTCGGCTTTGTATCTAAAAATTGGATACGAGTATTGTTGCATTTCGGAAGATACAATCAGAAAAGTGATGTGGGCTCCACCGTTTGCATATTAGGCTTGTATAAATAACAATGTATATCTTCGATATACAAGCCAATATACAAGTTAAAAGGATGCAAATAAGAGATACAAACCGGATGCGAAAAGAAAGTTAAATACTGAAAAGTCTTTGTATGTTCAGGGTGCTTGTATGTTTATAATATACATACCCGATATACAAAGGAATAAAAGCATCGCTGGGGATAAAAGGTAAAGAGAGGGTTTGTATAAGATGCTTTGTATGTGCGCTTATACAAGATAACATACAAACGGCAATATACAAAGAAAATATACAAGAGAATAATATACAATACTCGACATAATTGGAGATTTGAACATTATATACATCGGGTGGGGACCACATATGTATGTTGGAGATATATGTATACGATATGCAAGAAAGTAATACAACAGGATATATACAAAGGTGGATCCGAAGATAATTTCAATTTATTTCATAAACCCAATAAAGTCCGCGCTTGTATATGAAAGATATGTATTCGATATACAAGAAGGTGATGAAAAGCCGAACTTGAAGGTAATTCAGAAGGCTGTTTTATAAACTGATGGGGTCCGCTGATGCAGAGGTAAAACGCAACGGGAGCTTACAAATGGGAAGGAGGAGTCATAAACACAACCAGCATGTTAAAATCCTATTGGCTTGACATCATCATCATATCTCTTGCTAACACAGACAGCATCATCATATTTCAGACGAGCATGAAATATCCTCCTGCTGGCCACTGTTCACTTCCTTATCGCCTTTCGCCTTTCGCCTGTCAGCAGCATCATGATATTCGGCTAGGGCAAACATCCTCCTGATGTTCACTGTTCATCTTACCGCCAAACTCTATCTTCATCATCATGATGTTCAGCATCATCTTCATCAGCAGGATATAAAATATCCGGTTCCTCCAATATATCCTGATGACGACAACTTCAAGCACCTTTCCCTCGATGCTTACGTCACCCCGATATCCGACTACTCAAACAACAGCATCAGGATATGACTTATCCGGTCATATTGAAACATCCTGATGATGTTAACCAAACTTTATGCCGATGACTTACGCCGATGCCAAAACACTTAGCGATAGCAGGATAAACTTGCATAGGGAGATATTCGCAATATCCTGATGACGATGACGTCACATGCACCTGATGATGATGTCACCCGGATATAAGACTCTTACATCCTCCGCAGCATGATAATGAATATCCGTTGATCTTTTCAATATCCTGATGATGACCTCTCCGGTACTTAGCCAAAAAGTGAACTTCCACCCCTGCATGCGATAGCGACATGCGGATGATGAATACACACGAAAGATGATCCTGACGACGATATACACACTAAGTATATATCCAATTTATATCATCCTGATGCACTTGAAACATACAGTCTTCGTCAGCTTCATAACCCGATCCGGATAGCGATATATTCACAGATGACGATGCGATTCACTCCGTCTGGAAAAGCACATGCAGACCCCTGTATATCCGTCAGCTGCATGCAAACTCACAGAACCGCACAATTTCACAAAGAAAACATGATGATCGGGCCGGATCACCTTCAGATCAAAACTTAACAATTTATCTTCCTAAACCCTAGCACATGAGGATGCTAGGTTGATTCACAGCATGCTACCAACTGATCTCTCAAACAATGAAATGCATAAACAGAAAACTAAAATGCAAACTAAACTATCATACATGACCATTCCACCGATTCACAGAATCAACCGGTGGAAGGGTTGAAAGAATCCATTAACTTGTAATCAGAACAGAAATCAAAACATAAACAACTGATAAACCAGATAATGCAATTGATGAGATCTTATTTAGATGAAACACAAATGTCCTGTTTCTACAGCAATGTTTCACAATGTCTGGACTGATCTCTGGATCTCACTCAATCACCAGTACAACATAACACAACTACTACTCTCTCTGATCATGATCTCAAACCCTAACTGATCTGAGTTATTTATAGCAATATCCTACGAGTACTACCAACTCGATTCCCAGCGGCTGGGAGCTTCCAAGCGGCTGGGAGAGGATAGCTCATACTACCTGATAACGAACTCTAACTGCCTGCACACTCTCCTAGGCTGATCTAATACATATGCATTGGTCCAATGGACCTTATTACATTATGAAGTCAAACATGCTAAAAATAGACTAATGTCCTGTCATGCGGACAATGAACCTATATCCTGTCTTGTAGGGGTGCTCCTGCACCATCCGCATTTGTATATATGTTCCAAATTCATATGATATACAATGTACAAAAGCAAAGATTGAAAGGAAGGAAATTTCAACACAATATAGAGGCCAACCACATATGCATATGTATATGAGTCATCAATCATTTAGGTTAACTCCGTTAGTTGGTTCAAAAACGTTGCAAGTCTGATCATAGAGCCTGGCATCCTCTTAGGACTTGTAACCTGTTTTGGAAGACACCGATGGAGAAAGTGGCACCGATGACCTTTCATCGGGGAGAAAATGCATGGTCACGCCGATCGGCATAAGGAAATACTATCGGCGAATACTCTACAAACCCTCCTGACAGTATAAGTCATGCGGATAGTGGAGTTTGGTAGGACTCTCACCGATCATTCAGTGGAACGGAGGGAACTAGTAGTCATCGGCAGGAGATAAGCATCGGAAAGAAAAATCAAGGAGTTTCTGATAGTCTAAAGTCTCACCGATTGAAGAAAAGTGCTTCGGCATAGCTTACACTGATATGCATGAAGATCCGGACTTGATGACTTTTCATCGGCCACCGAGTTCTGTGCATCTGCCTCTCCAAATAGCCCTTAAAAATTTGATGAATGTTTATCTCAACCTGACACCAATCAGGCAATCAATGGGTTTGACTGTTCTAATCTCCTGCAAGGATAAATTAAGTAGATTGCTCTTCTTTTAGACTTTATATGAAGATTAAAATTGCTTTCTCTAAACTAAGATCTGCAAAAGATTTCAGTCCCTTTGTTAATGTCAATATGGGCAAGCTGTAGGCTAAAAACAAGTTTAGTTAAATCTGTCTGTAGAATGTTTGAACAGAAGAGGTATTATTATAGAGGAATCAAAGATAGACCCTACTAAGTCCCAAAAACTTTCTCTGTTGTCGCAGTTCTGACAAGCTTTTTGTTAAAAATAGCCAAAACTAAAATCTTTGTTTATGAGTTCTTAATATGGTCAGCCCCCTATTACAAAGAAGTCTGAAAGTAACTCTAGTTAAATTGATGAATGGACTTCCAATCGCTGTTAGGCTTCAAATCTTTAATTTGGAGTTATCTGCAACTAACTTGAAGGGGTCTAAGATCGACCCAGCCGGGTGAGGATTTGTGAAGTGTTCTCGATTGTTCTTTTATACTCCACTACTGACTTAAGGTTAGAATCTTTAGATGCTCAATGTTAGTTCAAGGTCCAGGGTATGTCATTAGAGCAAGTGAAGAGCTGATTGGCCTTAGAACAACTTTCCTCATTTGTTTCAATTTGATTTTAATAATACTCCATCGGTGTTAGCTTTAGTAGAAAGGCAGAAGCCATCAGCCCCTTTGTTGGCAAGGGAATCTGCTTTGCTATTACCCTCCCTATAGGTATGATTGAATGTGCACCTTCTGAAAGAAGCAATGATGTCAAGGGCATTAGCCAGCAGGGAATTCAGTCTCCAATTAGGCATGTTCCCTTTCCGCAAGCCATTAATGACGATCGCGGAGTCTCCTTCAACCTCTAATTTTTCAATTTTCAAGTCTTTGTAGATTCTCAGACCTTCAATCAAGGCGGTTAATTCTGCTGTGTTATTAGTTGCTTCACCTAGGGGTTTGGCTAGGGTTGCGATTTCTCTAGTTTCAAAATCATGGATTACGCAGCCTATTCCTGCGACTCCCAGAATATATTATTATATATTATTGTTAATATAATAATATTAATATATTAATTTATTAAAATATAACATTATATTATATTATTGTATTACTATTATTATATATTATATACTATATATTATATATTATTATTATTATACTATTAATACAAATCGATTCCCCATTAATATTCAATGAAGTATGAACAAACTTCAAAGTTCAAAGGCATCATTCAGCAATATAAAATGCAGAAATATAAACTAGATTTTTTTATGATACTCAAACGTGTATCATAATAGAAATATACTTCGTAATTTAACCCTCGCAGGCACAAAGAACCCACGGAATCCAGGGTTTTCTTTCTGTCAAGGTTCCAAACAGCAGGCCTCGCTCTAGGATTTTGTTTTTAGATCAAAGGTTCCAAACAACAGAAAAAACTCGCGGCGAAATTTACTAGTTACTCGGCCGCGAGTTTTTGAGGCGATTACTTGCACCAAATTTTTTTTGGAGAGTACTCTCAAGTCTAGGCGAGTTTTTAAAATATGATATAGAGTACAAAATTGCATCATCATGTAGATACAATAGCTAGTTGATAACTATTATGAATTTATGATGGTTGTCTTTGAAAATCATCATCATAAATTGCATATCTAAGCAAGTTACAAATCACAACATTTTACAATTTCCTCTTCCCCACTCTTGTGAAAAATTGGGGAGAGGTCTAGTCCTCGCACTTGAACTCAATTGCCTCACTCGACCTAGAAGGTTGTGCACATAGTTTCAAGACTCGCCAAAAGTATTTACTCGGCAAGCCCAGAAAGTACGGTTCGGAAAAAAACTCGGAAAAAACTCGGCAACTTAAAAAATTGCTTAAACTTTCATTAAAAACACATTTTTTTTGCAAAATTCAATGATAAGATGCATCTAATGAGTAAATAAAATGAGTACATAGAAGAAACAAGCTGAGTCTAGTTATATTTGATTGATTTCAAAGAAAATTAGATACAAAATTGCATCCTCATGTGGAATGCTCAATACGCTGATACTGATAGTTTGAAACAAAATGAAAATAGCAAATTGTTTTTGTAAAACTGAAAGTAAATACTAAATACAAATTCACATCTTCCTCTTCCCTTGTCTAGTATGTGAGAAGACTATGGGAGAGGGTGTAGTCGTAGGACTCTGCTGTGGCTCCTCAACTTCCATCCTAGATGTAGATCCTACTGCTGGCAAAATATGTAAAAAAATCAGAAAAATTCATCAAAAAATCTTGTTTTGATGAATCTAAATCTTGTTTTGATGAATATAAATGTATTTAAATCTTTTTCATACTACATTCATGATGATTTTTAAACATAGAATCAACAAAAATGAAGAAATTTTTTTTTTTTAAAAAGAAAGAATAAGAAAAATCAGAAAACCTACTTGGGAATCTAATTTGCCTTCGAAATTTGATGAAAATGCCCTTCAAATCTTGTCTCCTCAATGCAAAATCGTTGTAAATAGGTGCACAATGCTTTGGAGAGTGTTTTTGCTAAGTGAGAGTTTGCAAATGAATGAAAAAAACAAGTCAAAATGCCTTTATGTTCGGCCACCTGGGTTAAACACTGATCGTGCGAGTTTTTTGTCAAGACTCGTCGAGTTTTTATGAAAAACTCGCCAAAAACCCTGCGAGTTTTTTTGGCGTACAAGTGTCTGAAAAACTCGTTTTAAAAAAAAAACTTGCGAGTTTTTTTAAACTCGTTGGGTTTTTGGCGATTTTGCAACTATGGAACTTGTTTATATGGATCCACCCTATTACTATATGACAATAACTCCTCTTCAATCACATCCACTCCAATCTCTCCTGCTTTTGCTGTAGCAACATCCTCCATACCCTACCTCTCGAAATCAACAATCTCCTCCTCTATAAACAAGGAAGGATCCTCATTCTGCCCGGTCCAATCAATATAGGGATCAATCTCATCCAAATCAATAATCTACTCTAGTTTGTCCTCCACCTTTTTAGTTCGAAGCCGAAGGCTATATTACACAAAAACTAGGTCATTGAGGTGTTGTCAAGTCAACTTATTCCACTTTTTCGTGTGAATGGCATCAAACAAACTACAATTGCACTCACAACCAAAAGCGCTACAAGGTTGAGACAAAATTCGAAGGGCTAGGTTTTTGAAACTTGGGGTATTTCCACCCCAATCTTCCTACCAAGAACCTACAAATAAGATATTCAAGAGTTTGTAAATGGAATATCCCCAATGGGATCTGCCCTAAAATTCTGAAATTAATTTTCTGCTCAAAACCCTAATTTCTGATTTTATTTTCTGATTACAAACATGTGATCATAGCAAACATATATATATATATATATATATATATATATATATATATATATATATATATATATATATATATATATATATATATATATATATATATATCCAAACATGACAAATAATCATGGCAAAATGATGTTACAAGTTGGCATTCATAACAAGCATGAATTAGACCATGAAATACACAATGTAGGGCATCCAAATCCAACAACCAAGTCTGATTTTTTGAATAAAACCCTGCTGCTACAAACTGAAAGTTCTGATCTGATTTTTACAATAGAATCTAGGGCACAAACATGACAAACAAGGCGCAAATTTCTGCACTATAAATCAGACCAATAAAATATGTTGGTACATACCAAATTACATCCAAAATAGAAGGCAAATGATCAACCCTAGCTGGGAGAATTCTCCAAGAGGTGCACCTAAGGTTTGCTGCTCCAAATCGCCCTCAAAATTTGTAAGATGCTACCCCAATTTTTTAAAAAAAATCACATACAATGGTACGAAAGTGTTAGCACAACTAAACTCCTCCACACTTTTGATCACCAAGAATCCCAACTGGGCAAGGTGAGAGCATATTGTGCTTTGGATTACAATATTAAAAACATTGTGCACACTAGTAAACATTCATCTACATATATCGGCATCCACAAACTATGGGAATTCACCACCTTCAGTGGGTAAATAAGAAGCATGAAAGATTAAAGAGCCATCCACTTATTCAGTGGGAATACTCCACTTTTGCAATGGGTGAGAACAATAAAGAAGAGTTCATTTATCCTCACTAGCAGTAAACCATCCAAGGGTCCTTATGTGATATTAATAAAATTACAATGAAATCAATGCAATTGATAACCTAGATGATTAATTAGGTATGATGGTCAACTAGTTTGAGGAGCTATAGACAAGAGATCATACCCTGCATATACTACTGATTTAAACATGAACTCATTGCCCACATTGGAATTGCCTTACTGTCCAGACTGCACTGCAGCAAAATTAGGCTTCTCTGATATGTACGAATGTCCTGAAAATGTCATGTAATCATATAAATTTCTCTTACACAATGATCACATTCAGACTGCATCAGTAAACTGTCTTAGTGCATGAATTATCACACAAAAATGAGAAGGAAACTGATCAAACTCCTGAAATCTGCTAGAAGTCACTGTCAACTGTATGGGCCTGTAGGTTATTTTCACTTCCATACTCATTTGAAACTGCCCAGAATTGCATAATAGATGGATAAATAATGTTACCCCCACACAACAATGATTAGCCAACCTTAATAAGCTTCAAACAAACAAGAAATCTATGTGCTGGTGAGGAATGCACATTAAAATCAGTTTATGCTTGCTGTACGGTGTCCTTGATAATAACAATTTCACAATGATAGTCACAAATCACCAAACCCATAAACAATCAATCACCAACTATTATCAATAATACTCCAATACAATACAATGAAGATCCAATGCAAAACAAATTTCATTTGGTTCTTTTTAATACACTCCACCACAGGTCCGTACAGCCCTGATATGCATGGATTCCTCACAGTAAATTGAAAGCTTCCCAAAATCCACTGAAGTCAGCTTGACATGAATTGCCAAGACCATATAAATACATCTCAAACAACTTTGTATCAAAAAAACATCAGCATTAATTATTAATCAAAATCATCACCATCTGTACAGTACGGCCTTCAACATGTACGGCAGTAGTGACTACTGTCCAAAATGAACACAAACGCCACAATATACATTCTATTGCTGATGCCTACACCAATAATAAGTCTTCACACATTAAAGCATTTCAAAGAACAAGGATAAGTCACTATAAAATTTGCCCTCTATTGAATGGTACAGCAAATATACAGTCCAGCCTATACGATTTCTCTTATATCTCCTTAAAACAACCAAGAACCCATGGAAATGCATTTGGCGGATGGAGTTTATGCATAGAATAACCATTGCAAACTATAATATTTCCAAACAACAAGAAATGAAATCACAATCTAAATTGTACTGCACATGTATGACACAGTAGTATCAACTTATTATAAATCACAAAAGGCTGCTCATAAACAATAGAAACAATCAGATGTGAGGTGCCCTTTCAAAATAGTGATCTCCATATATTATTTGTATCATATAATGAAGAGATCATTCAATAACAAAAATATGCCCTTCCCATGAATGGTACGGCGCCTGAAGGTACAGCCTGCCATTAATACTTTGAAAACTTCACAAAAATTTGTATAATCTGCTCAGAAGTCATCATACATCAACAACTACAAAGAATAACAAGAACTCAGATCAAACTTCAAATCAAATCCATCCAAAAATCAGCTCAATGGCGATTTCTGTGTGAAACCACACCCAGTCTGCAAGAGGGTTTTCGTCCTCAAGAGAATATGAAAGAACTCACAGGTTCAATCCATCTGCAAACAAAATCAATATCAAAAACATAGCATAACATAACCCTTCCAAATGAGAGTTCATTCTCTTTTATAAGGCACTGGAGGAGTTACAAAGGAAATGAATTATTTCTTGAAAATAATAACATTTTCCTTCTAACCTAATTTATTTCTTTTTTCCTCCACTTAAGTGCTCACTTTTATGTGCCTAAATAAAATAATATGTTTTCCCCTTTCAAATGAGCTATAACACTTAATAATTTTTTAATTATTTCACCCTTAAGAGCTTAAGTGAAAATAATAATTAAAATAGCTCATTAAATATTAAATTTTGCGAAAATCCCAAACGGTCTCCGAATGCAAATTAAACTAAACCAATATGCTCTGTAAGGTTTGGGATGTGCAATGGTGCCTTCCGGGTGACTTTCCAAAAAAAGACGGCCTCTCCAAGAATCTTGGAGAGAAATCTGGAACCTCGATCACACATCAAAAAACATCACTATGAACCTAAACAACCACTGAGCTCAGTGCCAAGGCAATTATTCCATTAACACAAGGGAAAACCATATAACTGATCTGCAGACTGAACCATGACTACTCCAAGAACATTGGAGTCCTTCCCAAACATGCCGAATAGCCACTGAGAGACTGGGAACAAGCATAATGCGCACCAAATTCTATGTGCCAAAAAAATGGGACATTACAAAATTGGGCATTCCAATTTGCTCCAAAAGGTGGCACTCGAGTAGGGGAAAAAACCTTAATGCAAGTTGCTCCAAAATGCCACCAAATGATGCTCCAAAAATGATCTCCAAATCTGAATATGCAATGTAGTTATTCTCCTCCAAATGTCGCCAATGAAGCACAATTAGGACTCCGTGATGAATGTAATATCGCAAATAGGGATATTATCTTCAATTTTGGATTTACGGGCTTTCCTAATTTATGAGTTCTGATTTTCTGCTTAAACCCTAATTTTCTGAATTTCTGATTTTCAAATCAGACTCAAACAAACACTTATAACGGCCTATAAAACATGCCAAATCATCATATAAACATCACCAACATGATTGCCAACAATATACTTGAATTCCACAATGAAATATGCAATTAAACCACTTCAATTTGCAACCACAATGGACTGAAATATAAATCAGAAGTCTGCTGCTACAAAATCAGAATTCACGAAGTCTTCAATTACATCATAAATCATGGGCAAACAAGCCAAACATGCCCAGCTACAAATAGGCCATAAACCCTAAGATTTATGCATACTAGAACATAAGCAAAATGACCTTTAAATGATAGCAAATGACCTCCAAGGTGTGGCGCTCCAATTAGGGCTTGAAACCCTAAACCCTAGAATCTTCAACACCAAGAAAATCTGCTCCAAAACAAGGTGCACAGGTCTGCTAAGTCTGCTGCTCTGGAAAATGATACCAATGACACCAAAGATGCCAACAAGCCTCCAAAATTACGCCTCCAATGATGGTGCTCCACAAGTAGGATGAAACCCTAATCCAATGATTTCACAAGCACCATGAAACACTCCTCCAACAAGGGCGAATTAGGTCTGCTTTGCTGCTGCTCCAAATCTGAATATTATCCAAACCCGAATCAGCAACTTCAACAATTGCCTCCCAAATGAAGTCGCTCCTAAGTCGCTCCTCTAGAAAGTGGCGCTCTAAACCTAGGGTAAAACCCTAGCAAAAGGCTGCTCCAAATTAATTAGAATTCTGCTCAAGAAGATCTTCAACGCTGCTCCAAAAGGTATTCAATTTCTGCTCCAAATGATAATCAAAATGCTGCTCCAAAAGATATACAATTCTACTCCAAACTTCGTAGATCTCCAATGAAGTGCAATTGTGAATTCCGTATGAATCCACCTTCAAGATGAGATTGAGTTTTCATCCAATCCATCTTATTTTCACAAGGGTTTTCGTCCTTGGAAAATAATGCAAACAAGTTGCAAATCCACAAGGGAAGTAAAATGATATAAGCTGAATAATGATTTGAAATGCCACAACTTTCCTTGTATTTATACATGATTTCCTCCTTTTCCACAAGCTGGCCGACCTAGGCATGTTTACTTTTATTTTATTAACTTCTCCCTCCAAGATGGCCAACCCAACACAAGAGATATATCATTTTATCCTCTCCAAGGTGCCGGCATGAGGGATGATATCAAAAGCCAAATACTCCACACTTTATCTTCTCCAAAAGGGCGAGCATCAAAATCAAGTGAAATGAGATAACTAACCTTACACCAAAAGTCCTTCAAATGACAAATCTTTCACACTTCTACAATCCATAGATGGTTTTCTCCACTAGAGGGCAATTTCATTAATTCCAAGTAAATATATCAAAATCATTAGAAAAATGTGATAAGTCAAATTCTATACTCAATTTGCCCATCAAAAATCCTGAAGTGTGAAAATCACCCTCTTAGGTCTTTTTCTCTGATCACTCCGAAAATGAGGACATTACAATGAATCCTCCACAAGGATGAGCTAGGGTTTCGTCCAACTCACCACATTCCTAAGGGTTGTCATCCTTGGAATGAAGGCTAGCAATATTGCACCCAAAGAGTATGAAACTCAAGAGAAATTGAGATGTGAATAATGATGAAATGACTTGCAAATGACCTTATATATATACACAATTTCCTTTCCTCCTCAAGCTGGCTGACCTCCTCTAGATAATCCCTTTCATTTTCTTTTTTCCTTTTCCTATGAGGCCGACCTCATGCTAGGTGCCCAACTCAAATAGAAATTATTTTATTTTATTTTCTTCTCTCCTTCGCCGACCTAGGCAAGACATTTTATTTTTCCTATTTATCTTTCCATTCTCTAAGTGGGGCAAACCACTTAGGCAACCCATATATCATGATTTTGACCCTCAATTAGGTCGTCCACCTCCAAGGGAATTATCTTAATTTATTCTTATTTTTCCTAAAACTCCCAAAGTCATTTCCATCTTCTTCCTTTTCATTTATCTTTTCTCTCCCTTGGTCACTCATCTCTAGGGAAATGTATTTTAATTACTTTGACTTCTCCAATAAAGCCACAAAAATATACAAAGCCATCCCTTATGATCATTTTGCCCTACAAAATTGGCTAAGTATGAAATCTAGCCAATTAGGCTATTCCCTTAGCCCTCTGGCATAGCCTACGGGAATGGGATAGGCTAGCCAACTCCACTTGGTGATAACTCGGAAAATGGGGACATTACAGTCCTCCCTTCCCGGAATTGCATTCCCACAAGCAATTGCGAACTTGGACACTGCAAAACATCCTCAAGTGGCAAGTATCTCCATCCATCAAGTACTCCGTGATCACCTTGCTCCTCAACCTGAGGCTGCATCTCCCATAGTGAATATGAAGAATGATATGCAAAGTGAGTTCCGGTGGCCAACAATGAGACAAAACTAGCCATACACACTCAAACTCAATTTGGCTCCATTCCCCAAATTCTGGAATTCTACTCCTCCATGCAATCTACCTGTGTAGCTATAGGAACAAGAATGCCAAATCGTCAACCACAAGTGTCATCAACTCTCTCCCTTTGAAAGCTCCATTGTCCACAAATGATAAGTCTATCAAAGACAAAGCATCATTTATATCCAAATCCTTGAAGAGTGTCATGCCGACCAACAAGTGATATATAGTATGAGCTTTGAAGCACAACCACCTGCACCAATTCTTCTGCTACTCCACTCTGATACAAACATCACTAAGCCCAAAAGTTGTGAAGCAACTCACTAAGATCCCTATGAAATAGTGTACCAATTACACCAATACCTAGATCCCAAATTATGACCATCACACCAACTGAAAGTGAAGAGATAGATGTCTCTCATCATGTCATCATCACCAACTATCCATCTAAATCTGAATGATCTCATATGGATGTGAAAAATGTCTATCATAGGTGCATAAACAAACATGCCAATCCACATTAGGCTGCTGATATAAATCAGAACAGCACTAAGAGAACTGAAAATCATACCTATGATGGTGTCAAGAGTACCTCTGCTGTCATAGGATGATAGGATCTCATCACCATGCAAACCCCCAACACTGTAGTAGCAATCCCAAACTCTCCAATCCACCCAAACAACTGCCATCATCAATGTATAACTTGGAAACTCCATGATAAGCAAAGTAGAACAGCCATCGACCAACAATGTGTGAGCTAGAAACCAATAGATTAGGGCTGGAAATTTTCTGCTCTCATGCTTATCTCCACGTCTTGGACTATAGTCCAGCTGGAACCCAACATCTTCAAGCACATGCCACTCAAAAGCAAACACTTCTATGACATCATCTTCACATATCTCAAGTCTTGAAAACAGGACAACCTTATGCTCCATCAAAGAATCATCATCATGATGGTGAAGTATAGACTCAATGAGCTCTCCAAATATTGTTAGACTCCCAACCAAATCTGAATCACAAATATTTTCTTCTACACATGCATACATATCATTACTTGCTGGTCCACAAAGTGTATGCTCAACTACCTCCTCCTTAGCCATGACTTGAGTGTCATGTCCCCATTTCTGGAGTGATCCACATCGAACAATGGTTTAGCCTACTCATCATTCCCAGAGGCTAATACCAATCTTGAGGGAATGAACTTGGTTTTTGGCTAACATATTATTTTAGTTTTGCAGGATTAAGTCAAAGACCATTCCAATTGTCTGTATTGATTCTGGCTAAATTGGCTAAGTCTGGAAGCCAAAATTGACTAAGGCATGACTCTTGGAGTCAGGGCGCACCTTCTTGCCCGTTCAATGTCAAATGTGCGCCTAGGATTGGACAAGCCAGAATAAAGATCTTGATGACTCTATTTGATGAAGTGAGCTCCTAGCAAGTTGTCAAGGTCAGATAAGTGATTTGAAGTGTTAGGCGCACTTGGGCGATCAAGTCACCTTGAAATTGCGCCTAGATTTAGATAGGCGCACTTTGCTATCTTCAGTCACCCCAAATGCGCCCAGGTATAGAGAGGAAGGATTTCATCTACTAGACTTCAATTGATGCCATTGGGTCAACTTTGGAGCTCAAACATGTTGAAATGAGGTCTAGGAAGCTAGGCACTACCTCTTGCCAGTTCAACCTCTCAGATGTGCCTAGATTGAGAGGACACTTAATGAGCGCCTAAGTATGATTTGATCTTGTGTTGAAAGATTGATGATGCATTGGTGCAAGATGATCATCATTTGAAGAAATCTAAGTTCCGGAAAGGGTTTGAAGGCTATCAATCACCTTACTAAGCTTAGGCGCACTTCACAAGCTTTCCTACCTATGAATTGCACCTCATAAAGACAAGGTGCATTTTGACCTCCACGACTTTTCCAAGGAAGCACCTAAGTTCATTGACATCTTTGGACCTTGTTTTGCACTTTGAAGGTGAAGGCGCACTTTGGAGGAATTTCTAACCCAAATTGGCGCCTAGTGTAATGTCCCCTTTTAAGAAGAACAAAATTTCTTAACCTTGCACACAATCTTACTTCTTGTATGATCGATTGCTCTTAGTAATGCTAGCTGATATAATACCTTGTGCTGATCTAATACTTGTATTTGATGGAAGACCAATCTGTTGTTTGCTGATTTATATTACTATATGATCTTTTTTACTTCACACTTCCTTTTTATATCTCAATGGTGTATGGCTGCAACTATTGCCAAGAGAGGCAACACTTCATAAAAAGAATTATTCCTCTTTAATATATTTCTTTTCTTTAACTCAAAGTATATATATTATATCTCAGATATTTTTGATGTTCTTATAAGGCTGCTAGTGTACATAAGTATCTCTAAAATGGCATATTACAACTCAAAAATATATTATTCCTTATATATTGCATATTTAAATCTACCATGAATATATTTACCATTTCCAAAAATTCTATATTATATCCTTCTTGTTGTTATATTTATAAATCAGAATTATATTCCTTGTGTGTTCTTTTCTATTTTCCTTACCCTCTCTAGATATATATACTTTTCATTCCTTTCTTTCTGCCCTTTATGTTATCTTCTTCCCATTTTTATACCCTCCTTTAATGAAGGGATGTGTCTTATTGAAAATAACCTTTAATTAATATGCACCTCTTTTATTTACTAATAATCTAACTTGCTTCCTCTAACATAATCGCTGCATTTATCTTTGTTTTAATAAACTTTGTCTTTTAATAAACTTGGTCTATCTATGTTTGCTGCTGTATACGAATCATAGCCCTTTATTGATATCTTCCAAGGATAATAGTTAATATTAATTTTATATATATATTTATAATATTATATTTATAATGAGCATACTTTATACTAATATTTGATTTAATATTTACATTGATAATTATAATTATTATATAATAATAATATTAATATTTATATTTATTATATTATAATAATAAATGATTATAATAATATTTCTTATTTATATTTATATATTATTATATGATAATTATATTATAATAACATTTATTTATATTTATATTTATACACATATTTATATTTATATAATATATATATATATATATATATATATATCATATATAATATTATAATTGTCTTTATATTTATTATATATAAGTACAATAAATATATTATAATATTATTTAATAATATTATATATGTTTATTAAATATTATTATATACATAATTATCGTCCAATTTGATGATGACAAATAATGTCTTAATGTTGGGACATGACACCTAGGTATAGTCATCTCTCCGGAGCATTACAATGTGTTTGGAAATGAAGGGGGAACATTTCATAAGTTGGGGAATTGATCATTGAAGACCTTGGAGTGTTTGAACTACTCTAAGGAAGAAGGCGCATTTCCATGGAGTTGCATACTCTAGATAGCACCTAGTTCCATCAAAGCGCAATTCCTTGTTCTACCACCTTCACTTTGGCGCCTATCATCAAGAAGGGGCATTGGGCATCCCTTGAACAATTGTGAGCATTTGAAGTTCATGAAATCACCAAGGAATGTTGGGTGCAATATGTCTCCTCAACAAGCTTGAGTTTGCGCCTAGACAAGTTGGCGTCTATTCATGTTTTAACTTCCCTCTTGAAGCGCCTAACTTGGGAAAGGTTATCTTGATGCCGGACAAGTGTTTTGGTGTGTGTTGGAGGCTTCAAAGGACTTCATCTTGCTAGGCACACTTCTTGGCAACTACAACCTTCAACAGGCGCCTAGATCATGAAGAACACTTGCAAGTGTGGGCGCACATTCCTTATGCTGGAGCATCAAACTAGCGCCTAGAAATCATAATGCATGAAGTAAGCGCCTAGGATCCTATTGGTCAAATAGATGGTTTTGGGATCCGTGTCAAGTCATTGGATAAGGTTGCCAACTCAGAATGAGTCATCAGATGGAATATTCCCTTGGATATGCTTCTTGGGAAACATGCCTTGGTTCCTCTTTATGCATTGAAAAACGTGCCTTCATTGCCTTTGAAGAGCACTATAAAAAGAGGAGAGCACTCCTCATTTGATATCTTACATCTTTTGGCATTTGAATTTCTCTCTGTGAAGCTTAATGCTTGTTCTTGAGGTCTGCGAGTTTCAAGTAGTTGAGGTGATGCTCCCTCAACAGTGATAAGGTGATGCTCCCTTGTCAAGTTGTGAGGTGTTAACACATAGTTGACATCATTGTGCTCAATAGAGTTGATCAATTGTGGAATCATTGTAAACATCAAGGCTTCAAGGCCTTTCTTGTAATCAGTTGAATAAGATTGTATGTTCATTGCCATTGAGGGCATTATCCATTGTAATAAGACAGTTGTATTGATTTGAATCAAGTGGTGATACAAGTGCCAAACTTCAAGTTGATTCATACAAGTTGTTATCTTTGATGTATGTCATTGAGTTAGTTGAGTAGTCGATGAGTTAAGTGCAAGTAAATTTGTCTAAGTAAGGAAAAAAAAAATTGTTAGATATAGTTGGGTATCTTACATTGAGCCTTCAATGGGCTCTCCAAATGGTGTGACTCATGAACCTTATGATGAAGATTATTTGCACAAAATGAAATTTCTGAATCATACCTCTCATCAAGTCCATGCAAATCTGTTTTCTCCTTGTGTTATACTACCATAAGAGGTTCATCCTTCACCTACTCAACCTCCATAGCTTCTTCCCTTGGAAGAAATAGGGATCGAAGGAATGTCTCTCTCTGCTGCCTCTCATGATCTATGTGACTGCATTGTTCCTTGACTTTCTGTAAGTGTTGTTTTGCTTGGGCAGCTAGCAACTTGGCTTCCCTAGCTCTCCTTAGCTACTCATCACACATGTTTTGAGTCCTCTTAACATCCTCTATGCCACAATGCACAAAATCAGACCGTTTGTGGCTTGGATCCACAACCCTTACCTCATGCTTAACGACCAAATCTTGAGTGTCAACAAAGTAAGATTTCTTACCACTATCATCCTCATGCAAGTCATCTATCTCATGATCATGTGAAGACAACAAACTACTGTTCAAAATCAGAAAATCAAAACTTGCCTCATACCTTTTTGTTATGTCTTCATAGATCTTCAACACCTCTCCCTCCATGGTTGGATGCTCATCAACAAGTGTTGGCCCAAGAGATGTATCCAACTGAAAATCACATGACTCACTAGGGATGATGTTTGTGCCAAGGCTGATCCGAACCTCCATCCTCTTGGTTGTCGCGTCCTTAGGTGTACCATTGTTTATTGCCTTCAATATTATTTGCTTACCCTTGGATGTGAACTCAAGCTCCATCTTTTGGAAATCCTGAATGTATCTACCAAGTGATTGTAGCCATTAGATTCCCAAAGTGATCTTTGTCTCACCAATCCCAACTACATAGAACTCATCATTAAATGTATAGCTATCCAATTGAATGCTCAACTGTGAGATCCTCCTTGTGCAACTCATCTTGAACCCATCACCAACATGACGCTGAATCCAGGAAACTCCTCTACCTATAGTCCTTTCTTGACCACAAAGCCCTCATCGATGAAATTATGTGTTGCACCACTATCCACCAAACAAGATACTCTTTGTCCTTTCACAATGCCTCTTACCCTAAAAGGATGGTACTCAGGAACACATGATAGGATGTAATGTCCCCTTCTTAGCCCAATCAGTTAGATGAGAAGATTAGCCTATTCCAGGGTTCCCGTAGGCTAATGGCTTTGGTTAGGGAGCCTAATTGGGTCTTTTTCTAGGACTTACTATTTATAGTAAGTTAGGCAGGAGGATCACGAGTGGTGTTGGCACGACTTTCTATTTATAGCCACTGCCAGTTCGAGCACCTAGCACTTGGTATTCGGTTTCGAGATGGCCAGGGAGTTATAAGTCGAAGTTTAAGTTAAATTAAATATTTAACTTATAATATTTAAATGACTAAGTTACTTTAATTTATTAAAGTGGCTTCACTTTATGAATGCTTAAGTTATGACTTAAGTTATGTGCTAGGGAAGGGGAATGCCTCATGAGGAGATATGGGGTCAAAAATAAATAAAAGAAAATAATAAAATATCCTCATCTTGGGCGTTGGAGAGGAAGGAGTAAAAAGAAAAGTGAAAAGCTTATTTGGATTCATTCACTCACTTTACAAAAATTGATATTGTCGTGCAAAGCTTTGAAGCTTGGGCTTGAGGGTTTGAACTGGGGTTCTGCTAAGACGAAAACCTCCATAGAATCACTCACTTCATGTTTGGAAGACAACATCAAGCAGGATTCGGGAAGTCTCATCGAGGGGCTTCATTTGTGCTTCAGTTTGATATATTTTGATGGAGATTTTGAGGAGATAAAGACATATCTTATGCAAATTTTGTATGCAGCTAGGAATGAAGAGTTGAGGGACAGATTTATGCATTTGTGGAGTTATGAGCAGTTGTTATATTCCCTTTGCTGGCCATACCTACGCTTGACAAGGCCATATCATTCATTGGGGATTTTGTGTGGTTTGTGGCATCTTTTCATTCTATCTTGGTCGCCTAGTATCTGCAATAATATTCAGTCCAAAACAAAAGACCTTGCAAGACTTTTGGTGTTGTTCTTTGCTGATTATTGGCACCAGTTGGGTCGTACAGCCTGGTACATGGACGTGTGAATCCAAGGTGAGAAACGCCTGCAGTTGGGGACTCATATCTATTGTTCAAGGATCGCCTAGGGTCTTATTTGCTACTACAGATTTGTTATTGATGGAGAACACAAATGTGTAGATGTTTGCAGGTGATTTTATATAGCTTGTAATGCTGGTTCAAGTACAGCAGAAAACTCAAGTTGAAAGAATGCAAACGGGTATGTGTTTATAATTCATCTCGTGTGATTTTATGAACCGAGTCTCTGACATTTTGTTCATATATGATATAGTTTTTCTGGGTTATTGTTATATGCATTATATTTCATTATGCAATGCAAAACAAACACATGCAAAACACATATAAACCCTAAACCAGAAAACAATGAGAAAACACAAAAAACCAAGGCATAAAACCCTACTGGAACAGTGCATATTACAGTGGTATCAAAGCAAAAAATCTTGTCATCCTGTGAGGTTATTTTGAACATGCAGTTGGGTATTGAGTGATGCAGTTGGGTACTCACCAATCCTACCTCAAATGGAATAGGTCATAGCCAGATCTTGAGGTTCCTCAGCATATAGATCCTTTTGTAGGTACTGATACAGTTATGGTTCCAGTAAAAGTAATGGGGGACAGAGACCGTGAATAACCTAGCACCCGTGAAATGTTGAGTGACTTGGCCAAGGGGCAGAGAGAGATGCAACAAAACTTTAATCAATTGATGCAGATGATGGTCAATCATGTTTTTGGTAATCCTGGAAACAATAACAATAATAACCACAACGACAACAATGACAGGAACCGACAATAATGGTGACAGGAACATTGATGACATGAACAATGGTGACAGGCACAGATACAAGGATGATGAGGAGAGGAGGGAGACCTGAAGGTGAGGCATCGGTAAATAACAGAAGGGCCACTCAACATACAGGATATGACAGACCAGGGATACCTACCTTTACTCCTAGGAACAATGCACCAGAGCCTAAGCCTACACAGTTAGAGTTCCAAGATGTTATAGTCAAGGATTGGTGAGCATCCAGTGATGATTTTAGAGCAGAGATGTCATTCCATGAGTGTTCTGATTTGCGGATGAAACATAGACCAAAAGGTGGTAGACAACAAAATATAGAGCTACAAAAGAAGGTTAATAAACTCAATATACCTTACTTCTATGGGTCGGGGAAGACCATTACCAGAGCATGGGTGCAGAAGCTTGACAACTTCCTACAGCTCAGCCCTATGCATGAGGAGGAGGCTATTACATATGCAGCCTTGCACGTTGACAGTATTGCCCATGAGTGGTGGCACCATGGGAAGGTGACTTTGGGACATGACCAGATCACATCCTATGCAAAGTTCACTGGTTGTCTCATAGACAGAATCGACAAAGACCCCGAATTGCAGTTCAAGGAGTTGACACAACTCAGACAGTGGGGTGCAGTCGAGAGCTACATCTCAGAGTTCCAAAAGTTGTCGGTGATGGTGATAGACATTTCAGAACGCAAGTTATTGGTTCTCTTTATTGATGGACTCACTAATCCATTATGGGGTTGGATCAAGGGTCTTAACTCACCTTCTCTCCATGAGGCTACGAAGAAGGCCAGAGATATGGAGTCTTCGTCATCTAGAAGCAAATTCCAATCAAAGGGATTTCCCTACAGGAAGGACAAGGATAAGAAGCCTTTTCAGAAAGAAGCCAATCAGCCTAGAGAGAAGTCAACTCAACTAAATAATGATGAGCTTAATGAGTACAGAACAAAGAAGCTTTGCTTCCACTGCAGAGAGCCATGGGATCCTTCACACAGGTGCCTTAACAAGGCCAAAGCGAAGCAAATAGAGTACTTTTCAGCTAAGGAGTCCAATTCAGAGAGATCAAATCAACCATCAAACAGGGAAGATAGTGATGATGAGGATGCAACGTGGGAGAGTGAACAGATATTGCAGAATCCTGAGCTGAGATTGCTTGAGGACAAGCAATTTTAGGGAGGGCGGACTGTAATGTCCCCTTCTTAGCCCAGTCAGTCAGATGAGGAGATTAGCCTATTCCAGGTTCCCATAGGCTAATGGCTTTGGTTAGGGAGCTTAATTGGGTCTTTTTTTAGGACTTACTATTTATAGTAAGTCAGGCAGGAGGATCACGGGTGGTGTTGGCCTTACTTTCTATTTATAGCCACTGCCAGTTAGAGCACCTAGCACTTGGTATTCGGTTTCGAGATGGCCAGGGAGTTATAAGTCGAAGTTTAAGTTAAATTAAATATTTAACTTATAATATTTAAATAGCTAAGTTACTTTAATTTATTAAAGTGACTTCACTTTATGAATGCTTAAGTTATGACTTACATTATGTGGTAGGGAAGGGGAACGCCTCATGAGGAGATACGGGGTCAAAAATAAATAAAAGAAAATAATAAAATATCGTCATCTTGGGTGTTGGAGAGGAAGGAGTAAAAAGAAAAGTGAAGAGCTCATTTGCATTCATTCACCGACTTTACAAAAATTGATATTGTCATGCAAAGCTTTGAAGCTTGGATTTGAGGGTTTGAACTAGGGTTCTGCTGTGATGAAAACCTTCATAGAATCACTCGCTTCATGTTTGGAAGACAACATCAAGCGGGATTCGGGAAGTCTCATTCAGGGGCTTCATTTGTGCTTCAATTTGATATATATTGATGGAGATTTTGAGGAGATAAAGACATATCTTATGCAGATTTTGTATGCAGGTGGGAATGAAGAGTTGAGGGACAGATTTATGCATTTGTGAAGGAGTTATGAGCAGCTGTTATATTCCCTTTGCTAGCCGTACCTATGCTTGACAGGGCCGTACCATTCATTGGGGATTTTGTGTGGTTTGTAGAATCTTTTCATTCTATCTTGGTTGCCTAGTATCTACAATAATATTCAGTCCAAAACAGAAGACCTTGCAAGACTTTTGGCTTTGTTCTTTGTTGATTCTTGGCACCAGCTGGGTCATACAACCTGGTACATGGACGTGGGACTCCAAGGAGAGAAACAACTGCATTTTGGGACTCATATCTCTTGCTCAAGGATCGCCTAGGGTCTTTTTTGCTACTGCAGATTTGTTATTGATGGAGAACACATATGTGTAGATGTTTGGAGGTGATTTTATATAGCTTGTAATGTTGGTTCAAGTACAGCAGAAAACTCAAGTTGAAAGAATGCAAATGGGTATGTGTTTATAATTCATCTCGTGTGATTTTATGAACTGGGGGTCTGATATTTTGTTCATATATGATATAGTTTTTCAGGGTTATTGTTATATGCATTATATTTCATTGTGCAATGCAAAACAGACACATGCAAAACACGTATAAACCCTAAACTAGAAAACAGTGAGAAAACACAAAAAACCAAGGCATAAAACCCTACCGGAACAGTGCATATTACATAGGAAATCAATTGTACCTTGTGCCATGTCATCAAGCCCCAATGGTTGCTCCTCCTTGTTACTATCTAAGTTGGTGTGTGGAATCTCCTCATCAACATTGGAAGTGACCTCAATGTAGTATGCCTTGCCTTTCCCAAGGCATCTATGACCGAGCTCCCAAGGCTCTTTGCATGAGAAGCAAAGCTTCTTTCTCCTTAGCTCATTCTCCACCTCTAAATTTGGTGTTGTCTTCTTAGACCAATCCTTCTGAAAATTCTTCTTCGGGTCCTTTCTAGATGAAGAGAAAGGCTTACCCTAAAACTTGGGCTTGGATGGCACTGAAAATTTCATACCTCGAGCCCTTTTGATGGCTTCTCTCAAAGATGGTGGATCTAGAGCCTTCACCCATCCATGAAGTGGCTCCTCAAGACCCTCAATGAAAAGTTAGGCCAATCTAGTCTCTGAAACATTAGGAACCAACACGGCAAGCTTCTGAAACTCAGAGATGTATGTGTCCACAGACTCTTTCTGCTTGAGTTGTGCCAACTCCCTGAAGAATTGCTCCGGATTTGACTCATCAAATCTATCAATCAATCTCTGTGAGAATTCAACATAAGTAGTGACAAGGCTATGACCTTGAGTCACCATACCATTGTACCACCAATCTAGAGCATCTCCCTCCAAATGAAATGTAGCAAATTGAATAACATCTCTCTCGAACATATGGCTCAATGTGAAGTAGTTATCCAACTTCTGGATCCATGCTCGTGCTGTGATCTTCCCCGAACCATCAAAAGGAGCGATGTTAACCTTACCCAATTTCCTTTGCAAGTCATGATTATTATTGTTGCCTCTCTCCTCTACGTCTATCTCTGTTTTTGTACTTGATATTGCAAAAATCATTCCATGGCAAGGCGTCTTGACATTCTTCACTTAATGCTAACCATTCTCTTCTGTAGTCATTAAAGGTCTCACCTGCAACTTGCGGATCATTCTTCAGAGCTCTATCCTAATCCAAGAAGGTAGGCATGAGAGGCCTAACTACGGATGCATGAGATGCATGAATAGGAGTGCCGCCATTATTTCTGGAAGTGCTAGCATCATTATTGCCATTATGTCCATTGCCTCTGTTGTCTCCATTATTGCTCATGTTATTCCGCATAAGTTGAGACATCATTTGCACTAGATTTTGTTGTCCTCTAGCAAGGTCTCAAACGATATCCTTCATGCTAGGTTCCTCATCACTTCTATCACCCATGTTGGCTTCTACTTCTTCAAAACCTGTATCAACAAGTCGCTGCCTTCCTCTGTATGTGATAAATT
Source organism: Cunninghamia lanceolata (assembly GCA_027924645.1). Taxonomy (NCBI): domain Eukaryota; kingdom Viridiplantae; phylum Streptophyta; class Pinopsida; order Cupressales; family Cupressaceae; genus Cunninghamia; species Cunninghamia lanceolata. The sequence continues at coordinate 1,190,321 of BSBN01000626.1, read as the reverse complement.
CTCTATCTTCGAGATTCAAACATCAACATTAGATGATCACCAATGCAAAACCACATATAAGACCCTTCGGGCTGGCAAGATCAAAGCTCTAATACCACTGGAATATCCCCAATGGGATCTGCCCTAAAATTCTGAAATTAATTTTCTGAATTCTGCCCTAAATTTCTGCACTTTAGGTTTTTGCTCAAAACCCTAATTTCTGATTTTATTTTCTGATTACAAACATGTGATCACAGCGAACATATATATATCCAAACATGACAAATAATCATGGCAAAATGATGCTACATGTTGGCATTCACAACAAGCATGAATTACACCATGAAATACACAATGTCGGGCATCAAAATCCAACAACCAAGTTTGATTTTCTGAATAAAACCCTGCTGCTACAAACTGAAAGTTCTGATCTGATTTTTACAATAGAATCTAGGGCACAAACATGGCAAACAAGGCCCAGATTTCTGCACTATAAATCAGACCAATGAAATATGTTGGTACATACCAAATTACATCCAAAATAGAAGGCAAATGATAAACCCTAGCTGGGCGAATTCTCCAAGAGGTGCGCCTAGGGTTTGCTGCTCCAAATCACCCTCCAAACAAGTGAGATCGCCCTCAAAATTGGGCGTTCCAATCTGCTCCAAAAGGTGGCGCTCAAGTAGGGCAAAAAACCCTAATGCAAGCTGCTCCAAAATGCCACCAAATGCTGCTCCAAAAATGATCTCCAAATCTGAATATGCAATGTAGTTCTTCTCCTCCAAATGTCGCCAATGAAGAACAATTAGGACTCCGTGATGAATCCTTCACAAGGATGAGCTAGGGTTTCGTCCAACTCACCACATTCCGAAGGGTTCTCATCCTTGGAATGAAGGCTAGCAATATTGCAGCCAAAGAGTATGAAACTCAAGAGAAGATGACATGTGAATGATGATGAAATGACTTGCAAATGACCTTATATTTATACACAATTTCATTTCCTCCTCAAGCTGGCCGACCTCCTCTAGATAATCCCTTTTATTTTCTTTTTTCCTTTTCCCATGAGGCCGACCTCATGCTAGGCGCCCAACTCAAGTAGAAATTATTTTATTTTATTTTCTTCTCTCCTTCTTGGCTAACCTAGGCAAGGCATTTTATTCTTCTTATTTATCTTTCCATTCTCCAAGTGGGGTGAACCACTTAGGCAACCCATACATCATGATTTTGACTCTCAATTAGGTCGTCCACCTCTGAGGGAATTATCTTAATTTATTCTTATTTTTCCTCAAACTCCCAAAGTCATTTCCATCATTTTTCTTCCTTTTCATTTTTCCATTCTCTCCCTTGGTTGCTCATCTCTAGGGAAATTTATTTTAATTACTTTGACTTCTCCAATAAATCCACAAAAATATACAAAGCCATCCCTTATGATCATAGGAATGGGATAGGCTAGCCAACTCCACTAGGTGATCACTCAGAAAATGGGGGCATTAAAGTAAACAAACAATATTTTATTAATTATTGTAATTTGTAACTTGTAAGATATAAGACTTCATTTCTTCTTGGTGTTTGGGTGGATCTTCCTTGGATAGCTAGTCGTGAAGAAAAGATCTCTCCCCTAGCTTGCTTGTAAATCTGCAACTCTGAAATAATGAGGTCCCTCGCCTCAACCTTGGGTTCCATCCTCTCAATGCTGTTGAGAGGCCCTCCATAACCTCACCATTAGGATCTAAGAAGCTATTAGATAAGAAAAACTTGGGGTTGAGGTAGTTTAATGTCCCTTTTTTGGTGCATAGACCTTTTGTGCGCATTATGCTTGTTCCTTGTCTTCTAGAGGTTATTCGTCATGTTTGGGAGAACTCCAGCATTCTTGGAGTGGTCATGGCTCAATCTTGCGAAGCAATTCTTCATGGTTTTAAGTTCAGCTAGTCATTTGGAGTTCATAGAGACCTTCGGAATTCAGTTGCGACTACTCAGGTGCTCTCCAACCTTCTTGGAGAAACATGCTATTTTTAGACAGTCACTTGATGGCCTCTGATTTTCCTCCCAAGTCTTCTACTACACTTTGATATGGTCAAAGTTGTTCGATCAGTGCATTTCTAGGTTTTCTGTAGCTTGGGACTATTGTCAGATAGTTTAATTAATATTTAACTAAGGTTGCCTATGGTTTGGAATAAGTATTAGCAGCTTAGTGTAATATTAATTATAAAGTGGCGTTCCCTTCTTGGAGTGGATTCTTTTCTATGGAATTGAGCTCAGTTGGTGTTCAAGATTTCAATACAACTTTCAAAAGTGTTTTTGACTTTCCGGATTGTTCTCCAAACTTCTTGGAGAAGCCGTCTATTTTTAGAAAGTCACCCATTTGATGTCATTCTTTCTCCCAAACCTCCTGGAAAGTGTTGGTATGGTTTATTTTGCAGGTTGCCAGAGTTTGGGATTTTCCGTAAGTTGGGTGATTAATTGAGCTATTTTATTGTTATTTTCACTTAAGTCACCTAAGGTTGGAATTAAATTAAAGTGGCTAAGTGTTATAGCTCATTGGAAAGGGAAAATGTTTTATTATTTGATTGTGCACATCAAAGTGAGCACCTTTGAATGGGAAAAAGGAAATAATTAAGTTGGAGGAAAAAAAGTAATTATTTCGAAGAAAGAATTATATTCTTGTGTAACATCCAAAGTGTCTATATAAGAGAAGTGAGGGGTCATTGTTTGGTTATGCTATTGATTTGATAATGTTATGCTGCCGGATTGAACTTGAGAGTTCTTCCATTCCTTCTTGAGGATGAAAACCCTCTTGGAGAAGATTAGTTTCGGTGGTGAAAGATCCACCCTAGTTGGTGGTGATTTCATACAGAGATCACATATGAGCTGAAATGAAGTTTAGTTTTGATGTTTTGTGAGGTTGATAATGCTTATTCTACATTTTGATTAAATGAGGATTTGATATGCTGATCTTTGGAGTTGTTCTTTCCTTCTTGTTGGTTGTACTTCCTGCATGTTGCCGTACCATCTTAAGGAAGTTCAATGAAAACTTTTCTTGGTTGATGAAATACCCTATGCTAATTGCCTTATTTTGATCAGATTTTGTTTGGGTTTTTGGATAGTATGAAAGTAGAAATCTGCATGTTATTTTCTGGTCGTACCTCTCTTCAAGAGGCCGTACAACTTCCAAGTTGGGCATGGAAGTTTTGAGGAGAATCGCTTCCCTTAAACTGATCAATACTCCTCTAAAATGCAAGGTGCTTCATCAATGAATGAGTCCGTACAGTTTGGGGAATGTTTGATATAGTTTGTGATTGTTTTGAGGGTTTTTTTGCCTTCCATGAGGCGTCTGCACAGCAGCTACAGGGGACTGATCAGAACAGAGTGTTAAACAACATTGAATGATGGTGATTGTGATCAGCTTGGATGGTTTCTACTGAGTATTTTAATGTTGATCAGTTTGTGTGCAGGCATCCCATGATCCAGTATTATTTCTAATGTGATTCCTTGATGATTTAACAAGATTGTGTGAATCCTTTGTTTGCAGCAAGGTTAGATTGAATAATCTGAATTAGACATTAGCTTTGTTGATTACAAACATTATTTTAAACATTTATAATTCATTTAGTGATTGTAACCCCTAGATGGTATGACTATCAGTGTGGACTGTGAGATTCATGTTTAAAATGCTTACCCCACTAAATAAGTGGTTCATTGTAAGGCTTCCCACTGAATAAGCGGAAGTGCCTATGTTCTTAATTTTATTACTCCCGTTGAATAAGTGGTGAATCCCCACTAAATAAGTGGATGCCCGCTGAATAAGCGGAAGTTGCATTGATTTGCACTACTTTATAATTGTTTAGCCTAAAGCACTTGTATGCTCTCACCTCGCCCATTCGGGAACTTGGTGATCAGAAGTTGTGGAGGAGTTACATGGTTGCATTTCATTTGCTAACACTATTTGTTAGTGTTGGAAATCTGAAAAAAGTTGGGGTGGATCATTACAGGTAGTGCCCCATTGCATGAATGGGTTGGTGTGGTTGATTGTTCCACCTCCAATCAATGATCTCCCAACTGGAATCAAATATGTCTATATCCCCCTTGTAGTAGTTTTAGATGGCCTCTTCGGCCCTATCCATGGCCTCATAAATGTACCCCATTGGGTTTTGATCCCCATCTACCAAGTGCAAAACTCTCACCAAAGGCTACGACACCTACAAGTACAAACAAATTAAAGTTACAAATTTACAATGAAAATAAATACTTATAAAGTTTAAAAATAAAGAATTCAATTTGAAATTTATATTGAAGTCTAAAGTTACTTGGACAATCTCTGTAGCTCTATTCACAAAGACATTATCTAAAATTGTCTTTGTGGTCCTCTCCCCATCAATTTTCTTTGAATATGATGATTCTCGCCATGCTTGACTCACAAACATCTACTTCAACGATCACAACAAACTACTAATGCTTTGCAACGCTAAGAAGTGAGTTGCAAACCTTGTGACACGTGGTCACACAAGCTCTTTCCCCTTAGTGTGATCTCTCATCAAGCTAAGAACCCAAGAGTGATTATAAATATATTTTGTGATGTTTCTTCTTCTTCTACAACCGGTCTTGCCCAATCAATTTTTCCTATGTCCTCCAAAAGAAGGTCAAGGCAATGTGCCACACAAGGTGTTCAAAAGAGTGACGAATACCCCTCCTGAAACAATCTCCCAGCCACCACATACATCATTGCATTGTCAATGATAATTTGCACCACATTCTGCATACCCAACTCTGAGACAACTTGCTCCAACATTAGGCTCAAAGTTTCTGCATTTTTTAATTTGTTAGAGGCATCAATTGACTTCAAGAAAATCACCTCACCATTTTAAGTTGTCAAGAAATTGATAAGGGTGCAGTTCTTTCCATTTGCCCACCCATCAGAAAGAATAGTGCATCCAAACTTTTGCCACTTCCTCTTTTGTTCTTCAAAAATGAACTTTGCATCTGCAACATCCTAGAGCAAGTTCCCACTTAAGTCTTTTGGAGAGGATGCCTTGTACCCTTTCCCTCCAACTGTCAATGATGTCACCAAATACTCCCAATATGAACTCCCAACCACGTTGAAGGGAAGGTCGTTATAATACCAAAAATTTGCACTTGTCATGTTTGCTTCATTGTGCACCTCCTTGTTCCACCCTATACCTTGTATTGAAGGTTGTGCTCTAAGCACATTTCTATGCACAAAGAAATTATCTTTACTCGAGTTGGAGGAGGTCGATGTGTTCCATATGTGTGGACCAACAACTGGAGCCCACAATGCCTATCATATCTACATCAATTTCTTCTGGAAAATTAGGAGTAATGGCTTCTTGTGCCTTGACCCTCTCCATTTTCTTCTCATCCAGTAATGCAGGAAGTGCTAGTATATATTGTTTCACCTCTTCTGGGGCATATGCACGTGCCTTGGCATCGCAATTAGGAATGCCTGCAAGATGGTATTTGAGGCGATTGATAACTTATAATGTCCCCTTTTGGAGCCATTGATGCAAAATGACTAGATATTTGGAAAATCAGCAAATAATTATTTTTCCTTGGCAAAATGGAGCGAGTAGTTTTATGATATTTTTGGATAAGTCAAAAATATTAAAATAATTGCTATGGATAGGAGGGAACCGCTTGGAGAGTGGAAAAAAAGAGAAAATAAAGGAAAATGGGAAAAAAAAGCAAATGATAAATAAAATAATATTTTATTTATTAAAATATTATATTTTTGCCAAAAAGGTGACCGCCCAAGTTTGTAGTGGAAAAAAATAAAATATTATTATTTTATTGCCTCTATTTTGGCCGCCCAAGTTGAAGGGAAAAGAAAATTAAAATAAAATATTATGTAATGTCCCCTTTTTTAGCAAGGCTTGGAAAAGAGAATGATGTTGAGGGTTGGAGAACGGAATGTTGAATTTTATGGCTTCAACTATTTTTCTATGATGAAACAAAGTTGCAAAAAGACTTGGTATTTTTATAATATTTTTAGAAAAGTCAAAATAAATAAAATAATTAGCCAAGAAGGAAAACATCCCATTTGGGAGATTGGGAAAATGAAAAAAATGGAAAAAGGTGGAAAAAAAGAAAATGAGATGAAAAATAATATTTTATTATTAAAATATTGTAATTTTCCTCCCAAGTCGCTGCCCAAAAGGAGAAAAGAATAAAATATTAATATTTTTTTTTAAATTAAAAGAAAATAAAATAATAATATTTTCTTATGGCGGTGGACTCCAAAAATCATTATATTTTGTTGTAATTGGGCGCCCAAGGAGAAAAGAATAAAAGGAGGTCATTTGGCATCATTGAATCATTTGACTTTTTCACTCTTGGGAGATTTTCTCTTGGTTGTAACTTCGTTTCAGCGATATATAAGGATAAAAACCCTTGGATTTTAATGGTTTGGACGAAAACCCATCCCACTTTGAGAGATGGATTCACCTAGGATCCATTATTGAGCATGTTGCAGGTTTTTCATGGAGATAAAAGCTTCAAACAGCTAGGGTTTCAATGGAGTTGTATGATCAGCTAGGGTTTGAAGACATCTTGCATACTTGAATGCATACACATTCAGATTTGAAGGCATTTGTAGGATGATTTCACAGTTTCACTATTTGCATTCATGGTCATGTTGTGTTGATGATTCTACATGTTTTAGAAGCTTCATTGGAGGTGAAATCAATTGTTTTGTAATCATAAATTCATATCAGACTGCTGCAATTTCATATCAGACCTCAGATCTGGGCATTTCTAGCCATGGCTTGATGTGGGTTAGTCATATTTTCATCATAAGATCATAGCACTTCAATTTGGCATCATTTGGCTAGGGTTTGGAGGAGTTTCCAGCATCTTTTGGCTAGGGTTTGTGCTTCAGATTTCATATCAGCACCCACAGATTTCAAATCAATCACTTCATTTTGGGTTTGGCTTCATTTCTTCATAAGATTTGATCGTTTCTAAGGCGGCCAGCATTGGAGGACATCATTGCATCATTGTTGTATCATTGTTGGATGATTTGGATCATGTTTTGATCATATATGCATGCTTATGTAAGTCTGAAACAAAAATCAAACTATCACTGTTTGTAATCAGCCAACATCTTTTCAATAAAGTGGCCAAGCTTTCATCCGGCTATGTTCTATTGTGTTATATATTGATTTTTGGATGTATGTGTGAGTTGGTTTAATTCATTTCAGTCTTCATTTGATATCATATGAATGTCATATTGCAACCTTTCAATCTTCATATCATATCATACATGTATGTGAAAACAAAACTTTAAACCCCAAGTAAAACATCCAGAAAACAAATCAGAAAATTCAGGCCAACAAGCAAATTTTCAGTTCAGATCTAGACAGGGTTCTTATAGTGGTATCAGAGCTTGGATCTTGTCAACCTATTGGGTTAGAATCATCATATGCAGCCTCGTGAAGTTGGTCCACACAGGTACTATTATATTAGAAGAACAGAACAAGGAAATAATCAAGAGGAAGAGGTTCCTATTGCAAGTACAAATCAAGAAAATATGGATAGGGATTGAAGAGTTGGTACTCCACTAAGGGATGACAGGAATGTTGGTGAGTATCTAAGGGATATTGTAAGAGGACAGCAGCGAACAAATGATAATATAGATCGAATGGTAGAAGCCCAACAACAGATGATGCAATTTATGACTCAACTATGGCTAATATGAGAGTCAATCCAGCCCCTACAGGTGAAGGTAGCATTATTGGTTCAAAGATAGGCCATTGTAGCCCACATTCCTTCCAAGAGAAGAAGAGGTAGAGGATGAGGTAATTGGGGAGGAGGAGCTGCCATTAGCAGAGGAGTTGATCACTATAGTAGAGGAGTATGATGCACTTCTCGACAATGTCAAAAATCACATAAACTTCAATAACTACATGAATCAAAGGAAGGATCAGCAAAGAACAAGGGTTGAGCAAAGACATCGAAGACAAACAAAGCAACCCAAGGAGTACAAAGATGCATTGAACAAAATTCCTCTTCCAAACTTTGATGGCAGCGGTAAAACAAGTGCTAGGGCATGGGTACATAAGCTAGATACTTTCCTTACACTCGAGCCAATGAGTGAGGAAAAGGCTATTCATTTTGCTACTATGCATCGTGAGGGTTTGGTGTATGATTGGTGGCATCATAGACTTGTCTCACAACATCATGGCATAATCACTTCATATGATGAGTTCACACGCAAACTCATTACCAAATTTGACAGAAAGGATGTGGAAGTCTACTACAAGGATTTGGCTCAGTTGAAATAGATTGGTAGAGTGGACTCCTACGTCAGTGATTTCCAAAAGATAGCAGTTATGGTTCCTGATATGTCGGAGAGGAGAGTGACTATGCTCTTTGTTGAGGGATTGAATGATAGGTTGAGAGGCTTGGTGAAGGTTCACAAGCCTAGGACACTTGATGACACTATTGATCTTGCACCTGACTTAGACACTACATCATTTCAACCTCAAAAGAAGAGTTTCAAAAATGAAAATTCAAATCAACAATCTCATGAGCAGTCCACTCCTACAAAAATTGAAGGTACATCAAAGACAGATTTTGAGACAAAGAATGATCTCCGCAGAAAAAAGTTGTGTTTTTCTTGCAAAGAACCTTGGGAACCGGGTCATAGGTGTCCTGGAAAGGGTAAGGTGCATTACATAGAGGTAATTGATGTTGAGGATGATGACACTAGTTCAGAAAATTGTAATGTCCCCTTTCTAGTGGAACACTTAAACTTGAATCTACATTCAAAATGATTCTCGAGGAGACATTAGTAACATTAGATATCATTACATTCCAATGATAAAATCAAACAAATTCAATGTTAATATAAATATATCATTCCTTATTACATGATTCTTCCATTCATGATTCTATTTATGACTATTCTATACTTATTTTGTAAAAATATTGAACACAACCAAAGATCCATATACATTCCCCTTGTTCTTTTTCAAGGAATTAATGCCGTGGGCACTAAGAGACCATACATGGAAGGAATTATACCCGCCCTTCCTTACCATACCAATCAATGGATGCGTAAGGCGCAAAGAGACCATTCACATGTAGGATTTATACCGCCATTCCCCGCAATACCTAAATCCTCTCTTCTTGTTCTTCATCAAGGAACTAGGATTTACATGATGTGGGCGCTAAGAGACCATACATGGAAGGAATTATACCCGCCCCTCCTTGACAATACCAATCAATGGGTATGTAAGGCACAAGGAAACCATTCACATGAAGGAATTATACCGCCATTCCCCCGCAATACCTATATTCCTTAAGAACGAAGCAATAGAGGGGAAACATTATTATAAAGGGCATCATCCATAAATATTATCATCATAAGTATTGATAGAAACATTCTTAACATGATTGGGAATACAATTGTTCATTATTAATTGATCTTAGATGTATATATATATATGTAAGACATTTCATTTGAATTGCAATATATCACATGATTTTGTATCAACTACAAGATAACATTATGTATGCATAGATATTCATTTATGCATATATATATGATAAATCCTTTAGTAATTATAATTTATATATTAAATAAATTTATACTTACCAGTTGTGCCTTTGTTCTGCCTGGTTGCTGCTAACATCTTGGTTGCAGACCTTAAATCCCAATCTGCTCCTACATTCGATGATGAGATGAGTTGCCTTGATGAGTGATCCATTTATATTTGAATTGCCTATTTAATATACCTTTTGAAAAGATGCTTCTCATTCGTTGCCTCCTTTCATATCTTACAACATACTTGTTGATGATTGTTTTTAGACAAGTCAACAATAGAGTAAAACACTGAGTATTCAACTCTCTTGAGTAAAGTCTCTCAAAGGCTAAGCTATGTGATCCAGTGAGACAACTCCAAGGTTCCTTTTTCTTATAACTTATGGTGGATAAACTTAGTGATTACATGTGATCTTGTTGATTATCACAAAGGGACTTTCGTTAGACTTCTTCTTCATCCATTCAGTTTATTTCTCCCTTGAGTGTGGATGAAGTATGTACAATGCATCAATGATAAAAAAGGAAAAAAGATAGGGTTTAGGGAAACTAATCTAAGGTCAATGAAGCAATGACGATGCATGAATAGACAAACTCTTTGATTAACCTAACTCCACTTCGCCAAGGATGCTTACAACTACATGAAGTTGGTGCAATCTCCTAAGGTACGCGAATGGTTTTCAAATCATTAAGGCTTATACAAGCACCCATTGAACGGCGCAGCTCAAACAAGCATCCACAATCGAATTTAAGCAAATGATGAGGCTCAGACTAGTTTTACACAACACTTCACTGGCGATGAATGTTAAAAGCATGAGCTAGGAGTTGATCAAATATTCAATACATACATACATTACATCAAAGAGCTTCTAATCTACTTTGAAACACCTCTCCACTTCATCAAGATACAAGAAACCATGTTATTTCACAAGATAACACTTAACACCAAATGAGTTCCAATGTCTTTGCATTAATCTTGAGAAATATGTACAACAACTTCAAGTACTCTCAGAGAATTTTGAGAGTCTCTTCTATTCTACTCTTACTTTCCTACAATCTAATATCTAATCTCTAATGATCTATATTTTTACAAATGAGGCAACAACACCTTTATATAGAGCTCTAGAGTTACAATGAAAGGCTTAGATCAATCCAGATAGCCAAGGGCTCAGATCATGCCACCTCAGTAGGTAATTACAACAACTTGCTATTTTTAGTACATATGAGAGGCAATGAAGGCACGTTTTCCAAGAAGATAAGATAAGATGGAATCTTTTAGAGTATCTTCCACATAGGCGTCCTTTTGGCTTCTTTCTTGTTGAATGATGTGGCAACTTGTGGTTGACTTGATGATGATGTACATGCCACGTAGGTACCACCTTAGCTTATTCCCAAATTTAATCATCTTGTATGATGTCTTTAATGTGATTGCTTTGATACTTGAATGCTTGTATGTCTGGGAATGTATCTTATTGATCTCGCCTTGTTCATTGTCTTGTAAACTGGATGTATGATATTTGTTACACTTGCATGACTTTGTTATTCTTCTCTGCAGGATGTAGGAATGATCTTCCTTGATGCTTCTTCATGAAGGGTAATGTATATGATGATGATGTTGCTTCCTTCATGTAAGAGTAGATGATGATGATGACATGAAGTAGAATAGATGACGATGCTTCATTCATGAATTAGAGTAGATCTCTCTTGGACTTGAAGATTTGTGAAAGAACTTGAAGTTGAATGGATGAATGCCTTGGAATGCTTGATGATGAAGTGTTCCAACTTGATGATCTTAACAAGATGCCATTGATGATGAAGATGTGGGTGATGATCTTGAAGTGACCTCTTGGAGCAGCTACATGATGCCTTTTCCTTTGAAATGTCCTTTTAACCTCATTCCTTGCTTATCGACGGTTCCAATCACTTGTTCCTTAGATGATTTCTCAGCTCCATCCTTATTGCTGCAACACAAACAAAGAAACAGCATCAATCCTTTGACTTTATAACATAATTTCATAACACATAAGAATCATTAAAACATGAAAGTAATCATAACATTCAAACCAAGCATCCCATTGAAAGTATCGCATTGGATCATGGCTTAGTTATCTGCATAAAAGACTTTTAAAACTCAGATTCAACCTCATATGGGAGTGGCGCACTAGATCCACATTTCATCCTCCTCTTGAAAGGCTTCATAAAACTGAAATTGGGCATTACACCAAGGTGGCGCATCAGATCATGATTTAAATCTCTAGTTAAAACTTCAATCCAGCCACCCAACTATTGGCGCATCAGATCAGAATTTTGATTTCTCTTAAAATTGGCATCCTAAAACTTGAGTCATAACACTCCAAGTGATGGCGCATTAGATCCACATTTTAGTTGCTTCTTGAAAGGGCGCATTAGATAGGGAATTCAATCTCTTGGAATTAGCACCTTGGTCAAGTGTTCTGGATCCTCTATCACTGGCGCATTGGTTGTGTCGCAAGGGTTGAGGATCTTGATTCCTCTTGATGTGTCTTTCAAAGGTTAAAGTTTATTTCCTTATAGAAGGCGCTCTAGATGAGGCGCATTGCTTCATGATTTTGATCTTCGTTTAAAATTGCCAACACTCATCATCATCCTTCTTCAATAGGGCGCAAGGGATCAACATTTTAATCTTCCTTGACATCATGAATCCTTCATTTTGGAGCAGCAGATAGATGTTTTGGATCAGAATTCTGCTGTTTGGTTAAAAATGTCTTCTAAAATCATCATTTTATCTTCTCTTAACAAGTGCGCAAGGGATCAAGACTTGGATCTTCTCTAAAAGGTGTTCAATCTTCACTTTAATTCTACCCAAGAAGGTGGCGCATTGGATCAGAAATTTGCTGTTTCTTCTTTCTTAATGGCACAGTGGTTGAGGTGCAGCAGATCCACTTGTTGAATGCTTCTTAAAAGGCCTTAACACTTGTATAAAACTTGCATTTATCTTTCCCCAAAGTGGTCGCATTGGTTTAGGCGCATTGCTTAAGCAACTTGAAACCTTCTTGAAATGTTCTAAAAAATCATCATTGTCTCTCCTTCTCAAGGGCGCATTAGATCAAGGTTTGGTTGTTCGCTTGAAATTTGCCTTGAAACTCCCAACAAGATGTCTTCTTCCTTAGGCGCATTGGTTAATGATTTCATGCTCCGGTTTAAAAATGCACTTTGACAATCAAACAAACCTTTCATCTTGGGCGCACTAAATGTGGCGCATTGGTTCCATGTTTTGGATCCTCATCAAATGACATTTAAATCTTCACTTTACCTTCTTCAAAATGGCGCAATGGTTAAGGCGAATTGGTTCATCATGTTGAATGCCTTTTGAAAAGTCTTTAAATTCCATCTTATCTTGCGTTTCACCCCTACCTTGAAAGTGGCGCATTGGTCCTGTCACATTGGTTAATGATTTCATGCTCCAGTTGAATGTGGCGCATTTCATCAAGATTTTGCACCCTCCTCATGACTTGTCACACTAGTTCAAGATTTTGCGTCCTCTAGAGTACTTAGCCATTTTTCAGTGTCCCTCAGGGCAAGGTATATTGAAAAATATATTTAAGTAGACTTTAAATATTTTTCAATATACCTTTCAGGATGTTTGAGATAGGTCTCGAATCCACCGTATTTAACATGCAAAATCTAGAATTTGGAGGATCCACCAGATTTCAGACTTAGTCATTTTTTCAGGGTTTTCAGGATATCAGGATACCAGACTTAGTCATTTTCAGGATCTCAAACATACATCAAGATTGGTCTCAGTGTTCATTATTTGGATGGAATTTGATCAAGACTCTTCATTACTGCAAGTTCATGTTCCATATGAGGCCTCCAGTTATAAAGCAAAACCTTCTAGGAGGGAGACTTATTGTTGGATTGGCAGAGGAAACGAACCTAAGACATCATCAAAAACTAAATGCAAAGCATCAGAGCTCAAAAAAAGGGGGTCCCCATTTGCAATGGGGCGATGTGTGATTAGGTCACAACAATACTCTTTCATATTTGATCGCCTCTTTTGAAGAGATCGTACCCTTTAACATAACAATGAGTAATAATCGTTGTCAAGGTCCACAATGTGATCACTGCTTGGAAACTATTATTAATCGCTTGTTTTGGAAACTATTATTAATTACTGTCTGATATAATCGTTGCTCTCTTCCTTAGCTATATTCGTTGCCTTGCAGCCCTTTACGTTAACATAACTCTTAATAAGAGTCGCTGCCTATTATTTACTTCACATATATACTTCATTTCTTTCCTTATCCTCAAACATGGTCTTCCTTTTGCTGATCGCACTTTTTATTTGTCATTGTTTTTTGAATAAGACTTTTGTCTTATATGGAATGTAAATATATTTATTCTTTATTTAAATATTTATATTATTGTATAATATTTAATTTAGTATTTATATTGATATTTAATAATATATATTTATATTATTTAATACTTATATCTTATATATTTTATATTATAATTATATTTATCATTTATGAATATAATAATATATTCTTGTTAATAAATTATATTTCAATATAATAATTATTTAATATTATTGATTAATATTATATTAGAATAATATTTATATAATAATATTATTTGATATCATTTATTAAGTATTATATATTAATTATATTATATATGTTTATTTAAACACCACATTTTATGAAAGCGACTTCATCTTTTAACATGATGTTTAAATCTTTAATTTAAACAATGTCTCAATACTGGGACATGACAAAAATAAACATGGACAGCCAACACCAAACGTTGTAAGTGATGGTAACAAAGGAACTAGAATCTCTTATCTTTCAGGAGCTCCAATGTATAATCCATTCCTCTTCGAAGGCACATTGTTTGGATGCAAGGTCATCGCACTTCTTGATAGTGGAGCTATGCATAACTACATTGATGAAGGGTTGGTGAACAAAAGAGGTTTGCATTGTGATGATTTTGAGGGCTTTGATGTGACTATAGTAGCTGGACTCACTATTCCTTGCAAGAAGAAAGTGAACAAACTTAGCATTGTATTTGGTGAGTATACACTTTGTGATGACTTCTATGTTATTGACTTGAAGGATAATGATATTGTGCTTGGTATGCAATGGTTACATTCACTACAAAGAGTCATCAAAGATTTGCAAGCTATGGAGTTGAGTTTCCAACATGAAGGGAAACGAGTTATTATGAAAGGACTCAAATACACACTGCCACATCAAATCACAACCAAGTTTATGATAGTTATGGACAAGGTATCATCTCATGAAGACATTTATGAGAATTTTTCATTACATATCAGCATGGGACAGCAAGGACATGATGGAGAATTTGGCAAATTGGGTGCATGCTTGAGGAGAATTGTGGCGTTTTTGTTGAGTAAGTTGCATAAGCTTCCTTTTGCCAACATTGAGTAGCTTGGTATAGCACATATGAAACCATTCAAAAGGCCTAGATTAATTTGGGATTCAGGAATTGATTGCTATGATTGATCTGATTCAGATTTGATATTTGTGATTGCTTGAAGGCAAGCAATCTCGGGGTGGGAGGACTTGTAATGTCCCCTTTTTGAGCAAGACTTGGAAAAGAGAATGTTATTGAGGCTTGGAGAATGGAATGTTGATTTTTATGGCTTGAACTATTTTTCTATGATGAAACGAAGTTGCAATAAGACTTTTGGTATTTTTATAATATTTTTAGAAAAATTAAAATAAATAAAATAATTAGCCAAGAGGGAAAACGTCCCATTTAGGAGATTGGAAAAATGAAAAAAATGGAAAAAGGTGAAAAAAACGAGATAAAAAATAAAATAATATAATATTTTATTATTAAAATATTATAATATTCCTCCCAAGTCGCCGCCCAAAAGGAGAAAAAACTAAAATATTAATATTTTTATTTTCTCTCTCCTAGCTGTCCAAAATTGGGAAAATTAAAAGAAAATAAAATAATAATATTTTTTTATGGCGGTGGACTCCAAAAATCATTATATTTTGTTGTAATTGGGCGCCCAAGGAGAAAAGGATAAAAAGAGGCCATTTGAGGTCATTTGGCATCATTGAATCATTTGGCTTTTCCACTCTTTGGAGATTTTCTCTTGGCTGTAACTTCGTTTCAGCGATATCTAAGGACGAAAACCCTTGGATTTTAGTGGTTTGGACGAAAACCCATCCCACTTTGAGAGATGGATTCACCTAGGATCCATTATTGAGCATATTGCAGGTTTTTCATGGAGATAAAGGCTTCAAACAGCTAGGGTTTCAATGGAGTTGTATGATCAGCTAGGGTTTGAAGACATCTTGCATACTTGAAGGCATACACATTCAAATTTGAAGGCATGTGGAGGATGATTTCACTATTTGCATTCATGGCCATGTTGAGTTGATGATTCTACATGTTTTAGAGGCTTCATTGGAGGTGAAATCAATTGTTTTGTAATTAGAAATTCATATCAGACTGCTGCAATTTCATATCAACCTCAGATCAGGGCATTTCCGGCCACGGCTTGATGTGGGGTTGTCATATTTTCATCATAGGATCATAGCGCTTCAATTTGGCATCATTTGGCTAGGGTTTGGAGGAGTTTTCAGCATCTTTTGGCTAGGGTTTGTGCTTCATATTTCATATCAGCACCTACAAATTTCAAATCACTCACTTCATTTTGGGTTTGGCTTCATTTCTTCATAAGATTTGATCGTTTCTAAGGCGGCCAACATTGGAGGACATCATTGCATCATTGTTGGATGATTTGGATCATGTTTTGATCATATATGCATGCTTATGTAAGTCTGAAACAAAAATCAGACCATCACTGTTTGTAATCAGCCAACATCTTTTCAATAAAGTGGCCAAGCTTTCATCCAGGTATGTTCTATTGTGTTATATATTGATTTTTGGATGTATGTGTGAGCTGGTTTAATTCATTTCAGTCTTCATTTGATATCATATGAATGTCATATTGCAACCTTTCAATCTTCATATCATATCATACATGTATGTGAAAACAAAACTTCAAAAACCCAAGTAAAACATGAAGAAAACAAATCAGAAAATTCATACTAGCAAGCAAATTTTATGTTCAGATCTAGATAGGGTTCTTACATATTATTTTATGATGGTGGACTCGAAAATAAAGTAAAATATAGTGGAATTGGGCGCCCAAGTTGTGGGTTATAAAATATGGCATTAGGGAGTCATTTTCATCATATTGGATATTTGTCATTTGAAACTTGGAGATTTTCTCTTTGGTTGTAAATGTGTTTCAGCAAGCTTCGAAGGACGAAAACCCTTAGAATTCATGGTTTGGATGAAAACCCATTCCACTTGGTGAGGTGGATCCATCTAGGGTTCATCATTGGGCATAATTGCAAGTTTACTTCATATTGGAGCTCATATCAGCTAGGGTTTGAAAGGAGATCATCATGTCAGTTAGGGTTTGAAGCTTTTGTGTAGGTTATTGGTGATTGTATGCAGATCGGACAATTTATGTGTCATATTTCCATCAGCAATTCATCGCCTAGGGTTTTGGCATGATTGGTGCTTCTATTGGGAGAGTTTGTGTTCATTGTTGACATCATTTTGCATTCAGAAAATTGCATCAGACTTCTGCAGGAAATTTCATAATTGATTCTTCAAGGGTTTGTGGCAATTTCATCATTGAATGTCATCTAGGTGAAAGCACTCCATCATAAGGTTAAGTTGCTGCCTTTTTGGAGGAGATTCGAAGTATTGGAAGTGGATTTCAGTCATCAGACAAATCTGAATTTTATATCAGAAATATCAGACCTGGCGGATAGGGTTTTGATGTCATTCTTGGTCATCTATTGACTGCTAGGGTTTGGAGAGTTAGCGCAAAGGTTGGGAGGTTTTTAGCGCTACATTGTGGAGGTGAATTCTTGGCATTTTGCAGATCAGATTTCATTTTGTGAACAGCAGCTTCATACCTATTTGTTTCAGCTGTCTATCCATCTTATCCATCTTGTATGGGATTATTTTGTATCTTGCTCAATCGGATATGTGAAATTGCAATGTAAATCCTTCGAATCTTTAATTTGAAGCAATCTAGTTTGTTGTTCCTATTTGTATCGGTGATCTGATTTATAATTTCAGTCATCTATATATTTTGTTTCATGCATCAAATTGATCTTAATTGATAACAAACATTGGAAAAACATTTGAGCATTGAAAAACACATAAAAACCCTTGTAACTATCCAGAAACCCTAATCAGAAATTCAGATCAGCAATCAGAAAACCAGGGCAAAATAAGAAGGGGTTCTTACATACCTCCACTAAGCCTCTTCGTGCACCAGGTACAAATTAGGCTCCTCGTTGTCGGTCGCATTATGCCATGTTCCAAGCAGGGTCACGACATCCAGGGGGTTTAGTTCCAACGGGACAATTTTCAATTCTCGAGTCCAAACCTAATGTGGAATCGGATGCCATTGTATACTAACCTACCAAATTAATAAAAACAAAAAAATAGTGTTTAATCAAAATTCAACAATTTCAACATGGAATTTGTTTTTAGGAACCATGTAAAATTTAAAAGCATTTGAAAAATTTGAACGTAATAGTAAATACAATAATATGGTAATTAAGTGAACGGGGTTGTGCTTAAATGGCAAGGCCATATGGCTCTCAAGATGGAGATCCAAGTTCGAATCCCCTAAGTAACATCTATGTGGCTTCTAAGTTGGTGTTGTGATGTAATCACACATCGCCCCATTGCAAATGGGGACCCCCTCTTTTCTTGCTTTCTGTCTTTGTTTTGCTTTAGGTTTAGTTTTTCTCTGAGCTTGTAGGGTTGATAGTGTTGTTTTGCCCAAGTCTCAACAATTTCTTGCCAAGAGGTCTATATGCCTTCATCCCGATGCATGTCACTCAGACCCTGTCTAATATCCTGAAAATCCTGAAAAAATGACGAAGTCTAAAATCTGGTGGATTCTTAGAAATCTAGAATCTGCATGCTAAATCCTATGGATCCGGGACCTATCTCAAACATCCTGGAAGTATATTGATAAATATTTAAAGTATAATATCTGACTTATACTTAAACATATTTTCAATATACTTCCATTCAGGAAAATCCAAAGTTTGACTAAGGCAAGAAATTCCTTACTCCATGTCCAAACCCGCCTTCCTGGGCAGCCTCAAGAGGTGCTCATGGACTGTGTCTCCTCCCACATCAAACTCTCCACACAACCCTTCCAAGACCGCCCAGGGATATAGGTAGCATAATTTGCAAGTATACTCAATGAAGATGACACTAGGAAGTTGAGATGATCAAGTTGAAAAGAGTGAAAAGTTTCTAAGTACAAGAATCCAAGGCTCACTCTCAACCCCGCCCTTCCTAGGCGGCCTAGGGAGGTGAGCATGGAATCAAGTGTTTGAGCACTCATGCCACTCATCATTTGCCTACCAACTCCACCCATCTGCTTCCACACACATGCAAGTCCAATAAGGAGGTGAAAATCATTGAAAATAATAAGTATTGAGAGTCAAATCCACATATCACCTTCAAGGCTGCTCATCATAGGCGATCTCCACCATTGCACATGGAGAAGTCGTCAAAGGCTATGCAAGTCACTCTAGGACATTACTCAAATGAAGGTGATCATTCAAGAGGAAGAAAACATTAAAAAAAAATGACTAAGTCTTGCAAATAGAAGAGAAGAATGTCAAGGTCAAGAAATAAAAGGTTCACATTGCAAAATCCTTACAACACCTCAAAAGCCGCCCTTCCTAGGCGGGTTTCATCAAGACATGTGGACAAGATCATCACCTAACATTCAAGATGAGCCTTTCAACTTCACAAACATCTCAAAATTTCACTGAGTCTAGAGGTTGGAGAGAAAGGTCTTCATAAGGAAGGAAATGAGCATCAAGTAAAGTTTAAGTGAAGAAATCCATACACCACCTTCTAAGCCGCCCATGCTAGGCAGCCTTCAACATCTTCTTTGGATTGTCTCCTCCACAACACATTCTCCATACACAACCTTCAAAACCGCCTTGCCAAAGTGCCTTCCACCATCATGCATGTTCTTCACATCAAATAATCCATACTACCCCTTTAAACCTGCCTAGGCACTTAGGCATGGATTTCACGCGAAAGGGTATGTTTTGAAATGTTATTTTTTTGATCCCACATTCATAAGATAAATGTAATTTGTTATTGAAAATCCTTTATATCAAGTCTTAATTTGATGTGTTTCTTTTTGTAGGTGATGGAGGGTCCAAGGAGGTGAATGGCGAGAGCTCATACATGAGAAGTTTGAAAGTTGGAGGAAAGTTGCTCAAGTTTGTCATCATCACCACATGGAGGAGAGCTCTTACATCAAGTTCATCTTACTTTGAAGACTTCGTAAACATCAACGCCACACATGAGAAGGAGTCATCATCCAGAGTTGTCTATTTCATGTACATCCATCATATGCAAGTCTACTACAAGAAGTCACGCACAAGACATCTTTCACCTCAACACTCCAAGAGTCCAGAGTCCTGCAAGAACAACATCACAAGATGAGAGATGAGCATGATCATCAAAGCAATCCATGAGTTACATCAAGACAACAAGAAGAAAATATTCTAATTAAAGTGAACATGAGGTGAACAAGACTGTAATATCCCTTTCAGCATAGAAACTGAAACACTGATCAAACACTTGTCACAAATTTAGTTTTCTAATTTCACACATAGGTTGTAGATTTCTAGTCATTCAAATTAAAGATTTGAATGATAGATCACACTCACATTACACTGATAGGAAACCAAAATTATTAGATCAACAAATTTATGACAGATACAAATATGATCATCATTACAAGAATTGTGCAACCACTGTCAAAAATACAAACAAAATGCAAGTGTTTGATACAACTCAGTATGATGTTTGAGTTTGCTCTACTGGATGACTCTCCTATGGTCTCCAATATTATCTTCTAATGCTTTGACTCCCTCAGCTGAATCCACGATCCATACAAACCTTTAGAACCTGTGCAATCTGAACTCCCGCCAATGTCAAAAGAATGACCGACTAACTTGAAATGAATATCAACGATGGCTTTTCAGCTACGCTCACTGGTCAAATATCCACTGGAATCTACGATCTCTTGATTGATATTAACAGCTCCATCGAAGATACTGGTTGCAACTTCTGGATAGGACGAGCTCATGAAAACTTCCTTACAATCGATGATGACAACTATTGAAGCTACGATTTCTTTGAAATTCTTGAACAGTTACGACTTCTTCTAACATTATGGCGATTTCTCCTTAAAATGCTACACCTTTCTATAGAATTTGCGATTGGAAAAATAGAATCTTTATTCCTTTAATGCTGCACTTGGAAGATGGCCCATGATGTCAAAATTAGATCTCCAATTATTATAAAATATGCACTTTAATAAGGCTGTGAATCGCTTCAAGGAAACTACGAATTCAATTCCAAATCTTCTTATATTTTCAAATGCAAATATGAAGCCTCACGAATTATAATATCTGCCTTCACAATCTTCATACAATATGGGGCCCGCCATCCACTATGCTCAATATAACTGACCTTTAATAATAAAACCTGAAGACATTATATTTCACACAAAACATTAAGCATGCTGACTCACAACTCTGTCAGACTCTGTCTCCCAGCAGCCAACAATATACTTCAGATAAATACAAACAACTTCCCAAAGACCAGTCCACGAATTCCCAAACTCATACGATCACTTCACAGAAACTCTCTATAGATGGATCGATGAATTACTTTGTAAAATGGATTAGTTTTTCAAGGGCACACAAACCACTAGTTAGAGACTCATAAAATTCATGATTTCTGATAATAATCATAAGCTACAGCCTCTGTCTGTTGGGACCCACTGAACTGTCAGAGTTTGTCTCTGACTTTACCAACAATACCTTATCAAACTATACATCTAAAATTTGCAATACAAATGGAATTAAGCAACCTGCATACACCAGATAAGAACTTGGAGCAAATACCAATTATATATATATATATATATTGAATTCCTTTGCAAATTTATATTTATTCATAAATCAATAAATTTGAAATAAAACCCTCTGACTAATGCTTATTCTCAAATCTTCATACAATGTCTTCAATGATCAGCAATCAGCAATAAACCTACTAAAAACCCAGAACAACACTTGGAGCACAAATGTGAAATCTGAGATGATTTCACCTCAATGACGGTAAGGGAGCATCACCAAACCGATTTCTGCAAATGCAAGGGAACATCACCTTGACATGAGCTGAATACAACTTGACAAAAGTCATAAACCAAAACATACAGATATCCAGACATATCTTCAAATGACTCTCAGGCCTTCTTTTAAAGCCTTTACAACAATTAGGCCCAGCGTAATTTTATTAAATGCAAGTTTATGTGTATACAGTCACACTTAACAATATTAAATACTTGCACTTGCACTTTTTAAATGTGTGTGTACAATAACACTTTAATTTATTAAGTGTTTTAAAACCGTCTTAAGTAACTTAAAATAAAATATTAATTTTATAAAACAAAATAAAAATACTTTATAAAATTATTACAATTAAAACAATTTTAAGTTACTCCAAAAAATGGGGACATGACACAAACTAAGTTTGTTTAAAGATACTGAGGTGGCACGTACACATCATCAGGTCAATCGCATTCTGCCATGTCATTCATTCAAGAGGGCCCACCATAAAGATGCTCCAAAGATGCTTATCACATTGGGAAACATGCCTTCATTGCCTCTTTCGTGTTCTAAAAATAGCAAATTTTGTAACAAACTGCCTTGTTGTCTCAATTTTGGCCATTGATTGCTAAATCAATCTGGGCCATTCATTGTAGTTCTTGAGCTCTATTTAAGGCTCACTTCTCTCATTTGTGGATATAGACATTAGAGGATTAGAGAGGATACATTAGATTAGAAAGGAGTAGAGAAGAGGAGGCTCTTCGAAGTCATTGAAGAGATATTGAGAGATTGTTGTAAAGATACACTTCAAGATTAATGCAAGCTCATTGTTGAATGTTTCATGGTGATCTTGTGATTTTGGAATATTAGCATGGTCTCCATTGTCTCCAAGATGGTTAAGAATTGTTTCCAAAGTAGCTTAGTTGATAGATTAGAAGTTCATTGATGTAATGCATGTATGTATTGAATATTTGATCAACTCCTAGCTCATGCTTTTGACATCCATCATTGGTGGAGTGTTGTGTACTGCTAGTTTGAGCTTCATCATAATTTGCTTAAGATCGGTTGTGGATGCTTGAGTTGCGCCGTCCAATGGGTGCTTATATGAGCTTTCATGATTTGAAAACCATTCGATAACCTTAGGAGATTGCACCTACTCCATGTAGTTGTAGGCATTCTTGGCGAAGTGGAGTTAGGTTTATTGAGGAGTTTGTCTATTCATGCAGCATCATTGCCTCATTGACCTTAGATTAAGTTTCTCTTAACCCTTGCCTTTTGACTTTTCTTTTTAGTTGATTAGAAGAAGTTCCATTTCACAAGGAAAAAGTACATATTTGAATGGAGTGATGAATAAATTCTACATAAGTCCTTTTGTGTAAACAGCATTATCACATCATACCACCAAGGCTATCTGTTGCAAATCACGTATAAGGAACCTTGGAGAGTTCTTGTTTGATCACGTAGTTCAGCATTCGAGACGCTTTGTTCAAGAGAGGATAGAGCACTTGGTGTTTTATTCTAATGTTGTTGTCAAGAAAACATCATCAACAGTTGGTTGAGCTGACTAAGTGGATTAAGTGGATTCTAAATTGAGTATGTTGAATGGGGAGGAGGTCCCCCTTGTGACCTCCACTAGAGCGGGCCAGCCTAAATTTCCTTGCACTTACCTATCAAACAAAAAAATATGGTAATTAAATAGTAAGCGAAATAACAAATTTGACAAAAATAACATTTTTTAAACTAAAATGTAAACCCTCTATTAGTTAAAAATAAATAAATTGATTAGCATAAATTTGTCTAACTGTAAATCACTAAAAATTCGCATAAATTCAATTCAATGCATTTAAATTTCTAAAATTTACATGCTTACAAAATTATAAATGATTTAGAAATTCATATGCTTGAAAAAAGGGGGAAAAAATAACCTCGTGCAAATCCAAAATTGCAAAAAAAATGTTCTTCAAACCTCCTCAAAAATCCTTCCAATTCGCTCTCAATTACATGCAATAACTATTCGTAATTACAATTGTGCTTAGATAATTCATTGTTATCCTCTAAATCAAACTGTAAATTGTTATGTTCCTCCAAATTTCTGAAAGGGGGTGATAGGGGATGGGGAGACACTTTTCCAAGATGGCATTTTTAGGAGGCCATTTTTTTAGAGCATAGCAAGGGATAGCAATTAAAGAAATTGGGACAACTTAAAAATTTAGGAAATTTCAAAAGTTCATATGATCATATTATGAAACATTAGAGCTGAATTGAGAATTCACATGAGTTGACATTGACCATAATCATTATATAATCGTATTATGAAACATTAGAGTTGAATTGAGAATTCACACGAGTTGACATATAAATTAACAAAAATATTTCAACATCTAATCATTTCGATGTATAATTAAGTTAATTATCATATTGGTGTCTCCATTCCTATTGAGGTTTAGCCTATACAGAGTTCATCTCTAGTTGAAACTGTCTTTGCAACATTCAACTATTATGCTTCAAGGCCACGGTGGTATTTTGAAGTTGAGCACAATGATGAATTTCCCAAACCAAATGTACCACCTCGGAGGACAGGAAAACCAATTGCTAATTCCACAACAGAACATGTTCACTTTGTTCTTTCTGCATATCTTACTCAAGTCCCTATTGTCATGAAGGTTGTTTGTGCAGATATTTCTCCCCGTTTTTGCACGTCTCAGAAGCCATATTGTAATTTAATAACTAATTACCTTCAGATCCTTCCAGTTTAGTCATTCAAGGGGGGTTATTAGAATTTTAGAATAATGATATATTAAAGTGTATGTTTACACTTGTATGTAATAAGTAATGGGTTAGTTGTTGTAGATCATTAATAAGGTTGTTGTAAGGTAGTTGTAGCTCTTTATTGAGCTGGTTGTAATAGAAAGCTTCTTGATGTGGCACTCTCTCAATGAGTAGCTAAAGAAAACAATTAATAAGGACATATTTTACAACTATTGTTTTTCTTAATGAGTTATACCAAGGAAATAACTAATTTGCTTTACAATTTTGCAGCATGTATAAATGATGTTTGAAACTATCATTGAGAACTTTTTAGTACTGTGGTTCATGTTGTTAGCATTTTATTTTATTTTTCTTTTTTCTTCAAAAGCAATGCACTGCACATACATTTATGTGGTTTTGAATGATCCATTAAACCATAATCATGAATCAGTTAAGCTTTAATTAAGAGATTATCATAATGAATTGTCATTGTAGTTACCTTATTAAATGCTTTAACACAAACAAGTGTGGCAAAGGAGGGTTAAACCCATTCACTTGTAAGCTAAGTAACCGGTTCTTCAGGAAAACCCCAGGTACTGGTCCGGTACGACCCGGGCCCTGATCCTAGTCCGGTCCTCCCAGGGATTCGACCAAGGTCCTGCTTTGGACCTGTGGGTCTTTCTAGGCCGAACCCAGCCAAAACCTTGGGTGAACCCAGAGGAAAATGCTGGGAAAAACACTTTTTTGGGCATTTTTTAATTTTTTTTGCATTTTTAAGACATTTTAAGTGATTTTATGGTAATTTTTGTGTCTAGTGAAAAGGCAAATTTGGTTTTTCAAAGAAACATCACTTTAAGAAAATCATGATGTCCTTAATCCTAAAGATGGTTCTAACTTCTGCTCAACATTCCTTTTATCAACTCATCTCCCTTTAGTCCCAAGTGAATTTTTGGATGATTTATGTCTCATAAGAGGAATAAGAGAATTTATAGCTGCTTCAGAACTTAACTAGATCCGTATCTATGTTGATATGAGCCTTGGAAAGTCTCTACCAGATAGAATTTTCTTGGAACAGTGAGGGCCATTGAATGAGAGCAGTCCCATTGATTATCAGATTATCCCTTTCTGCTGTCAATTTTGTCATGCCATGGACATCTAGCAAGAGTTTGCTGATAACTATAAAAAGACAATCCAAACCCCTATAATTCCGTGAATGCAGATGCACTAAAATGATAATTTGGAGGTATAGATTCCTCTATAACAGAGAAAGATGACAATCAGCATTCTCAGTCATTTTCAGTAGCATATGATCACATTCTTGAATGATAGAAGCAGGTTGATATATAGTTTATTTCCTCATGCTTATTCTGCTGAACCCAAAGATGGTCATTAACGAGAGAATCTGGAAAAGAATCAAGGTTTATAGGGTGTTCCATATGAAACTTGTAATAACTAATATATATCATGACATTCGTGTTCGACTAATTGACATTGCAGTGTTTTTAATTTCTAATACTACGGTGGTTTTGTATGATCATATTCATGATGCTATGGCATTCTGAACTTAATTACTGCTGCAAATATGAATATATTTTTTATTTTTATATGTTTTTGTATGGACAAACCCAAAATGAACCCACACCCAAAAAAATTTTTGCCGAACCCGCGAACCCAAACCCGAACCAGTACCCAAACCGGTAACTTAGCTTGTAAGGAATATGCCCATTTTCTAAATTCCAAAGTTTGTGACGTCACCAAATGAATATCTAATCTAAATATTTGCATTCCCTTCTATGGACCTCCATGACATTATGCTTTATGAGACCTTTACTTCTTAATATTGAACAAGTTTTTTTTTAGCATTTCTGCAAATGACTATGAACTACTCATTTCAATATTGTAGACACACAAAATGCAGAATTTTTTGTTCTAGTGTCCTTTTATTCTCTTGAAATCCTTCTTTAATAGATTAATGGTTCAGATTCCTCTATTACGTGCTTTCACACAAAAGATCTAGAAGAAAAATTAAGGATTTCTAGCTTAGAAATAAATTAACTCTAATTATACAATGTTCAAATTTATCAGCTCACATTTTTATGGTGATTACAAAAGGGCTAATGTCATCCCAAAATTTTGATATATTGTGCAGGCTCTGGGTTGTATTCTGAACGGGCAAAGTTGTTGCTTGTCATGGTTTGGAGTTCATACTCCAATTGAAGCTTCATTTGGAAATGTAATTCGTAATGCAGGGAATATCTCTAAGGTAAAGAAACAAATCTCCTATAAAGAAAATTCTAAGTAGCCACAAACACTAGAGGATGGACTTAATGAAGGAAATAAGGTTGTAATAACAATTAGCTAAACAAAATATTTATTGTTGATCTATTATTTGTGCTTCTATGAAGTTAGTTTACTTGCAATCTATTACAATCCTTATTCTACCAATGGATTAGCACTAACTGATAAGTAAATTGCATGAAAAGAGTAGTAATTTGAGTATAAATAATGAAGGAAAACATTCACCACAAAACAGACACAAATATTTATTCTCAGGACCCCAATATTGAGAAAACCAACTTGAAAGATGGCCTTTGTGACTCCTTTAAGCCCAATTATGTAACTACAAAGTGGCTATGGCACCTCTTGGACAAGAGAATAAGATACTTCACCAGGGAATTCTCTTCAAACTTTTCTTACACTACTCTGAAAATTTTGCTTTGCTATCCCTCACATTTGAACTCACAAAACAAGAGGAAACGTGATGCAACAATTCCAACTTCAAGGTGTAGAATTTGGAAATCCAACCAAATAACCTTTCCTCTTCCACTCTCAACCCAGATTTACAAATAATGAAGTGCCTATGTACATGCTACTAAGATTATTTGCATCACATTTCAAAATTTACATGGATCCACTTGGATCAATTATAAAGAAGAGAGATATGTCACACCGAGTGTTAACAGACTTGGACTCGGCTCAAACCCAGCAAGCTGATTTTTGACCCAGACTCGGACATGGTGCTCAGACTCGGCAAATACTCAGGAAATTGAAAAAACCATGAAATATAGAGATTTTTAAGGATTTAAAACTTTTATCATGCTCCCTTCAATAAATTAACTTGAAAGACACAATAAACTAATCAAATAGAAGCTACTTTGATGACATACACAAGTATACATTGATCACATAAGTATAAAAGTGGATTTTACTTGAAAGAAACAACATTTTTAAATATACAAATATTGTCAAGTGTTTTAAGTGTACAAAACTCATGGATTTATGATATCCATGGCATCAAAAACAAAAATCATAATATGGAGTCATGGACTGTGGTAGAAAGGAGCTTGTATCACTCAGCCGTGCATTGCTAGCTCTATGTGGAGTCATGTGCTTGTATCTCAGATAGGTCTACAAATGCTACTACAGCCATAGGAGCATTACTCAGCAAACCAGAAGTATAAATGTAATTCAATTACTTGGCATTTAATTGGGAAAAAGTTCGAGGAATAAAATAATGCTGCTTTTCCATCCAACATGGCCCAAAATGATTTTTATTTTTTTCTTTTTAAAACTACAGTGGGGGTTTGGGAGTGGTGCCCCTAGCTGGGTCGAGGGGCAATGCCCCTCACAGGGGTCTGGGGGCAATGCTTTTACTATTGAGCATTTTTTATTTTTTATTTTCCCTGATTTTTATTAACTTGGCTGAGTCTTCCCATCAAGACAAACTGAGTACCCTTGTCAAGAGTCCATAGGACCCATTTTGACCTACTCGCCTCGGGACTCACAAAGTCTTGGCAAGTCTTTACGAGTCCTAACTCACACCTTAGATTGCACTAAGCAAGATTTTTACTAGGAAACGCATCCAACTAATGCATTTTAGACCTATTACTGTATGCCACTAAAGTTCTCAACATCTCATTTCTTTAAGCAATTTTATAAACCACTTTTCTGTCTTCTCTTTTTAAGTGAATGTGT
Source organism: Cunninghamia lanceolata (assembly GCA_027924645.1). NCBI lineage: Eukaryota > Viridiplantae > Streptophyta > Pinopsida > Cupressales > Cupressaceae > Cunninghamia > Cunninghamia lanceolata. The sequence goes on along the minus strand of BSBN01000626.1, from coordinate 1,161,851 downwards.
ATGTGATGTCTTCAATTTGTCGTATTCCTAAATGAAGCACAAAAACACCTGCTCCCCTAAGTTTGACTACACCTACAACTTTGACAATAGCATGAATGCTCACACAATGGCAGCTCTCTAAATTGAATTAACAAATAGCATTGAAAGAGTTAACAGATACATCTTTTAGGGCTGTCCCTCATTATATACTCAATGAGAGAAAACCTAGTTAACCCCTGCTTAACTCTTCATTAATTTTAGATAGACAAAACATTACTTAAAAAATAACACTAAGACTATAAACTTCGACTATATGCTAAAAACATACATACAATAATATATTGTGCCTATGTATGCAACACATCCTCCATCTTGAAGATATTTGTCCAAAAACTAGTGAAAAGCAAAATCTAGTAAAAGTCAAAAACTAATAAAAACAAACGTGAGAGTTCTAATTCTACATGAGTGGTATAAATCTTAAGAATGGAACCAAGTTACCAGCTACCACCAAGGGACAAAATATAAGCCAAACTAACTCACCACTCAATACAACTTAATGAGAATGGGATCCTTTTTTGAAACTCCTTTGGCCCCTTGCATTTTGTTGGCATGTATTTCATTGGTATGCAATATTTGGATGCTTACACATGAAACCTTCACTTGTTCTCCTCTTCTATTTTATTCCTCCCCTTGCTTCATTTCCAAAGAAATAGTGGCCGGAGGTGCTTACCCAATAAATTCTTGTTCTCTAATAGACTATTGACTACTAAACTATTGACCACATCTTTACACTCTGGAATATAATTGAGGAGGCCTGTTGTTGTGTCCCAATATTAAGGCATTGTTTAAATTAAAAATCTAAGCATCATGATCAAGTTGAAGAAGTCGCCTTTGATGGTCATCAAGTATATAATAATATTTAATAAACATATATAATATAATTAATATATAATAATATTAAATAACATTATTTTATAAATATTCTTATATAATTAAAATACAATATATTTATTGTATTTATAAATAATAAATATGAATATAATATAAATATTATCAATTTAAATATTATTGTAATAATTATAATATAATATATTATTAAATTTAATAATTATAATATAGAAATACAAAATAAGAAAAAGACAAAATAAGGAAAAAGACAAAATAAGAATCAAGACAAAGAAATTAACAAATGAAAGTTATTATACTTGCTAAAGGATACGATGCATAAGGAGGCATTTTAGAAGAGTCATGTCTTCTCCAAAAGGGCAGTAAATGAAAGCTATATAAACATCAAATCATATTCTCCAAAAGACATGAAAAACATCTGCAGTTCAAAGGTCAAACAGAAGCAAAGCAAGATATATATTTCTGTGTAAATACTTAACTTCAATCAACAGATAAGTCCATAACCAAAACAATTGGCATAAAGTAGATACTCTGCATAATTCAGATCTGTTATCAAAGATATTACAGCAAGCATTATAAGAAGACTTTCCAACAGCAAACTGCCATTCTTGCAGGCTCCAGTAATCAAACTGACATAATACCACAGGTATGATAGTACATTGTTTCCCTTGCTTGTATTAATGTTCAGTATAACACTACATTTATTTACAGCCAGTTCTGAGCAATATAATTCATGGACAGTCATATGTAATATTCACTAACTGTGTATTCTATATCCCATTCATTAACCACATATGGGATCAATGAAGGGTGACATGTCTAGTTTATCATTCATAGTCGATGTATTGGTCTTGGCTACCTAGAGTACCAAGAATCCTCACGGATGCCTTAGCCTCAAGAATACACCAAGTAGTTCTTGAATAAGGATGGGAGACAAACATAGCCTATGATGAACAACAACATGCTACAACCTATCAACCCCATATGGTGTTAAGGAATAGTATATAAGTTATAGAGAAGAAGTGTATGTTGATAAGATCATGAAGATAGCATGTGAAATGTCATGATAAATGGTGAACAATGAACATATGAATTGCATTGTGTAACAGTAACAATAGCTGACTGTAATAGCATGAAATCATTATAAATTATGAATTGTTTACATTGCAATCAGTTTAGTTAGGTTATGTAATGAGTATGAAATATTTATGTGCATTTTCATTATAATGAACTAAGGAAAGAATACAAAGAGTATAAGTACATAAAAGGCATGAATTCCTAAAATAGAGGAAGGCAATAATGTTAATCAACTCACCACTATGAGGAGTAGAGAAGATTAGGGGCGGGCAATCAACCAAGGATAGGTACGGGTTCATTGGTCTAGAGCACCCCTTCGAGCCCTTGTCTCAAGATGGTACCTTAGGGAGCAAGAGGTAGTCTTTTGACTTGAGCGGTCTAGAGAACCCCAAGTCAAAGGAAGGTCCTAGAGTGGCCTGGGTCTAGAGCACCCCTCGAAGGAAGAACGACCTATACCATTGGCATTGCACCCTAATGGATTCACTCTCATAAGATGGAGGATTTGATTAATAATAGGCCCAAGTATATCTCTTCCATGGTAACATGAGACTTACATAATAGATCTATGATAATAAAAGAGCATATAGTTTATGTTTTATTGACATAGAAAAGAGGAATTGAATACTAATGTACTCTTTTACAAGTTGAAATTGTTTGCAAGGTTGCGGAATTTTGGCTTGCTAGAAGGGGACATTACACCTGTCACCATTCTTCCAAAGTCTTTTGTTGTTTTATAGACTTCAAGAAGGCCTTTGAATCAGTTCCAGGATACCTACTTTTCTAGAAGCTATACAATGTTGACATTCCAGATTTTTTCACCATGCAACTTGAAGACTTTGTAAGACAGCTATTGGGTAGTTTCATACTTTTCACAATTTTTCAAACTTTGCAAGAGTAACATTGAGGTCAAGCAGGGATGTCCTCTCTCATCAACCCTTTTCTGCATTGACATTGATGAGTTTGAGGAGTTTCTCCAGCAACATACCAACATTGATGATGGTTTTCTTTTACATTACGTGGTTATAGCCATACTACCTTTTGCAAATGATGTCATTCTCCTCTCATTTTGCCAAGGGCCTACAACAACCTCTTGATGCTCTTGCTCATTACTATGGACTTCACCAACTTGTGCTCAACCTTAGTAAAACTAAGTTCATGATTTTTAACTTCTCCAAACACTCTCTATCTAGATTCTAGTTCTTCTACAAAGGGAAAGCTTTGGAGATCACGTCAACATACACCTACTTGGGGCTTCCATTTTCTAGCCCATCCTTTAGCATGAAGCCTACCTCTTGATCACACCTTTACACAAGATATCCCTTTCTTTTTGTCTTGAAGCATTAATGTTTCTAGATCCACTTCCAAGATATCCTTTTAAAGATACGTCTTTTTGATATAATCATAAAACTTACAATTTTGTACGAGTCTAAGCTTTGGAGACCTAGTTTGGGGTCGATCAGTTGGGCTCATATTGAGAGGATCTAGACTCATGTTGCAATGCATAATCCGTTTGAAATAAACTATTCCTCAATGCATCATCCAAGCTGAGTTTGTTGCCCAACCTCTATGCCCTGAGACTATCTTCAAGTTTACTTTATACATCTACAAACTCATATCCATGGGAGATTAAGTTTCAAGTCGTGATGGGTATCCATACTTATCACTTTGTTCTTTAGAGAGGATTGCAACACTAGACCCCACTCGACGCCAACATTGTTGGTATTTTTGGACTAGCTTACTCCTATCTATCAACATCTCTATTGATAGACTACCTTGTTTCACATACTCCTTGGACACTCCTCGTCAGCTCCTTCCCTCGAAGGAGGTCATCATTAGAGTTGTCAAAGAGGATATCTAAAGACACTACAACCAAGTCACATTAACCTCTCCCCCTAAGTCACTCAGCTCCAAGCTTGAATTTCATGCAAAGCATTTCTTACAAGTGATGGATGGTACATTCATCATCCTAGCCATCTCGAACACCATTGGTCCCACAGGTTGAGTTTTACCCTTAGCCAACTGAGAATGTGCTCACTACTATAAATCGAGATTGATCGTCATATTCTCCGCTAGAACCAAATCTGTCGTTTTAACTTTTTCCTCCCTCCAGGAGGTAGAGAGTAAAGATTGAGGAACACTTCATTTTTAGATGCCCCATTCACTATGAGATCCAGGGGAGATACCACTACCATACAAATGCCCTCTAGCAACTAAAAACAGCCACCCAACTGTCTCCACAGGATCAAACCTCTCTTGCAAAAACTAGTTGTTAGAAGGTGAGGCATCGCTGCCCTTCAACAACCTCCATCTATCCTGCCATGCCCTAACTATCATCTCTCAGCCATCTGGTAATCACCTGCAACCTAAGACAGAGGAAATGTTGTCCAAAATCCATGAACAGTGGCCACACGGGCCCATGCTCATGTCACTCACCAACAAATAATAACAATTGCCCACACAGTGAGAAACTTAATTGCCCAACAAGGAATCAACAGACATGTCCAAGCCCAATGAATGCATCAGCCACCAAAGAATGAAACACTGCCAAAGATGGAAAAAAATGTCTGCGCTGCCAAGGAATACCAACTGTCGCCAAGGGAAAGGGAACCACTGCCCACACATTGTCAAAAAGTGGCAGATCATGCCCAAGGAGAAAAGCCAACTTCACATGAGATAGAGAGAATCATCATTGCCATGACAAGGAAACACTTGCTTAAATTACCACCCAACTCACTTGTCAGCAGACTGTCCCTTGAACTTCCATCTGCCTTCATTCTCTCTGCTGCCCTTTTGCTGCTGCTGCATCTGTTTCTGCTCATGATCTCACTTTCATGCTGCCATAAAGACACATTTGTAGTCGCTAACCTGCAAACAGTCTCCTCAAGACCAACCACCAAGTGTCATGATCACAGCACCATCCTCTAACACCCAATGATATACCTCTTAGCCAATCGGCCAGCTTGCAGCACTGCTGCAAGCAAACCATTGCTCCGCACAAGTGAATCCAACAAAAGAATGTCCTCTCATGCACTGCATCTTGAACTAAACTACACTTGGAAGGTTCCCAAATCACATGGGACACACTTGGCACTGCTGCAGGTTAGTCTGCAGCCTTTTAGAACACCTGCAACACTGCTACATCTAAGCATGCAGCCTTAGAGAGCACCAGCAGCACCTGCCATAGATATCATGCCACCTTATTAAACACCTGCAGCACCTGCTATGGGTGATACCTGCAGCCCCAAATGCTTGAAGCACTGCTACAGGTGACTTTGTAGTACTAACCCTGCCTGGTCCCTTTGAACTAATCCAAGTTATGGATCAGAGATTCATCTTTTAAGACATTCCTTCACTGTATACACAAAGCAAAGGACAACAAAACATTAATTAAATAATAACATTAGACTCAGGAGTAGCACCACATGCTAAGAACATAAGTATAATAATATGTTGTCCCTAGGTACAGGACATAATTTGATCTGCTAGTTTCCTTCAAAATTGCAATGTCAATCTTTCTTAGTCTTTCACACAAGTGATGTAAGCATTATGAGGGAGGCTCATAGCCCTCTAGATTTACCTCATTTAAGATTTTTATACATCTTCAATTTCCAGACAGATTTTATATTTGACACATTTTTCCAACCTTAGGCACTCCCCAATGAGCACCATTAGATCTTGTATCAGTCCTTTCACAGTGATCAATGATGACACCAATGACTCCTCCCTTTCAGGCCCAGGCTGTGAAACTTGAAAGTTACCTATCTCTCCAATATCATTCAACTTATGCTCTTTGGGGTTCTTGTTCCCCCTACTTGGCTATTTCTATTGGTTTCTTGACCACATGTGTTGGCAGTTTCCATCTGTATTATATTTTTGTTTTTGGTTCTTCCCCTTTGTGGGCCTCTCTAGGATTCTCTTCCTAGAACTTTCTATTGTAAACTGATGCACTCTCAAGTCCCATTGACCTACTTTTGGTCATCCATGATGGACATTATATAGTTTCTTTCATTCTTACTTTGCAGTTCTCCACACATACCTTCAGGATATGAAGTTCATATTAATCAATATTAGTTCACAGCACAATAGTCCAGGTATCTTATACACAAGTTTTGTTTAAATCCACATGGGGATAATCTTCTTTTGAACAGGTAGGTGCAATAAGATGGGTTGCAAATCATTTCCATCAGAACCATCCACTTTGGATTCACTACATCCAAGAAAAAGTAAATGCAAGCTATACTGAAGATCAGAGGAAGGATCTTATTATTAAGTGGGAAGACCATCTTGTCAAAACTGTGAATCCTTTGAGACAAAATATGCCAAAGACCACATTTGGAACAGGCGAGTCAAATTCCGATCTACAAGTTGAGTTCAGCATGTGGGTGAGTGGAACATAAGTGGGCTGTTATACATTTTCTATTTACAGGCTCTTCACTAAAATAGGAAAAGTATTAAAGAAAATGTCGCGTATTTTAGTTGTCATCATAGCTTGATGCTTCATATATTTTCTATCAAACCAATAGATTTGATTAATTATACATGTGCAAATATATGCATTATGCTAATGCATCTGTTAATTAGTGCAGAAATCAGCCGAGGATGTCATTAAGGATGCCAATCACACGCCTAAATGGGAGCTCATTTTGAGTGTTGCACTTGTTTCAATATATTCAGTGCTTGCCTTCAATAATATTAGAGATCCTGTTCATTCTCATATAATGCTAGTCCTCATGGTAAGACTTTGTCTCTATCAACTATCTTTTACCCCCTAGCTTTTGATATCAAATTCAAAACGATCATACTGGACTGAGCATATATTCTCACAGTTCACTTATCCATCTATGCAAGTTCGTAACTTTGCCTGTATGGATAATTCAATTTCAGTGCATTTAATTTTATCATATGTGAAATAACTTTTAACCTGCATTTATTTAAATTCCAGGGGATGGTTGTGGTGTCATTTTCAATTTTGGCTGGTTTTGGATTGACAGCAGCATTTGGCATTAAACTTACACCACTGGCTGGTTCAGTTGTACCTTTTCTTACTATTGGTCTAGGTAAAATGGCCTCTCCATTGACTGATTAGCACTTGAATGTTTAATTCAAAACTTAAATATTTCTTTCCAAATGAATAAATTTAGTGATCTTCTCTCGTTGAGGGTTGCTACAGGATTTGCTTCTTCAATTCATTTTTCTAGAAGCATTTCTTACTGATGATAACAAATATCATTGTCTGAATTTCAAGATGTGCAAGCTGTCATTTCCACAGAAGTTTTGTTCAGAGTGGCAACATCTATTGTGTATATTGTTTTGTTATACACAGACAGATTGCAAAATGCCATTATGCATGCATCATAATACAGAGATACAATTTATATTGGCCTTAGTCTGGAAGACTAATCATCCAGCACACTATTCCACAATTTATCTCTATCCCAAGGAGAGCTTCACTAAATATCCCCTTATTTCGGGCTCACCAGATTTTTCAGACATAAAATTTGAATTTTAAAACAGAATGCATTGCTGTGCAGTGGCCATTAATGTGAAAGCATATGCTGATGTTAAGAATTATGTCCCAGCCTAGAATTACAGGTAGTAGGTAGCTTTCGTGAGATCCAGTACACATCAACCTTCAATTGGAAACTCATAGGGATTTCATAATGCAAGAAACTAATTGTGGGCTAATGCATGTGCAGGAATTGATGACATCTTTGTACTTACAACCATTCTGAGAAGCTGCCTCAAAAACCCAAAGTTGAAATTCATAAACACTGGGTCATCGGAACCTGAAAATGAGATGAGATTCACTGTAGCCCTAGCAGGACCTTCACTTGTGCTTACAACCTTCTCAATCTTGGCATCATTCTTCATTTCCTCCATGGTATGTTAATTTTGTAAGATTTCCCATATCATGTTCAATAAAATTCCAGACCTCAAATTTGGCACATTTCAGGTTGTGTCACTAACCTATATGGTTTGAATTGTAGAATCCTATGCCCATTGTTCAATGGTTCTGCTGGCAAATGGGTATCACTGCCTCAATTCATACATGTGGCATGCTACTTATTTTTATTCCACTCATGTCAATAGATGCACAACGGGTTAAGGTATAACACAGTCACCTTTACTGCTAGAAATTCTCAAAACATGATAGCATTTCAGAGATCTATTTCTATTGATAAACTAAATGTGTTGTCCTTCATCTTGTCTGGTTCTGGCAATATCATTTGTGTATTACAGGCTGGCATTGTTGACCCATGTCTATGGCCATTTTGTGGATTACACAGAAACAAAGGTGAGAAAACCACACAAACTGTATTCTCAAAGCAGTCCCGTTAATGTCATAGGATGAGAACACTAGAACCATACATGATACAGCATCTGAGTGTCACTCCCTGTTTATTGCAAGCAAACACTTTTAAAATCTAATAGTCTCAACATGCAGTTTTGTACTACAGTGCACTATTGTCTGCAGTAATGTAAGTTGACAATCATAAAGTCTCGTCAGATACATTATGGATAAATTGGTTAGCAAAACCCTTTGGAAATTATACTTATGGGCTACTCATTGTAACAGGAATAAAGCATTATAATTTTATTTATAAATTTCAAGGGCTTTCTTTATGTTATATATAGAAAAGATTTTTACAATCAAAGGGTCAGCTCATAAGAAACAAAATTATGAGCTTCCACAAAGTTGTTGTACAGTAAAATAACTTACAGTTCACAACATCCATGCCGAAAGAAAAAGTGCAGCTAAGAACAACTAATAACCATCCTAAAGAGATGAAAGCCAACAAAACACGCAGTATAACAAAGGAATAAAATATCAGAAAACCCTATCATGAGATATCAAAAAGCCTGGGGTTATCTGACATCTACATCATCCAAAAAATGTTGTTTTGGCTAGTTAGGGCCTTAATAGGTCTCTTCAACCCTCAGGTGTAGGGTTTATGTAATGTCCCCTTTTTAGCTTGGATCAGTGTTTGACAGATTAGCCTATCATCAGGGCCTCGTAGGCTAATATTGGTGATTAGAGGGCCTTGTGGGGGAGTTAATTGGTTCTCCAGATGGCAGTTGGCAGTGTTTTCTTCTCCAATTCCTTGGCATATTCTGAGGTGATCATCTCCATGGTTTTCTGGCTCCGTTTATATACACTTACTATTTTTAGTAAGTCAATGGGATGTTGGGGGCCAACCTTACTATATATGGTAAGGCATCTAGATGGGCAGAGTGAACAGTGGCTTAGCCGGTGTAATGTCCTCTTTTGGGCAGTTCAAAATTTCTTAACCTTGCACACAATTTTGACTTGTAAAAGAGAACATTAGTAACCAATAAATCCTTATAATATCAACATATTGCAATTAGGGTTAGTAACCATATAATCATAACCAATATCAAGTTCATTAGCATATATACCTTTCACATTTCTTCTTAGGATTAGTAACCTTATAATCATAATCCAACATTAAAGTTTATGCATTTCACATTCACGTTTCTTTCACATAAAGTTTCCCATGATATACCTCAGGAGAGTCATTATGGAGCCTGATCGTTAATCTACTCTACTCACGCACCCCATATGAGTATGATTACGTTAAGGCACTGGTGTAACCATCCCACCGTAGGCCCAAAAGGCTTTATTGCAACGTGCGGCAATTCTTCACCATTTGGCTCAAGGGGCTTCATGCTACACGCAACATCCCTCACCTTCTTGAGAGTCACCTAACGTTGGCACATTTATTAAGTTTACATAACCTTAGGCCCAAGGGCTTCACACTGCACGTAGTGTTCTTCGCCTCTTGGCTCAAGGGACTTCACACTACACGCGGTGTTCTTCATCCACTTGAGGGTCACCTAGGTCCATTATACCGCCCTTCCTTAACTCACCACCATACTCGTAGGGTGATAGAAAGATTAAGGGTGAGGCTACGTGCTCTTCTCCGAGTATATCATGGATTTATGAATTATAACTTATTAACTTATCAATACTATCTCATGATCCCCATGGATCACAAGATAGTACCATTGATCATATTGTTCCTCTCGGGAACTTCCTTTGTACTATCTCATTGATTGCCATTTCTTGGCATCATATACATTTCATCATTCTAATATGGTTATAAACATTCTTATGATTATAAGCATTCTTATTCTAGCATGTTATAAACATTTTTATTCAATTATGGTTTCCATGCCACTAGGATTATAACATTCCTATCCTATCATGGTTAAGCATTCCTAATGATAAATATTCTCATTTTGTGATGAACATTCATTCTATTAAATATTCTCATTCTATAATCTTATTCCATTATGATTAATCTTAGAGAGATCATTCATAGACATATTATTATAAAACACATTAACTTATGATAAGGTGGCATACCTTGGTATGCTGGATCTGCAATATATGTTTGTTCTTTTCATTCTGTATATATATTCTTCCTTCATCTACGTATTTTGCAGATTTAAGTCTGCTATCCAACAGCAATATAATTCCTTGCATTACCTTGTTATATGGATCGTGGCATTCCTTAATAGAGTGCTGCCTTTTCCCTTACTCATCGCTACTTCTAATATCATATTCTATGTTGCACTCGGATTCCTTCATTTTTTTTATCGATTGATTCCCTAATATAACTTGCATTGTAATTTCCTTAATCTGTATGAATCCATTTATATTGTCTGATTATCCTCTTAGATGATGTGATATTCCTTAAACTGTAGTTTATTGTCTTCTCGTCTATGTCTACTCCCTTCTTTGACACTCAGTGGATATATATTTTATTTCTTGATCGATTTGCAGATCTTTCGTTATTCATTCTATATGTTTGAAGTGTTGATGTTTTAGCGGCGGGAGATATCCTTCTCCCAAATTTAAATAACGAAAAGTCACATATGAAGAGACACCAAAGCATATGAAGAGACGCCAACGCATATGAAGAGTCACCTTGATTTGTATATATACAAGGCAATGATCATTCATTTGATCATCAATTTTATTCATCAAATCGGTCTTGTATTTGGGCCAAGTTGTAAGCAGATTTATGCTCTTTTCATTCATTATATAAGAGATATATTTGGCTGGGTTTTTCTCCCTCGAGTAGGAGGGTTTTCCCAGGGTAAACATTGTGTTCATTGTCTTATGTGTTGCATTTTCTGATTGTTTACATTTTTGATCCTAAAACTAACATGGTATCAGAGCTAGGTTTAAGAAAAGATCAGATCAGATCTGTTTACGCAGCGAAGTCTTCTTCTTATCTAGGGCAGTCTATCTAAGCATCGAAGATGGTGAACGGAGTCAAGGTTGAAGATATGCTTGATGGTGCATCAAATTTCACCTCTTGGAAATTCAGAGTTCTTATTGCACTAGAAGAAAATGATCTAGACTTCGTGGAGAATGATGTGCCCGAGCATCCGATGATGCTGAGAAAACTAAATGGGAGAAATAATGACCAGTTTCAAAGATGTCAGGGAGGGCTTGAAAGACAGCAGAGAAAACCCTTACTACGATGATCTTCACCCTCTGCTTGCGGCGAAATCTTTGCGCAAGGAAAAGGAATTTAAAAAGGAGGCTGAATTTGTGCAAGATTCTCGGCCACTGGAAAGGGAATATTTGAAGCGAGGGGTTCGGAGGATGATGAGTTTCCTAAATCCCCGTGTTTGAGGAAGAGGAAATGCGGCGGTAGTCTAGTTTCGATTATTGATATCATGACCATGAAAACCCTCGTGAAGGCGGTTATTTCACAACAGCAGAGGTTTTTCAGGGAGCTGTTGGAGAGCCTTGAGAGGAAGGACCAGATTAGAGAGCAGATGAGGCTGGAAAGGGATAAGAAGAAGAAGAAAGATCTCTCACATTCAATGTTTCAGGTGTGACAAGTATGGTCACTTTGCTTGAGATTGCAAATTAAGGTCTACACAACTTGTTTCAACTGTGGAAATTGCCATGGGGACATCTCAGAAGGAGCCAAGCTCTAAAGTCGATTCAGAAGGTCTCTTATTCTAAAGTCGATCAGTTTCTTCGAAGAGGAGGAATTAACATTCAGAAGGAGTCTGACAAACCAATAGAGGCAACCTTGGACGAGAAGGTCAGGAGGTTGATGTTAGTACTTGGAGTTTTAGAGGGAGTCACATCATCATGAAGGTTCCTTGTAGTGTATATTTCTCTGAGACGGAAAAATATGAGGTGAAAGCCCTTGTAGTGTATATTTCTCTGAGACAGAGAAATATGAGGTGAAAGCCCTTGTAGTGTATATTTCTCTGAGACGGAGAAATATGAGGTGTGAGCCCTTGTTCATCTCTGAGATTGAGATGGGACGTCATGTTGAGAGACTCCATGACGACATCACGTTGAGACTCTGTGACAAATTCTTTGTACTTGTGTTTTTCCACACATGGGAGTAGCCATGGTGGACGTCATGTTTAGAGACTCCATGACGACATCACGTTGAGAGACTCCATGATGGGCACTTGTGCACATGTTTCTTTCCACACATGGGAGTAGCCATGGCGGACGTCATGTTGAGTGACTCCATGACGATATCACGTTGAAAAACTCCGTAATGAACTATTTCACAAATGGGTGTAGCCATTGTGGATGTCATGTTGAGAGACTCCATGACATGGATATCTGGAAGGATAACTCCCTAGCTAAGAGGGAGTGTTGATGTTTTAGCGGCGAGAGATATCCTTCTCCCAAATTTAAATAATGAAAAGTCACATATGAAGAGACACCAAAGCATATGAAGAGACGCCGACGCATATGAAGAGTTGCCTTGATTTGTATATATACAAGGCAATGATCATTCATTTGATCATCAATTTTATTCATCAAATCGGTCTTGTATTTGGGCCAAGTTGTAAGCAGATTTCTGCTCTTTTCATTCAATATATAAGAGATATATTTGGCTGGGTTTTTCTCCCTCGAGTAGGAGGGTTTTCCCAGGGTAAACATTGTGTTCATTGTCTTATGTGTTGCATTTTTTGATTGCTTACATTTCTGATCCTAAAACTAACATGAAGGATAATGGCTGCCTTCATATATGTAATGTCCCCATTTTCATGAGCATCAATTCGCAGAGGGTTTAGCCTATTCCTGGCTCTCGTAGGCTAATACGGTTTGATTAGAGGGTCTTCTTGGCAGTTACCCGATCAGCAGTTGGCTTTCTTTCATGAATTTGGTTCTACTATGTTATTACAAATGTTTCTAATTTGGGAAACCTCATGTTATGTTTTGACATTATGTTTTGCACTTTATATAATTTAATGTTATATTATAATATTATAATAAAGTGCAAATATAAAGTATATCTTTTATCCCACATTGACAAGAAAGTGTGTGAGCTTCCCCAAGAAAAGAATAAAAGGATCTTATGGGCTCATTCTTGGACATGAAGAATTGGATATTTGACTTAAGTTTGTTTGGTGGTGAGTCCAGCTAGGGTTCTGCCATTTTTTCCAGCCATTGGGAACGAAAACTCCCAATTGGTTATGCAATTTTGAGGTTGTGAAATATCAGCTGAATTATTGCTTAATTGTGGGCTTCACTTCAGGGGTCCAATCTGTGCTACATTGGAGGATTTATATATTTTTAATTAGAGTTTATTTTCAATCATTGGAAGGGTTTTCTAAGGTCTGCAATTTTACATCAGTCTGCTGTTATGGGGTTTGAACAGCCTATGTGAGACATGGATATTTGCTCATTGTGCACTGCTGAAGCATCAAATCGTTCTGGGTATTTGAGCAATCAATTCCTTTTGCCGAGACAATCATTTCAAGGGCAAATTGGAGGAGATTCAAGGCTGCAATTAATTAATTTTGAGGACTGATATACTACAGCAAGGGTGCCATTGGCAAGACATTTTTGTTCATATCTCATCATTGAAGCATCCTATGGTTCTGGGTATTGTTGCATTTTGATCCTTTGGTCCTACCGATCATTTCAGGTGCCAAGAAGTGGAGTTTAATTGCTGCATTTATTTATCTAAAATATTGCCAGGCAAGGGTAGGGGTGACTTCACACATAGAGGGGTTATTTCACCATTTTTAGTGGGGTTTCATCATCAACAAGTGTTGCTTCAATATCTCAGGCATATCGACTATGTGTATCAGGTTCCTTAATGTTTTGTTAGAGTATTTGCATTGTTAAGTCAATTTGCATTAGGTGCTGCTGTAGATGAACATTTATATCAGATTGGCATTGTATTGGGGTTTCATTGTAAGTCAAGAGTATTGGCTAGTTATATCAGCATTGTACTAGAGATTGAATTCAATTAAGAAGGGGAAATTTGTATGCCAATTATTTGATGTAATGCTTATATTGATTGAGCTCTAGATTATCATATGAGTATGCATGCCAAATGTTTGTGAAAATGCCTATTGGCTGAAAGTGGTTGTTTGTATAGTGATTTGCATATTTCGTCAAGAGCCTTTGCTTGCTAAGTGTTTGCATAAATGCCTAGTGGCTGTGGGTGTATATTGGCTATATTGGGATGCATGGAAAGTGTTTGTCTTAATGTCAACTAGCTGTACTAGTTACATACAGTCACTTATATGTATGCCAAAGGTCTGAAACAGCTAGTATATCATTTCTATAACAACCTTGCATTGTTAGAAGCATTCAATAACATCATTAGCAGCCTATGCACTCAAAGAAGACAATCAAAAAATTCATAACAGCAGGTTCAGACTTTGTATGCCATGTGTTTGACAATATTCCTTGAGCTTTATATCAGCATATTGTGTTCAAAAGTGGCAAGGGATATTACAATATATTAAGTAGATAACTTAAAGGAATCATTGCCTCCTTTCATATCTTAAAGCATACTCTTTCATATTTGATGACCTCTTCTATTTTAAACATAACAATGAATTACTTTATAATAACCGCTGTCATTGGAATTTGATTAGTATATTTTATTTTGTTTGCTGCCTTAGATATTCGTTGGATATTCAACTTAGAAGACCGTTGTTTTTGTATTAATTCGCTGCCACATATGATTTTCTTAACCACCGCTATAACTCACATCTTCTCTTTTTATTAATCACACCTTGCATTATATTTTGAATAAGATAAAGGAGATAATATATGATATGTATTTTATTTCATATGCTGATCGTTGCTTAGGTATTATGATGTCTTATTCCTCTAATCGCTTATAAAGTGGATTTGCTGCCTTATGCTATATGGTAGTTATAATAATATTTGATATTCATATTCATATTTATAATATTTTTTATTATTATATTTATTATATTATAGTTATAATAATATTAACTTGTAATATTAATATTAATAATTATATTAAATCATTAATATTAATATATGCACTGATATTTATAATATTTAAATATTAATATTATTAATTATATTTATTTATATATTTAAATATAATATTAAAAATAATAATATTTATATTATTATTATTTATATTTTATATTTATATATTGTATATTATATTTTATATTTATCTTTTATAAATATAATATATTCTTGTTAATAAATATATTATTAATATAATAATATTATTTAACATCATTTATTAAATGTTATATATTAATAATTTATATGTAATTATTTCTCTAGTCTAAATATTGTATTTCACAAAAGTGATTTTTACTTTGTTATTATTCGAATCCGTCTTACTATGACATTTAAATCTTTAATTTAAACAATGCCTTAATATCGGGACATGACAGCCGGTGGTGAAGTCAGAATTAATAAATGGAGTTATGATGTTTTAATTATTATTAAAGTAATTCTTTAATAATAATTAATTATTAAGGTGAATATTAAATGATTTTATTGACTTTATTATAAAGGTTTATTTAATTATATAAAGTCAAATTATAAAAGTACTTGATATGGGCGCCCACTTGAGTGATATTATAAGGTGACAACAAAAGCAAATATATTTATTATATTTTAATGATTAAAAAGCTCATGGGAAATTGTGCCATGTGAGGAGTATAAAAAGCACTCAAAAAAGTGAACGAGGTTGTGTTTAAATGGCAAGGCCATATGGTTCTCAAGATGGAGATCCAAGTTCGAATCCCCCAAGTAACATCTATGTGGCTTCTAAGTTGGTTGAGTTGACTAAGTGGATTAAGTGGATTCTAAGTTGAGTATGTTGAATGGGGAGGAGGTCCCCCTTGTGACCAACCTCAATATCCTTGCACTTACCTATCAAAAAAAAGCACTCAAAAAAGCAAATTCATTATTCATTGTTGATTGAACACTTATGAAATTTGTGAAGCTTTGGTTGTGGGGAGAAAACAAGGGTTTCTTCTTCAGTCTGATCATGGAGGACGTTCATTCTCTCTAATTTGAGCAACCTACAGGTGTGTGATACCATCCAAGGGTTGTTGCTTCAGGTGACTTTATTCCAGGAGTCACATTGTGCATAATAGAAGTGATTATCATTAGAAAACTCAAGGGTTTGAATGAAATATCAGAGTAATGCAAATATAATGTTCATTATTTTAAGAGCAAAGAGATCTATAGGAGAACTTCAACAAACAGGTGGTTGCCAACCAAGGGTTTGGGCAATTTAATTGTATGCAACTTGCACTGGGCATGGGAATTGGTGATATGATCGTTGCTGGAGTTTATTATCAGTGTTGCTGCTACTATACTGCTGCAAACTTTAGACTTCATTCTGGCATTCATTTTAGAGGGTTTCAAGGCATACCTTACCTATGAGTTCATGATTTGTAACCCCCAATTTTCTAGGTATTGTTGTTTTAGATAATAGGGGATATTATATGAACTGGGTTGTCAATATTTTGTGAAAATATTGAGTATCTAAGCTGATCTGAAAATTTGGAATTTTCAGCTGTGTATTCCCTATGTAATGTTCAGTTTTTGAGTTGAAAATTATTATTGCAATATCTTCTATTTTTCTGCATTATATTGTTGTATCAAATATTGCAAATATATCAGAAAAGCATAAAACAAATAAAAATAGACAGGGAAAATTCAGAAAGTCAATATCCTATCAGGGGTGGGATATTTCAGTTTAGGATTTAGAATTTGAGATTTATAGTTTAGGGTTATGGGATATCAAACATTCCAATCTGAAGCTTGCCTTGTTGTGAATGTTGTGGCATTTGTGAGATTTGTTTTGTTCCACTTGTTACCTTGTCATTTCCCATACCAAACATTTAATTATTCATACAGCAAGAGTCGCTCAATCGATTGATGTCAGAGCTGGTCAAAGTCACTGTTTCTAATCAGTTGTATGCAGATTGCAAAGCCTCCTCTTCCATAATGTAATCATTTATTTGCAAAATACAATCTCCCAACAATGGGATTTAATTTAGTTTTTGCAATTGCCAATTTTCATTGCCAAATGATTATTCTAAACAAATCATCAGGGACACTGGCCTCTTCTTGATAATTGTCTTCCAATCTTCATTGGGCTGTTGCCTTGCTAAAATAGCAAGTAACACTTGGAGCTTGGTTACAATGAAGCTGACTTTGACTTGACTGATTTCTTTGCAAACCAGGAGGAACGAAAACAAGGTTACTTTTGGATGTGTTGCAATTAGTAAGATATACCTGGTGACAGGAGGGGGAGTGGAAGAGGACATATGCAAGGCATTTTCTAGGAAGTCAACCCTACCAGGGATCCTTGACTGGTCTTTTGGTCAGGTGTTTGCTGGGAGGTCAACCATACTAGAAATCCTTGACAGATCTTTTGGTTAGGTATTTGCTGGGAGCTCAACCATACTAGGAATCCTTAAGTGATTTTTTGGTTAGAGTGGGATGAGATTAGCACTTCCTATGGTTAAGGTAGGGGTACCAATATTTTGTAATTGTGGTACAGAAGATCTTACCCGATTGCTCCCCCAGTGGCTGATGTAAGCAGTATCATGGCAGTGCTGCAAATGTCGTCATTGATGTCAAGGGATTCGCTATCTAAGTTTGTTGTCATTGATGTCAAGAAGGAATTCGTTGTTCAAGATTGATGGCAAGCATATTATCATTGATGTATGGACAAGATTATTAGAAGATTGTCATTGAGATCAAAGGTTGCAATCATATGAAGGTTGTAATGGCCAAAGGCACTAATCATTTACATGGTAGTGCTTAAACTTATAAGAAGTTATGTTCTCTAAAGACAAAAGGCTTCCAAAGATGCCACAGAACAAATAAGATAATATCAGCAAAATCATGTGAGAAGAGACTGTTGTGGAGTTGGCTACACAAGCTACAAGATAATAAGATGTGGACAATAATATGACACTCAGCACACTCATTATCAATATATGTTGATCGTGTCCCTAGAATGAAGAATGCAAATTAGATGTATTCATAGCCATTGCAGCAATGAAGGTGAGATAAGGTTAAATCTATGTTTTGGTGGTCAATCCTCATATTCTCATGAAGGAGGCCGACTATGTGAAAGACATTCGTTATATGTTAATCTGAATTACTATAAGGATTTCATTATAAGAATGCATGCTGGTCATAAGAAATTGGCAAATTGCTGCTAAAAGACAAAATGATAAGGTTTGATCAAGGCCGACCTCCTTGTGTTAGCGCCTTACATTGAAGATTAAATAATATGTTATATTCTAATACTGGCCAATCTTGTTTTAGTTCAAGCACCACTTGTAAAATAAATTTAATTTGATTATTGACGAGGGCCAACTTCCTATATTGGCACCAAAGCTGAGTTTAAATTTAATAAACAAATTTTGTTTATGTGGCTAACTCCCTAGATGGCAGCACTCCAATATAATAAGACAAATCATCTCTTTCGAAAGAGATAATGAAGAGGTGTGTGTTAATAAGAGTTGTCTTCTTTGCAAATAGTTGCATCCATTCATGGAATCACTCCTCTCCAAGAAGGTATAAGAGATAGTTGTTAAGTGTTGTGAAGAGTGTGTGGGAATAAGAGTTTATATCAGACTTACACATGCAGATCTGCAAATGAGAAGATAAAAAGAAGATCATTAAAGAAAGGTTGAAGATGGATTTGTAAGAAGGATTCATGGCAGATTTGTAAGAAGAGTTTATGGCAGAATTGTGAGAAGAGTATATGCAGATGTGAAAGAGGAATATATGCAGATATAAAAGAGATGTATATGCAGATATAGAAGAGGAGTATATGCAGATGCCGATTGAGAAGGAAAGCATATGCAGACTTAAAGGAGAAGTATAAAGAGGAGAATAAATGAAGGAAATCAGATGTCCAACATCCGTTGAAGAAGCAACAGCCTAAAGGTGGAACTTTGTTGTGGAAGTTGGTGCTTCCTAAAGGAGAGATCGGTGTCTCTCACTAAGTTGGTGCTTAGCAGTGGGGGTTGGTGCCTCTAGTAGGTTGGTGCCTACAAATTGTGGGGATTGGTGTCACCAGTGGGTTGGTGCTCACAAAGTCTACAAGAGGGGATTGGTGTCCCCGTGGATTGGCTCACAAAGTGTGCAAGTGGGGACTGGTGTCTCTGGTTGGTTGGTGCCTACAAATTGTACAAAAGGGGATTGGTGTCTCTTGTAGGTCGGTGCCTACAAAAGCTTGTAAAGAGAATTTTATATAAAGTAATATTTTGCCGTGGTTTTCTCCCGTAAGGGTTTCCACGTAAATCATGTGTTCATCCGGTGTTGCATAATTGTTAGATCTTAAGTGTATGATGTTGTGCAATTGATATTATTGTGGTTGTTAGTTTGAAAAAGTAAAAAATTGTATTATACTGATTCACCCCCATCTCAGTATAATCGTGTGCTCATCAAGCGGGCTATGGGTCGACTTCTTGCAATTTCTACTTCATCAAGCCATATCAACTGCCATGTCTTACTTGTTCTGAACCAGGGGTTGCTATGCATCGTGTTGAACTCTCTCCTATTCTTCCAATATACTCTTAATGGTTTAATTGCTCCAAAATAACACTTAAATTTGCAGTAAGATGTATTGTTATTGATGTATTTGTTGGATCAGTCTACTGTCTCTTAACTAAACTTCATTGCTAGATCTCTGCAACACAAATACTTTTATTCTGCCTGACCCAAAAGACAGTTTATAGAGTTAACAAATAGTTTTCTCGTATGCCTTTTTTTAAATTTTTTACTTCACATGCCACCAATTGATCCTGATCATTATTTCCTGAGTGGTTGCATGAAAACCCCTAAGGGGGAAGAAAAAGGGCTGACTCAATCATTTTCTTTTGCTGTATTGGTTTCTGAAATTCCTTATGCACAGCAAGAATGTTCAAATTATTCATTGTTACTCAAAGGTATCCAGCCAACCAAGACATGACAGATATATCTTTTCATTTCAATACCAGGGTTTCTGGTGAAGATTTGCAGGAAAATTATTTTTCCTCTCACAAAGTAAATGCCAGTGTCATGTTCCCTTTTCAGAACTAAAAGAAGGAATTGATGCCCTGTAGCCTATTCTCTAATTCCTGTAGGCTAAGGGAAAGGGAAATAATAATAATATTTTTTAGTTGGGCGCAATCACTTTATTTTTAAAGAGCAGTTTAAATATTATTATAGGCCATGTGTAATATTTAAAAAGTGTTTCTAACACTTTATTCAATATGTAATTCAAAAATGGTCTTTGGATGTAATTTAAAAGTATTTTTAAATACTTGGAGGGAAAAAGTAAATAAAATAAAATAAAATAGAGGGTCAAAAATGGGTGCCGATAAAGGAGAGGTCAAGGCTCACATCAAATCATTCCATTTTGTCATTTTTTTATTCCTTCCAATTTGGAGTTTGATGCACGAAAACCCTTGGTGTGGGAGATCCAGAGGACAAAAATCCTCTTGGTTTCCATATTTAGATTTGAGGATGAAAACCCTCTCATCCATTAGAGGTGATTCCATCCAGGGATCACAATTGTGCTAATTTGTTGAAGATTGATTAAGGATTTGAAGTCATTTTCAGTTGCTACAGTGCCACTACAGTGTGAAAGGGTTAGATTTGCTAATCTTGAAGATATGCAATTTCTAGATTTATTATAAAGGGTTTCA
Source organism: Cunninghamia lanceolata (assembly GCA_027924645.1). Lineage (NCBI taxonomy): Eukaryota > Viridiplantae > Streptophyta > Pinopsida > Cupressales > Cupressaceae > Cunninghamia > Cunninghamia lanceolata. Next base: position 1,140,911 of record BSBN01000626.1, on the reverse strand, counting down.
AACTTATTTGTTGTGAAGAATTCATATTTATTTGGGTAGGGTTTCAACATTATTACAATTTTTTGCTGTAAGCTTATTGTACATAGTATTGGTGTAGTGTAATGTCCCCATTTTCGGATTCTCTTGCAGATCAGTCAGAGCGGGCTTTCTGGGTTGATGATAGCATAATCAGAGGAATATTTCGATGTCACCAAGGTGTTCAGGAGATCCAGTGGAGATGGTTGACACTTTCTGGAGGGATTTCGGACAACTTGTCCGTACTTACTATTTATAGTAAGTGCTTGCATGTTGTTAATCTTTCTGGGTTTGTTCTCTTTGGTCCCCAGTGGTCACTGCTATTTTTAGTAAGTGGCAGTTTGGCACTATTTAGGCGACTTGGCAATCGGCTATTGGCTCTCATAGACATTGCACTGAGCTCAGAGTTATCAGATGGTTTGTGGATCCAGTTGGCACCCTCTGAATTGTCTCAGTTTGCTTATGGCCTTTACTATTTTTGGTAAGTTCGGGATTGGCACCGGAACGGGATTTTGAGAGTGGGGTTGGATTCGTCTTGTCAAGACCTTTCCAACGAGCTATAGATTATTGGTTTCCGACATCATCTTGGCCTCCGTTTTAAAGTCCGTAAATTAAACATTATTATTTAATATTGGACCTTGGTGCCTAGGCTCAACAACTTAATGTTGTTTTAAAAGAGGGGACTTTAAGGGTGATGTTGAGAAAAGAATTAAAGAGAATTATAATATTTTAAAGTGTATTTTCCCTCTCATGTTTTATCCCATATGCAAGAGGATTTTAGAGACTCCCAGATGAAAAAGTATAAAAGGAGGAAAAGTGCTCTCATTTGGATATGCTTGGATTATTATTTTCTTCTCTTTGAGATTTCCCTTGCTTTTTAGAGCTTGGCTCTAGGGTTTGAGGATTCAAACCAAAGGTTCTTGGAGACGGAAACCTCCCTGAGTAGCGGTATCCCACAGGTGTGAAAGATCACCCAACGGTGCCTTTGTTGGTGGATGTATCTAGCATTCACATTTGTACCGGAATGGAGTTCTTTGGATGATAGTTTTGAGGGTTTAATGTTCATATCACTTGCAGATTTGATACTCAGCTATTTGCCAAGGTTTTGGGACAGATTTTGAAGCATTGGAAGAGAGTTTTGAGATTGTTGCATTCACCTCTTGCTGGCCGTACTTTACAAGCCAGTCGTGCCACTAAATAGAGGCATTTTGAGGGTGTTTAGTGCAGATTACTTACTCCCACTTGATCGCCCTACTTTGTGGACTACTACAGATCATTTCCAGTGAAGATTCAAGTGTTTATCTGTTGTGTTTGTTGGAGATGGTACCTTCAGCCAGCCGTACAATGTGCCTATGAGGACATGGGTCTAAGGAGACTCCATATTACTTGCTTGTAGCTTCTTCTTCTTACTTGTTTGGGGTCGTCTAGGGCTCCTTGTTGGTTGTTAGCAGTTTGTATGTGCATTCTCAATCATTGCTTGGAGATTTTTTGATGTGTTCTGTATAAAGATATTGCTGGTCCGAGTACAGCATAAAATTGAAGTTGCATTTCTGAATATGGGTATGTCATAGTAATTCATATTTGGCCATTCTTCTATCTGGGTCATTGTTGGTTTATACAAATTCATTGTACTTTTTCTGAGTTTTCTATATATGCTCTATATTGTATGCTTCGGCAACACATCTGCAGGAGAACTAAAAACCCCTTCTGCATTATTCTGTCTAGTCTGAAAGATCACACAAAAATTAATAAAATAACACATAAAAGATCTTTGAAAAAATACAAACAGGTACGGCACATTACAATGGTATCAAAGCTAAAGATCCTGCCATCCTATGAGGTTAGATTGAGACATGCATCTGGGTACACATACAGGTTCTCTATATTGATCCCTTTGCAGGTACATGTCATGTCCCCTCTTTAGCTCTGTCTAGCAAAGACATGAGAGTTGGCCTATCATCCGGGTTCCTGTAGGTCAGCGGAGTGGTTAGGGGACCTATCCAGAGGCAGTGGAGCTTGCCAGGGAGCTTTACAAGCCTTTCCAGACAGTTTGCGACAGTTTCCTATTTTTTAGGAAGGGTTCCTATTTTTTAGGGTTTGACCGAGAGTTGACCAAGAGGCATCAGGGGACCTCCAGGAACATTTTTGGAGTTTTGGTCACAATCCCTATTTTTTAGGAGGTATCCCTAATTTTTAGGGAGGCACTGTCAGTTAGCCTGCCACATGGCGACATCACCAGTGGCGTGGGCTACAGCAGTTCTCAGTTCAGAATGGCCTGGTGATGGAATTGGAATAATTATTGAATATTAAAGTGTGGCTTTAATATTTAATAAAAATAAAATAAAGTGAGTAACAAATGTCACTTTATATTAATAAAATATTAAAAGGACCCCCACCTAGATGACACAATGTTGTGTTAAAAAGGTGGCCTTTTAATAATGAAGTTGGACCCTCAACTTGGGCGCCCAACTTATGAGTTTTCATTAATAAAAGAATCTTTCAAAGATTCTCATTTGTGATGCCTTTTCGAACCCTAAAGTGGAAGCCCAACTTGGAAGTTTCATAAAGTGAATTTGGATTCACTTTTTGATCATCTTTTGCATATTAATTTTGAAGCTTCATGGCAGCTCTGAACTCTGAGGAAGGGGGCAGCAGCATACAGTCTCTTGGGAACGGAAACTCTCAGGGATTTTGGTGAATTGGATGACAAACCAGTTCATGCTTGTGGGAGGCCTACTCTGGGTCTTCTTTTGTGCATCATTGGACAGTTTCTAGGGCATTCTATTGCAGATCTAAGCTTGCAGCAGTATCAAATCAGTATTATTCTTCAGATCCTTCATTTTCAGTTGCATGCATAGCCTCTCCTAGGCCAATACTATCTTTGTATGCAAGTGAGGTTGCAAACCGGGTTTTAAAATGAATACAAAATACAGATCTGATGGGTATGTGCTTCAAATTCTCAGTTGGTGTTTTTCTATCATTTAATATATATTTTTAGTTCATTTTTATATGAGATTGCAGCTGCATGTATATCTATTTGCTATCTTGGCAAATACACATTTCAAGAAAACTGAAACCCCTTCTGCATCTCCTCTCTAGTCTGAAAGAAAACAAAAAAATTAATAAAAATCATAAAACAAATAAAATCACAAAAACAATACTTCATTTCAGCAAAGGGATCCATCAGGGATCTTTTAGTACAGATACAGTAGTGATAGAGAAAATGGATGATACAGATTGGGATAATTTCCTAGAAAGGTGGGATAATTGGTGCAGGAAACGGGAAGAGATGTTGAATAATTGGGAGAGGAGAGATAATAAAATAATACAGGTGATGACCAATTATCTTCGCAGGATTGATAACAACAACAATGTCGAACAAAGGAACAATAACGGTGACAGAAACCATGGAGATGGGAACAATAAGGAATGTGAAATAGAAACTCCTACCACCTGTTTATTGCAGCCAAGTCTTGATAAGAGCAAAGAAGACCTGATAGCTAGAAAGAATGAGTCTAAGCCTTTGTATGGTGAAAACAAGATCACTAATCAAGAGATGCAAAGAGGAACTTGCTGATTTAAGGGAGACTACAGCAGAAATTTGTGAAGATGGGCCTCACTTGATGAAGATCTTGAAGTTACTACTTCTGAGAAGGAATTAAAAATGATTGATAGATTGCTAAAAGGTGACTTTGCAAGCGAGCCTGAGGGCATTGATGCTAAAAGTTTTAAGTACTCAAAGGACATAGGTGAAAGGTATGCGGATAAAGATTTTAAATCAGCCATGGGTGACAAATTTGATGTTACCATAACCTTTGACCAGGGTAATGAAGAAAATGATTCATTTCCCTTGCAACTTGAAGAACCAAGTGAGCTTTCAGAAGGGTTAGTTGATAGCACCCATGAGGATGCTTATCAAACAGGGAATGATGATATAGGTGGTGTTCTTGATTTTGAGAACAAATCTGATTTCACATTGCATGTAGCTGATCCTGAGCAGAGACCTTGTAGCCTTGTTGATTTAGATTCACAGTTCACTGTTGAGGATGATAAGGAAGAGGTACAGGTGATTTGGGACAGCATTGCAGTCATTGACGATAGGTATGAAGGTTCTGATTTTAGTATTCGTCATAACAACAATTCATTTCCTTTGCATGATTATGATTGCAAGAATAAATTTGTGGTGAATACTGTTAACCCATTACTTGAGACGGGTGTTGACATGACATATGACAATCCACCTTTGGAGTTGGATGATAGAGTTGTTTCCGGTTGTAGCATTGCACTTGGGAAAAATAACCAGGTATGGGATCCGAGAGAAGATTCAGAATTTGAGAAGAGCGTGACACTCAGCTTGATTGTGGTGCATATTCAAGCTGCAGCAAATCTGATTTTGCAAATCAGACCTTAAAACAGGAGAACAAATCAGAAGATTTACTTGTTGATGATGGGTCCCAGGATAGCTCTTTGGTTGTGCATGCATCTACATTGGAGGTAGCAATGTGCGATGGTTATGTTGTCATGTCCCCTCTTTAGCTCTGTCTAGCAGAGACTTGAGAGTAGGCCTATCATCTGGGTTCCCGTAGGTCAGCAGAGTGGTTAGGGGATCTATCCAGAGGCAGTAGAGCTTGGCAGGGAGCTTTACAGGTCTTTCCAGACAGTTTGTGGCAGTTTCCTATTTTTTAGGAAGGATTCCTATTTTTTAGGGTTTGACCGAGAGTTGACCAGGAGGCATCAGGGGACCTCCAGGAGCATTTTGGGAGTTTTTATCTCAGTTCCTATTTTTTAGGAGGTATCCCTAAATTATAGGGAGGCACTATCAGTTAGCCTGCCATGTGGCGACATCACCTATGGTGCAGGCTACATCTGTTTTCAGTTCAGTTTGGCCAGGTGATGGATTCGGGATAATTATTGAATATTAAAGTGTAGTTTTAATATTTGATAAAAATAAATTCAAGTGATTAATAATATCACTTTGTAATAAGATTTTAATAAAGTGACCCCTTCCTTGTTAACACACGTGTTAAAAAAGTGGTCATTCCTTTCATGAGAAGTTGGGCCCCCAACTTGGGCGCCCAACTTGGGAGTATTTTTAATAAAGAAAAAGAATCATTAAATGATTCCATTTTGATGCTTTTTCAACCCTAAAGTGGACGCCCACTTTGGGAAAAGAATAAAGTGACTTTGAAGTGCTTTTTGGAGTATCTTTTTGCATATCTTTTGAAGCTTCATGGCAGCTCTGAACTCTGAGGAAGGGGGCAGCAGCATTCAGACTCTTGGGAACGAAAACTCTCAAGGATTTTGGTGAATTGGACGACAACCCAGTTCTTGTTTGTGGGAGGCCTACTCTGGGTCTTCATTTGTGCATCGTTGGACAGATTCCAGGGCATTCTATTGCAGATCTAAGCTTGCAGCAGTGCCAAATCAGCCTTATTCTTCAGATCCTTCATTCTCAGTTGCATGCATAGCCTCTTCTAGGCTAATACTGTCTTTGTATGCAAGTAGGGTTGCAAACCAGGCTTTCATTGAATATAAAAATACAGATCTGATGGGTATGTGCCTCAAATTCTTAGTTGGTATCTTTCTATCATTTAATATTTATTTTTAGTCCATTTTTATTTGAGATTGCAGCTGTATGTATATCTATTTGCTATCTTGGCAAATACAAATCTCAAGAAAACTGAAACCCCTTCTGCATCTCCTCTCTAGTCTGAAAGAAAACCAAAAAAAAAATTAATAAAAATCATAAAACAAATAAAATCACAAAAATAGCACTTCATTTCAGCAAAGGGATCCATCAGGGATCTTTCATATGTCCAATCTACAGCTTCTATCATGTCATTGGAGCCATCCCATGAGGTACATAACAGCAGGACCTTTGTTGAGGAAGTGTGCAGGGCTGATAGCACACATGAGGAGGCTTACCAATCGGTGAGTGATGATGATTCAGCCTCTTTCCATAGTGCAGACTGCAAATCGAAAGATTGGTGTGGAGATGGTTCGTCACAGGGGCATCATCATTTGACTAGGCAATTGAAGGTTAATGACAATACGATTGCTACAGCTTTGGAACATTTTGATGTTGCCAGACAGATGTTGGCAACCTGTGGTTGGAGTACTCCTGAGATGGAGGAACATGATAATAGAGGACTTTCCCTTGCTGAATTTCAGGCACTTAGAGATGCAGTTGGGATCATGAAGAATAATTACCTACAGCTATTATCAGATAGAGATCATCTTCTCAGGCTTGACGGTATTTATCATGATGCTCTAAGGGGAAAGGAAGAGGAGGTTGATGAGCTCACCTATGAGCTTGAGGTCACTGCGGACTCTTTGAAGAATGCTCAAATAGCCCTTCAAGAGTCTAAGACGCGGATAGATGAGCTTACTGTGGAGTTGAGCTTGGCATAGTCTTCACCATCGACAGATACAGTTCAGGTTTCTCCGGCAATAGGGGGTGAGGAGCATTTATCCACGGATTATGTTTGTGAGTAGGTTGAGGATGTGGTTACATCCATCACAGTTACAATTGCAGTTGTTACTGATGGGATGAGTGCATTGGTTGAGAGATGCAAAGAACCACATGAGGCACCAGGCTCTCCTGAGGTTAGTCCCATGACAGGTGATGCAGAAGAGGTTGTTGATGGCTCTTGTGGTATAGTAGTGAAATTTCCAGAGAGTGGTGTGACAGAACACCACACTATTTTATCATTTTCACAGGAGATATGCAGGGCATCATCCAGTGGTGTGATCGGTTCTCACGTTGATTTGTTTCCCTTTCCTGGAAGCAAATCAGAGTTTGCATCCTATGCAACTAATTGTGATAGACAACTTACTAGACCTCAGGGTTGGAGAGATCGGCTGAAGGTTTCTGAGGATAAGGTTGTTCGAACCTTAACTCATATTGACAGTACCCACAAGTTTGTGGAGGATCTCTTTTGGACAGCACAATTGGAGGAGAGGCAGATAGGGGTAGGAGTGGGCACATATACATTTGATTTGCGAACTATCCAGAATGCCATGGACTGGATTAAATCAGAGTACCTCCAATTGCTTTCAGATCGGGACTTTGCTATTGGGTATGCAGAGAGGACTTGCAGAGTATCTACAAAATTAGCTATTCAGGATCAGAGACATGAGCCATCTTTCTGATTCGAGTGATGAGAGTGTTCCTCATAACTATGATGGTCAAACATTGACACAGATAGGTGCTTCTTATCGTGACTACATAGTGAGGAGTGCTCATCATTTCTCCTTTAGTCCACACACAGATGACTTGATGATGCGTAAGTGTGATTGGCTCAAGATTTATACCACCCATTCTGGGATGAAAGGTTGCCATCTACAGGAGATGGACCTAAAGATTTCAGGTGGTTGACTCAGATACAGTCAGAGGATTATTTGCAGAGTCAGAGATCAGATTACCATCATGGTGACATGTATCAGACAGAGTATGCAACTTCTTGGTCTCGAAAACTTCCATTTGAGACATGGCTTCTAAGAGGTTGCAGTATCAGTAGGCGTGATGGTATGTTTAGTTTTTACAATGGTGACGGAGGAGAGTTTTATCATTCCCTCGATTTGAGAGAGGCAGTTTCATATCTTCCAGCACCTATGTTGTATAGTCAGTACATCCATAGGAGTTTTGCAAAGGATGGAAGGGGATGTCGGTCAAACACTCCGAGATTCACTTACCTCTTCATGATTGATGGATGTGAGGTTCTAATGTGCTGGAATCTAGGTGGTGACAGGTTTGGCATATCAGTTCAATTGGATTTCGTTGTGTTGCTTCACCACTCTCTGCATGGTGAAGATTATATCAGAGTTGTGCAGTGGGAATCAATGGGTGATGTGTATGGCAGACTTCCATATTGGCTTTGGGACCCAGGGTTTCCTATGTCTAGCAGATTGTTCTATATTGGGGTAGCTATTTACATTGATGTTGAGCATGGTTTTACCTCTACCCAGCGGATGCAGTGGAGATGTTGTTGGACATTTTTCAAATTGGTTTGGGATCCTGGTGTTCAGCTTGGGCATGCAAGTACAGATTGCTTGAGGACAAGCTATCTTTGGGAAGGGCAGACTGTAATGTCCCCATTTTCGGATTCTTTTGCAGATCAGTCAAAGCGGGCTTTCTAGGTTGGTGACAGCATAATCAAAGGAATATTTCGATGTGACCAGGGTGTTCGGGTGATCCAGTGGAGATGGTTGACAATTTCTGGAGGGATTTCGGACAACTTGTCCGTACTTACTATTTATAGTAAGTGCTTGCATGTCGTTAATCATTTTGGGTTTTTCTGGGTTTGTTCTCTTTGGTCCCCGGTGGTCACTACTATTTTTAGTAAGTGGCAGTTTGGCGTTGTTTGGGCGACTTGGCAGTCGGTTGTTGGCTCTCATAGACATTGCACTGAGCTCGGAGTTATCAGATGGTTTGTGGATCTGTTGATGAGGTTTTTGTGACTACAACAACATTAGAATAAAACACAGAGTATCCTATCCTCTCTTGAATAAAGCTTCTCAAACACTAAACTACGTGATCGAATGAGACTGCTCCAAGGTTCCTTTTTGTGTCAGGTCTTGACGTGCGCAGGGATAGACTCAGTGGAATGATGTGATTTGCTGGTAATCACGAGGGGGACTTACGTGGGCTTACTCCTTCGTAGACATGGAATTCACTCCTGGACTCTGACTTGTGGGCGAATGGAACTCTTTCACAAATGGACAGCTTGGAATTCCTAGGTTCCACTCTCTGGTTTAGGCGGATGATTTGGCAATGAAGCTTCTAGAAAACTAATCCTAGTGAAAATCTAAAAGAAAATGCAAAAGATGAGGTAAAGGTTTAGGAATCTAATCAATGGAAATGACTGCTGTTGAAGATGAAACTAGAACCAGTCCTCTGCTTCGCCATGAGACAACAACTAGGCAGGGATGGTGCAATCTTCTGGGGTAGAGGTAGACGTTTTCATACTGTCCTATCATGGAACATGGAACTGATCATACAGAAACAGTCGAAGTTAAGCATGGATCACGTTCAGACTAACCATACAAAGTGATTTGCAAGCCACATATCACAAATGGTATGAACAAATCAACTTCAATCATTCAACAAGAACATTTCCATCGCATCTATCTAATAAAAGTAAGAAAATACAAGAGAGAACTTCAACATCTTTCAGATTTGCTCCAAGAAATCAATAAGACCATGCCAAAAATCTAAAGAAATATATGAACACCATTCTTCAATGCATATATTATTGCTTCAGAAGTCTGTATTACAACAATCTGACTGATCTTTGGAGTTTCAGCTCAGGAAGAACAATGCAGAAATAAAAGCTAGTTACTAAGGTGCTCTAGGAGCATCAAACTGATGGAAAAGAGAGAGAGATACAATAAGGCATCCCTCAGCCTTTATATAGGCTCTCAAAAATATCTTAGGGCAAAAGGAAATCAGATTTCCTTAAAACATGTGCCCTGGGTCATATCTTCTAGAAAAGCAGGTGGGGTCGTCAGGATCCACATGTAGGTGACTGCCACCTGTCCTGGTCGTCAGAATGTGTAAGGAAAACTTCCAGCTGTCCTGGTCGCCACCTATCTAGGACTCCTAGATAGGAATGTCCTGTCTGTCTGGAACTTCCTTGGTCGCAAATTCCATGATGTCCTGGAGTCCTTTATCCTGAACGCAGATTCCAGGGTGAATAGGATTTTTATGTGGAGGAATCCTTCCTTGAGCAGGGGCGCACTTTCCTTAGGGTCCTGGAATGGAATTCCTTCCTGAGTTGGAACTCCCTGTCGTGGAATAGAATTCCCTGTCCTGGATTCCTGGGTTGGAATTCCTCATCCTTGGCATGGATTCCCGTTCTTCCTGATGGATGGCGAACCGTACTTTTGTTCTTGGCTCTCCAAGGATTGATCCTCCTGTCCCGAATTGGAATCCCTGATACTGGACTTGGAGTGATTTCTCCCATTCCGCCATCCTTGATGCAGGCATTCTCTGTCATTTGAAATCTTTGGAAGGAATTCTTGATCTTCCTTATCCCTTTGTGCGAAGTCTCCCTGTCGCCGAACTGGAATCTTTGATGTTGCCTTCCCTTCCCTCGGTATGCATGTGTAGTCTTCTTATTGTCGGAACTCCTGGATCCTTGAAATGGTCATCATTTCCGGCACTTGAACTCTCTGCATCCATCGTGCTTGCCCCGGATCATCCTCATTCATGCTCCTCATGGAACTTATCCTCGTCTTGGATTCCTGCAAAACATGGGAAACCTCAAATAGTCATGATGCACAAAATCCATAAATATAATACAATATGAAATGAAACATGAATGATTTTGCAGGTTTTGATCAATTTCACTTATAAATTCCTGAACAAACAAAGGATTTCCCTCATTCTCCGGCATTGTTCATACTCGACTGACTTTTCCTTCATTCCAGGGTTACCAGGCATGGACAGGAGAAATTTCAGTTGGTCGGGGATTCCTGGGAGTCGGGGATTCTTGCTCATCCTGGAATTCCACTTGTCCTGGAGGATGAATTTCTGCCCTTGAAGAATGAATTTCTGCTCTTGGAAAGTTCAGAAATCTGCTTTAAACCTACAGAAATTTCTGCCCTAATGAAGAATCTGCCCTTGGAAATACTAAAATCTGGAATCCTCCTTGGACAAAGTTGTCCTTCTCTTGATGAAATCTGTCCCTGGAATGAATTTCTGCTCCTAGAATGTAGTTTTCTGCTTTGGATTTGAATTGCAATGATTAGAAATGACTTGGGCGCTGCCCCTTTTATAGGTAAGTTGTCCTTCTTTGCCACTTGGCTGACCTGGGTTAGAGGAAAAGAAATTTAGCCGCCCAATTTTATCACTGGCCGACTTAGTTTTTTGTCTTTTTCTCCCATGTCGGTGGTCGGGGATTTATGAATGTCGGGGAATTTGGCATGTCGGGGATTTTGCAATGTCGGGGATTTTGGCATGTCAGGGATTTATGAATGTTTTGAATTTTCTTCCCCAGCACAACTCTAGAACTTTTGCTAAAATCCAGCTAAGTCCTGGAATATTCTCCTATGGAATCTTACTCAGATGGAAGGTTGCAATTTTGCTTTCTGTGGAGGAACATGGCAGGATGTGTCCTTGGACTTTTATGTTCAGTCTTTTGGATATTTGCTAAGGGTTTCATCACTCTGTTTTGGCAGGGATAGATTTTCTTATACTGGGATCAGAGACTCCATCATTTTTAAAACCAGAAGTACCTTCCATCTCCTTTAGGGATTCCGGACTTCGAGGTATAACAGACGAAATTCTTCCATGCAAGAGTTGGCAGACTGGGTTCCAGAATTTCATTCTGCAGGTCTCCCATTCCAGACTGGATCAGGAATGTCCAAGGGCGCAGAATCCAAGGAGTACTGGATTTTGCGCTCAAGGACAAAGTTTGCCCTGGAGCGCACAATCCAAAAGGTACTGGACTTTGCACTCAAGGACAAAATTTGTCCTGGAGCGCACAATCCAGGAGGTACTGGAATTTGCGCCATTGGACCTTGGAATTCAGTTTTCAGGGATTTTAAGCCAATGACTTGCATTTTTCTTCAGTTTTGGACTGGGATTCCAGTTTTGTAGCAGGTCTGCTCTCTTAGCTATTCCATGGAGGTTCAGATGTTGATATGGGATAGAAAAACGGAGTTCATTTCTTCCATCCTCGTTTGTTTCATCCTTCGTTCATTCCATCCTCGCGGAATCTGTTACTTCCAAGGCGGGATGCGAAGTTCATTTGTTCCATCCTTCGTTTCTTCCATCCTCCGAGAGTCTGTTTTCGATGGCGAGACACGAGGTTTATTTGTTCCATCCTTCGTTTCTTCCATCCTCACGGAATCTGTTACTTCCAAGGCGGGATGAGAGGTTCGTTTGTGCCATCTTTCGTTCCTTCCATCCTCCGGGAATCTGATGGCGAGACACGAGGTTCGTTTCTTCCATCCTTCGTTTGTTCCATCCTCCGGAAATTCGGTGGCGAGAGACGAAGTTCGTTTGTTCCATCCTTCATTTCTTCCATCCTCTGGAAATCTGCTATCTCTACGACTGAAGGATAGATGTTCATTTGTTCCATCTTTCAACTTACCTGTTTGGAATTGGCTAAGTCTGGTAGCCTGAAATCTTGAAATCCTGAAAAAATGACTAAGTCTGAAATCTGGTGGATCTTCCAAATTCTAGATTCTGCATGTTAAATCCGGTGGATTCGAGACCTATCTCAAACATCCTGAAAGGTATATTGAAAAATATTTAAAGTATAATCTCTCAACTTATACTTAAATATATTTTTTAATATACCTTTACTCTAAGAGACACTGAAAAATGGCAAAGATTGTCCTTGAGCGCAAAATCCAGAAGGTAAGGGATTTTGCGCCCAAGGACAAAAAGTGTCCTTGAGCGCAAAATCCAGTAGGTACTGGATTTTGCGACCAAGGACAAAAATCTGTCCTGGGTGCATAATCCAGTACCAGCTGGATTATGCGACCAGGGATAAGTCTCCTGTCGCAATTCCAGCCTACCGGAGGGGGATTCATTAAATGCTGAATGTCTCCTGAAATTGCCCTAAGTCAAATTTGCGAATCTTCCGAGCTATGAAATGAGGTTGAGTGCCGAACCGAGATTTAAAGAGATATCCCTTGGCTTTGACCTTCCAGACTAGAGTTGTCAAGCCGGGACTAAGTTCCATGACTAAAGGATGACCATGCCAAGGAGTGACAGTCTCTGTTGAACTCCGCAATCTTGGTTGGAAGAAGAATCTAGATAAACTTTGAAACGGGATTCCAGGCCGGAATTCCTTGAACGAGACTCCAGGATACGTACTTCTGGACAAGATTCGGATTGGACCTCTGGGCTGGATTCCTGGACTCCAGTCCAGGAATGACTTCCTGAGTGGGACATGGAGTCTTGGAACAAGATTAGAATTGAGTTCCATGCCGGGAATGGAGAGGGTTCCAAGGTGGAAAGATGGATTTTGACATGGAAATGACAAGCCTTGTTGAATTCAGGACCTTGGATTGGAACTTCGGGACAAGAATCCAAACAAAAACTTTGGAATAGGATTCCTGGATAGGACCTTTGGGACAGGATTCCCGAACAGGAACTTGGACAAGGACTTCCGGACTGAAGTCTTGGAACAGGATTCCTTATTCATCACGGAGTCTTATGCTGAGAGCGAAGGATTTGGATTTTTTATGGAATGATGGACTTATGCCATGGATTGGTCAGTTTTGATCGAGGAATGATAGTCAGGGTTTCACTTATCCTCAGGAAAACTCACTACTTCAAGCATTCCTAATGTTCCCTCTGAGCTGACTGCTCGGACATTCTTTCCTAGCTTCATGGGTTAGGACAAGAAACTGCAAGATCAAAGCAAAAAACGACGGCGAAAGTGATCGAAAGAGGGGGTCCCCATTTGCAATGGGGCGATGTGTGAAAACGTCACAACAGGATCCAGTTGGCACCCTCTGAATTAGATCAATTTGCTTATGGCCGTTACTATTTTTGGTAAGTTTGGGATTGGCACCGGAACGGGATTTTGAGAGTGGGGTTGGATTCGTCTTGTCAAGACCTTTCCAACGAGCTATAGATCATTGGTTTCCGACATCATCTTGGCCTCCGTTTTAAAGTCTGTAAATTAAACATTATTATTTAATATTGGACCTTGGTGCCTAGGCTCAACAACTTAATGTTGTTTTAAAAGAGGGGACTTTAAGGGTGATGTTGAGAAAAGAATTAAAGAGAATTATAATATTTTAAAATGTATTTTCCTTCTCATGTTTTATCCCATATGCAAAAGGATTTTAGAGACTCCCAGATGAAAAAGTATAAAAGGAGGAAAAGTACTCTCATTTGGATATGCTTGGATTATTATTTTCTTCTCTTTGAGATTTCCCTTGCTAGGGTTTTGGAGCTTGGCTCTAGTTTTTGAGGATTCAAACCAAAGGCTCTTGGAGACGGAAACCTCCCTGAGTAGCGGTATCCCACAGGTGTGAAAGATCACCCAACGGTGCCTTTGTTGGTGGATGTATCTAGCATTCACATTTGTACCAGAATGGAGTTCTTTGGATGATAGTTTTGAGGGTTCAATGTTCATATCATTTGCAGATTTGATGCTCAGCTATTTGCCAAGGGTTTGGGACAGATTTTGAAGCATTGGAAGAGAGTTTTGAGATTGCTGCATTTACCTCTTGCTAGCCGTACTTTATCTAGCCAGTCGTACCACTGAATAGAGGCATTTTGAGGGTGTTCAGTGCAGATTACTTACTCCCACTTGGTCACCCTGCTTTGTGGACTACTACAGATCATTTCCAGTGAAGATTCAAGTGTTTATCTATTGTGTTTGTTGGAGATGGTACCTTCAGCCAACAGTACAATGTGCCTATGAGGACGTGGGTCTAAGGAGACTCCATATTACTTGCTTGTAGCTTCTTCTTCTTACTTGTTTGGGGGTGTCTAGGGCTCCTTGTTGGCTGTTAGCAGTTTGTATGTGCATTCTCAATCATTCCTTGGAGATTTTTTGATGTATTCTGTATAAAGCCATTGCTGGTCCGACTACAACATAAAATTGAAGTTACATTTCTGAATATGGGTATGTCATAGTAATTCATATTTAGCCATTCTTCTATCTAGGTCATTGTTGGTTTATGCAAATTCATTGTACTTTTTCTGCGTTTTCTATATATACTCTATATTGTATGCCTTGGCAACACATCTGCAGGAAAACTGAAAACCCCTTCTGCATTATTCTGTCTAGTCTGAAAGATCACACAAAAATTAATAAAATAACACATAAAAAGATCTTTAAAAAATACAAACAGGTACGGCACATTACATGTAGGGTTTACTATTATGTTACTGCATAATATCATTGTTGTGAATACTATCCTGTCTTATCAATCACAACAGTCTGAGAGATTGTTCACAGCCTCTAAGGAAGTGGTTCCATGGAGCTGCTAGAAGGATCTATTTTTGTGGAGCAGAGGGTCTCATGGAACTCAAAAAAGTGTGCTAATGCTTAAATCAGAATCTTTCCCTCCAAAATAGGAACAGTTATTGTTTAGGAGGTTATTTTTGAGCAGCTGCAGATGGGGTGGGGCTGAAACTTTCCCCCACCAGCTTAGGGAGTTAACTACCAGTTTTTTCATTTCCGCCACTTAATTTAGGGGAAATTTTGGAGGGAATTTTTCCAATTTATGTTTTTATTTCCCTAGCTTCCTAAAAAATCTCTCCTAAATTAGTTAGCATACACTATTTTTTTAAAAACTTCATGAGACCCCCAGCTTCCATAAAATTGGGAGCTTAAAATTTTAAGCATACCCGCAACTACAAAATTCATGGGATCACCCGCTGTAAAATGCTCCTATAAAATCTCAGCAGCGCTGCTGAGATAATTTAGGAAGCCCCCTCCCATGGGACCGCTTCCTAAGGAGGACTTCCGTACAGCATAATGGGCTGTGTATACAGTCGTATCATTGCTTGATGCAACCACAGCATGGCAGATTAGCTTTCAGGCCATAACAATTGTTGAAGGTTTAGCTATACACATCGCAGTAGATTTTGGGTTGATGTACCCCATTCCTTGATTGGAACAGCATCTGAAATCGTCTTACAGGTTGTACGATTTAATACTTGCTCTGTTGCTGCTGTTAAGATTGTTGTACTGGTATTAAGGAATTTGGTGCATATGTTAAGGCTACCACAGCAGGGTAGAAATCGTTCTATCTCATCTACATCAGCCGCTACCAGTAATACTTCTCTTTCCAGCCATACAATTCAGTATTGGAGCTATTGCTGACAATTAAGGTTGTTGCACATGTTTGAAGGGAATCATTTATATCATGAAGTGCTGTGGAAATTGGGTGAGCAATTTTCTGTGATGATTTATAATATTCATAAATTATTGTTGGCTGCAATATTTGGTATTTGATCATTGGTGTTGTCCCAATTTGCAGTGGTAATAGCCAATAGGCTGTAATACTCTATTAGTAAGTAGTGGAGATCAGATTTCCTTAGTAAACATTATCATATTTGGTGCAGTCATAACAGCATTCAGTGAAAGCATTATTGTTCGCAGACCTATATATTCAGTATTTGTGACAGTAGATTAATATATAAATGGGCTGTGATAATCAGCAGAAATACACCTGTAGCAACATATTGGATTGATTAATATTGACGCTAGGGTTTTATACTAATCATGTGCTTACAACAGCAGCTTGTATTGATTGAAATACTCATTATTGCTGATCACCATTAATTTCAGTAAGGTTTGGCACCTACATCTGGCATTTGTTCATCATTTCAGCTTGCACATAGTTGGAAAATTGTCTATTTTCTAAGGTTGTCTGATTGGGGACATTACAGCCTGAGCCTTGAAGTCATTGAGAGTATCCATGATAATGAAATTCCATTTTCCTTGCATTCTTTAATGGTCTTGTAAAACAGCCTTGTGGAATTATTTCTTGCACTTGTTTGACTAAATGAGAGGAGACAAGTATGACGAAGTCATACGTATCAGATTGGACGCATGAGTAAATGGAGTGGAAGGGCTTTCAGTTGATTTAGGAGAGAGCATTTGATTAATAAAAAGTGGGTGAACGACTCATACAGGGTAGGAAAGCATGAAAAGAAGCTTGTGTAAATACCTACTAGAACAATAAAGTCTAGACTAATAATAGGGTCAAATACTATTGTTTTTGAGTCTAGAAAAGGCAACATCAAAAGTTTGACAAACAGGAAATACCTTAATGTCAATGATTATATGAATAATAAGATGCGTAAGGGGTCGGACTCTTGAATAAAAATCGAGGAATTTTAGTAGAGGTCAACATGTTGGAGGCTATAGATAAAAAGATTATATTGGTGTGGCCAAGAATTCATAAGTCATGCTCAATATGGGTGTATATACGATGTGACCCCACAAATATGTATTGGAAAAAGTCATAGTGTCCTCTCTATCTTTGTGGCAAGTGAACTGGGATGTAAAGAGCTTACAAGTAATGGGTTTAATTACTTCAGCGTTCAAGAAAGGGGCTCATTTCACAAGGCAATGTAAGGTGTTGATGCATTGCAAAGGATTCTAGAGAATTTGGAGTGCATGCACACCATCCTATACAGCAGATATTTGAGCTTTTTAGGCAATTTTGATTACTTATATCTATAATGTTTAGACATTTAATGTGCTGGTTGTACCTGGACCAAATCAAACTATGACCACTCATTTACCAATCAATATGAATCAACAACTAAAAAGTTTTGTAATATGATTTATGTGCAATTCCATTTCTTGAGCTTGTATAGGAACATGCCACATCGTATGCAGTTGTATGGTATCCAGGTCAAAAAAGTTGAGGTGAATGCATGTATGTTTGGTGTCCATCATAAACCACACCTTGTGGGGATGTTGACAATCCTAATGCAATTTGTTTTGGGAGACCACCATTGCAATGTAATGGTTATTAGCTTTGTAATAATCCAAATTCCCTTCTAATTTCCTTCATCATTTTTGTTGTTGAACTGTTGTTGGTGTAGTCATGCTAACCAATCATTGAATATAAAATTGTACGATGACATTTGTAGAATGTGATTCCCTTGGAATTTGATCTGCTATTCATTTGTATCATGGGTTTTGAGCTTATTCGTCTCAATGAGATAGCAAAGTGTTGGTAGATTTCTTGTGTTTGTATAAAGATTGATTTGTCCTCCTTAACCATGATTGCTGAATTCATCGCCTAGATGATCTATTATTGTATTAAAATGTTGTTATTGTAGTTTGCAATTAATTTGTATCAAGAATCATTTTATTCAATATGAAAAGGAAATATATAAAATTACATAGTTATTTGTGATCCTATAAAATTGGAAGCACACTCCACCTAATCCCACTTATTCCTCAAGAAAACCTATTTTACATGGGTGTTACAACAAATCACCCAACAACCCAATAATAAAATATTAACTTTAAGTTATAATAGGTTAAATTAATACCCTTCTTTAAACCTGTTCAATATTGACCTCCTAACAACACTTATTTAATCAAACTATTATACACCACGTAAATAAATATACTATGGTGTAATATCTAAATCCTAACATTCTCCCCTTATTAAATCATAGTCCTAAGACTTGGAAAGAATACATAGATGTATGTCAATTGGAACATACACAATTCAACATACTTACATTCATAATGTATGAACTAAGACATGCACTATAGTCCATACACACACCTAACTAAACAATGACACATTCAACTATTCACACTAAGTGATTGCAGGAATGGCCTCACTATGCTTCTTTAGTGGGAATGGCCTTATTGGACTCGTGCAAACAAGAACACACACAATTCTTCATAATAAAGAACTGCATATGCGAATAGGGACACATAACTATTTGCAAAACAAAGTAGTTGGACTAGGGCTCACTACTTTAGGTGAATTTGGCAACAAAATTGGTCTTCAATTAATTTGAGCCTTATTGAACAACCTTCTTCTAAACCAAATGTGCTACTAAAACATTACTCCAATCTTTAAGTGCACAGCGAACTCAAGATCAGAAATCTTCCTTCATCCTCATGTGGTCCTCAGCTCTATTATCCAAGTTGATTGAGATGGTTCTATGAACCATAGAATGTGTTGATTTTACTAATATGGTCTCCAAAGTTTCTAACATTGTTTATTCTAATACTTGTCACCTCCATGGGAATTGGATTCCTCCCTTAATTAAAAAAGTTTTATATACAGGTTTTGTTAGTGTGAAAAACGTGTTTTACCTAGCTAGTTCATAGTAGTTCCTATTCCCACTTGCATACTTAAGCTTACCTAGGTCACTTATATTTTTGTCTCAAGCCATAGAATTGAGACACTTGTAATGATCTTAGTATGACTTCGGGTTCCAACCTTGTCTGTCATGTCTCGATGCTTACTTCCAATTAAAAGATTGGAAAGACCTGTTTAGTGTTGCCTTGATCAACCCACATCATTCTCACATTATATGCAAAGAGTTAAACAAGTATCCATGAGAGGCACCGAAGTACAAGTTAATTGCAAAGCAAAAGACAATATGTGGATAAGACAAATGCTGACTTGGCAGACAGGACAAAAAAATGGATTAAGACAATATACAAGAAACAATAAGCAATTGTTAATGTGGCACCAATCATAGGGGAACCGGAATTCCTCAAGCTAAGACCGATCATAAACAAATGGCAACGATTATCATTAAGGATGTGTGCTGAATGGAGGCATCAATTCCTAATAGAGGCGACTCCTAAAGGATCACAACCCTTTGGAATTATAAAAGCATGGGTTAGCATCGTGGATCACATCATCCACTCACCGAACATCACTTGGAATATCAGACCATCGTGTAATCTGCAAACTTCTAATAGCATCATCGCTTGGAATCATATAATTGCAGCACGAAATAATATACCCTCGACAGCTTCTTATCAATCATACAAGGATCACAAGGATCACAGTGATTGGTAATATTATATATCCAATCTAATCTGCCACAACAGAACCACCAAACCATCATTGTCAATATCATTGAAGGAAGAAATATTCAGATTATTATCCATTATCAAGGTGCAGCATATTAAAGGTACGTTATAACTAAACTCTTATGATTCTGTTTAGAACTGGTATCGATAATGCTATTGAATATGCAACTTAAATTATGATATATGTGAAGCATAAAATGTGATTGAATTATGTTTATATCTAATTCATATATCGAATAGAAAGGCTAATGTGATTATCATGAATAAGAATAATTCAGTTTATGTAAATGGAATGAATGTTAAATTCAGATAATACATTCTTATGTTATTGTAATGAATGAAGAATAAGTCATGTAAGCATAGCTGAAATAGATGAATCAAATGCATAGATATGATAAATAGAATGACTTACCATACGAACACATTATGAATATCATATAAATGATTATGGCAAGTGTGATGCCAATTGAATAGAAGATAAATGAGATAGTAAGGAATGGTACTATCTGGTGATCCATGAGGATCACGAGATGGTAATAACAAGTAAATATGGCAATGATAAGAATAAACAATAATGATTAGTAAATCCATGATATACTCGGAGTTGACAACCGGACTTATCCTTTAACCCCTCTATCATCATTCGAGTAGGATGTAAGTTAAGGAAGGGCGGTATATTGGACCTAGGCGACCCTCAACTGGACAAAGAATGCGGGTGTTGCATGAAGTCCTTTGAGCCAAGAGACGAAGAACATCGGGTGTAGTGTGAAGCTCTTGGGCCTAAGGTTATAACTTGCATAGTTATTTATAATGTGCCCTGTTGATGATGTTTTTGTGCCAACAACAACAATAGAATAAAACACTAAGTATCCTATTCTCTCTTGAATAGAGTCTCTCAAAGGCTAAGCTATGTGATCCAATGAGATAACTTCAAGGTTCCTTATTAGTGATTTACATTGGATAAACTCAGTGAATACATGTGATCTTGCTGATAATCACAAAGGGACTTATGCAGACTTCTTACTTCATTCAACTTATTTCTCCTTTCAGTGTGGATGATGCATGTACTATATAAAAAAGGGAAAAAGATAAGGGTTCAGAGAAACTAATCTAAAGTCAATGAGGTAGTGATGATGCATGAATAGACAAACTCCTTAATCAACCTAACTCCACTTCGCCAAGAATGCCTACAACTACATGGAGTAGGTGCAATCTCCTAAGGATAGCGAATGGTTTTCATATTATGAAAGCTCATATAAGCACCCATTAGACGGCGCAACGCAAACAAGCATCCACAATCGAACTTAAACAAATGATGATGAGGCTCAGACTAGCTTTACACAACACTCCACTAGCGATGGATGTCAAAAGCATGAGCTAAGAGTTGATCAAATATCCAATACA
The DNA here is from genome assembly GCA_027924645.1 of Cunninghamia lanceolata. Taxonomy (NCBI): domain Eukaryota; kingdom Viridiplantae; phylum Streptophyta; class Pinopsida; order Cupressales; family Cupressaceae; genus Cunninghamia; species Cunninghamia lanceolata. The sequence continues at coordinate 1,119,981 of BSBN01000626.1, read as the reverse complement.
TACATGCATTACATCAATGAGCTACTACTCTACTTCTAATCTACTTAGAAACATCTCTTCATTTCATCAAGATACAAGAGACCATGTTATTCCACAAGACAACACTTAACACCAAGCGAACTCCAATGTCTTTGCATTAATCTTGAGAAATATTTACAACAATCTCCAAGTACTCTCTAAGAATTTCGAGAGTCTCTTCCTACTCTACTGCTCTATTCTACTGCCTACTAACTTTCTAACTTTACAAATGAGGCAACAAGGCCTTTATATAGAGTTCCAGAGTTACAATGAATGGCCTAGATCAACTCAAGTAGCCAAGGGCCAGGATCATGCCATCTCAGCAATTAGTTACAACTTGCTATTTTTAGTACATAAGAGAGGCAATGAAGGCACGCTTTCCAAGAAGATAAGGATAAAATGGAATCTTTAGAGCATCTTCCACATAGGCGTCCTCTTTGGCTTCTTGCTTGTTGAATGATGTGGCAAACTGTGATTAGTGAATAATATGTATATGCCACGTAGGTGCCACCTCAGCATATTCCCAAATTGCATCATCTGTGTGATGTCTTCGAACATGATTGCTTTGAACTTGAGTGTTTGGGAATGTATCCTTATTGATCCTACCTTGTTCTTTTGTAAGTAGGATATGTATGATACATGTTGCTCATTTGTCTAACTTTGTGGTTCTTCTTCTCGTCTTGGCAAGATACATAATGATCTTCTTTGAAGGCTTCTTCGTAGAGAGTAGTATAGATGATGATGCTTCTTTCACAGCACGGAATAGGAGACCTCTCAAAGACTTGAAGATGGAAAGCTTGAAGTGATGGATGGATGTCCTCCATGATGCATATGATAAAGTGTACTTGCACAATGAACTTGAAGTGTTCCTTTGGAGTGGCTATCTTCTAGCTTCACTTTACTCCTTGCATGAAGGTGGGTCCAGGCGCTTGCTCCTTAGATGACTCCTTAATCCAATCCACGCTCCTACAACACAACAAGGAAACAATATCAATCACTTTATAACACAAAGAAGTCACTTCTAAACCCTTATTAACCCTTTGCAAGCTTAGGTGCACATCTTGGTGTGTGAAGATAGGAAAATGCGCCTAAGACCAAATAGCTTCATACTTGTCAATTTAATGATTTCAAACAATGAGAATGACTTAGAATGTTTATCCTCCTTAAGGCGCCCACTCAAAGGTGTCATTTCATGTAATTTCTTCCTAGGCGCACATTGAGGTGTGCAGAGAGTCAAAAGTGCACCTAAAACAACCAGCCTTCATCGTTTATGTGCTTGTAAACAATTGGAGATGACTTAAATGTTTATCCTCCCCCAAGGCGCTCATCCTCTAATATCAATTCATGCTCACTCCATGAGATTTTTTCCAAGGCGCAAATCTAGGTGTCTCCAAAGGTGAAAGTGCACCCTCAACTACTTTGCCTTATATTTGCCAATTCAATGACCCTAAACAATTAGAAATACCTTGGAATGATTCTCCTTCTCCAAGGCATTCATTTAGCAATGTGAATTGATGCATTCCTTTTGAGGTGCTAGTTTAAGGCTGTAGAGACTGAGAAGTGCGCCTCATCTTACTTGGGCTTATACTTGCTATGTTTGTGACTTCAATCAATTGAAGATGGCTTAGAGTGATCCTCCCTCTCAAGGTGCTCATTTATTGACATGAATTCAAGTGATTTTCCTTAAGGCGCAATTCTAGGCTTGCATGGGTGGAAAAGTACGCCTCACATGACTTAGTGTATTTTCATGATCTTAGACACTTATTGATGGTTAAAATATTCAACTTGGACAATGGTGAGGTCTTTCATCCTTGACTCTTGCATTCACTACTTGAGGCGCTAATTTGGGTTTCTAGAGACAAGAAAATGCGCCTCATCTTGGAGATAGTATTTATGCTAGAAATTGCTTTCAAACCCATGCATTGATGTTTAGAGGACTTCCTGCTTCAAGTTAATGTTAAATTTCATGATTCCAAGCCTTCTTTTACAAGGCGCACATTTGAGGTTGTAATAGTGGATAGGTGCGCCTAGCTCACTTAGCTTGTTCTCTGACCTTCAATAATTTCAATTTCATGCTCAAATACTTAGGAAACTATCCATCACTTAGGCGCCATCTCTTATGAGGTCAAAACTCCATACTCTCAAGATGCCAAAATTGGTCTCTGGAGGTGCAAAAATGCACCTCATCTTACTTAGGCAATTTTTTGGAGTTTTAAGGATTTCACACATGTTTAAACTCTCATGAGAATACCTAGGCGTTCATTCTTGAGTTTACAACCACAATACTTCTAAGGCACCAAAAGATGATTGTTCAAGGGAAAAAGTGCGCCTATCTCACTTGATGATTTCTTGTCTTAATCAATGATTCCAATTAAATGCACGAGTACTTAGAAGAGTTTTACCTTATGGTGATCAAATTTTGGGCTCCAACTCTCTTTCTTGGTAAGGCGCACTTTTGTGATGGTTGGAGTGTGAAATTGCGCCCTAATACTTAGGAGAGTTTGTCCTTCAATCTCATCAATTCAAACAATTACACTAGCTAAAAGGAAAGTCTTACTCCTTAAAACTCATGGATTTAAGCATATTCCTCTTTAGGTGCAATTCTCCACATGTTTAGACACTTATGTCAAGGCGCCAAAATGTGATTCTCCAGATGCAAATGTGCGCCTAACACCTAAAATGGAAAATGTCTTTGGATTTAGTCAATTGGAAGTGTCTTAAGGGTCTAATTCTCCAGGGTGCCCACAACTTTGGGATGACTCCTAACACTTTCTACTCAAGGCGCAAGTTTGGGGTTCTAGGAGTCATGAAATGCACCTTCAACTACTTTGGGTGTTTTTCAAAATTCACTAAGTCATCTTACTTCATGTTGATCTTGGGCGTAAATTGGAGTCTCTAGATGTTACTTCCCTCCTATATTGGACCCAGGCGCACTTTTAGTGTTGTCTAGTTGAGATCTAGCGCCCAAGGCTATTTGGACCATTTCCTTGCAAAATTTCCTAAGTTTAGTCACTTTGAGAGTTGAAACATCAATTTTTATCAAGATACCAAGGTTTAAGCTTGTCATTGGTTGTGATTTTGCCTAAGATTCCCCACTCGCTAAGAGTCATTCAGCAGTTTGAAGTGCAACTTACCTTGTCATTTCCACCGACTTCATCATAAAAGGGACCTAAGACATCATCAAAACCTAAGGTAAAACACAGGAGCTCAAAAAAGGGGGTCCCCATTTGCAATGGGGCGATGTGTGATTAGGTCACAACATCTAGCATCAACCCGAATAAATGTTCCTGAACATTTCAAAGACAAAGACTCAATCCAGACTCAGAACCTTCAGACACTCATCTACTCATCAACTAGCTAGACGACGAACTCAAAAGAAAAAGAATCATATATTGGATCAAGACACATCTCCTGATGTGTGATTAAAGATAGGTTTCAATTAAAACAGGTTCTTAAGTATTCCAAAGATAAACAAAAATCAGGTTTCAATATTTCCATGTACTCCCACACACTAGATCACATAAACATAACTACATGATCAAATAATCAAAACCAATTGCCAGCGCGACTATTCATATTTCGAGGATCCAAGTGCATACACTTGCGTTCATTCCCATCCCTTAGAAACCAGGATCATCTAAGCTCACTTGTCTCAAGCTAGGTAAATTCATGGAAAACGGATGAATGAAGAATATGCATATATATGGGTGAAATGGGCAATAATGGTATGCAACGGCATTGAACAGAGTAATGACAAAATGAGGATGATATGGAAATGGAAATAAAATGAAATGAGACAGTGTGTCTCTACGCATAACGCCTGTTTGCTAGGTTTTCATCATGGTACTTATCCAAGGCGCCACCAAAGGTGGTTTTCACCAGTGGACGAAAGATTTCTCTTTACTATTTTTTTTTTTTTGAAATAGAATGACCATTACACACGGCGCCTGTTTACCAGGTTTTCACTATGGTAATGAATAAAAAGAACCCCAAAGTTTGATTCTGCAAACAACACAATAGTCCATATAAAACCATGTCAAGTTATTGTACTTACTGATGTTGGCAGGAAATGACAAAATGATACGGAAAGAGTGGATTATGATGTGAATTATATAAAACAGGTAAGTGAAAAGTGTATCCAAACATAAACCAGGTGAATGACGTGATATATTGGATGGCGAGAAAGGTAGTGAAAACGGATGACATACATAATGGAACGAACAGAGTGAAACCATAAATCAATGTTTGTTCATATCGACCTAAACTTCGAAGCTTGCAAGTGGAGGGGAAATGAATAAAGGGACTGGAACGGTGATTAGTGAACGGGTGAAGTGGTAACTTCATAACCCACACGAACTTAGAATGTTTTGATTTTATTTCGTGGGATGAAGTAACGTAGATGGAATAGAACGGAAATGAAGTGGGATGAAGTGAATGGAATGAATTCTTCGGATGCAGAAGCTGCTTTAAATTTGGCTTCTTAATCTTAAGTACCCAGACTTTTGCCTTTCTTTTTTTTGGAAATATGGAATGAAGTAGCTTCAAGTATGCCTTGTAGATTTCTGGCATTTGTGCTTTTAGGCATAAAGATCTTTGGATTTTCAGGAATTTATTTACTTGGTGGGTAAAAGCATCCGAATATTTATTTTGTGGAACTATGGGATGGGCGGAAGGATTGCAAGCTTCTCATTTAGACGACACTTACATTCATTGACCATGATTAGGAAACAAGTAAATGGATAAAGGACATATAGCAATGTGATTTAAGGGCGGAAGTAAGATGGATGGTAGATATTTTATGCAGACATATGCTTTTGGGATCTACATACCAACGGAGGTAAAGTGGATATATATGAAATGGGTAGATAATGGATTTATGCTGAACGAAAGGAAACACCAACATCTTGACCTTACTTTCTGTGTAATGACTAAGGTCACATGAATGGATATTGACATGAACGAACTCCAAAAGATTTTTTCCCTAAAGGACTCATATGGGTACCTTGATAACTGGACTATGCATAAGATTTGGACTTTAGATTCGACTTCATTATTGGACAAAAAGACAAAGTGGATGAAGGCTTTTATTACTTTCATGTGGGGGTGATAAGTGAAATGAAATGGATGGAAGTATGTAAAATGTTTATTATGGAACGGAGTGGAAACATGAACTACCTTAAGATTTTCACTTAATCTAGGCTCACAAAGACTTTCCTAGTAACTTCGGGATCATTAAGATATGTAAAGTATAAAACCTCAAAATACTTCAAGCAATACCGAACAATTGACTCATTTCCCAAGAGCAAGTAATCATGCTACCTGACACTAATGATGGTATCCACAGGAAATCCATCAATCATGACCCAAGTTTCTCAAAGGAATACATAAGAATTCATAAAATTTAGATTTAACATTTTAAAACATTATAACCAAAAGAGAGCAGTGTCAAGACACAATAGATGATTAGTTTCCAAGTCAAGTCCAAAGTCTAACAAGATGATAAATTGAAAGAAAAACATCTTCGGACTCTAAGACTTTCATGAATGGATGTCTAAGAAATGAACTAACGTGTTATCACAAATTGAAACTAGAGTGTGTTTAAGATAACATCACCTTCTTACAAATAGGGCAACCCGACACGACAACCCAACTAAACTTTGCAACAGACAACTAATCTACGAAAGCAAAACAAACCACTAAGCTAAGGAAAAAACAACAGCAAGCAAGCAACATGAAAGCAAAATTAAGCTAAGGACGAACCAACACTTGAGTCAAATGACCTCAAGGGAGCAAATCTACTCTAAGATGCAACATGAGAGGAAAACCTTACTCTAACCTAGCTATGCACAAGCAACAGAGGAATGCAACCCAGGACACTGAGTATATACATGCCCTAGCATGGTTCTTCAGTATGAACAGCAACAGTAATGCAACAATGACAGTTCTCAACCAAGCAAATTCATCATTGAACTCAAAGCATTGACCCTTCATACGACAGACCTCAAATGCAGGAAAAAAAATTGGCACTACTATGATCAATTGTGGGTTCTCATCGAGACCATGATCTATCCAAATGCAGGTTGTTCTACCCAATTCGCCATAATCAAATTCATATTCAACATGTTCATGGTGTTCAGGATCATTATCAATATCATTACCATCAGTGCTATCACTTAGGAAGTTCATGATGTTCAAATTCAAAGTTCTTCCAATCAATAGAAGGGAAAGATACAAACTGATGCTCGTTGTTTTCAATGAGACAGGGCCTACCAAGCATTCGATCATACTCTATACATCCGTCAGGAGGTCGCCATTGATGGTTGATGAGCTTCTCATCCTCTTCGTATTGCATGATGTCGTCGTCCAACTCTTTTGTGATCTCTAGCAGTGGTGTCAACAACCTCTTGATCTCAGCATCCATCGCAGCAACATGTTCTTCAATCGTCATTCTCTTCTTTGGCAATACATCTTCTTGTATAATGATGGAAGCATCGAGCGTCGACCCAAATTGCTCTTGTTTATTCATGGGCTCTTCATCAGCATACGCTTGAATAAAAGCTTCCAAATTCCTTTGCAGCGCTTCTAATTCATGATCTTCTAATAATGTTCTCTATACTTCTTGTAGCTCATTCTCGAGAATCTCTTGATGTAATGTAGATGCATACTCCTCAAGAAACTTATCTTCATCAAATTCAAGTTCCTGCCACAAGCTCGAACTTCTTTCTTTCTCAATTGTCACTTCAAGTGATCTAACATCTTTTAAACCCTGTTTACAATCCTCTAGTGCGTTTGATAACCTTTGTCTGAATGCTTCCACTTCTTCAGGATTGATAAACTCATATTTATATTCTTTCTCACTTGTACATTGCTTATCAAGGTTCTTTATAGTAGAGACTTCTTCCTCAATAGGTACACCAGCTTCTACTTCTTTCATGGCTTGATGAATTGCTTCCCAGCATTTCTCACAAGTGTATTCCAAATGATCTATATCGTGCACCCTACATCAATTTTTAGAAAGCAATATATCGTCTACACCTAAATCCCTATCATTCTTCAATTCCTTCTCGATTTTCTCTTTAAGCTTCTTGAATGGTTCACCATCGACAGGAGTATTGGGGTCTATCTTTGAAAATACTATCGGTTCATGTACTTGTAAGAATGAAATTTTCCTTTGCACAGCTAAGTCCATCCTTGATAAGAATGTTATACAATCTGTTTCTTTATGATCACTTGTCTTATGAATACGACATCCATACTTGCACTCAAAGTCTTTCAAACTCTTGCCACCAAGACGCTCATTCAATGACCACCATAGTTGGAAAACAACTGGAGTCGAATTTGTAGGATCATACCCAACAACTTGCCGCATATCCAAGCTTGAGTCCAAGGTTGAGAAATCCATCTTCTGATTTTTTGTATTTTTTTTTTAATTTTTGCTTTTTTTAAAAAATTTCTACTTTTTTTGGATTTTTTGGAATATAAGAGATCTTGAAATCTCAAATCTTTCCTTCAAAGCTCACTTAAAACTTCAATCCACCACTTGGAGTATCTTGTTGCTCTTCTTGAAATGAAGAATATCCATGTTCATGCCCTCTTAGCACCAAAAATGTTGATGATGTTTTTGTGCCAACAACAATAGAATAAAACACTAAGTATCCTATTCTCTCTTGAATAAAGTCTCTCAAAGGCTAAGCTATGTGATCCAATGAGATAACTTCAAGGTTCCTTATTAGTGATTTACATTGGATAAACTCAGTGAATACATGTGATCTTGCTGATAATCACAAAGGGACTTATGCAGACTTCTTACTTCATTCAACTTATTTCTCCTTTCAGTGTGGATGATGCATGTACTATATAAAAAAAAGGGGAAAAAGATAAGGGTTCAGAGAAACTAATCTAAGGTCAATGAGGCAGTGATGATGCATGAATAGACAAACTCCTTAATCTAACTCCACTTCGCCAAGAATGCCTATAACTACATGGAGTAGGTGCAATCTCCTAAGGATAGCGAATGGTTTTCATATCATGAAAGCTCATATAAGCACCCATTAGACGGCGCAGCACAAACAAGCATTCACAATCGAACTTAAGCAAATGATGATGAGGCTCAGACTAGCTTTACACAACACTCCACTAGTGATGGATGTCAAAAGCATGAGCTAAGAGTTGATCAAATATCCAATACATACATGCATTACATCAATGAGCTACTACTCTACTTCTAATCTACTTAGAAACATCTCTTCATTTCATCAAGATACAAGAAACCATGTTATTCCACAAGACAGCACTTAACACCAAGCGAACTCCAATGTCTTTGCATTAATCTTGAGAAATATTTACAACAATCTCCAAGTACTCTCAGAGAATTTCGAGAGTCTCTTCCTACTCTACTGCTCTATTCTACTGCCTACTAACTTTCTAACTTTACAAATGAGGGGACAAGGCCTTTATATAGAGTTCCAGAATTACAATGAATGGCCTCGATCAACTCAAGTAGCCAAGGGCCAGGATCATGCCATCTCAGCAATTAGTTACAACTTGCTATTTTTAGTACATAAAAGAGGCAATGAAGGCACGCTTTCCAAGAAGATCTCTAAATCAATTATAGATGAATACCCATATCAAGATTTGCAACTTCAATTTTATGTTTTAGCCGGACCAGTAGCTAGGTATTACAGATTTGCTCCAAATCACCAAGAAATACAAAGTATCATGCATACATTGATAGCAAAAGTACAATAGGCCCTAGACGCCTCATACAGTGCAGAATGGAAGCTACCCACAAAGAGAAATAAAGCTCAAAACCCCCAACGTCATGCCTGGATGTGTACGGCCATGGCTGGAAGTAGTTATCAGCAACCAGAATGACAAATAGCCTCTATAATATCACTGTAATGAACTAATTGCAATCTATAAGTCTAGGCAACCAAGTATGAGGAAGATTGTTGCTCACAAACACTCCAAAAACCTCTCAACAATGGTATGGCCTCATGCAGATATGTACGGCTAGCAAGTGCAGATTATAACAGCTCCAAACCCCAATGAAAATCTGCTCAAAACAATCACTAAACACTCTGTCCAAACTGCATACTAAATCCCACAATAAACTGCAAAGGATGTATCAAGAAATGCATCAACTCCTCAACCCATCAACTCCATTGAAGCACATATGTGAACACTAGTTGCATTCACCTCAAATGGCACCTTTGGATGATCTTCCACAACTGTAGAATGTCGTTACTCAGGGAGGTTTCTATCTCCAAGAGCCTCTGGTTTGAATCCTTCAAACCCTCACAAGCACAAACCCTAGCAGAGCCCAAGTATGAGAAATATCATAAACATAGCATAATAAATGACTTTGCTTTCCTTCTTTTAATTTCCCAATGAGGGCGTTGGCCTTTTAGGAGGGAATTTGTATTTTAAAATTGATTTTTAATCCCCCTTGGGATGGGCGCCCACCTTAGAGACTTACATTATATTTTATTTCTCATAAAGTCACTAACTTGACACTTTATTAAAGTCCTATGAAATAAACATTATAAAATTTTGGACTTTAAATAAAATATGAAGCTGATATCAGAATGCCATGATCTTTAGCTTGCCGGAAAGGTCTCGACGAGACGTATCTAAGCCCACTCCGAAAATCCCAAACTGACACCAAACCCAAACTTACTAAAAATAGTAATGGCCAAGAGCAAACAAAGCCATCTCAGAGGGTGCCAACTGGAACCAATGATCTCGAACCACAACTCCATCACCGACAAACACCTCCACGACCAAACTAACCATGGTTCCCTAACCAAACTGCTAGTCCACGGGAACCCAATGATGGACTAACCATGTATCAAGAAGGGGACATTACATTTCCCGCCCATTTCACCCTCAGATCCAAGTTGTGAAGGCTATAAATAGAAGATTGAAAATCATTCAAAGGGTTGGTTGTTCATCTCACTTCCAAGCAGCTACAAGTGCAAAAAAAAGAAGATTTTTCCAAGTCAAGGGGTTGCAGTTTCAATTCTTCATGCAAGTGACAATAGATGAAAGGTAAGACATTGTTACAAATTCCAGTATATTGTATGTCTCCATTACTGAGGATGTATTTACAAAGAAACACCTAAGCCAACACTAGGGTTTCTACTTGCCCTAGTTCAAGGTATGATTGTAACTTCAAAATTGATAAACGTGACAACATTCTAAGGCATTACCAGGTTGGTGATGGTCTCTTTTGAATTACATAGAGATTTGTATGGTGAAGTTATGGATTATTAAGTATGTATGTATGCCTAGTATTACATGACAGATGCATTTTATGTTGTTAGGTCAACTTTCTTTAGTGTTTGTTCTGTCATTTTTCTTCGACAAATTGGGCTCTATTGCATGCTGGACAGACACCGGTCTTGGAGGTGGTACCCAAACACACATTAAAATGAATACATCTCGATAGTTAAAACATCTTTCCCTTATGCAATACTTTTCATTCATCAACTCAAAAGAGGCTTTAGTGCAGTAGGTTAGTTTTGTTTTAGTGACAGCTTTGGTTTCAGAACTGCAGTTTGGGTATTGCTGCCTTGTTTTAATGGACATATTATGTATTGTTGTTAATCCTTTTTGAGGGATGCCTCTAGGAACACCCTCCTTGACTAAAGATGAGTCAAAAGTGAACAGAAGATTACCCACTCCTATCCATTGGCCCTTAATCATCTTAATCCTGTTAATGAACCTCTATTCCATCTCCTTGAAGACATCCCTAGCTTAAGAGATTAAATATTGTTCTAGGGATTAGGATAAGCTATTTTGGGACCCAACACAAGCATCCCATGGTTGTTCTAGACTTGTCGGGGAGTCCCCTCAATTTCCCCTACATTGGCAAGGATGTCTCGAGGACACCCCCCTACAAGCAATTGTGGAGGGGAGACATCTTCGTCCATGAAATGGCCCTTTTTTGGGGGCGCGGGAGGTGGGGGGGAGGGGGGAGGAGTGGGTGGGATGGCTAGAGGGGGCAAGAATGCATCCTTGTGGAACAAGTTTTATCACCAGTGCCTTGCCTCTCCTTTTTTTGATCCAATGTCTCTTTTGTTTGCTTGCTAGAACTCTTAACTTTATTTTGCTTCACTATGATTGCAGATAATCTATTCCTAGGATGGTATTACTCACACCTGAAAAACTTAGCTGTGGATTTGTATTTAAAGGGAAACAACTTCACAAACAAAATGTTTTTCATACAATTCCTTCCTCACCGTTCTCCTTCACTATAGCACTAATCAACAATTGTAATCAAGATATGGACCTTTTTTTTAAATTCCAATGCCTCTTTTCACTCTTAGAGAAACCAAATCAAATACTCCTGAGAGGCTTGGCTTCCCTCTGATACCCAATGTAATTTGCAATAAGCCCGTATCAGGATTCATTTTTTCAATATGAAAAGTATATATATAGAATTACATAATTGTTTGTGATCCTATAAAATAGGAAGAACACTCCATCTAATCCCACTTATTCTATTGACCTAATAAACAAGAATGAAGAAAATAAAACAAGAGAGGAATGAGGCACTACACAATGTATGCAAGCCCAATTATTTACTTACCATATCATTGGGTTACAAATCAATTATAATAGGATGCTTATATAAACAAACATTCTTATTATGTATATATAAATATACACATCTATTTAATCAAATATTTAATACCCCCAATAATGACTGAACTATAAACAACTCCAAGTTTGTCTCGAAATTTGACAAAGAAAACAAAAACCAAGAACTTTAATCAATAGATCAATAGACTGCTCCTAAGATCTACAGCAATGGAGAGAAATTTCTTCAAGTTCAACCATGCTCCTAAGATGTACAATAATGGAAGGAAATTTCTTCAAGATCAACCAATTGCCTAATGTAGTGATGATAAATATCAATATGTTTGGTACAAGCATGATACATTATATTCTTCACCAACTTCAATACACCCTAATTATCACAAAAAAGTGTAGGTGTATGCTGAGGAAGATGGAAATTAGCCAAAATTTGGGGTAGCCAAACTATGTCACAACTAGTACTAACAACTACTTTGTACTCTACTTCAATCGAACATAAAACCACAATGTGTTGAAGCTAACTCTGCCAGGAAATAACTTTTGAACCTAGGGAAAAAAATGTACTTGGAAGTAGACCACCGAGTATCCACCAATCCTGCCAATCAGAATTTGTATCCAGTAAAAGCAAAATTCATTGTCCATTGATATAGCATGTGTTAATGTTTTAATTTGTTTCTTTCAAGACAATCCAAACTAGAGCAATATGTGAGGTAAAACCTGTCTTCAAATTATACGGGGAAGCTCTTTGAAATCTGAACTATCCTAGACACTAAGCTATAGACACAATATACATTTATTCACAATACACAATATATTTGCTCGAGCATTTTGCATGAATGAAACCACTATCTGCTTGTCTTTTTGTCTCAAGTAGAGCATGTAAATCCCTAACAGGATCTACCCTGAAATTCTGATTTTTCGATTCTGATTTCTGCCCTAGTTTTCTGCACTTTTGGTTTTCTGCTGAAACCCTAATTTCTGATCTGTTTTTCAGAATGATAAATGCTTACAACAGCCAACATATAGGTTCCAAAAACATCAAAATAATATGCCAAATGATTCGCCCAATATCATAAATGAAATACACAATGTATGAGCACCAAATGCACATAACAAGTCTGAATTTCTGAAGACAAATCTGCTGTTATAAATCAGAATGTAGAAGTCTGAATTTACATCCAAAGCATAGGCCAAACATGCCTAAATGTCAATCAGATCTCTGCTGTTACAAATCAGACCTATAATTACGTTTGTACATACCAAAATATGATGAACAAGATGCTCCAATACAAACCCTAGCAGGGCGAATTACATCAGCTAGGTTATGATGACAAAACACAAGCAAAAGATGATGAATGATGCTCCAAAATCCTCTCCAAAGGTGGCACTTAGGTCTGCAGCAATAGATTAGGGTTTAGGAAACCCTAACAAGATGAAATCTGCCCTTCAACTCCAAAATTGCCCTTCCTAGACCAATTCACCCTTCTCCAAATGATGACGATCCACTCTAGTGTGAAAACCCTAGATCAAAATCAACACAAAACTCGCCAATGCTGCTGCTCCAAATCTGATCTTGAAATCTGAATACGAAATTCTGCTCTTCTCCTTCACAAATCTCCATTGAAGTGCAAGCAGGCCTCCATTATGAAACCTTCACAAGATGAATTAGGTTTTCATCCAATTCACCTAGAATCACAAGGGTTTTCGTCCTTGGACTCAAGCCCAACTTTCGTTGCAGCCAAAAGAGATAAACTCCATGCAAAATATGAATGAAAGGTATGATGAAATGCCTCCACATGATCTCTTATTTATACATGATCTTCCCTCCTTTTAGGCCGACCTAGGCAAGATAATCCCTTTTATTTTTATTATTTTCTTCCAAGCTTGGCCGACCACTCCAAGATAGGCGCTCAAGTTGCAAATTAAAGATTTGCCTATTGTTTTTAACATCTCCTTAGGTCGGTCCCTCTTGGGCGCCCAAATCAACAATTGTTTTATTTTATTATTTTTTTATCTTTCCCTTCTCCAAGGGCGAACCACTTGTGCATATGAGACATCATCAAATTGACCTCAAATGAAGTTGACTTCCTCATAGAAAAATATTACAAATTGTTCTTTATTTTTCCCAAGGTAAATTTCCATATTTTCCACCATCTTTTATTCCCCAAATGGGTCGCTCTCCGTTAGGGCCAATTATTTGACCAATGTTGACTTCACCAAAATTACCACAAAATTATGCCAAGTCATAATCCATCATCGTTTTGCCCTACAAAAATGGATAAGTATGAAAACTTGCCCAATAGCATATTCCATAAGCCCTCCAGCTTAGCCTACGGGAATGAAAATAGGTTAGCCATCTCCACTAGGTGATCACTCCAAAAATGGGGACATTACAGAGCACAAGACTGGAAACAACTCTTGTCTCATAAGAGAGATTTTATGGTTTATGAATGAGAGCAACTAATCTAAATGCACGAACAACACCACCTTCCTCCTGGCTAAAGTAGAGACCAGCAATTCAATGCAAACAAAATTTGAAAAGAAATAACTTCAAAACAAGATGACTCGCAATTACAAGAACTAAGTGACACAATAGAGAAATATGAAATAAGAGTCTTCCAAATATGCTCTTTGATTCCTTAAATAGTTGTAGTTGAAAATTGAAATTCAACAAATATAAGACCTCAAAAGACATACAATAATTCTTGGACTTATTTCCATTAATTCAATTATTTACATTATTTCAAACATTATACTTTGTTTCCTTGATAATTGACTAAATCATGAAAAATATTAAGCTAAATGTAAAAATATAATGGCAATGTAGTTTGCTTGGTACTACCAATGCTTGTAGAAAATGCTTATCAATATTTAGTTCTTCAGCTATTGGCTAAATTCCAATTCCTATTGTGTCCTCATTCTTAGATCTTAGATAGAGTTTTTCAGGTTTTCTAACCAAGCAATAATTTTTTACAGGTTTAAATGGTAATATTAATAACCCACGCATGCATAGCACCAGGTCAACGAAGGAAGTTGTGCGTGTTACATTTGAAGGGCACGAGGGGAGCTCTTTATTATCTAGCCTTGTTGCAAAATATTATACTCCATTGTTCCAGAACAACATTTTCAAGATTGGAGTGGTACACTATCCCTTTTAATTTCATGTCATATTAAAGATAATTGATGGTGTATTTAAGAGTCAAGACTATAAAATTGTGGAAACATACTTATCAAAAGGTTGAACAACTTGTATAGCAGAAACAAAAAAGTACGTTCTGAGTTCAAAACTTAAATAAATCTTAAGTACTACTATTTTGATTTGCAGGTCATTGTATTCTCTGGATTACTAGGATCCATGATATTCTTGGGGACAAAAGTCGAACATGGATTAAAGATTTCAGAGGTGACAGTGACAGGTACTGAAAAAGTTATACAGTTATTTGTCATTAAATTTATCAAAAGAGTATATATGAATCTATATTAAACAGTCTCCCATTATCGTCAACATGCATTGGAATGCAACATTTCATTAATGAGCTTGCAGACAATGCCGCCCTAGTTATTTAAGTAGTGTTACATAATGATAGAGCTTACACCATTTATTGGTTGGACTGATATGGTTAAGGAAAATGATATGAACTTTGAAAACCTCTAGTACAAGACTCACTTCTATGCTCAATTCCATTTAATGTTCATTACCACTAACATACATACTGGCTCCACTCACTAAGCTGTAACTAACAGTACCCATGATAATCCTTATGCCTCAAAGCCCACTTACCTCAAGGTTAAGCATCAACTATACAACCCAGGCCCTTTCCCCATCTAAACAACCATAAAATGCCAGCTGTTTAAGCTCTTCCCTTTTCTACTATAGGACTAACTTCCTCTACCTGGAGAAACATACCTTTGTGAATCACTTGGCCTTCTCAACAAGGAGAGCACACCACTAGGAACAGGCTCATTGTACCTGTTATAAAGCAAGATAAATCAAAGGTTATACTGCTAGAAACAGAACAAGTTAAGTTGTATGCCTCCACCCCATACCAACAAGAAAGAAAAAGAAGAAAAGAAAATATATTAATGTCCACAAATGACCAAAAAAGATACAAAGGGACCAGAACGTATGAAGGGAAAAAGTACCCTAGACATGAAGCAAAAAAAAGGACTAAGGGAAAAAGTGCCCTAGACATGAAGTAAAAAAAGTGTGAACAGCCAAACCATGGGGGTTAACCTAGATAGAGTAACCCCCAAACTAGTACATAAATAAATAGAAAAGTGAGGGGCAAGGGCGGGGGCAGGGGCAGGGGCAAGGGCGATCCTTAGGTGTCAGTGTTTAGTGATCCGTTGGAGGAGCCACCAATGTTATCAACTATCGATATAGGAGTACCAATGGCAAGTTTGAGAATGCTCATTTGGGAAAGTCCAAGGCCAAGAGGGTCAGGATAGACAATCTTAGGAGGCAAACATTCCATAAAGGGCCTTTCCTAATATTTGAAGCTGAAGAACTATTGCTAGAATGAAAGAAACTGATGATGTGATCTTACCCCTAAGATCTATGCCGGAGAAGAAGGGTGTAAGAAGGTCCCTAACATCTAGAAGAAATAGAACAAGAACCATTAGAGTGAGAGTCAAGGTGTCGAGGATCCTGAGCCATAGTAGATCACAAGGATGAGCAATGCCTCACTAGTCTGTCCCCATCTGTACATGAATAAATAATATACAAAGGGCATTTTACACCTTCAACATCTATGGTAGGCTAAAAGGAGGTAATCAATCTAGTCAATCTAGGACCACCACAAAGGGATCTATGCCTAAACCTAGTGACCTCAAAAATAAAAAGGGTCAAACACCTCTAATCAAGGTAATGAAAGAAAGTGGAATGAAAACCACTAGAATCTATATACCATAGATTTAATAATATAGATTGTACATCAAAAAATAAAATGCTCCTCAAACTCCATCTCTTGAAGAGAACAAACGCCGCACAATCTTTCACCTTGTGAAATACGGTGATTTGTCTCAACACAAAGTTGATGGGAGAACACCTACAACTAACCAAGGGGGATCCTCATACCAAAGATACTAAAGATAGGCGAGCCAAACAATGGTCCCACGAAAAACTTATAACAAATGCTTTGCATAGAAAGCTAGTTTGGGTTTGAGCAATTTCAAAGGGGAGGTCCAAGTAACTTGGATGTACCTATGCTAAATGTCCTCTCTAACAGATCTATTGAGAACCTCTTTCCCAAGAACAAGGTGACAAGGTGGACATAAGGAGTATCCGAAAGGACGACCCTTGGAGAACCATCAATGCTGAAATCCAAAAGGGCCCAAAGAGCCAATCTCTTCCAAGGGAATAGAGTGCTAAAAAAGGATATCTCCCACGAGACAAAATAGAACCACCTATGGATCTCAACCTGTGAATAAACCAAGTGAACTTGAAGACACTATGAGACGAAGAGGTTGGGCAAAAATTCGGCCTAGAAAATATGTTGAGGAACCATCCATTTGAACCAAATCATACACTAAAGCATAATCATCTAAACCCTATCAACCCAAGCCTAGTCACAAGAACCCAAACAAGGGCCCTAGACCTCAGACCCATTCAATGTTATAGGCTTAACCATTGCATTGAAGAGATGCGTCTTCAAAAAGATATCTTGGAAATGTACCTAAAAACATGTTGGTACCAAAACCGGTACCCCTACAAAACTTTGCCTATAGTCATGTTTATAGTCTTACATCGAGACAATTTTTGTCATGTTATTAGTATCCATTGAGTTCTATCCCTAACAAGTTTCTAGGTTGCCTAATTGTGGTCTGGTATTTCAACTAACAAGTCTTGCAGGTTGTCCAAGATTGGAAATTCCAAGTGAAAGATGAAAATGTTTCCTGTTTGATGATGGCTCTAACAATGAAATGAAGAGATGAAGATTGCAAAGTGGGGTCCGGGATCATCTAAGTTTATGAATGGGACTGTTTCAGCAATCTCTTTAAGCAACAATGCCAACTCAAGGCAGCAAATGACAAGGATAAAGGGCCAGAACAAGGGCAATGGCATCAGATTTCAACAAGTTACCAAGGAAGACATGCTTGACAAAGAGGAAACTAAGAGTCAATGAAATGGTGCACCTTTTCAGTGGTTGGGCCAGTCTAAAACTCTAATCAAGGTGGCAAGAGCAACCCAAAACTGTACCAATAAAGAAGAATGTCATCAGGTCACACTTTTAGAAGGGCATAGCCAGTCAAAAAAGGTGATCAAAAGTGACAAATCACAAGTAAAAACACAACCAGCAAGTTTGAGTTTAAAAACGTAACACAATGTCACATTTTTAGTGTGGCAATGCCGCCTAGAAATCGCAACTCAGCTGGTAGTCACATAAAGAAATTGTGCTAGTAGAATTTCACAAATTTAAAATGACTACGCCATTAGAAAATCATGATAAGGGTGGCAACTAGTTTATGAAATCGCACCATGGCATAGTTATAAACAAACAAGTTAAACTGCAACCAAAACATAGCAATTGGTTTATAAAATTGCACCTAGAAAGGGTCATAAACAAAGCATGAATAAAAGCGCACTTTCAAAGTGGCACTACCACAGGAATCAGCGCCAAACATGGCGAAAATGTTAGTAAACTACGCCAAAGGGATAATAAACACTCATATCATGTTTTTGAAAGTGGCAACGCCACCTGGAAATTCCGCCATTTAGAAAGCAAGTCAGCCAGCATTCAAACTCAAAGCTCAGTTTAGAAAATAAAAACAACAAACCAAAAAATTTCAGCCCTTCCTTGATATAGGTGACCAGCTGGAAGAAAGACAACAGATTTTAAAGCAGAAATCTAAGTTATTTTAGGCCATGTTTGCCTCTTTCAAAGGATAGGATTAGGATTTTCTTTAAAGAGGATATTTTATTATTATTTTAGCCCTAAAGGCTACCTTTGCAAGCCTATAAATATGTCTTTAACACATTGTATGGAATGATAATTGAATGCCAAGTTATGATACAAAGATCGTCATTCAAAAGTTGAAATCAAGTCGTCGTGTTCACGGGTAGTGAATGATAGTTGAATGCTAGACTTATGCTATAGAGATTCACTCGAAAGTTGAAGTTAAGTCATTGTGTTCATGTGTAGTGAAGGATAGTGGATGTAAAGCTTGTGCTATAGAAACCGTTCAACTATTATTGTTATTTAGTTATTGTTAAACTGTAAACATATGTTTGTAACTCCGAGAATTAGATTGAATTGAGTAACTGTGTTAAGCTTTGGATTGATACTCATTATTCATTAAAGTAATAGCTTTGCATATTGCTTTAGCAATTTATCTTATGGAATCGTGTAATGTTCATCCATTTATCATTTCTTATTGATGCTAATTAATTAGTCTCTAATTTAGCCAGTTACCAACATCCGTTGGTGCATTTCAGTTAAATCTTTGGTTGCAATTGAATATTGGTATCTGCTTTAATTGTTTGAAAGTTGTGTTTGTTTGTGCTTGAACTTGTTTATCTCACTACGAGCTGTTGATGATTGTTTTTAGACAACTCAACAATAGAGTAAAACACTAAGTATCCCACTCTCTTGAATAAAGTTCTTCAAAGGCTAAGCTATGTGATCCAATGAAGTAACTTCAAGGTTCCTTACTTATGATTTGCGATGGATGAACTCAGTGAATTGATGTGATATTGTTGATTATCACAAAGGGACTTACACAATCGTTCTGACAACTTGTTTCACTTGCAAGGGGCAAACACTTGGAATTTCTAAGTACTACAACTTGTAACGTATAATTTTGCAATGACGTTCTTGATTCTAATTCCTAATGATGATAGATAAAAAAGTGCAAAAGATATAAGGTTTAGGGATACCATTCTAATCCTAGATGCAAGAAATGATTACTGATCAGGTGAAATCAACCAACTCTGTTTCGCCAAACTAAACAACTACACAAGGTTGATGCAATCTTCTAAGGTAGTACAAGATGTTCAAATCACTTGCATTCATGAAAGTTCAACAAACACAAACAATTAAAGTTAAGCTCACTTTGTTCAGTCTAACCATACACTACAACTTGCAAGCCACAAATCACAAATGGTATGAACATAAAGATTTCACCATGAAACAATAATAATCACTTTCATCAACTAACGCAATACTTGAAAAGAAAACTTATTCTAACTTAATATTTGCTTGAAGAAATGGAAACCATGCAACACTTTGAAACATATCTCAAAGAGTTCTTGCAACAATTTTTCCAGAGTCTCAAACTTACAAATGAGAGCAAATGGAGCCCTTATATAGCCTTCAAAAATACATGAAAGGCTAGGATTGATTGGCAAAGCCAGTGGTCTAGATCATGCCACATTGGCAGTTAGTTACAACAAATTGCTATTTTTAGTACATGAAAGAGGGAACAAAGGCACGTTTCCCGAAAAGATAAGGATGACACATCAAAGCCTATGAAGAATCTCCATGTGAGGCATCTTTACTGCTACTATGAAGTGCAATGAACCTGGACACCACTTGTTTGACATCATCAAGAGGTACACTTGGTGCATTCCTAATGGTTCCTTCTGCTTCAAGTACATCAATTGTATAAACACCAAGTGTCTTCTCCCAATCGGTCATTTCAGCCTTGTTGGCGCCAAGGTGGATGGCAAGTGAAAATATGCTATCAAGTCTCTCATCAGAAATATCTTCTTGAAAGTAGAATACTTTGACTTGTCCCTTCATGTGATCAATAGTCATCTCTCCAAAAGGATTGCATATCTTCATCAATGATGCATGTATACTATCTTGTATCCTTTGAATAACACTTCTTACCCTTGACATGTCTATCTCAACTTTATCAAGCAGCTGCCCTTTGTTGCGAAAGCAAAAGTACCATGAAGAGAAATCATATGTCGTCCCTTCTTCAACTATCTCAACATGTATCAACTCATCAATGGAAGTTCCCATCAAACTCTTCAAATGTGGCATGTATTCTTCTTTGACGGTTCTGAACTCAGCACAAGCTATCAACAATGCAAGTACTTTTTCCTTAAGTTCACTGACCTTATCATATACTTGCATGATATCTTCAAGATGCTCATATGTTGTTTCTCTTGACCTCTTCATCCAATCCCTCAACCTATGAGATGATGATCTCAATTCCTCAAGGTGTGCAACTGTTTCCAGAGGAAGAATGGGTGGAGGTGTGGAAACTCTTTCTTGTTGACGGATAGGATGCATTAAATGTTGAATGTACTGTTCTAATGCTTGACACCTTTGCTCAGCTTTTATCCTTCCTTTTGTTTCCTTTCTTATCATAGCTTTAGCATTAGTGACTGAATCTTGAAGCTCTTCCTCTACCTGTGCTCTAGTCAAAGGACCCAAATCAATTGTGTTGATATCATAATCTTCAGGTACAATATCTTCTACATTCTTTTCAACTCTTGGAACAGCTACATGAACCTTCCTTATACCAGTTTCATCATTTGTTATCTTTGAAAGAGTTGTTTTCTTCTTCGGCTTTTCTATTGACATATCTACAAGCACCTCTTCAACTGGAATAGGCTGATACTCTTCTACTTCACAACTCTCCTTGATCCGTTCTTGTAACCATTCCGGCAAGAGGATGAAAGATCCTTTTGTCTTTGAACTTGCCTCTCTTGCATGGGCAATGCCTCCTCTTCAGCTTCATCTTGATTATCAGTATTGCCTTCATCAATTACTTCGGTATCATGTGGACTTGAAGGTATATCCTCAAATGGAATGTCCTGGCCTTCATCTTCATCTTCATGCTTTATATCATTATCCCTTGGAGTACCTCCTGGTTGTCTGGATGAAGCAGTATCCTCTTCCTTTTCTGACTTGACTCCCCTTGTGTCTATTCAAGTCGCTTCCTTTTCTTTGCTTGACTTGAATCTCTTTCATTTTCTTTACTTTGTGAGTCTCTATCAGCTGCACTGTGTTGTACGTGTTTCTCAACTTCTCCCATCTTATACGTGAGCCTCTTTCTTTCATTTATCAATGTTTGCACTTGATCCTTTGCACGCTCCTTGGCGATGGCAATGATTGGTTTGATCAATTCCTCATCATATGTTCTTTCTCTTTCATCCCAATCAATTATATATGGCAAATTTTCCACTTTGTTATACTCAACCTTTGAAAGAGTTTCATCATCATCAAGCTGATCCGATATCAAGACCTTTGTAGCCCTTACCAAATCCCACTTCAGCCTTGAACATTTTTGTATCCTTATATCAATATCGTCAATTGCATCTGCCCAATGATCTTCAAGTTGTTCTATATGTTGATAGGTATAATATGATTGTTTGATTGCTCCATGTGGATCAAAATTCTCCCTCCGTGAATCATGAAGGTGCAATTGATATGCTTGAAGCTCAGTCTCGGAGTGTTCAGCTGCTTGCAATGATGGACATGAATAGTATCTCCCAAGCTTTAGAGGAAATTGCAACCCGGCCTTCTTTCTTGCCTTTTGTAACTTATGGAACTCTAACAGTTGTCTTGATACTTCTAACATCACCATCCTATTAGTAGGATACCTTGGCAATCTATACAGATAGGATGTGAATCCTTAAATCCTTATATAAGTGAATTTATCATATTAAATGTAATAGTGTCCATATTCTTCAATGAAGGCCCTAGCAGCACCTATCAATCTCCATTGCAACTCTCCTCACAATCTCCTCACTATATACATGGCAAATGCATCATTGAATCTCTTGTAATGGTTGATGTTCTTGAGATGAAGCTGTGTAAAACATTGGTGTGATAGGACTTGATTGGATTTAATGCCCACTTCTCCTTTAGAAGTCAATCCTTTGTAGACCACAGTCCTCGCCAATATGTAGACAAGATAGGAAGTCATGTAGAAGGACCTTGACTCGTTGAAATTTTCAAATTGCTCATCAAGGCAATGACATATAACCCCATTCCAATCAATCATCTTATTCTTCGTGAAAACATGATCAAGATATGTATACATCCATCCCTCAAAAGTTGATGATTGAGGCCTACCTGTTACTCTATTCAAAAACATGATGAAATAACTTATCTCTTGCTTGAAATCAGCCTTGTGAAACTTCGGATCTTCGGGATTGTATATCTTTGTTGAGGGATTCGCCATCCACTTCTTCCTTACTTCTTACATGTATTGCTTGGGCTTGGCTTCAAATGTCTGTTGTGCAGTTGTAGGACAAATGAACACTATCTTTCGATTCGGAATGTTGAAGACCTCTTGAATAGCTTCTCTTTGAAAATAAGTTAGAACAGTTCCATCCTTAGCCACAATTCGCCTTCCTTCAACATCATAGCGTTGAGTGCATTCCAACACCAATTCGGTGCACGGCAAGACAGGCGGGAAGCAAACTGCTTGTATGATACCACTTTTAGCAATAGCCTTGATGTCTTCATTCCTTGTTGGTGCGAGCAAGAAGTCTTTGATCTCCTCCAAGTTAGCATGTCCCATGTTGGTGTCTCCTACGTTCTTCCAATGCGTCTCGAGCTTCGACTCCGGTAAGGTTGATTTGGCATCCATTTTGATCATTACTTGATGCTCCTTCGCAGTCATGCCCATTTACCTACAAGATCAATAAACATCTATTAGTGAATTCAAATGATGAATTATCTTTATAAGACTGATTTTTTGTAAGATAAAGCCATGGAAATCTTAAAATCACCTAAGTAAAAAGGCAAATTTATGTAGTTAAAGCAGCTGAAACATACCTCTTAACAAATTTTCAGAATAAATTAAGGCAGATTTCTGTACAATATAAAATACAAATGACAAAAATCAGACTTCCAAATCTGCTGGTCTGCTAAAAATTGCTGCTCCTCTTCTCCTAAAATTCGCTCCTAGACTGATTTGTGAAATGAATGATGAACAAATGAGAGGGCGCTCAAGTTTAAATAGGCCATTTGCCTTGATAAGTGTGCTGGTCGGCCAGGGAAAGGTCGACCATCTTAGCATTTATTTCACTTTTTTTGAAATTTACAAAATTTAAAACCATTTGCCAATCTAGGTGCCAAACTTGAGTGATGAAGGCATGAGATTGCACCTTGCTTATAGGCCATTTTTAATGATTCCAAACATGTTTTCAAACCCCAAAAGTCTTTATGTTCTTAGGCGCATGTTGAGAGTGATACAAGTATGAATTGGCGCCTTGTCTTGGATGAGTGCTTTCTTCATCTTAGGCGCTGATTTAAGGAAAAATGGACTGAAAATTGCGCCTTACTCTTTAACTAGTTTCTTGTCACTCATTAACTTCAATATCACACTCAAATGTTTATGGGATCCTCCTTCACCTTAGGCACCAATTCATGAAGTCAATTTGGATGCTTTTTATCAAGGCGCTGATTTGAAGTTGAGGGAATTGATAATGAATAGGCGATGAAATTAGATGGCATAGGTGAGGATATGTGCCTAGCTCTCCTTAACCTGTTTCTTGGCCTTCTAACACTTCATAACTTCTTATCATATCTTCCAAGAGATCCTTTTATCACTTACATGCTAGATCTCAAGGTTTGAAGCTTCTTATGTTCAAGGCGCCAAAAGTGGTACGTAAAAACAAGAAATTGCGCCTTACTCTTGGAAGATGCTCACTTCATTTCTCATGAATTCAAACTCTTGTGGAGGCTCAACGAAGGTAGCTCAAAATCATCCTTACTTCCTAGGCGCTCATGATGACTAAAACAGCAAGAAATTGCACCCAACCTTGATGTGATGTTCACTAACCCCTTAGGCGCACTTTAATGATGTTCAAGACATGGAATTGCGCCTAGACTTCTTGACTTGTTTCTTAGCATTATGATGATCTCAAACCAAGGCATTGTTCTTCAAAACCCCCTTACTCCAAGGTCTTATCAAAACTCAGGGTTCTTGGCCTCCTATCTCCTAGGCGCATCTTGATGACTATTTGAATGTGAGTTGGCACCTAGGTCTAGATGAGAACTTTCTTCACTTTCATGTGCTCAAATCATTGTAATTGCTCTTAAAAGACTTCACCAAAGCCAAAAACCTTCAGGACTTGCAGACTCAAGTTGATTTCTCCCTAGGCGCTACTCTTTATAGTTCAAAACATCCCTTCAATGTCAAGGCGCTTAAAGGAGGCTCTAGAGATAGAGAAATGTGCCCAAGCCTTCTTAGCCTGTTTCTTAGCAATCCAATAGCTCTAATCACTTGTTTAATCTTGCAAGAGACCACTCTTCAATTAGGCGCTAGCTCTTAAGGCTTATAACTTTTAACCTCCAAGGCGCCAAAATAAGGTTGTACTGATGAAAAAAATGTGCCTCACTTTCAAAATGTTTAATCTCCTTCCAAGGCGCCAAAATGAGGCTTTACATATGCAAAAATGTGCCTTAGCTTGAAATGACCAGAGAGGTTGGATTTAGGCAATTGGAAGCATCTTGAAGGCCTAACTCTTCAGGGCGCCCATTGTTGACTACTTGAATCATTTTCCCATTTAAGGCGCACCTTTAAGGTGTTACAAATGAATATCTGCGCCTAGTCCACACTTAGTCATTTTCTCTGAAAATCTTCAATCTCCAAAGCATAATGAGTTCAAAATATCATTCTCACATAGGGCACCTTGGTTTGAAATAGTTGGAAGCTAGCCTTGGAAAAGGCATTCATACTCAGCTTGCCCATGTTCATCAAGTTATCGATTCTCACCCTTACTGAACCCCTTCATTGGTGACCTAAGGAATGCTCTATACTACACTTGCAAGCTCATCAACAGACTAACTCTGAGATAACACAAACAACTAACCCTAAAACGACTAACCTACCAAGAAAACTGGGGGTCCCCATTTGCAATGGGGCGATGTGTGATTAGGTCACAACACGAGCCTTGACCATTGACAATCTTGCACTGCATGTAGGGCAAAAACATGGTTAGATATTTTCATTTAATTCAAACCCCCAAGGAATAATTTGTACAACATGCATACATGTAAATTCTGTTAGTTTTAGATTTAGTTAGGTCTTATTGACCTTCCCCTTATAAATTGAAGAATGGTTCTACTATACACACTATTTTGTTTTGTGTTGTCTCGAAAGAGACAAATTAAAATGCTTACCAAACATTGGCGCTCGAGAATAGATAGTAAGGCCCCTTGTAAAGTTGACACTAAGAGGCAAGCAGAAAGAAGAGAGAACTTGTAAATTGAACTCCAAGATAAGTATAATTTGTGGTTCTCTCCACAGGCCCTCTTTGTAAATGAAATAAAACCTGAAAGAGCATCTTTGGTGGTGTTGAAGACTTTGACCTTAGTTTTATTAAGGTTGACCACAAGTTGGAGAAGTCACAAAACTCGGAAAGTGCAACAAGTTGTCTCTCCAAGCCATCAAGAGAATTAGAGAGGAGGACCACGTCATCAACAAAGAGTAAGATAGCAATCATAACGTGGTAATGCAGCCAACTATCGTCCACATGAGTACATTATCTAAGAAAATCCTCAAGCTCATCAATATAGGTATCAATGACATTTGGTGAGAGAAGACATCCTTTCTTAACTCCAATAGTACCATGGACTAAGTCAAAAAGGCCATGAGTCGTCCAAACGGCCCACCAACTATTTTATAGAACTGCAAGATCGCAGTAATAAGAGTATCAGAAATACCAATGTCACATAGGTTTTGGAAAAGATGTCATAGAATGGAGTCAAAGGCCTTCTTTGTAATGTCCTCATTTTCGGGTTCTCTTGCATTGCAGTTGGCACTGACCTTCTAGGTGTGTTTCAGCATTATCAAAGGAGTTGTTTGATGTTTCCAACGAGCTCGAGTGGTCTGGAGGACTCATATGCCACTTTTAGATATGATTTTCGGCTTTCGATGTGGTCTCCAAGATTCTTGGAAGCATATATTTTTAGTAAGTCACCCGGTTGGGTCCGTTTATCATCTTTCATCTCCGGGATCACTCCTACCCAGTTAGTTTTCAATTCCGATGCATTTCGGCCATTTCTGCTAATTGGGTGTAATATTCAGTTATATTTAATTAATTTTACTAAGGTTGCTATTTTAATTAAAATATTTAATCGGGCACCTCAATATTATAGCTTGTTGGAAAGAGAACGAAAAGATTTAAATGATGAGACACTAAAAAGTGACTTTCAATGCTGGAAATGTTATAAAAGTAAAATAAATCACTTTTTGGAGTTAAAAGGCTTAATAAATTAATAAAGTGATTTTAAAAGGGAATTTCTGGAAACTTCCCTAAAAAGCATATAAAAAGGGGGATTGAGAGCTCATTTGGAGGATTATGGAGTTTACTCTATTTCTCTTATTGAAACCCTTGTGGCTCTGGAGATCAAACTTGGTTCATCTCAGCCTTCTTAAGGACAAAACCCCTCTTGGAGATGATCAACTCCGGTGGTGAAAGACTCTCCTAGGTGTTGATGTGTTTTCCTTGCACAGACAACGCAGCATAAAACACTCGAGTATTTTATCCTCTCTTGAACAAAATCCCTCAGATGCTAAACTTTGTGATCAACTGAGTAGACTCCAAGGTTCCTTATCTTCAATTCTCGACTTAGGATAGCTTGTTTGGCAAAGATGTGATTTGTTGTTTCATACAAAGGGACTTACACTTTGGTGTTCAACGGTAGGAAAATACCGTTTACACTCGCACAGGTTGTAACAATCGCTTCAAGGCTACACGCTATGATATGGCAATTCAGCTCTTGGTCCTACTCTTAACAATGTTTTTTCAAAAAAATGCAAAAGACTGGGTTTAGAAAGAATATCTAATCTAAGTGCAAGCTATTATCATCAATTCCTGGAAATCTCAACCACGCTTTGCTTCGCCATGAGACAACAACTCCACAAAGGTGATGCAATCTTCTAAGGATAAGCTAAAGGTTTTCAAATTGCTCTATGAACAATCGAAGTGACGCTTGTGATATGTTCAGACTAACCTTACACTACAACTTGCCAGCGACAAATCATAAAAGGTATGAACATATAGAGATTTCACTAAGTAATCGAAAGACAATGACTTTCACCAACTAGAAACTAACAAACTTTGAAAGAAATAAACTAAGTTAAAACATTGAATGCGAGTGAGTACTTAGCAACCATGCAACTTGCAAAGATAACACAATATCACCATGAATAGCTCAACAATGAACTTGTATTAATCTTAGCAATGTCTTAGCAACAGCTCTAATTTGCTCAAAACTCATTATACAAAATGAAGAGGAATGAGGCTTATATAGCCTTCAAAATACAATGAATGGCCAGGATCAATTTAGATTCGATGGCCCAGATCATGCCACATCAAAGGTGGTTATAACAACTTTCTATTATTAGAGATATACAAGAAGCAATAAAGGCACGTTTTCCAAGGTGACACCTTAGCGCCTATGTGGACTGCCAACATGGCATTTATTTCTTATGCTTATTCTTTTCGACCAATGCCACGAACTTTGGAACAACCTTCGCCATGTCAGCAACTGGTACACTTGGCGCGTTCTGAATGGTTCCTTCTACCTTCTTCACATCTCGTGTATGCTCATCAATTGTCCTCTCCCACTCTGCTAGACTAACCTGCTTACCACCAACTAGTGAGATCAAGGAGTAGATATTGTTTAGCTGTTCACCAGAAATGAAATGAATAGAGTTGAAGTAATGAGAATGTAGGTAATTCTTTACGTCATGAAACGCAATCTCTCCCGAGAGTACACACATATCATCCATTACACCAACTATCTTATTATGAGCTCTCTGAAGCACACTATCCACTCGAACACAATCCATTTTAACCTTGTCAAAAAGCTGATCTCTTATATCCATAGTAAAGTACCAAGTAGAGAAATCATATGATGAACCTTCTTCAACTACTCCTTCCTCTCTCAATGCTGATAGTGGAGTGTTCATCAAATCTTCCAAGTGTGGCATATATTCTCTTTTGACAGCATCGAATTGGGAACACGCTGCTGAAACTGCTTGAAGTCTTTCCAACAGCTGAGCAACGGTTTCATACTTTTGGATGAGTTCATCGATGAATGTATCTATTTGATTTCTGACTCTTCCTATCCAGCTTTTCAATTCTTGGGACTGTGATTTCATACCCTCTAACTGAGCAACAGATTCCTGTGAAAGCATGGGAGGTGGAGTAGACGTCCCTTCACGCTGTCGAATTGGATTCATCAATTGCTGGATATACTGCTTGAAGGCGAGGTTTTCTTTCTCCAATCGATCTCCTCTTTCCCTCTCACGCCTCAATCTTTCTTTGACCACTGAAACTGATTCTTCCAACTCTTCAAACTCTTGCTCTTCTATTGTTGGTCCCAAATCCATAGTAGTCACGTCGTAATCTTCAGGAGCAATGTCATCAATTGTTTTCTCTACCCTTGGCGCTGCAATATGCACTTTCCTGGATCCAGAACTGTCTCTTGTAATCTTGGAGAATCTAGTCACCTTTTCCTTTCCTTTGTCTCGCCTAGTC
The DNA here is from genome assembly GCA_027924645.1 of Cunninghamia lanceolata. NCBI lineage: Eukaryota > Viridiplantae > Streptophyta > Pinopsida > Cupressales > Cupressaceae > Cunninghamia > Cunninghamia lanceolata. The sequence continues at coordinate 1,090,904 of BSBN01000626.1, read as the reverse complement.
CTGCTTAACAGCTCTTGTATATTGACCTCTGGCGCTACTTCCACGATCGAAGTTTCCTGTACTCTCTTCCTCAACCATTCTGGCAAGGCAGACAAATCTTCTTGAACATCTTGTTCTTGAGCTTCAACTTCTAATTCCGGTGACGATGCTTCCTCATCAGACGATTCAATGTGTATATCCACTTCAGCTTCTTGATCTTTGGAGGGACTTGATCGAATTTCTTCTGCTAAAATCTCATGCATGTGTTCTTGATCTAATGCCTTTGGATCTCCTTGGTTTTCTCTTTCTTCATTCTCCACTACTGATGTTACATTCATATCTTGAGAAAGACCACCTTCTTGCCTGGAAGAAGTACTAACCTCATGTTGTGAACTCAACTTTGTCTTCTTTTGACTACTTTCTCCATGTGAGTCATCCAGACGCTTCCTCTTACCAGGCTGAGCTTCTTCTCTGGAGCTTATACTATATCCACTAGACTCACTGTGTTGTTCGCTGCTAGATTCACTATCATCCACCTCTTGTGATTGCTGCGAGTCGGTCCCTCCCATCAAGTCATATGTCAAGTCCTTGTTTGCATTCTCGAGCTTCTTCACTTGACGATCTACATACTTCTTGGTGATCTGTATAACTCGCTGTATCCAGTCATCATGACCATCTTCTCTCTCAGCCCAATTGATAATGATAGGTCCTTCCTTGTCAAACATCTTTTACACAAAAAACTTTTCAGTTCCTCTAACTGATCAGGAATAGGCATTATATTACAAGATCTCACCAAATCCCAAGCCATTCTCGAACACCTCCTCTCTCTGATATGCTCATCATCGTCCGCATCTGCCCAATGATCTTCTTGGTGCTCTCGGTGTCTAAACCTCTTCCCAAATGCCTTCCGAATCGTGTTAAATGGATCAAAGTGATCTCGATTCGTGTCATGAAGCACAAGATTGTAAGCTTGAAGTTCATATTCTGAATGCTGTGCAGCTTGCAGTGTTGGGCAAGTTTCCAACTTTCCAACTCCTATCGGAAAACTGATTCCGGCTTTCTTCTTATCTTTCTGAATTTTGTCCCAAGCCAACAGTTGCCTCGTCACCTCTAGTAGTACCATCTTGTCGGTAGGATACCTCGGCAAGCGGTAAGGATAAGATGAAAATCCTTGGATCCTCAAGTAGGTGAACTTCGGAAATTGGATGTACCATCGTCCATATTTGCCAATCAACCTCTTTGCATCCTTCGATAACCTCTCATGCATGTTTCCTTGAAGCTTCCTTACGATGAACATGAAGAATGCATCATTCACACGCTTGTAATGGGCGACAGACTTTAGCTGCAACTGCAGGTAGCAATCATACACGCTGAATTGTTCGGGGCCATATCCTATGTCACCTCTGCAATTCAATCCATCATACTTTCCACACATCGCAAGAATATAGATGACATAGGAGCTCATGTAGAAGGACTTAGTCTCCTTTAGCTTGATCATCTACTCATGAATATTGTTGCTTATGATGCCGGCCCAATCAATCATCACTTCACCCTTGACGATCTCTTGCATGAATACGAACATCCACGCATCGAATGTTGACGATTGTTGACAACCCATGATTCTGTTCAAGAAGATCACCATGTAGCCATACTCCGTGATGAAATCTGATTTATGAAGTTTCTTCGGCAATTTGCTATGATGACTCCTTGGTTGCTTTACCCAATTGACATTTATTTCTTGCTTACAATTACTTATCGCTCCTTCAAACACCCTTTGAGTTTGCTCTTGAGTGTAGACGGTGACCTTCCTATGCTTCGGGATGTTGAATGTTTCGGCGATAGCCTCCCTTCTCAAGTGAGCTGAGACTTCTCCATTGGATGTCTCAATGCATCTAGTCTCTTGGTTGTAATGATCAGCACACTCCCACATAAGCTCGGCACTTGGCAAGGCGGGCGAAAACAAGCTGCTTGAACAATCCCATTGCGAAGCATCTCATGGATGACCTTGGAGTGAGTTGGCTTGTAGAGCTCCCTCTTGATCTCCTCCATGTCGATGTGACCCAAGTTAGTGTCACTCACGTTCCTCCACTTGGACATGATCTTCGTCTCCGGCATGACTCCTTGCTTGTCGCTCTTAATCAAGGCTTGCCTTTCTTTCGCATTCATCCTCTACCTCTTCCTACAAGATAAGACAACACATGTCACTAGGCTGATGTGACATCTTAAAATATGAATTTTTTACTATTTTCCCTATCTCCTTGTGCATGTGGGATAAAAAAATGATTAATTTCAAAATAACATACCTTAGAAAAAGCAGATTTTATGAAAAAAAAATCAGAAATTTAAACAAATTTGATTTTGAAGATTCTTGAAATTTTACTTTTCTCCTTGAAATCTGCTGCTCCTCCTTGCTGCTCTGCTGCTCTGCTGCAAAATCAGAATTAATATTGATTTTGTTTTTGATTTAAAATGCAGTTTTAAACCTTCTTAAATACTAAACTTCACCCTTACCTGAAGTAGGTCGGCCTAGTGTGATGAGGTCGGCCTAAAAAGAGATAAATTCAATGTTTTTTAGACATTTTCCATGTCATCATGCTCAGAGCGCCCTGCTAGGGCGGGTTTGGAGGGTATGTATGGAGTATTTCATGTGGAGACATGAGGTGATATTATCCATGTGTGGGGTCTAAATCCGCCTAGGAAGGGCGGGATTCAAGTATGTGCATGGACTTTTTCTTACTTAGTGATTTCTTGTTGTTGATAGTTCGACCTCCTTTATTGCTTTGTGAAACTCTCAAGAGTATGGGCGGCTTTGAGCATGTTGAGTGGAGTGTTTCATGTGAAAGAAGTGCTTCCTTTAACTCATCCATCTCCTCATGAAGACCTTTATCTTGAACTTCCCTTAAGACTTATGTGACACTAACCTCATCAGTTCATTGATCTCTCCATACAGTTTTGATTGTCTTCTCTCCTAAGCGGGTTTGAGCATGTTGTGTGGAGAGATGTGCGTTAAGGTAACATTGTCCAGGAGGTCTTAAAGTCGCCTAGGGAGGGCGGGATTCAAGGAGATGTAAGGATTTTCCATGAATTAAGCAATTCTTACTTGGTTTTGACAACTCCAGGACACCTTCACTTACTTCCTTGATTGGTTTAAACTCCTTGCATGCTATGTGAAACTCTAAAGAGTATGGGCAGATTTAGAGTGTTTGTATGGAGAGATGTATGCGAAGGCATGAATGAATCCAAGACCCCTTCTTGAGACCGCCCAGGAAGGGCGGGTTTGGGCACATGGTGTGGATTCTCTGTCTACAACATCTTTTCCTAACCTTGATGATCTCCCAAACTTGTCCTTGTATGACTTAGTGTTGGTGAATGATTGATGGAAGTCAGAAGACAAGTTTGGAATGTTTGATGAACCTTATCCACATATCAAGGTGAAATCTACCTAAGCTAAGTGGTATGGAGGATGTCATGTTGAGTGACCAATATAATCCCTTTAAACTTGCCTTGTCCATCCTTAAGGATTTCCACTTATCATTGACTCAACCTTGCAACTTATGTCATTCTTCACCTTGGGCGGGTTTGAGCATGTTGAGTGGGGAATATCATGTTGAAGGTGACACTATCCACAGACGCCCCTTGAGGCCGCCCAAGTAAAGCGGGTTTGAGAGCAATGTGTGGATTTTGGCACTTAGCCACTTCTCATTTCTTGATTTTGACTATTTCCTGCCCTTGTGACATCATCTAGATCATTCTCATCAAGCAACTTTGCATTTTACATTGTTCTTGATCTTGAGCGGGTTTTGAGTGAATGGTTGGAGTGTATCATCTGTTAGGTGACATAGTCCACAGGGTCTTCTTGAGGCCGCCCAAGTAGGGCGAGTTTAGGGGTAACCCTTGGACTTTATCTTGAAACTCATTTGGTTCTCTTCAAACCTTCAAGTTTGCATTGATATACCATCACCTTCTAATGCTTGGCTTGTGAAACATTTAACAAACTTGATCTCTTTTGTCCTAGGGCGGCTTTGAAGGTAGTGCATGGAGAATTTCATGTGAAAGATGACACTATCCACAGACACCCCTTGAGGCCGCCCAAGTAAGGCGGCTTTGGAGATACCCCTTGGATTTGCTTTCAAAATGTCTCAAAAACATTCAATCTTATGCATTTTCATCCAACCTACATGATCTCCTTTGTACTTGAACTCAAAATATTTCAAAATTTGATAAGTCTCTTCCTTGAGCGGATTCAACTGAGTTGCATGGAGAGTGTGATGTGCAGGTGATGAAGGTGTTTAACCCTGGAGCTCAAGGCCACTCATGTAAGGTAGGTTTAGGAGTATGATGTGTATTTCAACACTTAGAAACTTCTTAGCCTCTGGACTTGACTATCTCTTTCCCTTGTGAAATCATCTTGATCATTCTCATCTAACAACCTTGCAAATTGCATTGTCCTTCATCTTGGGCGGGTTATGAGTAAGTGTTTGGAGAATTTCATGTGAAAGGAGATGAAGTTGTCCACCTGGGGCTCTTGAGGCCGCCCAGGTAGGGCGGGTTTGAGGGTGTAGTGTGGATTTTACCTTAAAACTTACTTGATGCATTCAAACCTCCATGTTCTCCATTCAAACTTCATGATATTCCAATGCTTTGTGTTTGAGAGACTTCAAAACTTAATACTTTCTCCAAGGGCGGGTTTGGAGACACTGTCTGGAGAGTTGCATGTAGAGGAGGCAAAGTTGTCCATAAGACCCTCTTGAAGCCGCCCAAGTAGGGCGGGTTTGAGGGTAGCCCTTGGATTTTGACTTGAAACCTACTTAATCCTCTAAACCTTCATGTTTTTCTTGAATTCCATCACCTTCTAGTGTTTTATGCTTGAAAACACTTCAAAAATTGATCATTCTTACTTAGGGCGGTATTGAAGGCACTGTCTAGAGAGTATCATATGGTGATGATGACATTGTCCATGTGACCATGCTAAAGCCGCCCAGATAGGGTGGGTTCAAGAGTGACACTTGGAATATTGCCTATCATCCACTTGACTTCACTCAAACTCATAAACCTTACTTACAGATCACCATACCGTAGTGTTTTGTACATGAAAACCTCAACACTTAACCATTTTTTCTCTAGGGCGGTTTTGGGAGCAGTGTGAGGAGAATTTCACATGGCAGGAGACATCATCCATGAAGACCTTGTGAAACCGCCCAGAATGGGCGGGTTAGGACATGACCTCTGGATTTCCATACTTGAAACATTTCATTCATATCAATCTTGATAATCTCACTCTCTGAATGTCTCTCCCTTCATCCTTGACCAAATAACTTTGCAAATTGAACCATTTGCACCCCTGAGCGGTTCTGGAGGCAGCAGGTGGAGAGTTTTATGAGGCAGGGAACAAAGTCCAAGACCACCTCTTGAGGCCACCCAGGTAGGGCAAGTTTGAGGGTACCCCTTGGATAACTCTTCCAAATGCTATGCACTTTCATCAAAACTTCATCACCTCATTGCATTTTAACTTACTGTAAACTTTATAGAGTGCTCCTTGGGCGGATTGGAAGGTAATGCTTGGAGTATTTGATGTGGGAGGTGAAATAGTCCATAAGGACCTCTTGAAACCGCCCAAGTAAGCCGGGTTTGAAGGTACCTCTTGGATTTTACCTTGAAACTCATTTGGTTCTCTTCATACCTGCAAGTTTGCATTGACATACCATCACCTTCTAATGCTTGGCTTTTGAAACATTTAGTAAATTTGATCTCTTTCACCTAGGGCAGGATTGGCTGCTGTGTGTGGAGAAATCCATGTGGCAGGCAAAATTGTCCAAGACCACCTCTTGAGGCCGCCCAGGTAGGCGGGTTTGGACATGACCCTTGGATTTTGCCTCTTATAGCTCCAAACTCACTTAAACTCAGAGCCAAACATGAAGCCTTTCAATCGTAAGTCAAAACATTACAAGTTTTAATATCAATCCTTTCGCATGAAGACTCTGACCGAGGAGATGTACTTTGTTTACTTCGATCTCGATCACTCAAAGGTTCCTATGAGATATTCTAAGGTATGACACATCTGACTTAGCTAAGACTCAGAAACTAGACCAAACTTAAGCAAAAATTAGGGGGTCCCCATTTGCAATGGGGCGATGTGTGATGAGGTCACAACACCAGGTTGATTGCTGGTAAACTTATTCAGAGTTTACGCTTTGTGCTTCATTGCAGGATTTTGGCACTGTGCAGAAGGGTTTAGCGAAGATCAAATTTATCGAAGATTTGAGACAAATCATAAATTTATATATTTGGAGTTTTTGAGGGTAAGAAGTGTTGATGTTATTGGAATATTTTGTTGTTGTGAGAAATTGTTGATGTTTGTTGTAAGACCATCCTAGGCACCATATTCTACTGCTACGTGGGATTTTTCAGACCTAGTTGCTTGGTTTTTGGATCACGTGATTCCTCCTAAGTGCAAGGCATTGGAGTGTTTGGCCTCTATCGGAGGCGTTCCAAGTATACAAGATGAACGTGGGGGTTTGGAAGGGCAGCCGCTCCCTTCTGAAGGGTTTGATATTGCTTTCCAAGGGACGTGGGAGTTGGGTAGCAAACCGCTCCCCTTCTTGAATGATTTGGAGCTTGGATTCTATGGTGCAGCCATTGGAGGATTGCTTAGTCAGTTTGAAGTTGGTATTGGGCTGATTTTGACAGTTGAGTTAGAGTTTTCACTTCCAGCCAATACCTAGATTTGTTATAGCAGTTCTGGGATTCATGACAACAGCTTATATGTACTTGGGGACTATGTAATATACAGCCCCAAAAATTTTTCCAAAATATAGAACAATGATAAACAGTGTTAGCACAACTAAACTCCTCCGCACTTCTGATCACCAAGATCCCAATTCGGGCAAGGTGAGAGCATACTGTGCTTTGGATTACAAATTAAAACATTGTGCAAACAAGTAAACATTCATCTGCATATGCAGGCATCCACAAACTGTGGGAATTCACCACTTTCAGTGGGTAAATAAGCAAACATGAAAAAGTTACAAAGCCATCCACTTATTCAGTGGGTATTCTCCATTTGTTCAATGGGTAAAATGAACAAGAAAGATAACGATTCTTTTGCCCACACTGGCGGTAAACCATCCAGGGGTTTTTAGTGATTTTGCAAAATAATGAAATGCTTACAACGCATAGAATAATTCAACTCCATAATCAAGAGTAATAGATAGGGTTTAGAACAAGGACCAAGAGGAAGATATGAATCATGATGATCACTTGCACATACACAAGTCAATCAACTCCTTGATAGTACTGATATCTTAAATATACTGATTCTGAGGCAGCTGATTGAAGAACAACTCAGAAAACTCTGATTTAAAACCCTTGGAACAGACATTCATGTCAATGATCAATGGCACCACTAACATTGGAAGAACAACCCATCCATAAACAGTTATATCAGCAGAAAATACATTGCATTGATGCCCCCAAACTGCCCAACATTCACAGACCAGTCAAAATCACATTCAATATAGGCCATTATATCTGTTGTATGGCACCATGAGACCCATCCATAGAGCCATTAAGAACCCAATACCAAAATCTCAGAGAAAACTCTTATACAGCCCTCCTCCACATGTCAAAAACACTCTAAATCCAATTCAAACAGACTCATTGCAATAAAGATTCCATCTGAAATTTATAATATGCAGCTACAGGTCTGTACGGCCATGAATAATACAGATTACATGCAGCAATCTAAAAACAGCACCATATGCATTTAAATCAGTTTTAAAAGAGGCGTCTAGATCATACAAAATATCCCAAACAACTTGTATCCAAGTCATCAACAATAAACTCTAATCAACATCTTTCCAAATCTGTATTGTACGGCACTGGAAAGCATTAAAAACATTAAATGTGTCTAAGACTGCCCAGAAATATAAAGGAGTGATCAAGATTGCTTGACAATTGCTAAACCATAGCATCCCTTATGATACTTGCACCAAATAATAAACATACAGTCCAAACTTGAAATCATGCCCTTGAAACTGTACGGCACTGATTATGGTATGGATGCAACAGAAAATCTTTAGACTGAATTTAAACCCTTCACAAACTGCTCAGAAATTGATGCCATCACAAGCCAATCACATTCCAATCTTTATTTGCAATCAAACAATAAAAGATAACTCCAATATCAAAATCGTACTATCTAGAGAGGTACGGACTGCATAGTACGGCCAGTTTGGCATACAATGAAACATCACTAAAAACTCCACTCTAAATGCATAAAACTTAAAAAAACATTCTACAATCAACATCAAAACCAAAATATTACAAACTCCTTGAAGCTCAATAGCAAACTTTGTATGAACTTGCTCCAATCTCTGTCCTCAGCACAATGGTGATTTCTGTACGAAACCACACAAACTTCAGCTAGGGTGGATCTCTCACCACCGAAACCGATCTACTCCAAGAGGGTTTTCGTCCTCAAGAAGAATTTCTACAAGAGGGTTTCCGTCCTCAAGAGAAAATGGAAGAACTCGCAAGTTGATTCCGGCAACATAACAATACAAATCCTAAGCCTTTTTTAAACAATGAGCCCAACTCCTCTTTTTATAACTTTTTGAGAGAAATTAAATATTATTTCCTTTATCCCTTCATATTTCTCCTCAAACAATATAAAATAATTCCTTATGTGTGTACAACTTAAAGTCACCACTTTTAATTAAAAGCACTTTTTAGCTCCAAAGACCCCTTTATCAAAATAAAGGAAATATCCGCCTCGCAAGGCCCCAAAATGATGCATCCATGATTTAGAACTTTTTTTCCTCTTTCCAACGAGCTATAACACTTAGATTTTTATTAATTATTTTTACCCCTAGGAGCTTAAGTGAAAATAATAATTAAAATAGCTCATTAAATAACACCATTTTGCGGAAAATCCCAAACACCACCAAACTGCAAAATTAAGCATACCAACATACTCCATGATGGTTGGAAAGATGAATGATGCCTTCCGGACGACTTTCCAAAAATAGACGGCTTCTCCAAGAATCTTGGAGAGCAAACCAGGAACTCGATCAAACATCAGAAAGCATCACAATGATCATAAGCACCATCTGAACTCAAAGCCATAACCAAATGCTCTGTAAAATTGATCTGTGGCCACTCCAAGAACATTGGAGTTCTCCCAAACATGTCGGATAACCACTAAGGGACTAAGAATAAGCCAAAATGCGCACAAAAGCCTATGCGCCAAAAAAGGGACATTACAGACTACATGTTTTCATTGTGGGTATGTTCATTTGGCATTGTACTCCCATTATTGATGACTGAACTTTGTAACAGTGAACTATTCTATCACAGATCAATATATTGTTGTTGGATTCAAGGTCAGATTGTGCTTCATTGTTATTTCTATTTCATGCAAAGTGTTTGAAATAATGTCTATGTTGTTTATCTGCAAATTCGAGATATTTCTTGTGTACTTTCAATTCCCAACTGCATATTGAATGATCCCAAACACAAATACATTGAAATGCATTGGAAACAACACCAAAACAACAAAACAAAAAAGTGTTTGACGAAATGTCAGCTCACTAGAAGTCAATAATCTTACTGGGTGTTTGAGAAAAAATTGTTCCAAACTAGGGTGGGACATTACATTCTTAAAGTCCACAAAACATCAGAAAACTTTAGAAGACCAATGAGGAGCCTCCTAAATCATAGCATGGAGTGTGAAAATGATGACAAGGAAAAAATTCTGACCATCTCAAACTTGTCAAGAGCCAAACACGACCTGCTACATGATATCCAATGTGTAATGGTATCAAATGAACCAAACTAGACATTAAGGAATTAGTCTAAAAGCGATGAATGAACTTGTCCATCAACTCTATTTGCATTATCATTTCCCATATAATCCTCTTATGCGAATGTAGGTGAAAAGAGCTTTGTATTTTCAGTACTTAGAGGACTATTTATAGTTGATATAAGTGCAACAAAAACTTCCATAAAAACAAGAGAAAGCTAAAAGCTCTTTCTAGGAACTAATTATCTACCCAACTGTTAATGGCAATCAGCTACATTTCTTATTCAAACCTACTGAATATGGAAATAAAAACTAGCAATATATCTGCCAAATATGAATTGGAATGGAAACTAGATGGACCTCTTTTGTAGGCAATTCATACCACATATCAGATGGTCATGGAGGGGAAGGACTTTGACCTATGTGAGTATTGTAGTGTGAGTTCTTCGTCTTTTTTAAATTTTCTGGCAGTGGGGACAAAACGGAACTAGTAAAATCACTCAGTAGTAAATCGTGTGGAAATAATACCAAAATCTTAAGTAGGACAGCACTACATTATCTAGACAGATGCTTATATTTGCCCTATGAGCAGTTTCAAGCATGTACAGATCCGCTTCATAAAATCCTTTTAAGTGTCAGCATTCCCTGCACAGAGAATAGGCGATGTTGCAATCCCACCAAGGAAACAACACAGAAACAATAGTTGCTTCAACAAATAAAACTGAGCTGAAATAATAGAAAAAAATAACATGCACCTCTCTTCAAGGAACCAATGCTCACAGCATCAATATAAAGAACCATTCACATACATAGGATCTGTAGATACGCAAGGCATCCCATATTCTTTATTTAAGTACATCACTGTCATGTAGTCCACTTCATAATAAGGAATTAAAGAATCGTAGATTTATGTTGATAAGCAATAATCAAGTACATACAGAAATGAAACCAAAGGCTAGAAAATTCTATGCACACAAGGATAACAAGGTGGAATATCTCTAGAAAGGCCTCAACCCCTCATTAAGCACGATCTTTGTAGTCAGTGTATAATGTCGATTCTTATATTTGATAATATGGGTTATCCGACTATGTAATCCAACTATGTATTAATTGTCTGTCGGCTCTCATGTAGTTGAGAGTCAGTTAGAGTCGGTCAGTTGATGATTGTGTTCCTCTTAGCAACCGTCGGGTCTTTTAAATAGTCTTTGTATCGTCAAAGAAAGTAGTATGATGTAGTCGGATCGACTTTGATCCTTGGCCGACCATCTCTAGTCTACTTTTGTAATAATTTCATGAGCGAATAAAGATATACTTTTACTCCTCTATCTGGTATGCATTGTAAATTCTGTTCATTATTGCAAGTATTCATTTATTAGATAGGCAAGTAGACATTGGTGTCGTTGCCTTAAAAGAAATCGGGTCTGATATAAGAGATTCATGCCCTTAGACCCCAATAAAGGTGGGAAGAGACCACGTGGTCAGGATCAAGAGATCAGAAGATCTCTTAGGCTGGTAGAACAAAGAGAACGCAAAAGAAGACTAGGAGAGATCGTTGAAGTTCGAAGCCGAAGTCCATCCTGAAGTAGAAGTTAGAGTCGGAATGTGAGTGGGAGTTTGTAACAACCCTTGTTCTTCTCAACTCTGATTATGCTGATAATTTTCTAAATGTGTTCTTTTGAGTGGTTTTGTTTTTGTTTTTTCAACAGTATATTTGTATTTTCTTGGAATAATGCAAGGCAAGATGAATAATGCAAGGAAAGTAATAACAACTGGAAATATACTGAAAGATAAGAGCTGCAAATGACTTTTATTAACTATGAAATATATACAACTTTTATTCTCAATTGTTCATACCCGGAATCCAAAGCTTTAATTATTAATGGTTTTGGAAATGACTGCAGCTGTGAATATGGCTGGTAATCAGGTTGATCTGCAGCAATGAAGGATTTCTCCACCAAAATAAGTATGCAAAATACCTTATAAAGGCTGGCCACTCACATTGGAGGAGATAGAAGCTCAAGAAAGAAGGCGTTTCACCCAAGGAAGATCCCGCCCCAGCTGGAGATGGTACGGCTGCTGCAAGTACAGCAATACGGCCTCTAGAAAGATTGTTGGGAATTAATGATGGCAGCCACAAAGCCAATTCAGCAATAACTTTTCAATCTGCCTTAAACCCTAATGAATTTCCACCAAATGTATGCACAAATATGGCTCCTGAATGAAGCCAACTCAAACAACAAACTTCAATGGATCTCTCACCACCTCAGAATGCATTAACACTGAAGATTGCACGTTCTCCAATGCCTAGTACAGCTGAAACCCTTGTCCCAATTGCACAAACTCCAAAGATATTAATTGCCAAGTCAAATGCTCATTCAATAATGAATCTATTTGCTTTTTTGTGCCCTTTTTATAACTTCTCCAAATGAAGTGTATTTAATTTGCCTTCGAAGTCCACCTTTTTAATTAATAAAGTATTATATCACTTTATTAATTTCCATTTAACCCTTATATCACCTTTCATAATAAAGTCCCCTTTAAATAATGACCTTATGTTATAAAATGAACCATATATTATAAGGTCATATAACTCATTAATTGATTTTAAAGTCAAAATGACCCCACTTACATAAGGCTAAGTTATAACCTTATAATATACCTTTTATAATTAAATATCATTTAGGCCACTTTAAAATTAATAACTCCTTAAATACTTATGATTTTCTAATTCCGTTTGAACAAAAAGGTTCACCATGATACCCTCTATGTATCCACCCACCTTACCAAAATAGCAGGGGTCCATCTCTACAACCACAGATTCACTATAAATAGTAAATCCCTCATTACCTGATCAAACCAATGGTGTAAGGGATTGACACTGCAAATGAAGCCTATTCAAGTGCCCTGCTATAGCTAGTAACCCTGACTGTCCTGAAATAGTCAACTTACTATAAATAGTAAGTGTGTGAATCTGAATCAAACAAAGGCTAAACCTGAACTCTAGATAGGAATAAGCCTCCTGCTCTGCCAACTGTAACCCTCTAACCATCTGCCTTAGCCTACGAGGGCCAATAATAGACTAATCCCGTCACAAACCATGGTGAGCTAAAATGGGGACATTCCAGAGTTGTAGTCGGATGTAATGACCACACTAGTTTTTTCTAAATAATTTCAACTAAAATCAAAGCACAAGCAATCTCCGATACACTTTTTGATCACCAAGATCTCAGAATGGAGAAGGTGAGAACATACGGTGCGTAGGATCACACTTCTCTAAATCAACTGCTACTGAATGAGAGTGCAATGCAAGATGTTCATAAACACACCAGGCGTCCACGACGACCACATGCCACGCTTATTCAGCGGAGTGTGTTATATGCAAAGTCACAGATATGCATGCACTAGGCGGCTAAGCCGACCACATCTACGCTTGTCCAACATTGTGCATGATGCATTACAGAATGAGATCACACAAGGTGGCAAAACGACCTATCAACGCTTATTCAGCAGACGTGTGATTGATGCAAAGCCACTGGCAGAGTGTGCATGCCAAACGAGTTGTCATGTATGCTATAGAGTATTGGCAGTAAACTGACCAATATTACAGTATGAATGCACAAACATTGATTCCACCGGCAGTACTACCTTCTGAGGTTACAAACACATAAGATTTAAACACTATCTACACAATCTAGAGCATATAAACCACTTCAAACTGAGATGATATTGATCTGATATAAATTCCAGTCTGCTGGTACAAACAAATCAGATTGCCAAATGTCCAGAAAACAAGGGTATTCCATATAACAATAAGTCACAACTAATAGATAATGAAGTATACCATTGGGGAAGCCACCCAGCTGAAGGTGGATGTCTGATATGAAGCTGATCACTCTGATATACTGCTGTTCAGGACTGATAATACTGTTGTAGCTCTGCTGAAACCATCAACCAGCACCCCCAATACACTCAAAACACTTCACCAACTTCGTTTCCCAACTCCAAATCAAAACATAAGGCAAGAACAGCCCTAGGTGCCATCAAACAAGGTGGAAGACGCCAAAAAAGTGAGGCGACCAGCATTCTAGAACCCTCACACCTCCTGGTACTGTTGTACGGCCAGCCATGGAAGAGGATCAGAAGCCAAATACATAATCATTCTTTCATTTCCAAGTGAAAGAGCAAGGGAAAGGGCAGCGAATAATTTCCCAAAACTCACGCCCTCCTTCAACACATGGTACGGCCTTCCTGCTGTACGGCCTGCCCTAGCACACACAATTTTCACCAAATCTTAGCAAATGCACACCCAATGTAATATCCCCAATGGGATCTGCCCTAAATTCTGATTTTTATTTTTCTGATTTCTGCCCTAGTTTTCTGCACTTTAGATTTCTGCTCAAATCCTAGAATTCTGATTTAATTTTCTGATTTCAAATAAACATGGACAACGAACAAATATGCATCCAAATGCTCAAATAATATAGCAATAATGAACCCTTATGATTATATCTTCAATCACGAACTCATCCAACAAGATATGAGATCAAATTGCAAACATATATATGGAACAAATCTGATTTCTGAATTATTCAGTCTGCTGCCACAAATCAGAACTTCTGAATATGCAATTACATCAAAATACATAGGCCAAACATGCCCAAATACATCTCAGAAATCTGCCATTACAAATCAGACCTATCAATAGGTTTGTGCATACCAAAATGATATATAATGAAGCTCCAAAAACCCTTTACAATGGTGATGCTAGGGCTGCTGCTTGGATTAGGGTTTAGAAACCCTCAAAGATGACGAATTTGCCTCCAAAGACCAAGTCGCCCTCCTCTAGATGTGGCGCTCCAAATTAGGGCAAGCCCTAATGCAATGAACATAACAAATGCCACCAAAATGATCCTCCAAATGTGGTGCACAAGTCTAGGGTTAAGCCCTAGTGCCAAATGAATGCAAATGCCACAAGGAACTCTCCTCCAATGCTGATCTAAAATCCGAATATGCAATCAAAGCTCTCCTCCATCACAAGTCGCCAATGAAGTGCAATTATGAACTCCGTATGAATCCACCTCCAAAGTGTGATTGGGTTTTCATCCAATCCACTTATGTTCCTTAGGGTTTTCGTCCTAGGTAGGTGTTGTACCAAAAATGGCAGCCAAGAGATAAATCTCCAAATGAAAGGAATGTGAATGAATGATGATCAAATGAGCTCAAACTTCTTATATTTATACATGATTTTACCTCCTCAAGCTGGCCGACCTCATGTAATATTTCTTTGTCATGTCCCCATATTAAAGCCTTGCTTAAATTGAAGATTTAAACAATATATTTAATTACACATAAATATTAATAATTAAATATTAATAAGTTATATAATATATTATCATATTACATGAATATAAATATCAAATATTATTATTATTATACTCATAAGATATTAATAGATATAAATATTATTATAATATATATTATTAATATGAATTAATTAATTAAAAAATATATATATTATATATTAATATTATAAGTGACTAGATATTAAATATAAGAGGGAACCAATGTATGTGACTCTTTGAAGAGTCACTATTCTTCGTAAGAGGCATAATGGAACATATATAATATAAATAGCAGCAGCGAGGAATGAAAGGGATCAGATTTGGGATATACGAAAATAAGGAAGTCTAAAGTAAGCAAACATAAGTCTTCAAATATGAAAGTCAGAAAGTATGGAATAACAACGATGAGTCAGCAAGGATAAAACAGTCAGCAATTATGGGTAGCGATTACCATATAGCTTGCATTTAATTTAAGAGGAAGTATTATAAATATATGGAAAATAAATTAAAAAAAGGAATATCAACATTATAAATAAATATAATTAAATCCGCATTATATTTATATATATATTCCTGAGTCATAAGTAGGAAAGATATCATAAATACATATAGGGAGGAATTATTCAATAAAAAATAAATATATATATACAATAATATTAATAAAATCTATAATAATATAATATAGAGATATTATTAATATTATAACAAATACTATAATATATAAATATTAAAGAATAGGTGAAAGAGAATAAAATCAAGTGAGCAGATTCAACAAGCCAAGCAGCATAAAGAGGTAAGTACACTTTCCTTATTAATAGGTTAGGTGATATAAATGTTGTAGAAGAATAATATGAATATAAATAAATGAATATTGCTCATATCAGCATAATAATAATTGGACTATATTACCATCAATGATGTATATACATTCATTCTCTATAAGTATGCATATAGAATAGGTATAATAATATGAGAATAAATAAGAGTGTAGAAATGAGGTAAATCTGCATACATATATGAATGGAATATGGATATAGATGTGAACATTGTTAAATTGAATACAATGAAATGAATGTTGTAATTCAATGAATGTGATAGCTAAAATCCTTAGACAATTAAGTGTATGAACAAACGATAAGTTGGAAACATTATATATGGACATGAATATACAACTTAAATATGGATGAATAATGATTATATTGCTAATATGATGAAGTGAAAAGAAAATGAAACTCTAATGTTCTCTTTTGTGAGTTGAATTGTGTAAGGTCAAAGGAAAAATCGGGACTCACTAGAAGGGGACATTACATTCTTTTTTTATTTTTCATTTTATTTCTTTTCTCCTAAGCCGACCTCCTTCTGGGGGCCAAACACAAAGAAATGACCTTATTTTATTTTATAATATTTTTCCCAATTTGGACGAACCTTCTTGGGAACCAATAAATGCCTCCTTTGACCTCTCCTGGGTCATCCACCATCAAAAGAAATTATTTTGCATTATTTCATATTTTCGAAGGCATCACAAAAATACTCAAAGTCATTTCCCATCATCAATAAGCCTGGCAAAATTAGTTAAATACACGATTTAACTAATCAAAATATTCCCTTGCTTCTTCAACCTAGCCCACGAGAATAAAATAGGCTAGCCGACTCTGATGGGTTATCACTCAAAAAAAGGGGACATTACACCCAAAGACACTAAAAACTGCACTTCCAAAAAACTAATTCAAAACACATCAAAGATATCCAATAACAAACCACTATGAACAAACTCCATTGAAGCACACAGGTGATTTCTGAAGTAAAATCACTCTTGACCAACTAGGGTAGGTCTCTCACTACCGAAACCAATTATTCCATGAGGTTTTTCAAGCCCAATTAGTTCCAAGCTCACAGGCTCTCACACAAAGAAAAAGCAAATATCATATCAAACACATAAACCTCCAAATGAGCTCAAAAACCTCTTTTCTAGACACAGAATAGGGCGCCCAAGAAGAGAAGGATATATGTTATTTTTTGACATTATAAAACATAAAATACTCCTCAAAAGGGGACGCCTCTTTTAATCTAATGCCATCGCCCATTTTCATGTGAGTATCAAAGAGTATTTTTCATTACCTTTCCAAAGAGCTATTACACTTAAGTTATGTTTTAATATTTCCCCACAATAGATAACCTAAGTGAATAATGAATTAAATAACATAAAAATTCACCCAACTTACGAAAAGTCCCAAAATGATGCAACTCGCAATTCTAACCATACCAACATAATCTTGAAGACTTGGGACAATGATCGGAGGCAACCGAGTGACTTTCTAAAATTAGCCTGCTCCTCCAAGAAGTTTGGAGAGCTCTCAAAAAGTCGAAAATCAGTTCTAAAAGCACCAAAAGACTCCATCTAACCAACTGAACTCAAAACCATGAGCAATTGCTCTGCAAAGCTGATCCAGTGCTCTCCAAGAACTTTGGAGTTCTCCCTTGCACACCAATTAGCTTACAGGAAACTCGGCAATAGGCTAAATGTTCACAACTTGGCTAAGCGCCAATTGGGGACATTACATCAAGAGCGGGAACACATTTCCACTGAGTCATAGTCGGGAGAGGGAACACATTTCTGCGGAGGAGGAAATCACCAGGGACTTTCCACTGCTAGACGACGTGTGGATTGATCTTTCCGATCAAGTTGAAAAGTCAAGACAACCTTCTTTGGACGAGGGAAGTTGGAAGTTGGAGTCAGATTCCTTCATAGAAGTGTATGAGAGCAACATTCGAGGCATCAAAGGGTTGTCAATTGAAGGATAAGAAGCTGAGCCAAGGGTGTATAAAAGAAAATCTGAAGGCGAAACAAGTGCATAGAACACTAACATTGCGAGAAGAGTGGAGGATTCTCACGTGGCCAAGAGTACGAGAGAAGCACCAGAACGTTCAAATCAAAACTTCCCAGCAAGTAGGTTCTAAGCGCGAGGTTTGCATCAGAACAAAACCATGGTAAGTCCCAATGGAGAAAAGCAAAAGTTGCCCAAGTTTACAGGCAATGGATTAGAGAATCCCGTTAGGCGCTGTAAGACTTGTGAGATAATCTAGACAACAGATGAGCAAGATGATAAAGCAATCTGGTTATAGTCTTTTCTAGCCACCTTGGGAGGTGTAGCAATTGACTAGTATACTGAACTTGACCAAGCCTCCCGAAACACATGGGAGAGTTTAAAGGCCTTTGAACAAGAATTTTAAATTGTTGTGAGATGATAATGAAATAGTAGCCAAAATTTACAATACCAAGCAAGGTAAGCATGAGAACATACGAGCTTATAACCGTAGACTTAAAGAACTACTTGTAAAATTAGAAAAAGAACATGTTGACAGTCTCAAGAAAAGATAGTTCATCAAAGGTCTTATTCCATCATTAAGAAAAAAGATTAAGATAGTACCACCTTCTTCGTACATAGAAGCCTACAATCGAGTGATGGACATAGAAAGTGAAGACAAAATGTCCTCCCGTAGTAAAAGAAAAATAGAGGAAGATGGTAGTTCAGATGGCAATAATGATAGTGTGTCAAGAATGATGCAAGCACTCCGGAGGGACATGCTTCGGATGACGAAAAAATTGAAGATCAGTAAAGAATCCACTGAACTTTGGTGTAGTGAGTGCAAAAGTGAAGGTCACACCAAAGGTAACTGACCCAAAAAATTGTTTTGTGAGATTTGCCAAGTTATAGGTCATTCGATAAAAAAGTGCATGTATAACTTGAAGACTAGGAGTACACAGGTATTCTTCACAAAGGGAGAGTAGTCCACTCCGTCAAGCCACAAAACGCATCTCCAGGTGGTTATCAAAATCAAAGAGGACGAAGTCAAATATAGTACGACTCCAAAGGACGTCCGATCATACAGTGCCGACAATGTAACGAATGGGGACACTATTCAAGAGACTGCCAGAATAAGCAAGACAAAGTGCAATTACTATGCAAGTGGTGTGACCCTAGAGACCATGAATACACTGGATGTCCGAAGCAAAAGGCCAACATCAACCTGACTGATGTTGGCAGGCAAAATGAAGTATTGGTCATTACTCGAGCCCAAGCAAAGAAGGTTGTGTACCTGGACCCATGTACAGAACAAGCAAGATTTTGTGAAGCAAGAGCCAAAGTGGAGCAAACTATGGATGACAAATGATGCCACTCACATGCAAACACCAATACAACAACAAATCAATTACACTTTGAGAAAAATATTGCACGACAAGTACTTCAAACTACCGTACCAATTAAAGTAGTGGATTTATTACAATGTATTCTGGAACTCCCAAATGTTATTGTATCAAGGAAGAATGAGACAGTGCATGCTACTGCCAATTTGGAGTCCGGCGAGAATGAAGACCCAATAACCGAACCTCCGCTATCAGACAACCAAGTAATTGATCCCATGTTATTAACAGTTAGCACAACAAAGAAACCAACGGTGGTAAATATGGAGATCCTTGGAAAAATCTCATCAATACAATTATTGATGGCAGGTCTAATGTGAACGTACTTCTGGAAGATACTTGGAGACGTCTAGGTAAGCCGACTCTCTGGCCCCCAACTTTTCAACTGGTGGGTGCAGATCAACATGGTATTAAGGTACTTGGTGTTTTAATGGGCCAAAACGTAATTATAGTAACCCAAGTTTTTTTGTTAAATTTTGTGGTCATTTCAGTAAAAAAGAAAGTGTACGATGCATTGTTGGGTCGGGGTTGATTGGTAGCAGCTAGAGCCGACCACAACTGAAAAAGAATACAATCTCCATTGAAAATAAAGGTCGGAAGTGTTGATGTGTTTTCCTTGCACATACAACGTAGAATAAAATACTGATGTACTCTATCCTCTCTTGAACAAAATCCCTCAAATGCTAAGCCGAGTGATCAGATGAGTAGACTCCAAGGTTCTTCATTAGTTACTTTTGGGTTTTGCGACTTGGGATAACTTAGCAGTAGGATGTGAATTACTGTTTGACACAAAGGGACTTACGTAAATGTTCAACAATAGGAAACTTGTTTCTCTTGGATAACATGCAACATAGCTTCTTCGAAGGTTTAACAATATGATAACTTGAGATATGGCAATGAAAGCTCGAGTCTAAATCTAACAAGATTCTAAAAAAAATGCAAAAAGAAACGGGTTTAGAGAACTCTAATCTATATGCAAGCAATCACCACTAATTCATTGGAATCTCAACCACACTCTGCTTCGCCATAAGGAAATAACTACACAAAGGTGATGCAATCTTCTAAGGAAAAAAATAAGATTTTCATATTACTTATGCGCATAAATCCTCACAAACATGAAGGTAAATGATCATAAAGTAATTGAAGTTAAGCTCAGACAAGGTTCAAACTAACTATGCACTACAATCTGCCATCGACAAATTATAAATGGTATGAACTATGGAGACTCCAAACATGAATCAGCAACAACTTCCATGGAACATCAAAACTAAATTGCTGAAAATAAACTAAACTAATCTTATTCTATGAGTGACCACTTAGAAACCATGCATTCATTTGAAACAACACAAAATCACCATGAAGAATTCAGCAATGAGTTTGTATTTATTTCAGCAGAGTCTTGAGCAACAATTTCTTATAGCATTCCCCCCTTCAAATGAGAGCAAAATGAGGCTTATATAGCCCTCAAAATACAACGAATGGCCCAAATTAAATCTAGGAATCAAAGGCCCATATTGTGCCACGCAGGCAAGTGGTTACAAAATACTAATATTAGACATTGCATTTATGATACACTCACTAAGTGGAGTGTCCTCCTTTATGACCTTCCTTTTTTGTGACAAATTTCACAAATCTCGATATGACACGTGTAACCTCCTCCATAGGGACACTTGGCAGAACCTGAATGGTGCATTCCACAATTTGCAGCTCCTTTGTGCATTCGACAACTGTCATCTCCCATCCATCCATGGATGTTTGAAACATGCCCATGAAAGTGGAGTGTGCAAACATCATCCAACAACTCTCTGGAAACAATCTGTGTATGCTGAAAATACCTTGTATGCATTTTATCTTTCAGCAAGTATTCATCAATTTCTCCATTGGAGTCAACTATCTGGTTTATAGAAACAAGTATTTTGCTTTGAATTTCTTGAAGTGCTTCTCTTGTAAGAGTGCTGTCACTTTCAATCTTGCGAAGAATTTGCTCCTTTATGCTGAGGGCACAATACCAAGAAGGGAAATTGTATGTTGAACCATGTTCGATCACTCCTTCATCTATCAAAGTGGCACTTGGAGTACAAATCAGCCTTTTCAACTGAGGCATAACCTTTTCTCTTACAACTCTGAATTTTGCACAAGACATCAGAACATTCTGAACTCTATCAAATATTGAAGAAGCCTCCTTGTATAACTTCACAATTTCATCAATGAATCCATCAGCTTTGATCTTGAAATCTGCTGCCCAATCTTGCAACACTTGAGATGAAGATCTCATTTCCTCCAAATGTGCTACAGACTCCTGCGAAAGCAACACAGGTGGTGCAACCATCTCTCCTGCTTGGCTTACTAGCCTCATCAACTGCTGAATATAATGCTGAAATGCCAGGGTGTCCCTCTCCAACTGGATCCTCTGTTCTTGTTCCTTCTTTAGTCTTTCTCTGATGATTGCAACTGAATCTTCTAATTCTTCTATCTCTTGCTCCGTTGTGGCTGGTCCCAAATCAACAATACTAATATCATATCTACTTGGAACACCATCACTTGCTTATACATTGATTTTTGGGACAGCAATATGCACTTGCCTTGACCCAGAGCTGTCTCTTGTGATCTTCGAAAATTTAGTAACTTTTTGCCTTCCTTTGCCTGGTTTGACTCTGCTCAACAAGTTTTCCAAACTCAGGATGGGTTCTCTTTCAACAATAGACTTCTCCTTGACCCGATCCCTTAGCCACTCAGGTAAGTCAGACAAGTCTTCCTAATTTTCTTCTTGGACCCTCTTCTGTTGAACAGTAGGAAGAGCTTCCTCGTCAAAATCATACAACTCCTTGTCATTTTGATTTTCAACTTCCACCTCTATCATGACTACCTCTTGTTCCTTAGATGGGTTTGACGAAACTTCATCAATCTGATTACCTTGTTTGATGCCTTCATTAGTTTGCATTTCCAAAGCCACCTGTTCATCTTGCCCTGCTTCATCTTCTTCAATATCTATTATATTGTTATCCTCTTGTCTTGCAGAAGTGTTGGTTGCCTTTCGATCATTGTTTTTCGCCGTCTTACTTGGCTGAATATCTTCATGCCGATCAGCACCTTCATCTTCTGAATCACTGGAATTACTGGAGTCACTGCTTGACTCACTACTTGAAGTATCCTTGGACTGATGCGCACTAACTCCTCCCATCAAATTGTATGTAAGATGAACATTTTTCTCCTTAAGCCTACGGATTTGAAAGTCCACATATTTCCTTGTATGTGTTACAATGGGCATCATTAAGTCATCATTACGTGTGACCTGTTCGGACCAATTGATGGTAAAAGGCTTGTTCTTTTCTTGATCATATGAACTCTGTGACAGTCTTTGTGATCTTCCTCAAGTTGATCTGGAATGTTAATTACTCCTGTTGCCCAAGCCAAGTCCAAAGATAATCTATAGCAGCTTTTCCTCCTTATCTCCATATCATCGCGTGCATCCTCCCAATGATCTTCGAGCTGTGGTCTGTGCTCGTATTTACTCCCAAATTTCTGCCTAACTACATTGAATGGATCAAAATTGTTGCGTGCATCATTGTGGCGCACTAGATTATAAGCTTGCAACTCTATCTCTGAATTTTCAACTGCTTGCAATGACGTACAAGTTTCTAGTCTCCCAATGCTTATTGGAAACTTCATTGCAGTCTTCTTTCTTTTTCTTTGAATCTTGTCGAATGCAACCAGCTGTCTCGTCACTTCCAACAACACCATTCTATCTATGGGATATCTTGGCAACCTGTAAGGCAATGATCAATAGCCCTCAACACGGATATATGTGAATCTTGGAAACTGAATAAACCACTTTCCGTATTTTGCCACGAAATTCATAGCCTCCTTCGACAATCTCCTGCATGTGTTGCCTTGCAACAATCTGACAATATATATGGAAAATGCATCATTAAACCTTTTGTAATGGGATATAGCCTGTAAGTGCTGCTGAGGATAACAGTCATAAACTTTGAACTGTCCATCTCCGTTTCCAACTCTCCCCTTGCAATTCAGTCTTGGATATCTCTCGTTTCTAGTGAGCATATATATAACATATGAGCTCATATAAAATATTTTTGTTTCCTGCAAACTCTTCAACTAATCATCAATATTGTTGCCGATCATTTCAGCCCAATCTATCATCCTCTTTCCACTTATGATTTCTTCGATAAAGAAGAACATCCAGGGCTCGAAATTTGCTGATTGCGGGCAGCCTATGATGCAATTCAGAAATACAACCATATAATTGATCTCCAGATGAAAATCAGATTTGTGAAGCTTCTTAGGTACTTTGCTTACATGTGGCCTCGGTTGTACCAACCAATTGCTATTTATCACTTCCATGCACTTTTCAGGCCAGCTAGATAAAGTTGCAGAGCAGTCTCCTTGGTACAAAAAGTAGTAATTTTGTATGAAGGAATGTCGAAAGCCTCTACAATCGCCTCTTTCCTCGGATGAGCCAGTACTTTGCCCTCTCTGGTCATAATGCATCTCTTTTCGTGATTATAATGCTTAGCGCATTCCAACATCAACTCCGAACACAGCATCGCATGCGGGAAGCAAGCAGCTTGAATAATCCCGTTCTTCAACATTCGCCTGACCAAATCCGAAGGATTGGGTTTATATAAGTTTTGTCGAATCTCCTCCATGTTGGTCCTCCCGAGATTGGTGTTGCTGAGATTTTGCCATTTCGATGTGATCTTCGTTTCCGGCCACGTTCCCTTCATATCGCTCCTCATCAATGCCTGTCTGTCTTTCGCACTCATCGCTCACTTGCATGAATATCCAGAATCAACATATTGAAATAATGCTTTACAAAGGTGCAAAAGGACAAAATCCCATTACTTAACATATGCGGGATTTAAAATATGCAATTTAGAATCACCTTGTCCTTTCACAACGAAAGTTACTAATACGATATTTGCAAAACCTATCCCGAACCTTCAACGAATTTTGCTCTTAACTTGTCATTTTTTGCATTATGATCTGCTCATTAAATCAATGTAGGAATGTAAAACTAAAATAAACAAATGCTCCTTAAATACCTGCATCATTAGTTTTACAATTATGCCCATTGATATTTAAACAACTTAATTCACTACTTGGGCAAATTTATTCAATTTCCTCGATCATAAGCTTGTGTCTGGAATTGTCGATAAAGAAAATCAATTTCGAAGCACCAAACGTTTCTAAAAGCTGCCTGTGTCTTTAGCTAAAATCGATTACGCTCTAAGATAGACATGTGAAATTTCCTACTGCGGTGTGTTGCTGGCCAACGTCAAATGGCACCAAAAACTTGCAGCCTTAAATCACTGTTTTGGATGTCTTGCTCCCTCCGCGAATATTGCAAGTTTAAGCCTTGCTTGAATGATTCTACATTTGAGCGATGCTGCCATATATTCGAATGATGGTGTTAAAATTAGAAAATGCATATCGCTTTCTACTACAAATAACTTTCCATTACTTAGCATTATGGATTCAAACCTGCATTAAACTGCCAACGCACTCAAAAGATGCTCCAGACAGCATATACGTAAGGCGTTAATATATACAATAAATTTGTGCCTTAATTGTTTTCAATGAGAAAGGCTATTCTTAATCGATGCGAATCTTTCTATTTTGTGTGCCTTGAATGATTTCTGTCAGGAATCGTAACCGTCGAGAGAAATGAGGGAGGGGGTGGTAGCGTACACAATCTCTATCTTTAGGCATTTTACACTTTGCATACCTGTATCATTGACTAGCATTACCTGGCGGGCCTTCCATTTCAATGTGCACAGCATATAGATTGCAGAAGAATCTCAAAGGTCTGTCGCACAATGTATCATGAATACGTGTCTTGAATGATATGAAACTACCAAGGACCCGCGGATATCTACCTACGGGTGGTCATTTTAACGCTCAAGGCCAAAATACATATAATGTTGTCATGCTGATAAAGTCTACTTGGAGCAAACTTAAGCGGACAATTTGACTTGGTGCACAATATTCGAACCATCCCTATGCACAATATTCGAACCATCCCTACGCATTGAAAATGTCCACCCAAGCGGGCTCCAGACACGATCACGCACGACCAAAAACTCAAACCATTCTAACTTGCTACGTTTGTTGCTGCTCTTCCGGCGGACCCAGACACACTTGCACAATCCGTCGGTTTCAAAGATTTCATACGACCCAAAGTGACTATTGAGAAGAGCCTGAGCAGACTCTTGAGGCCATCGCGCATGAGAGGCAAAACATCTTGCAAAGTGAAGGAAAAGGTCCGCTTAAACTGAATACGGCCATCTGTAAGCAACGCCAACACTTGAACAATGAAAGCGAACTATCTGAAACAAAGCTTCAATGCAACAGAATATACATCGGCCAACCTCAAACTTCTGGTCCTGGACGACTTCAAACTTCCCTAAGTCACGTCACAGAATTCGAGTCCTGAGGAGAGCATTCTATTTTGCAAAAATCGACCGTTTTAAAGCATTCAGCACTTTGATCACAACAACCTTTTGTCTGCCAACTCTTCACATATGCAGGGAAACTCCAAAACACGCACAGTCAAAAACTCAAAACGCGGGGGTCCCTGTTACCAAGGGGGCGATATTGTGGTTTAGTCACAACAGGAAGTATCTAATAGATTTGAAAAACCAAGCAGTCGGCGAGGAAGCAACTTTCTCTAACTTGTCGAATTTAGACTCTAAAGAAGAATGGATAGAGAAGCATGATCTGGGTCCGATGGAGCCAAATGACGAAGGGATTTTGGAATTATAGTCATGCTTGAAGAATGAAACAAAAGGGGGCAGTTGTACGAAGTGAGAAAACCACCATACAACTTTTAACAAGAGCTGCCATACGACAAAGAGAAACCATACAACTCTCCACCGTACGACTTGGACTTTGGAAGGAGGTCGTACAATTCAGTCTCGTCGTACGACCTACAAGAAATTGCCTTGCCATACAAGCCATACAACCAAGTCTCTTTTCAATCGTCGTACGAGGAAGCATTGCGTATGCCCTAGGCTTATAAACATCGTTGAACGACTGGAGGATGCCATCAAAACCGTACGACTTGGTCTCTCTGCTCCTAACATATGATTACATGCCTACCTGTAATGTCCCCTTCTGCTCTGATACCACTTGTAATGTCCCCTTTTAGGAAGAACAAAATTTATTAACCTTTCACACAATTTTATTTCTTGTATGATCGATTGCTCTTAGTAATGCTTGCTGATATAATACCTTGTGCTGATCTAATACTTGTATTTAATGGAAGATCAATCTGTTGTTTGCTGATTTATATTACTATATGATCTTTTTTACTTCACACTTCCTTTTTATATCTTCAATGGTGTATGGCTGCAACTATTGCCAAGAGAGGCAACACTTCATAAAGAGAATTATTCCCTTTTAATATATTTCTTTTCTTTAACTCAAAGCATATATTTTATATCTCAGATATATCTGATGTTCTTATAAGGCTGCTAGTGTACATAAGTATCTCTAAAATGGTATATTACAACTCAAAAATATATGATTCCTTATATATTGCAAATTTAAATTTGCCATAAATATATTTACCATTTCCAAAAATTCTATATTATATCCTTCTTGTTGTTATATTTATAAATCAGAATTATATTCCTTGTGTATTTATAATGTCTTAATGTTGGGACATGACAGCCCTCCCCACTTGAAATTGCTTGTCCTCAAGCAATCACAATGAGTTCTTTCATTACTTTGCGCTACCTTCTGATGTGTTGAGACGAAGTCATAGTTTTGATTCGGAATGAACATGCTTTAGTGAAGAGAAAATGATTGTGATTCATGAAAGAGAATTTACGACCAAAGAATAATTGAAATGTTTAATGAAAACGAATGTTTAGGTAAGCATTTGTTTGATGTTTTGAATAATAATGTGATGCAAGTATCATAGATGAAGACTTGGTTTTAGGCAATGAAAATATTTTTAATGCTAAAGAAGATTTTGGGAGCATTGAGATTCCAAGATTCTAATGAATGATGAAGATATCTTGATCTTTGATTACGAGATTCGGTCTTATACTTGTCATATGTTATTGACCTCAAAATTGAGAAGAGTCGTATTCTTGAGGAGTAATTGATTATATGATATCATGGGGAGAAATTTTATGATCAAAGATTTGGTAAGCTTTTATTTGAATAGTTATGTGCTTGATGAAATATAAGTGTTATAGATGAAGAATGATCCTTGTGGGTTATGGGCCCATAATATGACTTTTGGTATGAATTAAGAGAAGAATTTCAAGGAGAGTTTTGAAAGAAAGGAATTTGATTCATGAAATTGATTATACTTCCCCATTGTTCCTTTGTAAGATATACTGATTTCTTAACCTGCACACTAAAGTTATCTCTGAAGCTGATCCTTTACAAGTTAGAGCGTGATGGAGGGCACACTTCCTGCCTATCACGTCTTAGCATAATTTGACAAGAACACGATGGAGGACATTCTCCCTACCTATCGTGTCTTGATGAGGTATGATGGAGGACATTCTCCCTACCTATCATCCTCTTAACGTAATTAGACAAGAGCACGATGGAGGACATTCTCCCTACCTATCATCCTCTTAACATAATTAGACAAGAGCATGATGGAGGACATTCTCCCTACCTAACATGTATGGTTCAAAATTATAAACTTTCTTCTTCATTATATTTCTTTTTCTTCTCTTTTGGTTCAAAATTTTCCTTAGTGTATGCTTGCATAAGATTGTTTCATAGGATGGCAGGATACACTGCTCTGATACCACTTGTAATGTCCCCTTCTGCTCTGATACCACTTGTAATGTCCCCTTTTAGGAAGAACAAAATTTATTAACCTTTCACACAATTTTACTTCTTGTATGATCGATTGCTCTTAGTAATGCTTGCTGATATAATACCTTGTGCTGATCTAATACTTGTATTTAATGGAAGACCAATCTGTTGTTTGCTGATTTATATTACTATATGATCTTTTTTACTTCACACTTCCTTTTTATATCTTCAATGGTGTATGGTTGCAACTATTGCCAAGAGAGGCAACACTTCATAAAGAGAATTATTCCCTTTTAATATATTTCTTTTCTTTAACTCAAAGCATATATATTATATCTCAGATATATCTGATGTTCTTATAAGGCTGCTAGTGTACATAAGTATCTCTGAAATGGTATATTACAACTCAAAAATATATGATTCCTTATATATTGCAGATTTAAATCTGCCATGAATATATTTACCATTTCCAAAAATTCTATATTATATCCTTCTTGTTGTTATATTTATAAATCAGAATTATATTCCTTGTGTATTTATAATGTTTTCCTTACCCTCTCCAGATATATATATTTCTTATTCCTTTCTTTCTGCCCTTTATGTTATCTTCTTCCCATCTTTATACCCTCCTTTAATGAAGGGATGTGTCTTATTGAAAATAATCTTTAATTAATATGCACCTCTTTTATTTACTAATAATCTAACTTGCTTCCTCTAACATAATCGCTGCATTTATCTTTGTTTTAATAAACTTGGTCTATCTTTATTTGCTGCTGTATACGAATCATAGCTCTTTATTGATATCTTCCAAGGATATTAGTTAATATTAATTTTATATATATTTATAATGATCATACTTTATACTAATATTTGATTTAATATTTACATTGATAATTATAATTATTATATAATAATAATATTAATATTTATATTTATATTTATTATATTATAATAATAAATGATTATAATAATATTTCTTATTTATATTTATATATTATAAGACATTTGTCTTATATATTATATGATAATTATATTATAATAACATTTATTTATATTTATATTAATATTAATATACATATTTATATTTATATAATATATATATATATATCATATATAATATTATAATTGTCTTTATATTTATTATATTTAAGTACAATAAATATATTATAATATTATTTAATAATATTATATATGTTTATTAAATATTATTATATACATAATTATTATCCAATTTGATGATGACAAATAATGTATTAATGTTGGGACATGACACTACCGTACGATTAAGTCTGTCATACACTTCACTCTGGCTGACCGTACTGTCATGGGCTAACGTACGATTTGCGAGGACGTCATACAATCCTCTATGCTTGACCGTATGACAAAATTAGTTGCCTTCCATCATATGACTTAATTCAACTGTTGTACGATTGCCTTCATGTGTCATCCTACGACTGGGCTTATATTCATGTGTTGCCATACGGTTGACGTTATGTTTCACCGTACGATTGGAAATCTCAGCTGTACAAGTTAAAGACCCTGTCATTGTACCACTGCACGTTGTAGCCATACGATTTGCTGGTCTAGCATTTATCTCTACCTCCACCGTACGGCCTGAAATCGACCTCGTTAGGAATATCATGCAGAAGATATCAAGCAGGTAAAGATTAAACAGAGGAATGAAAAATACATAGAAATAAAACGAGAGGCAATTTTAACGTGGTTCACCTAAACTCGGGCTACATCCACCAACAGAGTCCAATATTATTATCCAACAAACATAGAACCGATTACAACCAACAATCTCTTACAACTCAATACCATTGCAATACGCTACAATACAATATCAACGAAAACCCTAACCCTAAGTCATTTTTATCAAGACTTATGTCGGTTACAAAAATAGGGTTTTATATGTCGGCCAATAGATAAATAACTGTCAACACCTTTATAAAATAACAGGCAATTTTTGCTTTGGGGGCGCTGCCCCCAGACCCCCACCGTGGGCTCCACCCTAGGCCCCCATCAAGGGGGGCATCCCACCAGGCCCTACAAGAGGGGCTCTGCCCCCTTCCAATTCCCCCGTTAATTAATTTGGGGGGCAAACGCACCGACAAAAGTGGGGAAAATTTAACTTCCGAGTCTGATTGGGCTCCATTTAACAACAGACCTTGCCCTCCGACAAAGTTACTCCATTCTCACTATACGGTTTGACAATTTTCATTTCCTCCTTGTACGGTTTGCCAATTACCATTCAGCAATACAATTTAATGCTCAGATGACAGAACAGCCTCTACTGCCAGTCATACAAGTTTCAAGTGTACTTTTTCTACAGCCAACATGAGGCTATTGGAGAGAAAAAATGGTGTGCGCCATGAAGGTTTGCGTGGTTTGCGCTGCCCCCAAACCCCCATGAGGGGAGCTGCCCCCAAACCCCCATGAGGGGCGCTGCCCCTCAATCTCACTAGGAGCGTTGCCCCCAAACCCCCACCAAACTCATTATTGAGGTTCAGGAATCAAATGATTCAGCTCTTCCAAGCAGAAACAAAGAATAATTCTTGTTGGTTGGTGAATTAAAGGAATGTACATTCATGGCATATGGGGACACTAAACAATCTTTCCATGATCAGAATGCTTCTAAGATGCTTGCAGTACTCTCTAGGTTTAGTGATCGATGGGGTACAACATTCTCAACCTTCAATGTGCAATCAGATTAGGTTCTTTGGTTGGTTGGTCTTCACCATTCTCCGTCTACTGGCAGGTGTTAGGGATGTGTTGGTTCTACTTCTACTCTACTTGTACTTCCAGGTTTTCCTCCAGGTTCTTCACCATTGTCATCAATTTGGCATAGTTTACCTAATGTTTACTTCATGGTTTTCTATCATCTGGAAGACTACTTTTTCTTTTAGGGGGGATGATGTAGTCAGTGTATAATGCCAATTCTTATATTTGATAATATGGGTTATCCAACTATGTAACCCGACTATGTTATCCGACTATGTAATCCAGCTATGTATTAATTGTTTGTTGGCTCTCGTGCAATTGAGAGTTAGAGTCGGTCAGTTGACGGTTGTGTTCTTTTTAGCAACTATCGGGTCCTTTAAATAGTCTTTGTATCGTCAAGGAAAGTAGTATGATGTAGTCGGATCGACTCTGATCCTTGGCCGACCATCTCTAGTCTACATGAATAAAGATATACTTTTACTCCTCTATCTGGTATGCATTGTAAATTATGTTCATTGTTGCAAGTATTCATTTATCAAATAGGCGAGTAAACAATCTCCTTCTCATAATTAAGCATAATTGATGAGGGGAGGTCACAGTCAGCATCAATACCCTTGAGAGAGAGGCACCAGCTATGCAGATGAGTTTGGAAACATGTCTAGAAGACAACCTGTTCATTTAAATGCAAGAGGGCCAAGCTCTAAAAACCCAATCACTTTGACCCCATACCAGGATTTTTTATTTTTCCATGGTGTTTCCCAGTTTCCCGCTGTGTTGTCACAAAACCAATAGTCTTGACAGGAGCATTACAAGAAGAGTTGCAGGATGGAATACACAAAGGTTTTGAAAGATCAAATGCCAAACATTCAAAACAAAGAAACCTTGTTCGATTAAATCTTACAAATTGATTTGCTAAGTGTTATTTTGGCAACTTCCAAGTGAATTGAGTAGTGAATATCAGAGGTTGTTAAGCACAAAACAGAGGAAAATGGTTTCAAGTTCCAGAGATAGCCATTCTGCTTTGTACACACTGCATTCCATTTCAAGAGAAAGAATAAAGCATATCCCTTTCTTCCAGGGGAGTTTTATACCCAGTTAACACTTTCTCTATTGCCTGGATTGCCGTTCTGTTATGTTTCTGCATTCTTTTTGCCTCGCTGCAGCAATATGAGAAAATTACTTCATTAAAAAATTTGTGAAAAGGTTCAGTATTTTTCATGTTGAATTTAAATAGCTTAACATTGGAATCAGTATTAGTGAAGTTAAAAGATCTGCCAACCCTCAAATAATAGGCAAAATGTCGCAAAGTCCTACTTTCTCTATGTTTCGAGGTTTAACCGCTTTGGATTTTCCCACTCTATTCCTGGTTCCATAATTACGTCTTTTCTGATAAAAGATGGATATTGCATTATAACAAAATGATTATAATTTATGAAAACCCTGTTAAGTTATGAACTATGAAGACTGCCCAAAACAACAAAGTGCCTATTAAGGCAAGAAGAGATGCTTATGATTCAAACTACTAAGGGCAACAAAAGATATCTTGATCAGTTACATTCAATGAGTGTATTCAAAAGCAGGTATGACATTGAGTTTGAGTGACAAGATATCAGCAAATTAAACATAATTAAACTTGCACGAAGACACCATTTTCTAGAGATTGTGGCCTTGAACATTAAGGCAACTAGGCACAGAGAATGTAGATTTGTGTCTTCTCACATCTCTTGGCTCCATTGAGTTGAGGTACCCATGGACATGTAGTTGTGAATGTAAGAAATCTATTCTTCAGCTATCTGAGATGCCTCCTGATGACATTAGGCATATTGTACTGTATGACGTTTGAGGCTAGCCTGTTGTTTGGTTTGCACTTTGCAGAATAACATGAGCAAGTCTTCTTTTTGCTTTCTCTTTTGCAAGGATTTATTTGATTGCTTCAGTCCAACTTTGGATTTGCACATAACTTTTCTGGAGTAAATGGGTGCACTCAATCTGGTCTCTCAGGCATTTCAGCAGAACATATTCCTTTTAGTAATTTAGTGTTTCATTGCTTTCCAGAGCCAAGGGTTCTTTCTACCCTAGCATTTCTATATTGACTGCATGTACTCTCAAACCCATTGATCTATTTTGGTCGCTTATGGACATTAATATAATTCATATTTCATTTCTATCAAATATTTTGAACGTTTATAGTATTTCCTGTATTTTTATTATGTAAACTGAACATTATCCACAGTAATTATTCCAGTCAGTTCACACTTCTTGCTTCCGAGGATTTGGCAGGTTCTTACCAGCATGATTATGCAGTTCTGACTGAAAATGGATTCCCAGTTTATGATATTGTAAGAATACTTTTATGCCATACACTACTCTTTTTCTAGATCTTTAGATTTTTAGATTTCTGGTTTGTAAATTGGCTTCTGATTGGTTTTTGCATTTGATCATTGTAGTGGATTGTCACAAGTTCACTTGACTATGCAAATTCTCAGCCACAACTTTTGGACATTTATAAAACTGTGCAAGAGTTGAAACCTTGGG
Organism: Cunninghamia lanceolata; assembly: GCA_027924645.1. Classification (NCBI taxonomy): domain Eukaryota; kingdom Viridiplantae; phylum Streptophyta; class Pinopsida; order Cupressales; family Cupressaceae; genus Cunninghamia; species Cunninghamia lanceolata. The sequence continues at coordinate 1,057,516 of BSBN01000626.1, read as the reverse complement.
CTCCAGCACAACCAAAAGTATGGCGGTTTTTTTTATTAAAGCAACTAAATAAAATTCCAAAATGCATGTAATGTGTAGGATGATATTTGTGCCAGCATTTTCATGATTTATTATCTCTATAAAGGTGGTAGTTATTACACACCTCTTATTTGATGCCACAAAATCAATTGGAAGTTACAACTATAAATATAAGAGTATGAATGTGGTACTTTGCCAGACACCTATCCTTGAATAGGATCCAAAAGTAAGTTTGTTTTTCTTTTCAGAAAGTCTATAACTCTCACTAAATAAGTGATCATGAAGAATTTAGATAGGAAAACCTTTTTCTGGTTCATTACATACACAATACCATATCTGATGCAAACCACAACATTTATAGCAATATTCAGCACAAAGATAATCATATAATAGACAAGTACTAATCATGCATGTTGCGTCACTAATTTAGGCCTTGAAAGAAAGAAATGCCTTAAGTTAAATAAGTTTAATGAGTACCCACACTCAAAGTTGAGTGATCCAATACTAAACTTGTCACAACATTATGGTGACCCTAATCACAGTTAAAATAGTTAAAAAGAAATTAGAAGTACTTAACCGCTTTCAACATTTAAAATTGCTAGCGCAGTCAACAAAATACAAGGCACAAATGCCACAAAGTTAAAAAATGTAGGTTGGGATAATCGATGTCTATAAAGATTTAATTCCACTTATAAGACCAAGGAGAGGGCATTTGTGTTGAAGAAAAAGACTGGTATTTATGATGGCATAAATTGCATTATTCTAGTGGTACAAGTTTGCAATAGTAGGTCAACCCCCTACATTTGTCTGTTATTTTCTTTTTTTCCAAAATGCACATATATCATCATAAAATCAGCCATGGAGAGCAGGTTAATCTCCATAGGATTGTTTATGGTGAATTTAATAATCCAGGAAGACTTGGAGACCCTGTTTACTTACTCTTACATTAAAAAAAGTAATGGCTGAGCATATTGTTTTGATATTTATAGTGTCAAGTTTGATATGTTATATACCATGAGCCATAACAGAACAATAGAGTGAATGACTGATTAACAAGATGAGGACTACTGTCATTTATTTGGGAAACAGAACTGACTGATATGAGTCAAAACATTCAGGATTAAAGTACATTCCAGAACATGTAGACCCATGGATAGACGGAGGACTGCCCCGACACAAGGTTGCATACTGAAAGAAACCCATAATAAGTGCTATTGGTTTACTAACCCTCTATGATCCATTTTTTGTTATGTTATTACTGGTTACATGGTAGAAGCCACACTTCTGTCTCTGCAAACTGAAAACAATTGAGAGATGGCCAAACAAGTAGCAAGAGATCCAAGGTGCAAATTGTTCTTATACATAATGTCAACTGGTGATGGGACAGAAACATGTACAAGAGATTGTCACCCTTTGGGCCAAAGGCAAATAGTATTAAGAACATATGCCACTTACCATTGGAGGAGTGGTTTTTTAGACAGTTTGAGCTGGCATATAACATGTCACAGAAGACACTATATTTCCTGTGGTAATGATTAAACATAATTTTGCTACTATTAAATGCCTCTGAACACAAGTAGCATGAAAATACACCAGTACTTTATTTATCCTTTTCTGTTGCATAAAGTAAATATTATACTAATAGCAAAAAAAGCTACAAAGAAAGAGGCCTGAGAAGGACAAAATCAGGTCAGCATCAGGGTTACAACAGATTCCAGCAGCAGCATATGATATACTAGAGAAGCCCACTGCATACAACTAAGAACGGAGATATCTAGAACATAGAAATCAGTCCAGCTAGATATTACAATAAAGGATCCAAAAAGGACCTTTTTCAAAGGAAATGACTAAATGGTTGCCAATAGTATATAGGACTGCATAAGATCCTCATACACCATTGACATACCACTGATAAGAAAAGTTGATTTTCCATGGAAAAGGAGAAAAGACAATAAAAATTGGGCAAAAAGTGTACAAATATTGCTCACACAGGCAGCTGAAGCACAAATATTAACAAATCAAAGCTCCCAAGAGCACAAAATCAAGTCAGCTGTCATGTCCCCTTTTTTGAATTAGCAGTATGTGTCATGTTCCGATATTAAGACATTGTTTAAATTAAAGATTTAAACATCATGATAGAGAAAACGGTGAGAATATTCATACCTTCCCTATCATTAAATAAACATATGTATATATATATCATATAATATTATAGAAGTAATTATATATATATTAGAGAAGTATATGTATATATTTAAGTATTATAAAAGTAATTGTAAATTATAATATATAAATATATATATGTATAATAATAAAAGTGATTATATAGGGTGGCTGGGTGGGCACCCAATCCAAGAGCACTTGGATGGGTCGATGCCATACAAAGTTATTATGGCTTCCTCTTTGTAATCGAATAATTATTGTGGCTTTTATGATTTGGAGATGGAGCTCCTCCCTTACGGATTTCGCGGGCCTTCGACTTGAGCCGTCGCACACCTCACTCTGGCAAACCTTTCTTTGCATTGATTATAAGCTCCGGTTAAATGAATGTGACCTCTCTTATGCGCAGACAGAAAGATATATCCGGAGTTCATTCCATTTTCGCAATTTCGAGCGATTCTCTGCTAGTGTAGACGGTGGCAGTAGCAGTCAGCATGGAGAAGGGCTCGGGCTTCATTGCGAAGATCTCGGTGCATGGGCTGATAAATCTAGGGGCTTCGACTCCTCTACAGCTGGAGAGTTCAGTTAGGCAGATGGCATTCAAGGGAGCGGTCACAGACCTAAGGTTAAAACGCATCCTGCGAAGGCATGAGGGCTTGCTCCTCTCGGCGGTCAAAATAATCTTGGGGACGGATTTCTTGGTAGCAGATGAGTTCTACAGGGTCGACTCCCACATTTCTTCCCGTTTCCTTGCCTCAATTCTGGATATCGGGGTGTCTACAGCGGCGGCGAAATCTATCATGGTGAAAGTGTTCAAAGCGGAATTCCTTCGGGGGCCTCGATTCCATTTTGGAGGCGGCCATTCCAGGGGTGGGCATTCCCCGCCCAAAAGACATTGCCTCAAACAAGGACCCTCTAGAGGTGACGAAGGTTCTGCCCTTCATCCTTGATCTGAAAGGCCTGGCGCTGGTGGAGCATCAGGATCGTGTCATCCAGGTCTACGGCTTCCTCCAGAATATGCTACAAGAGAATGTGGAACCCGGGGAAGAGGTATGGGTTGACAGGCTTCATGCCATGGCTGTCGAGCTCGGCCTCTTTTGATATCCTGTGTAGATAAATCCTCAGTCTCAGTAGGTTTGTTAATGATATAGTTAATATTAGACCAGTAAGCCTAGAGGCTAATTTTGGATAGCATGGTCTCCCATATCAGATCAGAAAGCCTAGTAGCTGATTCTGTAAAGCACTGTAAAATCTATAGTCTCAAGGAAGGGTTTAGGAGTCTTTTGTTATCTGGCTGTGGCAGGGAAACGGTTTATAGGCCCCTGCATGTTCATACTTTCTTCGGATTAATACAAACCTTTATATTTATGTAGCAAAAAAAAATAATAAAAGTGATTATAAATATATATATCATCATAATAATAAATACAAATACAAAAGTAATATTATAATAATATAATATATAATATAAACATAAATATAAATATTATTATTATGTAATAATTATAATTATCATTATAAATAATAAATGGAATATTATTATAAATATAATAATATAAACTTATACTATGGCTGCAACAATTCCTAATAAAGAGAAGTGATTAAAGACTGCTGACTTAAACATACAGCCATCACTTTATAGGGACAGCGATCATAGGCAGTAAATAATATTAATATTAAACATATTAAGGAAAGCGCTTATGATATTTCTTAAAGGCAGCGGAACTACCAAAGACAATATTTATGATAAACAAAGATCGTATTAAAAGATGCCTAAGGCTGCGATTAGTGGAAGGGTGCATACTCAACAAAGAGACGTATCCCTTGATAGAAATTAGGTTCCTTGGAAACATATAAGGGGCAGAAAAGAAGTCAATCATTCAATACACATTACATGGTACAATCTTATTCATATTCAGTTCGATCATACATTCTTGTTCATCAATAAATAATTCCAGCGATCAGCAAGAGAATAAACGGGCTAGCATCAACATACAGGAGCATCATCCAAGTACTATATCAGCTTCATCAAAATATATATTGATATCTGAATTTATATTCAAGTGGCTACCAGCCAAGACAGAATTGAGATATATAAATAAATCAGAACAATATATAGGCAGTGAACTGCCATATAAAAATATATCCAAGTGATAGAAATATTCTATAACAGTCCTATAAGGACACCTTGCTGGATAGCAGCCTTGTGAGGAATCAAGGCAATCAGCATTCTAGAAATTCACAAAGGAGAGCAAAGCTACAAATTGGTATGATCTTTCTAACTTATATTTATCTATGCTTAGTCTTGCCCATGATATACTAGGGTCTAAGTGTCTCAAATTATAACGTTAATCTATCAATCACCCGGTGAGAGTATGGGTTAGACTAGGGAAGAGCGGTAGTTTAGGATAAGTCTCTTTTGGTAGGTGACTTTAAAGTTTAGCGAGGAACCACCGGGCATGTGGCGAAGCTAATGGTGAGGAACCGCCAGGCGTGCGGCGAAGCCTTTGGGCCTACAACAAGAAAGATGGGCTTTACTCAAGTTTGGTCAAGAACCACCGGGCGTGTGGCGAAGCCAACTTGAGCCAAATGGTCAAGAACCATCGGGTGTGTGGCGAAACCTTTGGGCCAAATATTATTAACCTGCGCCCTATATCTATACCCCATCTCCACTAAGGTTTATAAACGGATAAGATTAACGCATAGTGGACAACCCTAAGTATATCATGAGGCTCAAAGAAATGATTTGAGAATTGAGTTAAGAAAATGGATACTTGAATTATTGATTTATGATGATATTGATTATGTGGTTACTAACCCTAATTTGGTTATTTTAATATGATTTATTGATCTTATTTATTACTAATGTTTCTTTTAAGAAGTCATTCTTGTGTGCAAGGTTAAAAATAAGAATCTTCTTATAAGGGACATTACAGTATGGAAGAAGGCCTCTAGTCTATTCCCTTTTCCTGTAGGTTAAAGGATGGAACAAACAAAAAGAATTAATAATATTAAAATAAAAGGTGTTTTTAAACACTAGTATTAAAATAAAATAAAAAAGTATTTTTAAATACTTAAAATAAAACTAAAATAAAAACTATTTTTAAATACTTGGAGGGAAATTTAGGACCCAAGGGACTGATTTGAAAAGGTAAATCAAGGAGGCACCTAGCTTCATTTCATCATCAAGATTTCATTTCACATTTTTCATTGTCAGCTTGTGTTTGATTTTACATCCAAGGACGAAACCCCTTGGTTGTATTTATGTGATTTAGGAGAATGAAAACCTTTTTCACTCACTTCTCCGAAGATGAAGACAATGGCAAATTCCACCTAAGGTTTGCATGCTCAGCTAATTCAGAGATTTATTCGAATTTTCAAGATTGGGCATTGGAGCATTTGCAATCAAATCATAATGGCTAGATTTCACGGCTATTTGAAGTTATCTAACACCATTTCCCTTGTGTGCCACCATTGGAAGGAGTTACCACATCATTCGCTGGTTTGTGAGGACATTGCACATCAATTGTAGAGCACCTATTTGTAGCCGATTCACTGTTGCAACATCCATCTTATTTGTTGGTTGTTGATCCACTTGCCAAGACAAATTCACCATTATTCAATATTCAGTATTGATGTGATTGGAGTTTTGTTGTGCCACCGATTCATCATATATCCACTTGCACAACAAATCTAAATTAGCATTAGAAGGGTATTGTGGGAAATTGTAGGTACTATCCACAGTAGCCAGGCAATACATTCCTAGAGGTTACCTACAGGTTTGTCGTACCTCCACATCTAATCACAGGTCTGCTTGCCTAGGAGGGGGAAGAGTTTCTGAGTTGTTGTAGCTGGTGATAGGGATTTGTATCATCATCAAAAGGGTCTATACCGATCCATATTCATAGCCGCAAGTTTGGTGCTATAAGATCCATGATAGAGGCTTTGTAAGTCCAATTTATATTTCCTCCTTCATGCATTTTCAGATAGGAGCAATGAGTTGATACCAGTAAAGTCTGTTTATGATTATCAATGATAACATTTAACTTGTCATTGCAAGTATTCATGGACTCAATCGTTTCTTATCGTTCTTCTTCGTGATACCATAAGAGAACTGGTCCTGACCACATATTATCAGAATAAATCGATTCACTTCAGCCTACCCAATTGATACCATGGTTTTGCATTCATGAACGTGTCCAAAAACAATGGTTGTATACTTGTAAATAAATTCTTAAATAGATACAAAGATAAGATGCCTACAATTGTGAAAAAGAACCAAGTACCAGGTTCTTCTCAGATGCCTGTCATGCCCTATGGGTCCGGTTTGGGTACGGGTACGCCGAGGGTTCGCCCAGGGTTCTCTGTGGGTTCTTCAAACCCAGGGTGCCTGGGCAGAACCCAAGAGAACCCAGGGAAGGGATGCCCAAAATGGTGTCAAAATCAACTTTTTTAAACATTTTTTTAACCTTTTTTAACTTTTAAAAAACCTAAATGAGTCTATTTCGCCCTAAAAGTGAAATTTATCCAAGTATGACTAAAAGTGAAATAAAGTTTTTAAATGAACATTTTAATGCTTTGGCATTCCAAAATAATGAAAATAAGATTTTTTGATAAAAAGTATGAAGTTGGAATGTAAAAGAGAGATCATCTAATTTTTTTTTTATAATATTGTTCTTATAGTTTAATAAAGCAATTGGGGGGTATAAATCCAATCTCCATAACATTTTCTTGCATCCTCCAAGCTTGTGAAAAAATGGGAGCTTTAGAATAGGGTGTGGAAATCTATCAAATCAGAATGGAAAGACGATTTTTGTCTGACATAGTAGCTGCAAATGCCTTAGTACATATGTATGCAAAATGTGTGGAACAGTGGAAGCATACATAAGGCAAGTGAACTATTTGAAAAAATACATAAAAAGGACATGGTTTCATGGACTGCAATGCTTATAGGATTTACACAATTGGTCTGTGCCATTAATTGCTATTAATGTGCAATGTTCACCCTAGGTTTGATATTAAGAACTCAATGCAATTCATTGAAACTGTTGCAGACTTATTAGTTGAATTTTCATATCAAATTTCACTGTTGTAACAATGAATCAAGGCATAGATTGAAAATAAGACAATTGTTACCTTTGAAATTAAATGAGACAAGATGATTTTATGTTGCAATGACTGACTCGTTTCCTATAACAGCAATGAACCTTCTGTTTGTGACTGAGAGCAACTTTTGTTGAGGACTGTTATGGAACAGTCATGCTGATAGCACCCAGGAGCAGCCATAATCGACCCAGATCTCTTCAAACATGCAAATTCCCAACAACAAACACTAGACGAATGATCTATTAAACCAGGTGACCAAGGTGTGATGGAGTTTTAGACTTCAACTAAGGCGTTTTCCAGTGTTTTCTCCAAACTGTACCTGCTGGTACAATGCCCCACTAAATCAGTCCTAAACTACTAACAAACCCCTGAATCCTCCTCAAAACCAGTGGCAACGCTGTTATATAATCTAGGTGCTCATGATAAGACTCATTGAAATCCCTAAAAGGCCACGTTTCATGATCTTCCTTCACACGTACCTCTTGTGCAAGTACGGATCCCTTCAGTACTACAATCTGCAGAAAAGACATCCAACTACATTCCTTTGCTTATTCCATTGAAGGTTTGATTCTTATTGAGTTGGAATGCTACACTACGAAACTCATGAAGACAAACAAACTCCCAAAATCTGTATCCAGACATGCAATACAACACCCTTCAAAATACATCAAACTCCATTATACCCCAATATGATCTCTTATGTGAAATCATCGATTTTGCCCAGCTAGGATTGATCTCACACAATCAAAACTAGATGATTCTGAGGTAAACACCCCCAAACCTTGCTAAACAACCAGGCGCTCAAGGAATCAGTCTCCAAAATCAAATATGCGTGAATGAATCCTTCACAATGGCGAATGCACTATTTACCATTCCACCCCTCACCAACGCCCATGAAGAAGAAAACATTTAATGCTCACTACCACCGCTCATGCAAGGAAAAGACAATAAATTATTCTCTGTGGAGTGCTCCCACAACTTTGTCAGTTACAACCAAAGATAGGCAATTACAGATATATGGGTCCCACTTGACCCAGCGCCCCACCCACCAAAGGAGCAAAATGTTTTTTTTTTTTTAAACAATTATCAGTTATATGATGAATCGTGGGAGCCAAATAAAGCATGATATAATTGTTATTAAACTTTAAGAAGCCTCATTTCCCTGATCATAATGTTAGCCTTTGGGGAAATAGCACAAAAGCTAACATGTTTTCATTTTTCTATTATTGAGGGAAAAGGGACATTACAGTCCTCCCCACCTGAAGTTGCTTGCCCTCAAGCAACTGGCAATCCATGACCCACAGATCCATCCTATATAATGTCACCCCAAGATCCCAGATTAGTCTAGGAGGTTTGTGAACTCCCAAATACCATGTGCCATGCTGTCTCACAATTGCAATTGCCATTGTTCTTCCTTCGAGAAACTCAATATGACGAATCCAAGCATGCAGAAGTTTGTTGTCCTAACTGAACTCCCAAGGTAAACTACCATAATTTACGTCATAAACCTTTGTAAGATGAACTTTCAAAATCTAGGAGGTCTAAAAAAACACATCCTCGTTGTTGTTTATGACTGAAATCAGCGCTAAATAATCTGGTTTTAACCCCGTACCTAAGGAACAACAGTTGCCTCGAAGGAGTCTCCCAATAAGAATGTTTTTCACACTTCCAATCCAAGTGCTTTCAATAAATGGAACCCCCCAAGCACTAGGATTTTTGTAACTAACATCACACATTGCATGCTTTCTGAATTTATCCTCTTGCTTCCAATGAAGAGTTGAGATAACTACATCAACTTCTTCTTCCAACTCAGACATGTCAGCATTAACACTTAAGGATCTAGGAATAATTGATGTCTCCCAATCCCACTCAAAAAGAGAATTATCACATATCAAATCAGCACGCACTTCAAAGAGTGGATTATCAAATGTATGAAAAACGTGATTAGACCCTTGACTTACCTGGTCTCTATGCAAAATACATTTTGAACTTGCATTTTTTGCTGTTGTCCTGATTTTTCCAGCCAGCTCATCATCTCCTTGTGGAAACTTCTCAACCCATTTGCGGCTGAATTCTTGACTTTGCTTATTCGGTAAGGCTTGCATAGCTGAAAGGTATTCCTTTTTTTCTTCCATTCTTCTTGCAGTGTTAACACGTGATGTATCATTCGACATTCCCCTCAAAACCACTATTTTTCCATCATTTTGAAACTTGAGTTCCCCGATTTGAAGGTTCAAACAAATCTCTCCCAATGACTTAAGCCACTGAATGCCAAGGACAATATTTGAATCACCAATACTTACTACGTGAAACACATCCTTGACCTCATAGTTTCCCAAATGGAGGCTCAAATTTGGAATCCTTCTTGTGCATTGGATTGTAAACCAATCCGCAACCATAACATTGAATCCCTCAAACTCCTCTGTCTGAAGGCCTCTTCGTGCTACAACTCCATCAATGAAGTTGTGAGTAGCACCAGTATCAATGAGGGCAGTGATTCGCTTTCCACACAGTACACCATGAATCCTAAAGGGGTCATTCTTTGGTTGGCATGAAAGTTGGGCAAAAATACCATCATCAACTTTCTTGTTTTTTGGCCCTCCTGGAGCTTCATCAAATTCTTCAACTTCTTCACAATCTTCGAATTGAGCTTGTTCTATTTTTTTCTGCTTCATAATTAGCATCTACATACACCTCCAAATTGCATGCTTGACCCTTCTCACAGCACTTGTGACCCAGAACCCATGGCTCTTTGCATGTGAAACACAATTTTTTTCTCTTGAGCTCATTTTTTACTTCATCACTCATTCTCTGCATAGGTGGCTTCTGCTCATTGGAATTTTTTGAGATTGGTTCCTTATCTTTATTGAGTGGAGGAGACTTGACTTCATCTTGGCCTTTGGAGCTGAAAACTCCATGCTTCTTGCCTTTTTAATGGCCTCTTGCAAAGTTTGTCAGTCCAAGGATTTGACCCACCCTCTAATTGGTTCTGCTAGTCCTTCAACAAACAGAAAGATGAGTCTTCTTTCTGAAATGTCTGGAACCATTACGGTAAGTCTCTGAAACTCAATGATGTATGCATCAATAGTGCTGGTCTGTTTCAGCTGTGCTAGGTCCTTGTAAGATACCCAACTAGTACTACATAAAAAAATTTCTTACTTAGATAAATTTACTTGCACTTAACTCATCAACTACATACATCAAAGATAACAACTTGCATGAATCAACCTTGAAGCTGGGTACTTGTATTATTACTTGATTCAACTTATTGCAAATGTCTTATTACAATGGATAGTGCCCTCAATGGCAATGAACATACAAACTTATCCAATTGATTACAAGAGAGGCCTTGAAGCCTAGATGTATACAATACTTTCAACTTCTTCACAACTAGCTCTATCTCACTAGTTCATGTAGATTACTTCAATTGGACTCAATGATGTCAACCGGATGTCAACACCTCACAATGCAACAAGGGAGCATCACCTTGTCAGTTGAGGGAGCATCACCCCAACACTTGAAACTCGCAGGCCTCAAGATTACAAGCATAAAACTTTGCAGAGAGAAATTTTGCCAAAATAATAAGATGTCAAATGAATGAGAGAGCTCCTCCTTTTAAGGCACGTTCCCCAAGAAGCACATTTAGGAGAATATTCCACTTGACAACTCATCCTGAATTGGCAATTGTATCCAAAGACCTTGACACGGATCCCAATGTCATCCTGTCGACCAATGAGAGTCCAAGTAGTTACAACTACCTTTTCTTCTGTCTAGGCGCCAATTTGAAGCAGTTTGATCATGGAATGGCGCCCAATGTAGACCTAGGCGCCCAACTGAGGTAGCAAAGGCATGGATATGCGCCTAGAGGAATTTGATGACTCCATATGCCCTCAAAACACTTAACAATATTCAGTGCAGATATCTTAGATTCAAGGTGCCATCTGGAGGTTGGAAAGAGGAGGATTGACACTAAGCTTGCTTAGGCGTAGTACTAGTGTTCTTCTGACTGGGCGTCAGCTTTGGAGGATTCACAGGGGTTTTGGCGCCTTGATTATAACTTATCATCCTCTCAAAGAACTTTGAAAACAACTTGACTTCAAATGATTATCATCTTACCTCCTGATGGAGCGCCTTGTACCAAAATTGGCTTTGAGAACTTACACCTAACTTAGGCGCACATTTGCGGTAGTTTTAATTGGTATCATTGCCTAGCCCCAAAATTCACACTCTCCATATTTACAATCAAACCTTTTGATGCTCCTTTAACCTAGCACCCTCATCTGGAGTACCAACATCTTGTTTGAGTCTTCAACTTCACTTAGGCGCACTTGTTGATAGAAAAAGGTCTAGATTGGCGCCTTAGGAAGAAAGTGGTTTTGCCTTGCTAAAATCTTCAACTCAAGTCACAACTAAATCAAAAATACTATCTTCTAACATGCGCCTTTCACCATGAGTGGATTAAAAGCTCTTTCCCTTCTCAGGCGCACTTTTGGATGAGTCCTTTAGGCGTAACAAGGTGCCAAGGGAAGAGTAACATGGCGCCTTCCCTTGAATGGTTCATCTTGCATGCAAGTGTTCACTTCCAAAGGCATTGAGGTGAACCTAGAACATCATTCCTACTAGCGCCTTGGCTTACTGAGGAATTTGGAGATCCATTCACCCACTTTGGCGCATTTTCAAGGCCATGAAGTCTTGTTTTGGCACCCTGAAATGCCTAGGTGCTCATTCAATGGTGTTTGATCACCTCTTGGCGCCTAAGATGATTTCACTCCTTCAATACTTAACCTAGTTGCCTTAGTCAACATCTCATCTCTGCTTTTCAAAACATCTCACATCCAAGTGGATTGGAAGCACCTTCTAGGTTAGGCGCACTTTTAGGTTTGCACAAAAAGGAATTTGCGCCCACACTTGAATGATCATCCTCCACACATTGAAATTTACTTGAAGAAATTCCTCTCAACTTCTTGGTTCTTGCCTTCAATGTCCAAGGCACTCTTTGGGTGAGTTTCAACATGACAATGGCGCCCAAGTGTGAAAACTTCATTCCACACCCACTTAGCTGATCTCAGAACCAGGCGCCAGGTTGGAGAAGGTTAATCACAAGGAGCGCCTCAAGTTGGATACTTTACTGAGTGCTATAAATGATTTTGAAGAATGAGCCTGAATTGCCTACGAATGTGCCCAAACATTATGAAAGCATCACTTGACAATGTGACCAATGGAGTTGATGAAATAACTCACAGACTTAATCAATTTTGCTAGTCTTGTTATAGTTCCCTTGAAGTAGCTTTTGACTTAATCCTACAAAAACACATCATTGAGTTAGTCAAAAACCAATTTCATTCCCTTATCATTGGTATTAGCCTCCGGGAATGATAGATAGGCTAATCCATTCTTCACTTGATGCTCAAGCCGGAAACGGGGACATGACAGTCCTTGTAGCTTTGCTCCGGATCTTGCTTATCAAACCTCTCGATGAGTCTATTGGTGAACTCATCGTAGGTAGTAATCAGATTATGACCTTGTGTCACAAGGCCATGATACCACCACTCATAGGCATCCCCTTCCAAATGTAAAGTTGCAAAGTTTAAGGTTGTCTCTTCAAGCATAGGCTTCAAAGTAATATAAGTGTCGAGCTTTTGAACCCAATCTCTTGCAGTGCATCTTCCACTACCATCAAATTTATCCATAGACACTTTACTCAGAGCATACTTGTAATCCTTGTTCTCCTTGTTGTCCAGTCTTACACCATTTCTTTTTTTTTTATTCAAAAATTGATCAAATGTTAGACTTCTACATACAAGAGCAGGAAGGGTCATATATTCATCATGATTCACCATGATATCATTAGTGAATGTAGTTCTTTCCTCAGGCTCATGAGTCAATCCTTCCCTTCTGTTTGCAAAAGGTTGAAGGGGTCTTGCAGCTGATCCCACTGAGGTCCTAGTAGGTGTTCTCACATGATCATTTCATGCTCCATTGTTTTGCGAACCGCTGGCTTCAATGTTGTTTCTAGTTCCCTGAGTTAAGTTTTGATCCATTTTGCTCACTAGTCTTGCTATCATCTTGTACATATGGTCAAACTTCCTCTCCATTATTTAATCTAGACTTTTAGGTGAACAGTCTTCTTTGTCTCTATCCCCCATGACTGATTCTTCCTCAACTATATTTGAGATAACTGTAGTTTTCAACTTTCTTTCCTCTCTCTGCTTAAACGTCCTTTCCCTGTCACTGGATTGCTGCATGCAGAGTCAAAAAAACTTCACAGGCTGGCAGGATACCAGCTCTAATACCATTGCAATGTTCACCCTAGGTTTGATATTAAGAACTCAATGCAATTCATTGAAACTGTTGCATACCTATTAGTTGAATTTTCATATCAAATTTCACTGTTGTAACAATGAATCAGGGCATAGATTGAAAATAAACAATTTTTACCTTTGAAATTAAATGAGACAAGATGATTTTATGTTGCAATGACTGACTCGTCTCCTATAACAGTAATGAACCTTCTGTTTGTGACTGAGAGCAACTTTTGTTGAGGACTGTTATGGAACAGCCATAACTTTTGCTGATAGCACCCAGGAACAGCCATAATCAACCCAGATCTCTTCAAACATGCAAATTCCCAACAACAAACACTAGAGGAATGATCTACTAAACCAAGCGACCAAGGTGTGATGGAGTTTCAGACTTCAACTAAGGCGTTTTCCAGTGTTTTCTCCAAACTGTACCTGCTGGTACGGCACCCAAGTACACGCTAAATCAGTCCTAAACTGCTAACCAACCCCTGAATCCTCCCCAAAATTTCATGTCCCTCGAGTTCCGCTCATTCAAATTGAAGATTTGAATGAAAAATAGTGAAGGCTCCATTAAATACATTCCTTTCATGTGGCCGATTCCACATACATGCCAAGGAAAACATAAATAGTGAATTACCACATGCCACTTAGAGAGTAGACATCCACATAAGGGAAGCAATGGTAAATGATAAGAAATGCAAAGTGAATCGGTTAAGAAGACAATGATCACATGGAAGGAGACAAACAACAATTATAATGAATAAAGACAGGTTAGAATAAGACAAATGGTCATAAAGGACAAGGTAATTAAATAAAGAATATGATATACAAAAAGCATCTATCCTAGAGATGCGATGGTTATGGAAAGACATGATTCTCCCATGTATTCGGGAGCATATAAGGGAGATCCACAATTGACCAAAGGGATCACAGAATAAGATCGAACCAAAGGACCAAATATTCCAGGTTGATCATATCTAAGATTTACAAGAGCATATTCCTTCATAAAACGATGCCATCATGATATATATATCCATGACAATATATTAAGCACTAATTGACAAAAGAGAAATCATTCCCCCGTCCGATGGAGAAGTAATACTTAGTATGAACGGTTGAATTCAAGGTGCACATATCTGAGTCAACATTGATAAGACAAATCGACTCCATCTATCGTTGGCACTGCCTTTGAAAGTGATTACATATTGATGAGTCAGTGATCAGACAAGATAACTATTTATGTCAAGGCGTGATTAGTAAGCGCTTGGAGATAACACAAAAATTAGGTAAAGACAAAACCATTATGGGTGCCGATTATGATTAAGTAATGATAAAAAAAGATAGTTATAAAAGAGCAGCAACGATCCATAGAAGGGACGCATCTCATCCCAAGCATCGAAGGTATAAAGAGAAGATCGGACAGACTCCATTGGGAGGTATACAAAATAAACATATGGTATATAGCATACAGAAACAATCATTCAACATCGATTAGCAAGAGTTCGAAACATCAAAGTACAGCGAACAATAAAGACAACTCAACAATAGAGTAAAACAAAGTCTCTCACTCTCTCTGGAATAAAGCTCTCCAAAGGCTAAACTATGTGATCTAGTGAAGTAACTTCAAGGTTCCTTTTCATTCGTATTGGATAGACTCAGTGAATACATGTGATCTTGTTGATTATCACAAAGGGACTTACGTAGACTTCTTACTTCTTTCAGCTTGTTTCTCCTTTCAGTGTGGATGAAGTATTCACGATGTATCAATGATAAAAAAAGAAAAAAGATAAGGTTTAGGGAGCTAATCTAAGGTCAATGAAGCAATGCTGATGCATGAATAGACAAACTCCTGAATTAACCTAACTCCACTTCGCCGAGGATGCCTACAACTACATGGAGTTGGTGCAATCTCCTAAGGTAAACGAATGGTTTTCAAATCATGAAAGCTTATATAAGCACCCATTGAACAACGCAACTCAAACAAGCATCCACAATCGAACTTAAGCAAATGATGAGGCTCAGACTAGCTTTACACGACATTTCACCAATGATGAATGTTGAAAGCATGAGCTAGGATTGATCAAATATCCAATACATACATACAATACATCAATGAACTTCTAATCTACTTTTAATCTACTTTGAAACATCTCTCCATTTCATTGAGATACCAGAAACCATGTCATTCCACAAGATAACACTTAACACCAAATGAGCTCCAATGTCTTTGTATTAATCTTGAAAAATATTTACAACTTCAAGTACTCTCAGAGAATTTCGAGAGTCTCTTCTACTCTACTTGCCTACTGACTATATCTGATAACTACTACTTTTCCAAATGAGGCAACAAGGCCTTTATATAGAGCTCCAGGATTACAATGAATGGCTTAGATTGATTGGCAAAGCCAATGGACTAGATTGGGCCAACAAGGCAGGTAGTTACAACAAATCGCTATTTTTAGTACATAAGAGAGGCAATGAAGGCACGCTTTCCAAGAAAATAAGCTTGTAGTGAAATGATGTGGCGAGATATAATTGGCTTGATGATGATGTACATGCCATGTAGGTGCCATCTCAACAACTCTTATGGATTCCAACTGTTTATTCAATTTGTTTTATAAGCATATTCCCAAATTGTATCATCTATATCATGTCTTCGATGAAATCGCTTGAATGAACTTGTATGTTTGGGAATACTTTGTTGATCTTGCCTTGTTCATCTTCTTGTAAATTGGATATGTATGATATATATTGCTCACTTGCATGACATTGAGATACTTCTTCTCTTGTAGGATATAGGTTGATCAACTTTGCTGCATCTTCATATAGAGTGTAGTGTAGACGATGATGATGCCTCATTCATGAATCAGAGTAGGAGATCTCTCTTGGACTTCAAGATTGAAGAGAACTTGAAGCTTAATGGACAGATGTTGAACTTGATGTCATTGATAATGAAGTGTTCCGGCATGATGGTGAAGTGATCACTTGGAGCAGCTACTTGATGTTTCTTCGCAGCGACTTCCTCTTGACTTCATTCCTCACATGAAAGTGATTCCAGCACTTGCTCCTCTGATGACTCCTTAACTCCTGCAACACAAACAAAGAAGCAATATCAATTCCTTGGCTTTATAACACAAAATAATCATTATCGAACAATTTCTAACCCTTTTAATCCTAGGCGCATTAGATGCCAAATTGAATTCTTGCTAAAAAAAAAGTCATAAAATTCAAATGTAACCCCAATCCAAAGTGGCGCACTGGTTGACAATTTCATGCTCTGGTTAAAATTTCTTCGTGTAGCTTGAATTACACCACATATTAGATAGGGCACACTAGATAGCATTTTGACTTCTTGTTAATTTTGGTGCACTGGATGTGTATTTTAGATCCTCTTGATATTGGCGCAATGGATAAGAATTTTGGACTTGGGTTGAATTCATCTTTTCACTTAACAAGCTTCCTATCTTGGGCGCATTAGTTGAGGCGCATTGGATCATCATTTTGTTCTCCCTTAAAATCACTCCTTTTCACACAATATAGATCCCTCATCATGGTGCACTGGATAGGGCGCATGGGATCATCATCTTGGGCTCTGAATGAAATCATACTTGCAACTTGAAATTCACCCTCCCCTAGTAGTGGCTCATTAGATGTGTCTCATCGGTTGAACATTCCAATCTCTCCTTAAGACTCATCAAAAGCTTCATTTTACCTTTGTGTATATGGCGCATTGGATCAAGCGATTTAGATGGGGGTTTTTGGATCTCCTTATTCTTGTCTAAACTTCACTAGAATTCATCCAAATTGGCACATGGGATAGGGCGCAACGGTTGAGGATCTTGAATCCTCTTCAAATGACATTCAAGACTTTGCTTTCCCTTCTCAAAATTGGCGCTCCAGTTGAAGCTTTTGATTCTTTCTTGAAAGATGTTCTAAAAACTTGATTTAAACCCCACATCACTTAGGCGCCTTAGTTACAGGTTTGGATCTCCGCTTGAAGTTAGCTAGAAACTTGAATCAAATCTCCTTTCATAGTGGCACAATGGTTGGAACGCATGAGATGAGGGTTTCATGATCTTCATTCAAAAACTTCAATCCTCACCTAAGAGTGGCGCACTAGTTGGCGTGTATTGGTTGAAGGTTTTATGCTCCTCTTGCATTATTACTTTGCCTTTCTTCTTCTCAAAATGGCACTCTAGATGAAGCGCATCACATCAACATGTTGATCATTGCTTAAAAATCACTCAAATTTATCCACCTTTGAGCGCCTTGGCTCTTAATTTTGGATCCTTACTTGGAATGTGTTTAAAAAAACTTGAATTTCCCTTCATGGTGGCGCATTAGATAAGGCGCACTAGATAGGGATTTCGGATCCTCTGGAAATGCTTCACAAAAATTTCAATTTAGTCTCCTCCACAAGGTGGTCGCATTGGTTAAGGCGCAAGGGATCTTGATTTTGATCTTTGCTTAGAATATGAAAGTCTCTGGAAGTTTAAACAAGATTTCCACCTCCTTTACCTTGGCGCACTGGATGGCCATTTTGTATCCTCTTGGTTTCGGCGCGTTGGATGACCATTTGGCTTTCTCCTTAATACTCACCAAGGCGGCGCACTAGTTGAAGATTTCACTTTCCCCTTGAATGCTCTTAAAAGTTTAACTTCACTTCTTTGTAAATGGCGCATGGGTTGTGGCGCATTGGTTAAGGGGTTTGAATTCATCTTAAAACCTCATGAAATTTGCATTTTCATACTTGAAGCCAACCTCTCCATATTGGCGCACCAGATCAAGATTTTAAATCTTCTATGAAAAAGGTCAAAAAAACCGAAGTTAAACTTCCTCAATCATGACGCATGGGTTGATGTTTTTGAATCCTCCTGAAAACTTAGCCGCTTTGCCCTGTCAAGACCTTACAACATCATGTTTTCAAACACCACGGATCGTGGAGCAATCATCTTGAGTGTTGATTAAGAAGTTCAATTCTATCCCAGTTTAATCATGCCATGATTCAATCAGATGAAACCATAAGACTGGAGGTCAGGCGCGAGTGATAACTATAACGAATGCCCATGCCATCTCCTTCGTGTCTCAAAACATAATTGAAGCAGAGCTCTGAAAAACAAAATCCAACCTACGGCAAAAAAAGAGGGGGTCCCCATTTGCAATGGGGCGATGTGTGATTAGGTCACAACATCTAGCGCCAATCCGAATAAATGTTCCTGAACATTTCAAAGACAAAGATTCAATCCAAACTCGGAAACTTCAGACACTCCTCTACTCATCAACTAGCTAGATGACAAACTCAAAAAGGAAAAGAATCATAGATTGGATCAAGACCCTACATCTCCTGATGTTTGATTAAAGATAGGTTTCAATTAAAACAGTTTCTTAAATGTTCCAAGGACAAACAAAATCAAGTTTCAACATTTCCATGTACACCCACACACTAGATCAAATAAACACAACTTCCTAATCAAAGAATTAAAACCAATTGCTAGCGCGACTATCCGTATTCGAGGATTCAAGTGCGAACACTTGCGTTCATTTCAATCCCTTAGAAGCCAGGATCATCTTAGCTCACCTGTCTCAAGCTAGATAAATTCATGGAAAGCAGATGAATAAAGGATACATATATATGAACGGATGAAATAGACGATAATGGCATGCAATGGCCTTGAACGAAGCAATGCCAGGACAAAGTGATATGAAAATGATCGGAAATGGAATGACATGAAATGGAAGGGAATGCAATGAGACATTGTCTCTACCATGACGCCTGTTTGCCAGGTTTTCATCATGATACTTATCCAGGGTGCCACCAAAGGTGGTTTTCACCTATGGACGAAAGATTTTTTTCTTCTTTTTTTTATTTTTTTATTTTTTCATTTTTTTTTTATATTTTTTTTTAGACAACCATTACACAAAGCCCCTGTTTGCCAAGTTTTCACCGAGGTAATGAATAGGAAGAATTCCAGAGTCTGATTCTGCAGGCAACACAGTGGCCCTTACGTAAAACCATGTCAAGTTAGTATACACACTGATGTTGGCAAAGAACGACAAATATGATACGGATTGAGTGGATTATATAAAATAGATGAAAGTGGGTTCAAACATAAACCAGGAGAATGACGGAATATGCTGAATGACGGGAAAGGCAGTGAATGGTGACCAATTGAACGAAATGGAATAGAATCATGATCAACATTTGTTTATATCAACCTAAACTTCGAAGCTTGCAAGTGAAGGGGAAACGAATGAAGGGACGGGAAAGGTGATTAGTGACTTCATAACCCACGCGAACTTGGACTTTTCTTGTTTTGATTTTATTTCGTGGTATGAAGAAATTTGGAATTTTAGATGAAATGGAAATGGAATGGAAGTGGATTCTTCGGATGCAGGAGCCTCTTTGGATTTGACTTTAAGTACCCAGAGCTTCATTCGTTTAGCTTCTCTCTATTCGGAAGTATGGAATGAAATAGTTGTTGAATATGCTTTAATTCGATTTTGGTATTTGTACCATGAGGCATAAAGATTTGTAGGATTTTCAAGAATTCCTTTGCTTAATGGGTAAAAGGCATCCGAATATTTATTTTATGGAAATATGGGGGATGGGCGGACGGATTGCAAGCTTCCAGTTCAGACGATACTCACATTCATCAATCATGATTAGGAAATAGGTGAATGAATAAGGGGTATGGTAATGCAATTTGGGAAATGGAAGTAAGATGGATGATGGAAGGTATGGATAGCTACATGCTTTGATACTTTGCATGAGGCTGAAGTGAACATATGATAGGTGGATAATGGAAAATGATGGATTTTAGACGGAGCGGATACGAACACCAACATCTTGACCTTACCTTGTAGTGACCAAGGCTATACGAATAGACATTGACATGGATGAACTCCAAATGCTTCATTCATAAGGACTTTAACTTTATCCTTTTTGGAGTATATGACGAACAACAAGACTATTCAAATGATTCAGACATCAGACGTGAATTAATTATTTGGTGGAAAAGATGGATGGAAACTTTATTGCTTTCAAATGAGGTGGAAGGTGATAAGCGGAATGAATGGAAGTATGCAGAGATGCTTGTTGTGGAGCGGAGCGGAAACATGAACTACCTTGAGATTTATACTTGATCCAAGCTCACAAAAAACTTTCCTAGCAACTTCAGGATCATTAAAATATGTAAGATATAACCTCAAAATACTTCACGCAATACCAAACAACTGACTCATCTCCCAAGAGCAGGCAATCATGCTATCTGATGCTGGTGATGCAATCCACGGGAAATCCATCAATCATGACTCAAGTTTCTCAAAGGAACACATAAGAATTCATAAAATTTAGATTTGCATTTTAAAACATTATGATCAGAAGATAATAGTGTCAAGACACAATATATGATTAATTTCCAAGTCAAGTTCAAAGTCTAACAAGATGATAAATTGAAAGAAAAATATCTTCGAACTCCAAGACTTTCATGAATGGATGTCTAAGAAATGAACTAACATGTTATCACGAATTGAAATTAGAATATGTGTTTAAGATAACATCACCTTCTTACAAATGGAAAACCCGACACGACAACCCAACAACTAACAACTAACAACTAACAACTATGAAAAGCAGACAACAACTAAGGAAAGCGAACAACTAACAACAAACAAGCAACCTGAAAGCAAACTATTCTAAGCAAACCAACACTTGAGTCAAATGACCTCAAGGAAGCAAATCTACTCTAAGACGCAACATAAAATGAAAACCTTACCTAACCTAGCTATGTACAAGCAACAAAGAGATACGCAACCCTGGACACCTAAGTATATACATGTCCTAACATGATTTCTCAGAATGAACAAGAGCAACAATGTGCAAGTGCATGTACAGAGTTTTGCAAATTTATCTTTGAATTCAGAAAAAAAAATTTGCACAATACATTTCTCATATTCAGACAAAAATTCCCACAAGATTATTAATTGTGGCAATTCAAAAGGACCATGATTTATCCAAACACAAGTTGCTTTTCCTGAATTTCCATAGTCAAACTCATATTCTTCATATTCATTATTTGGAAATTCGTAATCATTGAATTCAAAATCTTTCCAATCAAGAGCAAAGAGATACAACCTGGTGTTCTTCATTATTAAAAACAAGGAGAGATACAACCTGATGGTCTTTATCCGAAAATAAAAATTCATGCTTGTCGACTACCAATATGTCCGGAGGTCAAAGTTGGTGATGGATCATCCCACTTGCATCCGCAACATGCATTAGCTCTTCTTGAATTATCAGCAGTGGGCCTAGCACCGATTCGAATTGCTTGTTGACCTTGATCTCCATTTCATCAACTTGTTCATCTTGGAATGACTTTGGCAGGAGCTCTCATTGTATTTGATCCATGGGAGCTTCAAGCGCCCCTCTGAATTGCTGTTCATTTGATGGCACTCCGATGATGGCTCGGAGTGCTCTTTGCAATGCGTCCAATTGACTATCTTCTAACAACTCTTTCTGTACTTCGTGCAACTCACTTTCAAGGATCTCTCTATGTAGCATGAATGAACGTTCCTCAAGGAATTTATCTTCTTGCAATGAACTCGAGCTACTTTCTTCTGTGATGGTGGAATCAACATCTTGTTCATCAGTTGCCATCATTTGAATATCCTCTATTTCCTTTTCAACTTCAGCAGGTTCGTTCTTGCTTGGAAGAAGGTATGCAAATCAACTCTCCACTTGATTATCAATTTTACCTATGCTATCTTCATTGTTGAATAACCTGGAAATGTCTTCTCTTTTGGATGGTGAATTAATTTCTTGAAGACATTTGCCCCACAAGTCGTCTAATTTCAGCTGTATTTTGGATTCTTCTTCCAACCTCAATTATTCCTTGACTTGACGAATGGCTTCCTGATAAGATAAACAGGTGAGTTCTGAATGAGCTGTGTTATGAATTCTACACCAACCACCTGGAATCAACATTTCTTCTGTCAGCAGGCCCTTCTCAATGCTCAATATTTTCATGATCATTTCCTGAAAACTTATGAAGAACTCTCTTTCGTCAAATAGAACTTCGGGAAGCACCTTTGTAGGAACAATCGGTTCATGTACCTGTGAAAAGCAAATTTTCCCTTGCAATGCTAATTCCATCCTTGATAAAAATGTCATGCAGTATAGTTCCTCGTGTCCATTAGTGTCGTGAATTCTACATCCTTTCCTTGATGCAAAGTCACTCAAACTCTTAGGATGAAGTTGTGCATTCAAAGTCCACCAAAGCTGAAGAACATCATTTTAAGAATGATCCACCTTGAACTGCCTTGAAAAATTTGAGAAATCCATGTCTATATATTTTTTGATATTTTCAATTTTTACTTTTTTTGTATTTTTTTGATTTTCTGCTTTTTTTTGGATTTTTTGAAATTTTCTAATTTTTTTGGATTTTTTGAAATTTTCTACTTTTTTTGGATTTTCAAAATAAGAGAGATCTTGAAATCTTGAATCTTCCTGTCAAAACTCACTTCAAACTCCAATCCACCACTCGGAGTATCTACTTGCTCTACTTGAAATGAAGAATATATGTGTTCTCGCCCTCCTAGCACCAAAAATGTTGATGATTGTTTTTAGATGTAATGTTCCGTTTTCTAGCTTGATCTTTTACAGTTGACCGTTGGCCTATTCCGGAGACCCGTAGGCTACTCGGGGGTTGAAATTGGGGTTTCATGTTTTGGTGGTTGCTTTTGTTCGTGGATTGTGGTTTGGTTGGCGGTTTCTTTCCGGGTTTGTTCTTCTTAGTCCCTGTTGGTTACGGCTATTTTTAGTAAGTTCAGGATTGGCTCCAGAACGGGATTTTGAGAGTGGGGTTGGATTCGTCTTGTCAAGACCTTTCCAACGAGCTATAGATCATTGAATTCCGACATCATCTTGGCCTCCGTTTTAAAGTCCGTAAATTAAACATTATTATTTAATATTAATGTTGTTTTAAAAGAGGGGACTTTAAGGGTGAGGTTGAAAAAGAATTGAAGAGGATTATATTATTTTCCCTCTCATGTTTTATCCCATATGCAAGAGGATTTTAGAGACTCCCAGTTGGAAAAGTATAAAAGGAGGAAGAGTGCTCTCATTTGGGGATCCGAAAACTTGATAATGTTATGCTGCCGGATTGGCCTTGGGATTGCTTCGAGGAATGTAAGCCTCCTAGCTAGGCATTGCTTCTCGCTTGAAAGATAGCAACTAGTAGTGAATTAGTTTAGTTTTGTGAGTTGCATTGGGGATTTGAGCATTGTATTCAGCTTGTGCCTTGTTAGTTCAGTTTTGCATATTAGAGGTTTTCCAAAAATTGCATTTTAGCTGCAGCAGATTGTTGTTTTTATTCGTAAATCAAAAAATACAAAAATATTGCTTCTAGGTATTGTTTCATTCTCTCTGTCTGTAAGGGGCGACCCTATTCCCAAAGTTTATAGATTTTATTTTGAAGGCTGTGATTTTTAAAAGGAAATCGCCCCTCTTGCTGGGCCGTACCATTTGCCTTTCTTGGGAATGGTGCCATTAATTCATATCAGCTTTTTGAGTCAGTTTCTTGTGCCAATCTTGGGCGCCATCATCTTAGAGTCATATTGCATTCTGTTTCGTGAGATTTGAGTGACTCTGGAGGTAGTTGTGAATGGATTTGTGAGTTACAGGGCTGTTGTTCGTGCACGGGAAAACAGGACTGTCATAAATCAAATTTTGAGGTTGGTCTGTTTAGTGCAATTTCAGATCTAAGCTTTATTACTCAGTAAAGGAAACTCATTTATATTGTTGCAGCTCTATTTATATGTTGATTCACTTTGATAGCAAGACATTATCTTTCATATTGTAAGCTGGCAATAGTACTGACAGTAGTGATTATTCTTGCTTATCATAATTTGTAATGCTCAGCTTTCCGTTCAATAATTGCAACTGTATTTCCTTCATCTCCGCCCTATGGTAGCTCCTTTCCCATCCCGGGTTAGAAAGCACATTCTGGGTGTCGAGTACTTTCAACATTTTAGCTTACTTCTCTTTCCAGCATTGTAATTTCAATTATCTCCGCCATATGGTCGCCTCATTTCCGTATCGGATTGAGCAGCACATACTTGGTGTCGAGTGTGCTTTCAGTATATTAGATTGTAGGGATCCTCTGACCACATGCTCGTCGTTCGCTGGCGCATCTTGGTTAGAGTTCTTGCATAAGCATTTTGATTAAGATCCTCTGACCAATGCTCACACCTTGCCCACATCGGGATCCTGGTGTACATTCTGGTTAGAGTTGCTTCAGCATCATTTTGGTTTAGCTGCTAACCTTAACGGGTGCATTGGTCTGTAAACTGTTATTGAAAATTCAAAAAAAAAATTTGGCTCGGAATATTTCATTAGACAAGTCAATAATAGAGTAAAAACACTAAGTCTCTCACTCTCTTTTGAATAAAGCTCTCCAAAGGCTAAACTATGTGATCCAGTGAAGTAACTTCAAGGTTCCTTTTCATTCGTATTGCATAGACTCAGTGAATACATGTGATCTTGCTGATTATCACAAAGGGACTTACGAAGACTTCTTACTTCTTTCAACTTGTTTCTCCTTTCAGTGTGGATGAAATATTCACGATGTATCAATAATAAAAAAGGAAAAAAGATAAGGTTTAGGGAGCTAATCTAAGGTCAATGAAGCAATGATGATGAATGAATAGACAAACTCCTAAATTAACCTATCTCCACTTCGCCAAGGATGCCTACAACTACATGGAGTTGGTGCAATCTCCTAAGGTAAACGAATTGTTTTCAAATCATGAAGGCTTATATAAACACCCATTGAACAGCGCAGCTCAAACAAGCATCCACAATCGAACTTAAGCAAATGATGAGGCTCAGACTAGCTTTACACGACATTTCACCAATGATGAATGTTGAAAGCATGAGCTAGGAGTTGATGAAATATCCAATACATACATACAATACATCAATGAACTTCTAATCTACTTTTAATCTACTTTGAAACATCTCTCCATTTCATTGAGATACCAGAAACTATGTCATTCCACAAGATAACACTTAACACCAAATGAGCTCCAATGTCTTTGTATTAATCTTGAAAAATATTTACAACTTCAAGTACTCTCAGAGAATTTCGAGAGTCTCTTCTACTCTACTTGCCTACTGACTATATCTGATAACTACTACTTTTCCAAATGAGGCAACAAGGCCTTTATATAGAGCTCCAGGATTACAATGAATGGCTTAGATTGATTGGCAAAGCCAATGGACTAGATTGGGCCAACAAGGCAGGTAGTTACAACAAATCGCTATTTTTAGTACATAAGAGAGGCAATGAAGGCACGCTTTCCAAGAAAATAAGCTTGTAGTGAAATGATGTGGCGAGATATAATTGGCTTGATGATGATGTACATGCCATGTAGGTGCCATCTCAGCAACTCTTATGGATTCCAACTGTTTATTCAATTTGTTTTATAAGCATATTCCCAAATTGTATCATCTATATCATGTCTTCGATGTAATCGCTTGAATGAACTTGTATGTTTGGGAATACTTTGTTGATCTTGCCTTGTTCATCTTCTTGTAAATTGGATATGTATGATATATATTGCTCACTTGCATGACATTGAGATACTTCTTCTCTTGTAGGATATAGGTTGATCAACTTTGCTGCATCTTCATATAGAGTGTAGTGTAGACGATGATGATGCCTCATTCATGAATCGGAGTAGGAGATCTCTCTTGGACTTCAAGATTGAAGAGAACTTGAAGCTTAATGGACAGATGTTGAACTTGATGTCATTGATAATGAAGTGTTCCGGCATGATGGTGAAGTGATCACTTGGAGCAGCTACTTGATGTTTCTTCGCAGCGACTTCCTCTTGACTTCATTCCTCACATGAAAGTGATTCCAGCACTTGCTCCTCTGATGACTCCTTAACTCCTGCAACACAAACAAAGAAGCAATATCAATTCCTTGGCTTTATAACACAAAATAATCATTATCGAACAATTTCTAACCCTTTTAATCCTAGGCGCATTAGATGCCAAATTGAATTCTTGCTAAAAAAAAAGTCATAAAATTCAAATGTAACCCCAATCCAAAGTGGCGCACTGGTTGACAATTTCATGCTCTGGTTAAAATTTCTTCGTGTAGCTTGAATTACACCACATATTAGATAGGGCACACTAGATAGCATTTTGACTTCTTGTTAATTTTGGCGCACTAGATGTGTATTTTAGATCCTCTTGATATTGGCGCAATGGATAAGGATTTTGGACTTGGGTTGAATTCATCTTTTCACTTAACAAGCTTCCTATCTTGGGCGCATTAGTTGAGGCGCATTGGATCATCATTTTGTTCTCCCTTAAAATCACTCCTTTTCACACAATATAGATCCCTCATCATGGCGCACTGGATAGGGCGCATGGGATCATCATCTTGGGCTCTGAATGAAATCATACTTGAAACTTGAAATTCACCCTCCCTTAGTAGTGGCACATTAGATGTGTCGCATCGGTTGAACATTCCAATCTCTCCTTAAGACTCATCAAAACCTTCATTTTACCTTTGTGTATATGGCGCATTGGATCAAGCGCTTTAGATGGGTTTTTTGGATCTCCTTATTCTTGTCTAAACTTCACTAGAATTCATCCAAATTGGCGCATGGGATAGGGCGCAACGGCTGAGGATCTTGAATCCTCTTCAAATGACATTCAAGACTTCGCTTTCCTTTCTCAAAATAGGCGCTCCAGTTGAAGCTTTTGATTCTTTCTTGAAAGATGTTCTAAAAAACTTGATTTAAACCTCACATCACTTAGGCACCTTAGTTCAAGGTTTGGATCTCCGCTTGAAGTTAGCTAAAAACTTGAATCAAATCTCCTTTCATAGTGGCGCAATGGTTGGAGCGCATGAGATGAGGGTTTCATGATCTTCATTCAAAAACTTCAATCCTCACCTAAGAGTGGCGAACTAGTTGGAGCGCATTGGTTGAAGGTTTTATGCTCCTCTTGCATTATTACTTTGCCTTCTTCTTCTCAAAATGGCGCTCTAGATGAAGCGCATCACATCAACATGTTGATCATTGCTTAAAAATCATTCAAATTTATCCACCTTTGAGCGCCTTGGCTCTTAATTTTGGATCCTTACTTGGAATGTGTTAAAAAAAACTTGAATTTCCCTTCATGGTGGCGCATTAGATAGGGCGCACTAGATAGGGATTTCCGATCCTCTGGAAATGCTTCACAAAAATTTCAATTTAGTCTCCTCCACAAGGTGGTCGCATTGGTTAAGGCGCAAGGGATCTTGATTTTGATCTTTGCTTAGAATATGAAAGTCTCTGGAAGTTTAAACAAGATTTCCACCTCCTTTACCTCGACGCACTGGATGGCCATTTTGTATCCTCTTGGTTTCGGCGCATTGGATGACCATTTTGCGTTCGCCTGAATACCCACCAAGGCGGCGCACTAGTTGAAGATTTCACTTTCCCCTTGAATGCTCTTAAAAGTTTAACTTCACTTCTTTGTAAATGGCGCATAGGTTATGGCGCATTGGTTAAGGGATTTGAATTCATCTTAAAACCTCGTGAAATTTGAATTTTAATACTTGAAGCCAACCTCTCCATATTGGCGCACCAAATCAAGATTTTAAATCTTCTATGAAAAAGGTCAAAAAAAACCTAAGTTAAACTTCCTCAATCATGGCGCATGGGTTGATGTTTTTGAATCCTCCTAAAAACTTAGCCACTTTGCCTTGTCAAGACCTTACAACATCATGTTTTCAAACACCATGGATCGTGGAGCAATCATCTTGAGTGTTGATGAAGAAGTTCAATTCTATCCCAGTTTAATCATGCCATGATTTAATCAAATGAAACCATAAGACTGGAGCTCAGACGCGAGTGATAACTATAACGAATGCCCATGCCATCTCCTTCGTGTCTCGAAACATAATTGAAGCAGAGCTCTGAAAAACAAAATCTAACCTACGGCAAAAAAAGAGGGGGTTCCCATTTGCAATGGGGTGATGTGTGATTAGGTCACAACAGGACGCATCTCATCCCAAGCATCGAAGGTATAAAGAGAAGATCGGATAGACTCCATTGGGGGGTATACAAAATACACATGGTATATAGCATACAGAAATAGTCATTCAACATCGATTAGCAAGAGTTTGAAACATCAAAGTACAGCAAACAATAAAGACATTGCAAAGATGTCTCAGCCCCATCCATTCGGCCAACATATCCATACTTTGGAAACCAAATAATTTCTGTTATAGTGTGTAATGTCCCCTTTTTCTGGTGAGTTAGTCTATACTTGGTTCCCGTAGACTAACCAAAGTGGTTAGGGAACTCTGGGAGTTCGTTTGGTCGGTTTCTGACATTCTGGCTAGGACTTAAACTATTTTTAGTAAGTCGCGAAGTTGGCTATTTTGGGAAACTCTTTATTGGAAATGGAACGTTTCGTCGAGATCTTTCCAACGGTCTATAACTCATGGGATTCTGTGACCGTTTGGGCTTTCATATTAAAGTCCGTAAGTTATACTTTATTATTATATTTGGACTTTAATTAATTAATGTCGATGACTTTGGAGAAATAAGGAAAAATGCAAAAATAAGTCATTAAGGGATTTGGGTGCCCCTTTGAGGAATAAAAAGCAAATTTAAAAATAACATTTCCCTCTCATATGGGTCGACCCACTTGTGGAGTTATAAAAAGGCAAAGAGTGGGAAAAGTTATTCATTCTTGATATTACATTTTATGCTTCTATTTGCTCTGCATATGAGGGTTTGGGGGATTTCTTCTAGCCAGGGCTTTTGGTGACGGAAACCACCATTGGTAGCAATCTTCCGCAGGTGTGAAAGATCACCCAAGGGGATTTTGGAAGCAGCCATACTCGATGGCTGTATTTGAACTTCATTTTGATACCACCATTGACGGAGATGGAGATAACAAGATCTATCTTATTGTAGTTTTGTTGCAGCTGAGGAAGAGTATTAGTGACAGATTGTATTGCAGGTTTGAGAAGGGTTGGGACTTCCATTTCTTCATTGCTGGCCGTACTTCATTTTGTTGGCCGTACCTCTTCATGTGTAGGCCGTACCACTTCATATGTTGGTCGTACTTCTTGGAGCAGCCGTTTGGAGTTTATTGGGGCTGTTCTTCCTTGCTTAGTGGTTGTTTTTGACCTAGGGGTCTATGTTGATAGCTGTAGATTGTTTCCTTGCATTTGCTGATACCTTCAATGCAAAACTCCATTGTCATGTTGGTCCGTCAACAGCATAAATATGAATATGCTTATTTTGACATGGGTATGTGATGGTTATTCATTTTATGTCATTCTATGAACTGGGTCTTCATTATTTAATTCATATCTGTTATAGTTTTTCTGGGTTTTCAGTTGTATGCTATATTCCTTGTATTCTGACATACACACTTCAAGAAAACGAAAACCCGCTTCTGCATCTTCTAACTAGTTCTGAAAGATCACAGAAAAAATTAAAAAAAATATCTCATTAAAAAAAAGATAAATCAAAAGAACAACAGGTGCAAGTTATTACAGTGGTATCAGAGCTGGTGCATCTTGCCAGCCTGTGTTGATCAGTTTATATGAGTGACGAAAGAAGAGTCTACACTAGACCCACTCCACATTGGCATCCACCAGAGGTTCCGGAAGGTGAAACAGTTTCAAGTATATTGGGTATGCACAGGAACTCTTCCAACGAGAGTGATAGCATAACAGGTAGTATGGGGGACAGAGGAGCTGACCAGCGTGAGAGTCCTGGTGCCAAAGTAGAGAGGAAGTCCGATATTATGCTCAATATGATGTCCCAACTCCTTGGGAAGTTTAGCCAAGGGATTCCAGTAGTTCACACCAATACCACACCCAGAGGTGAGATTAGTGGATCCAATGAGGGTCACCACAGACATGCAGGACAGGGCAGTGGATATGCAAGACAAGGTGGTGGACATGCGGGATAGGGTAGTGGACACGCAGGTCAGAATGGTATTAATAACACCAGGGTTACCCCAGGATCGGTTTATAGACCCTTACAACTGACTTTTCCGAGTAGAGAGGAGGCAATGGTTCAACAGGAACCAAAGTTTCAGCTTCCCATGACGGATGATGTTCAGATACAGCATGCAAAGTACATGACATTGGCTCCTAACATCAAAGAGATGTTGACATTCGACCAATATATGAATCAGAAGAGACAAAGGGGATTTATGATGGGTCGAGGAGATCACAGAGCTAACCGGGACTACCAGCATGCATTGAGCAAAGTCCCTATGGACCGGTTTGACGGAAGTGGCAAGATTTCAGCCAGAGCTGGGGTGCAGAAGTTGGATAACTACCTGACACTTAAGCCAATGCCGGAGGATGAGGCACTTAACTTTGCCACTATTCATTTAGATGGGTTAGCACACAAGTGGTGGTACCATGGGTTGGTCACCTTGGGCCACAGCCTTATCACCAAATACGATGAGTTCACTAACAGACTCATCGAGAGGTTCGATACCAAGGACCCAGAGTTGCAATTCAGAGAGCTGGCGCAGTTGAAGCAGTATGGGTCACTTGAGGGATATATTTCAGATTTCCAGAGAATCAGTGTGATTGTTCCCAACATATCGGAGAGGAGACTTGTAGTCCTGTTCATGGAAGGACTAATGGAACCACTTAAGGGTTGGGTTAAGGCATTTGATCCACCTTCACTTCAAGAAACTATCAAGAAGGCACGTAGTATGGAGTTTGCAGTGCCTAGGAAACAGTTTGTCTCCAAACCGTTTCCTCCACGAAGAGACAAAATGTCGGTTCTGCAGTGAGACACCTTCCCACAGAGGAAACCAGGGCCTCGATTAGATGATGATGCATTGAATGAATACAGGAGGAAGAGACTATGCTTCAGATGCAAAGAACCATGGGATCCTAACCACTGGTGCCCAATGAAGGGGCAAGCAAAACAATTGGAGTATTATTCTGCTGAGGAAACAGCTTCAGAGCAATCAGGGCAGCAGAGTGATAGGGAGGACAGTGATGTAGAGAATATGGTGCAAATTGTACAGGATGTGCATGATGAGGACATTCCGACAGCACATATCTCTGCTATTCAGAAAGAGGGTTCCTTCAGAATACAGGGAGTATTGGAGGGGCAGAGAGTGACCAGTTTGCTAGATACAGGTGCCACCCACAACTTCATTGATGAGGGGCTTGTCACACGGAGGGGACTCAAAATAGAAGAGTTTGAGGGATTCAAAGTCAGAGTTGTAGACGGGTTTGTCATTACTTGCAAACGAAGGATCCTTAATTTAACCATCAGGTTAAATAACTATGAGTTCCAAGCCGAATACTATCTGGTCGGTATGGGTGACATGGATGTAGTCCTAGGAATGAAGTGGCTACATATGATAGGTGAATTTTCCCTCAACCTGAGGACCATGGAGATGAAGTTCGAAGTAGATGGTCAGAAACATATTTTGAAGGGAATGTCCGATGGGGGTTTAAGAGCAATGTCTATTCGAAGGATGGAGAGGATACTGCGGCATGACCAGGTGCAGTGGGCAACTGAGATTCTTGTGATGCCAGAGGCACCGAAACAACAAAAACATGATTATCCAGTGGAGATTTAGTCAGTACTAACTAAGCACTCCAAAGTGTTTAGTGATATACCTCCAGGTAGACCTCCAGACAGGGGTTTTGAGCATGTTATAGAGTTGGAGCAGGGGGCCAAACCAGTTATCACCGTTCCCTACAGACATCCTAAGAGATACAAGGATGAGATTGAGAAGGCTATTCAAGAGCTTCTCAAGATGGGTCACATCAGGCCTAGTAAGAGTCCTTTTGCTTCTTTTGTTGTTCTGGTCAAGAAGAAGGATGGCACACTCAGGATGTGTATTGATTACAGGGAACTGAACAAAAAGACTATTAAGAACAAGTACCCCATCCCCAGGATTGATGAGCTTATTGACGAGCTGCATGGTGCATGTTTCTTCTCCAAGATAGACTTGAGGTCAGGGTACCATCAAATTCGGGTATGTGAGGAGGATGTGGAGAAGACAGCGTTTAGGTGTCACTATGGGCACTTTGAGTTTCTGGTTATGCCTTTCGGCTTAACCAATGCACCTGCCACTTTCCAATCTTGTATGAATAAGGTCTTTAGAGAACAGTTGCGGAAGTTTGTACTCATATTTTTTGATGACATACTCATATTCAGCAAGACTTGGGAGGATCATTTGAGACATCTAGATATTGTGTTGGGTATACTTGAGCAGGAGTCCCTATATGCAAAAATGTCTAAATGCGAGTTTGGCATGACGGAGTTGCTGTATTTGGGACACATCATCAGTGCAGAGGGTGTCCGTGTGGATCCGGAGAAGATCCGAGCTATAGTTGACTGGCCACCACCCAAGAATCTCTCTCAGCTCAAGGGGTTCTTTGGCCTTTGTGGATTCTACCGCAGGTTTGTAAAGGGATTTTCTCAGAAAGCAGCCCCACTCACAAATTTGACACGGAAGGGAGCTTTCGTTTGGTCAGATGGTGCTCAGCAGTGTTTCGACAAGTTTAAGGAGGTGATGAGCACTTGTCCAATTTTGGCCATTCTTGATTTTTCGAAGCTGTTTGAGCTTTAGTGTGATGCCTCTGGGGAAGGCATAGGTGCGGTGTTGATGCAGGACAAACACCCTTTTGCTTTTGAGAGCCGAAAGTTGAGGGGCCCTGAGAGGAGCTATAGTATCTACGATAAGGAGATGTTAGCCATCATGCATGCATTGGCTAAATTCAGGCAATATCTGGTTGGAGGGAAATTCATTGTTAAATCTGATCGCAATAGTTTGAAACATTTCCTTAGTCAGAAGGACCTAAATGACCAGCAGCAAAAGTGGGTCAGCAAGCTGCAGGCATATGACTTCGACATTGTTTTTGTCAAAGGGAAGAAGAATATAGTTGTTGACGCTTTATCTAGGAGACCACACTTGTGTGCCTTATGAGAGATTGCAGAGGACTGGAGAGATATGATCATTGCAGAATATGCAAAGGATAAGTGGGCCTCTGGGATTATGGATGGCACTAACCGTGATGACAGGTACACTATTGTAAATGACTTGATCATTTACAAGGGGAGGATATTTTTGGTGCCAGCTTCTGCTATGAAGTAGAAGATTTTGAGAGCTTTCCATGACTTGCCTATGGCTGGGCATCCAGGATTCTACAAGACCTACAGGCAGGTTAGAGAGAGGTTTACTTGGAAAGGCCTCAAGTTAGAAGTACAGAAGTATGTGCGGGAGTGTCCAGTATGCCAACAGAACAAACATGAGCACTCCTACCCAGGAGGATTATTGCAGCCCTTACCCATTCCCGAGAGGATGTGGGATTGCATATCGATGGACTTCATTACTGGCTTGCCGAAAGCCCAAGGCAAGGACTGCATCTTTGTGGTGGTTGACAGGTTGACAAAGTTTGCCCATTTCTTTGCCATTTCAGCCACTTATACAGCAACTCAGGTTACTGATTTATTCTTCAGAGAGGTGTTTCGACTTCACGGATTGCCTAGGAGTATTGTGAGCGACAGGGACAGCAAGTTCCTTAGCAATTTTTGGCAGAAGTTTTTCAGGTTGACAGGGACCGAGCTCACCCCTAACACGAGTTACCACCCCCAGACTGATGGACGGACAGAGATAGTTAATAAGTGGGTGGAGGGATACCTCAGGAATTACATAGCCGGGCAGCAGAAGGCGTGGGTCAAGTGGCTTCACTTGGGAGAGTATTGTTATAATACCACTTACCACATGTCTATCCAGATGACACCATTTACAACACTTTATGGGTACGAGGCTCCCAGTTTCTTGGATCTATTGTTTGGAGACAGCAAAGTACCAAAGGCTAAAGACCTCTTGCAGGAGAGTCAGGACATCGTGAGGTCTTTGAAAGAGAACATTCAGAAGGCGCAGAATCAGCAGAAGCAGTATGCAGACCAACACAGGGTTGAGCGTTCTTTTGAGGTGGGTGATATGGTGTACCTTATGTTGCAGCCATACAGACAATCTACTCTTAAGAGGAGTGGTGCTGAGAAGTTAAAGCCACGGTATTATGGTCCATTCAAGATCTCCAGGAGGGTTGGAGAGGTGGCTTATGAGTTAGAATTGCCGGCAGAGAGCAGAGTTCATAATGTCTTCCATGTGTCACGCCTCACAAAGGCACTAGGGCACAATGTGATACCTTCTACAGAGTTGCCTCCTCTTGATGAAGAGGGGAAGTTGGTTTTGATACCTGAGGCCATTATTGACACCAGGGAACGTACATTGAGGAAAAGAGTCATCAGGGAATATTTGGTGAAGTGGAAGAACCTGCCGGTAGAGGATGCTACATGGGAGAGTGAGCAAATCTTGTTGCATCCAGATCTGAGATTGCTTGAGGCAAGCAATCTTGGGGAGGGCGGACTGTAATGTCCCCTTTTTCTAATGAGTTAGTCTATACTTGGTTCCCGTAGACTAACCAAAGTGGTTAGGGAACTCTGGGAGTTCGTTTGATTGGTTTCTGACATTCTAGCTAGGACTTACTATTTTTAGTAAGTCGCAAAGTTGGCTATTTTGGGAAACTCTTTATTGGAGATGGAGCGTTTCGTCGAGATCTTTCCAACGGTCTATAACTCATGGGATTCTGTGACCGTTTGGGCTTTCATATTAAAGTCTGTAAGTTATACTTTATTATTATATTTGGACTTTAATTAATTAATGTCGGTGACTTTGGAGAAATAAGGAAAAATGCAAAAATAAGTCACTAAGGGATTTGGGTGCCCCTTTGAGGAATAAAAAACAAATTTAAAAATGACATTTCCCTCTCATATGGGTCGACCCACTTGTGGAGTTATAAAAAGGCAAAGAGTGGGAAAAGTTATTCATTTTTGATATTACATTTTATGCTTCTATTTGCTCTGCAAATGAGGGTTTGGGGGATTTCTTCCAGCCAGAGCTTTTGGTGACGGAAACCACCATTGGTAGCAATCTTCCACAGGTGTGAAAGATCACCCAAGGGGATTTTGGGAGCAGCCATACTCAGTGGCTGTATTTGAACTTCATTTTGATACAACCATTGACGGAGATGGAGATAACAAGATATATCTTATTGCAATTTTGTTGCAGCTGAGGAAGAGTATTAGTGACAGATTGTATTGCAAATTTGAGAAGGGTTGGGACTGCCATTTTTCGTTGCTGGCCGTACTTCATTTTGTTGGCCGTACCTCTTCATGTGTAGACCGTACCACTTCATATGTTGGCCGTACTTCTTGGAGCAGTCGTTTGGAGTTTATTGGGGTTGTTCTTCCTTGCTTAGTGGTTGTTTTTGACCTAAGGGTCTATGCTGATAGTTGTAGATTGTTTCCTTGCATTTGCTGATACCTTCAATGCAAAACTCCATTGTCATGTTGCTGGTCCGTCAACAGTAGAAATATGAAGATGCTTATTTTGACATGGGTATGTGATGGTTATTCATTTTATGCCATTCATATCTGTTATAGTTTTTCTGGGTTTTCAGTTGTATGCTATATTCCTTGTATTCTGACATACACACTTCAAGAAAACGAAAACCCGCTTCTGCATCTTCTATCTAGTTCTGAAAGATCACAGAAAAAACAAAAAAAAATATATCATTAAAAAAAAGATAAATCAAAAGAACAACAGATGCAAGTTATTACATAGTGATTTTCATCATAGCACATATAATAGCATTGAATCTGCAAGCCGAGCATCATATTAACAGCCACGACGTCAGGATCATCCAATCTTATTAGCCACAAGAGAAATAAGGTATGAAATTTATATTTTAAATATGTATCTTTGCTGCATTATGTAATGGTCCAATGACTAATCCAATAATATGATGAGCATGAAAGAAGTGAAATTCTCATAATGAAATGTTAGTTATTATATGAAATAAGACATATTACTTGTTGAATCATATGAGCAGTTGGAATAATGGAATTAATCCATTAACTCCATATAAGAGGTGTGATCATGTGGATGGACAATTAACCAACCATGGGTATGTTTTGACCCTTGTCTCAGCTGGTGCAATGGCACCCCTCGAGGCAAGTGGATTTGGCCTTTGGTCACAGCTGGTGAAGAAGTTACCCCTCGTACCAAAGGATTATTATATAGTGGCCTTGGTTACAACAGGTGAAAAAGTCACCCCTCGTACCAAGGAATATCATAGTGGCCTTGACTCAGCTGGTGAGTATCCACCCCTCGAGTCAAAGGATAAATTAGTGGACCCATGATGGTAATTGACATAAGGCATCCTATCACCTCCTCTCACATGGAATTAATGATTAATGCATGGGTCCAAATATGACAGATAATGATGGAAAAAGTGAAATGTATAATGATGTGATCATAAGAGTATAACCCTATAAGGGCAATGTGATTATGTAATTTGAATATTTCTTGCATATATTATAATAAGTGGGAATTCAAAGGTAGACTAGTGTACTAATGTTCTCTTTTTGCAAGTTGATATTGTAAATAAGATTGTGAAAATTTGGACTTGCGAGAAGGGGACATTACACAAAACCAGTGACAACGCTGTTATATAATCTAGGTTCTCATGATAAGACTCATTGAAATCCCTAAAAGGCCATGTTTCATGATCTTCCTTCACACGTACCTCCTGTGCAAGTACGGCTCCCTTTAGTACTACAATCTACAAAAAAGACGTCCGACTACATTCCTTTGCTCATTCCATTGAAGGTTTGATTCTTATCGAGTTGGAATGCTACACTACGAAACTCCTAAAGATAAACAAACTTCCAAAATCTGTATCCAGACATGCAATACAACACTCTTCAAAATACATCAAACTCCATTATACCCCAATATGATCTCTTATGTGAAATCATCGATTTTGCCCAGCTAGGATTGATCTCACACAATCTAAACTGGATGATTCTGAGGTAAACACCCCCAAACCTTGCTAAACAACCAGGCGCTCAAGGAATCAGTCTCCAAAATCAAATCTGCGTGAATGAATCCTTCACAATGGCGAATGCACTATTTACCATTCCACCCCTCACCAATGCCCATGCAGAAGAAAACATTTAATGCTCACTACCACCGCTCATGCAAGGAAAAGACAATAAATTATTCTCTGTGGAGCACTCCCACAACTTTGTCAGTTACAACCAAAGATAGGCAATTACAGATATATGGGTCCCACCTGACCTAGCGCCCCACTCACCAAAGGAGCAAAATGTTTTTTTTTTAAACAATTATCACTTATATGATGAATCGTGGGAGCCAAATAAAGCATGATATAATTGTTATTAAACTTTAAGAAGCCTCATTTCCCTAATCATAATGTTAGCCTTCGGGGAAATAGCACAAAAGCTAACATGTTTTCATTTTTTTTATCACTGAGGAAAAGGGGACATTACATAATGGCTATATTATTTTTATCAAGTGTTTCATTGTTAGGACATATAGTTTGTATAGAGTGTAACATTGGTTTTTGGTTTAAATAAATTAGATATAGCTTTAATGGTTGGTCACACCGTCATAGTCTTTACAATATTATATAGTCCTCCATTAGATGGAGCTTTTTCTAATCAACAATACATATACTACATAATTGGAACTTGATTTCTATTGCTTTGATGGTGCTACTTGGATTCAATTATGACTTTGAAATCACTAAAATATGAATTCCAATTCATGAGTATTTTGAATTTTCATTATTACAAGTTATGAGGTATATATATATACATTTTGTACCATACCCAAGCCAAAAAAATTGCCGTATCCGCGTACCCGAAACTCGTACCTGTACCAGGATCGGCAACTTAAGAATTAAGGTGTGGACACTGGATATGGAACTGACATGCATTAGATAGGCACACTGGAAAATAGATTCCAGGAAGCCACGTTAAAGGCTTGAAGGACCATAGAATAATCAAATTCAAAGATGTAATGCCATGAAGGTCCAATAATTGAAATGAATTATCCTAAAATATGGGCGAAGTATTAATGTAATGGCCCACTAAATAAATTGAAACAATAAAAGATGGGCCGACTCCCTAAAAGAATCCGACCACCATAGAGCAGCCGATTTCCCTTATTGATATACGCTAAGGTTCTTATTTATAAGACAAAGGGTGCGATTTATGACAAGAAACATGTGCGACTTGTTATGATTAAGAGCAGCAACTTTATATTGTAAGTGCAGCAATTTGTTCAGAAAAGGCAGAGATTTATGTTAACAAAAGGCTGTGAATTGTGAAGAGGTATAACCTTCATAGAAGGACATATCCACTTACTATAGACGCCTCCATTGAGAAGATACAAAAGGTGAAGGAAGGAACTCAATGTTTTATTTCTGAGGTGAGTGAAGAGAAGAAAGCAATACAAATGTAGATCATTCAGATTTAAGCAGATCTAATGCAGAAAAAGGAATATTATTTTGAAGAGCAGATTGAGAAGAGTATGGGCAGGAATATGTGGTGAGTGTGAAGTAAAGGAGATATCATATATACACCAGCAAGGGATATATCAGCAGTACTATATACAATAATGGATAACAGCAAGGAATACAACGAGAATAATATGAATAAATCTAAAGCAAGGAGAGTGATATTTTCTGAATATAAAAGAAGGAAATATATATTATAAGCAGAGATAAATCTGTAGGAACAGATCAGCAGTGATACATATATGCAATTATAGCCATTCTATCATGCTATAACTCTATCAGCCTCTCATTCTATTAGTCTATTAGTCCATCATTCTATTATTTGATTATTATATCATTCTCTCATTCTATTCTTCTATCATTATATCATTCTATTATTCCATCATTCTATTATTATATTATTCTTCATTCTATCCTTCTATCATATGATTATCCTATCCTTCTATTATTCTATCATTCTATCGTTCTATAATTCTATTATTGAATCAATCAAATCAGTAAATATCTGAGATATCAGTTAGCAATCAAAGGAAGTTATCTTCATTGGACGGAAGTCATATAAGAATCAAGCAAAAGGAAATATATCAAGTTTATATATATATTGGCTATACAACAAGAGTTAA
The DNA here is from genome assembly GCA_027924645.1 of Cunninghamia lanceolata. Taxonomy (NCBI): domain Eukaryota; kingdom Viridiplantae; phylum Streptophyta; class Pinopsida; order Cupressales; family Cupressaceae; genus Cunninghamia; species Cunninghamia lanceolata. The sequence goes on along the minus strand of BSBN01000626.1, from coordinate 1,017,844 downwards.
CAGCAAGAAGGATATATTACAATCCTTGAACCAAACTTGAAATCCATCAAGAGGTACTTTTAACCCAACGAGCCATCACATATGATATGAATGTGAAATGCGTATTAGGGAACAAGCAGTAGCACTGGTCCCTTCATCAAGTAGCCCACCCGAAGTTGGATGGACAGGTGTTTCTGTCACTTGTGGGCCAAAGGGGTGAAATCTGGGATGGACGTACCACCCTTGGGCTTGGGTAAGTTGTGACCGTTCAGAATAACCCAGAAATGATTATATGTCTACTTCGTGTATGATGTGTATACTTTGTGCTTGTTAATATATGTATTGAACACATTATTAGTTATGCTATGATTAATTGATCTCATTATTTATGTTATTAAGTATTGATCTCACTAATAATTACGCTATGATAGATGAACTTAATATGAATGATGGATGAAGTTTAATATGAATAATGATATGAACGGATTATTTATTATTATCTAATTTATTGATCTTTAATATTTCTAATGTCCCTTTCTAGTGATTATTATTGTATGCAGGTAAAGAAACAAGAATATCTTAAAAGGGGACATTACAATTAAACTTCACAAAAAATAATATGCAGAGAACTTTGGCCTCCAAAATGATTCACATAGTTACAACATGATCAGCAATCCATAGGAAGGGTGATTGTTGAAGTGTATGCAACTTTGTACTCGACTCACTATCTATGGATAGATCTGGAATTTATTCTGAGAAAAGCAGGCATTAAACATGTGTTGTATTTGAAGTTTCCCTTCTGTTTACTACTGTTCTTGGTATGCATGGGTCAAGTATGTGTCCGGAGCCAATGAGGCTTGCATTGGTGGTACTATATTCTAACTTCATGTGAAGAAATGAGACTACCTTGGAAGCCCTTCTTGTCAGTGTGGCACAGTTTTATGGAATTGACCTCAAATGCCCATACAGTTAATAGCACTACATAATGACTGGAAGAAAGAAAGAAAGAATCAAAGTTCATTCAATATATTAATCCATAATGGATAAATCTCAATGATGTAGTTCCCAAATATGAATGTGAAAAAACAAAAGAGATATCTAGGTGTTAGTCTAACCTAGATTTTTTTGTTCTTTCTACTGTATTTGCTTAATCTATCTAATCTGAAACAATATACTGATATGCTACAAAAAATAAAACAATTGTTTCAGATTATTGATTAAATTAAACTAATACAGATCTGAGAATGTTTGACAGTAAGTAAATGACAAAGGAGAGGAGAAAGTATATCCCTGGTATATTGGAGGCTGATGATGTGTGAAGGAAAGTTGTCGCCGACAGCTGAAGGAGGCTCTCTAGAAAATTTAGAGTCTCTGTGATATGCCAAAGACAAAATACACTGCCTTGGGTGCTTCTATAGGCACTAGCTCTGATGTTGGACACTGGTGCAAAATCTAGTTCTGATGTATGGCGCTGGTGCAGTCAGAAAGTCACCAGGGAACTAAAGAGAGCAGAAATACACTGGGGAGCTAGAGCCCTCTATCTACTATATTTCTGCAACTCTCAGGATATGTTGTTTACCTCTGTGGACTCCAAATCTCCCTGTAGGCTGCCTGGAACTGTCGTTATTCTCCATCTAAGCTAGGGACAGGAAAAAGCTATGTTACTGGGTACTCTAGTATTGCCCCCCATACCTGTTTTGGTCCAGTTCAGCTCTGGTCTGGCCTGAGGTTCGCTCAGGGTCTGGTCCAAGGTACCTGGGGTACCTGGGGCACCTGGGGCAAAACCTTCGAACCCAAATGAAAGTTCATGCATCATTATTATTTTGGTGCATTGATCTTAAGCTATCATTATTTATCTGTGTTTTGTTAATATTTATTGAACTGTTATTGGTTCTTATTCCATATGAGTTGTGATTCTGGATCATATTTGAAAGGTAAAATATTATTTGTTTCTTTCTATACTACTTCCTGAGAGAGTAACCCATCTAATCTTTGCAGGAGATTTCCTTATTCCAGTCTACATTTATTTGGAAATGTGCAGAGCACTGCATTAAAAGATCACTAGTGTTTTCACTTTTCTGATCTCATCTTTACTCTGCATTCCTACTATGAATTAATGTCAATATGCTTCATTTTGAACTAAAAAAGAAGTATAATATGTTTTTACATCCTTCTAATTTTTGCATTTCCTTGTAAATCAATTGAGGGAGCATGACCAATCAGGAAGAGAGTCAAGAGACCATAATGGATAAATCCTTTCTATGCTGAAAGTATTGATTCAAAGATCAATAGAATGTTGGATGTGGAAATTGGAAATTATATGAATTTTTGAAATTTTGTTCATATTGCATTTATATCGTAATAAACTGTGAAAATTCAAGCCTGCAGGTCATTTATATTTATATTGAGTATTACTGTTTAATAGTTTTATATATAATATACATAGATATATATGTATATGTATATGTACATATATTATATATATACACAATGTATATGCATGTATACATGATATATATCATGTATACATACGTGTGTATATATATATATATGAAATATAACATGTATACATATATGTACATATACATATACGTATATTTATGTATATGTATATATAGGCACATATGTACATACATTATATACATAATGTTGTACCAGCATAACCGAACCTCGAACCCTTACCCATTCCCATACCAAGACCGACAACTTAGGGGAAAAAGGGTTAGACAATTTGGGAGACTATCTCTATCAGTCTCCTAGGAGGTATGTTTCAACCATCAACAACAAAGCCTTGGAAAGTTTGGATGTGTGTGCTCCTATGTTGATTTTTGTGGTGTATGCAAGGTATTGCATCTACCAATAAACCCTAGGAGGCTATGTATTGCTGGGTGGTCTGTGCTTGTGCAATGGAGGACAAGAGGAAGGTGGAAAATGTCACCGATTTGGTTTAGAAAAGCATTCAAGAGAAGTGAAGTCTGCAATAAAGGTTTAGAGAAGGGATTTGACAACAATGGGAGGATTGAGAGATATATTTCACAAAAGAAAAGGCCCTAGAAGATAGAGGAGCAAGATTGGAAGCTAATGATGAAAAGAGAAGATGCAGACCACCAAGAGAGTTTCAACAATGGGGAGTGACAGAATTCAGCTATGGGAATGGATAGAGAAAATCTGAAACTTAGTGTGGAGGCTTGCAAAGGAAAACTTGGTATGGAGAATACAAATAATCATTCAAACTGAGGAAGAAGGGGTTTTTATGTCGAGATGGATTCAATTCAACCGTTTGAAGTGAGATTAGGGCAACAAGGAATTAGGACTTCCAAGACCCAAAATCTGAAAAGAATTGGAAATAATTTGGACTCTAGGGTCCGGGTGACCTTTGTCCTACACAGCACTTAGATAACTTTTGTCCCAATATTGAATTTTGACCTAAGACTTTCAGGTCTAGTTCTAGGCAAGGAAATAGGTCTACGGGTAGCATAAAACATATCAATGATAGGTTTAGGCCAAGATATAGGCAAAATGGAGTCCTACAACATGCTACGGAGATGAACACCAAAATGAGTGCAGAAATGTAAGGTGAAACTGCCATAAGGATGTGCTAGCAAGCTTATTAATGAATGTGTGTGGGGAAACGTAACTACAATTCCCACCCTCTAGAGAAGGGCAACAAACTTCCAATAAAGAAAAATACAAGCTTCAAGTCGGCCAGTGGTTCTTGGGCACCCATAAGACATAAGGGTCGGCCTTGTGTGGAAAAAAAGGTAATAAAACAATAACATTTTCCCTAGGTCGGCCAGCAGGAGACTAAAGGAGATAATCATGTATAAATAGGAAAATATTTGGAGTCATTTGAATCATCATTCAAGCATTCATACACACATCAATTGGAGTTTATCTCTAGCAAAGAGCTTGGGACGAAAACCTCGAGTCTCTTAGGAAGAGTTGGACGAAAACCTAACCCTTTCTTGGGGAGAATTCCATGACGGGATTTCACTTGCACTTCATTGTTTTGGAGCAGAATTGCAGATCTGATTTGAAGAATAATTGTGGCACTTCTTTGGTGAGGAGAAGATTGCCCTAGCATTGAAGCACCCATCATTCGAGGAGAGCGCCTATGTTTGGATATTGTTTTGAGAATATTATATTGCTGATTAGGGTTAGGGCAGAGCAGAATTCTATAGCAGCAGCAGTGCAGGCCTGATTTCACCCGATTTCCTTGGCGTGGTCACAACATTGCCTTAGGGTTTTATCCCTCTTTTGAGCACCATCATTGGAGAATCATTTTGTGGTGGTTTGTGGCATCCTTGGCATCATTTGTCATCACCTTTTGGGAGCAACAGACCTGAAGCATCTTGGAGCAGCAGACTTGGTGTATTTTGAAGCTTCAAACATCATCATTTGCCTTGGGTTGTCATTCACCCAGCTAGGGCTTGCTTTGGAACATCTCATTCATTGTAATTTGGTATGTATTCACCTTTTTCAGAGGACTGATTTGTAATAGCAGAGATCAGATTTTGTGTTGGGCATGTTTGCCCTAGATATTTGATTTGCATTCTGATTTTTGTAGCAGCAGAGTTTCAGTTCAGAAAACCAGATTTGTTGGATTGTTTTGAATGCCCTAAAATGTGTATTTCATGGTGTAATTCATGGGAGATGTGAATCTTAATGCTTAGTATAATTTTGCCATCATTATGTGCTATGTTCGGATGCATATTTGTGTGTTATGATTGCATGTTTAAGAGCAGAAAACAAAATCAAAAATTAGGGTTTTGGGCAGAAATCTAAAGTACAGAAATTAGGGCAGATTTCGAAGTAAGAAAAATCAGTCATTTCATTTGGAAAGCCCGGAAATCCAAAATAGGAGAAAATATCCCTATTTGGGATATTACACATTGAGACTCAAAAAATACAGCCTACAAAAAGAGTTCCATAATCAGACTGCATACTAAAAACTGAACAAATGTCATGTCCCTTTCTCCGGAATGGTCACCATCTTGCAAATTGTTGCACTTCCTAGTGGATTCGAGGGACTCAGAGAGGTTGGGTTTCACCATTGGGGCTATCATTTCACCTTTGGATGCTTTCTCATGGATACTTGGCTTATGATGATCTGCCTTCCTCGGAGCTTTCATACGGATTCATATGGGAGTTTGGGCTTCATCATATGGATGACATCATTACACCTTGGGATGCTATTATTTCTTGGATGCCTTCTCTTAGACACTTGGCTCATAATGATTTATTCCAGCTATGGAGTCGTCATGGAGATAATTATTCACTTGGCCCACATCATTTTATTGTCATCCATATGCGCTCAACATATTTCTATGCTTTGAGCGAATTGATTATGTCATTAGGCCAAGAATAATATATATATTTCGCTTGGGCGTTCATGAGGTAACAATAAAATAATAATTAATTCAAGCTAAGCGAACTCCTTGAAAGGGAAATCACTCTACACATGGGTCGGCCCTATAGAGAGGGAAAATAATAATTTTAAAATGCATTAATTGTCCAGGTCGGCCAGCTAGGAGTAAGGAATGAATTGTGTATATATAGGAGGTCACTTGGCATCAGAAGGCATCATTCAAGCATCAAGCAATCATTCAACTTGTTCTACTTCTTTGGCTAAGGATCCCAATTCCTTGTCATGCATTGAGGAGATGGCCCGTCAACCTTGAATGGTGATGACCCCATTCATTTCAGCTAGAGCAGAAATTCATTTCAGCTTTGGAGAAGCATTATTCTTGGGCGAATACATTAGGGACTTATCCTATCTTGGAGCAAACTTCATCATTGATTTGAGCGCCACACTCTAGGAGAGGAGCGACTTGTTCTTGGAGGCGAATTTGGTATGTTGTGGAGTTAGGGTTTGGTTTCATTTTCAGATCTGAACCAATAGCAGAGCAGACCTGTTCGCCATCGCTGGAGCAGCCAATTCTGGTGTTTGAAATCATCATTGAACCAGGGTTTTGCCCTAGGACTGGAGCGCCATCTTTAGGAGGTGTCTGCTAGGTTGTTGTGGAGTTGTTTTCACCATTTGGAGCAGCAAATCCTAGCAGATTCAGAGAAGAGCTGAGTGCCTCATTTTGAAGCAGATTTGGGAGCAGCAAACCCTAGGTAAACCTCCTTGAAGCATTCGCCCAGCTAGGGTTGATCAATTGCCCTCTATTTTGTATGTAAATTGGTATGTACCAACATATTTCTTGATTTGATTTATGGTGCAGAAATCTGGGCCTTGTTTGTCATGTTTGTGCCCAAGATTCTATTATAAAAATCAGATCAGAACTTTCAGTTTGTAGCAGCAGGGTTTTATTCAGAAAATCAGACTTGGTTGTTGCAATTGGTTGCCCTACATTGCGTATTTCATGCTTGTTATGATTATCAACTTGTAGTATCACTTTCCATGTTTATTTGTCATGTTTGTGCATGAATAAGATCGCTGTGATAATTTGTTTAAAAGCAGAGCAGAAAACTAAAGTGCAGAAATTTAGGGCAGAATTCCGGAATTTAAATTGCAGAAAATTAGGGCAGATCCCATTGAGGATATGACAGTGGTATCAAAGCCATGATCTTGCCAGCCTATGGGTTTTGAGAAGAAGAGCCGAAGCCATGGAGCAACTATTGCAGGAGATGAGGGATGAACAGCGAAATACCAATTAGAATATTGAAAGGATGCTCCAAGCTTTGGAGAACAACAATGAAAAATCAACAAGCGGAAGTTCAACCTATGAAAATGAAGTGGCAAAAGTACTCAGTATGAGTAAGTCATATAACACTCTTTCTCAATATGTCAAGAACAGAATATCCTTCAAGGATTACATAAATATGCACCCTAAGATTCGAAAGAGATATCATATGCTTGCTAAATCTACACATGAGGTCGTCAGAAATCTTCATGAGGAATTCAAGAGACACGCTGATGACATTGAGGAGGACAATCTGCAACCAGCCTTCAGCCCTAAGGAAGATACAGTCACAATTTCACCACAAGAAGATGAAGGCAGTAGACAGCTGAGGACAAACCAGGAGTGGACATAATGATGGTCACAAGGAGCAGCCATGAATCATGTCATGCTGAAATACACAATGGGTCAGCAATTGAAGAAGTCAAAGCCTTGGATATACATCAGCCTCATGAAGAGGAAATGGAAGAGTTGCAGCCCATGCATGTTGAAGACCAAGCCCTAGAGGATGCCACCATAGGAGATGAGGGTTTGTATGGAGGAGATTCATATACCACATCGGAGGATCACCATGATCACATTCATCAAGGTATGAGTTCATTGAACAATATTGTTTCATTACCTTTACATCATATTGGCATGGAATCAAATGATGGTGTAGGTGCCCTTGAGATGGACTTGGTTCATAAGAAGGGAAGTGATCAAGATATGTTGGACATTCCTATGGAAGAAGAAGAAGCAACACTTGTTGAGGTTCAATCACACCCAGAATATCATATAGTAGTAGACTCTACTCACTACTTTGATGGAGACCCCTTGCCCAAGCCTAATGATGCCTTAGTCCTCACTCATGCCATAGAGGAAACTGATTTGGAGCATGCTATGATTGAGCCACATCATTTGAAGATTGAAGGGAAGGATGAGCACATGGGAGAAGACCTCTATCTCACAAAGTTTCAAAGATTCCAAAGGACCGTGGCTACAATGGAGGATGACTACTTGCAGCCCCTTACGGATCATGATTACCTATTCAAATTGTGTGAGGTATATGTCTGTGCTTTGAGAAGGGAGGAAGACATGATGAATGCACTCACATACACATCAGAAGTTCAGTCTTTTATAGCAGCCACATGCACGGGACAAGATGCCAACTCTAAGGGCAAAGAAGTTGAAGGCAAACACGAAGACATAGATTGCAGCCATAGCACAAAGTTTGAAATGCATGATACATCTGATTTTTCATGGGAGACATGCTTGGGACCAACCTTAGTTCCTGATCATCCAGTCATGAGGCAAGAGGAGGCTAGAAGCTTTGAGGACACTTTTCAAAGGCACATGGACAGGTCTGATTTCCTGAGTCACAACAGCAGTCGATTTTATCATGTCATATCAGCCATGAGGATCAGCCTTGAGGCTTATGCTTTCCATGGAAGCGACTGTACTGGATCAGCCTTGAATAAAGAATATACAACAGCAATGATGGCAAGGCTCATGAAGGATGAAGACACTATAAGAAGGTATGACAGAAATTCTGATCTCCAGATTTGGAACAGCAGTATATGGTTATTGCATGATCACATGTTGGCAGCCCTTACACATGAGCATGAGTTGAAAGAGGTAACTTCTATTGTTGGCCTTGATGTTGAGAATAAGTCTTGGATGACGGCTAAGCAAATGGGACAATCCAATCTGAGGTATGACCCCAAGTTCTTTGATTGTTCACTTCATGAGGATTTAGTGTCACATCTTACCAACATATTTCTTGGTCTGATTTATGGTGCAGAAATCTGGGCCTTGTTTGTCATGTTTGTGGTCAAAATTCTATTATAAAAATCAGATCAGAACTTTCAGTTTGTAGCAGCAGGGTTTTATTCAGAAAATCAGACTTCGTTGTTGCAATTGGTTGCCCTACATTGTGTATTTCATGCTTGTTATGATTATCAACTTGTGGTATCACTTTCCATGTTTATTTGTCATGTTTGTGCATGAATAAGATCGCTGTGATAATTTGTTTAAGAGCAGAAATTAAAAAATCAGAATTTAGGGTTTTGAGCAGAAAACTAAAGTGCAGAAATTTAGGGCAGAATTCCAGAATTTAAATTGCAGAAAATTAGGGCAGATCCCGTTGGGGATATGACAACAAAGTAGAAACAATCTTTAAAAAAATCTATTTACCAAGGGTCATGCATAGAGTTGTTGGCATGATGATCATTTTCGTTGATCACCAAAAGTGTCCACTGTAGATAAATAATCCATTCTGAAGATGCTTCAATTATAAACATAAAAACAAATGAGCATATATAAAAACTTCAAGATTACAAGTATTTAATATACACTATATAAGAATAATAATTTACAAAAAAGACAGTACATGCCGACATTGTGAGAAAGAATGCTTTTATTACACTTGAATGCCATCCTAAGAGATCATATAGCACAAAATATTGTTAAGTACATCAACTGGGCACAAGTACCCATACTAACTATACCATAGTTAATACTAAAAATAAAAATGACAAAGTCCAAGTATATTACTCTTTATTTAATAGTTCCTTTTATCTAATCATGTGCATTTAATTACTAAGTCAACAAAGATAACAAGAAGTTAAACACCCACTAAGAATAGACAAAAAATATATTGTAGTCCAAATATATGGCCAACTATAGACAAGAAGCAGACTAATTATATTCAAGTCTGAAACTGTAAATTAAAGATCAATGACCCACTTTGCACCGTATTCTAGATGAGTAAGGCCCAAATAGTTGTTAATGACAGCTGACATACTGTCAAAACAATGAGATCAATAATGCTTAATTTTCCCTTCTCTTTGCAGCTAGCTATTGAAATAATTTTTACATAACACTCAACATGTCAAAATTCATCCATATCTATGTAGCTCTTTTTGTGACAGGACAGTCACATATAATTTGTGTTGACTAAATATCTGTTACTTATTTCCAAAATGGATTGTGTTTGTTTAGGTACTTGAGCTCTCTTGGCTTGGTAATTTGTATCTTGCAAGAAACCAACCAGTGATACCTCCTCAGCAATTCTACACAGCAATACAAGAGTGGTCTCAAAGTCCATATGGTACAATCTGCAACCAGTTATATATAAATGTACTTTATAAAATCAATAGTTGACTTGATAAGGCATTCATTTGAAATTTATAATCTGAAGCTGCAAATGTAGAGTATATTTTGCTTTAGTTAAAGGGCACAACAGAGTGGTATAATTCAGATATTAGAGAACCTTTCTAAGACACTAACTATAAATTATATTGTACTATGCTGTTTATTTAAGAATGGTGCTTACAATTTTGCTACTTAATCTTTTTTTTTTCATCAAATTGTTGTAAAGAGAAGATTGACATATATCATTGCAACTTCATAACCTCTTCTGGGACAAAACTCCCCTATACAGATTATAGATAACTGTTATAAAGAGAAGATCAATAAATATTATGCCAATTTACGATATATCTATTTACAATTTTACTGTCTAAGTATAGCAGCAAGCAGCTCTTCAATAGCACTAAAACCACAGATGCGTAGAGCATGAAGATTAGTGAGAAAACCAGAAATAGCTTAAAAATAAGTACGAAGTGGGTAAACAATGAGTTTGGCATGTGTTAGCATTTTAATTAGTTCCTTGTGGTACAACCCAAAATGGAACAGCATGTAAGGTAAAACCATTCTTAGAATTCATAGGGGAAGCCCCCCTTTTACAAAGAGTCAAGGAAATGATATATTTCCTTAATAAGAAAATTGAAAAATAAGACCTAGAACTAGCAGGGATTTCTTTGAGTGCGCATTAATAGAAACTAAAAGCAAACCTATATTTTTGTTCTCTGGTTAGAGCACAAGGTGACACTGCACTTTCGCACAAGACAAGAGGCCTTTTTGATATCTTTCTAATGCAAAAAATCTGATCTAGGGGAAGCGAAGACATACTCATTTCTTAGAGCTAAAATCAGAGACTAAAAGAAGATGTGTACCCACTGTAATCAGATTTAGGACAGCATACACATAAAACAGTAAATTGAGTACAAAAAATGCATACAAAGCTTCGATTATCTATCTTAGTGAAAACAACAATACAAAGCTTGCGGAATTTCACAAAGCCCAAGATAACATAAAACAACTCTCGAAAAGCAATCTTAGCAGCAAGTAGGCATAAAATTACTACTCCATAAAAACTAAGTGCAAATAGCACTTATTTATAAGCATTTACAAAGTTTTGCACGAGAAATGATTAAAAAACTAACTAATACTTCTACACTATGAATAATTTGATTGTGCACAAAGCAAGCTTACTATACAATTTTGTCCACAAATTCAATACCTAAATCAGAAAAATTTCAATTAGATTTCTAAAAAGGATAAATACAGACTAAAAATAGACCTTCTATAAATAGTCGTTCTAAGTCTAACAATAGATCTCTCAAAATAGTGATGGCTAAAAATAGCACAAGATATAAATAGCTTGGGCTAAAAATAACCAATCTGACTCTTGGTGCCTAGCAATAATTTTCAGGAAGATCTTCCATTATAATAATGGCAGATCCTCTTAAGAAGCCCTAAAACCTAATGACCAATCTTAGTGACTTGAATTTGATTCCTTCCTCGAGAAATTATGCAATTCAATGTCCTATACCTAGATTCTATCCATAATGAAGACAGCTTGTAAAGAACCCACTCCTATTTTTTTTTTAATTTTTTGCAATAAGGAAGATGCAAATGCAATCCTCACACTTTTTAATCACCAAGATCCCAGTGTGGGCAATGTGAGAGCATACAGTGTTTGGACAACTATTTATCTATATGAATGCACTGCTGAAAGAAAGGCAGCAAACTGACCAAAAGCATACAGGTGGCAAAGCCGACCCAAATCTACACCTCTTTAGCGGACAATTATGCTTTGAAATACAAAAGCCACTGAACAAGTTTGATTGAGCCAAATTGGTTGATTGATAAGCAGACTTGATCAATGCCAAAACAGGCTATGGAATGCAACTGGGTCTAGCAAAACTGACCAAGACCTTACAATGTTGAAATGCACATAGCTGGTGGTATACCATCCAATTTTATAATATGATAATCATGAAATGCAACACTTTCTAGCGATACTGCCATCCGGAATTACAAATAAAATGAGATATGAATGGCTGATATATTAATTCAAAAAGCAACTACAGCACACTACTGAAATCAACTAAAAACACAACAAAATATCATTGCTGCAACACAGAGATTAGTGCAAAAATGTTCTACAATCAATGAAACACTGAATTCTAAGCTGAAAACTGGAAGTACATTGCTGTTTTAAAGACTAAAACTGAACACATGAAGGTACTAGATGATTTGAATGGTCTTCTTACACTACTAAAACAATACCCAAAACTGAACTACTTCTCAAACTTCACAAACACCCAAAAATCAAACTGATAAACTCACTTTTAGACCAATATGGCCCAAAGGTACAATGGTACGGCTTGCTAGAAGAAGTCACAAGGAGCTACAGGCTAAAATAGAGTTGTATGACCTGAAATAGGATCGTACAACCCTTTCAAAGACTACTACAAACCAACTTAAATCAATACGGCACACCCCAACAAGTATAGGTATCAGCCAAGCTTGGCAACCTTTGCTCTCCATCTTAAAGAAATCCTAATCCCTATTTCTCTGTACCCCTCTTCCCTAATTTTTTTGTCGTGGGTTCGTCTTTTTTGTTTTTTGTTTTTTATTGTAATGTCCCCATTTTGGAGCTAGACAAGATTTTTATTTTGGCTAAGTTTTATTTGGCAATATTATTTATTTAGCCAAAATATAGGGGTTGTGGTTTAATGGAAAATGCAATATTTAAATTGTATTTTCATCATTTCATTGGTTGGACAAATTGATGCCAAGTGGACAAAGGAAAATGTCAATCTTCAATTGCAATTTCAAATATCTATTTTATCTATAAGTCCATCGCCTATATGGAGGTTTGATATATTGGTATATGTGCCAACGCATGAGGAGGAATGCATAGAGTTTGGTGCCAACGCCTAAGGAGAGGCGATTTCTATAGAGTCTTGTGCCAACTCTCCAAGGGAAGGATAATTTCAAATTGACACATTGGATCATGGGCTCAACGTCTAGGTTGGGTGTTAAAATATCAATAAAAGATGGACTTCATGGGATCATGCGCCCAAGCGCCTTGGAGAAGTTGACAAATATTAATAAAATTTTGCCAATGCTTTGGATCATGAGCCTACGCCAAGTAGGAAAGGTATTTTATTTAATAAAATACTAATTTTGTTGCTAGGAGTGCCGAACCTTGAGGAAGAAAAAATAATATTTTAAATGCTTTTTGCTGGCCGCCGCTCAAGGGAGGTAATTCATTTTAAAAATTGTATTTTATTCTCCAAGACAATTTCAACGCCCATGTGAAGGAGATATAGTTTTTTTAAATAATGGCGATTGGAGTTTGTATTGCATCTAAAATTGTTCAAGGAGATTGGTTTTCATTGGTGGACTCCAAACAATTTGCAAATTGAAGCTAATTGGGACACCTAGCTCAAATCAAGGATAAATAGAACCATTCGCCATCATTTTGCAACTTTTGATCCCTTGGTAAGTTTTCATTTTCATATGTTTTTGGCTGGAAATTGTGTTTTCAGTTATGTCAAGGAGATGATCCCTTGATTGTGATATGGTGATGATCCCATATCTTGTTTGTGAGGTGATATCATGAAGATTTCATCATTAGTATTGAATTTGCAGGCTTTTATTGAAGGTGTTGGCAGGAGAATTGAAGTTTTTGATAGCAATTGAAGCTCTTGTTCATGTATTGAGACTACCAAGGTAGTCGACTTGTTTGGAGAGCTAAGTTCATGTGTTTTGCCTTAACATAAAGTTCTGTTTTTCTGAGACAGCGAACTGTATCTGTCATCACAAGGTTTTTATACATCAGATATTGAGGGTTTGATAGCTTTGGAGCTTTGCAAGAGTCGACCGCTTCATCTTTCATTTCACGAATGGCATCAATTATATGATTTGAAAATCCTTGCATCTGCTGTCCAAATGCTTGCATAAACTCCTCCAAATTAAAACCTTCATTGTTACCATGACCTCTAGGGCTGCCATTACCACCACCTTCCTCCATGTGTGATTGTGTACTTGTACCTATATTAACTTCTCGCTGTCCTGGTCTTCTCCTGAAGTAATATCTAGGTGGACCAACTTCACGTGGATGTATAACCCAGAGGCTAGTAGGATCTAGGCTTCAATACCACTGTAAAATCCCGAATGGATATTGAACTGAAATTTTGAATGCTCTGATACCACTGTAAAATCCCGAATAGGATATTTGCTAAATTAACTATGCAAAAGTAAGCTCTGATACCACTGTAAAATACCCTACTTATCTATACCAAATCTTTTGCCAAATCATCAACCAATCATCAAAATGAAACATATAATCACATGAGAAAGTAGTACTTGGAACCTTCAAAGCTTGTTATTGATTTGAATGAGCAAAACACAATTGACAAGATGCTGGTCTGATATATCAGCAGTGACTGAGTTTTGCATCAGTCATCATACAAAGTAGAATTGGAACAAATACAATGCATGAAATGATATGCCAATGAAGTACAATGAAGACAATCCAATGTAGAATGAAGCTATGACTGTAGATGATCTTCAACCACACATGGAGGAAGGTGGTGGTAATGGCAGCCCTGGAAATCATCCCAATATTTCACCAGATTATTGCAACACTAAATCGCTCCAACACAAGGTGCAAATCCAAGTGACAACATACCCTAGACCAAGACGATATTTGTCGGTTTTTATTGTCTCCCAGACTCGCATAGTAGGTGGAGATTTAACAATGGGAGGACTAACTAGTATTGTATGCTTGATGGATTTTGGCAACATACTTTTTGATTTAGAATCAACAACATTTTTCCATGGCACAAGGGGGCTCAACACTACTTGAAGAAGGAACATGAACAATTTTCTTCTTTGCAACACTTTTCTGTGACACATGAGTCAACACTTTTCTTCAAAGACTTTTTGTTTTTTCCTGCCTTCTGAGTTGTACTTCTTGAAGAAGGGATATCAACATCTTTCTTCTTTGGTGAGGAATCAGGTGTCTGATCTTCTAGTTGATTTTGCAACCTATTGATTTCTTCTCGCAACATCTTTTATTGGTTGCAAAATTGCATGAACAAGGGCTTGTATTGATGACAACATTCTAATATTGTCTTTGTTTTTTGTTTGTTGCTGACATTAATTTGCAAATATAACATGCCATTGGTGTATAATGTGGACATGATTATAAAGATTACACACTTCTGAGTTGGGTTCCACCGACAATGCTCGAAGACAATACAATTCATAGAACCTCATGGCTTTTTTTGTCAAGTGAAGATGGATGGGTTCCTTATCACTCCAATAGATTTCCTTTTCTATATGCTGCCAAACCAATATACCAAACCTCTCAATATGCTCGCCCTTTCAATATACCCATCGATACATGGAAGAAGCCCGTCCTTTCTATATACTCATCGGTACGTGAAAGAAACGTTAAATGTAATGCCCCCCTTTTTGGGGTCTCTAGCAATGCAGTTGTCGTTGACCTTTTGGGTCTGTGTCATCTTGTCTAGAGGGGTAAATTGATATTACCAGTGAGCTCTGATGGTTTAGAGGAGTCATATGATGCTCTCAGAAGTTGTTTCCGACTTCCGATTTGGGCTCCAAGATTCTTGGAAAGGGCGTCTATTTATATTCTCGTCCAGTTGGCTCCGTTCATCATTATTCTTCATCAGGATCACTCCAGTGCAGTCAGATTTAGATTTCGATTTCGATGAATTCCGACAGTTTCCGCAAAATGAGTATATTAATGGCTTAATTTAATTATTTTACTAAGGTTGCTAAAATATTATTTAAAATATTTTAAGGGCACCTTAGTGTTAGAGCTCATTGGAACCAGGATTAAATGTTTTAAATCATGGTTGCATTAAACAGGGACCTTGTGCGTCAAATTATCATTATTTTATTTTAAAGGTCATTTTTGGAGCTAAAATGGAGTTGAATTAAAAAAGTGACTAACATTATGTTATAAAAGTGACTTCACTTTATGATGTTATAAGTTATAACTTAAAGTTGTGTGCTAGGATATGGCCCCCCTTCATGAGGACTCATGGGACTTGATGAAATAAAATAAAATCAATAAAAGAATTCCCTCATGGGTTTTGGAAGTCAAGAAATAAAAAGGGGAAATGAGACTTCATTTGCCATCTATTGACTTTGCAAAAAAGAAAAAGAGATTGTGGTGAAGCTTGAAGCTTGGCTTTCTTGCTAATCTACGGTTCTACTGAGACGAAATCTTTCGTAGAATCACTCGCTTCGTGTTTGGAAGACAACATCAGGCAGGTTGTGGGAAGTCTCATCCAAGAGCTTCACATTGAACTTATTTTGATGCATTTTGGTGGAGATTTCATGAAATTATCATTCAGATTTTGTGAGCAGATTTAGATAAATATATCAGTAGCAGATTTGTGAGTGGTATTTGACATTTTCCATCATTCTCCAAATTGGTCGTACATTCCTAGAGGCCGTACCAAACTGCTAGGTCAAAATAGTTGTTTGGACAGCATTATATTACTTCACTGTGGTCGATTTGGGAAGGGGTTTGCACATTCATGGAGCAGATTTGAAGTCATCATCAGATTTGAGAGGTTTTGGTTGATTTTCATTGTTGTAGCAGCCCATAACAGGTGGTACAGGTGCAGCTGGAAAATGTGGGGTTCCTTGAAGCCCAACGTCTATCTCTTGGTTCAGCTAATACATGGTTTTTGGGCGATTTAGCCTTGGCAATGCATTGGTAGAGCTTGCAATGAGGAAGACATGAGAATTCAAACTTATTGAGCAATTTCATATCAAACCCTTGTTGGTCCATATATATCAGATTTCCAAAGTTGTAGAACTCAAAATGGGTATTCACTATAATTCATTTTGAACAATTTTATGAACTGGGTCTTCGATAGTTTGTGCATATCTATTGTAGTTTTTCTGGGTTTTCGTTGCATGTCTATTTTCATTGTGCCCATACTGTTGGTTCTCATACAGCTAATGTATGAATTGAAGAACTTGACATGGGTATGTCACTGTAATTACTTTTGAGTGAATTTATGAACTGGGTCGTTGCTATTTTGTGCATCTCTATTGTAGTTTTTCTGGGTTTTCGTGGCATGCTTCGTTTTCATTATTAAATTGCAAATATCATATGCAAAGGCCATACACAAACCCTATAAACAATCAGCAGTGAGAAACGGGAAAAAAATTCGGCTTAAAAACCTACAAGGACGGTGACCATTACATTAAAGCATGTGAGAGCAAAGAGGTACGTGGCACATAGGCAGTACATGAAAAGGATTTGTCCTATCAGTGAGCCCTGCTTAGAAAGAAATTGAAATTTCTTTCAGTTGGGATTTACACCTTATAATGGCAACGAATGGGTAGTGAAGGGAAATGCAAAATGAAAAATGTCCTTATTTCTCCCTGGCGATTTATAGGGACGAAGTCACAGACGTCGTTGCGACTATATTAGGCGTTGGGTACAGTAGTTAAACCAAGACATCTTGACCCGTAATCGTGAACTAGAATTAACTTGAATACCAAACATTGTGTTTGTTTGGTTTGCAAATTTTCTTTTGATTTTTGGGCATTTGATTTCACCAAAAATTTATTTAAAAAAAAAACTTATTGCTTGAAGTATTCGACAAGCCTAAAAAAATTTCCCCCTCCCACAATAATATAAAATGGGTTAAATGACAATTTTTAAAATACCCTCGACTATTTCAACTTCACTATGGAAATCACCCTCATGACTATATAAAAAATATGCTTCCAAAATAAAAAGCATCAAACTTATTTTATACCACTGAGAATGTGAAGAGCCACGGTGAGGAGTCTAGTCCTTCGACAAAAGTCGTAGCAACATTGTAGGTGGCACGTAAATTTCACAGAATATTCCATGCTAGGGCACATGTGGTATTGTAGGTGGCGAGTGAGTATTACAAGCAGGCACACAGGGTAAAAGAGTTGAGCATGCGTAAATTGATGTATTGAGCATGGAAACAAGAATAAACGGAGTATAGCGACATCAAATTTTGAGTTGATTTCTCTCAAGGCTATAAAGTGGCAAATTGTAATGGAGATTATGCATGTGGGTATTGCAAGTAAGCACCAGGTAGATGCTAGGAATGCAAAGTATTTCACAAAGAGCATGTTGATTGCATGCAGAGTATTTCACAGAGGGCACATGACTAGGAATGGTTCACCTACTATAGTTTCAAACCCTCGACCATGCTTACGCTTGAACAATACTGATCGACATTCAGTTGGGAATACTCCCACACATGAAAGGTAAAGACTTACATATTCCAAGAGTCAATAGTAAGAGGTGCAATGGGATTCAAATTCAAGTGTGCGGAGTTGCAAAGCTTAAAAATTGGAATGAAATGGAATGGAAAATTATTGTCTTTTAAAACATAGATGAGCAGTCTGCAACAAAAATGGAGGATGAAAAAAACCCTATGCTCTAATAATTATCAAGAAAAAATTTACAGACAGTAGTAGTTAGGTTTCAAGAAATGCTAAAATTAGATGTAGATTGCACTAAGGATAAGTATGGCGGAAATTGTACATTGAAATCTTCACAAAATGAACAAACATTAAAATGAATGTGCTAAAAAAATCACAATATAAACTTGCACTTTTTTTATCATCCTTCTCCGTCAACCAATGCTCTAATATCAATGTTAGGCCCGGGAATGAAATGCAAAAAAGAATGACAAATATAATGGACAGGACAATATTCAATGAAGTTCATAACATTCATCCATTAATGCATTCATCACATTCATTGATCAAAAATGTGATACAATGTACATATTTAACAATATGAAAATGAGCGATCAGTTCATCTTCTGAATGACTGTTCAGCTTAGAGTGCAGCTAGGAAATATAAAATATAAAATATTATCCTACTACTCCTAGGATTATGTACATTATTGTTACCAAAGAAACCTTCTAAAGGAAAAAAATAGAAGGTAGTTCCATATTTGCTCATACCTTAGGCATCCACCCAGAAAGTTTAGCAGCATCTTTGGTTCTACCAGCAAATTTGCCTACCAAAGAATGGTCCTGCTGCAAAGAAATTTCTGATACAGTCATCGAACAGCTTAACAGGAGGAGGAGAGTCATCCAAAGAGAAAGGAATATCAAAAAGAGGTTGGAATCCCTATCAAGAAAACTAGGAAATTCAACAATTGTTGGGCTAGAGAGCACATCCTTAGAGGCCTCCTGTAGAACAAGAAGAGAGCTTCCTTCTCCTTTAAAAGTAGGGAAAGACAATAATCACTACAAGTATGAAACCAGTTAGCAGCATCCTTGCAGGTCATAAAGATCATACAACCATCCATAGTATTCTCCTCAAGATTAGATTCAACCAAAATCTTCTGCACTTGACCATTTGGGACCTCTAATCCACATCTATGGGGCTCTTCCATGTGCATCACTTCACCATCATTTGCACCAAGAGCAACAAAGAAACCTCATGTGAGATCCATGCCCATAGATTTGTAAAAGAAGCCTATCTTAGCTTTACTTTTCCTACCCACTGCCACCAAAGGAAGAAACCTTCTTCCCAGAATACAACTCCACACAAGCGGGCTATCAAGCATCAAAGGGCTAGGGTTATCATCATCCCCATCCACATCTTCACAGACCCACCATAGAAACTCTCTCCAACATCGTGCGCATCACCATTGCTTGCCTTCTTCTATAAACGCCAAACCCTACCATCGCTCTCCAATCCTTGACTAGTAAATATAATTCATATTTATTGTTACATTTTCTACAAGCTCTCATTTATACAAATGCCTATACCCTATATACTTCTACATTCCCAAAATATGAAATGAACAATCATAAAAGACAAATAATAAACATCCAAAGGGAATGTAATTCTTGTTGTCAATGAACAGCTGCCACTTGAGTGGTGTGAAACTGTATTTTCAACACTCCACCTTAACAAAGCATTGTCCCCAACAATCAAAAACTATACATTCAATCACTTGATGAAGACACTATACTATCTGTAGTGTCCCACCCCAGTTGAGACAAATTGTTTACCAATTTAGCTCAATTTGACAATGCAGGCATTTTGTCAAACAGTTGGGTAGTTAGCTGATATGAGATTTTTTCTGATCTGGGTATGTTCGTTTGTGTTTGCTAGTGGTGTATGATGCTCATTTAGCCACAAGAAACCCATACAACACATATAAAATCAGACAACATATATATTCAATTACCAAACTAAAATACTCATGCATTCATTGGTTTGTATAGAGACAATTTGTCAAACATTTGACACACATATATTGACTGTAATAATCAGAAAATGAATGTTACAGTCTACTCTTCTAATCAGCGAACTACAGTGATATGCATATCATGTTCTAACCTCAAGAAGATGCATTTCTGAGTGCACCAGAGTAATTCCAGCTTGTATTGCCTATGCAAGGATGGAGAAATAGAATAATGGCAGCTCTGTATAGTCTGGAAAAGCTGCTGTATGGCCTGTAGGTGAAAGGCAGCAATAAATATGATCGTGAAAGCTCACAAACACTGCTGTAAACTCAGTAGAAGGTCTGCAGAATATCCACGTCCAACTGAGATAGGAAACCTTGGCAAATGACCTCCCAAAACCACCAAACAACCCCTTTAGTTTTTTCTTACAACAATGGCAAATACTGTAGCAGCACTGTAGCGTACTGTAGCAGCCAACAATAAATGTATTCAACAATGCATCTTCAATGTCTTTATATCCTGCAAGTAGATATTCATCAAACCCTTTTGTATTCTTTGTATTTCTTCTCCAATTTGCACAAATTGGACCTCTGAATGAAGCCCACAAATAAGCAGTTCTTCAATGGATCTTTCACCACCTTAGAATGCAAAAATCAAAGAGAGTTTTCGTTCTCAATGACCAAATAGTGCAGAAACCCTAGCACTTCTTCTCCTCACAGCCATCACACCAAAAAGCATAAGTATCAAATGATTGAATAATGAATTTTCATTTGCCTTTTGAGTCTTTATATACCCTCAATCTCCTTAATAACTTTTAATTCCACTTTCAATTCCACTTAGGTTTTTTATAAAAACTTTATTATAAGTCTCATAAATGGGTGTACTTTTTCCATAAATTCATTAATGACTCATTGACTCAAAATGGCCCCACTTATAAAGTTAAATCATAACTTTATAATATACCTTTTAATCATTTAAGTGGCTCCAAACTCAACATTGAATTATAAAGTTAAATGATAACTTTATAACTTTATAATATATCATTAATAAATACAATATCATTAATGCCACTTAAAATAATTATATCTCCTTAATTAAACATCATTTTCCAATTTCGTTTGAACCTGGGGTTTCACCATGGTACCCTCTATGCATCCAACCAACTTACCAAAAATAGCAGGGGTCCATCTCTATCAACCTCTGTTGGCTAAAAATAGCAAGAGCCTCCAATACAGGACCAGAGACCTCTAAACAACCTTATCACCAGCTGAAACTGGGGAACAACACTGAAATCACCACATGACCAGATACCCTGCTATAAATAGAAACTCAGGAAAGATGACTTACTATAAATAGTAAGTGTGTAGAACTGAGTCCAACGAAGGCCAAACCTAAACCCATACTAAGCTCTGATGGAGAAAACACACTGATCTCTGCCAAAGGGGACCCTCTAACCATCTGAGTTAGCCTACGAGGGCCAGTGATAGGCTAAACCATCATAAAACAGGATCATGCTAAAAAGGGGGCATTACAGTCCGCCCTCCCTGAAATTGCTTGTCCCCAAGCAATCTCCACTACAAAGAAACTCCACTCCACCGGAGGCCCAAAGGAAGAACTGTGAAATGTCCCGTACATCTCTAACTAACTCCTGAAGCACCAACATAATCACAACTGCGCAAGGATCAACATCATACCAACTATCCAATACATGCGCATGAGGAATGTGCATCGAAATCAAAACATGTACAAATAAATCAAGGATGAAATTGAATGCTCTCTGCAAACTGTACATGTTGTGTACACCACCAGTAAGCTCTGTCTGGAATCCTGATGCACCAGAAGGATCCCAAACTCTGCGAACAACGCTCAACTGAATGCCAGGATCCCAGATCATCTTGTAGAATGCCCCATCCAAATCCTGTGGTGTCAAAATGATACCACTGTATCCTGTAACTAGGTCAACCCCGACAAAAGAAAGAAGCAATCCACCATCCAAATCAATCCCTGGATCCCATAGCCAGAATGGAAGTCTGCCATACACATTACTCGCTGACTTCCCCTGCACAACTTTGATAAGATCTTCACCATGCCGAGAATGGTGAAGCAACAAATCGAAATCCCATTGAACTGTCATGCCACACCTATCACCACCTGGATCCCAACACACTAAAACCTCACATCCATCGAAGATGAGGAGATGGAAGTAACTCGAAGTACCAACATCATGACACCCTACTCCAAACTCTGCAAATCTCCCGTGGATGTGATGAGTATCCCTCATAGGTGCCGAAAACAATGTAACAACTCCTCCTAAGTTGCTGATATAAAACAGATCAGCACCCTCTAGACTGAATATCCAACCTATGGGAATGCATACAAAACGGCCAGGATCATAGGATGCCCAAGTACCAACCCTATGCCACTCTCCAATGCTGAGGAGATGATACAACTCTCCTCCAAACTCAAGTATAGTTGCTGTCCTCCAAAAATTATGAATAAAATCTTCATCCAAATTAATAGAACAGTCGTCCCTTACCAACTTATGGAGTAGAACTCCACTGCGGCCTGGACTAACAAAGCCATCATGCTCACTGAAACCACAACTTCTCTGTAGCCTCGCCTCCAATGGAAATTCTTGAAACAAGGAAGTCACAAACTCTGCCAAGGGCACATCAGCATGATGAAAATCTAATCCCTGTAAACAACCATCTGAAAATAATAGAGTTGGATACCCGCAATCTCTAGTTCCATCTTCCGAAGATGGAAACACTCCATCCCACAATGGATGATATGAATCTTGAGCCCTCAAAAGTGACTCACGGTCACAATGGTACAAGCTGTGTGAAAACTCAAGAATGTCATAATCATTCCTGTCCTCAAGCTCATGCAACCCTGAAACCTCCTTGTGCTTGACCACCGTTAGGGGTGCTCCCCTCAAACCATGAATGCCACTACCATCTGCAGGTGTCATAACAACAGTAGAAGACTGGATATCTGTAGTGGATGAATAAGATTGAACCAAGCTCAGCTCCTCACAAAGCTTGTCAACCTGAACCTGTGATTCTTGAAGGGCCTTCTGAGTGCTCTTCAAGGCATCCGCCATGACAATAAGCTCATAGGTGAGCTCATCAATCTCCTCCTCCTTTCCCTTCAATGCACCAAAACAGATCCCATCCCACTTGAGAAGGTAATCTCGATCAGATAGTAACAGTAAATAATTATTCTTCATTATCCCAATCGCTTCTCTAAGTGTATAAAATTCTGTAAGGGAAAGTCCACTACCATCGTGCTCATCCATCTCAGGAGTACTCCAACCATAGGTTGCCAACATCTGTCGAGCAACATCAAAATGTTCCAAGGCTGTAGCAATCATATTATCATTAACCTTCAATTGCCCAGCTAAATGATGATACCCCTGTGACACATCACCTCCACACAAATTTTCTGATTTATAATCAGCACTATGATAAGAGGCTGAATCATCATCACTTACTACTTGGTAACTATCAATATGTGTGCCTTCAACTCTGCACACATCATCAACTAAGGTACCGGTGTTATGTACCTCATAGGATGGCTCAAAAGACAATGTAGAAGCTGTTGTTTTGACAATATCTTCGCACACTTCTTCTTCCAAAGCATCTACATATCCATCCGTAAAGTGATCCTGGGACTCATCGCCAATAAGTGAATTTTCTGATTCATTTTCCAAGGTCTGATTTGCAAAATCAGACTTATTGTGGCTTGAATCCTCATCACATAATTCATTTTTAACACCCAAATCTTGAGTGTCAATGTTAGGGGACACCACACATCCATCATCTTCACAAGAAATGGCTGCTATCTCATGAGTAAGCTCGACATTATGACTGCTGTCATAAAACAGAAAACCAGGAGCTACATCATACTTATCTGTAGTGTCCTCAAGAGACTCAACCAAAACTTCATCCTTTGCTAACTGTCCATTGCCAAGTGCTGGTTCAAAAGGTGTCTTCATAGGAAAATTGAGTGTATCATGTGCCATAATTTCAGCCCCATGGCTGCAAAGTAAATCTGCATGTGTATAAGTCTCCTTAATCTCAATGGCTTCATTATGGGATCCTCTTGGTCCTTCCAAATGATGTGACTCATGAACACCAACATCCTCATGCAACATGTGCATCTCCAAATCTGCCTTCTTCGTGGCTTCTTCTTCAATGCATCTATGTGTCACAACAAGGTCTTCCTCAAGCTTCTTTACCTTATTATCTGTGCATTGGTGGTTAGGCTCCCAAAATCCTTTGCATGAGAAGCATAGATTTTGTCTTCTCATTTGGTTCCTGCTCATATTAGGAGGTCCTGTAACCTGTTCATTGAGTTTAGATGTAGAACCATCATTATTATATGAATTGAAGGTTCCATCATACCTGCTCACACTGTGACCATGATTGAATTTTGCCCCTTTAGATGAAATTTCCTCCTTATACACCCTCCTAATATACTTAACCAATCCAATCTTTTTAGGACTCAAGGTGACAACAAAGTTCAGAAAATCATTAAAAGAGTACTGTGCTTTAAAATCATCTCGCATACTCTGATAGTCTTCAAAGAGTCGAGGGGCTTCCCGTTCATAGCTTTCCCTAAACTTAATGTCGTCTTGTTCAATTTCTTCTCTGGATTTCCCTACAATACTGTAGTAACCCATAACTGAACTGATGAGTGCTGATCACTCAAATGATGCTAGATGTTAATTCACTGAATATTTGTTTTAACCCACAAACATGCAACCATTAAGACTGACATGCAAGTGCTGATCACTAACATGCAACCTCAAAACTTGACATGCAAGCATATAGGTGTTCTCCAAACGGACATGCAAGTATTGGGTACTAACATGCAACTGCAAATACTGACATGCAACTGTTCAAATTTCTGATTTGCCAACAGGATGGCAGGAAACCACTCTGATACCACTGTAGTGTCCCACCCCAGTTGAGACAAATCGTTTACCAATTTAGCTCAATTTGACAATGCAGGCATTTTGTCAAACAGTTGGGTAGTTAGCTGATATGAGATTTTTTCTGATCTGGGTATGTTCGTTTGTGTTTGCCAGTGGTGTATGATGCTCATTTAGCCACAAGAAACCCATACAACACATATAAAATCAGACAACATATATATTCAATTACCAAACTAAAATACTCATGCATTCATTGGTTTGTATAGAGACAATTTGTCAAACATTTGACACACATATATTGACTGTAATAATCAGAAAATGAATGTTACAGTCTACTCTTCTAATCAGCGAACTACAGTGATATGCATATCATGTTCTAACCTCAAGAAGATGCATTTCTGAGTGCACCAGAGTAATTCCAGCTTGTATTGCCTATGCAAGGATGGAGAAATAGAATAATGGCAGCTCTGTATAGTCTGGAAAAGCTGCTGTATGGCCTGTAGGTGAAAGGCAGCAATAAATATGATCGTGAAAGCTCACAAACACTGCTGTAAACTCAGTAGAAGGTCTGCAGAATATCCATGCCCAACTGAGATAGGAAACCTTGGCAAATGACCTCCCAAAACCACCAAACAACCCCTTTAGTTTTTTCTTACAACAATGGCAAATACTGTAGCAGCAATGTAGCATACTGTAGCAGCCAACAATAAATGTATTCAACAATGCATCTTCAATGTCTTTATAACCTGCAAGTAGATATTCATCAAACCCTTTTGTATTCTTTGTATTTCTTCTCCAATTTGCACAAATTGGACCTCTGAATGAAGCCCACAAATAAGCAATTCTTCAATGGATCTTTCACCACCTTAGAATGCAAAAATCAAAGAGAGTTTTCGTTCTCAATGACCAAATAGTGCAGAAACCCTAGCACTTCTTCTCCTCACAGCCATCACACCAAAAAGCATAAGTATCAAATGATTGAATAATGAATTTTCATTTGCCTTTTGAGTCTTTATATACCCTCAATCTCCTTAATAACTTTTAATTCCACTTTCAAATCCACTTAGGTTTTTTATAAAAACTTTATTATAAGTCTCATAAATGGGTGTACTTTTTCCATAAATTCATTAATGACTCATTGACTCAAAATGGCCCCACTTATAAAGTTAAATCATAACTTTATAATATACCTTTTAATCATTTAAGTGGCTCCAAACTCAACATTGAATTATAAAGTTAAATGATAACTTTATAACTTTATAATATATCATTAATAAATACAATATCATTAATGCCACTTAAAATAATTATATCTCCTTAATTAAACATCATTTTCCAATTTCGTTTGAACCTGGGGTTTCACCATGGTACCCTCTATGCATCCAACCAACTTACCAAAAATAGCAGGGGTCCATCTCTATCAACCTCTGTTGGCTAAAAATAGCAAGAGCCTCCAATACAGGACCAGAGACCTCTAAACAACCTTATCACCAGCTGAAACTGGGGAACAACACTGAAATCACCACATGACCAGATACCCTGCTATAAATAGAAACTCAGGAAAGATGACTTACTATAAATAGTAAGTGTGTAGAACTGAGTCCAACGAAGGCCAAACCTAAACCCATACTAAGCTCTGATGGAGAAAACACACTGATCTCTGCCAAAGGGGACCCTCTAACCATCTGAGTTAGCCTACGAGGGCCAGTGATAGGCTAAACCATCATAAAACAGGATCATGCTAAAAAGGGGACATTACACTATCAACCACCTCCTCCTCCAACCAAGGAACATATTGTGCCCATAACAAGCCTGCCATCTCTTCCCTATGATGGAACTCTCAGTTTGCAATTGCATACCTACTTAAGAAAGTGATCCATTATCAATTTACATATTCTAAAGTATGATCACCAACATGGAGTCTGGACATACATTTACTTATGTGTTATCCTATTTACTTACATTCTATCTCGTTTTCTATGCTACTGAAACCAAAATACATAAGGCTGCAAATTGATGTTTGCTACACTTAGTAACTGCTATCTACATCTTTTACAGTTTTACTCAATCTGCAACTGTGCACATGCTCACATACATGCCTTCATTGCTTATAAACCAGATTTCACAACCATTTATGCAACTACCAACATTTGATCCTACAAAACCAATATTGCAACAAAAAGTATGCTAATTATTTAACTTGTGTGAGACTGGCAATTATTTCGATATACTGTTATGAACAAGTAACATGCTTGTATCAGCTAAACGTCTCTTTTATAGGCTTTCGTAAGTGCTCGAGTATGTGTAGTTGCATGGATTGAAAATAAGCAAGTAAAAGACTCAAAAAACACATGAAAAGAGAGCCTAACACAAGAATTTACCCTGGAGAATCTAGTCTAGGAAACCTCTAGAAAAGTGAGGTTGTGGTATCCACCCAAGATCTAGGACTTCATGAATGCACAAGAGAGATCAAATACGAGAATAATTCTATTCTATCAATGAATGCAAAATTGTTGTTATTATTACAATGTACATGATATGCCTTGCTTATAAAGACAAGGATGAGATGTAGGATGAAGTAGTCATATGGCAAGTGTCTTAATCCTATGACATGAGACAACTAGAGGATAAAATGCCAACTAGTTGATAAGATCACATGTGTAGGATAAGATCACACAACAACCTAGAATTATCTAGACTTATCCTAATTAAACTTAACATGTTAACATGTGTGAATAGGTCTAACTAATGACTAGTTAGATAATGTGCCTAGTTCACACTACAAGGGGTGAACCGTATAGGTAATAACCCTGTTCACACCAACACCAGTTACTTAATTTGAACCTTCAAATGCATTGTGGACCTTCTTTAGCACCGATACAATTTTCATGGACACTATGGGCCTTCTCCAAACTTCTACAATGCTCTACGAGTTTGCCTTTTTATGTATACTTGTAGGATTTGTATCTATCACAGAAAAAACATTTTCCCAAAAAGTGCTAAATAATCTCGCATCTTTATCAGAAATTGTGTTTGCTGCAAACCAGAGTGAACCCACACATTGAAAAACAATTTTTTGATATCTAAACTTCTCAGACTAACTTATGGCAAGGCACTATAAAAGCTACCTAAGAAAATCTACCCACTGCTGCCAAAAAAACAATTTTGACCATTTTTCGTAGAGAGCAAACCTGAAAGGAAATCCTAAAAGAAAGACACTCATATACACAACAGTCCAAGTATGAATCACTATTAGAGGAATGTATCAATCAATCATACATTCGACAAGAGCAGTTCACCATGGCATCCAAGAGGACTGACACAAGCTTTTACTGTTATATCAATTTCTCCTTTCATGTTTTTACTGGACAAGCCATAATTGATGCGTACTCATACACTGGCAGTGAAAGCTTAAGCGTTTCATTTGTATCTTTCTTCCCTCTAAATTTTTGCCATGTAGTCCTATTATGAGAATTGATTTAGTGACTTCTAAAGATATTTGATAGGTAAAAACAATTCTTGGTCCAGAATTTTAATATCAGGCAAAAGATTGCATTGGTAACTTTCATTACAGACAATTTCTTTCTCTTTTCTCTAGTTTGTTGTTGCAATTCTCTTGTTGATCTGTCTTTTAGTCTTTAATTCCAGTATTTGTAAGTTACTGTATCGGAAAACTCACGATAGCATTATTTTCTTTGCAACTAAGTAAACTTTCTTGGGTCTCTAGTACTGACATTATGCAGTGTTCCCCAGTATTACTTGTGCAATTCCTTTTTTTCAATATTTATCAATTCCTTTATTTTTCCTAGGAGAACAGTGCATTGCAAACTAAGTAGCTACCATCTAACAAACAAAATAAGTATTAATGGATACTTATCCACAAAAGATCAACGCAATTTCAGCATTCCATATGGTCACAAATTCAGAATCCATTCTAAATATAATTGACTAGTTCTTCAATCCAACAATAGGTGTTATTCAAGAGTAAAGAAGAATCTTGTTTTCCAGAATTCATTGTTAACTACTTCTTGATTTATATAATATTGCATCTAAATCCAGTCAAATATATTTATTTTTATTTGTTATCATTTAAGTATAGTTTACTTCTTTTTGCCTTTTCCAGCATGATTTAGAAACTCGTTAAAGATAAAGAAGCAAAACCAAATCAGTGGACTAGATTATATTGAAGAGGAGAAAAAAAGGGCAACAGCATACAACTATTCAAGAGCCTCGGAAACACTGATCCAAAAGTAATGTGACTATTGTTTCCTGCAGGGCTGTTGTCTATGCAGGACTTGGCATGTTATGATAGTAGCACATATGAAGCTTTAAGTTGCATTGCAGAAGGAAACAATTCAAACTACAGAATCGGTGCCACAAAATCTTTGGTAGGATTCTAATGTTACCAAATTCAGCAATTTTAAATATCAAATAGCATATCAGAACATGGTGAAACAGTTTGAATTTGTATTGAGAATTTATAAGAACTTCATAGATCGAGAGATAACTTTCCTTGTAACCTGTTTCAATAATAATTTCAACTTTATTAAACTTCGTGTGCAGCTTTTTGCAAATGGTTTGGGTGCCGAGACAAAGCCAAACTTGGACATGATCAAGCAGACAAGGAATGCACTTGACAGTGCCAATAGAAGACATTTCAATGGAACCAAACTTACATATGCATATGGCTATCCATATCTGTTTTTTGAGCAGTACCTTCATAGCATAAAAGACATGTTGACCGTTGTGGGTTTCGCTTTAGGTATGCTCCTAAAATAAAGTGCTTAAAAAGATGCATATATATCAAATTTACCTTAATTATAATTTCATTTGATTGGGTACTGCCCCCACACCATTACACAGCCAATAACCTCACACACTTAATAGTTTTGAAATAGCATAAAAGTAACTACTGTGTGAGATGGCCCTTGTATGTTCATAGGCTATAGCTACATCATCATTCAATGTTATCAAGCAATATAATCCAAGGTTTTGGTTTTCTCTGCAGTTGGAGTCTTTGTAGCAGTCCTCTTATTTCAATGCAGTTTTACCATAGCTTTAATGATAGCAGTAGTGCTGCTCATGGTGGATGTAGAAGTATTTGGTTTTTTATATGTCATTGGTGCCAAATTAAACTGTAAGTGTAACGCCTAATTTATTATAGTGTGCATTAACATTATTCTACTTTTTTAATTTCTCCACTTTTAAAATTTGAAATTGCTCTTTCATATATACTTGTATCTATATTTGAATTGTTCTTTTGAAAAAGATGTCCACACAAATTCCCTGCCACTCTCTAGACTAGAAATAACATGAGATGTATTTTCTGGATGGCAGCTTTGTCCCTGGTCAACCTGGGTATTGTGGTAAGTCAAAATTGATATGTGTCATCTGATATGACCAATCTCTCCATATGATATTTATGCATTTACCATTAGTCTTTCGTAACTAGAAACAGATTCTGAATGCTACCAATTCTTAAATGCCTAGTCATCTTAATGCATCAGATAATGTTAGTAATTATGCTTTTGTATATTCTACACGTTCAAAATGAGACCTTTTTATGAAGCTTACAGGGCCTATTGTTGTCGACAGATTGGCATGTCATCAGAATTTACCTATTTGGCTCGCTGCTTCCTCGTTATAGATGGAACAAAGAATGAAAGGGTGGGACAAGCATTACAATGGACATTTGAACCACTGCTGCATGGCCTTGGGACTCAAATTGCTGCTACCTTGCCCCTTATTTTTCTCAAGTAAGACAATTGTCTATATTTTCCATAAAAATGAGATCAAATTGTTCAATTTCTTTTCTTTGAAATTTGGGGGAAAAATGCAAACTATGAAAGTTCTTTCCTTTGCTATACAACATATTTAGCTCCCCCCCACAGGGATGATATTTTGGCTCAAGGCTTGTGAAAATGTTTGTAGGCACGTCTCTACTAGGATTATACTCCATTCTTAAGTATTGATGAAACTGAGTTTTGAGGTTTTTTAAATACATGAAAAAGGATTAGGGAAATTGTAGCAAGGAGATTGACTGCTAATTTTATTTAAATACATGGCAAAGAACAAGGAAATTGTGTGAAAATGTTTGTAGGCACGTCTCTACTAGGATTATACCCCATTCTTAAGTATTGATGAAACTGAGTTTTGAGGTTTTTTAAATACATGAAAAAGGATTAGGGAAATTGTAGCAAGGAGATTGACTGCTAATTTTATTTAAATACATGGCAAAGAACAAGGAAATTGTGTGATATTTACTTTTTTATATACAATTCGAAATAAGTACATGGAAAATGTCGTCTGGCTTTATCTCTCATTCTTAAATACTGATGAAAATCATTCCTTGGTTTTCTCGATACACAAAAACAAGCAAGGAATTTGTATGATAATAAGTTTAAAGTTATTAATAATAACTTTAAATAGAAGTGTGAAAATTTCTGGTGGGTTGATCTCTCATTTCTAAGTACTGTGGAAAATGACTGCTAGGTTTTGTGAATACAAGAAAAAGAACAAAAAAATTATGTGATAAGGAGTTCATTAATTTAAAATAAGGATGTAGTGTAATAAATATTTATAATACATCAAAAAGAAAAAGAAAATCTTATGTTATAATTACTTCAATTTAATTAGCAAACAGATTCAAAGTTAGCAGAACAACTTTAGACGAAATCTTTAGAAGAAAACACAACAAAGACTCATTAAATTAAAAACAAAAACATTAAATATAAGATATTTAGTTAGCCCAACTTTTCTACACTCGCCTAGCCTCACAGGAGACTTGACAAGATTTGTGATACAAGTCTCTGCTAGGTTTATGTCTATCTCCTAACTACTGATGTAATTGACATGCGAGTCGAGCTAGGTTTAAATTTTGTTCCTAACTACTAATGAAATTGACTGCTAGATGTTTGTAAAAAATGCAGGATAACTTTGTGATAATTATTTTAAATATTCCCACAAATGACGAGGAAATTGTGTAAAAATGTCTGCCAGGGGTCTGGTTGATGCAAAGCAGGTACACAGCGGAAACACACACAGTGGTAATTCTGTCTATATCGGCAAGAACATACAAATGTCTCACCGAAATCTTCTATACATCAGTCACACCTTATATCATCAGTTCACTCAAGAATTCTCCCACCGATGCACCACTCACACCGATGACTTAGCACTATCGCTTAGACTTCCTATCATCGGCGTAGCTTTCTTCTCATCTTCCGATGATAAGACTCATTCCGATAAACTCTCTATCGGTGACACTTTCAGTTGTCACCCCGATCGGCAGGAACATGTACTATCGGCTTCACAAAATTTCGTTCACCCAATGCTTTTCTTACGCCGATGTGCTTTCTATCGGTGACACTCTGCCTTCGCTGTGACTCCCTATACTTGTCCCGATGGGTTCTCTTCACGCCGATGACTTCGTCTTGTATATGCAATTCCTGACCTTCTACCGCCGGTCTCCCATTGCATCTTCCTTTACTTTGACCGTCACAACCAATCACCCATTGTATCTTTCGAAATGTATAGTGAAATGTATATTCCGACATACATTCTTCAACATACATTTATCGACTTACTTGTCCCAATGGGTTCTCTTCATGCCGATGACTTCGTCTTGTATATGCAATTCCTGACCTTCTACCACCAGTCTCCCATTGCATCTTCCTTTACTTTGACCGTCACAACCAGTCACCCATTGTATCTTTTGAAATGTATATTCCGACATACATTCTTCAACATACATTTATCGACTTACTGAGCCGGTTCTCCTCCCTGCTATCACCAGTCATCCCTTGTATCTTCAGACAAACATCCATCCACTATACAAGCGAGCTACCACCTTGGCCGGTCATCCTTTGCATCTTATGCAATGTATATTTTCATTGCATCTCCACAACATACAGTAGCTATATGCATTTGCAGTATAATCACAAACTAACGCACACATACAATGGTGATATATTCACAAACTATCTATGACATACATTGGGCATATACACACCAAATGTATATTTCAACGAACAATCCCAAACTTAGCCCGAATGGACTCTTACATGCACATTTTGTCTGACGATATACACAAGGTGATACCTAGATACAACAGCAATATACACAAAGAAAGTACCTTCATATAATTTCGATATATACAGGAAATGTATATTCGCCGAACAACACAAACTTGGCCAAATAAGACTTTATACGTACCCCTTTTCACAGTATATACACAGAATGAGGCTCGCATGCAAATGCGATATATTCATAGACTATCTACAGCATACAATTTAAGTATATACTTCACATGTAAATTTGAATTTCCCTGCCGATGATCTTCTCTAAAACGGATTCTGTAATTTCTATACTTCCATGTTTATCAACCAAAAGAATGAAACAAAAATGGAAAACTACTTTACAAGTCCATTCCACTGGTTTCACAGAAATCCACCAGTGAAATGAAATTTAATCATGCATTATGACAAAGAATAACTAAAATTAAAATACAACAGTTCTATACAGATAATAAACAGAACAATTCGGATAAAGAAAATTCGAAAAATTGAATAGATGGCGTTCGCGTGCTCTGCAAGCCGAGCTAGGGCGACCGTGCCCTAGCTCGTTCTCTGTGTGTTGCTAGCTTCTGCGTTGTGGGGGGGTTTTTTGAAGCTTTCAGGGTGGTGGTGGTGGGTTTTTTTCTTTTCTAGAGGCCTTCTTACTGCCGTTTGGGTGGCTTGTGGGTGGAAGGGTTTTGATCCTTCCCTTGGGGTCTTGTCTTTTTCCATTTCTTGCAAACGTGTCCTGGGGGTTTGCATGCCTGCTGGGGATCTTGTTTTTTGCTATGCAGGGTGGGGAAACATCTGGGGCTAGCCCCAAATTGGATTTCCGATCAGCAGTTGGTTCGAAGCCTTCGGCGCATGGAGTGAATGTTTTTGATAATACGCTGTTTTCTTCAGAGATGGAGATGAATGATCTAGGATCGGTTAGTGGTTCCCAAATAACGAAGATTAATGGGTGTTTGGAAAGATGCAAAGAGCGACCGAAATTGATTATCCCGATGGAAATGCTTGCAGATGATATTGAATACTATTCAAAGCACTCTTTTTATTGCAAGTTCATGGGTTTGAGAGTCTCGCTGCAATTTTTGGAATCCTCGGCTCAGTGGACTTGGATGCCGGAGGGGGAGATGGAGATTAGGCTCCTTGCGAACAACTTTTTTATGGTCTCTTTTGATTGCATGGCAGATCGGAATAAGGTCTTCGAAGGTGGCCCCTATTTTTATAACCAAGTGGGTTTGTTTATCAAGCCATGGCATGCTGGCTTCAACCTGACTGAGGCATTACCGAGTCGGATCCCAGTTTGGGTTCGGTTGCCGTGGTTTCCAGTTGAGTGTTGGCGGGATGACGTGTTGCATTTGGTGGCTTCAATGCTCGGTAAACCTGTTGGGTCTTCACAACAGACGCAGTATAAAAAGGTAATGACTTTTGCTCGTATCTGTGTAGAAATTGATTTAAGCAAGCCACTGCCAGATTCTATTGAAGTGAGTGCTGGATCATATACTTGGGTGCAACACCTAGATTACGAAACCCTACCTTTTCGGTGTCGTCTTTGTCATGAATATGGTCACTTGCAGCGTAGATGCCCTAGGGCTAAGCCTGTGGTGCCCCAACCTTCTCAGCCTTCTCGTAATCCACCTAGGGCTGATAATGGTAAGGAGCCTATTCCGGGTGATGGTAATGGAGATGATGGCTATGTCCCTGTCAAGGCTCGCAATAGGAATCGGGGCCAGAAGTGGACCTTGAGGGAGAGGCAGGTTGATGAAACTTTTAATAGGTTTGAGGTGCTGGATGATCTCAGCCAGGGGGAAGTGAATCCGGGGTTGCTAAACTTGGATCAGGGAACTTTGGGTACAGGACAGGATGGGCCACCATTGGAGGCCATGCAGGTTGTGCAAGAGATTGGGGTTGGGCAGATGGATACGGATCAACAATTGATTGTCCAGACTGAACAAGAATCTTCTATTGGAGCTTTGAAGAGTGGTGGAGGTGGTTCCCCATTGCCCCTGAAAGGAGGCAAGAATGTGGGGAAGAGCTCTTTGGCCTCCTCTCTTTTGGGTATTCAGCAAATTGAACTGAAGAAAGGGGTTGGTGACAGGACTTCCAAGCTGGGAAGGAAGAAGGATATGGAGAAGATTAAATTAACTGGGGAAACTTTGGTGGAGTCAGGGTCAGTCAAGACTCTGGATTCACATTTTTCATGCCCCCAGAAATGATTGTTCTCTCATGGAATGTAAGGGGCTTGAACAGTGGCCCTCGACAAAAAGCTGTTCGTGATTTGGTTAGGAATCATTCTCCGGATGTTCTTTTTCTTCAAAAGACTAAATTATCTGTAGATAATATGTTGGCCATGGCTCCTAAGTTGTGGAAATATGGTGAATGCCAGTGTATGGGGGCTCTTGGTGCCTCTGGAGGGGTGGCTTGCTTTTGGAACCCTCGGAAGATTTTCCCTCTCTGGTGGATGTCCTCTAGATCCTCTATATCCCTAGGCACCTCTTGGTATGAGACTGGTGAGTGTATTCTCCTCTCTAATGTGTATGCTCCTGTTGAGTTTCCGGGTAAACAACTTCTATGGTCCCATCTTCGTTTTGTTCGTAGCTTAGCTCCTTACCATCCGTGGGTTATGGCTGGCAATTTTAATGCTATTGTGGAGTTGTCTGAGAAAAGAGGTGGTATTCCTAGGTTGGAGCCTTCTGCTCTGTTATTCAGAGATAGCATTTCTGAATTAAATCTTATTGATGTTCTGCCAAGTAATGGTCGCTTCACTTGGAATAATAGGAGAATTGGTGAGAGTTGTGTTGCTGAGAGGCTTGATCGATTCTTGGTTTCCTGTTATTGGGTTGGAGACTTATGGTCCACTCGATCTGAAATTCTTGATTGGAGAGGTTCTGATCATTGGCCTATTAAGCTTAGTATTATCTCTGCTCGGGGGCCTCGTTCTCCCTCATTCAAGTTCCAGATTATGTGGTTACGGGATCCTACTCTTCATGAACTTGTGGCTGAGTGGTGGCGAATTGGTAGACCAACTTTTGGTACGGCAATGTACACATTCTCCAAGCTTCTTCAGTTTGTCAAATATCAGCTTAAAAGGTGGAATCGGCGATGTTTTGGTAATATCTTTCATGCTAAGGTTGCTGCCCAGGAGGAGTTGAATAATATTACGCGGTTGATTCGTGAGAATGGGGCCTCTGAGGATCTTCTAAGGTAGGAGGCTAAGACTTTGAAAGTGGTTGAGGAATTTGAATTGCGGGAAGAAATCTATTGGAAGCAAAAGGCCCGGGTTGAATGGTTACAGGAAGGTGATAAAAACACCGCCTTCTTCAATTCTGTGAAGGACAGGAGGCATGGTAATTCCATTCCTTTTTTGGTGAATGATAGGGGTGAACGTCTTGCCTCGTTTCAGGAAATCTCTACTGAGGCATCTTAGTATTTTGCTACTTTATTTAGGGAGGATTCACGAGGGGGCTCTGTTGAGGAAGCACAAGTTCTTTCTTGTATTCCTCAGTTGGTCTCCAGGGAGGCGAATGAGTATCTGATGAAAGATATCTCTCTTGATGAGCTGGAGGGGATTGTGTTTCAGATGAAGAAGGGTAAAGCTCCTGGTCCCGATGGTTTCCCGATTGAATTTTTTCAGGAATTCTGGGATATCATAAAGTTGGATCTTCTGGCGGTTGTCCTTGAGTCCCAGAGGAATAAGCAGATGCTTTGTGCTCTGAATTCCACCTTCCTTGCTCTCATACCCAAGTGTGAAGGGGCTGATAGGTTATCTCAGTTCTGGCCTATCTCTCTTTGCAATGTGGCTTACAAAATCATTTCTAAGTTATTGGCTGAGAGATTGAAGAAGTGGCTTAAAGTGCTGATTTCAGAGGAACAGAGTGGATTTGTGGCGGGTCGACAGATTCTTGACGGGGTTGTCATTGCTACGGAGACCATCCACTCCATGGACAACTTCCACGAGAAGGCTATGTTCATTAAGCTGGATATGGCTAAGGCTTATGACAGGGTTAGATGGTCTTTTTTGCAGAAGATCCTTGTTTCTTTTGGTTTTGGTGAGGAGTGGATCCAATGGGTCATGAGTTGTGTCACGTCTGTTTCCTTCTCAGTTTTGATAAATGGAGATCATTCTGAACTTTTTGGTGCCTCAAGGGGCTTGCGCCAAGGGGGATCCTCTTTCTCCGTATCTTTTTCTGCTTCTTGTGGAAGGCCTTGGACGTTTGTTGAAAAGAAGGGTGGAGCTTGGCACCATTCAGGGTTGGCGATGGGGTGGAGACTTGCCTCCGCAATCTCATTTACAGTTTGTTGATGATACTGCCTTGATGGGGATGGCTACTGTTAGGGAAGCTACTAACTTGAGGCAAGTGTTGGACATATATCTTGTTGCTTCAGGACAATTGATTAATGAGGAGAAGTCATCCATATTCTTCTTCAATACACCGACCCCCATTTAGAGAAGAATTGCTAATATCTTGAGGTTTCAGATAGGGGTTCTCCCTTTGACGTATCTGGGTTTCCCAATTTCTATTCGCCATCTTCCCAAGGGTTCTTGGCAGAATATTATTGATAAGCTCCGTGCAAAAGTTAATCATTGGACCCACAGATGGTTGTCTTTTGCGGGGCGGGTTCAGCTTCTCAAGTCGGTGGTGCAAGCTCTTCCTACCTACCGATGTATGCTTCAGGTGGCTCCGATGGGTTTTCTGAGGGAGTTGGATTCTCTTGCAAGGCAGTTCTTATGGGTGGGAAGTTTGTCATCCTCCAAGGGGAGCCTGGTCAGGTGGGATGTTGTGTGCAGCCCAAAGCAATTTGGTGGTCTTGGTCTTCGACAGTCTGCGTTATCCAGAGTGGCTGTGGCTGCTAAGCTATTTTGGAGATGGTGTGTGGAACCGGATCAGCCGTGGGCCAAGATTTTATCTCATAAGTATTTCCCGGGGATTCCACGACAGGATCTCCCTCATTACCCTCTTGAGGGGAAAGGTTCAGTGATTTGGAATACTCTTCAGAAGGGTGCAAAGCTTATCAAGGAAGGTTTATTTTGGATTTGTAGATGGGGAATTGAAGCTCTCTTCTGGTCGGATTCTTGGGATGGATTCCCTCCACTTACTTCTCAGTTCCCCAACCTTCTTCCTTTGTGCCAAAGATTTCTCGAGGCTGGCTGGGCTAGGGTGAGTGACTTCAAGTCTGTTGCTTCTTTTGGTCAGTTGGAGGTAGCTCATTGGAAGGATCCCACAGTGTGGCCAGATTTGGGACTTGCGGAAGATAGTGCTGAGCTTCACAAGATTCTTCATAGTAGGAGTTGTAGTTCTCTTCTGGAAGAGGATATTCTTGCTTGGACCCATAATCCTAAGGGGGTTTACTCTGTTGCTTCTGGTTATTAGGTGTTATTGGCTCAGAAGCTAACTGGGGTAGAGGTTCATTGGTGGAAAAGGGTGTGGAATAAACTCTCGTGGCCTAAATGCAACTGCTTTGTTTGGACTTTGGCTTGGAATAGGTGTTTGACCTGGGATAACATTCGTAAACGGGGATTTCAAGGACCTTCAATTTGTGTTTTGTGTGGGGGAGCAGAAGAGGATTCTTCGCATTTGTTCTTCCGGTGCCCCTTTGTTGTGCAGCTTTGGCATTGGTGGTGGGAGGTATGGAAGCTTCCTTGTATTCATGCGTGCTCTTTGGTTGAATTCTGGGATAGTATGGGAAGACCTCCTTCTATGGCTTCCTTTTTGCAAGAAGTTTGGTTCGTGGGTCCTACCTTTCTCCTTTGGCAGATTTGGCTGGAGCGGAACCGCCGAATTTTTCGTGATCAGAAGTTGGTGGGTCGGCAAGTTTGGCTACGTATGCTAGGAATGGTGCAGGAGTCAGTTTCAGCTAAATGTGATGTGGTTTTCCCCTTGGAGAGAGGTGATG
Organism: Cunninghamia lanceolata; assembly: GCA_027924645.1. NCBI lineage: Eukaryota > Viridiplantae > Streptophyta > Pinopsida > Cupressales > Cupressaceae > Cunninghamia > Cunninghamia lanceolata. Next base: position 978,920 of record BSBN01000626.1, on the reverse strand, counting down.
ATGAGTTGGTGGCCAGACTGGGTCTTCAAGAAATTCATTCTTCTTTTGTCAGTTCCAGGAACTGTAGGCATGGGAAAAAGAGGGTTCAACGGGTTGGAAGGTGGTTACCTCCTCCCAATGGATTTTTAAAGATCAATACTGACGGTTCTTCTAGGGGCAATCCTGGGCCTGCTGGAATTGGTGGAGTTGGTAGGGACTCAGCTGGGTCGGTGATTTTTCTGTTCTCTATACATGAGGGGGTGAAGACTGTTAACTTCATGGAGGGTCTGGCAATTCTGCATGCTATTGAGAGGGCCCTTGCTTTGGGATGGAGAAAAGTTATATGTGAAGCTGATTCACAGATTTTGATTAATCTCTTGAATGAGCGAAAGATATCTGATATTAATTGGCAGTTGGCTTCGGTGGTTCAGCGGATTCTTCAGATTAGTTCTCAGATGGAGGAAACATCCTTTGTTCACATTCCGGGGGAGTGGAATCGAGCTGCCGACTGCTTGGCCAAATGGGCCTCTGAGCATGATAGTGGTTGGAAGGTTGAGGATTGGGATCAGGTTAACCCTGAGCTGCATCTGGATTTAGACCGGTTCTTGGAGGAGGATAGGAGGATACATGGGGATAGTTGTTGTTTATGCTGTGGGGTTTTCGCCTTGTTTTCTGGGGCTGGGTCCCTTGGTTATTATTGTAATGCTCTTTTCTGATTTCTAATAAAGTTTTTACCAACATAATTTGCAGACTTTCTATTCTTTCGTTCTAGCTTCTTACATTTAGTCAGTTCCAGAAAAAAGAAAAAAAGAAAATGAAAAACAACCCCCCTTTTTCGTCCATCTCTCCCTGTTTTTGTTAACCCCGTCACCTCTGTTTTTGGAATTTTGAATTTTCCAATGATTATTAACAGAAACCCTAATTAATCCCATGACATCTGTTTTGCATATGACAGCAAAACACCTAATGATAAGACACATTGGTTTAACCCTTCACATAACCCAACATGTCTAAAATGTTAAATTTGATGTTTACCAACAGGAAAAGCCAACATAAAATGTTACATGTGACTTAAACATATAAATGCTACATAGTAACATAAAATGTCAAATCCTTATTAAAACCTTATTGTGCATATTTACCCTGTTGAAGGGGTGCTCCTGCACCACTGGTTCCTAAGTATTAATTAGGTTAATTGTTAGCTTTTCTAATGACATGAATAGGACAATGATATTGGGCCATACGAGTTTTAATGTATAGAAAAGATGAACAAGGGAATTTTGAAAACGTGTGCTAGGTTTATAGTTCCTAACTACTAAGGAAATTAACTGCTATGCTCCTTTAAGTACATTGAGTACAAACAAGCAAATCGTGTATTCGTTCATTTTGAAAAATATCAACCATATCATATGACTTGCAGGGAAAATATATAGGTATAAAAACATTTACAATTCCCAAAAAAAGAAAAAAAAAATTACAAGCAGGAACCAGTAAAGATAATATTTCATTCCTGAAGACTCAGAGATGTAGTATGTGCCAACTCGTAAACAAAACATATTATCTACCACCAATACTTGTGAAATTTTGACAAATCTATTACCTTCCCATAGAATTTGTACGAAAATTCGGCGAATACATTTTCTTTAACTTTTAGAATTCATACCGTTTCGTATTTATGCCACACATCGGGGTGGAGATGAGAGCACTCATTTTTCTGCTTAAATTTATAGAAAAATAAATCAAAATCAAATAGAAAAAAATTAAAAATAAAAGAAATTGAAAAAAATCAAAAATCAAAATCAAAAAAGAAATTGGTAACTTTCAAGGAAAAAAAGATGGAGATAGAGAAAATCACAAAAAAAAAAGAAATTGAAAAAATCAAAATCAAAAAAAATAAATTGAAAAAATAAAAAACAAAAACTAGGAGAAAATCACAAAAGCTATAGAAAACACAAAAAATACCAAGTCAAGAAGATATTTCTAGGCATGCTTTACTTTGGGGCTTAAATTTGACAGTTGTATAGCTGTATAGCTGTATTTAGGCATTTTAGCTGTAAAATACAATTGAAATTTTGAAAAGATTGTATCATATGAAAAGAGAGATTTTGGACAAACTGTCAAAATTTATATAAGATTATGATGATTTATATATTTCATTTTTATATAATTTACTTATACTAAAGTATGTCACAAAGGCACAATTGAATAGATAACTGTCATAAAAAAAATTGTTTGACAGTCAAGGTTGACTGTCAAATTGAAGCCCCATTTAGATATGTTTTTTAAAATATAAATATACTAGTTTATGTTTAAAGAAAAAACAATTGGCAAACACAAATGGGCCATAGAAATAACTGACTTGTGATGTGTTTTTTTCTTCTTTTTTTTAATTGCATTGCAGATACCATGCGTTTAGACTGTATTATTTTGCCATGTTCACGATCATGGGCGTTTTAGGGTTTCTGAATGGTTTCGTGCTCTTACCTGTTTTGCTTACTTGGTTGGGACCGCCGCCGCTACCTCATGTAATAAGAGAAGATGCAGACACCATGAATGGAACAAATGAAACAACGTCAAATGGAAATGGATACGCAGATAGCCCTGCAAATTATAGCAAGCCGGATGATGACACCGCCACCTTCTCCCAATTGCCCATCCTAACAACCGATGCTGACAGTTCAAACCCTGGGACTTGAACCCCCGACGTCGTTTTTCCCAATTTTATTGTATCCTGAACCATCTTTCATGTTCTTCGTTTTTATTACAGATTACAGAGAAGACGAGCAAAATACCCTTGCCCGGGATCGAACCCGGATCTTTCACGTTCTATGTTCTGTAAGGGACCGCATTGTGTTCTACACAACAAAGTTGCCCAAGATTTTATGTTTTTGTTAATTTAATGTGTGTAATTTATTGATGTACAGCTCAATTTTTGGAATATGACCGATAAGCAAGGTTATTATCATCTTAAAACATTAATGTTTTAGTTCATGTGATGCAATTTATTGTATTAAATTTATTTCACAATTGATAATTAATTCTTTTATTTAATAATTTAATAAATATTATTTATCTGCTTTTTCCTATTGACTAATCTTAAAAGTGAAAAAAATAGAATTATTATTTAAAATTTATTGTATTTTAAACATTCAATACGTAATTAAATACCAAATTGGCATTGTTCAATGTAATAACTAAGTACCAAATTGACATTGTTCAATGTAGTAATTAAATACTATCTCTAAATTAAAATAAGTGTCAAGTAGTGGTGAGCATGGCGTAAATTTGACAGTTGTATAGCTATATTTAAAGATTTTATTTTAAAAACTATAAAAAAAAAATTAATATTAAAATCTGACTATATATATATATATAGATTTGTTTTTTAATAGAATATATCCCAAATTTTTAGATTTATTTTTTTTTATGAGTATAAATTTATAATTATATATTCATTCTAAATATATATCTTTCAGATTTGTTTTTTAATAGAATATATCTCAATTTTCCAAATTTTTAGTGATTTGTTTTTTATGAGTATAATTATATATTCATTCTAAATATATATCTTTTAGATTTGTTTTTCAATAGAATATATCTCAATTTTCCAAATTTTTAAATTTGTTTTTTATGAGTATAATTATATATTCATTCTAAATATATATTTTTTAGATTTGTTTTTTAATAGAATATATCTCAAATTTTTAGATTTGTTTTTTAATAAAATATATCTCAAATTTTTAAATTTGTTTTTTTTTAATATAATTATATATTCATTCTAATTTCTAAATTTCTAGTTTTTTGCTTTTATTTTTAAATTTTTTAATAAAAACTTCTATTATTTCAAAAATAGATTTGTTTTTTATAGAATATATTCATTTTAAATTTCTAATTTTTTGTTTTTATTTTTAAATTTTTTAATTGGAACTTCTTTCATTCTCCAATTTTTTTAGTCTATTTATAGGCCTTACAGAGAGAGTCATTCTCGTCTCATGCCAAAACACACTATTTTACACTCCAAAAGAAAGACCCTGCTTTGGTATGCTATTAAGAATGACATACTCACGCTTGAAAATCAGGTGCCAATGTTTCTGCTCATCTAGGCGCTCTATGTAAACAGCACATTGCATCCAGTCAAACACACAAGTGGGGAGCAAAAGTCAAAGAGAGATATATTGGCATAATGGAAAATTTCGACAAATGAAGAGCCAAAGTCAAATAGAGATATCTCAGGGTATAAATTTTCAAGAAAAGTTGCATCTGGCTGGTATACTACAGGCAAGCGCTTGAATCCCTTTCTACACGCATTAGAGATTAAAAAACAAAAAGAAAATGAAAAGCCCTGAATATATTTATACACAGAGATGAAATCCCAAAAGTACTTCGTTTTTATTAAACTGTGTAAATATTTTTACTTCGAATCTTCGACTCCTTGAAGGCATTTATTTAGAAAATTGATACTTTGAAAATCTCAAATCATCACTATTTCATTTTATTTCTTTAAAGGATATATTTTTAGGATAAACTATTTTTTATCCTTCTTAAACATCTTCAACAAAACCAATTTTTAAAATTCTCGTGGCCCGCCCCATTTCTTCTTCATATGAATCCACTGTCCAGTGCCCACATACAACTGTGCATAAACCAGATGCAGATGCACTTTATATTCACTTAATAAAGCATTCACCGATTCGGGTTTTGAATTGAAAAAGCTCCAGCTTTATATATAAATTTTTGACTTGCATTTAAAAAAATTAATTGTCACGTGACAGGGAATACTGAAGACTAAACTGTAGGAAAAAAATTCCTTGACATGCAAGGTGGACTGTCAAATTTAAGCCCTGGTGGTGAGTACCTGCCTTGTAGTGTTGTAATAATAGTATGTGTTTTGTAGTTGAAATTTTTTTCTTGGATTTAATATTTGTTTAATATTTGTTTTATTGGTAAATACTCTTCATGAATTGATTAGTTGATTTTTAGTTTGATTTAATATTTGTTTGGTTAGCATGGATTAAAATGGAGTTTGCATTGGAGAATGTTAGAAAATGTGAATTTTAGTTAATATTGCCAATTCTTGAGTCTCTTTTTCATTTATTATAGCATTTTAGCTACATTAAAATGTGAATTTTAGTTAATATTGCCAATTCTTGAGTCTCTTTTTCATTTATTTAGCATTTTACTGTTTGCTACATAAAATAGGTAAACTATCAAATTGCTAATTTAGAGAGATATTTTATTTTGCAATTCAATATTTCACATCCTTGTAGATTTAATTCAATTTATGTTGTGTAATACTCATATTAATATAATATTGATATTAATATTATTTATTTTTTCCTTCATTGTATTTGGTTTTTTGTGTAGTATGGCTATTATTTTGGTATTGTTTTGTTGATTTTTATTTGCATGTAAAGGATTTTAGGATCCCTTTAAAACCTATTTTACCCCTTTTTAATCTATCAAATAGGGAATTTAGAGACATCTTATTTTGCACTCCAATATCTCACTTTTTTTGTCATTTAATTCAATTTATGTTTTATTATATTCATATTAATATGATTTTTTTTTCTTCATTCTATATATATTAATTATTATAACATAGTTAAATCAATTATTGATATATATTTGTCAATAAATATTAAATATTAATATATTATAGTGATCCAAATATTAAGTTATTATATTGTTTATTATTTGTATTAATATGATTATTAAATCTTATTTATTATATATATTAATAATTAAATGTATATTAATTCATACTTAATATTTTTTTGATATTATTTAAGGGTTTTAAGATCCTTCAAAATATATATTATGTCTTTTAATAAAAAAGAATTAAATTAAAGTATTCTATGAAGTAGGGAATTTAGAGATATCTTGTTTTGCACTCCAATATCTCACATTTTTTTTAGATTTAATTCAATTTATGTTGTGTAATATTCATATTAATATAATATAATATTTATATTTATATGATTTTTTAAGTGTTTCTTTCATTCATTCATTCATTCATTATATATATATATAACATAGTAAAATAAAATATTTATATATATTTGTCTATAAATATTAAATATTAATATATTATAGTGATCCAAATATTAATTTATTATATTGTCTAATATTCATTATGAATAAAGTGGGTTAGTGACCTCGTGTGAAGGTGAATAAAACATACCTATTAGAAGAATTACAATCATCATACATCTCATTCATATGATAAACATTACAAATAAATATTCTAAAAGTAACTATATCATTGACGATGAGTGAAGGTGGATCATCATCATATGTGGGTGAAGGTATGATGTGTATCTATATCATATGTCCATAGGTTTTAAATGACAGAAAAATTATTATTATACACACTAGCAAGTATAAAAAAAGTTAACACATTCAAAGAACATGAATCTATGGAGAAAATCTAGAATGACATATAAGAGATGTATCATTAAAAGTTGTAATCATTTAATGCATAGGTGAAGGAGGTAAAACTATATTCTATATGGCCCCCCTACAAGGTGTGCCATAATGTATATCCTCACTAGTTATTTACTCACAATTATCGCAATCCATATGATCATCATTATGTTCATGCATAAATTACATTAAGTGTATTTAGAGAGATATTTTGATTTATTTTAATTTATGTTGTGTATATTTAATATATTTTTTAATATTCTTATGTGCATTTAAAGGGTTTTAGGATCCCTTCAAAACCTATATTAGGCTTTTTTAATAATAAACAATGAAATTACATAAAATAAGTAAACTATCAAGTAGGGTATATTAGGCTTTTTTAATAATAAACAATGAAATTACATAAAATAAGTAAACTATCAAGTAGGGAATTTAGAAAGATATATTGTTTTGCACTCTAATATCTTGCATTTCTTTTTGTATATATTAATAATAAAATTTATATATAAAATAAGTAAACTATCAAGTAGGGTATAGTAGGCTTTTTTAATAATAAACAATGAAATTACATTAAATAAGTAAACTATCAAGTTGGGAATTTAGAAAGATATCTTGTTTTGGACTCTTAATATCTCACTTTTTTTTGTATATATTAATAATAAAATTGATATTAATTGATATTTAATTTTTTTAATGGTAATGGGAGCTATGAACCAATGGTTCAAACCCACACTACAACTAAGCGACTTGACTACCCAACCACCCCCTTATGGGCAATATTTAATAATTTTACTATAATATAACATAAATATAAATATATAATAAACAATTTAATATAAATTTCATTAGTAATAATATATAATGAATAAAATATTAAATAATTTTCATAAGGTTGAATATTATATTAATACAAATATTACACAGTAAAATAAATTAATATTTAGATCACACACACACACACACACACACACACATATATATATCTCAAATAATAGCGTGGTTTGGTGGTCATGCCTTGGGGATTAGTATCTGCGATAAAGCTATGGGAAGAGAACTGGTCTCAGCGATAAAGCTATGGGAAGAGATCCCTCGTAAGGGTTCTCTAGGCTTGGACCAGGCTAAAAATCTGAGTACATATTTAAAATATCAATATTATAATTGTTACCCAAATTTCACTACTAGCTCAATCAGGTTACATTATGAGTGAAGAGAAATGTGGCTCCCACAAGGGTTGAGCCCAACTCATGGACCTTATAGAACATTTCAGACCATGGCTGTCTAGAGCAATAACAGTCAGCAGGAAGGCAACCACAGAAACTTTGCATAATGAAGACAACAGGACAACAGTCACGTGTTTTCACTATATCTGGAAAATTACGATCTGGGTTCTTGAGATTTTTGGATATATATTAGGAAACAAGAAGAGGAAAAAACCCAATAAATTTCTCATGAACCCAGTTTATAGATTTTGAGAATTTTTCACTAGTCCTAAGGCAATATTTTCATTTTTAGATTGAAATCTCTATTAAGAGAAGGGACAAAGTTAGAACAAAAAAGGTTCGAAGGTTCGAAGGTTCAAAGGTTCAAAGAGTTCAAAGGACTAAAAAATCTGCCAAGTTTTGAACAGTAAAAGGTTCAAAGGTTCGAAGGTTCAAAAGTTCAAAGGTTCAAGGTTCAAAAGTTCAATTTTTGATCTATTATCCGTTTCCGCTGTACGCTCCTCATTAGAATTAAATGTTATGTCCTAAATGCCATTTTTCTGCATAGGTTTGTATAATTTTGGGTCGTAAAACATTAACTAAGGTGGTATAATTATAAACCTCTTAGTCAAATGTTAAGCAAATGTAGAAAATGTGTATTTATGTCATTTATTGTGAAAATATCAAACATTTATGATGCTGCAGAGGAGTTATTGCACAGATTTGACTTATTTTCATGGCCTTAAAAATCATTTAAAGGCATTTAAAGAATTTTCAAGTGCCTTTATGATAGTTGATGACATGCCTTGACCATTTCTACATTGGGAACCCATTTTGGAGGACTTTGGACAGATATTTTGGAGACATTTATGAGATGGACGAAAATGAAGAGGGCTGATCTTTATCTAATTACAGTTGTTTGGGAAGTATATAGTCTTCTTCCTTGTTCATTATTAGAAAGTTCTTGCTATTCACTACTCTGTATATTGTAATTTTCTGAGTTCTTTTATAGAAGTGAACAGTCTTGTAACCCATTTTCAGAGATACACAGCATTGTAACACCTTTTTAGCAGTAATGAGCAGTTCATACCTTCCCATTTCTTCTGATATTGTGTGTCCTTAGTGTTAGTGCAGATCTTTGTGATGTTCTTTGTCCTTGGAGCTGTATTTCATGTTGGTGCCTTTATGCAAGGATTATGATTTGTTGGGTTGTGTAGGAGAGCCTTATTATTACTGGTTCTGTAGTGTGTCAGTTATGTATAGTCTCTAATGATCTTTTGGTGCATCACCTTAGATAGTAGGTTTCATTTCCATGCAATCCTTCTTACCCTTTTCTCTACAAAGACTTTAGTATAAGCAGTGTAGGTGGAATACCAATAGGAAGTCAGCCTTCTCCAGAGGTTCTTTCCATCACAGGTGACCCACAGACCTGGAAAGATCCCATGTTTCTCTAGATTGCTAAAGTTTTACAACTGCAGCAAAGGGTGCAAATCTGGGTGATAACAACTTTGGCATGTCCGGTGGGACTGTGAACTGATTCTCATTCTAATTTTTATACTTTTCACTGCTGTTTGGTGTGTACAGCAGTTGATTTCAGCCTATTGAGGTGTTTTTAAATAGATACCTGGCGACTCCGAAGCTTTGGTTTAGTAAAAAACCAGTGCAAAACAGTTTATACATTGCTGATATTGGTGTGTATGTCAGCAAAACCTGCCTTGGGAGGCAAGGAAAGCACACACCTAGTGACTCTAGATAGAAATATCTACTAGTTTCGAGAAGACAAGTGCTGGTATGTACTTATTTTACTAAAAATCAAGCTTGATTTTTATTGTGAAAGTTTTTCAATGAGTTTTCAGCGTATATAAATGCCGCAGTATGTCTTCTTTTCAAAGAAATGTGTCTTACTTTTCACCATTTCATGAAAGTCTTGTTCATACATCATTTTATGAGCCATATCATAACGGTCATATAGTTGGTTTTAGTCCAAACAACCCATTGACAGTTGATAACCAACCAGTCTGTCATACTTACCACCCTCCCACTCATGCACAGACTTCATGGCAGCCACTGTATGCCTATGACCAGCCTCGAGAATCTCATTTTATGCCAAGCCAGCAATACTACTTTCCCAATCAGTTTCAAAATGATGAGAGAATAGAGATTGCAAATACCGAGAACATATGGTTTGACTGGAACAAGCAGCTAGATGATTTAAAGAGGCAGCAAGGATATTCTTTACAACAAGAGCCCATAAATGAGCAAAATCAGTCAAACCAGTCCATTAATCCTTAATTTCAGTCATGTCAGGAATCTAAACCAAATCATCTTCCTGAATAGCCATGGCAGCCTTCTTGGACTAGGTATCCTGGTTATAAGATGCCAAACCTCAGCAAAGTTATTCCTTCCATACCAGTCCAAGATTAGGAAGATGGGAAATCGAATCCTATACCAAGGGGAAAATATGAACATGAAGATCAAAAACAAGAGGAGCAGTCGGTTACTGCTGTTTGTACTATGTCCCTAGTTAAATATGAGCATAATACATGTGGAGAGGATGTAGGCTCAGGATTGTCTCTGAATCCCTTACATTTTCATTCATTTGATGAATTTTCTAGTATTGTTTATAAAATGAATGAAGGCAGCATTCAGAGGTTGCAAGGTAGAGGTCTTTAGTTACAAAGACAGGATGCTCAAGTGTCATTGGAAAAGGCACCACATGAAGAGTGTGAGAAAGATTTGGTTTTCTTGTTTGATCAATTACCTGCTTTTGTTGAACAAGATGAAGAAAGCTTTCAGGTACCTAGCTTGCTAGCAATTTCAGACCAACAAGAAGAGGTTCAACAATATGAGGAGTTGATGATTAGAACTAAGCAATCTGACAATGCGGTCTTGGATGAAGTAAAAGAAAGTGAAAGTAAGCCTTTCTTGGAACCTACACAACTAGCTGAGAGCTATTATGAAGCAGAAAATAGCTATCCTCCATCAAAATCTCATGAAGAGTGTGAGGAAGAGTCATTTTGCGATGACCTTGAAGTTTTTGTCTCTAAACTGGGTGACAAAGGATTAAATCTGCTGGAAGACGTTGCAAATCATGCTAAATCAGGATAGTGAGTTCACAGGTTTGAACAATAGTAGGAACAGTCTGTAGGGGAGATAGATGAACAAGAGAAACTTGGTGGACATGAGGCTGATATGTTTTGGTATGACGGGCTACCTTCAATTGCTGAACAAAACAGAGAAGATATGACTATGATTACCCAAGACTTGGGACAGTTACAAGTTGTTGAACAATGTGAGGAGTTGCTGGTTCGTGGAAGTCAATATGGAAATGAAGACTTAGCTCATGAGGTAGTTTTATTTTGGGATGATCTAAAGTCTATTTTGACTCAGGAAGAAGCATCTTTTTGCCCAGTTTTGGATATTGAGTCAACACTATTTGAAACAGCAAATAAAAAACAAGAAGAGAAACAACTACATGATTTGGAACAACAAGGAACTAGCATGGAGTGTTTTGAAAGCACTCTTTCCAAAGGATGCCCAATTGGACATCTAGCCAGAATGGAGGCCAGCAAGGATATTCATATCCTACTTGCACCCAAGCATGAAGATACAGCTAGGAAAGAGCAGACTCAAGTCACTTTTCTACCTCATGATAGGAATTTTTACATTCCATGTGAAAAGACTAGTGAACTTGTGTATGTTCTTCAAGAGGTATTGCAGCTCTTTGTCAAATTTCTGTTCATTTTTCCTCTCTTTATAGCTGTCCTCAAGCATGGAAAAAATTGCATACTATGCAGAAAAGGCAGCTATTTCACCCAAATAGTAAATAGTTTTGTTTGACTTAGTGTCTTTCTTGGTTAGGATAGAGTAGGTGCAGTAGTTTTCAATTCCCTAAGTGCTGCTAGCACAGTTAGATAGGTTGCTTTCTGCATTTTATTTTCTGTTAGGTTTCAAGTGTCTTTCACTGCTGTTCTACTGAGTTACAGAGGTCAGAAATGGTTTCTCAAAAGTGTTTTGAAAAGTCTCAGAGTGACCCTATGCCCAATGGATATGCTTCAAGCTACTGGTATGATGTTTAGCAGGCAAACATATAGCAGATGTGGCCAAAGATGTTACCTAAATTTCACTACTAGCTTAATCAGGTTACATTATGAGTGGAGGGAAATGTGGCTCCCACAAGGGTTGAGCCCAACTCATAGAGAACATTTCAGACCATGGCTGTCTAGAGCAATAACAGTCAGCAGGAAGGCAACCATAGAGACTTTGCACAGTGAAGACAACAAGACAGCAGTCATGTGTTTTCACTATATTTGGAAAAGTACGATCTGGGTTCTTGAGATTTTTGGATATAAATTTGGAAACAAGAAGAGGAAAAAACCTAATAAATTTCTCATGAACCTAGTTTATATATTTTGAGAACTTTTCACCAGTCCTAAGGCAATATTTTTATTTTTAGATTGAAATCTCTGTTAAGAGAAGGGACAAAGTTCGAACAGAAAAGGTTTGAAGGTTCAAAGGTTCAAAGAGTTCAAAGGACCAAAAAATCTGCCAAGTTTTGAATAGCAAAAGGTTCGAAGGTTCAAAGGTTCAGAGGTTCGAAGGTTCAAAGGTTCAAAGAGTTCAAAGGACTAAAAAATCTACCAAGTTTCGAACAGCAAAAGGTTCGAAGGTTCAAAGGTTCAAAGGTTCGAAGGTTCAAAAGTTCAAGGTTCAAAAGTTCAATTTTTGATCTATTGTCCATTTCTGCTGTACGCTCCTCATCAGAATTAAATGTTATGTCCTAAATGCCATTTTTCTGCATAGGTTTGTATAATTTTGGGTTGTAAAACATTAACTAAGGTGGTATAATTATAAACCTCTTAGTCAAATGTTAATTAAATACAGAAAATATGTATTTATGTCATTTATTGTGAAAATATCAAACATTTAGGATGTTGCAGAGGAGTTATTGCACATATTTGACTTATTTTCATGGCCTTAAAGATCATTTAAAAGCATTTAAAGACATTTTTAGGTGCCTTTATGATAGTTGATGACATGCCTTGACCATTTCTGCATTGGGAACCCATTTGGAGGACTTTGGGCAGATATTTTGGAGACATTTATGAGATGGACAAATATGAAGAGGGTTGATCTTTATCTGATTACAGTTGTTTGGGAAGTATATAGTCTTCTTCCTTGTTCATTATTAGAAAGTTCTTGCTATTCACTACTCTGTATATTGTAATTTTCTGAGTTCTTTTACAGAAGTGAACAGTCTTGTAACCCATTTTCAGAGATACACAGCATTGTAACACCTTTTTAGCAATAATGAGCAGTTCATACCTTCCCATTTCTTCTGATATTGTGTGTCCTTAGTGTTAGTGTAGATCTTTGTGATGTTCTTTTTGGAGTTGTATTTCATGTTGGTGCCTTTATGCAAGGATTGTGATTTGTTGGGTTGTGTAGGAGAGACTTATTATTACTGGTTCTGTAGTGTGTCAGTTTTGTGTAGTCTCTGATGATCTTTTGGTGCATCACCTTAGACAGTAGGTTTCATTTCCATGCAATCCTTCTTACCCTTTTCTCTGCAAAGACTTTAGTATAAGCAGTATAGGTGGAGTACCAATAGGAAGCCGGCCTTCTCCGGAGGTTCTTTCCATCACAGGTGACCCACAGATCTAGAAAGATCCCATGTTTCTCTAAATTGCTAAAGTTTTACAACTACAGCAAAGGGTGCAAATCTGGGTGATAACAATAATTACAATGAAAGAAAATAATTGATAGCACACATCCATAAACATGCTCTTTTTCCCATGCATTCTACCAATATCAAATCCAAATTTCTCAGTGTACTTTTGAAATTTGTCTTGCTCTTGGGTCTCTACTGTAAAATCCCTTGTAATATTATTATTCTCTGATTTGTTCCATGATTTTTCTACACCACTTCTCTGATTTCCTCTTTGCAATGTTTCCTCCTTATGAGAACCTACTCCAGAAGCTAGTTTCACACTCCTCAATTCATTCATTGATTCTCCTGAATTAGTTCTAACAGTACCTTGTATATCCATTTCTTCCTCCTTTTCTAATTTTAAAGAAGAAATCCACTCTATCCTACTACTCCAATTACTCGTTGATGTCTTTGAGCCAGATTTACAACACACCTCTCTCTCCCCAAACAATGACTTTCTTACACATCCTTTCTTTTGCATAGTGCCCTTTTCGGCACTCTCCCTAACAAGCCTACTCCATCTATACTCGAAACCCAGGTGTCCAGCACCATTTCCCACATCTATTTTTTCAGCACAACATGATCTATCCATCCAAACTCTCCCTGAGATTGTTCTTTCAGCATAAAATGCTTTCCTCTCCAAACTTTTTCCTACCCTAGAAGACTTGGGTAACTCTCTTCCATTGAAGACTCGTTCCCTTCTGCAACTATCTTCGACCAGCAAACTTAGAATTTCTTGAGCCTCATTGCCTACTTCACAAATCGACAAACATTCATCTTTATCCTCATTTTCTTCCTCTTGCTCTTCGTCCTCATCCCCTCCCAAACATCTACATACACTGTGCTGACCTGAACATTCCATAACTGCACTTTTCCCGTATGTAGAAAGCCTTTTGATACTTAATACCACTTGCAACTCTCCAACACCTAGGATTGCATATAAGGGCAGACTACCTTACTCCACATGAAACTTTTGGGTATCCTGAATCTTTTGTGTATGCTGAGACAAACAGAGATTTTTTTGTTCTTGTTGGGACCGTTATTTGCTCAAATAAATTGTTGCGCCAGTAATTATTATTCCGACAACAGTCTCTTCTACTTCCCGCAAAACTTATGGGAAGTGAGCTCATGTACATGTACATTTTTGGGATTCATAGAACCCTTAATAAAAATCTTAAAATCCTAACATCCACAGTTTTTCTTTGTTTAGATCAACCGAAGAAGAAAAAACCTGAGTACGGACATGAATACATACCTAAAACAACTTTTGATTGTCTATGGATCCAGTAAGGATATGGGATGTATATACGCCAGTGAGATCTACGAGAACTCAGAAAATTGTTATTATTATTAATATTTATTAATATGTTGGATTTGAGAGAGAAAAAAATCATGGTGCTTTGGCTATAGATGATCTAGTACATAGAGTTTTATGTAGATTGTTTATTTTCAAAGCTGAAAAGATTCCCCTGCTTTCCTTGAAAAGTGAAAACAATTGTAAGAGCCACTAGAGGTGGCTTCGACTTTGATTATGTTCTATTTTTTTATTTGTATTTAACATTGGGATTGGCCTTAAAGCAAGTTGATGGTGTCAAGGCTGGGTGTCAAATTAATGACAGACTTATCTTACGTTACCTTAAAAAATAATTTAATAGTAATTATTAGAGACAAATTGAGATTTTTGATATTCATTATGGAAAAAAGTATGTAATTTTTATAAAGTAATATAAACGCTAATTCATCAAAAGAAATATGTAATATGTAATTATTTTTGGTCTTTAAAAAAATAGGTGCAACTACAATGAATTGAAAACTAAGAAAATGACAATTCTTCAAACCTTTAGTTGTCATATTATTCTAGTTTGAATGCAATCTATTCACTAAGAAAATATTGAAGTCTTCATTAGGTATTCTGTCAAACAATTAGTCTCAATTTTGAACAATTAAAATTTGATCACAAATATATAGTCCATATAAGATTTTTTTTAAATCAAATGAAAAATTTAGATAATATTTATCCTCAATTTCTCTTCAAGCCTTCTTAAATTTTAGGGGAGATGACCCAATAGATAACCATGCCCTAATAGTCGCCGCTATGGTGTGCGCACATAACCCCCCAATTAAATATATTACAATAACCAATACATGAAAATTAAAAGCCTAGTAAAATATTCTTAAAGCAACAATACATGTGCATGTGTAGTTACATCATTCAAGTGGACAAAATACATGTTAGTTTACTTGCAATACAAGACAAGTTGGTCCAAATGGAGACTCTTTCAAAATAAAATACACACTTTTTAAATTAATTAGAAGATATAATGTTTACAATAACCTCCCTTTTGGAGAGGGTTCAAAAATCAAACAAGTTACAATTACACATCTCCATGATCACTCATTGGTGCCCAAGCTACCTTTAATTCAAGTCCCTCTCAACTAAATGGGCTCTCAAGGGCACATATTCCCATACTTGCTCTTACATCCACATGACATTTTCCAATTACTATAAGTACCTACACAAACAATAAATGTTGTAAGGCTCCTCTTCTAGATTTGAAAACAAATCTACTTCATAATTCGCAACATGTCATCCCAGATTTCATACACAAATTATCTACCATTTCAAATTCAAATGCTCGTAATATTAATCAAGTTCTAACAATTCAAATTCAATGCATGCTTTTTGAAAGTTGATTCAATTATAAGAGAGAAATTATATACACGTCATTTTCATAATGCAATCTATTATCAATTTTCTTCAGGTGCTATGTAGTATATCCTTTGTAACTTTATGAGTTTTCCAAAACTAGTCAAGTAGTTTTTATTTCAATATTATCAAATGCATAATCTTTACATTTATATACTATTGTATGTAGGTAGTTTGTGTACAACATTGTAAATTTTATTAACTTCTCAAAATTTGTTATTTTGTAATATGGAAAACAATTGATGGGAATTACGTGCTTATATGTACATAGTTATGATGGGAATTTATGTTTGATACCTCTCCAGTCACACATAGGCGTTGACATGTACATAATCATGTGTAGGTGTTCACAGAGCAAAAGACCATCAATCTCTGTGTGTGTGTTTAGGACATGAAAGGCGCTCCATATATTGAAAGAGAGGGTCATTCACATTGTGAACACATACACATGATTATGTGCATGTCAACGCTTACAGGTGATTGGAGAGGCTTCAGATAAAATTTCCCATCATAACAAAATATGTAAAACAATATAAGAGTAAATTCCCATCATAACTATGTATATATAAGTACATAATTGTAAATACTTTTTGCATCCTTATTGTTTTCCACAATACAAAATAACAAAAGTTGAGAAGCTAATAAAATTTACAATGTTGTACACAAACTACCTACACACAACAATATAGAAATATGAAGATTATGCATTTTATAATACCAATGTAGAAACTACTTGGCGAGTTTTGGAAAGCTCAGGAAGTTGCAGAGAATATACTATAGAGCACCTGGAGAAATTGATAATATATTGCCTTGTGAAAATGAGGCGTACACAATTTCCCTCTTATAATTGAATTGATTTTCAAAAAAACATGCATTGAATTTGATTGTTGAGTTTGAATTTGAATTGTTCGAACTTGATTAATGTTATGGGCATTTAAATTTGAAATGGTAAGTAATTTGTGTATGAAAAGAATAAAAACGTTGTCAATGATGTTGTAATGGATGTTAAAAATGTTTAAAATGTGCAAGCACCGACACCATCTCAAACCCAAATCCACAACAACAACATAAGCATACCTAAGGGCCAACCTAAACAAAGCTATGTGCCTAGACAAAAATTCACCCCGTTGGGGGAATCAATAGAATCCATTTTGCGCAAGTTGGTCCAAGAAAACCTAATCAAGCTTCCTATCATTAGGCCCTATGATGAGAATCAATTTAAGCCCTCATGGTTCAACAAAAATGCTTATTGTGAATACCATAGGGTCAAGGGCCATAACACATCTAATTGTAGGAGATTGAAAATTTGCATACAAGACCTTATCGATAGAGATGAAATTTCTCTTAATAATTATCCTAATCAATCACCTAATGAAGAACTAGGTGCATACAAAGATCCTCTTCCTGATCATGGTAAATGGAAGTCCTCCAATCCAAATAATACCAATAATGTAAATGCAATGTCTTCTTCTTATGACTCCATTATGGGCCGCATAGAGGAATGTTCCCATCACGTAGCCACCATTACCATCAAATAAAAATATCTTAGTTGTGTCGTTACCACACGTTGTGGTCACATTACTCTCCAAAGAGCCCCATCTTCATCCAAATCCCTTGCTAGCTATGATATCCTTGATCACCTTGGTAAAAATCATGCCCAAATCTCTATCTTGGGTTGCTTCGCATCTCACCAATTCATAAGGATATCCTTGACAAAGCACTACAAGAAACATGTGTCCTGAATGACATCAATATCGATCAATTTCAAGGCATGATAGGACACTTCACTATAACAGAATAGGCCATTAGCGCCTAAAATAGTGCCAGATTTTAGTGTAATTGAGCTCAGAAATTGGACACTTTTCTCGTCGTAAAACTCGACACAACTTTACATTCTTACTTCGGCATCAGGTTTAGCGCTGGATTTAGCACCGACTTTAGCGCCAGAAAGCAATAACCGGATTTGGCGCTGAATTTAGCGTCAGATTTGACACCCAGTTTGGCTTCCGATTTTGCTTTTGGTTTTTTTCCAGGTTTGCTTCTTGTTTTGCTTCCATTTTTGCTTCTGATTTTTCTTCCAATTTAGCGTCGGATTTGGCACCCAATTTGGCTTCCAATTTGGCTTTTGGTTTTGCTTCTTGTGTTGCTTCCAAGTTTGCTTCCAGTTTTGCTTCGGGTTTTGCTTCCAGGTTTGCTTCTAGTTTTGCTTCCAATTTCGCTTCCCATTTGGCTTCCAAATTTGCTTCCAATTTAGTGCCAGATTTGGCACCCAATTTGACTTCCAGTTTGGCTTCTGATTTTGCTTCTTGTGTTGCTTCCAAGTTTGCTTCTAGTTTTGCTTCTAGTTTTGCTTCAATTTTTTCTTCCAGTTTTGCTTCCCATTTTCCTTCCAGATTTGCTTCCAATTTAGCGCCAGATTTGGATTCCACTTTGCCTTCCAATTTGGCTTCTGGTTTGGCTTCTTGTGTTGCTTCCCATTTTGCTTTAGTTTGGCTTCCAATTTGGCTTCCAAGTTTGCTTCCAATGTTGCTTCTGATTTTGCTTCCAGGTTTGCTTCGGGTTTTGCTTCTAGATTTGCTTCCATTTTTGCTTCCAAGTTTGCTTCCATGTCTGCTCCCATTTTGCTTCTAGTTTTACTCTTAGTCATGCTTAGTATTTTGCTTCTTGTATGGCGTCTAAAATAGCTTTTTTTGGCTTCCTAATTGACGCCAAGTTTTGCTTCCATTATGACCTCCTTTGTTGCTTTGGGTTTTGCTTCCAATTTAACAAGATAATTATTATAACATGATCATCATCTACAATTAAAACAAGTGAGTCAAATATCTATAATTTAATTGAATTTTACATCCATCTTGCAGTAAATTAAAATCATCATACGTAATAACTATCCATCCAAAAATCATCAACCACTTTCAATATATATAAATTGACAAGTCAATACTGATAAGATCATCATCATATATAACTAAAACAAGTGAAAGTCAAATATGCCAGTAGATCAATAACATGTCAAAATGATACATGTCCAACAGTTGACATAAGTCAAAATGATACATATACAAATGATACAAGTGAAAATGATAAATTATGTAACTCAAAATGATACAAGTCAATATGATACATGTCAAAATGATATAAGTCAAATTGATACATGTGAAAATGATACAACTCAATAATATGGTATTGCAGGCTGTGAAAATGATACATATGATAGTAACCATGAAAAGAGGCATCATAACGATATATTAGTAATGATCCATGATGCAGTCTATATGATCATGAATGTCACTGGCTACTACCAGCAACTGCCTCATCATCATCATCACCATCGTGATCATCAATATCATGATCATCATCGTCGTCATCATCATCGTCATTGGCCTCGTTGTCTTCTATATCTACATCATCATCATCCTCTACCATGTGATATGTACCAAAACCAATATAATCTGGATCTATATCATCAGGATCATCTTCATCTTCTGGAAGACCCGTGTTCTGCAAAAAAAAATTAAAATGAAAAGTTATTATTTATTTCATGTAATAATTTATTTTTCTATTATATATCTAATATTCCAACATATGAAACAAAACCATAATCATATTGCATCATATCAAAGTGCACATACCATAATAAAATTTCAAAAATGTTACAACTAATATGTCATTCCAATGATGTAAAACATGCAACAATTCTAATAAACGTTACTAAAGATCATAAAAAAAAATTGTTATACAATTTAACTATCAATTGTAAATTCTATTACATAACCTTAAGTGCCACAAATTGTGTGGTCAATGTATGTCCTTTTTCACTATTAATCTAATAACCTGCATTAGACAGAAACATTAAAGAGTTTTTAAGTAGCAGTTGATTAAATTCTCTTACATGTCATTAATGAATGCACAGTTTTTTTTCAATAATTATTTATCTTAAGGTTCATGAGTAAACTTAAGATAAAGGTCTAATAGTTGTTCCATGGGCATGTTCAACAAACCAAATGCAATTGCCAACTTTTCACTATGGTGGTAGAGAAATAATTCTTTTTCCCAACCTTCCACAACATTAAGTAAATTCCTAAATCTAGAAAATACTTTGCCGCCTTCATCTTCCAAGCCAATTTCTCCAACTTTGCATAGGTCTCCTTTGTCTATGGATGTGATCTGTCTCCTACACAAAAAAGCATGTACCATTTTCTACCCTTCAATCCAACTGCATCCAGGCATTTTTTTAATTCCTCTATCTTTCATCAATCTCCTTACCTCACCACACATGCCCACTTGTGGATAGATGTTTGAGAGAAGAACATAAGTTGTGCAAAATTTTTAGGATCCAAATCAAAAAGCAGTGTTGTTGTAAATACTCCTAAGCCTATATTCATATGTGATCTACAGGCACCAAGAAAACACATGCATACAACCAGCACAGGTTTAACAGGTATATCAATGATAAAGTTTAGGGTGTGTTTCAAGAAGGGTGTCTTCAAGATAGCCAGCAACGACAAGGAGGTCAACCATGCACATAAACAAAGAGGCCATAGTTAGCAGGTTGTATGGGGAGAAGGATGCTTCTCATTTTCAAGAATCCTAAGTCTCATTGCTACATATGTTGCTTAAAGAAGGACCAATTTTAAACTAGGTTGTCGTTTTGTCACTCACTTTGTGCAATGAAATGACGAGAGTCGAGTCTCCTTATATCATTGTAGATTTGCATACAGCAACCTCCAATACAATAACACCATACAATGCACACTTAACTTTATGATACCTTATCCCAGACATGATGCTACAAAAATCTAAAGGTACCTCCTACTAAAGATGTCATGCCATAGACCAGATACCACTGTACATTATATATCACATCTACAGTAACAATTTCCTTCCAAATGTAGGGTTACAGTCTATGATTAACATGCATAGACCTTTCTAGTGTTTACAAGATAATTCCTTAGTCAACACCATACTAGTATCCACAAGATGTTTCCACAGTTAAAATAAGAAATTAATGCTACTTTGCAAACAATAAGCAAGCCTTTAGAGAGCTTAAAGTTTTCATTTACATCCATGCACAATAACTTAATCAACCCTTAGGATTTTATGGACAATGAAACAAAAGGTCCCATATTCCATTTATGAGTCCTCTATCCAAATGACGTAGTGATCACAAGTACATAATATCTACTATTTCGTGGGTAGTGCTCAGACATTCAAACACAGGGAAGTCCATACTAAGATAAATTTGTTCACAAAAAGTCTCCAATTTAATAAATACTAGTTTGAAATCACATTTCTAAGTTAGTGCAAGTCATTACGATTAACTCAAATGTCATTCTCATCAAACGAATGCCTTCACAATAGACTGTTCTAGTTACAAGTACAATACAACTATTGCAATGTTACACAACTGTATGCAATTGACAAAACCCATTCTTTCTAAGTCAACTGATAATCAAATACAATCATGTAGTGTTGTTTCAACATTGTATTCGATTGTGGCTTCAGTAATGTAAACCTCATAACCTTGGAGGGAGTGTTGGGGGGCAAGTTGACCTGAACCAAGGATCCAAAACCATCCCAAAAGCCCACCTAGGAGTGGCATTATTAATCCCAAGAAGACCTCACATCCACAATTAAGAGAGTGGACATTTATAGGTGAAATACCAACACTATTAGGGTTTACAACCATGTCAAAAAGATAACCATGAACCAGGCCAGGTTTCCTCAAGACTCATGGTATGTTGCAATGATAGCATTCTAGCAATTCTAGCCAGGGTTTGAAACTCCACCTCAAACTGTGACCAAATTAATGTAGCTTCCTTCATGATAGAAATCCAAAACACAATAACTAATAGTTTGCCACAATTCGTAAGTCCCATGATCTTAAGTCTGAACTCTCACAGTTAACAATATTTTCCTCATCCAAACCCTTTAGCATAGGCTTTCACAAGACCACATACAGTTACACAAGTTAAAGGAAATGTTTCAAGGAGCTTTACTTCAAAGAAAGGTTAGCTTAGTTGAAGAAGACTAGTTGGCAATTTGAATCTTAGTCTCCAACCCAAACAACAAGACACTCAACCAACATGATGAGCACACCCAAAGTTTCCCTTCCTCTAAATCACTTATAGTCCAACCATCAACCTTCCTTCCTTGACCCCAAGGCAAAAAGAAGAATTCCCCCCCAAAATGGTTCCCCACTCCTTCCTTTTCTCCCTCAGATACCCCAAAACCAAGCATATTAAAGACTAGTACTTCCCAAAGCTGTTATGGCAGAGGAGAGTTAATGCCTACTGCCAATGATCGCTCCTTCTCAACAAAAAAAAAATGTGCATATTAAAATTTAAATGTCCACTATTATATTTCAAAGGCTTGAAATATAACCAACAATGTAACTGTAATGCATGTCCCCCTTTATGTCTTATGATAAAAAGGTTAGGAAATAAAGACTTGAGATAAACCCTTTCATCTGTTCACTTAGGAGACCACCTAAAAACTCAATGATAACTACATCCACATGATCAACAAGAATGACAAGCGACCTATGAATAACAATCCACTTGAGTCAAAAAGACAAGAAGACCAATAGAAACCAAACACAACAAATAGAGTACAACTGTAACTGTTTGTCTCAAGTATCACTCTATAACATCTTCAAAGATTATTGAAACTCAACGCAAGAAATGCAAATTGACATATTAACACAACAATATCCAACTAAGTTATTGAAAATCAACTATTGATACCTCGTTCTCCATCCAGATTACAAAATCAGTCCACTTTTTGTTTTGTAACATTTCCTTTTCAAATTGCATTGGTTGCCGACCATATTTCTCCTCCTGTCAAAACATGGCACATGGACTAGTTAAACTAATTAATATGCAATCATTTACTTTTTCCTAGGAAATAAAATATATATCATTTAACATATTAAATATACTTACAAATGTACAGATCAAGGCATGTAAACCTTTCTGGCTACTGTGATGAGTGGCACGAAGTTTGTCAAGCCTAGCCTTGGAGGCCTTGTCTTGAAACATATACTAATTCAATTTAATTATGAACAAATAAAATTTAAAAATCATTTAATAAATTTGATATAATCTTATGAGCAAATTCAAATACCTGTGTACTCTCCTCACCGAACTTCCTCCGTGCATCAGACTTCTCATATGCTTTTACAAACTCTTTCCATACTTTGAGACTTACATCAATTGGCCTTTTTTTTAGCCTTGGCTCGGGAGGGATTTTTTTTATCTTTTTTGTCTGGTTGCACCGAAATCTCTTGTAGTTTTGAGACATTCATAGCTTTATTTTCTTTATAGACCAACCTGTGCCAAATTCAGTCTCCATGTCTTGGATAACTGCTTTTTGCAGGTGCATGGGTAGCTTTGAGAATGGCAAGTGTAGATGGTCTTTGAACTGTTGAAGGCATGATTCCTTCAACCTATTCACAAACGTTTTTCCAACATCCGTCATTCGGACTTCCCCTGAGACCACATCATATTCTATCTTGGTATCGTAGCTACCAATGCAAGATGCAAAACATGGCATGGTGGTCGAAGAAGTCTGAGTCCCAGGAGTGGCTAGGACATTGGAAGCCTCTACTCCCTGTTCCACATTCTTAGAGGTTACTGTTATTGATTTCCTCCTAGATCTTTTGCCCGATCCATGACTGGTTGGGGAATCAATTGATTCCCTTTGACACTATTGATTTGGTTGCAATGTGTCAAGGGCTTTACTAGATCATTTTTCTATGTATCTGGAAAGCATTGTCAAGTCAACACCATCCAATTTGTTCACTGCCTTTACCCCCAATATGGAAGCCAATGCCTCGTTATCTTTGTCAATATCATGTCCCTATATATATATAAAATAAAAATTTTCTTTTAAATTTAGAAATAGAAAACTAAATACTAAAAATCAAAGAAACAATGGAAACATTTACAAATCTATAAATTGACAATGAATTACTTGATTGTGGCCAGAGTTTGCTCCCTTCCCTCTATTGCTTGACATTTTAAGGTGACCTAGGGCAAATTATTTTCGTCCAGTCTGTGGAGGCAATCGTAGCCAGGTATGAATTAACAATGTGCTTGACCAATCATAGCCAAAAACAAATATGTAGCCAAAAACAAATATTAACAGCTTGTATTTTGGGTATGATGTATAAAGAGACCTTATTCGACAGGCCTTCCAAAAATGGTAAATACAAGTTATACTGCAAGCAAGGATAATTAACAACATTACTACTCAACTTTACCCTAAAGCATGAGTACATCTTAGAAAAACTTTCTTTGAGCTCAAAATTATATCAAAATCGATAAAAACCTAGGTCAAGAGTTAATTGCTCAACAATTGGAACTTACTTGCTAAAAGGCAGACGAACAAGCTTGATTGAATGGCTGAGGTAGCTAGAAACCCCAAATTTAGCAGCTAGCTAAAGTAATTTTTTATTTTATAGATGTCTAGAACCAAAAATAAATAAAATACAAATTCACGAATCCGTTGTAGAAACTTTTCAGTAACTTCCATTTTTGACCTAATAAAGTCGTCGCTTCATAGCCTACAATTCTTAGCAAGAAACCTAAAATAGAGGCAGAGTACACTGTGTTGTGGGCTTAAATGTATTAACTTATTTGTGTTTTTTTTTGTGTGGTATGTTTTAATGCTGGCGCGAACTTTAAATTTTTTTTTGGATTCATTAGTCGGTGCTAAAGTCGACATCTCTAACGCCAACTTTTAGCCCTAAATGTAATATTTTTGGGACGCCAAAACCAGCGTGAAGTGCGCCTAATTTAGCGCCATCATCATCCATCTCCTAAGCAAACATCTCCATTACACCCTACACCACCTCTGCATCACAAGCTTCAACGTTTATGGGGATGTGTGCAACCATTGGTTATGGTTCCCTTCCATTCCGCAATAAATCTACCATCATTCATCCACTATCCTATATACCCCCCACATACCATCCCTATGGTCCATGCTTTGGCATAAGTATGACATAATCCACATCATAATCCACTATTTTCCCTACATAATCCACTTTTCTCCCCTCTAGAATCCACGTCATAATCCACTATCTGCCTAATCCATTTGCCTTCCATGTATCCCTTACCAACATCAATGAGGGCACTCAACATGGTCCATGTGTGAGGACATCGTTCTCTAATGGGACTATAACCATTCATTGCAGTGTAACGCAACCTTCAACCCTCAACCCTAAAAACTATACCTTAAACCCTAATCCCTCCACCCTAAACCCTAATCCCTCAACCGTAAATGATATCCCTAAAGCCTGAAGCCTCAACCCTTAAATCTTAAACCCTAAACCCTATCTCTAAACCCTCAACCCTAAACACTATACCTTAAACTCCAATCCCTCAACACTAAACCCTAAACCCTCAACCCTAAACACTATACCTTAAACTCTAATCCCTCAACACTAAACCCTAATCCCTTAACCCTAAACCCTAATCCCTTATTGCTAAACCTTAAACCCTATCCCTAAAGCCTCGACCCTCAACACTTGAACCTTAAATCCTAAACTATATCCCTAAACCCTCAACCCTAAATAGTACTATGCCTTAAACCCTAATCCCTCAACTCTAAACCCTCGACCCTCAACCCTAAACCCTAAACCCTCAACACTATACCTTAAACCCTAATCCCTCAACCCTCAACCCTCAACCCTAATCTTAAAGCTAAACTTAAAGCTTCCACTCATTCCACCATCCTTGAGGGATCCAAAAATGCAAAATGAGATGCCTCTACTGATAAAGCCAAACATCCTAAGGGTCCTCATGCCTCAGGACATAAAAATAAAGAGTCAAAGAAAAATCAATCCAAAAATTTATCCAAGCCCATACCTCCACAAGAAAAGTCCAAAACCAAAATGGTATGGGTACCTAAGAAACAAGAAATCAAGTTAAATGAGGCATCTACCTCTAAAAAATCCCAACCATCTACTCCCATCTCAAATTCCCATTCCACTCAAAAGTGTCAAAACATTCCATCCCACAAGCAAAACAAAAGTAATAAAACGCCTAAGTCTATGTGGGTTCCTAAAGCCCTTCATCATCCATCTCCTAAGCAAACATCTCCATTGCACCCTACACCACCTCCACATCACAAGCTTCAACATTTATGGGGATGTGTGCAACCATTGGTTATGGTTCCCTTCCACTCCGCAATAAATCTACCATCATTCATCAACTATCCTACATACCCTCCACATACCATCCCTATGGTCCATGCTTTGGCATAAGTCCGACATAATCCACTATCTTCCCTACATAATCCACTATTTTCCCTACATAATCCACGTCATAATACACTTTTCTCTCCTCTAGAATCCACGTCATAATCTACTATCTTCCTAATTCATTTGCCTTCCATGTATTCCTTACCAACATCGATGAGGGCACTCGACATGGACCATGCGTGAGGACATCATTCTCTAATGGGACTATAACCTTTCATTGCAGTGTAACGCAACCTTCAACCTCAACCCTAAAAACTATACCTTAAACCCTAATCCCTCCACCCTAAACCCTAAACCTTATCCCTAAACCCTCAACCCTAAACACTATACCTTAAATTCTAATCCCTCAACACTAAACCCTAAAACCTAAACACTATACCTTAAACTCTAATCCCTCAACACTAAACCCTAAACCCTAATCCCTTATCGCTAAACCTTAAACCCTATCCCTAAAGCCTCAACCCTCAACACTTGAACCTTAAATGTTAAACCCTATCCCTAAACCCTCAACCCTAAACAACACTATGCCTTAAACCCTAATCCCTCAACTCTAAACTATAAACCCTAAACCCTAAACCCTCAACACTATACCTTAAACCCTAATCCCTCAACCCTCAACCCTTAACCCTAATCTTAAAGCTAAACTTAAAGCTTCCACTCATTCCACCATCCTCAAGGGATCCAAAAAAGCAAAATTAGATGCCTCTACTGATAACGCCAAACATCCTAAGGGTCCTCATGCCTCAAGACATAAAAACAAAGAGTCAAAGAAAAATAAATCCCAAAAGTTATCCAAGCCCATACCTCCATAAGCAAAGTCCAAAACCAAAATGGTATGGGTACCTAAGCAACAAGAAATCAAGTTAAATGAGGCATCTACCTCTAAAAAATCCCAACCATCTACTCCCATCTCAAATTCCCATTCCGCTCAAAAGTGTCAAAACATTCCATCCCACAAGCAAAACAAAAGTAATAAAACGCCTAAGTCTATGTGGGTTCCTAAAGCCTTTCATCATCCATCTCCTAAGCAAACATCTCCATTGCACTCTACACCACCTCTGCATCACAAGGTTTAATGTTTATGGGGATGTGTGCAACCATTGGTTATGGTTCCCTTCCATTCTGTAATAAATCTACCATCATTCATCCACTATCCTACATAACCCTCCACATACCATCCCTATGGTCCATGCTTTGGCATAAGTCTGACATAATACACATCATAATCCACTATTTTCCCTACATAATCCACGTCATAATCCACTTTTCTCCCCTCTAGAGTCCACGTCATAATCCACTATCTTCCTAATCCATTTGCCTTCCATGTATCCCTTACCAACATCAATGAGGGCACTCGACATGGTCCATGCACGAGGACATCGCTCTCTAATGGAACTATAACCCTCAACTCTAAGCCCTAATCCCTCAACTCTAAACCGTAATCCCTAAACCCTAAACCCTGTTGGGACAGGAAAATTTCACAATTTTTCTGTAAGTCTATCCATCCCCTTTTCAACCAAGATCAGAACATTATACCCTTAATCTCATAATAGTAAACAATTGTGTTACAAAATCCATAATTAACCTAAGTCTTGCATATCCATTCCACAAATTGTACCCTTTGCCTTTCCTAAGAACATATTTGCCCAATGTGACCCCATTGTTGGAACCTTTCACTTTGCTATACCGATGGCTCGATAAAGATATAGTATCACTATATTGGAAAAACAACAATCTATTGGGGTAACCTTTGAGGTCATCCCACCGATAGACCAACAAAATGGAATAAAATGAGCTTATCGGGATAACATGCAGACATCGGTGGAAACCACATCATGGTTCCACCGACAGGCCGATAAAGTTGGTAGAAGAAGGTTATATCGTTGTAACATGTGGATTTCGGTGGAATACATATCACACCCTCACTGATGAGCCGATGAACTCAACAGGAGTTGGCTTATTGCCGAAACATGTCAACTTCGGTAGAACTTATATACGAGTTCCCCTGACATGCCGATAAAACCAACAAAGACAAAAGCATCGTTGTAGCATGTAAGGATCAGTGGAACTAAGGATGAAGTTCCACCGATAGCTCGAAATAACTATAAAACATTGAGGATATGAAGAACATTGGTTGGACTAGGGCACATCGGATCAACTTCATATGGAACCTCGCCGATGGACCAAGAAAGGGAAATTTATCGATGGAAGGGATGGACTTCAGTGGAATATAAAACAAAGCCTCAGCGATACGGTGATGATTGTAAGACAAGATTGATGTGACATTCCAAGACATCGGTCGAATATTTGCAATTAATAAACTGACTCGATGGCAAGATACACATCAACGGTGTATTTATGAGCTGAGATTGAAATAAGTTATTCCACCCCTATAAGATTTGGCTGAAGAAGGTTATATCACTGGAACATGTCAACTTCAGTAGAACTTATATACGAGTTCCCCTTACATGCCGATAAAACCAACAAAGACAAAAACATCATTGTAGCATGTAAGGATTGGTGGAACTAAGCATGAATTTCCACCGATAGCCTGAAATAACTATAAAACATTGAGGATATGAAGAACATTAGCCGGACTAGGGCACATCGGGGCAACTTCATATGGAACCTTGCCGATGGACCGAGAAAAGGAAATTTATATGATGCAGGAGCATCCACAGTCAATGGCAATCCTCATCAACCAAAAAAAGAAAATATTTTTAATTTCCTATAGTTTTCTAATTTGGAAGTTGGAAAATAAATGCAATATTAGGCCTAAATAATATATTAAATAAATTTGGCTTTATTACAATATTGCAAAAATCTAGGAGTGGGAGATAGTTTAAGAGACAATTTTGGAGTGTAAAATTAATAAAGGCAATTTGAAGTGGAAAATCAAAAGGCAATCTTGGGAGTGGATTTTTGGGGAGTTGAAAGTGGAGACAACTCATTAAATTCCCTCAACTATAGCATGGCTAATCTGGATGCCCAAGTTGTGTGGCTTTTGTCTTTTTCCATGTTTGGAGCTATTTTCTAGGAGTGGAAATTTGAGTTGTCACTTATTTTTAGCAAATTGTGGGAGTGGATTTTATTGAGCAATTAATATTATTTTTCGATGATTTTTTAAAAAGGATTCTCCCAATTTGGGTGTGGGAGTTGGAGGAGAGAGAAAATGGTGGTTGTGGAGTCATTATAAAAAGGATTTTTGGCAAATTTTGAAGGGTTTTTTTTTTGCAGATTTTTGGAGGAAGGAGAAAGAAGGTGTTGTTTTTCCTAGGAGGAGATTCGAGAGAAAATTATACAATGCAGGAGGATGGTATGAAGAGAAAAGGAGTTTGGAAAGCAAGAAATATGTGGATGAGAGGGAATAGAAAAATAAATGAAAAGCCGAGAGCATAAGGAAAGAGAGAGATTCTTGTATGAGAAGCCATGGAAGGCCAAATGTAATAAGTTTTTTTTTGTAATGTTGCAGATTTATGTAATCTTTTTACAAGTTTGAATTCAATAAAATGAGTATTTATGTTTGTTGCATATTTGGCATTTGAGGGTTTGAGTTGTGCTGCACCATTTGGTATCAGAGCGGGTTGATCTTAAGTGTGTAGAGTATGCACCAAGACCGAGAGGAGTTTGTGAAGCAAATTATTTTCCTATGTGTTGAAGTACGAGAAATTTTTGTAATTGCAAAGAAAATTGATTTTGTGAGATATACGTTTGTTGTCCTCCAGTAGAGATAAAATTTGGGTAGAAGGTGTATAGACTTTTTCCACTGAGAGAAAGTGGGTAGAAGAGGTCTTGAAGAGGTGCATCTTCCAGAGTCTTTGTTGGGTAGAGGAGAGTTAAATTTGTGTGAGATATGTTGGTTGTCCTCCAGCAGAGATAAAACTGGGTAGAAGGTGTAGAGGCTTCTTCCACTGAGAGAAAGTGGGTAGAAGAGGTCTTGGAGATGTGCATCTTCTAGAGTCTTTATTGGGTAGAGGATAGTTATGAGTGAGTTTTGTTGCAGGGAGGCCCTGTAACTACAGAGAGCGTTGGATCTAAAGTGTTTATATGTGCAAGTTGCAGAAATTGCAGATTGAGAGTGTGAGCAAAATGTCTTCAAAGAAGAGGATGAGATGGGTCATGAACAGACCAATAAAGATTTCATATATAGAAAAGTGGGAAAGAAAGTATATGGATAGTCTTAATGAAGAGTTAATAAGACTTCAGGATATAGTGAATGTATTAAAAGCTGAAATGAATAGAAGAAATGTTGATGATAAAAGGTGCGAGAAAGAATGTCATGAAAGTGGCATGAAAGAGAAAAAGAATATGATTGCAACTAAAACATGTCTTTTCAAAGGCATGGATGTGTTGATGGATGAGATTGAAATAGAGAAGAGTGATGATGAAAACCTTATTTTACCTAATATTATTTTGTTTGCAGATAAAGATGAAAATAAAGACAAAGAAGTGGAAGTCCTCGGGGATAATGCAAAAGAAGAAAACAATGAGTTTGCAGTAGGAACATGTCTATTGGAAGGCATAAATAGTGAGATAAAAGAGGTTGCAACAGAAGCTAAGATGATGGACTTTGAGGGTCCTATATTTGAAGAGAAAATTGGTGAAGATGAGGATGACCTCTTATTGAAAGAAGAGATAAGAAAAACAAATAGTCTATTAGAAAGAAAATTGTCAGATGAACCTAAGGACTTAGTGGAGATGAATGTAAAGGATGAAGTAGAAGAAAAGGTTGCAGCAACATCTCTCATTGAAGGCATGGAAGATGTAGTGAAAGAAATTGCAGTAGTTGGTCTTGTTGAAGACATAGATGTTACAACAGTATGCTTGTATGAAAGCATGGAAGAAGTGGAGAAAAGTGAAGCAGAGAATTTTTTTGTAGCATTGGCTGAAGATGGAAGGGTTCTACAAATGAGCATTGAGGAGATTGTATAGAGTACAGGAGTAGTTGTGAGTAACGTTGCAGCAGTTGAGGATGTGTATGAGGATCAAGTGTTTGATGAGGAACCTGATGAAGACCAAGAGTTTCTTGAGGAAGAGATTGCAGAGGTAGAAAAGTTATTCGAAGCAACAACAAAGATAGTAGTATTCAGCAGTAAAGAAGAAGATGTTGTAACAAAAGAAGTCATCGAGGTAAAATCTAATTTTTATAATGTTGAATTTGTAAAGGATTTGCATTTTGAAATGAGTAAAGAGTTAGAGAAGAAAAAGGATTGTGTAGATGCAGAGTGGTATACAGATGTACACTTGCAAGTAGAGGTTGTAGAGGAAGCTACAAGAGAGATTTGGTGGAGGTGGTTGGTTAGTGGTGGGTTGGATCCCACGAAGAAGGAGAGGAAAGGGGAAATAACTTGGCAGAGGAAGACAATATTTGGTGGATGCAAATCTACGAGAGGAGAGAAGAATGAAGTGCAGATTTGTTCGAGGAGAGTGAAGCGTGTTCTAGAAAGATGCTAGAAAAAGAGGAAAAAGAGAAGAATGAAGTGCAAAGGTTGGATCCAGTCAAGTGGCAGCAGTCTGAAGACACTCACTTGCAGGAGCTGCGTTCTTTTCAACTAGAGGAGAATGATGCAGGAGCATCCATGGTCAACGGCAATCCTCATCAACCAAAAAAAGAAAATATTTTTAATTTCCTATAGTTTTCTAATTTGGAAGTTGGAAAATAAATGCAATATTAGGCCTAAATAATATATTAAATAAATTGGCCTTATTACAATATTGCAAAAATAATAATGTTCCAAAAATCTAAGAGTGGGAGATAGTTTAGGAGACAATTTTGGAGTGTAAAATTAATAAAGGCAATTTGAAGTGGAAAATCAAAAGGCAATCTTGGGAGTGGATTTTTGGGGAGTTGAAAGTGGAGACAACTCATTAAATTCCCTCAACTATAGCATGGCTAATCTGGATGCCCAAGTTGTGTGGCTTTTGTCTTTTTCCATGTTTGGAGCTATTTTCTAGGAGTGGAAATTTGAGTTGTCACTTATTTTTAGCAAATTGTGGGAGTGGATTTTATTGAGCAATTAATATTATTTTTCGATGATTTTTTAAAAAAAATTCTCCCAATTTGGGTGTTGGAGTCGGAGGAGAGAGAAAATGGTGGTTATGGAGTCATTATAAAAAGGATTTTTGGCAAATTTTGAAGGGTTTTTTTTTGCAGATTTTTGGAGGAAGGAGAAAGAAGGTGTTGTTTTTCCTAGGAGGAGATTCGAGAGCAAATTATACAATGCAGGAGGATGGTATGAAGAGGAAAGGAGTTTGAAGAGCAAGAAATATGTGGATGAGAGGGAATGGAAAAATAAATGAAAAGATGAGAGCATAAGGAAAGAGAGAGACTCTTGTATGAGAAGCCATGAAAGGCCAAATGTAATAAGTTGGTTTTTTTTGTAGTGTTTCAGATTTATGTAATCTTTTTACAAGTTTGAATTCAATAAAATGAGTATTTATGTTTGTTGCATAGTTGGCATTTGAGGGTTTGAGTTGTGTTGCATCATTTATCGATGGAAGGGATGGACTTCGGTGGAATATAAAACAAAGTCTCAGCGATACAACGATGATTGTCAGATAAGATTGATGTGACATTCCAAGACATCGGTCGAATATTTGCAATTAATAAACCGGCTTGATGGCAAGATACACATCGATGGTGCATTTATGAGCTGAGATTGAAATAAGTTATTCCACCCCTGTAAGATTTGGCTGAAGAAAAAAAGAGAAAGGACTTTTGACCTTTTGCAGAGTACGGAGCAGAAAAAGGCCAACCATAAATATATATCAAGTAAGTATATCGGTCTTGACTATAAATTTATACTGTGTATAAGCTTTGGAGTCTACATTATAGAAAATAATCTAGAGAAACATAAAGCTAAAAAGCAGAAGGTCGAGAAAAGATCACTGAATCAAGATTTTGATTGACCAATGCCCAGGGTCTAGGCTGAGACCAAAAAGAAGTGCCCAGACTAATCCCTCCATAGATAAATTGATAGACGACTATAAGGAGTTAGGAGATGTTTGGACCCCTCTTCGAGGGTATCAATTGTTTCTGTATCATTTCAAGAAACAATATAGGTATGATCCTGTCTGCAATCCTTGGAGGTTAAATTTAGCAAGGTTAATAGTGTCTAATGTCTTTATCAACATGGATTTGATTAAAGCCTTAGCTAGCAAATATGACCCGAAAACAAGAACTATTAGATCACACTGGTGACAATATACTGGTGCTTTCCAAGGATCTCATTACGAATGTTTTTCAATTGGAATGTGGCTTTGACATGCCCATTATAGTCAGAGACCTATTGCTGGAGTATAGGCATATGGATACGAGTTATAAGAGAGGCAAGTTAGCGTTACACAGGCTAAAAGATGACAAGGGTTAGATGAGGAAATTTTCCAATGCTGAGAACCCTCCATTTTCTGAAGAATTATTTGAGTACTTTTGTTACACTTATTATGTTGCTGGTCAAGTCTTAGGTCTCGAGGTTCCCCCACAAATGTTAATTGCACCTATGGTGTTAGCTACAGATATTCAAACAAAGGGAGCAAGGCCTTTTGACTATGCAAGTTACATAGCTAATGCTCTGAACCATGGATTGGAGAAAATCAAACATAATAGTGATAAGATTAATTTCAAACACTACTCGTTGTTAATGCATTTGCTTTTGCATGAAGGGCACGGTAGACTGCACCATGATACGAGTCTATGGATTTGAGGGTTCCCCTTATCTATTGCCTAGGGTTGTCCCAGACAGAATTGCATACTTAGAAATTGTGAGACAATTAGCTAAATATGATGCTATTCATCTAAAGAGGAACAACAAACAATCATTCATGCCCAACACTTTCTGCTTTGGGGAATTCACAATAGTCATGAATGAGGGTTATGAAGAAGTCAATGCCAAACTAGCACAGTATGATCTCCCAATAGGAGATGAAAGAAAAGGTTTTGATAAAGAGGGTTTTATTCACAAAGTCAGGGTCTCACAGGGTCTGTCTAGTTATGAACATCTTTTTTCAGAAGTAGATATAATTAGAAATCGAGATGAAGCCTCTACTGAAAATAGAATGGCTATATTTAATTAAATTCTACTTATAGAGGATTGGAAATGCAAGAATGTTCCTTCATACTCAAGAGCCTTTTCTGAAATTGAAGACCCACTATCAAGAGTTGAGTAGCTTATTGCACATGCAGATGAGATAATTGAGGGTGTGCCTTTAATTACTTTTGATACAGCTTATATACAATACTCTGGGACACAAGCTCAAGAGGTGCAGCCTCTGACTCACATACCTTCACAACCAACCCCTGAAGTATCATTTTCTATAGATACAGATATAGATGAAGAAGTGAGTGATGATGAGATTGAACAAATGCAAACAATAAGTGCTCTTGTTGTTCCACATTATGAGCCTCCTACAAAATTGAATCATGTAAAATTTGAGACTTCTGAGGATCTGTCTGATGACATCAGAGTTATGGTTGCTTAGAAGTTTGTCTCTGATGATGAATTTATTAAGACTCCTAAATTTAAATCTTTTGTATATGAATATCAAGGAAATAAAATGAGGCAAAAAATGAAAGATACTACCCTTGAGCAAGAAACTGCCGCCTTGGAGGAATTGAAAAAGAGATTGACAGAGAAATGGAGTCTATTACTCCAGAAAGAGGAAGACAACTACTCCAAGAAGCCAAGGTATTGCTTGTGTCAGGTTGGGATATGAGCTCTGCCATTGAATTTGACACGTTCAGGAGGAGTGAAGATAAAACACTAAGTTTGACAGAGGAAGCAAGTGACAAAGTATACTTAGGGTTGGGGTATAATGCAGATGAAGCCACTTTATTGATTTGGTCTTTTTATCCCCAAGATAAGAGACCAATAATAACCAGTGTCCCAAATCAAATATTTGGTCACCTTTTGGTCAAAAGGATAGGAGACACAGATCCCTTGGAAACTATTGAACTAAATATTAATGTAGCAAAGTTCACTAAGGCCCAGATTGAGAAATTAATCAAGGAAAATGACAAGATGAAGAAAGAATTAATATACCACAAGGAAAGAGCTTCTTCTTCTGCATTTGAGGTACATTCCCCATAGATCCAGAAAGAGAAAGAAATGATAGAAGCATTAATAGATGTAATCTAATGAAAAAAATGCCATGCTAAATCCCAAAAAAAATGTGAGAATCTTTTTAGGGAAGTAAAGATCCTCAAATACACCATGGCCTCTGAAATAATAAAAGAGAGGTTCAAAAAGATGTGGGAATGTGCAGATACCTATTGGAAATCATTCCAACAAACATATTTAGCCATTATATAAAACAAAAGATTGCAGGAAAGGATGATGGAAAGGAAAGAGGAACTTTCAAACAAAAAACTTTTAACAAAACAAGGATTGTAGATGTATGATAAGTTGGTCAAGATGCATGAAAAGTATCATAATAAATTAAATAAGGAGTTGAATTCTTTTAATATCGCTCCCTCAATTCATGATGATACTGGAGAACCGCGAAATTATGAAGAGTGGAAGGAAGATGTATCCATAGTTCTAAATACGGCTTTACAAGAAATCAATAATGAAGATATGATCATGCAAAATATTCACAAGTATCTTGAGAAAATGACGAACATGGAGCATGACATGAAAGGGATAGCCCTTAATGTTGACACATATGCAAAATAGGAGTATATTAAACATTTATTTGAAATTAATCTATTCCTATGCAGAGCAATTGATATGATTGACACTGCCATGAAATCTTCAGAGGGAGTAAATTAGCTAGCAAACAAATGAAGCACCTTATGGAAAAATAGAAAGCCTTGCTCGGGCCTTGAATGGTCATGGGCTTCTATTCGTAGATTAACAGATTGGTCTTTTCTAATTAAAAACATTTTGTTAAGTTTAAAATTATTTTCTTAACAGCTATGAACATATTTAGGTTCTGAAGAGGATTGAATGTGAAGAGGAGATAACCACATCAGAAATTAGAATGCCTTGCTCAGGCCTTGAATGGTCATGGATTCAGTGAATAACGGATTGGTCTTTTCTAATTAAAAACATTTTATTAAGTTTAAAAGTATTTTCTTAACAGTTATGAACAATTATGTCTTTTCTGTTGTAACAGGTCTAAAGCTTGTTGCCTCTCCTATAAAAAGAGAGACCAAGACCTGATAAAAAGATATAGGGGGAAGAGAGGAGCTAGTAGTGGTAGATAGTAGAAAAAAATCCATAATATTTTCAAACTCAAAGACCATGTTGCAAGCATAATTTTGAAGAAGTTAATGGAAAATCTTTGATTTTGTGGCGCCATATTGGTATCAATTGTTTGTTAAAGTTATTCAATTATTTGGTTGTCTCCATTTTAGTGCTTCCTTATTATTTAAATTGATATATCACAGTTGCCTGCCATATAAAAATTTACGATGGTTTCCTCTACTATAGGTTCATTGTGATTTCCTCTACTATAGGTTCTAGTATTGACTCTTGTCACAGCTGCCTGCCATATAAAAATTTATGATGGTTTGATCGACTGGTTTGGACTCTTTTTGACCTCAGATTCTGTGCTCAGATTCGGTCAAAACTCAATGAAGACTAGGCAATTAAATATAGAGATTTTTAAGGATTTAAAATCAGTTTCATGCATCCTTTACTAAATAAATTTTAAAGACACAATAAACTAATCTAATAGAAGCTACTAAGATCAAGTATAAAAGAAACAACATTTTTAGATATATGAATATTGTCAAAGTGTTTTAGGAATATAAAACTTATCAATTATAATATCCATGGCATCAAAAACAAAAATTATAATATGGAATCATGAATTATGGTAGAAAGAAGTTTGTATCATTTTTTAGATGTATAAATATTGTCAAAGTGTTTGAGGAATTTAAAACTTATCAATTATGATAACCATGGCATCAAAAACAAAAATTATAATATGGAATCATGAATTGTGGTAGAAAGAAGTTTGTATCATTTAGTCCAAAATTGCTATCTCTTTGTGGAGCCATGTGTTTGTATCTCTGCTAGGGCCATAGGAGCATTACTTAGGATAAAGATTGACTTAGCAAACTAGAAGAATAAATGTAATTCAAATATTTGGGATTTAATTGGAAAAAAGTCAAAAATAAAAAAAAAAATGTTATTTTTCCATCTAGCATGGTTCAAAATGTTTTTTTTTTTCTTTTTAAAACCAGAGTGAGATCTAAGGGCAATGCTCTTGACCAAAGGTGGACCAATAGTTGCTCAGCATGCTTTTTGTTAAGGTGTCTAATAGTTCCCGAAACAAAGGTGGACCAATAGTTGTTCATTAAGTCATGTTTTGTTGGTGTACTGATGTGGCATCACATAATTGGTTGTTTTTAAATCTAAAGGGCACATTTCATTCAATTATAGGTACTTATAGTCAACACTAACAACCTTAAAGTTAGAACTACTAGTGCTAAAGTTTTAAAAATATTGAGCCTTAAGTCCACAAACACTATCACAGCTATTCGAACATGCTCAACAATTGGGTCCTCTCCCCTATGTTACTTTTAGTGATACCGAGAGCCCCATTGAAGATATCCCAAAAATCTTACCAACATTATTTTCAGATCACAGTAATCTGGGAGTATTAATTGGATCAGTAAGAACCACATAATTAGGGTTGGCATTTTGTTTCCAAGTTGATATCATCTACTGTTCTTGTTTGATTTATTCAATTGGTTCCTTCAAGTAGGGATTAAAGATCCTTTTGATAAATTACAAGTAACCTAGTTGTGTCAATTGGATTATTAAGAAGAGTCTGTCAATTATTTCCTTAAATGGATATACAAGTTATTAACCAATATTAGTGTGCCAAACAGTTAGAATTACTACCAAATATAAGCCACTTATCTCAGATTTTCATTTGACTCCATTTACCCAACAAGGCACTGGTCTCACCCATTTCATTTTACTTAAAACTCAAGGATTCAAACCATCTCGCTGTGATTTTTTAATTGTGAGTGCAAAAACTCAAATCAATTCACTGTACCTGCAAATTGGTTATACAAGGATTCAAATCAGTTCACTGTATTTGCCAATAGGAATGCAAGGATACAGATCATTTGCATATAACAAATAGGAGGTCTGAACAATTAAGGGTTGATGTAGAAAGGTTAGAGGATAAATGCAAACATATAGGAAATTTATATAATTTGTCAGGACACATTTGATGTTCATGTGTGGTTATCTTGATTGGTTCATTTTAACCTCTTGGTGCATAGTAGTTATGTGACTATTGTCGTTGTTGTGTATTATAGGATCCAGAGGAGGCCATGGAGAGAGGACGTGGATGGCGTAGAACTACTAAATCACAAAGAGGAAAGTGGGTGGAAATAGATATGACAACGGAATCTGCAGATACAATAGAGGTAAGAAGAAAAAGCAACCTCAACCAAAGGAGGAAGGTGTTTATGAATTCACAAATGCTACAACATAGAGGAGATAAAGTCATTTTTTTGTCCATGAAGCCTCTGAGGTCAAACTTATTGGTTGAAAATGCACAGGAATGGTGATTAAATGTGATTCTATGATCAAGGGAAAAGTTTGAAAATTAGGATGGCCAAAACATGATATGAATATGTCACATATATGACTAAAGTGAGGTTTTGTGTTGGATAGCATATTCATTGAAATGATATAATTGGTGTACTAAACATTATTTACTATGTTGTGTATTATAAGGGCCAGACGAGGCCATGGCAACAGATCATGTCATATCAAATGAGGACACAACAGATGAAGCGGGACATCAGGTACTCAAATTTTGACTTAACTTAGGAAAAAATGATCTGATGGCATTTTGTGATACGTCCATCTTTTTTCACAATATTATTGAAATTTATAATGTATTATCCAATCTTGACATAAATTAATGCATGTTGTTGATTATTTTATATGGAGATTGGAGCAAATGCAAAACCTGAGCATTCAACTAGCAAAAGAAAAAGATATGTATGTGGATGTGGACCTAAAACTATTAAATCACGTAGACGACAGTGGGTGGAAGAGGATATGACAATGGATCCTGCAGACACAACAAATGATTGCACTGAACAAGAGGTTGGTTTGGACTATAGTACATGGGATGAATACTTTGATAAAATTGTTGTTCGTGGATGTTCTGTATGTCGTGGAAAGAAACAATTCAAACGAGTGAGTGTACAAAGACATTACATATATGATGAGCTTCCAGTCGGTAGTATGCCTCCTACAACCGATTCAAATCCAATAGGAATTGTGGTAAGGAATTTTCTTATTTGATATAAATAACATGTATACTTCGTTTAAACATTATTTTATATTATTTAAATAACTAATTTTTTTCTTAATGGATACTTGCAGGATAAAGTTCTTGGTTTAAAGTTTCCTGGATCACCAACTTCCAGCCTAGAGGGCAATGATCATTCATCATATGATACATCTAACAAAAATATGTGCCAATATACCAGCTCCGAAGACGAGGAATTGATGAAAACAAGTAATAGAACAAGAACCAGTTTAAAGATTCATAATTTGCTTAAAGACAAGGGGAAGGTGGACTACATACCCTATGAGAATGAATGTGATGGAGATGATGACTTGCCCCTAAGTTTGATATCAATTTACAAAGAGACATTTGATCATTGACTATATTGTGCTTGGCCTAGTGATCAACAACTACCTAGAGTGTACGAGGTATTTTAATTTTGGGGATACAGCTACATGATACGACCCTCCAATATTCATGGAGCAAATCTAGGCCTCTTTGTCGTCCAAAATGTACATGTGGGATCTAAACATAAAAACAATTCAAAACAAACCATTAGAAGATTAATGCCATATTATGGTCCATCATATTACAGTGGTGAATGGAGAAAGCCTAACATGTTAGCATATGGTCTAAATTCGAATATGTATACACATCGTCTCCAATTGGAAAGTGGAAAAGAAATGAATAGAGGTCATCTTATGTATATAGATGGACGTGCATACACACACAAAAATATTGTAGGATTTATAAATAGTAGTAAGGGAAGGGACCCTAATGGAAGACCGAATTGTCAATTTGTTGAGGTTATAAATGATAAAGATGGAGATATGGAAAGAGAGGTTGATAGATTTATAATGGTTGAGGCTATTATGGACCTTACCATTGGGGATGAGTTATTGATTGATTACCCCTTCTTAAAACTCACTCCTGCGCGAAAGAAAAGGGAAGAACAAGGTCTCCCTAAGGATGTTCTTAAGGGCAGAAAACCAAAGAATAATAAATGAGTGTGGACTGATGTTTTATAAACTATGTTGTCAAAATTGTGTTTTCTTTAAATTATTGTATAAAAAAGGTAGTCTATAAAATAATGTTCCATTATTCAATTGATGTATATATGTTCATACAATTTATATTTATATTTTTTAAGCCATATTTGATTATATTTCTTTGAAATTGATACATTTTGAATTTAGTGCAATTGTTGCCAAACATTAAATAATGCTTGCATTTGTTGATAGGTAGAAGATGTTGATGAAACACATACTAATACCCAAGATCCAACAGGGTTATTAAGGTTTGGACAAGATGATCCAAACCATCCTTTAAACCATACCAGGCAGAAAAGAGGGACATTGAAGAGAATACTAGCAGCTAAGAAATTTGAACTGCTGATGAGATCCACATACACTGATGACATGCCAACTAGCCTTAATGATGATGATCATGATAGTGAAAATGTAGTGCATGAAGAAGGATTGAATGAAATGCTTACAGGTTTCTTTGGGGATGGAAACAATGATGACAATAATGATCATATGGTTGACAGTAACAATGATAGCAGGGGTAATTACCACCAACGTAATGTTGATGATAACAACCTGAAAGACTCCATCAAGCAAGCAGCAAAGACACCCATGTTCAAATCGGGTGCAAGTAGAACTTCAAAACTAGCATGCACATTAATATTATTAGAAATCAAGTCACTATTTGGTTGGTCAAACAAAGGATTCACTACCCTACTAAAGTGAGATGAAATCCATTTCTTACTTTGCATTGTTAATTGGTGTACATAATCTGTAAACATTCATCAACTTCATTTTTATTTCTTTAAGGGGAATTTAAAACCATATATTATATATAAATAGTCCTAGTATAGATTGACATATGAAACATGTTCATCATAAGTCAAACATTCAATTGATTTAATCTTTGGCAATCTTACAGGGCACTAAAAACTAAAATATTCCCTGAAGAGAATGTGTTGCCATCAACTTGTAGAGAGGTGCGTCTGTTATTGGTTGAGTTGAGGATTGAATATAAACAAATTCATTCATGTAAAAATGATTGCATTTTATACAGAGATGAATATGAAAACAAGGTAGAATGCCCTCTATGCAAAGAGAAGAGATATTGTACATATGTATAAGGTCCTACAATTCCAAAGAAGGTTTTACGTCAC
This sequence comes from Cunninghamia lanceolata, assembly GCA_027924645.1. Lineage (NCBI taxonomy): Eukaryota > Viridiplantae > Streptophyta > Pinopsida > Cupressales > Cupressaceae > Cunninghamia > Cunninghamia lanceolata. The sequence continues at coordinate 937,190 of BSBN01000626.1, read as the reverse complement.
ATGCCAATTATACCTAGAATTCAATGAATGTTTCGTTGCAATTCACTTGCACAATTGATGGACTAGCATGCAAAAAACAAGAGTAAAGATGGATTCATGCGAATTCCAGCTGACTCCAAAGCAATGAAACATATAGAGGAAAAATGGCCAAGAGAATTCAAAGATGAACCTCGTAGTATCAGGTTTGGTCTTGCAATTGATGGAGTGTGCCCATTCTCTTTCGTAAGCTCAAATTATAGTGTCTGGCTAGTCGGGTTGATAGTATACAATATTCCCCCATGGATGAGTGTTAGAAAGGAGCACCTTATGCTGACTCTCATTGTTCCAGGAAAACATCAAGTTAAAAACATGGTGTTTATCTTGCGCCTTTTATTGATGAGATGCAACTGCTATGGAAAGGCATAAGAATGTATGACATATCATGTCCCCCATCAAATAGGTCCTTCATGTTGTATGGTGTGCTATGTTGGACTATTCATGATTTCCTAGGACTTGGTGTTTGTTTTGGTAAGATAAAATATTTACGTATTTAACTCATAATTTATTTCCATCTGAACTTTCATACTTAGTTTTATACTATTTTTTTGATATTATTAACATTACTTATTGAATTGCAGGGCTTCAAACAAAGGGGATATTTGCATGTCCAAGATGTGCAGAACAATTTCAAGGGTGATATTCTAAAGATCTACATAAATTTATTTACACAAATAACAGGGTTTTTCTACCACTAGATCATAAGTTTATAAATCACCTGAAGAATCAATTTGATGGAAAAGTTGAAAATAGAGGCCCTCCCATGATTATAGGTCCAGGTGATTGGCTTAAGAAGTATGAAGATGCTAAATTGAAAGCTTGGGAGGATTTTTTTGTTCGGGGTGATTCAATTGAAGAACCAGGACAAGTTGTAGTTAATATGCCACAAGGAATGAAAAGGAAATCCATATTTTATGAGCTCCCTTACTAGAAGGATCTATTAATATCTCACCTATTAGATCCTATGTACATCTTCAAAAATGTCCCAGATTCTATATTTTGACATATATCAGGCAAAGAGAAGGACACCTTGTCTTCGAGGAGAGATATTGCCCTTTCGCGTACCAAAATTGATAGAAAACATTTGTGGCCAAAAAGGGAATATGCAGAAGCTCCATGGATTTTGAAAAAAAAAGAACTAGACCAACTAAAAAATGTCATCTGTTCAATAAGGACACCTACTGGCTATGGGTCATCATTCGCTAAATCTTTTACAGTTCATGGACATATCACATGATTTAAAACACATGATTTTCATAATTTTATGAAGGTATTATATATCATCATTTAACATTAATTGCTAACATTGATTAAGTACTAAATATATTTTGATATTTTGTTGTGTGAGGAAAAATTACTAATCACCTTTTCATAAATGTGTTTGATAGTATATCATGCCATTGGCAATTAGGGGGGATTCCTATCTTACAGTTGACTTAAGGAATGCCATAAATCGATTGTCAACATTTACAAGGTATGTGGTTATATGAAATGTTCATGTGTGAGAGACATAGAGATATTATATTGCATTTTAATTTTTGACTAAAGTTTCATACTAATTTACTATTCTTATATTAGGTGCATGACCTCCAAGGAGATCCACAAATGTGAAGTGCCAAAATGGAAGAAGGAAATTGTAGAAATTGTATGTGTATTTGAGAAGGATCTCCGTACAAGTTTCATGGACCTACAAGTCCATTTACTTATACACCTAGTCAATGACATTGAATTGGCGGGTGTCATATCAACAAGGTTGATGTTTTTCTTTGAGAGGTACATGAAAACTCTAAAAAGATATGTCCAACAAAAGGCACATCCAGAGGGTTGCATGGCTGAAGGGTATGTATTGAATGAAGCATTTTTCTTTTTGTGTGAATTCCTTGGTAAGGATTTTGAAGTTGGGCCATGCTTCTGGGATGAAGAACGAGCATCAGATATTATTGACGGAGAAAAACCACAATCTAATGGTGTTCAAGTAGAAATTAGTAAGTAAATTCATGATCAGTGTGGTTGTTTTTCTTGTCATTAATTGACTTTGTAATTTATTTGTCAAATTAACAGCATGACATTTGGAGTTTGAAATAAACATGTTGACATGTAATAGGTGTAGACGAAAGTGCTACACTCGACAAGTTCATTCTGTACCACATGGACTTTATGAACAAATGGATCGATCTGTATGATAAAAAGAGAGAAGTATTAGAAGCAAGGAGACAATTTAAGAGATCGAACCCAAGGAATACTCCACTTCCCACTGATCTTCTTGGGGAATGGGGCAAAGATTGCACACTAGAATGGGTTACTGAACAAATTCAAAATCAAATAGAAGATGCAGGTATAGATTCAAACATAACAGAAGATTAAAATTAACATGTCTAGAGCATGTGAAAGAAAGGTATAGTTGGAATTTTATAAAATGTTGTTTTCTTACAGTTTTGACACTATTAACTATTTTAATATTCGTCACTATGTTTGTTTTCACTGAAATAAATGGTATTTCACAGGCGAGGAAATATCCAGCAATGTGGTCATATGGTCGACATTATCGTGTAGAAAGTGTAGATGTAAAGAGACAATCCTTCGATTGTGGCATCATGGTTGACTTCAAGCAATCTAGTCGATCAAGCTCAAAAGATAAGAATATAATTGAAGGGAATCTACAATATGTTGGGAAAATACAAGAAATTATTGAGTTGGATTTCCGCTCTTTTAAATGTTGTGTTTTTAAGTGTAGATGGTATGAAGCATTTGAGAGGACACAAAGACATGATACCCATAGTGGATTGTTTTCTATAGATTCCTCATGTTTCCTACCAGAGGATAAGGAGCCTTATGTTCTACCAATTCATTGTGAGCGGGTATTTCTTTAACTCAAACAAGAAGCGGTAGTGATCATTAATCTATTAATTCATAGTTTATTGCAAATATATACATGTGTTTATTAATCAATAAAATTGTTATACCATACGTCTAATACATGTATGTCGTTCATGTGCAGGTATTTTTCTATGAAGATATTTTGGACCCAAAATGGATATTTGTCATACATTATGATCCAAGATTAAGGCATGTATTTGATGATGCATTAGTGGATACTGAGCAAAACAATTATGGCTAACAAAATGAGAGAGGGATTAGAGAACATCAAAGAAATTGACATCCATGATGATGTTGAAGATGGTTATGTTTAGGCACAAGAAGACAACAAACCAGAGTTAGATGATGTTATGGAAGACAACAATATGGATGGTATAGAAAATGATGATCCAAATACATCTGGTAACAATATAGATGGTCTAGAGTCGAATTTCAATGATGATGAAGATGATGCAGGTCAAGATGAGGATGATGATAATATTAAATACTTGAAAGAACATATGAACATTAACAATGATACACTTGATGACATTGTAGCAGACAATAATGTTGATGACCAAGACTTCTAAATTTTTAGAATTATTTGCAATCCATGTTTAAAAAGGGATGATTCTTATGGCCTAAACTTTGTAATGCTTCAGTAATATTATTTGTGTTGATACAAATTATCTATTGCAATATCCTTAAATTGTTCAATCTTTGGTATGAATCGTTGGTAGAAAAAATTAGGATTACTTGGATGCTTCTTCCATTCATTTTGTATCAACATATGTTCGTGAAGACATAAAAGTTAATAAAATATTAATGCACGTAACTCTCAATTATTTAAATAAGCAACTTTGTTAACTTTATTATTTTTAAATATTTTCCATTTTTATGTTGAACACAATTTTGAACATGTAATTGAAAACATCCACAGTAAATGCTTTACTGTATCAGCATATTCATTCACATAAGCACAGTATTGAGGCTCAATAACTGATATTCATTCAAATATAAGAAGAAATAAGTATGGCAAACATAAGAAAAATACATAATGATAATACAGTCATGGAGTTACACCAGTGCTTTGTCATAGGTAGTCTTCTTAATAAATCCATGTTAATGATTCCCAAGGTAGTGTCAAAACTAAGAGAGGGGTGTAGAGTCTAGGCTTCCTATTTCCAATATTTTCAATGCTACAAAGAATGAGAGACTTGATGTGGTTCTCAATTTGCACATATGTGAGGCCACTATAATTGTTGTTCAAGTGTTGCTAGTGTTTTAGTAATGTTGAAGTGTTGAGTTATTTTGGAATAGTATGCTTCCTAGATGAGTCTCTAGTGTGGTGTGGTGTCTAAACCATAGAGATACTTGAGCTTGTAGAGAATCTTGTTAGACACGTAAAATTCACCAACCTATTTGCCTTGTAAGAGCTTGGTGTAGTTCTATACAAAGTACAAGTCTGGTGGGTAGAGAGGTTCCCAGTCAAAGAAGTTGTGACCACATGAGTCCAACATTGTAGTGAGTGCATGAACTAGCTATTAGCTTAGGTAGTCAAATACGTTTTTGTCTTTTCCCTTCTTGTGATTGCAGATAACTAGATGGAATTGTTGTAGACATGTCATCCATTTCATGTTGTGCACATTTTCCAATTTGTTATGAGTTTGCAAGAATTGGAGTGGCTTGTGATCAAAGTGGATGATTGGACCTCCTTTCCCAAGATGTAGTGAGATCATTGCTTGATGGCTTGCATGATGCTATACAACTCCTTTACATGGGTGGAATAGCATTGAACCATGTCATTTAAAAGTCATAGAGTGGTACAAAAATCTCTAACTGTATATTTCCTCTCAGAGGATTCCAAACCTTTGACATTCCAACTGAAACATCTCAAACAATCTGTTACATCACAAAAACGTAGGTTGTTAACCCTAAGAAGTTGCCAAGCTCTCTTGACATTTTTGGCTAACAACACAGGGTAGATATGGCTAAACCCCCTTCACTTTAGGCTCTGCTAGACCTAGGTCGGTGTACCTTGAAAGATATTGCAGATTTTTGTGTAACCTTCATAGTGGCAAACGGGTGTGAAGTAGATGTAAGGGTTGGAATGTATTTCTAAGGTTAAGGTTTGCAAATATGAATAGGGTATGAAGATTAATAGTAAATTGGACCAATGCTTTATCTATTGGGCAAAGAAATCAGGAGTCAATAGTGTAATGGATCTTTATATTGACTTAACTCAGATTGTTAGGCACTTATGTAAATCTCTATCTTGTGTAGATGTGCAAGAATGTTGAGGTACAAGATTCTTCTAATAAATCCCAATGATATTTCCTCAAATTGCTATGACCTAGAAAAAGGATTTTAATTCTAATAGGAAGGAAACCAACTAGAATAGATTGTTCAAAGGATTTTAACCCTGGGCAAAGACCAATAAACACTGACTACTCAGCCGGATTTAAATCAACTTCCTCAGAAACTAATCACACAGATCATATAGTAACAACAAATGTATACTGAAAAATTAATAATATCCTTGATATATTAACTTAAACAACTTGGCAAACCACTTTGGAGAAAATCATGCAACTCATATATATTAACATCAACACAACAATTGATTAACAACAAATGTATACTAAAAAATTAATAATATCCTTGATATATTAACTTAAACAACTTGATGCCATTAAGGGCATGGTTCAGTGGTTCAGTCACTCAATTGTAGTGGTGGCCACCAAAGTTCAAACCCCCATTGGGCCAACGAGCTCGCAGGCTTTACGCCTTCGCTGGGCCAATGAGCTCACGGGTTTGAAGTGTTCCTTCTTGGGGATGAGGTCCCTCGTGTTGTGGCCTCACCAGTTCATCGCTCCGGGTAAAAGCGTTAGTGTGGAGCTGGAGGGCGTGTCGTGCCAGTGTCACCGGTCACGTTAAAAAGTTTACCAGATGCATTATCTTTAAAAAAAAACTTAAACAACTTGACAAACCACTTTGGAGAAAATCATGCAACTCATAAATATTAACATCAACACAACAATTGAATAACAACAAATGTATACTAAAAAAATAATGATATCCTTGATATATTAACTTAAACAACTTGACAAACCACTTTGGAGAAAATCATGCAACTCATAAATATTAACATCAACACAACAATTGAACATCAATTTTGGATCCACCAACTAACTCTAATTCTTTTTATTAATTTAGCAATTCATACTGGTTTGAAAACATAGATAGATGGAAATGGATTCTTCAAATACTGCTTTTATATTAAATATATGTCTCTGAAATAGATTGGATGATCTCCTTCATAGTAGCCTTGGTATCCTATTTTATAGGATGCAAACAAGCTTCAGGCTTGAAACATTGTACCTTTTCATAATAACATCTTTTGATAACTAATACATAATTAACAAACATAAATGAAGATAAAAGCATATGTAGCGATTTGATTCTGGCTCCATTAATCTCCATAGAGTGACCCATGACTCAAAGGCCTGGCAAGGTCATCCTCATCTCCATAATATAGATCGATACACCTGCATTGCTTGACAAAATTGTACTCCTTTTGCTTCATCACAGCGCTCTGGATACAAATAGATTTATTTGACCGATATGGTCGATGTACACTTGATCATCACATGGATCAGTCTCAAGTAAACTGCTCATCATTGATTCCAGAGTAAATATCTTTCCTAGACATGTGTAAGTATTCTCTATCATCCTTTCCTCATTATTTACATTTTCAAGCAGTGGTGGCAGTAACTGACCCAGTTCATTCCTCCAAGTGTCCTTGTCTTTTAGGTTGCCCTCATCATTGAAGAAGTTGGGAAATGTCAAATCAATACGTTGATCAAATTCAAATCTGCTATCAATATACCATTAAATCTCTCATGTTCTTTCATCAATTCATTATATCGTTTGAGTACTTGTTCCTCAGTGCTAGCTTTAGCATTAAACCCTTCCTTTATTTCCAACATTCTGAGGTGTAGTCTTTTATGGTCTTGGTATAATTGATGTGTTCTATTGTGCAAATCCCAAACCTTGTCACTTTTTTTCATCATGTGGCCAAACCTTCTTTGAATCAATTTAGAGGCCATACTATATTTGACCGTTTTCAATTCAATTTCTAGCTGCTCACTTTTCTTTTGATTCTTTTCTACCTTATACTTTCAATAATTTGCATCTACCAAGGCCTCTATTACCCTTTGATCACCTTCTAGGTATGGTGAGTAGCTGTTGGATGAAGGCAACTTGTATCTGTGCAAATCAATCTCTTGTCTCAGCATAGCATTTTCTTTCTTATATATATTATTATCTTTCATTAATTTCTCAATTTGTGCTTTAGTAAACCTTGCAACATTAACATTTAAATCAGTAGTGTCCATAGGATATGTATCCTCAATCCTTTGTATCAATAGGCTAGCAAAAGCTTTATTAAGATCATTAATGATATGTGGTCTCTTATTAGGATCATCAAAATCACACCTTCTTCTTGTAACAAAGTCCTTCCCCTTTCTGGAGTCATTATCTCCAATTCATTGTCGATCTCCTAAAGCTCAGACAACACTTCATCCTATATGTCAGGAGTGATATCTTTCATTCTCTTCCTAGCTTGTTTGCCCTTGTATTCATATAAGAAGGCTTTAAACTCAGGTGTTTTGATGAAATCATCATCTAATATGAATTTATTGTTGGCCAGGTGCCTTATGTCTTCTGATAGATCATTTGGTGCTTCCACAGTGACAGCTTCTCTGTCTTCAGGCGGTTCATACCCCTCAATGGTTGAGTCATAACTTTGCACCCCTTCTTCAAACTCTCCCTCTCCTTCTGTAATGTTTGTGTCTGCAGAGAAACTTCTATTTGGTGTGGGTTGAGGTGACAAGTGACCCAGGGGTACTTCATACTCAACCTGTGCATCTTTAAACTATTTTCCTTTTTTGTTAAATACATGAAGGGGAACATTTTGATTAGTTCTGGTGCATGTTTAATCGTAGTGTCCAGTCTTTCGATAGGATCATCAATATCCTGGAAAACTCTGGTGTAGGTGGGGTTTTGGGCTACCCTCCAAGCCTCTACTAACATGGTTTTATGGTTAAAACTTCTTCTTTCTGCTACTGTAGTTTCATCACAATTTCTGATTAAATCTTCATCAACAAATAGGACATGATCATATTCCTTTAACTTCTGCTTTATTTTTACACTGTTTATGAAGTGTTCCGGATCAAAATTTCCTCTTGCATTTCTAAAAGGTAATCTAAATTGTTCTAATTTACTATAAATTAATTGATAACCTTTGTCAGAAAATACTGTGAAATCTCCAAAGCATAAAGTCCCAGACATAAATGACTGTTTACACTGATTCTTGAGATGCATGAAGTCTGAGGAAGCCAATTGCCTAACAATTTCTAAGTATGCAACTCGATCTAGGCATGTCTTTGGTAGCAGGAAGGGTGGCCCTTCATATCCAAATACTCTTATCATAGTGCAATCTCTGAAAACATTCCAATCGCCCCAATTATGTCTGAACTTTCTCTCTTCATGTCTATCTTTGGTCTCAAAAACTTTTGTATTTCCAATAAAAAATTGTGGTTGCAAGGATGTCCAAACCGTTTGAATATTGGTTTCACAAAAAAATCTTCAAAGTATAAATAATGGGATTTGTCACATCTTCTATCCCAAATAGAAGTCCACATTTACACAGGTTTTATATCTCCATTGATGTCTAGGTCTCTTACCCTGAGATTTCTATCCCATAAGCCCATACATTGTCCTTCATATAATACCATATGCATAAATAAAGAATAATGTCTAAATTTACTTCCTCCATTCTTAATAGACATTAAATCATTTTTTATATTATATGCCAGGTATTCATCATAATCAAAATATCGTGCATCATGACTCTGTATGTCCGCAGCTACAACCATGGGCGCAATTTCCATGAACATGGAGGCCTCTATTCCCAATATCTGGCAGGTAGAGTAATATGTGTTTTTGAAATAATCTTCAAACAATTCAGTTGAGTAGGGTGGATCTCCACCCTTTGAAAATACCCTAAGTTGGTTATTGTCACCACGAGGCATGTGCAAGGGTAACTTCCATCTCTTATAATTGCTACTCATATTGTGGTATTCAACCAACAAATCCTTGATTCTAAATTTCTTGTCTAAACTTGTGTCTAATTGAAACACTGTGGCTATATAGTCTTTGGTAATGGGGAAGAAACCAGTCCCATCATTGAATTCAATATAACAAGTCTTAGGGTTGAATTTCTCTGCAAAAAACTTCAACAATTGGACATTTACAAACACATTCAGGACGACCAATTTACCCAAGTTTAGCCACCATGGGTTTGAAATGGGTTTATGCCTGTGCATTTTTCTGTAATGGGAGATAAAGAGATCATACCCTCTGACTGGTGTCCATATATCCCCAATATCCCTGTATAAATCTTCAAATTTCTCAGCATGTGGGTTTAGTTGGGCATTTCTTCTGGATTTTTGTCTTGACCCAGGACATTGGTCTAATAAATCCTAGTTTAGATGCCTATCCTTAGTTTTTTTTCTTTTACTCTTTAGGTTTTGAATTGTTTCTTCCATATTCTATCACTATGTCTGGATTTCAACTCTGTGATTTATAAACGCAGACTAATTTATAAAGTGCATTTAGGAAGTACAAGAACGGTTCCACCGTGGGAGTCTAATCAGCATCTACAACAAGTCAAAAATCAATGAAAAGATGAAAGGCTTAACATTGGGAAGCATATGATGGTTTTATTCAAATTCCAAAAGTTCTAACCTACAATCAACATGATGAAGGCTATTCAATTAAACCAAATGTAAGGATAAATATCAATGCGTAAATTAAACACACACACATGTTATCAAAGCAATATGATTTGATTACAGATATCACAACACTAGGGATACAGTAAAATGTACCATTTATAACCACCAACTTTGAACACGTTACTTCGGAGCCATGCAAATTACAGGAAAAACTCAATTTCGAGACAACTCATAAAATATTCACCGATAGATTATCTCTAAATCATATTAATCATGAGAATAAAAGTGAATGTAAGAACAATTTGTTTATTTCCCTACAAAATCTCTAGAATGAAGAATTGGTAACTAAAGCAAAATCCAAGGATTAGATTTTAGAAGCCGAGAATGCACAGTTGACAACAACCTTGAGAGCATTGAAGGAACAATTATCTTCCTATAATGGGTTCATCTTAACCAATGGTTTTAAAGGTCAGGGTTAGCTGTAAACACAAGGTTGTTTTTGTTTTTTCCTTTTTTTGAAAAAGGTTGCTAAACATTTGAATCCTGTCATTCAACACAAAACCCTGAAGGGCGGATTATGGTTATACGCAGGCACAATCTTAACCTTTTGCACTTGTATCCATAGAAGGCTCAAGGACATGACAATAAAAACAACTGATGAGTTTAGAAAATTTATGTCTTTCTAGCTTCAAGTGGTTTTATAGCGGGAAGTATAGCTACTGCCGCCACTTGTCCACAGGATGTTGCAGAAAAAAAGCTTGGAAATAAATTGAGAAAGATCTAATGAAAGCAATGAAAACTACTACGAAACGGATTTTGGTGAATGTTTGGAGGCTAGTAATCTCAAGGATTTTGGTGAATGAAAACTACTTACTTGACAAATTGCTCTGGTCCTGAATTGCTTATTCATCCACGCCCTGCACTTGTTCTTTGCAATGCCCTCCGAATTCCCATTCAACAATCTCAACTTTGTGCAATCAATTATCATCGAAGGGAATTTAATTTTTTTCAAAAACAGAGCATTAGATCGCCACCTTTATGTCTTGTCATTTTATTGTTCAAGATTTTGATATGACCCTAATTGGCATTACTTTGATAATATGAGTCTCCTCGAACATGAAATCACCCTTTTGATATTTTTCTTTTCGTCGCCTTTTCAGAGAGACCCCAAAACCCTCTCTTCAACACAGTAGAGTTTCTTTGAAATACCCTTTACATTATCTTTTCATCGGCGAGACCCCTTCTATCCATGAGACTCTAAACCATATCACTTCGATATCTTGAATCCCTTATCTATTCAATTTTCAGGGTATCGATGAGACTGCTGAATGACTCTTGCCGATATCTCTTCTCTTCAATTTGCTCATTACTTCAGGTTTTCGTGTGATTTTCCTTTTGTCTACTTGTGCCTTCAGGTCATCGAAGAGATTGTATATTGAGTCTCCCCGACATAGTATCATCTTACCGATGTTAGCTATAGTGATTTTTTCATCAAATATTTTATGGTTGAGGTATACAATTTAGGGCTAATAAGGGAATGGTGATATTTTTTGGGTTCAAGTAGAATGTCTTATTAGGGATTATGGTAGGAATGGCAAATTTTTAAAGTCTAAAATTTTGATCCAACACAATCCATCGAGTCTTAGAGGTATGACGCAAAAGTCAGTGCTCATTTAGACGTTAAAGTTGGCGCTAATGTTGGCACTAATGTCAGGATTTCAGTATGACCCTAACTGGTGTTACTTCGATAATATGAGTCTCCTCAAATAAGAAATCACCCTTTTGATATTTTATTTTCCTTTTGTCGCCTTTTTAGAGAGACCCCAAAAACCCTCTCTTCAACACAGTAGAGTTTCTTCAAAATACCCTTTACATTATCTTTTCATCAGCGAGACCCCTTATATTAGTGAGACTCTAAACCATATCACTTTGATATCCTGAATGCCTTGAAGGTTATCAATATTTTTGTTTGATCGTCGTGACACGTTTTGGTGTCACACCGAAGTGCCTTATTTGTTCAACTTTCAGGGTATCGATGAGACTGCTAAATTTTTTTGGTGTACGACGCTAAAGTCAGCTCTAGTTTAGTCGTTATAATTGGTGCTACAGGCGGCACTAAAGTCGGTGTTAATTTGGGTGCTAAAGTTGGCTCTAATTTAGGCACAGTTTGGCACCTAATTTAGCGCCTACTTGTTCTGATCGGTGCAAAAAATGCCAAAAAAAGTGCCATCCCGATAAATAGCGCTGACTTTTTCAAAAAATTGGATAAAAATACATTAAAATAGTGGGTGGAAGCAAAAAACAGAGCAAAAAAAGGAGCTAATCACAGGGATTTGTTGTAGTGGTTACAGAGAATCTCTTCATCTCTTTCGTCACGCCAATAGCGTATTCAATATTTAATTGAATCAGTCTCTATTTTCTGGCCTCCATCTTTACTTTGCTTGGCCTCTTTATTTGCAATGATTCGGCCTCCTCTAAATCGGCCTTCATCTCTCTTTTCTCATAACCACTTCTCCCCAACTGCTCTGTCCTCTATCCGACGCTTCCCATTCTCTATTTTCTTGCAGGGATTGCTATTTTATTCCACTGTCTTTCTATCATAACTCCCCCACTCTCCACCTACTCAGCTTCTTGCTCCGTCAATTTCTAATTATCTTGTAACTGTCGACCAACCTCTTCAACTTCTGACTGTCCTCATTGCTGATTCAACAACTATACCTGTCAGTTTCACTAAGAATAACTACCGACAACTAAAACCCCTTTTTGAAACAAGTTATTGTCACTTGGGTAATAGGATCCCCTTGCTAAATCTTGGCTCACATATTAAAGATGATAGGAGCTCACCTTACAATCATATGAAATAGAGAATCACCACTTACTGACCAAAACAAACAAGAAAACAAAAACTTATCCGATGCCCCTGCATCAATAATAAAATTTATTATAACATAGTAAATGAAATATAAATTTATTATAACATAGTAAATGAAATATTCATATATATAATCAAACCGATAATGCTTCTAGGTCTATGTAGTAAAAAAATTAATCCGTACTCAAACTGAGAAACCCAACATGAACTTCAAAATGATGATATGCCCCATACTTTTATGCATTCAATATACTAACTTCAACATAGGGGAGTTTTGTTGCACTGAAGGGCATGCATGTTTATTATGGTACTAGAAAATTACTTTTTCTAATGAAAACTTTAAATCTTGAACAATAAAGAATATTTATGCCATGAAATCTTTAGATCTTGAACCGTATGAGATAAGGAACACAATAATGTATGCCCTATGAACTTCCACTAAATTGTTTTACTTGTTATTCATCTATCTTCATTCTAAATTTTTTCCTCCTCGAAAACATAACTCACCTGCAAATAGTAGCCCTTGATATCTGCTTTCCTTTTTTTTCTATGAGATTTGTGGCAAAATAAAGCAACAATCACAAAGTATGTGGTGCTTCTACACTTGAATTCTTAGCTCTCTGTTCATAACAATTTGTTTTAAATAAGCTGGTAATGTCAAAAAATAACTAACTTTAAAACGATCTAGTAATGTCAAAAATAACTAACTTTAAACTGTTTTATTTTTACTATAATATAACATAAATATAAATACATTATAATGATATTATTTTAACTATATTATTCTATTGATATTTAAAATAAGAATTTTGTAATTAATTTATACAATGAATACATATATATATTTCATTTTACTATAATATAACATAAATACAAACACGTTATAATGATAATTCTACTAATTTATCTAATCAATAATTTAATTTACATTCTATTATTAATATATAATCAATTATACTATTTCATTAATATTTAAAATATCAAATTTATAAATTATATATATTGAATCAGAATTAAATAATCACATTAATATGAATATTATAATATTTACATAGACTTTAAAAAAAATTGTTTAACATTAAAAATATTATTTGTTTAATAATGAAATTTGGGGCAAAAATTTAGCCATTCAGAACTTAATTAAACAAGTTAATATGTTGAACCTATTTTTTTATTGATTTTAATGTGTTTGTTTTAATTAAAATAGTATTTCCACAAAATTGGTCCTTAAGAGGTCAAATTTGGAGCCAATCACAACATAGATAAGTGATTTTCTAAATATTTTTTTGTTAAAATTTTGTTCAACATGAAAAATAATACTAAATTTTGATTGGTTTACTCTAGATAGATTAATCACTAAATAAAAAACTCATTGCAATATACTATTAATAATAATATATTAATATTTAAATCACTACAATATTTTAATTTTTAATATTTATAAGAAAAGAATATAATGAGTATACAATGATCAAAATTAAATAATATAAATATTATTGTTAATATATTATTAATTATATTATTCAATCATATATTTTTAATATTTATACATAAAAGAATATAATATCTATACAATGATCAAAATTAAATAATGATATTAATATGAATATTATATTAATATGAATATTATATTAATATAAATATTATATTAATATAAATATTACAATTTTTGTTATAATATTTGCATAACCAAAAATTATTTGTTTAATAATCAAATTCTTTCACATTAATATTGATCACTACAATATTTTAATTTTTTGTTTAATAACCAAATTTAGGGCAAGAATTTAGTCACTCATAATTTAATTAAACAAGTTAATTTGTTTTTGATTATGGTAAGCTGCAAAACAAGGGTGTAGATCCCTATACAACATAGCCCATAGGGCAAGCAAAGGCCTTACACAGGCCAGAAATAGTGCTTTAACAGCAGATGGACAACAAAGCCCAACAGGTTAAGCAACAAGGCTGCAAGGAACAACAACCTAAACAATTGCAAAACTAGATCTATCATGTCGAACATCCTTGTCTCGAGTGCGGTTCAATGAAACATGCTTGGGAAGACTTCGCTTCCTCCTTTGGACAATAATCCAAAAAACATCATCTCCATCCACAGAAAAAGGAGGAGGAGAAACTCTCTCCAAATCCTCAGAAGGGGACGGAGCCTGGGGCATAACAACACCAACCCCAACAATAACCTGTGTACCTATAGTATCAGTCCAAGACATAATAACATCAACAACTGAGATCTCAACAGCAGACTTGGCAGCAGTAGCAACAACAAGGGAGGTCCCTGTAGCAGTTCCAGAAACAATAGCAGTAGCAGGGGAGGTCCCTGCAGCAGACCCAGCATCACCAGCAACAGGGGAGGACCCTGACAACATAGCAGCAACCCCAACAGAAGACATTGCCCTAACAGTAGTAGATGTCTCGGCAATAGTCCCAACATCAGAACCACCAGCAGTAGCCTTTGCCGCCAAATTAGGAACCACCTCAATATTAGGATCAGACCCATCATCGTCAGAGGAAGGTTCAGTCGCCTCTGACCTAGGAATATCCTCAGCAGCATGAACTATAAGATGTTCAGGCAAAGCATTCTTCCACCAGGAGGAAGTACGAGGGATCTTTAAGCGAGGGCACCCAAAAGCCAGATGACCCGTAGCGAAGCACCTATGACATCGGAAGGCAATACCTTCATAGTCCAAAATCTACCTCCAAGAACTATCAGCAACCTGCAACACAATCTCCATAGGGAGAGGCTTAGAGAGATCTAGATCCACAAGAACATGAGTGTAAGTGGTATGGGAGAACAAGGTAGTCACTTGATCCACCATAATAAAAGAACTCGAAGAATTACCAATACCCTCATAACAAGAATTGCACCAAAGATGCAGTGAAAGATTCAGGAGACGAATCCAAATAGGCATTTTATTGAAAGACTCAGTCAACGGGTTAAAGGAGGGAACCCAAGGCTTGAGAAGGAGGGCATGATGGCCCCAAAACAAAGCATGAGTATCAAGAACAACATTCTGATCAGAAACTGAATCAAAAGCAACTACAAAGAAACCCTTTGCACAAAGGTAAATTTGTATTTTCCCTTCCGTGATAGGGCGCTAATGCTCTGAAACTCAGAGGTTCAAATTGCCCAAACCGAGGCCACCAATGGTCAAATCTACAAATCAAACCCTGCTTAGAGAAATAGTCCATATGTTTTAAAACCTCATCCCCAAGGACCACTACAGGGGGAGGCAAGTCCGACTAAGAAAAAAATCTCCTAGAAACTAGAGCAGCAACATCATTAGCAGACTCCTCATGCCTTCGAGGAGAATCACTACTAACAATCTTTACATAAGAGGTAGCAGTAATAGTAGCAACCCCAGATACGGATGGCGTACCAACAACTACAGAAACCCCAGCAGCAGACAGAACCCCTACATTTAAACCAGCAAACAAACCTTGTAAAGCAGCAGCCGTAGACACAGATGGTGCTCCAACGGCAACTCCAGCAGTTGAGCCCACAGGCCGCACACCAACAACCGCAGCCACACCAGCAGCAGAAGAAAACCCAACAGCAACAGACAGAACCCTTGCATTTAAAGAAACAGACGAACCCTGTAAAGCAGTAGCCGTAGACACAGATAGCGCTCCAACAGCAACTCCAGCAACTGAGCCCATAGACAGTGTACCAACAGTCGTAGCCACACTTACAGTAGAAGAAAACCCTACAATTAGTCCAGCAACAAACGAATGCTATGAACCAGGAATGTGGGCAGGAAGAGGAGCGGGAGAGCCCATTTCAAAATTTTATCTCTCAAACGACTTTTGTTATTTTTTGTTAGTATTGCCATCTCCTCCTGATTTTTCTCCTCAATTTTAACAATATTTTAATTTTTAATATTTATACATAAAACAATATAATAACTATACAATGGTCAAAATTAAATAATGACATTAATATGAATATTATATTAATATAAATATTATAATTTTTGTTATAATATGTGCATAGACTTTAGGAAAAAAATTTATTTGTTTAATAACCAAAAATTATTTGTTTAATAACAAAATTCCCAGCAAGAATTTAGTCACTCATAATTTAATTAAACAAGTTAATTTGTTAGTATTGCCACCTCTTCACACTAGATTTTTCTCTCAATTTTAGGTGTTTGTTCACTCAAAATAGTATTTCCGCAAAATCCACCCTTAAGAGGTCAAATTTTGAGCCAATCACAACAGAGCTAAATTATTTTCTCAATAATTTTTGTTAAAGTTTTCTCATATAAACCTAGGAAAAATTAAAATTTGTCCAACATGAAAAATAATACTTTGTTTTGATTGGTTTACTATAGATAGATTTATCACTAGATAAAAAAACTCATTGCAAAGCATCCGGTATCGACATAATTGTTAGGACAGTACTATCAGGTTGTAGGTTGTGGACATCAATGAATGAATGAATGAAGGATTTTAATAACGTCCATGAGGCCAAATAGCCTATGGGACCAATGGATAACAACAACGAAGTCAATCACGAAACCCCCAGACGGGCCTGCTACCCAAACAACGCTTTCTTATTGACCTCTTTTTCCTTCATAATCCTCGATCTTCTGCTATGAATCTTAATCAAATAAATTGTAGCTTTTGTTATCCTTTCTTCTTTGAACAAGTTAGCCAAGGAGACCACATTCAAAATATCAATGTAAATGGCTCGAATGTCCTCGTAGGTTAGGCACTCCATGATATAATGTCATTCTGTTTCCATAAGCCCCAAGGTACAAAAACAACATATCCTATCTGCCCACTCCTCTTTTTGCCTTGTCCACCTATTGGTTTCACACCTAAGCTGATGTGAACTAGTCCTTAGCTGAGCTATTAACATTTTTGCTTTCCACTTTATTTCTCCCCCATATATGTCTTTTGTGTGTGGTCAAATGATGGATTGAAATGTTTGACATAGTACTCTCTTTTCCTCCCAGATTGCCTCACCCACATGTTTGCTTTGACTTTTTCCTGCACATACTGCTTGATTGCACCAATCATATTTGGACACTCTTTCATGCTAATATCCCACTTACTCATCCACTTGTCATTTTGTTTCATCCATGTGCTCTTCTTTCTATCTAATTTTTCTTCTGCTACCATTTTGGGCCAACAGAGCAACTCCATGTTCGCAATCTTTTTTAAATAACTCAGCATCAGAATCAAAGTCGATGCTTCCAATAGAATGCACTGGCGTCAGCTAAAGTGATCTCATAAGGAACTAATGCTTTTGTCTTATAGTTGCTTGTGATTAGGTACTTTTGTAACCCCTTTATTTGTCTCCACTTCAACGCTAACGTGTTGCCACCCCACACCTCACACCCATATAACACCACCGACACCACCAATAACCTGAAAAGGGTTTTCTTAGTTTTCCAATCCCACAACTCAGCCCTTCTTCATATGTTTTGCAATGAGTATAAAGCTTTCCATCCTCCTTGTATTCTTTTTGCTCTACACGTCTCCCAACTGAGCTTATTGTGAAAATTCAGGACAAGGTATTTGTATTCATTAACCACTTGCAGGGGGTTGCCTTCAAAAACAAAATCAATTTGAGCCTTCTTTCTCTTCAAGGAAAAGATCATGACCTTAGTTTTGCTAGTGTTCACCTACATCCCAACCTCCTGACAAAACAACTCTAAGGCTTTCAGGTGTTCTTTTAAATCATGTGTTATTTTTGCCATTAGAATAAGATCATCTGCATATAGGAGCAACTTTATTACATAGTTGGTTAGTGGTAGGTTATCGTGAGGTCCTAACACTTAGTTGAAAAACATTAGTTTATTGACTGGGGTAGTGTCTAAGGCTGTATGCAATAGGGAGTTTGAATATCTCATTGAGAAACAATTTTCTAGTTCCTTTAAAATATTTGAATAGTATATGAAACTACAAAGCAGTTATATCCTACTACAGAAAGCATTTGAACTCTATACTAAAAAGCATGTAAACTCTATACTAGAAAGCATATAAAACTCTACACTAGAAATCATATAAAACTCTACACTAGAAAGCATATAAAACTCTACACTAGGAATTCATAAATGCAACTTTACTCTGATTTTGAACAATGATAAATTCTACACTGCACAAAACATTCTAACTTTCAACTATCAGACAACAACAGTTTAACTAGAACAAATGCATCAGAAACATTTAAATAACACAGAGTTCTAAAACAACAGTACACAATAGTTTAACGAAAGCAAAAGCTCTGAAAATGTTTAAACAACACACCCTGCAGGTTTACAATAGAGAACTAGACATAAAATAACTTCAACTAAAATGAAACATCCACAAATAAAATACTTATCTACTCTACAGTCCTGAGAGTGCCCATCTCTTGGGAGAAATTAGTCTCTAACTCAGATCACATTCAATCATTTCCACAGCAACATGGTAACTCTATTCAGATCTTTATACTTCAAAAGAAATTACTCAGAACAACACTATTTTCATTCATGGATAAAATTGCAGTACATAGCTCTGATTATTTTCAAAAACTAAGAGATTCATTTTCATCTATCCATAGTATGATATTTATATCCATGTTTTGAGCAACAAATTAAAACTAAACTACATTCGAACTCCTAAATTTTAGATGGCAGGAAAAAAGCCACTTGAAAAAGTCTTATAATTGAAAAAATAGAATCTTTTACTACTGATGTCTTTTAAAACATATAAAGGGCTCTGAGTGGAGCTATAATGTCTTTGGGTAACCAACAGAAATAATAGAACTTAAATAGAGCCCTCAATTAATGCACGCCTAAAATTTTGGGCGCCCTCAACTTCCAGCGCACTCGACCTCAGTTGCATGAAGTCCACTTCTTTTGTAGCCAATGCATTAACCTTGCACAATTACCCAACTCTACATGCCATTATATCAACATTTAAAAGCTAATTTCAATAAATTTAGGAAATAAAGATTTGTACAACACTCTATTAAAAATAGATAAATATTGCTTATAAAAACAAACAAATTGGCAAGGCTAGGGAATTGGGGCAATGCAAAAAGGGTTATTTGTTTCATCAAAGAAATGAGGTTGTTTATACCTCATCACCCTCCCCTTCCTAACCTTGAGCAGGTCCTCCTGCTCTATGATGCATCCTTTGTCTTTCTACCTCTCTTTTCCTATTCAATTCATCAAACTTTGAACTCAGATCATATATTTCATCTGCCTCCTTGTCAATATGGTCAAGGACCTTCAGAAGCCTTTGTGTAGTTTGGTTCTCAGTTTTCAGGTATATAAGTCTCTAGGATCTTGTTCTGTAACCACTAAGACTGCAGGGGGTGGCTGTAAAAGTAGTGGAGGCCTGTATCTCATCCCTATCCACTTAGTTTTTAGCTGCTGAAGAATCTCTGTCAATGCCTCAGCTCTTTTGTATGACCATCTGAGGTTAGTATGGGAAATCATCTCTCTCCTTTTTAAATACATAGGCAAGGGGGTATACCTTTCTTCACAGGCATTCGAAGCTCTGTCAATTAATTGTGGTCCATTAATCTTGAAATCTTCAAAGCAGATCCTAATACTTTCATTGTATTTCTCTTTCATATGTTCATAACCCTTAATTCTTCTGAATTGGGCTTTGAAAGCAAAAGGCTTCTGATTAGGGTATCTCATGTGTAGTCCCATAGTTCTCTCTGCATGAAGATATTCTCTAGTTCTTTCCTGCCACTGAATTTGATTTTGCATATTTGACAAGAATGCCCTTAATTGAACTTCCCCCACAAACAAATTGATGAAGAAATCATTATGCCTTTCGAGAAATAGATAATGAATGAAAAACTCACATAACAAATTTTCCTATATAGGAGATGCTTCTTTAAATGCTTCAAGGAACTGTTGGTCACTAGGATCATGTGGGAAATTGCAAGAGATTCACAGGAGCTTCCACCTTAATAGTTGCTCATTAAGGAACATAAAATACAATCTGGATGGTTTCCTACAGGCCAGTAATAACTCTCCAATTTGACATGCATCCATCTTAGCCTGATATAATCTATCATAAGATTCTTTCAACAACACTATTTCTTTCTTAAGTCTAGCATTTTCATCTCCAGATTGTCTTAGGAAATAGCATTGCTCCATCCACTTGGTCAACATGGGAGGAATGTGGATTTGAAACTATTCCATCTTAGTTGGTTCAGTTTGAACCTCCTTTGATTCCATAGTTGGCCTAACATTAATTTCCTGTAAATCTTGTTCTAGTTCAACAGTTCTACTCACAACTTTATTTAGTTCTAATTTTTGTTTTTTCCTGCTCCTCTGCAAATGTCTTCAGGCACTGTTCCAAGTTGAAGGTAAAATTCTTAATTTGTCTTATCTTTTTTAGATAGACTAGCCAGACAATGCTTATCCCTTTCTTCAACTTGTTGTAATTGGGATTGCAGTTCTCTAATTGTTTGATCCCTCTATTCTAGAAGCTCTATATGTTTCTCTATCTCCTGTTGTTGTTTGCTTAACTTTTCTTCATTCAATTGTATTTTATCTTTTAACTACATAATTTCTGCTTTTAATTCCTTTGTTTCTAGTGTCATATATTCACTTTTGTTGTCCTCTGCATCTGTAGAAAGGGGGGAAATAAAAACTTTTGTTTCACTACCAGACACATGTCCTTCATTAATTGCATCCAATGGACCTTGTCCTATGTCACCAACATTATTTAGAGGAGACAACTATCTTTCCTTAAGTACTATATCAATCTGAATGTCTACTGGCTGCTGTGATGAAGGAATTGTTTCAACAGCCTCATATTCTTGACCCTCCTCTTCTTCAATTAGGACATAATTGGGCATTTGTTCACTAGTTCCCTCTTGTCCTTTTTCTCCTATTTCTTTTTGGTCCTCTGTAGATGGGTCAATTTCTTGTCCAAATTCAGGGGGTTTATTGCTCTCCAAAGTTTGAGTTACATTTGCACATTTCTAAGATACAGTCTCATCTGGCTTGGTTACTTTCTCATAGGGTTTCCCTTCTTGTCTCTTTTTCTTGGGAACAGGGGGTAATTCACAAGCTATGGCATAGCTAGATTCAACAACTAGTCGTTTGCTCCTTCTTAGAGGAGGAGGTTTTTGCAGTTTCATTTTGGGCCTCTTCTCCTTTTTACGGGGCTGAATACATTCCTCCTATGAGTCTACTAAATCCACATTTTCTTGTTTTTCTGTGGTCTCAGGTACATTATGTGGTTTAGGGCTTTCTTCAAGGTCTAAGGGGTTTACTTGATTTTCTAGCACTTCACCACCAGGAGCTTGTCTATCACCTTGACGTACTAGGGAGAGTTCTCTCATATTTTGGGTTACCATACCAAACGACTCACCTTCCTCAACTTGTCTTGAGGGTTCAGGGTTTTCAAATTTCTACAGAAACTTCTATCAGTTTACATCTGGTTTTCTTTTCTTATGGAAATGATATTTTCAAATTAAATGAACAAGACCATGATGTTTCAAAGGCCCATACCCTATCTTGAATCACTCTATCATACTGAGAAGGGAATCATGGAGGAAGGTAGGAATGTTAACCCTTAATTTAGGGTTTTCTAAGCCATGGCGTAGATGAATGAGCAGCCGAAAGGGGGGACCAACCATAGTGGCACATTGCCCTTCATAGGTCAAGTACTTAATAATCCATGCAACTGTTGTTCACCATGGTTCTGCAATAGAAATTCTGTGAAATCCCTTGTTTTGCCCCTGAGTGTTTACAACTAGTAATGGGTGAGGTTTCCCTTCTCGTGCAAAAAGTTCTATCATTTTCTGATAGGAAATGTTTGTGGTTTCAAACAAATTAATACCTTCATTCCCTATACAAGATAATTTGGAGATAATTCGGGGACTTACCTTGAATTTCTTCCCGTGCACAATTGACTAGTTGTCTGTAAAGTTCTCAGCAAATTCCTTGACCAGCTACGCGTGGTGTCCCTTGAATTTCTTTATAAATTCCAGCCATCCTACCCTCTAAAATAGCTTTGAAATATTCCCCAATGCCAGTAATTTATCTGCTGAAGCTAGCTCAGACTTGTATTTAGCTCCTCCCATTTTATTTCTTACTGATAATACTACTCAATGACTACTAAAATATCGTGGCACCCAAAGTGATAAAATTGCTCAAGAAATTGACTGGGAAATTAAAGGAAATGCAGGTTTTGAGGCCACTTGTACTTCAGTAATGTTGATTCAGAGTACTTGGCTTTTCAACAGTTAATTATGACATTACATAGGATAGAGTGAATGAGCCGCCACTTTCTCTAGTGAAGAAACAGTTCACACATTTGCCCAATTTGGAAAAGAAAAGGGGTTCGTGTCAATTTATCTACTTTTATTCACAATAAATGATCTATTTAAAATAAAAGATGTACTTACCTTCCATTCCGTTATTGATTTGAAGGTTGCTTGTTTTTGCTGACTTAATAGCATCCTAGGTGGCGATACTATTTGATTTGAATGGAATGAATTTATTATGAAATGATGATGGGGTAGCTGAATTTATTATGACGAAAAGTTGCTATAATAACACTTATTTATTATGGTCAAGAATGACAAACTCATGATGGCTTTCGTGGTGGATTTCAGGGTGATAATGGTGTGCTTGCAGATAGTAGGAACATTTTCACATACAGAAATCACAAGTTCACAATGGTAGAGGAAGATATCAAAGGAATAGATATGCAAGATATGAACAAAATTCTGGAGCATTGTCGCAAGATGCAGCCGGGCTAAAGGAATGAAGTTCTAGAGTATCGCTAAAAGATGCAGCCGGAATGAAGGACCAAAGTTTCAGAGCATCGCTGAAAGATGCAACCGAAATGAAGGAACAAAGTTCTAGAGCATCATTGAAAGATGCACCCAAAATGCAGGAACAAAGTTCTGAAGCATCGCTAAAAGATGCAACTAGAATCCAGGAACAAAGTTCCAGAGCATCGCTGAAAGATGCAACCGAAATGTAGGAACAAAATTCTAGAGCATCGTTGAAAGATGTAGCTGGAATGCAAGAACAAAGTTCCAGACCATTGCTGAAAGATGCAGCTAGAATGCGGGAACAAAGTTCCGATGCATCATTGAAAGATGTAGCCGGAATGCAAGAACAAAGTTCCGGAGCATCACTGAAAGATGCAACCGGAATGCAGGAACAAAGTTCTGAAGCATCACTGAAAGATGCAACCGGAATGCAGGAACAAAGTTCTAGAGCATCACTGAAAGATGCAGCCCGAATGTGGGAACAAAGCAAGCGTATGGATCTATTTAGACAACAAGTTTTGGAGCATCACTGGGAAATGCGCTGGAATTTGCAATACTTCTTCAAAGAAGAAGCCCTACAAAACAATGATGAAATTTAGGCCAGTACAAAGATGAATATATGAATAATTGTTCCTAAATGCATATACACACACATGCAATTTATTTATTTTTATTTTATTTTATTTTTCAGTCCTTACCTACTCATATTGCTTCTGCCGAAGCAGAATCAACACATTGAGTTTCTCCGTGCATTTCTACCAGTCGAGTAAACTCCTCTTTGTTGACAGGTTTATGGTAGATCTTGATTCGATGTCCATTGACTAAGAGAGTTTAGGAATCACCATCAATGGGTTTGATTTGTACTGCTACATTGGGGAATACCTCAGAAATCTCGTATGGACCTAGCCAATGAGTTCTAAGTTTTCCTTTCTAGTCTTTGTATCAAGAATCAAACAGCAATTCCCAATCTCCCTTGTGAAATTCTCTTTCATTGATGTGTTTATCATGTCAGGCCTTTCGTTGTTGTTGAACTAGCTCAGTTTGATGAATAGCTTCTAAGTGGAGTTCATCTAGTTCACTAAGTTGTAGGACTCTCTCTACCTGAGCCCGATCAAGGTCTAAATCTAACTCCATTGTTGTTCTAAGAGTTTGGAGTTCAAATTCAATGGGCAAAAGAGGTTTCTTCCAAAAGACCAATTCGTAAGGAGTAAGACCAGTGGTGGATTTCCAAGTTGTGTTGTAAGCCCAAACAACTTCTATGTATAAGAATAAAATTGAGATCGAATGATAATCAAAACAATGAAATAATCAACAACTCAATCCTATAACATCAAGATAACGATCTAAGAAAATAACCAAATAATCAATGAATAATAACAAAAACAATGAAACCTTTCACCTAGATTGTATTGTTATCTTGGTCGAATGTAGATTGCTTCATAAATTGTGAAACCATGTTTGCAACAAGCGGATGTAGATTATGTTTGTGCTCAAAAGGTAGAAGTGTGCTCAACGATGCGATGTATGCTCTAAACGCTGCCAGAATGCCTGAGAATAAATGATCGAAGATGATTTGTTATGGAGACGAGGGGGGTTTATATAGATTTTAGACATGATCGATCAATGGATGAAATAAATCCATAGAATGGATGGTTGAGATAAATCAAATAACTCATGATGAATGTGCACACGACATGTATCGCTCCAAAAAGGTATTTTTATTAAGATAATTGCTTTTTGATAATAGAAATGGTAAAAATAGATTTGATTTCATAAATTAGAATGTTTTTTTCTAATTTATGAGTTGATGATAAAAATAAGATAAATTAAAGCTAATTAACTTAACTTTAAATTTCCTTTTTGAAGTTCTAAAAATAAGACTGATTGTGCACATGAGTTAACATGATTATTTTAGAGGAATTGGAAGATAATTGATATTAAATAAATAAATTTATTTAATTGATTGTGCATGATTGAAGAATAAATAAGATATGAAGATTAAAAATATTTTAAATAAATTAAACAAATAAATTCATTTAATTTATTTTGCATGATGAAGAATAAATAAAATATTTGATTTTAATTTATTTTTAGAAGAGAGTTAATTTAAATAAATTTGGATGATTTATTTGAATTTATAGGAATAATTGATTAATTAAATAATGAAAGTTATTTAATTATGGATAAGAGGGGATAAATGGTGAATTAATTAAATAATGAGATTTATTTAATTAATGTGGACTTGATTTAATTATATAATAAAAAATATTTAATTTGGATGGAATATAGAGGAATTTAATGAAATTAATTAAATAAAGAGGATTTATTTAAATAATGTTAAAAATATGTGATTTAGAGGAAATTGATTATTTTGATGAAATTAATTAAATAATCAAATTATTTAATTAACGTTGAATGCAGATGATTAGATAGATTTGATGAAATGCAAGAGATGTGATGGGTCATTTTTAGGTGTCTACATTTTGCCCCTCTTTGAGATGGTGTTGTGAAGTAACATCATTTCAAAAAAATTTAAAACATAGTGTTTGATTTGATAGAAGAAGATTGATTTAGATCATGTTTGGAAGAAAATGATTAGATTGGAGATGGTGATGCCCCAGTCACTCAATACGAGGGTGACAAGGAAAGATAAGATGAATGGTGATGATGATTATTCCAAAAATAAACAAGGTATTGCCCTTGTCAAGTTGTAAACCAATGATTAATTGATGATGATTGATATGGATAGTGTCTGGTTTCATAAATGAAACACCTCGTATAAGACGCCTGGTCTGGTTTCGAGAGTGTGATAATATGTATAAGACGATTGATATGATTGATTGATTGATGATAATGTTTGGTTTCATGAAATGAAACATGTCGTATAAGATGCCTGGTCTGGTTTCAACAATGCAACATCCTGTATAAGACAATTGACTGTTGATGATTGATTGATTAATTGATTTGGTTTATGACAAGATTAGGGTCAAGAACAAGGATATGATTGGATAATGTGGATAGATTGATTAGCTAGATTGGATAAGATGAACAATGATGATGGTGAGGGATGATGATGATGAGGATACCCCCTCGAGAAGAAAGTTAGGTTTAAAGAATACAAGTGTGCTCTTGAAATAAAAAGTCAGGAGATAGAGAGACATAGAGAAAGAATAGAAGAATTGATATCATAGACTAGAGAAATGATGATTGATCGATCTTCATGAAATCTATAGATTTTATTAGGATGTATGGATGAGATGGATGAGATGAAGTGTTTTGAGGATGTTTATGTGAAATGATGATATCTTATGTACCTGAGTACTGGATACTTCCTTCGTATTCTAGACTACCTACATACCCATATCCACAGGATCAAGGTACCTTAAGATTGAGATGAGATGATATGTAGTTCTAGATGTGTGATGAGATGGAGTGATGTTGCAATGGTTACATGAATATTTATAAAGAGCAATCCTTATTTTGATATAGCATGTGGATGTTATGTACGAGGGTATAGAAGACCAAGGTGATGATGTATCCAATGCATAGGATGTTGACTCTGCAAGCAAGCAGTTTGAACTTAGATCCCTTAGACATAATATAACCTTGTTGGATATGTGAATGAGCCATAGTCTTGAACATAAAATAAACTTCAATACATAAATGCAAGAAGAATATTAATATGTAAGATGCTAGGTTGTAACACACACACGAGATAGATATGATGCTAAGAAAGATAAAAGATCATTACTCAAACATGGCACACAAAAAACAATGACTATGCCCCCAATCCATACTACATCACAACATACCAAGATATAGATAAATCAAGGTAGTCTTGAATAGGTAATGGGAAAGGAACAAAAAGATAAACCAAAAAGTAAATTGATCGCAAAGTAAACATATAGCCAACATATTATCTTGCCAAAGAGGTTGCTTAGGATAGATCGGATTGGTTGGGTAGATTGGATAGATAACAACATTATTGTAGGAACGATATATCCGTTAAAGGGTGTTTATCTATTGATTGGATAATGTCTAGTTTTAGGAAATGGAACATGTCGTATAAGACGCCTAGTCTGGTTTCGACAATGGAACAACCTATATAAGACAATTGATTGATGTAGCAGATATCGGCAATTGATATGTAGGACAACATATGGCTCTGCAAGTAGGTGTTTTTGCTTCAGGTTGGTTAAGGACTTTTGCTTTGAAAGGATGCGTAGTTTGGTTTTTGCTCGAGTTAGTCAAGTTTGGGTGATAGAATGGATTTTGATAAATGGAAGATAACAAAGATGGAAGTGTTGATGGATTGGGATGGAGATGATGATTTATGATTGTTTTTGGGAATTTTCTAGATTTTTTGAATGTTTTTGGGATTTTCTGGAGTTTGAAATGTTTATGTTGACATGGGATTGTATTTGGATAGCCTTAGTACTAGATACCGATGACAAGGGAAAACCAAGTCTATATGCAAGGAGAAAGATGGGATGAGATAAGTGAACAAAAGTATGGGTGATAGAAAATGGGATGGAAGACTCATGATAGAAGGATGAACAAAAGAATAGGCCATAGTGGATGGGATGGATGAGGTGCTTAGGATGTGATCACCAAAGACTATGTTGCACAGGAATAACTTGCCCCATTCTAGGTATAATGCTTTAGTATTTTACATGAAAAAGCGTATGATGATAGGATTAATTGGATTGGTTGGAAATGATGAGGTATATCAAGAGATTGTTCAAAACATGTTTCAACTTTTGTGCCTCTATCTTTTTGTAGATCAAAAGGAGGAAAAAGGATGGATTTGGATTAAGGGGATAATTATGCAGATATAATGGATAAGGAAGATATGATAGGAAGGATAGGTAGAAGGAATGATATGATGGGTAGATGAGACAACATTCCCCCAAGTGTAAGGTACATAGACAATCAACCTACACATGATGCCTGTTTGCCAGGTTTTCATCATGGTACTTATCCAAGGTGCATGTTTGCCAAGTTTTCACCATTGGACGAAGGGATTTCTCTTTACTTTTTTTATTTTTATTTTTTATTTTGACTTTTGATTTGGACTATGAATTTTTTGGATGGGATGGAGGATAAGGACTCAAACGTATGTTTCCAATAGCAAGGTAGTATCTTACCACTATAATACATGTTTGCAGATGGACATGTGTATATCAGGTAGCATTATGCGCACGGATGTTGGTAGATATGGGAAGATGGAAATGGAATGGATGGTGGATTATGATATGGATGATGGATGGAGATGGAAGGATAAATGGATGATGGAGCAAAAGCATAGACCATAGAGGTATGATGGGGAAAATATGAAGGATAATGGATATAAGATGGGGGATTGGAAGTATGCGGAAATGGCATGGAATGGCGGGGAACCAAGACCAATGGTTGCACACATCATGATATATTTTGAAGCCTTTGACTAAGATTTGGAGTGGAGAGCAATGGGATTCGGGATAGAGGATTTGGGAATCATTGATTTAGGAGTTTAGGAACCCAAATGGACTTGGGATTTGCAAGATTTTTTAATGGGGAACGAGATTTTTAGAATTTGGGGATAGATTGAGATATGGATGCTTCTTTTGACTTAATAGCTTGTTGCTTGGGGATCCACACCATTTTCATTTTTGCTTTGAGGTGTGTGGGTGTATGCAACTTTTGAGATGGATTTGAGATAATTGCTTGTTGCTTGGAGACCCACAACATTTTCATTTGTGCTTTGAGGTGTGTGGGTGTATGAAACTTTTGAGATGGATTTGAGGTAAATGCTTGTTGCTTGGGGACCCACACCGTTTTCATTTGTGCTTTGAGGTGTGTGGGTGTATGCAGCTTTTGAGATGGATTTGGTTTTGATTTTGTGTATTGATGCCCTATGGCATGATATTCTTGAGGCTTTTGTAGATATTTTGCTATATATGTGGTAGCATCCAAACTTTTATTTTTGAATCTCATGGGATTAGGAAGAGAAGATTCATGTTTGTTTGATGTGTGCATTTGTTGGCCATGATTAGGAATGATAGGGGATGTATGGATGGAGGGATTAAAAGTGGATTTGTGGATAAATGGATAAGGGGCTTGGATTATAGGGATATTAGGTTTTGAGATAAATGGAGGTAGATTGGATGGAGGGAGATGTATAGTCGCATGTTTTTGCGAATGGTATGACAATGGAGGAGGGATGGTGACATATGAGTGAGAGGTGCGATAAGGTGCACCCGAATATGGAGTGAAAGAATTAGCTTGTTGCAGCGTGGAGGTGGTACCAACATCTTGGGATTGTTTTGCTTTTGATGAAAAACCAAGGCCATGTGCTCTTGGATGGATTGCAACATGAATGGGCTCTAAGATGCCTTGTTCGTGAAGGCTTAAACCTTTGCCTTGATATTTCATGTTTTGGAACATATGGTATGCAATGGGATGTTAGTTTTGGAAACAAGACACGAGTCCATTATGAGATGGAAAAGGTGAGGTGGTAGATAATGGTTGTTGCTCTCTTAAGGAGGAACATTCATGGATGAAGGTGGTAAGACCAAGAAGACTAGATGATGGTTTTTGAATGGGATCGATGGTGGATGGTGGAGGATCAACATGAGATAATGTAGGATCATGCGATGGATGACATGGGATGCTTGGATCTTGACTAACATTATTCTCAGTAGGAGATGAAGGGATAGGATCCAAGTGCCTTGTTTGATTATCTATGTGTTCTTGGGGATAAAGTGTCTCATCTTGGGAAGAGGGTGTTATGGATGGATGGATAAAAGTAGTATGGATAACTTGATTATGGATGGTTGTGAGATCATGGATAGGTAGTGTGACAATCTCTTGACCATGGAATGCATAAAGTAGGCTTAGAGGATCATCATGGTTCTCTTGATCATAGATAGGATCTTGATAATAGATGGGATCTTGATCATAGATGGGATCTTGATCATAGATAGGATTAAGTGTGCTATGGATGGGATCAATTTTCTCATGTATAGGTTCTTCATCAAAGATAATATCTTGATCATTAAAAAGATATAGGTTATGGATGGGATGGATGGAGGTGCTTTGACCTTGATTTAGATAAAGGGTTGATGTTTCCACATGCTTTAGATTATACTCTTGACATAGCTCTTGATTTTATTGAATGGAAGTGGAAGTGATAGACTCTTGAATAGGCTTGATAGGCTCTTGATAGTCAACAACATGGAGGTATAATGGATCTAAACTTGGACTCATGTTGGAAGACTCTTCAGTAGGATTGACAAGTTTTAGACTATATGATGTATTTGGAGGACTAGACATGTTGTTTGAAGGCTCTAGGATAAGCTTGATAGGCTCTTGGATAAGTGTTTGATGACATGGAGATGGTTGATTCCATGCTAATAGACATTGAATCACATCCTTCATGAGTATATGGGTGGATGAGCAATATAATGGATGGATGATAATGGTGGATGGTGTTGTAGGCTTAGGATTAGGATTAGGCTCTTGTATTGGTATATGACTGGATGATAATGGAGGGCACACATAGGATGCATAAACTAGAGTGGTGCTCCCCTTGTAAAAGGTATCACAAGGACTTAATGACACGTGATTTTGGTGTAAAGGACGACTTGCATGTTCTTGTTGTAAAGGAACTTGATAGCCTTGTAAATGGGTTTGACAATGAGTTGAAATCTTAGAATGATTTGTGTTTGGGATCTTGTGTTTCCTAAATGTTTTTGGGATTTTGGGATTTTGAAGTTTATGATGTTTTGGATTTTGGAATGGTTTGATGTTTTTGGATTTTTGTATGGGTTTGATGATGATTTGAAATGTTGATTGAGGAGTTGGATGATCATGGGGTGGATCTTGTTGAGATTTATAAACCTCCATGGGATTAAGGAGAGGTGCAAGTGGTTTATCTTCCATGAGTTTTTGTTAGGTATACCCTCTTGTGAAGATGATTTGAGGAATGGTGTAGATATGGTAGACATTGTTTGGATGGGGTTTACTTGAGGTCTACCCATAGCATTAATAGCCTCATGGATGGGATCTTTCTCCTTAAGAGTAGATGTATCAAAATCTCTAGGTAATTTGGCTCTCTTTTGAGCAAGTGAGAGTAATGATCGGGATTTTTGGTTAATAGTTTGTCTATAGTAGCCATAGTTTTGGGATTTTGCATGGTTTCCGTAAGATTTTGGTCCTCTTCTTGAGATGATTGACCTCCTTGAAAGTTTCACTCTTCTTGAGAGGTTCCTTTATCTAAGGTATAACCATATATAATCATATCGAGATAGTGCATTCCCGTGGGACCATGTGGGGATTCTAAAGAGGTATTACCCTCTTGAGGCCTACTTTTGCTGTTATTTTGAATTTAAAATTGGGGATTATGAAATGGGATGTTTTGATGATCTTGTTGAGGGGGATTAGGGTTTTGATATTGTTGTGGAGGAATGAGGTATGTGTTTTGATTTTGTGGTGGTTGAGGTGGAGGAAGATTTGTGGTGTTTAGATATTGAGAGTATTGGTGTGGAAAGTATTTATGTTGTTGTTGGGATTGAATGTGTTGATGTTGGATATATTGATGTTGTTGTTGGGGTTGAATGTGTTGATGTTGATATTGGTTAATATTGGAAGAAGTGGGATAGGTTGATGTAGAATTGACATCATATGTGGGTAGGCTAGATTGGTATGATGATGGAGGTGACACATGGGATTGAGGTGGCATTGGTTGATAATGAATGGATAGAGGATGATGTGCTTGTTGGGCTTGTGATTGAAAAATGGATATGATGTGTTGGGTTGGTCTATGAGGTGTTGTATTTGAGGTGATTGGCTTTGTTGAAGTTGAGTTTGTTGGATGAAGGTTTGTAGTCGTTGAATGATTTGTTGGTATAGGGGTTGTGGTTCTTGGTAAAGTGCTTGGAGAAGGTCTTGGAATTGCATTACTATGTCTTCTAATGTTGGCATGGAGTTACAAAGGTTTAAGGATTAAGACCCTCTTGGAAAGTGCTTGACTAGGATTATGATTTTGATAGATTTTGATTGGTTTTTGATTGGATTTGTGTTGACAAGAGAACACACATCAAACAAAGTGGCAAAAAGGACTGACACAACAGATGGTGTATGTTCAATGCTCACGAAAAAGCTCAATCTTTCCACGGGTAGTAGACAATTACAAACAATTCAAGCACTTTTTATCCCTAGAGACATGGTTTCATTGCAGTAGATCAGCTGACAACTTAATTCTTCATTGACCAAATGTCATTCCATATAGGTATCATACATTTGTATCTTTGTGAGAGATGATAGGTAGGGATATCTCACCCTCCCCCTGGAAAGCTCGAGTAGGTCACAAGAGCTTTATGGCCAAGGGAATACTATCTCTTCTCAAGGGAGTCAATGGTGAGTAATCTTGAGGGTTTATACTGTTTTCCCTTGCACTGATGATTACCGCAATGTTCGGAGGTGAAACGGGTAGTCACTATCTAGATGGTTCTTAGTATCTTTGAGGGACCAATGCCTTACGAGCATGTGACAAGCTACTAAAATCTTTGACCAATTCACTAAGAGTATCAAACACTTCACACAATGTGAAAATTGTTTTCACAAAGTGCTAGTACACCTCTTTTCGATTTGGCACCACAAGGTAAGGCTGACGTCGGTTAGGACTTGGCTTTCGCCTTATCCCTCTTATATATCAATTCAAAGGAAAACTTTGCTTAGGGTCATCCCTTTTGGATGAAGCACAATCCAAAATTAGGCCCTTCTAAAGGAATAACTAAAAAGTGAGTTCAAGCACGTCAAACAAAGGTTCAATTGTCCTGTTATAAGAAAAATAAGGTGCAACTAGATTAGGCACACACACGATTGTAGTTGTCAATTGTCCCTTATGAAATTGAAGTGTTTGGCATTCATGTCCATTGTCCCTTAGAAAATTGAAGTGTTTTTGCATTCATATCCATTATCCCTTAAGAAAGCAATATGTTCCTAAGACTTAGATTGCAAAAGATGATTGTTCAATTGTCCCTTAAGAAAGCAATTTGTTTCTAAGACTTAGTGTGATAGATTTTGTAATTTCTTCAAAACTCGTCCTGCATGAACATGTTAGGAAAACCTATTTTCTCTATTTGAGTATTAAGAAGATGCAAAAAGTTGATTAGTTCCACACAAACTCAATTGTTAGCAAAAATAAATCAATTTGACCAAAAGTGATTTATTGTGTTACCAAAGGCGACTTACTGTACTATCGAAAGTGCTTGACTGTGCTACTGAAGGCGTGCTGATTTTGACCAAAGGCGCTGGACTGTGATACCAGAGGCACAGAACTGTTATACCAAAGGTACGAAACTGTCATACCAAAGGCGTGGAGCTATTATACCAAAGGTGTAGAACTGTCATACCAAAGGCATGAAACTGTTATAGCAAAAGCGCTTTGTAATAACAGGCCTACAAAAAAATATTTTCTCAAGAAAGCTATATTGAAGGATGATTGAATGATTGAGCGATGATCCAGGATGTTGATAAGTGATAAGACATTGCAACAAGTGATATTAGTTCCAACGAAATCAACAAGATGTTAGAAATCAAGTCAAAACCCTAACAAGAAGTCATAAACCCTAGAAAACCAAAGTGAAATCTAAAAAATTGGTGACAATTATGATGAGATACAAAAGAGTAAATATCACCAGTGGATTCCTTATGATTTTCTATGCAATTTTTTAAAAAATCATCAAATTTTGTTAAGATTTTAGAAAGTTATGAGGTTTTGAAGTTTGTAGGTCTGTCATCTAAACCAAAAGCACTTCACTGCTAACCAAAGGCGCTGGACTGTCATACCAAAGGTGCAGAACTGTCATACCAAAGGTGCGGAACTGTCATACCAAAGGCGAGTTACTGTGATACCAAAGGCACTTTGATATCACCTGAAGGCGCTTTGATATCACCTGAAGGCGCTTTGATGTAGTACCGGAGGTGCTTTACTGTGATGTAGAAGCACTTTGCTGTGTTTGGTTGCGTTGTTCCGTACTATAATTAAAAAATCAAATTTTCTAAAGAAAACAAGTGATTAGTGGGTCCCACTGGGCGTACCAAAATGTGTATAGGAATAAAATTGAGATCGAATGATAATCAAAACAATGAAATAAATAATAACTCAATCCTATAACATCAAGATAACGATCTAAGTAAATAACCAAATAATCAATGAATAATAACAAAAACAATGAAAGCTTTCACCTAGATTGTATTGTTATCTTGGTCGAATGTGGATTGCTTCATAAATTGTGAAACCATGTTTGCAACAAGTGGATGTAGATTGTGTTTGTGCTCAAAAGGTAGAAGTGTGCTCAACGATGGGATGTATGCTCCAAGTGCTGCCAGAATTCTTGAGAATAAATGATCGAAGAGGATTTGTTATGGAGATGAGGGGGGTTTATATAGATTTTAGACATGACCGATCAATGGATGAAATAAATCCATAGAATGGATGGTTGAGATAAATCAAATAACTCATGATGAATGTGCACACGACATGTGTCACTCCAAAAATGTATTTTTATTAAGATAATTACTTTTGATAATAGACATGGTAAAAATAGATTTGATTTCATAAATTAGAATTTTTTTTCTAATTTATGAGTTGATGACAAAAATAAGATAAATTAAAGCCAATTAACTTAACTTTAGATTTCTTTTTTGAAGTTCTAAAAATAAGACTGATTGTGCACGAGTTAACATGATATTTTTAGAGGAATTGGAAGATAATTGATATTAAATAAATAAATTTATTTAATTGATTGTGCATGACTGAAGAATAGATAAGGTATGAAGATTAAAAGATTTAAATAAATTAAACAAATAAATTCATTTAATTTATTTTGCATGATGAAGAATAAATAAAATATTTGATTTTATTTTATTTTTAGGAGAGTTTTTTTTTTTGGTTTGTAAAATATAGTTTATATTATATATTGAAAATTCTGAGAACAAGGCAGGTGTCCTTACCCAGTTTGCCTGCATATATTATAGGTATATTTTCTGTTTCTTTATACAAAGGCCCTAATGGGCAATGTTGCAAAATGGATCCAAAAGGCAAGATCCAACCTCAAAAACACTACATTATATGTCTATTATAAACTGAGAGAGATTAAAGCCATATATACTTATCGAGGAAATCCTGTTGATCTTGACACTACCAGTCTAGACAAAGAAACCAAGAGACAGAGATCACATAAAACCCAAGCCAGAAGCCATGTCTTGCAACTCCCTAACCCAACGAAAATCACCCGAAGCCTCCACCATTCCCAACAGCTTCCTTAGGATTAGGGTTGCTTTTGCAGCCGAATCCCTGTGTTACAATAGAGTAAATCCCTTCAGATCCAATAGGAAGGGAAAAATATTACCCACCACATTTGGGTCATTCATCATAGGGATGTCCTTGGGGCAAGGGGACCCGACACCAGCAACCAATGCATTGAGAAATTCTCTAGTCCAACAATGAACTTGGGCTTAAACATCTTAATCATTAGGTCCTTTGCCTCCCTTTTGGCCAAACCTGCATCCAAGATCACTGCTAGAAAGCGAGAAGAGACACTAGTGTCAACCCTGAAAAACTTGCCTGCATCCAGAAAGTTTTTGCCAAGAATAATCTTAATCGCCGCCAACAAAAGATCATCATGGATTCGCAGAATCCGCTTCAACCGCTGGTCGGTTACAGGACCTTTAAACGCCATTTGTCTCACTGAACTATCCAACAGGATCGGCGTATCAATTCCTAAGTTGACCATTCCTTCTATAGAAATCCTTGCAATAAACCTTGAATCGCCTGCCATCAGAAACTAGAGGAGAAGAAAGTTGCAAATTATGACTTCTCCACTATTATTTGATGGCAAAAATAGAAACAAACCCATCTTAAATCTAGAAACAACATCGGCATGAGATACAGACACCATCATTCAGAGACGAGCTCGAGCGAAGAGTTAAGAAATGATGTCTCTTAACCCTTCGAACCTATAGTGTGAATACTTTGTAATAATGAGAGTGAAACACGAGGAAAACAGTGAAACTGCCAACCTGTTAGCTGGCGACGACACGACTCTTCCATTTCTGTGGGAAGGGTGCCCACCCAACCCCCTGGTATTTTGAGAAGAGAGTTAATTTAAATAAATTTGGATGATTTATTTAAATTTAGAGGAATAATTGATTAATTAAATAATGAAAATTATTTAATTATGGATAAGAGGGAATAAAT
This sequence comes from Cunninghamia lanceolata, assembly GCA_027924645.1. Taxonomy (NCBI): domain Eukaryota; kingdom Viridiplantae; phylum Streptophyta; class Pinopsida; order Cupressales; family Cupressaceae; genus Cunninghamia; species Cunninghamia lanceolata. Next base: position 900,618 of record BSBN01000626.1, on the reverse strand, counting down.
GATGAATTAATTAAATAATGGGATTTATTTAATTAATGTGGACTTGAAATTTGAAAAGGATAATGATTTAATTAAATAATAAAAATTATTTAATTTGGATGAAATATAGAGGAATTTAATGAAATTAATTAAATAAAGAGGATTTATTTAATTAATGTTGAAAATATGTGATTTAGAGGAAATTGATGATTTTGATGAAATTAATTAAATAATCAAATTATTTAATTAACGTTGAATGCAAGTGATTAGATAGATTTGATGAAATGCAAGTGATGTGATGGGTCATTTTTAGGTGTCTACAGCTTCAGGCAATTTCCTGGCTCAATCCTTTCTACCTGATGAAACTATTTTTGTTAGGATTTTTTCGAGCTCCCTATTAGTGACTTCTACTTGACCATTTGCTTGTGGGTGATAGGGTGACGACATCTTATGGCTTGCCTAGAAATGATTAGTGAAAGCTAATAAAACCTTGGACATAAATTGAGGTCCTTGGTCTGTGATAATTGACCTAGGGGCTCCAAATCTGAGAAAAATTTTGTTATACAAAAAGTCTACAACCTGTTCGTCTCTAGCAACTTTTAGGGCTTGGACTTCCGCCCATTTGGTAAGATAGTCCATGTAGACCAGAATATATTATTTTCCTTGTGAAGGAGGATCTATAGGACCGATAAAATCTAATCCCCACTTTTCAAATGGTTCAAAAACTACCTATGGTTGTAGAGGCATTTCGTTGGATGTCGTAGGTCTTCCCACTCGTTGGCATTCATCACAACGGTGAACGTAGCTCTTCACATCCTTGTGCATAGAGGGCCAATAGTATCTCGCACCTAAGATTTTATGGGAAGTTCTCTTGGAAGAGTAGTGTCCGCTAGATGGGTCGTCATGGCAAGCTTTGAGGATGTTGTATGTTTCATCTAGCCTGACACAATGTCACAGGACCAAGTTAGGCCCATATCAGAATAACATGCCATTAATCCATTTGAAGTGAGCACTTTCCCGAATGAGGCGCTTCTTTTGTTTTGATGTAAAGTCCAGAGGAAGCTCAGCAGTGGCTGAGTAATTAGTAATGTCTGCGAACTAGGGTGTTTTAATGGAGATAGCTAATAAATTTTCATCAGGAAATTCATCCTGCACAGGGATACAATATCCATTATCTTATTTTATCTGGGATAGAAAATCTACAACTACATTGAATTTCCCAGGTTTATCCATTGTGGTCACGTTAAATTCTTGGAGCAGTAATAACCATCTGATTATTCTTCCATTCACTGAGGGTTTGTTCATCAGGTATCTGATAGATGAATGGTCTATGAACACAGTCACTTTGTATCTTGTAATGTAATGCTGGAATTTGTTTATTGCATGAACTATTGCTAGAAATTGTTTCTCTGTGGTGGTGTAATTCCGTTCAGTGGGGCTAAAGTTTTTACTGATGAAATATATAACATATTTTCCTCCGTTCTCATCTTCTTAACCTAACACTACTCCAATAGCATCATTGGAAGCATCAACATAAATATGGAAGGGAAGTTTCCAGTTAGGTCCCCGTAGGACTAGAGCTGAGACAAGATTTCCTTTAATAATGTCAAAAGATTTTTGACATTCTTCTATCCAGACAAAATCCATGTCTTTCTGCAGAAGAGAAAACATGGGAGCTGCAATCTTACTGAAGTTGTCTATGAACCTCCGGTAATAACCAACATGTCCTAAGAAACTTCTAACATCGGTTTGATTCTTTGGGGTTTCCAGTTGTTGTATTACTTCAATCTTCTTAGGGTCAACCTTTATCCCTTCAGCTGAGATAAGATGTCCCAGCACTATACCTTGTTATACCATTATTAGACACTTCTCATGGCTTAGAGACAGTTGATGATCTTCACATTGTTGCAATACTCTCTCCAAATTTTTGAGGCCTTCATCAAAAGTGGAACTATAGACTGTGAAGTCATCCATATAGACTTCTACACAATCGTTGACAAGTTCAGCAAAGATAGCCAGAATGGCTCTTTGGAATGTGGCAGGAGCATTATAGAGCCCAAAGGGAAGAACCCGATATACGAATGTTCCCCAAGGACAGGTGAAAGTAGTTTTGTCTTGGTCCTTCGCTACCACTTGTATTTGGTTATATCCACTAAACCCATCCAAAAATGAAAAATACTTCCTTCCTACTAGATTATCCAAAACTTGATCTATAAAGGGTAGTGGAAAATAATCTCTGTATGTTGCTTTGCTTTAAGCTCTCGATAGTCAACACACACTCTCCATTTCTTGTTTTTCTTTGGCACTACTACCAAAGGTGAAACCCATTTGCTATCCAAGATAGGATAGATAAATCCTACTTGTAAAAGTTTCTCAAATTCAATTTTGACAATATCTTTGAGAGCAGGATTGAGTCTTCATTGTGGTTGTCAGACCAGTCTAACATCTTTGGTATAGATGTGATGGGTACAAACACTTGGGTGAATTCCTCTCATGTCTATATGGTCCCAAGCAAAAGCTTTGGACCTATTCATCAAAACATCAAATAATTTGAGCTCATCAAATTCTATCAACCTGCTATTGATATTTAAAGTCTTTCCCGGTAATAACATGATAGTCTTGGTTCTAGGGTAATTGGAGGTGACAGTGTGAACTTCCTTTGTTAAAGTGTTGAGAGGATAGCTATGTGGTATAGTTCTATGGAGTCTGGCAATATCTTCAAAGAGGTGATCTATTTTCAAAATGATATTTGCTAGGGGACAAGGTCAAGTTTTGAAGTTGGTATAATCATGTTCTTTGTCGTCAAGGTGGATTGGATGTCCCAAAATTTCTTCCACCTCTAAAATCTCTTCATCGCCTGAGTCCAAGGAAAGATCTTGGATGTTTTCTAATTCCTCTTCCAATTCTTCACCATGTTGTTTAATAACTACCATAGCAAGTGAAGCTAGATTCTCTTGTTTGTCAGATTTGTCTAATTCATCAACCCAGACTTGGTTATGTTCTGCAGGTTGAGCGGGGGGATATAGACTTAAATGTTTTCTATTGGAACCATGTGAAATGATCATTCCTCCTACTCTACAATCAATCTTGGCTGTAACTGTAGCTAACCATGGCCTACCCAGTATTACCGGGTAACTGTCTTTGGGTGTGAGGGACTGGAGGATTTGGAAGCTTACTGGATATTCCCAATCGTCAACCTTGATAGAGACATTTTCTAAGACACCTTTGGGAATGGCTATGGCCTGATTTGCTATTTGTAATATGGTAGCTGTGGGGTGTAAATCAGTGAGTCCAAGTTTTTCCATAACATCCACTGTGATAACATTAATGGCTTCTCCCAAGTCCACCAATGCATTAGCTATTGCTACCTCATTAAGTGGACTACCTAGGTCACCATATTTTGGGGTCAAGGTTTTTCCAGCGAGAAGGTCAGGTAGATATCCATTGATGTGCATCGTATTAATCTGTTTCAGTTTCCTTCCAGGTGTTTTAATGCACAACTGTTTAACTAACTGGTTCAGTTTAGGAATTTCTTTAAGCACTTGTAACAAGGGAATCTCGATATGGAGTTGTTTAATTTATTGCATTAGAGCAGTTTCATTAGACAATGGTACTTTTGGTGGGTTCCTATAAACATTTACTTTGAGACGTTCCAGAAAACGTGCCTGGGTTTTCTTTCTTAATATAGGATCTTTTTTTCCGGAGTAGTTAATGATTGCTTGGCAACTTCTTCTTGAGACGGTTCTAGGGTAGGTGGTGAAGTTGCTCGAGATTGTGCTAGGGATAATTCCTCCTAATTTTTCTTAGGGTCGCACTCTATAGGTACAAGAAGAGTCTCTAGTTCTATGTTAAGTTCCTCGTCTGGTTCTTCTATAACTTCAACAATGGTAGGTTGATTAAGTGTTTTTCTTGACCTCAATTGAAGGTTTCCATAATAGATAGCATTGACCCATGCCATGTTATCCTGATCAATAGCATATACTGGGGCATTTTGATGTGTGTTCTTGGGATTAGGAACAAGTTGTGCCAATAATGGTGGTTGATTAACTTGTTCATTCTATTGAGGGTTTTGACGAGCCGTTAGAAGGTTCTAATGCAGATTTGGCATTCGTCTTGGACCATTATAAAATTGGTTTAATGGTTGGTTCCACTGTGGAGGTTGATTATGAGGGTAACATTGCTGATTTGGCCATTGGGGATTTCCCCAAGCTTGGTTCATCCATTCAAGTGGTCCCCAAGGTGGGTAAGATCCCCAACCAGGTGGTGCTGAAGGCCATGGAGCTGTCCATTGTGTATTGTTCCAAGTGTTTGGAGGTCACCATGTATGGTTGGAGTTTTGACCATAGGAGAAATTTCCTCCAAGTCTCTGACCTACGAAATTGATTTCCTCCTTAGTGTGAGACATCCATTTTTTAGAATTCTTGATTGCATTCAGGATCTCACTTTGATCAATGGCATGACTCTTTTCATAGATTTGGCAATTATCAACCTTATCCAAAGGACATTCTCTTAACAGATGCTTGTTTCGACACCTAGGGCAATAGATGGATAAAGTCTTAGGATTACGTGTTTTAGCCTATATTCCATCCAAAGTGGTGTTCAACTAAACAAGAATGCCAGTCTTCAGATTTGCTATTTCCTCTCGCAGTTTACCTATTTCATTTGAGCTCCTTAAAAGGCTAGATTTTTAGATACCTCCTCAAGTACGGGAAAATTCTGGCATAACTCAGAGATATCATCGAGTTCAAGTTGGGACACATCTCCCTTTCCATTTAAATATAAACTCCTCCTAGCATCTTCATCAAGTCCTTTAAGAAATACAGTCTTTAGAATTTCTGGACTTATGGCTTCTTCACCACATCGTTTGGTTAGAAAGATAAACCTATCAAGGTAATCTTCCAGGCTCTCATCTTCTTTTTGTCTTAGTTTGAACAATTCCTCTTTCCTATCGCTAACTCTGTAATAACTCTGGTATTTGTCTAAAAAGACAATTTCCATTTCATCCCATGTAGTTATGGATCCAAAAACTAGTCCCATGAACCAACGCATTGCATCGTCTCTTAGAGTGGAGGGAAAAATTTTAAGTTTCTGGTTATAATTCTTGTAGTCATATGTTTGACACAAGACTTTGAACTTGAAGAGGAACTGCTTAGGATCTTCAGAAGAAAGTCCCCTGAAAGTTAGCAAGATGGATGGTGAAATGTTTTTCATTGGTGCATCATCATCTTCATTGAGGGCAATAGGGTAGGTAAAGGTTCGTGTTGTCGGTCTTCTTGGGATATCATCATTATGGAGATTATTAGCCATAATGTCAAAAGGAATGTTTTCTTCCTTAGAGACTAGGTTGGTTGGCTGAATAACTATCTCCTCAAAGATTAGGTCAGCTGGTAAAACTTCTGGGGTATTTTGGGAGGTCTCAGGTTGATCCTGCTTGATCAATTCATAACTTAGTTCTGTAGCTGAGACTTCTTCCTCCCTATTTATGGTTGGAATTACTATTGGGGTGTTTTTGGTATTAATCTTTTGTGTGGGCCTCATTTCCTGACCATGCAGAAGAGAGGTTTGGTGACAATTTTTGGGTGTTTACTACAAGAGGTTTCCAAGCATTTCCCTAATAACACTTAGAAAAGAATCACGTGTCCCTGGCAACGGTGCTAAAAAGTGACAAGTTGTCATGAGGTCCTAACACTTTAGTTGAAAAATATTAGTTTATCGACCAGGGTAGTGTCCGAGGCTGTATGTAATAGGGAGTTTGGATATCTCATTGAGAAACAATTTTCTATTTCCTTTAAAAGATTTGAACAACATATGAAACTACAAAGCAGTTATATCCTACTACAGAAAGCATTTGAACTCTATACTAAAAAGCATGTAAACTCTATACTAGAAAGCATATAAAACTCTACACTAGAAAGCATATAAAACTCTACACTAGAAATCATATAAAACTCTACACTAGGAATTCATAAATGCAACTTTACTTTGATTTTGAACAATGATAAATTCTATAGTGCACAAAAAATTCTAACTTTCGACTATCAAACAACAATAGTTTAACTAGAACAAATGAGCCAGAAACATTTAAACAACACAGAGTTCTAAAACAGCAGTACACAACAATTTAACGAAAGCAGAAGCTCCGGAAACATTTAAACAACACACCCTGTAGGTTTACAACAGAGAACTAAACATAAAATAGCTTCATCTGAAATGAAACATCCATAGAAATAAAATACTTATCTACTTTACAGTCAAGAGAGTGGCCAACTCTTGGGAGAAATTCGTCTCTAACTCATATCACATTCAATCATTTCCACAGCAACATGGTAACTCTATTTAGATCTTTATATTTCAAAAGAAATTACTCAGAACAACACTATTTTCATTCATGGAGAAAATTGCAGTACATAGCTCTAATTATTTTCAAAAACTAAGAGATTTATTTTCATCTATCCATAGTATGATATTTATATCCATATTTTGAGCAACAAATTAAAATTGAACTACATTCGAACTCCTAAATTTCAGATGGCGAGAAAAATGCCACTTGAAAAAGTCTTATAACTGAAAAATATATATATATATATATTTTACTAATGATGTCTTTTAAAACATATAAAGGGCTTCGAGTGGAGCCATAATGTCTTTGGGTAACCAACAGAAAGAACAGAACTTAAACAGAGCCTTCAATTAATGCACGCCTAAAATTTCTGGTGCCCTCAACTTCCAACGCACTCGACCTCAGTTGCATGAAGTCCACTTCTTTTGTAGGCAATGCATTAGCCCTACATAATTACCCAACTCTATATGCCATTATATCAACATTTAAAAGCTAATTTCAATCAATTTAGGAAATAAAGATTTGTACAACATTCTATTAAAAATAGATAAATATTGCTTATAAAAATAAACAAATTGGCAAGGCTAGGGAATTGGGCAATGCAAAAAGGTTATTTGTTTCATCAAAAAATGAGGTTGTTTATACCTCATCAGTTAGGTGGACTCCATCCCAAAATTTGTCAATCTAATCCTCTAATTTGTCGATGTATAGCCCAAACAGGGTAGGAGATAGTGGGCATCTTTGTTTGACCCCAATGTCACTCCCAAAGCATTCTGAGAATCCTTGCTTGGTTCTAATCTTGGCCTGAACTTAATCGTATAACCTATGGACAACAACCTTATACATTTCTAGAATCCCTAATTCTTCCATTTTACTCCATAATTTGCTTCTAGGAATGGTGTCAAACGCTTTCTTGAAGTTCATGAAGCAATAGAAAACCTCTTCTCCCTATATATCCCAAACCTTCTCAATCAAGTGTCTGAGGGTAATGCAGTGGTCAATTGTAGAGTGTTTGAGCCTAAAACCAACTTGTCCTTTCACTCTCTTTCCCTCCTTTTCTGCCCAAAAACTTATCTGATGCTCTATCATGCTCCGAAAGAGATTTCTGAAAAGAGGATTGATTATTATAGTGTGGTAGTTTGAAGGGTTGTTGACATCCCCACTTTTAAGCAAAGGAATAATGACACTAGTTGTCCAATTTTTCAGAAAACCTTTTTGAATGACCCCATTAAATATTCTTTTGATGTGTGGTGTGAGGAGTTCCATGCCCCATTTTATGTATTCTACTTGTAGACCATCTATGTCCTACACTTTACCCATAGCAAGCTTTGTAATTCCTTCCTTGATGTCTTTCATGGAGACGAGTTTGGCCATTGAATTGATTACTGGGGGGACATCTTTATTTTGATCCCTCCCATTTAGCAGCTTTGCATAATCTAGCCATTAGAGGTTCGTGATATTGTTCTCTGAAGATGCATTTTTTTGTTGTAATTCTTTCCAGAAGCCCCTCGGATTGTGCTTCCCAAGAAAAATAAGATCTTTCCACCTTGTTTGCATGTAGTCTTCTTTTTTCAATCTCACTAGCATTTCATATTCCTTCTTGTTTCCCTAGATTTTCAGCGTTTGCTTTGCTACCTTGCAGTCTTCATCATACCACATATTTGCTAGAAAGCTATTTTTGTTGCCTCTCTTAGGCCTGGATCTTTTGCACACACTAAGAGCCTTGTGGATTATTGATGTCAACTCCTTGCTACCTATCTTTCTCTTATTTATATCAGCCAACCCAATGTCTCTTATTTCTTGCAATTGTCTTTCTAGCATTATCTGAAAATTGTCTTGATTTTCAAGTGTCAAAAGGATTGTGCCTGAGGTGTCACCTTCTTTTGGTTTTGTTGCAATCATCTTTATGTTGAATGCCTTGACACATACTAATCTTTACATATAGAGGATTGTGATTAGATTTCATTTCTATAGGATATTCCTTCACTACCACCTCAATTAACCTTGGCATAAGCTTTTGGGAACAAATAAAATAATCCACCATGCTTTGACCATTGTAAGTTTGACAACTAAAGTTCCCAGAACTCGACCAAGATTTTAAACCATTGCATATAATCAAATAATATAGGTTGCATATCCCTAACAATTCTGCTTTGTACTGTGTGATACCTCCTTTTTACCCTGAGAGTCTCTTTCTTGTTCTTGATTTTCTACCTCTTCTAACCACAAAGGGTTGTCTTTTACTCCCTCCTCATTTCTAAGGCAGATAGCCTAGTTATTAGTTGTTCTAGCATTAAAGTCTCCTACTAAAATGATTTCTCCTGAGGTACTATATGCTGATATGTCCTTTTTCAATGCTGCAAATGGGTCTTCTTTGTCTAGTTTCTTTTTCTTATAAGATTTTGAGTCAAGAGGTGCAAAATAACACGCAACAAGATAGATTGTGGATTCTCTATCCATTATTTTTATCCATATGTATTGACTACTAGGATCCACCTTTCTAACCTATATGATTCTTTCCCAAGATTCTCTCACTAGAACTGTCACACCCCCGTGCCCCCTTTACCATTTTTAGTTATCTCATTCCACACTAAAATCTTCCTGTAACCTTCAAAATTTAGGACCTTACATCCCTCATGCTCATGTGTTTCACTGAGGACAATGATATCATTTCCCTATGCTATGGGCCCTAAACCAGGACCTCTCCTCCAAGGGTAGCCTCTACAATTCCAGCTTACCATTGTCAGGTGTTCCTGGGGGGTCTGTCTTCCTATTTACTATGCTTTATTCTATTGCTGATCTCGGCTTTCCCTCTATACAACCACGCATCATTACTTGCATTTCTAGCTGTTACAACTTTCTCCCACTCTTTCCTTCTTTCATCTAGTTGTGATGGAGTTGAGTCTTCATCTATGTAGTAATGTGTGCCTTTAAGAAACCTTTTGTTTCTTAAAATTCTATTCTTGTCTTCTATGTTTTTCAATGATACTCTTACATTCCTATTTTTGCCCTCTTGCATCGCTCTTCCAACTCTGATTGCTTGGTGGATATGCCTTGTCCAATCCAACTTGTCTGCAAGAGAGTATTTTATTAGTTTATCCATGTGCTCACCTTCCCCGTGGTCTTTCAACCCCTTTATTATTATTATATTTGCTACTCTATCATGCCTATTTCTTTCCTCCCACATCTGTAGTTTGTCTTGTTTCTCTATGAGTTCTCTTTGGTTTGTTGCTGGCCCTTTTGCCACTTGTACCCACGACTTTGCCTCTTCCAACTATTCCTTTAGTTTAGCTTCTTTTGCCTCCATGTTTGCTATGTCTGATTGGAAATCTTTTAAATTTGAGTTGTCTTTCTCTTCTGTTGTGTGAGAGGTATTTCAGCCATTGACTTTCTTTAGCCCCTGTTTTATAGCCAAGATTTCTTGCTGGCCTGCTTTCATATTAGTTTGTAAATTGGTTATTTCATCTTTGAGCAGGTTGTTTTCATGGGTAAGTTTTTGATTTACAGCCAAGATCTCTTGTACTTTGTTATCCTTCACCTACTTTGACATCTCTATGGCTTCAAGTCTCCTCTTTAGTCTCATTACCTCACCTACGTACAAATCTAAGGACCAAATAAGCAAGGTTGAACTGGGACTGTATTGCTCAAGGTTGTCCCTAATCTCAAGCTCTAGATCTACCTCCCTTTTTCGTTGCTTCACACACTCGCTTCACTTTCTATGATTCCCTGAATGCCCTCCTTCAATATTCCCCAATGGACTATGTTTGTTGCTGCCTTCTTCTTGCAAAACATAGCCAGTTTGAAATTGGAGTTTCTCTCGCTGAGTTGGTTCTATGTCTTGTTGTGCCATTACTTCTAACTAGTTTTCTTAGTTTTCATGATTTCTAAGGTTCTCTTGTCCTTCTGTGGGTGGTTTTACTTGCTCTTCTGTTGTCTCATTTCTAGATGCTACTCGAATAGAGTTTGTTAGTTCCAGAAGTATTATCACAAATTTACTTTTCCCCAACCATTTTAACTCTTGCTATTTAGACCTGCCTTCATTGTAAAATCCTCCTGTATTGCTTGACATTAACAAATGTTAGGTTATTTCCTGTGTATGAATCTTTGAGTTGCGTGTAACCATGTTTTTGTGAATGTAGAAGTGCCTCTAAAGCCCCTATTATTATGAGTGAGTAGGCATCTTGATTTTTTACAGGGTATGGTTTAATGTAAGGCACTAGCATACTTGTCTGGGGTGTTTTTCCATTCTCCATTATGCTCCCTACCTCTCTCTTATTTCCATACTCCTCCAGGGAAACCCTACTTAAACCCTCCTTAGGTTTTAAGTGGTTTACTGTCAGACCTATTTCCTATAGTGTGCTATTGTATGTCAAAGAACCCAGTCTAATTTGCATAGTCACCATTGTTTAAGTGGATTTTTCTTTGAAAACGGTCAAAGGCCCACACATACAACCTAGTATGCTCAGCCAACAGTGTTTAGTTGGATTTTTCTCTAAGCAGTGACCCCACACTTGTAGAAAGGAGGACCCACCACTGTAAAAAGAAATGGTAAACAAAAGGACTACAAAGAATAGTTTGTGAACTCACCTCTATCTACTTTGACCCACAAAATCTATTAGTCCTTGAAGTTTGCAATAGACCCTTGAACTAGACTTTCCCCTACAGGTCCCACAAGTTGAAACCCTTGTTGTCGCTACCTGCGAGGAGAAAAAAGTGTAAAGTCCAACGCATGCCCCATAACCAAAGCCCTTGTCATCTCTATCAGCCTAAGGCTAGTTGTCGTCACTGGTTCCCAATGTTGGTTCTCGTTGTACGTTCCAAACTACCTAAAGATGTCTAAAAAGCTTGCTCAAGCTTTGCCTCCAATGCTCAAGCTCTGCCTTCGAGAATCGCTGGTTCCAACGTTCAAGCAAATTCTCTCTCGCTGGTTCTAACACTCAATCTCTCGTTGGTTTCAATGCATGAATCATTGATTCCAACATTCAAGCAAATTCTCTCTCGTTGGTTCCAGAGTAGATTTCTAGAAAGGAGAAGGTGGGTTCATTCCTCCCTGGAAACATTCAGGGAAAAAGGAAAGAGAATGCCTAGAAATTATGCTAGAAATTATAATTAATTATAGCTTTTGGGTTCATTTCTCCTTGGGCTCAATCTTTGTCTCTGAGAATCGTTGGTTCCAATGTTCAAGCAAATTCTCTCTCGTTCATTCCAATGCTCAAGCTCTCGCTGGTTTCAACACATGAATCGTTGGCTCCAACATTCAAGCAAATTCTCTCTCGCTGGTTCCAGAATAGATTTGTAGAAAGGAGAAGGTGGGTTCAAGAAATTAATAGGTAAAATAATGTGGAAGATTCAACTCTTACAGTAGAACCTCCAATTTTAAATAAAATAGCTTAGTGTGAATAAAGAGAATGGATTACACTTTCACACACTCCACTAATCAATAATAATTTGACTTTTAAATATGTGTCAAGTGGTTAATATGTAGACTCAATACTAATGTGAAAGAAAAAGTTACGTATCTTTGAGCGTCAGAAAGGATTTTCTTGTTTTTAAAAACATACATTGACAAGAAAAATCAACAAAAATATAATATTTATTTGAACTGTGGTCACGTAGATATCTCAACAAGGCTTATTCATAGTAAAAGTAATCAAGATATCATTTCATTTCATATCATTAATATAGTATATAAAATATTATATAATTATATAATATATTAATATTAATATTATATAATAATTAGTAATAAATTAATAATATATATATATATGCATTAATATAATTAATACAGAGAAATACTAATGCATAAGCATATTTTAAATTAAGCATAGGCTTGCTAAGATGTGGCATAGTATTTTAGAGCAAGATATATCAAATTCTAAGTGAGAATCCAATATAGTGCTTAGGAAGCTAATCAAATGCAATGCTAGCATAGCCAAGTTTTAATCTAGCTAGGCATAGCGATTAAAATATCAACATTTCCAATTGGTAGATCCAACATGAAGTTGTTGTACCCATAGACAAACCATATAAGAATGTCAACACAAAGAGACGTCACCAAATAAATCTCTAGTACAACACACATGAAATGTCAGGACGGAACATCCCAACACAATCATATAGAACATGGAGAAATGCTAAATGCATTACGTAATTAATTTGAATATTTGCATGAGTAAATGTTGAGGTGACATAGGTCATTTGGGAAGTGGTGTAACAAAGAGAAATTATAGTACATCATTTCAATAGTGACTCTTATCTATTGAGTGGCCTTCAAAAGGCAAAATAAATCAATAACCTAGTAAATATCTTAGCATAGCTCTTTGGCGAGAATACCGGTGGTACCTGCATGGGTTTAGGGTTTTCAGTCCATGAAATTGCAAGTCTTTACCTTTATAATCTTTTAAGCCTAATTCCCTAGGTCTCGTGTGCTTTATCTTTTAATTTTATGTTGACCGCCTGTAGTAGGTCCCCAGTCATCTAAGTTATAACTTGAAGCCTTTATGTTTGTTAGATGACCAACCCTGTGTCCTAGATTTACCCCAAATAACCCATAGAAATATCAAATTTCATGTCCTAAGTCTTTGCAGGGGTTATATGTTAGAGTACTTGGTAACACTGAGAGGGGGGGTGAATCAGTGTTACAGAGAACAAGACAAATTTTCACTCTTTCATTATAGGTTTAAACAAAAGATGTGAATGTTGACTCATATGCTTATTAATGCGTGTAACAGAGTATTAAAGAGACAAGTAAACAAGTACCATGAGTATATGAACCAAATAACAAATAACATCATAAGATAGATAGAAAATGAAACAAATAACAGATGACACCATAACACAGAAATTTTTAGGAGTGGAAATGGGGTAGAAAACCACCTATTAAAAGTGCCTCACTGGCTACAATCATTGCCTCATTGGTAATTTCAACAATGTCTCACTGACAATAGTGCCTCGCTGGCTTTGTGCCTCATTGGCTACAATCATTGCCTCACTAGCATTCTCAACAATGTCTCACTGACAATAGTGCCTCACTGGCTTTGTGCCTTACTGGCTATTTGTCATTTTTGTCTCACTAGCTGTTTATGTGCCTCACTGGCTTGCCTCAATCATTACAATGAATAATGTAATTACATACAAAGGGATACTCTGGTTCACTGAACCTCACTATCTCTAGTATAATATCAACAATAATGTTCTCTCACACATATTTCTTTCACATTACATCAGAGATATATATCAATTACATTCTCAGTTCAAGCACTTCTTTCTCTCTACAAACAGTTTGAAAAACATAACTGTAGTAGTGTAACTATCTGAGGTCGTTCTTAACTGACAAGGAGGTTATAACTAGTAACCTTTTTAACTTCTTCTTTAACCATGATAAAGTAATGTTCAAACTGTGCATAGAGTTAAAGAAGGCTCTTTTTCAAAACTACCAAGTATACCCGTACATAACTGAATAGGTAACTATAACCAACTGAATTTTCAACTGAGTACAACTGAATGTATCAAGATTTCATATACCCACAAAGGAAAACCAACTTGTATGTCTTTGTTTCGACTATCAAGGAGAAAGAGTGAAAAAACCCTCGACAGATTTCTGGTACAACAAAGTTTCATCAAAATATTGCATACCCATAAGTGGGTTTTAACATAACTTGCCATTGTACAGAAGAAAAGAACTAAAATCATAGCCTTAGTCATCTTTGAAACCCTTGACAAAATATGACCACATTTTAACCACTAATCCTTCAAACCGTTGCAAACCCTTTAACTATGCTTGCATGAGAAAATCCTTAAACATATTTGCATTTGTCTGCCATTCTGAAAGAAAATAAAGATAAACTAATGCAGGAAACAAACCATAAAGAAACGAAGTCACCTGTTTGAATCATGCTTTGGAAGCCTTCAAAAACTAAGTTTCTTCCACAGTCAACACTATCAAAGTTTCAGTCAAGAACGAGCAAGCTGCACTATCAAATCCTCAAGATCCCCCTCAAACTTACACAGAGATACCCATACATTTTCATGATTAACATTGACACATCAAACCCTAGATCAAAGCCTCATATCACAAGGTAAAACTGTGCGTAATGATCTAAGATAAGGTCTTTTTATCTGATGACTTGAACTTCCGGTGTGCCCTAAAAGGGCCTAGTAATTATTACAAAGACACAAACATCTTTTACCTACTTTGAAGAGCCTGAGACCTATTCAACAAGCCATTCCTTAATGAAGCCCGAAGTGGCATTTGTAACAAAGTTTATTTTGTTTCCTCCCTTTTTTAAAAATATCACTTAATACCTTATGACAAACAATGTGCCCTTAATGCCACTTTTTAAATCACATAAAAAATGACCTTTTGAATAGTGATCAAAACTTTTCAAAATAACATCACATTATAATGCCACTGTGAAATGAATTCAAACTCCACTGTTAATGTTATTTCCGTTGAGTGTCCAATCAACACTACTTTGTGTCAAGTTCTGTCACATAACCCACTATTGTCTAGTGCCTTAAACCAAACAAAATCAAACATCTGCACACTAATAATAACTTGCATATTGATGTGATGTCAATAATGAAACCAAAATCACTTATCATCCTAAAGTTGCTGTATGATATCAAACTGTCATAGATGTCCATATCATAGACATCCATACTTATAATGCATGGCTACAAGGCAATTGTTATCATCTCATAAGATCATCATACCAAGAGAGCATAAGAACACAGGAAATGCCACTGAGCATGATACCAATACCAAAACATATGCCAACTGACAAGTATGAATATCAACTGAGCATGATACCAAAACATGACAAGTATGAATATCAAGTATGAATATGACCACCAGGCATATCCTCTAAAGAATGTGACCACCAAGCATATCCACTATATATCAAACATCATGAGTGTATGTCATCAACTGCATCATATACTAATGAACACAAACCAAGTTGTGTATTGTCATCAGGGACAACCGTTGAGGGGCAACATTATAAAGTGTTATGTAAAAGTATTTCACAGCGTCGCATGGCATCAAAGGTGATGTCATCATGCCTTCACATGATTTTGACAAGGTGAAACCTGTCAAGGAATCTGAGCTTACAACCCCTTAATCGAGGATCCCACATCGTGGAATCATATGCTGCCAAGTGTCAAGGTAGGAAGTGATCTGCAAAGAGGTTCAAATCTAACGGTAGCTTAAGCTCGTAAGGGAATCTTGTCAGAGAAGAATATTTGCCACGCAGTCGCGACATGGCGACATGTGGCCTCATCTTAATAAAGAAATGAAAGTGAATGAAAAAGGGACGCGTGGAGGCTTTATCGCACCCGCGCATGGTAGGTTGGTGGTGGGCCATTTTCGGTTGTGACGCTGCGAAATGGCACCATGTGTCCAAATCAGACAAAGAGTGATGCGGTCAGCAAAGAATGTACATCTGACTTGTCTCGCTCCTATTGGTTGAATACTTTTCAATGACAAAGACTCAGATTTTCAAATATGGCAGGTGAATGATGGTTGTGGATTTCACGAGGACAAATTTAGATCAACAGCCTAGGTTTAAACTTTTTCATGAAGAACGTTGTAGGTGCCCTGTAACACGAATTTGAGTTAAGGTCGAAGCTACTTCCATTAATGCCTTAGAACCTATGCTACGAAGCTTCAAAAGGAAGAAAATTAGGGCTTTCTACATCATTTCCTTAAAACGAACAGATTTCAGACGTGCAACAAGTTTTCAAGCGAGTAAAAGAAGGAATTTCAAGCTTCTGCAAGTGTAAAACCAGTAAGTTTACTCTATTCGATCGTGCTCAGTAAATTTTTAAGTTGATTTCTTGATTGAAAGTGGTAGAAAATCATCGAAATAGGAAAACCTAGTTTAATATAAATAGTCTGAGAAGATGAGTCAAACCAGTAAGGCCTCCACCTCAAAACACAGTTTGGATGAGGACCTCATGGTCCAATTCCTAGGATCTGCTAGGCATGCCTTGAATCTGCGTGGTCCTGGCAGGCCAAATGATAAATTCCTAGACTTCTGCTACAACTATAGGGATGCCCAATTGGCTGTGCTGGGTTGGGTTTTATTTAAGCACTAGCATCATAGGATGGACTTCAAAGTCCCAATCTGATATGCTTGGTGATTTGATTTGGCCAAGCTAATTTGCCCTAGTGTATTTCCAAACCTAGATTTAGTGAGGGCATTTGCACAGAGGTATGGTCCTCAAACAAGATCAGTCCTGTTAAGAAATGGTACAATGATAATCAAATTCACAAAGGCCTACATCTCCAGTGTGTTCAATTTAAACCCTGCAGCCAATAAGCCGATCAACCTAGGTGCATTAAAGGAAAGTTATAAGAATGTCAAACATGCATACATGAATTTCAACATGGCCAAACATAGACCAAGAGGGATAGATGGCCAGTTGCTGAAAATATCAGACAGGGAGGAGGAGCCTTTTAATTGCACCCTATTCATGCATTACTTTGTGAAAACCTACTAGAGTCTCTGCCAGGTACTTGGAAGGGATCCTTCAGATAGGATGCCAATCTCTCTCATGTTGATGGTAGTGAATATTCAGGATCTAGAAACAAGGGAGCCATATGACTATGCTTCCTATGTGGAAAAAAAGATGCATAAACAGATGATGGCACTTAAGGGTAAATTGTATACTGTGGATGCCCATGTTGAATTCACATGGTATTCTTTGATGTGTCATATGATTTTGTTTTCTTTGTCAGGCATGTGGCATCAAAACTTACATGTCAAGATGACAAATGTGCAAGGAAATGTGTTGCCAGTTCAAATGTGGACGTGCATGGTGGAAATGCATTGTGTTGATTCTGATTATGTAGTTTTTGAGGAGTATTTTGTGAGAAGAGTTCTCAGTTTTTAGAGCTAGAAGGAGAAAGGTTGCATGTAGATGTGTTGGATTTTTTGAGGCCATTAGACAAGATCCCTGATTTAGGGATTGAACATAATTGGGGTGACTTGTTCTATCATTAACAGACCACTTGTATCAGAATTTATGGGTGTGAGGCCCCTCCCTATGTTTTGCCTAAGTATGTGCCAAAAAGGATTGCATTCCTAGAAATCATTAGGCAACTGAACGAGTCAAATAGAGAACATCTAAGGAGATATAAAAAGGGCTCATTCTTTCCCACCTCCCTCAGGTTTAGTGACTTTTTAACAGCTGATAAATGAGGTTTAGATCAGATTGATTTAGCTCTTTAGTATTACAGGATGAATATGGAGTAGCCCAGGATGTTTGACCCTGAGGGCTTTATTGATAAAGTGAGGGTTGGTAAACAGAGGCCAAGATACATTCATCAGGTCTATTTTGATGAGGACACTGTCAAAAATTGCTTTATAATGAATGATGTCCATAGCCTGAGAATCAAATGGGACACAATTATGGCAGGAGAAAGAATGAGGAAAAACTTGAATGCTGCCTACCCGGGTGCCTTTGCAGAAATATAGGACCCAATAAAGAGAATTCAGATGTTGTTTGATCATGCAGAGCAACTATTTTCTAGTGCTCTAGTAGGTGAGGAAAGGCCCAGTTAGCAGCCAAGTAGCTCAAGAGGGGGGTATGCTGCAAAGAGGGAATCACTTGATCCTCCCCCTGCCAAAAGGGCAAAGATAATTGATTTGGAAAGTGAATAAGAAATTGAGGTAGTGGACCTGGAGGGAGAAGCAGAAGAGCAAGTAAAGGAAGCTGCCCATCAGGTGCATTCACCTGATAGAATGAGGCCATATTCTTCCCCTGACAATAGATCAATGAGAACAATGACAGGTCAAATTATAGATACAGAGGATGTCAGGGTGATGGCATGTACTAAATTTATGGAAGATGATGAATTCATTAATACTCCTGAATTCGGGAGTTATGTGCTAAAAGTTAAGAGTGAGAATTTCAAAAGAAAATTGAAGAAGCCAAAAGTGGAGCTGATGCATAAGAGTATGAAGCCATCACCCAAAGGGTGTTGATAGAGGTAAATTAGTCTATCAGTGGAATGACTCTAGAGGAGGGGAGGGCATTGGTTACCAAAAGTAATGTATTACTTCTCCCTCATTGGACCTTGTTAGATGCAATTATATTTGACACAATTACCAAGGAAGATTCTGAGGTGACTGACGAACAAGTTGAGAAGGTGCTCTTTAGTGCTCTTTGGTGCTCTTTGGAGATGTAATAATTAAGAGAGTGTCAAATACTCATGCTCCCTAGGCTACAAGCCTAAATGTGTAAACAACACAATTTGCAGAAGAAGTAACAAATAAGCTGCAAAAGGATCATGATGAGTTGCTATTGCAGTATGGACAAGCTATTGCAGAGCTCAACAAATGTAAAGAGCAGTTGTTGTTAGGGGCTGGCACTTCAAGTACTCCACCTGTGATACCAACTACAAAAGCATTTCTAGTTGATACAGAGCCCCTGCTGGCAGAGATAAGAGAATTGAAAGAGGAGGTGAAAAGATTGAAGGAAGAAAAGAAAAATTCAGTTAAGGAAATTGTCACTGACTTGATAAATCATAGAGTGACCAAGGTTCTGGCAAGGGTGGATGAGACATGGAGATCTTATTCAAATATGAGAACAACCCTTGATAAGCATGAACAAGATAAAGAAGGCCTCAAGGCTATGAAAAGGGTATGACTGCCAAGGACTGGTGAATTAAGAGACTTGCATAGGTGTTCAAGATTTGATGCAGAGGTGCCACTAGAGATGAAGCTAACACTTGATATGTTGGTAATACTTAAAGAGGTCCTAGCTTTTCAGTTAAAGCTAGACAAGGTGTTGGGTGAGAAGAAGCAATTTATTTAAAAGATAGATAAGAAAATAATACCTAGTATATTAGAGGTTGATGGGCAGGCAAAAGGTCTTGACAAGTGGAGAGCTTACTTTGATGGCATTGTTGGAAATTTAATATCTACATGTAGTATTAATGGAGATCCGAGCTTGAAGATTTTGATTTCAACTTTGGACAAATTGGATGTGTTGGAAATAAATTTTGAACTGCTCTGTAAGGAAACAAAGATCTTGATGGATGCAAGGTACATAGGACATAATGATAAAATATCTAAGTTGATCTCATTTCAATGGCCCTCAGAGAAGTCATATGCTGACTAGACAGAGAAGTATGGGTAAATGTGCCTGAAATGAATAAGCAGCTACCTTCTCCTTCTCATTTATGTGGTCGGGCTCCTCCAATCTATTGTACTCCTGAGAAATTACTTTCTGTCTTTTCTTCATGCTCTATGTCATTAATGTTCCAACGGCCTTGAGTGGTGTTGTGTGATGTAAAACTCATCTAACCAACCAAATGTATTAAATGTTCAGCACCATGTTCTGTGTCTATAAAGAACTGGTGGCCTCACTTTGTAATGTTGTTGATTTTGGGTGTTTTTCTAATGAAAATATAGAGCATCTTTGGAGGTTGGCCTAATTCTGAGTTGTGAGTTTATTTTCTTGTAATGTTGTATGTATGTTTTCTTTAAGAATTTTATCAGTTTAGATTGAATTTATATGAGAAATGCTATTTGCATGTGTTTCTATTGGTTGTCTCCTTTGTTATCTGCATACTTCTTTTGAACAAAGACACTAAGGGTTTCTAAGTTCTTGAATACACGTTTGTTGTATTATATATCTAGTTTTTTGTTTCTAATTAAGGATTAAATTAAAATACTCTAAATCAGATATGAGGAAGGTTGTGTGATAGCTAGGATATTTATAAGAAGAATCAACAGAAATACCCATCCTTGGATAATTTTCTGTAAGACGGGGAATATTTAATATCCTCTGAATCTGTTTGTGCTTGATGCTTAAAGGAATAGCTCTACATTTGTGAAAAGTTGACTCCTAACCATAGGATTGGCACCGGTCAAAGCTGGGCTTATTTTCACAAAATGTTCATAGTCAGACAATCACACATATATTTAAGAGCAAAATCTGAATCAACTTGTTAGTTTATAGGGTAGGATTTAGGTTCCAAATCCTCTAATTCATAACTAAAATACTCTCCAAAGCTAGCCCCTTTGTATTTATCTCACAGTTTTGGTCTGCATAATAGAGGATTTATCTACTAAAATGTCAATACCCAGTTACAGCCAAGATTTGCCACATGAGTATTGAGTAAGGGAATACCCCCTAGGTCTTGTAGAGCCTGAAGTGCAGAGGAGACAGAGAGTTAGTCTCCTGTTCATTGGCCACTGACCTGAGGTCCTTGTAGATAAAAGATGGCTACTTTTTAGGGGAACTCAGACAATCAGCTGGGAACACCAACAAATACAAAGAATACAATTTAGGAAAAATAGTAAAGCAAAATAGTCCCAATTTTGTGAGAAAAACAATGCCTAAGAGAGTCATGTTCCCAATTACACTTAGCAAAGAAAACAAATATAAAACTTGAATAAAAGAGAGTGCACTTAAAACATAGAGATAGATTACATGAATCATTAAATTCACTCCAATATTTACATTAATTAATTACGAGACTCATTTGATTCACCACATCAATGGCAGAACTTGACTAATGTTTTATTTACAATGAATCAAATTCAAACATTCTTTTACCATCATTGTCATAAGAATAAAATAATAAGTTATAATACTATAACATGATTAATTATAGCTTTTGTCAAATCTAATTATCACTATCTTCACTTCCAACCACAATTTCAATATCAACATGTCGCTTGTTTAAGGGACCGTTGGTGTTTATAAAATTAACATAACATTTATATGCATCATAGTTTTATATATATATATATATATAATCATATTGTGGATTGTATAAAATGCTTTATATAGAATTTTGAAAATTAATTTTTGATGTATGTGCATTGTTGCTTGACATTAATTTTCTCTCATTTTTAATTTTTTAAATTTAGAAAATAATTTCTCTCATTTTTGAATGTTTATTAATAATTTTTGAATATTTTTTCATAATGCATAACTTGAATTAGAAATAAATTATTTTCATAAGTTCTTAAACATAAATTATTAATATATTTTTTAACATATTTTATTTATTATTAATTTTGTAAATGAAAATAATTATAATTTAGACACATTTTCTCATAACACATATACTTAAATTAGTTTTTTCTTTTTTAAAAAGAAAGACATAAATAGGAAAAGACATCTTATTTTTCTGAATTTTTATTATTATTTGCTATTATCCATGTGTTAAATAGAGGTCTTTATTTTTTGTAATGAACGCATGTTGATTAGAAATTAAAAAATAAATATAATAAATAAAATAAACTATAATACTCCCATTCGTGGGATTCATGGATTTAACTGCTCCTCTTCCATCAAAACCCTTATTAAACGGATACCACCACCTCTTGGAGAATTTAAATTAAATTTTGATGGTACCTCGTAGGGTAATCTAGGGCAATCAGGCGTTGATTATGTAATTAGAGATTCTTAAGGTAACATGATCAAAGCTATCTCCAAGAGACTACAACCAGGCACACATAATGAAGTAGAAGTTAGAGCCCTTCTACTTGGTCTCCTATTTATATCATGCAACATTGACACAATAATGATGAGGTTGATTCTATGGTGATCATTCTATGTATACGGAAAAGGCACTCTACTAATTGGAGAATAAATAATATTTTGAATGAAGCTTGGGGTATATTGGATAGTTTAATGTCCTTCTCCATCACCCATTGCTATCGCGAAGGAAATAAGGTGGTAGACTTATTATCAAATCATGGAATCAATGATAATAATGAACTAATCATTAGTAATGATACCAATTGTTGTCCTAGCATTGGCAAGATATAGGATCAATAACAGATTCCATCTTGGCGTTGCAATAATCATTCCACCTTATACAAGAATTCCTCAGCCTCATTTAACAATCAATATCTGGGTTGGAGTTGTACTTGTCACACATTAGGTTGGGTTTGAGAGGGTTTTAACCTTTCATTATCTTCTATCCATCACTTCTCATTCCTCAGCTACACGATAATCATTTCTTTCACTATTTCTCCTCTCTAGGCTCATAGTAGTATCAATAGACTCATAATCAAACCACTCATTCAATTTAGTGGCAAATTAAGGTAGATGGCCTTCCTTGGGGAGATTAAGGAAGCTAGGTTGAGAAATGTTTTCTTCTTCTCAAGCAATGATATCCTAGTGGCCATTTTGGAAGTGCTTAGTAAAGACTTCATCAAAGGATCCATTCAACATAGAGTCAACACAAACATCTCTTCCATGTTCATGTCTGAGATCTTTATCCTCAATGGTGACAAGGAACTTACCAAGGCCATGGTTTGATATGACATTTCGGAGAAGATCAAGGTTGGCATGGAAGTAGTCGTTAACAACGATGCTCCCATAAGCATGAATTATCTTCCTTTTATAAGCTCTAAATTTGTGGGTTGGTCTTTACTAGCGCTTTTCATGGTATTGAAACAACATTGATGGTGTTTTTTAAATACGTTACAAAATATTCAAGGTTTTCTCAAAGGTTCAATGGATTTTATAACCCATCATTAGATGTTCTGGCACTATGAACCAAATAAGAGTTCTCTTCATAAACACTTCAACATGGCAAAGGTACTTTAGGCCATTACGTTTCTATAGTGAAGGGTAGGCTTGGTGAAACAGGAGGATGGAACCTATGGTTCCACATTTACGAATTATGATAGTAGCTAATTAAATTCTATATAGTTAGACCCACGTGGTGGATCATTTGTAAGTTCCTTTTTGTTTATCTCTCTACCATAGGCCTTACTATTTCTATCCTGGTCATTCTAATATGCTTGTATGGCTTGCTTTCTCAGCCTTTTTTGTCTTGGGTTGTCTATCTAGTTTGTCCTGTAGCCATTTTGGTTATAGCAATGATGCAATGCCTCAATCATGCCTCTATTCAAGGCAAGATTTCTATGTAAATTCTATCATATTATTAATAAGATGGGAGAGGTCCAAGGGGTTGAGCTTAATTGATTAAAATGTTGGGTTCTCATTGTGGAGACCCAAGTTCTGTTGAAAATGAAGGTAGAATTGTTGCTATAAACTTTAAAATTTTGTGTATGCAAAGCTGAAAATAAGATTAATTTGTAACAAATAATGAACAAGTGATTTTGCACTTTCAATCCAATGTAGAAGAGAAGAGAATAGAAGAGAGAAGCTTGCAAGAATGAAGACAAGTATTTACGTGGAGAAATCCTTTCGAGAAAAAAAACTCCACACTCAAAGATGTTTCCTACTTGTATTAAATCTCTTTGGAAAAGATTACATTCAATACTAAAATTCCTCTAAGTCCTTGATGCACTTCACAAAAAAGCTTCTTGCTTTTTTCTCTAAGTCTTTTAAAAAAACTTCTTGGTTTTTTCTTCTAAGTCTTTTTCACAAATCAACTCTCTGGAAAATGTATGGGGCTCTTAATTAATTAATGAAGCTTCTTAATTTGAAAGCTTGAAACTCAAAATACAATAAATTGTAATATATAGCATAGAAACCAATGCTCATGCAAAAACCAAGCGCTCCAAATAGAGAAGGCTGAAGTCAAACAAAGTCAAGCCTTTAGTTAACTGCTCGTCCTTGATGTGGGTGCCCAAGTTTGCCCAAGTTAACTTTGCTAACATCAAACATATTTCCAAATAAAAGCAACAACAGAAAGTCCTCCAATTAGGCATCCATATTTGCCCAATCACTTTCTATTGATTGAAGTGATCAACACACATCAATTTATTCTGAATTATCTTGTTCTGTACTACAAGTGACATACAAACATCGAAGTCAACATGCAACTGATACCCATTATCTGAAACACTAAGATGTACCATCCTGTAAGTTTCTGGAGTTGGAGTGTTATACAAGAAATCTCACAAAACTAACATGCAACAACATGCAAGGTCATACAAGTCCATATAAGTGACATGCAACAACATGCAAGTGACATGCAACAACATGAAAGTGACATGCAATAATATGCAAGCACAAGCAAGTCCATAGGAGCAACATGCAACAACATGCAAGCACATGCAAGTCCATAGGAGCAACATGCAAGTAACATGCAACAACATGTAAGTACATGCAAGTAACATGCAACAACATGCAAGTACATGCAAAAACATGCAAGTCTATGCAAGCTTTTCTGACCTCATGTAAGCAATATCCAATTCATGCATCCCTAATACTTTAGTTAACTCTGACATTATATCCATGCAAGGTGTATCAACATTATCCACTCATGTACATAAAAAAACACAACTCCAAGTCTAAATATAAGTCCCCATCAAAAGGAGATGCCCAAGTTTAACTCCCACTTCCTAGGAGTTATCAAACTCTCAAAATAGACTTAGGAGAAGTCAACAAAGTCTTCAGAGCCCCCAATCTAAAAATGGACATCCAAGTTTGACCTTATCAATTAGGAATTGATTGCAAAAGTCAAAGTGATATAATTAATAATTAATTAATCTCTCAAAGTCCTTATATTTTGGGGAACACATTCCAAGAACTTTGGAGACACATGAATTTGTTAGGATTGCAAGTTAATGGCAACTTATCCCAACATTCTCCCACTTGACATTATACATTGCAATAACTCTAAATGATATATTCAAACTTTAAATTAAGTACGGTGATCAAGGCCAATGGCCTTCCTGCACCAAGAGAACTTATTTGTAATAACTGGCTTCGTAAGATAATCTGCAACATTAACCAAAGTGTCAACTTTTTCAAACAAAACCTTACCATTCTTAGCCATTTCTCGCACAAAGTGATACTAAACATCAACATGCTTAGTACAAGCATGATACATAGGATTTTTGGCTAAACAAATAGCACTCTGACTGTCACAATTAAGTCTTACTCGCCTGCAATTAAAACCAATACCTTTCCCAAGTCTCTGTAACCAAACTGCCTCTTTGGAGGCATGTGCAACAACCATATACTCTTCTTCTGTAGTGGACAAAGAAAATGTGAGTTGCCTCTTACTCATCCAATTTACCGTAGCTCCAAACAAAGTAAAAACATAGCCACTTGTGGACCTTCGACTATCCAAGTCACCTGCCCAATCAGAATCAACAAAACCCTGTATGTCCAATGATTTATCCATACTGTCAATACCATGATAAACCAAACAATAATCAGAAATTCTTCACAAATATCTAAACACCCTCTTACCATGATTCCAATGTTCTTTACCAAGGTTAGACATAAACCTGCTTAAAACTCCCACTGCTTGTGCAATATCTGGTCTAGTGCAAACCATTGCATACATTAAACTACCAACAACACTAGCATAAGGAACATTAGACATTTATTCAAAAGCATCATTAGAAGTAGGACATATGTCTAATTTCATCTTAGTACCAACTGGAAAAGGAATGCTAACTAGTTTGCAATCATGCATATTAAATCTTTGCAAAATTGTATCAATATACTTACTCTAACTTAACCATAGTTTTCTATGAACACAATCCCTGTTGATCTCCATTCCAAGAATATATTTTGCAACCCCTAAGTCCTTCATATCAAAAGATTTAGAAAGTTGAGTTTTAAGCTCTCTAATCATTACCTTGTTGTTTCCAATAAACATGTCATCAACATACAAGACAATAATTAGAACCTGATCATCAATAATCTTAAGATAAACACAATGATCTTCTTCACTTCTTACAAAACCAACTTTCAATGCAAAAGCATCAAACTTTTTATACCACATTCTAGGTGATTGTTTCAAACCATACAAATATTTTTTTAATTTGCAAACAAAGTTTTCTTTATTTTAACAACAAAACCATTCTCCTCTTCAAGATCCCCATGCAAGAAAGTAGTTTTAACATCCATTTTCTCTATCTCAAAATCAAAATTTGCAGCAATAGACAAAAGGAATCTAGTAGAAGTTAATTTAGCAACTGGAGAGGAAATTTCATTAAAATCAACACCCTCTCTCTGGGAGTAGCCCTTGGCTACCAATCTAGCCTTGTATCTTTCTAAATTACCATCTACACCAATTTTCTTTTTGTATACCCACTTAGAACCAATGAACTTTCTTCCTTTGGGTGAATGCACAAGATCCCAAGTGTCACAAGTGTCCAAGAAATTCATTTCCTCATGCATAGCTTGCAACGAAGACTCATTATCTTTTGAAGATAGAGCCTTCTTGAAAGATCTAGGTTCATAATCAGTACTCAATAAAGCAAATACACAACAAAAATTAGGAGGGCTATACCTGTTAATTGGATTTTGTTGCCTTTTGGATTTTCTTACAATAGGAGTAAGAGGCTATGTTTGTTCTTCTGTATGCTCATCATGAACATCATTATCTGAACTCTCTTCTTCTTCTCCATTCTCAAACCCATCTAGTTGTTCTTCAACATGTACATCGTCATGCTTTTCTATATGTTTTTCAAAATGCATTGTTTTACCTTTTTCTTGTTCCTTTGGTTGTTCTTCACCTGCATAAGCTCTAAACTCTCTAAAAATAACATGTCTTGATAAAATCATTTTCTTTGTTAGAGGGTTCCAGAGTTTGTAACCTTTTACATTCTCACTATAACCTACAAAGATGCATTTTTGAGCTTTTGGATCTAGTTTAGTTTTTTTTTCTTTAGGCACGTGAACAAAAGCCTCACAACCAAATATCCTTAAATGCGAAACAAAAGGTTTTCTTTTTAACCACATTTCATAAGGAGTTTTATCTTCA
This sequence comes from Cunninghamia lanceolata, assembly GCA_027924645.1. Classification (NCBI taxonomy): domain Eukaryota; kingdom Viridiplantae; phylum Streptophyta; class Pinopsida; order Cupressales; family Cupressaceae; genus Cunninghamia; species Cunninghamia lanceolata. The sequence continues at coordinate 873,625 of BSBN01000626.1, read as the reverse complement.
AGAGTAGAGCAAGGAGATCTATTAATTAAGTAACAAGAAGTACTTGTAGCCTCAACCCAAAAACACTGATCTAGCTTAGCACTGCTTAACATGCTCCTAGCTCTTTCCATTAAGGTTCGGTTCATTCTTTCTACTACCCCATTTTGTTGGGGTGTATAAGGTGTTGTTTTTTGTCTAATAATACCTGCATGCTTACAAAATTCATCAAATTACTTAGAACAATATTCACCACCATTATCTGATCTCAACACCTTTATTCTATAATCTGTTTGCTTCTCAACTAAGGACTTAAATTCTTTAAACTTAGTGAAAACTTCAGATTTTGCATTCATAAAATAAATCCAAGTGTATCTTCATGCATCATCAATGAATGTGACATAATATCAAGATTTTGTAAAAGAGTCAACATACACAGGTCCAAAAACATATGAATGTATAATCTCTAATATACTCTTTGCATTATTTGTTCCACTAGGAAATGATGATCTACTTTGTTTTCCAAATACACAATGCTCACAGAAATCATTTTTGCCAACAGAATAATCTGAAATACCGTCAACCAATTTTTTATTAATAATGGTCCTAAGACTTTTTCACTGATGTGACACAATCTTTTCTGCCACAACATACATGTATTTTCAGTGTCTATTACATTGGCTGAATTATTCAAAGTAGATGCATTTAATCTAAACAAGGTTCCCATCTGAGATCCTTTAGCAACCACCCAATTCCCTCTTACCAACCTGCAACCAGACTTATCAAATGTCACATGCATTCCAGAATCATTTAACTTTGATATAAAAAGTAAGTTTCTTGCTAGTCATGGAATCTGCAAAACATCATGAAGGGTTTTAACCCTTCCATCACTAAAATACAACTTTACCTTTCCTTTGCCAATTATTTGTTTTGTACTATTGTCACCAAGGAAAACTTCCCCTCGATCATATGCTGAATATTTTAAGAACCACTCCTTGTTGGGAGTCATATGAAAGAAGCAACTTGAATCAATAAGTCAAGCATCATTACTTATTGTGTTAGTTGAAATAATTAATGTATCATTGTCACCATCATCCAAGGATTTTTTAGTGGAAGAATTAGAACTCTTTTTCTTGTTCTTACAGTCTTTCTTCACATTTCCCTATTTGCCACAATTCTAACATTTTACCTTGCTCTTACCAGGGGTTTTAGAATGACCTTTAAACTTACCCTTCTTATCCCAAGTGGGTGTCTTTTCCTTTGTCCTACCCCTTACATGTAAAGAATCTTGGGATCCACCATTTTTGGACTTTCTTCTCATTTCTTCTAAAAGAAGAGTAGCAATGATATTACTACCACCGACAGCAACAATTAGATTTTCCCAAGATTTTGGTAAAGAACATAATAATAAGATACATTTATCCTCATCATCTAGCTTAACATCTACTGATGCAAGTTGACTTAAAATCAAATTAAATGCATTCAAATGGTTTGCAACAGAATCTCCATTTTTCATCTTTGATGAATTTACAACTGTCTTTTGAGGTATAACTTGTCTGTTAAACTTTTGGTTTTATAAATATCACCTATCCTCTTCCATAGCTTGTATGTTGTAGCTTCAATAGAAATATTCAGGAGGACAACATCTGCAAGGCACAACCTTATGGTTCCTTGTGCTTTTTATCAAGTTTTAACCATTCTCCATCTTTGATAGTTGTAGAGGGTTTCTTCTCATTTGAGATAGCAACCCATTGTTCTCTTTCTTCCAAGAGATCTTCTATTTTTAATTTCCACATCTCGTAGCCTAATCCATTGAATTTCTCAACATCCATACGAGAGGTAGAACCCATTGTATACAATCTTCTTCACAGATATGCAAAAAACCTATAAAAACAAAGCTCCCACTGCAACCAAAAAACCTTCAACACTTTAAGAGAAAGGTGTCCCTCAATACAACCATTAGCTCTGATACCAAATGTTGAAAATGAAGGTAGAATTGCTACTATAAACTTTAAAATTTTGTGTATGGAAAGCTAAAAATAAGATTAATCTGTAACAATTAATGAACAAGTGATTTTGCACTTTCAATCCAATGTAGAAGAGAATAGAAGAGAAGAGAGAAGCTTACAAGAATGAGGACAAGTATTTATGTGGAGAAACCCTTTCAGGAAAAAATTCCACACTCAAAGATGTTTCCTGCTTGTATTAAATCTCTTTGGAAAAGATTACATTCAATACTGAAATTCCTCTAAGTCCTTGATGCACTTCACAAAAAAGCTTCTTGCTTTTTTCTCTAGGCCTTTTCAAAAAACTTCTTGCTTTTTTCTTCTAAATATTTTTCACAAATCAACTCTCTAGAAAATGTACAGGGCTCTTAATTAATTAATGAAGCTTCTTAATTCAAGAGCTTCTTAATTTGAAAGCTTGAAACTCAAAATAACATAAATTGTAATTGATAACATAGCAACCAATGCTCATACAAAAACCAAGCGCTCCAAATAGAGAAGACTGTAGTCAAACAAAGTCAAGCATTCAGTTAACTGCATGTCCTTGATGTGGGTGCCTGAGTTTTCTCAAGTTAACTTTTCCAACATCAAACATATTTCCAAATAAAAGCAACAACAGAAAGTCCTCCAGTTGGGCGTCCATATTTGCCCAATCACTTTCTATTGACTGAAGTGATCAACACACATCAATTTCATGCAAACAACATGCAATATTAATGTCCCAAGGTTATTCTAAATTATCTTGTTCTGTACATGCAAGTGACATGCAAACACTGAATTCAACATGCAACTGATACCCATTATTTAAAACATTGAGATGTACCATCCTGCAAGTTTTTGGAGTTGGAGTGTTCTGCAAGCAATCTCACAAAATTGACATGCAACAACATGCAAGATCATATAACTGACATGCAACAACATGCAAGGTCATACAAGTCCATAGGAGTGACATGCAACAACATGAAAGCACATGCAAGCGACATGCAACAACATGCAAGCACATGCAAGTGACATGCAACATGTAAGCAAATGCAAGTCCATAGTAGCAACTTGCAACAACATGCAAGCACATGCAAGTAACATGCAACAACATGCAAGTACATGTAAGTAACATGCAAAAATATGCAAGTCCATGCAAGCTTTTCTGACCTCATGCAAGCAAATATCCAATTTATGCATCTCTAATACTTTTGTTAACTCCAACATTATATCCATGCAAGGTGTCTCTACATTATCCACTCATGTATATAAAAATGCACAATTCCAAGTCTAAATATAAGTCCCCATCAAAAGGGGACGCCCAAGTTTAACTCCCACTTACTAGGAGTTATCAAACTCTCAAAATAGACTTAGGAGAAGTCAATAAAGTCTTCATGGCACCCACTCTAAAAATGGACACCCAAGTTTGACCTTATCAATTAGGAATTGATTGCAAAAGTCAAAGTGATATAATTAATAAATAATTAATCTCTCGAAGTCCTTATGTGTTGGAAAACACATTCCAAGAACTTTGGAGATGTTGGATTTAGGACAGACAACTGAGAGGGGGGTGAATCAGTTGTTCAAAAACTTTCTTGCAATTAAACACTTAAATCCAATTTGTAATTTAGCAACATAATAATAAATCAATCATGAAACAAAATGCATTAAATTAAGAGCAAAAACACATTAACACACAAGACACCAAGATTTTGACGTGGAAAACCCGATTAAGGGAAAAACCACAGGGTGATTAACCCAAGATTGTATTCTCTATTAGAAGAATAGAAAGAATAAAATGGCAAATGCTAATTAGGGCTCACTGCCCGAGCACACTGCTCACAAGAGGCTCACTGCCTACAGGAGACACATTGTCTACAGAATAATAAGTATTACATACTCGAACTAAAGAATAGCATCTTCACCATGTTTGAGTCAGTTCCATTTAAGCCCAATACTTCTGCTCTGCCTTTCGCTCTCCTCCTCGCTACCACACTCTCATCTCCACACGATAATTTTGAAATGACTTTACAATTCCTTATTTATACAAGACATCGACTTAGGGATAATCAACCAAGTCGGCATACATTACAGAGCAAATACATAAATACAATATGACTAATTACAAAAAGACTTCACGTGGATCAACACAGTGTCGGCCACATAGATCTGAGACTTCAATCTTCATTTAGGAAAACACCAATCCTCACATAACATCTTCAAGATCATATGCAGGATGTGCAACTCATCTGGTCAGCCAGAGTTAGGAAGAACAACATCATCCGAAAGTTATTCTTCAATTGCGAGCTCAAACTCCAATGCAGACCACCAACACGAACTTGACACGATCCAAAGACCTCCACAAGCTTGCCTAAATCACCAAGAACATCCACACTACATCTGCTTGCTGAAATCCTTATCTCCTTCATCTGGAACCTCAAGAACACAGTCTGTCATCACTGTCACAATGGAATAGATGCTTGCGGACCTCCAGACCACGAACCAATTGAGTTGTCACTTCACATGGACTTCCAAAACTCTCCACCAAATCCGTAGAACAAGATATTGTATTTCTGGATCTCACCGAACCTATCTATATCACTCTGTCACCTCTGAACATCTGTCAGAACCGGTTTTACTTGAGTGGCCATACCTTCTTCAAATCTTCATGCGGACCTCTGAAATCTTTTCTGGATCATCTCAAGGCACATATCTACAAACCCTTTGAAGCGCATCCTCTGATCTTCATCTTAACTGGGATCTTTACCTCACTGTCTTCACTATTCTTCTCTGTTCCTGATTAGGACTAATTTTCTCAATATCCTCAGCACACAGCTCATCCAATCCTTATCATTAATGCAACAGAAGTATGTTGACATCAATGACAACACCAATTAGGCCCATACTTGCAACAATCTCCCTATTTGTCATTGATGGCAACATATGATGTGAAAAACTATTTTGACCATCAAAACAAGAGCTTCTCCTTACTGTCACAACTCCCCCTATCAGCAACAACCATTCACATGTCTTCTCTTCCTTTCCTGCTCCCCCTTTGATTAGCAACTACTTGTTTTTCACATGTCTTCTCTCCCCATTTGACATCAATGGCAAAGGGCACATACTTGCATTACTTCAGAATCATGTCAGCTGCTCCCCCTGAGTGGCAGCTTCCCAAACATCAATCAGATTCACAAGATATGACTGTGATATCCACCGGACTGATGTACATTAGTGCATCTTAATGTAGAATCAGAGGGGTAATAACCCCTAACTTCTCCCTGAGATACTCAAAAGAGTCCTTGGGTAAAGGTTTAGTAAAAATATCTGCAATATGATCCTTGGAAGGCACAAACTCCATCTGACTTCATTCTTGTTCGCTTGCTCTCTCAAAAAGTGAAACTTGATGGATATATGTTTAGTCTTTGAATGCAACACCGGATTCTTAGATATATTTATTGCACTTGAATTATCACAGAAGATTGTGATAGGTTCTTCATACTTTACTCTGATATCTCTTAGCATTTGCTTCATCCACAATACTTGAGTGCAACTTCCTGTTGCTGCAATATATTCTGCTTCAGATGTGGATAGAGATATTGCCTCTCATTTCTTGCTTAGCCAAGAAACCAATCTCTTCCCCAAAACGAATGCTCCACCACTGGTACTCTTCCGGTCATCCACATCTCCTACCCAATCTGCATTTGTATATGCATGAAGAGAGAAATCATGATCTCTAGGATACCACAAACCATACTCAGCTGTCCCTTTAAGATATCTAAAAATCCTCTTGATTTCCATGACATGCGATTCTCTAGGATCAGCTTGGAATCTAGCAACAAGACCAACAACATTCATAATGTTAGGTCTAGTGTGAGTGAGATACAATAGTCCTCCAATCATTGACCTGTACTTTTTATGATCAACCTTAGGAGAGTCATCATCTTTGCTTAATTTACATCCAGTTTCCATGGGAGTATTCATTGGTTTTGAGTCTTCCATCCCAAATTTCTTCAACAATTCTTTCACATATTTGGTCTGAGAAATGAAGATTCCTTTCTTTGTTTGAGTGATTTGCAGACCTAAGAAGAAATTCATTTCCCCAAACATGGACATCTCAAACTCACTTTTCATTTGATTTGCAAAAGTCTTGCACATACTATCACTTCCTTTAAAAATGATATCATCAACAAACACTTCAACTATCAAGATATTTTCATGATCAATTTTGAAATACAAATTACTGTCAGTAGTACCTTTGTTGAAACCAATCTTCAAAAGATGCTTATCCAATCTTTCATACCAGGCTCTTGGGGATTGCTTCAATCCATACAGTGCTTTCCTCAACTCGCAAACCATATCACCATGATGAGACAATTGAAATCCATCCGGTTGCTCAATGTATACTTCTTCCAAGTCACCATTCAGGAAAGCAGATTTGACATCCATTTGATATACTTTGAAATCCTTGAAGGCAACAAAAGAAAGAAATAATCCGACTACTTCAATTCTTGCCACCAGAGCAAAAGTTTCTTCAAAATCAACTCCTTCTACTTGGGAGTAACCCTTGCAGACCAATCTGGCTTTGTTTCTAACTACTTCACAATCTTCATTCAGTTTGTTCTGGAAGACCCATTTGGTTCCAATCACATTCTTGTTTTTAGGTCTAGGAACAAGATCCCAAGTGTGATTTTTCTCAATTGGCATCAGCTCTTCCTCCATTGCTTTAGTCTAGTTTTCATCATTGCAAACTTCATTCACTGTCTTAGGTTCAATCTTTGAAATCAGACAATACTCTTCTGAATTTTGAACAATCCTTCTTCTTTTTTGTACACCATTGCTTTTATCACCTATGATCTGATCTTCAAAGTGATTTAGTCTTACATACCTAGGAACTTTGGGAGTTTCTTGCACTTCTAATTCTTGAACAGGTTCATTAAAACTTATCTCTTCTTCCTGATTTAACGGATCAGTCTGAATCTGAATTTCAGAGGGAGCTTGGACTTCTTAAACAAAAATGTCATTTTGATCTTCATCATATTCATAAAACCTTGAGGCTTTTTCAACACCTTCATCAACCTTCACATGTGTACTTTTAACAATCTTCCTTAATCTCTTGTTATAACACCAATATGCTTTGCTTTGAGTAGAATAACCTAAGAATATTCCTTCATCACTTCTAGCATCAAATTTTCCTAGATCTTCATCTCTTTTAATGTAACATTTGCTACCAAAGACTCTGAAATACCTCACAGTGGGAGTGATGCCAAACTAAAGCTCATAAGGAGTCTTACTGGTATTGCTTCTGATTTGTACTCAATTGAGAGTATAGATTGCAGTGCTTACTGCTTCTCTCCAATAGATCTAAGGAACATTTACTTCCATCATCATGGTTCTAGATGCTTCCTGGATGGTCCGGTTCTTTCTCTCCACTACTCCATTCTGCTGTGGAGTCCTAGGAGCAGACAATTGTCTTTTTATTCCATGTTTCTCACAGAATTCTATGAAATCACCGCATGTGAATTCTCCACCTCTATCAGATCTCAGACATTTTAATTTTAATCTGGTTTCATTCTCTACCATAGCTTTGAATAGTTTGAATTTCTCAAGAGCTTCTGATTTCTCTTTTAGAAAAGTCACCCACATCATCCGGGAATTGTCATCAATTAATAACATGAAGTATCTATCACCTTGCACACTCCTGATTCTTGCCAGACCACATAGATCAGTATGAACTAAGTCCAATAATCCGGTAGAAGATTGTTCCTTGCTTTTGAATGAGACTCTGCTTTGTTTACCCAACTGACATTCTTTGCACAAACTATTTGTAGGTTTCACCAATTTTGGAAGATCTCTTACAGCCTGAGTGTTGCTTATCTTGATGATATTATCAAAATTCACATGACACATTATCCTATGCCATAACCAACTCTGATCAACTTGAACAAATAGACAACTTTTACCAGTACCAACTAAATGGAAGATGTTACCTTTTGTTTGAGTACCGGATGCAATCTTTGTTTTGAAACTTTCAAAGATCTTGCATTTTCCATTCTTGAATCGGAGATCATAGCCTTTGTCCACCAACTATCCAACACTGAGAAGATTGTGCTTCAGACCTTCAACATATAGTACATTACTGGTTTTGTTCTTTCCATCAAAAGAAATGGTTCCTCTTCCTCTTATTCTGCCAGCAGAATTATCACCAAACTTCACCACTCCTCCTTCATACCTTTCTAAGTCTATGAACTTATTTTTGTCACCTGTCATATGGTGAGAGCATCCACTGTCAATGACCCAATCATCCTTTTCTTCAACTTGGGCAACCAAAGCTTTTTCCACAATTTTATGATTGACAGATTTAGAGGGCATTGGATCTTCTTCCTTGATGGCAATGAACACCCAGTCACTTCTAGATTTGTTTCCTGTCTCTAATGCATCATCTGTTACTCCTTCATTATCATCATCTTCATGAACATAGTAACAATTCTTTTGGAACCTTGATCTATTAGGTTTTGGCCTTGAAAATCTTTCTGGACACCTTGAGGCAAAATGACCAATCTTATTGCAGTTAAAACACTTAAAAGGCAATTTTCCCTCATACTTATTGGATCCTCTTGGTAGTCTTTTTACAATAAGGGCTTCAAGTTGAGCAGCTTCTGCTTCATCTTCTTCCAGGTCTTTTCTTGCTTTTTCATACCATGATAGTTTCTTTGAAGAGTTCTCTCCCAGATCAAACCTTTGTTTTCCTTTTACAGAGGCACTAGCTTTGAATGCAGATTCAGTCTTAGGGGGGCATCTCCAAACTTAGTCAATTCAAATGTAGCCAATTTACCAACCAATTGATCTCTTGTGATACTTGAAAAAGATCTGAATTCTTCAATAGTAGCAACCTTGTATTTTTAAGAATTAGGAAGGGATCTGAGAACTTTGCCAATGATCTCATCTTCATCCAAGACTCCACCAGCACATCTAATGCCACAAGCAAGCTCATTTACTCTTGGCATAAAAGTAGTGATATTTTCATCTTCTCTCATCTTCAAATTTTCAAATTTTCCTTTCAGACTCTGTAGCTTGGCACATTTAACATACTTGTCTCCTTCATGTAGAAATTCTAGTTTTTCCCAAATCTCAAAAGTAGTTTGTAGGTCAACAACATTTGTCAGCTCTGAATCAGACAAGGCACTTAGAAGAGATTCTTTAGTCTGCAGATTGTTTTCAGCATCTGTGATTTCATCTAAGGTTCTCAAACCATTCTGTGGAGGAGTATACTTCTTTGAAGCCATGGTCCAATACTGCATTCCCATACATTGCAAGTGACATTGCATACGACTTTTCCAAAGAGTAAAATTGGTTCCATCAAACCTCAGACTATCCTTCTTGTAGGACAACATCCTAGATCTCCTCAAGCAGTTAAGCTCTTTTAGAGGAACTTAGCTCTGATACCAATTATTGGATGTAGGACAGACAACTGAGAGGGGGGGTGAATCAGTTGTTCAAAAACTTTCTTGTAATTAAACACTTAAATCCACTTTGTAATTCAATAGCATGATAATAAATCAATCATTAAACAAAATGCATTAAATCAAGAGCAGAAACACATTAACACACAAGACACCAAGATTTTGACGTGGAAAACCTGGTTAAGGGAAAAACCATGGGGTGATTAACCCAAGATTGTATTCTCTGTTAGAAGAATAGAAAGAATAAAATGGCACATGCCAATTAGGGCTCACTGCCTAAGCTCACTGCCTACATGAGACACACTGTCTATAGAATAATAAGTATTACATACTCAAACTGAAGAATACCATCTTCACCATGCTTGAGTTAGTTCCATTTAAGCCCAATACTTCTGCTCTGCCTTTTACTCTCCTCCTCACTACCACACTCTCATCTCCACACGATACTTTTGAAATGACTTTACAATTCCTTATTTATACAAGACATCGACTTAAGAATAATCAACCAAGTTGGCATACATTACAGAGAAAATACATAAATACAACATGACTAATTACAAAATGACTTCACACGGATCAACACACTGTCAGCCACACAGATCTGAGACTTCAATCTTCATTTAGGAACACACCAATCCTCACATAACATCTTCAAGATCATCCGCAGGATGTGCAACTCATCCGGTCGGCCAGAGTTAGGAAGAACATCATTGTCTGGAAGTTATTCTTCAATTGCGAACTCAAACTCCAATGCGGACCACCAACACGAACTGGACATGATCTAAAGAGCTCCACAAGCTTGCCTGAATCACCAAGAACATCCACACTACATCTGCTTACTGAAATCCTTATCTCCTTCATCCGGAACCTTAAGAACATAGTCTGTCATCACTGTCACAATGGAATAGATGCTTGCAGACCTCCAGACCATGAACCAATTGAGTTGTCACTTCACATGGACTTCTTAAACACTCCACTAAATCTACAGAACAAGATATTGCATTTCCGGATCTCACTGGACCTATCTGTATCACTCTGTCACCTCTGAACATCTGTCAGAACTGGTTTTACTTGAGTGGCCATAACTTCTTCATATCTTCATGCAGACCTCTGAAATCTTTTCTGGATCATCTCAAGGCACATATATACAAATCCTTTGAAGTGCATCCTCTGATCTTTATCTTAACTCGGATCTTTACCTCACTGTCTTCACTATTCTTCTATGTTCCTGATTAGGACTAATTTTCTCAATATCCTCAGCACAGCTCATCCAATCCTTATCATTAATGCAACAAGAGTATGTTGACATCAATGACAACACCAGTTAGGCTGATACTTGCAACAGGAGACACATGAATTCGTTAGGATTGCAAGTTAATGGCAACTTAACCCAACAAGTTGAAATCCCCATGGGGACATCTAATGTTAAATTCTAAGTTGTGACCCTTGGTCTTCCATAGTTGGCTTCTAATGTGGATGTGGTTCCTAAATAAAGTGGATTTATAAGTAGTGACTCTTGGTCTTCCATAGGTGATTTCTAGTGTGTTTTCTCGTAATGGGCTTGTATTGGTCTCATGATGGTGCTCGCATGAGCAGAACATTTGTAAACAATATGCAATAAAAAAAGATAAGAGAGGGCCCTTACCCCTCGCTTGATTTACCAAAAAAAATATTAATAAAATCTATGTTTTTTATAAACTTGTTATATGAGCTACTTTTGTGTAACATTTTGTGTTATGATGACTTCACAAGTAATCACAAAAATATGATCCAAATTAAAAATTCATGTCAATGAAATTCTTCCATGTGGCTTGAAGGGGAAAGGAGATCACCTAAAATGTTTATGGAACACATATATGCATGTTGATAATGTCATCTATAATTAACTTAATCTATTTTTCCTTATGTCCCAAGATTGGGGCACACTATTTTGCATAAATTGTTGAATTAATATGTGGCCCATGAGTGAGACACACATTTATATTCCCACATAGTTATGATAGATTATGTAATAGAAATTAAAACTAAAAAATTACAAGAAATAAAATTATTTAGTTGATTTCAATGGTTAATAAATAGTTGTCCATTATTTCGATAATAACTTTGAATCATAACTCAGAAACTCTTCTTAGATGCGTTGGAAAAATTATAATGAAGTTTTTAGGTCATTCTTATAATTTAACTACATCATATCCATGTGTAAAAATGAATCAAATCATATATGTGAGTGCAAAAATGAACCATGTGAATAGAATTGAACTTATACCCACATGAGTGAACTAGCAAAAAATTATTTGTTGGAATTCACCTTCCTTGATATTTTGATATCTAAATCTGGTAAGGAACATGTGGTATTCACAAACACCTTTGGAGAATCTATTAAATTTTGGGAGTTGTGTTCTCCTTACTTAGACCTTGATTTGTAAACTCATTTGACAAGTTCATATTTTGAAAGGTTCCACTATTAGGAATGTTTTGAGGTTGCTACAATTATTTACAAAGTTGTTGCAAGTATCCACAAATCTACTATAGGTATTCTGCAAGTGTTTACAAAGTTGCTACAAGAATCTAGTTATCTACTACATGCTTTGTATAAGTTGTTGCATGTGATACAAGTGCTCTATTAGGTTACAAGGTAACCTATAGCAATGCTACATGTGTTCTCTAAGGCTACGAGATTTCTAACATATAGTCTTATTAATTTTTGTCCTGAATACTTTGGGGACTGGTATTCCTCTTCTATTTTTGGCATAGATGATGAAAGGTGAAATGTGAAGCATTGTAAAAGAAGTCAAACCATTGGGGTCACTATGAACCCCATTAATTGTAGGACTATTATAAGCCCCAAAAAATACATTAAATGACATCTAAATTGGTAATGGTTCACATATTTGGGTTCCTCTCAAAAAATAGTGTGATTTAAAGGAAAATAGTGCTTTATTTAAAGTTTATATGAGAAAGTTATGGCCATTAGAAGTTGAGGGTATGTGTTGATGACAAGACTATTATAGCCACATTTTTTTTACTATTTGGCATACCTTTCCAATTAATGGAGGTCTAAAAGGCATGTTTTATATTCTATTGGTTGTATTTGACCTATAAATAATGATTACATCCATTTGGAGTCTTCTTAGACTGATATAATCATTTATTTCCACCTATATCTATTGATATGCAATTGAAATGTCTAGTAGACTTTTGCAATGGGTTAAAAATGCCATAATTTGGGGAACATATCTAAGAAAATGTCTCTTGGACTTCATTTGTTATTTTTCCACATTCCCATTAGAATGGATGACAATAATGTGCCATTTTTAAGGATAAAAAAGGAAGTTAATTCACTGTAGAAACACATTTCTCTAGATTGCTAAGGTAAAGAGAAATAATGAATAGAGACTTGTAAATTGCAAAGAGCACGGTGGAGAATGGAGGTGACTGTAGGAATAAATTACAACTCCAATAAGACCATTAATGAAATATCCCACTTAGGGTATTTGCTAAAACTTTTAATTTTATCCAAAAATCTAGTTCAAACCCTAGTTCTGATTTTATGTTTCAGATATGATCATACACTTATTACAACCACTTAGAGATGTCAAAACAACATAAGAATCATGCCAAACATGTACCAAAACCTTTTTTTAATTGAAGATAGTGCACCATTATATTTATCAAAAACAATATATGATTTGGCCTCTTACAATTCAAAAAATGAACAATTTAAGTAGAGTATACAACAAAGATCTATACATAAACTATACTACTCAGAAGCATGTCAAAATTATATGTCTAGTCTATAATCCCTCTATAGACAACTACCAAAAACTGTCTCCAAAATTCTTTTTTAGATGCATATTCATTTTCTATATGTCTATAGTGAACTGTTTGCCATCTATTTGGTCTCACATTGCATGTTCATCTGTTGCTCTGAACATGTCTACACTTGTCTGCTTTTGTTCTGCTTATGGAAGTGTGGAGAACCTATTGTTATCACTGTCCTATGGGTATGGCCTGTCAATACCCCTCTGCTTGTTATCCCCTGCCTCCTAGTCTATATTCTTGCTCAGATCCTCCAAGTACTTCATGTTGTCACTGGCTTCAAATGAATCAAATACCTTGAAGGTTCCTATTGGTGGCGAGGCCATGAGTTGACTGTTGTCAACATTAAAGTTTTGGAAGGTTACTTCAAGATCCCTTTGTGCCTCATCTCTCATTCTTTCCGGTTTATGTTGTTTACAATACCTGTTCTGAAAATCAATATATTCATCATTAAAATTTTGGTGTACTTTCCTCAAGTCATGTGGCCAAAACTCAGCATATTGTATATCTCCCTTGTATATCACTTCTGAGCCCTCATCAATTATCTTCATAAATCTCTCAATTGGAAGCTCCATAGTCATAACAACATGTATATAAACATCATATATCACGAGTCTAAAAGTAGACCTAGTAAGCCACCTCCTCTTGCCTTGAAAATGGTCTTCCTTCCTTTTTTTCCACATAACCCACAAAATTTTAGTAATTAGACATAACTAAAAGATATTAGATTTAAGATCCATTCCACTAATGAACCCACAAAGTATTTCTTTCCAATTCAGTTTGTTCAAGGAAGACCAACTTTTTATATTGCCCATAAACATTGACCAAACATTCATAGAAAAAGAACACTAAAAAAAATATGTTCACAAGACTCAAAAAAATTTACATAGAGGGCACACATATCTATTAATCCTAATTGGAAGCTTCCTAAGTAGCATGGGCCATCTAAAACTGCCCTTCTTAAGTTTTATGTATTTAGACCATATTAGACTAAAGGAGGAGGCTAGTGATTTGTGGTTAACATTAAGATCCCAAGCTCTAATACTATGCTCATATACCTCTAGGGAGTCAGATAATAGCTTGTACAGTTTTGCGGCTTCTCCTTTTAGTATTTTGGTACCATCTGTTAGACTTAGGGCACACAACTGAGAGGGGGGTGAATCAGTTGTGCGAAACTTTCTCAAATTAAACACTTGAATCTTCTTTAGTGATTAACAGAATATTAATCATGAACCATAATGCATTCAAATCAAAAGCAGAAACATATCAACACATAAGACACCAAGATTTTGACGTGGAAAACCCGGTTAAGGGAAAAACCACGGGGTGATTAACCCAAGAATGTATTCTCTGTTAGAAGAATAGAAAGAACAAATGGCACATGCCAATTAGGGCTCACTGCCTGAGCACACTGCTCACAAGAGGCTCACTACCTACAAGAGACACACTGTCTACAAAGAAATAAGTATCACCTTTATGAACTAGAAAATAGCATCTTCACCATGCTTGAATCAGTTCCATTTAAGCCCAATACTTATGCTCTGCCTTTCGCACTTCTCCTCGCTACCACACACTCATCATCGCAAGACACACTTCAAAAAGACTTCACAATCCTTTATTTATACAAGGCATCGACTTAGGAACAATCATCTAAGTTGGGAAACACCTACAAGAACATCCGCAAGACGTGTAATACATTCGGTCGGCCAGTCTCAAGAAGAACACCAATATCCAGTGGTTATTCTTCAAATGCAAACTCTAACTTCAATGCAGACCACCAACATGAACTGGACATGATCCAATGATCATCATAACCTTCCCTGAATCACCAAGAACATCCACACTTCATCATCCTATTGGAATTCTTCTCTCCTTCATCCAGAGCTTCAAGAACACAGTATGTTATCATGATCACAAATGAATAGGCTCTTCTGGACCTTCAAACCATGAACCAATCTAGTTGATACTTCACAGGGATGTCCTCAACACTCCCTCAAATTCGTAGAATGGGATAATGAAATTCTGGATCTCACCGGACCTATCTGTGACACTCTGTCACCTCTGAACACCTACCGGAACCAGTTCTACTTAAGCGACCATAACTTCTTCAGATCTTCATGCAGACCTTTGAAAACTTGACTGGAGCATCTCAAGACTTATATCTACAAACCCTTTAAACCACATCCTCTGATCCTCAACCTATTGAGGACTTTTACCTTCTTGTCATCATTGTTCTTCATTGTTCCTGATTGAGACTAATTTTCTTAATATCCTCAGCACACAGCTCATCTAATCCTTCTCATTAATGCAACATGAGTATGTTGACATCAATGAAAACACCGGTTAGGCCCATACTTGCAACAATCTCCCTCTTTGTCATTGATGGCAACATATGATGTGAAAAACCATCAAGACAAGAACTTCTCCTTGCTATCACAACTCCCCCTAATAGCAACAACTATTCACATGTCTTCTCTTCCTTTATTGCTCCCCCTTTGATTAGCAACCACTTGTTTTTCACATGTCTTCTCTCCCCCTTTGACATCAATGGCAAAGGGCTCATACTGGCAACTCCATTACTTCATAACATATCAGCTGCTCCTCCTGAGTAGCAGCTCCCTATCATCAATCCGGATCACAAGATATGACTGTGATATCCACCAGATTGATGCACATCAGTGCATCCTAGTTTATCACCGAAGGGGTAATAACCCCTAACTTCTCCCTGAGATACTCAAAAGAGTCCTTGGGAAGAGGTTTAGTAAAGATATCTGTAATTTGATCCTTTAAGGGCACATACTCCAATCTGACTTCATCCTTGTTCACTTTCTCTCTCAAAAAGTGAAACTTGATAGATATATGCTTAGTCTTAGAATGCAACACTGGATTCTTAGAAATATTTATTGCACTTAAATTATCACAGAAAATTGTGATGGGCTCCTCATATTCTACTTTAATATCTCTTAGCATCTGCTTCATCCACAATACTTGAGTGCAACTACCTGCTGTTGCAATGTATTCTACTTCAGTTGTAGACAGGGATATTGCCTCTTGTTTCTTGCTTAGCCAAGAAACCAATCTTTTTCCCAAAAAGAATGCTCCTCCACTTGTACTCTTCCTATCATCCACATCTCCTGCCCAATCTGCGTCTATATATGCATGAAGAGAAAAATTTTGATCTCTAGGATACCACAGACCATACTCAACTGTTCCTTTTAAGTACCTAAAAATCCTTTTGATTTCCATGACATGAGATTCTCTGGGATCAGCCTGGAATCTCGCCACAAGACCAACAGCCTACATTATATCTGGTCTAGTTTGAGTGAGATATAATAATCCTCCAATCATTGATCTGTACTTTGTCTGATCTACCTTAGGAGAGTCATCATTTTTGCTCAACTTACATCCGGTTGCCATGGGAGTATTCATTGGCTTTGAATCTTCCATTCCAAATTTTCTCAACAATTCTTTCACATATTTGGTCTGAGAAATAAAGATTCATTTCTTTGTTTGAGTAATTTGCAGACCCAAGAAGAAATTCATTTCACCAAGCATTGACATCTCAAACTCACTTTTCATTTGATTTGCAAAGGTTTTACACATATTGTCTCTTCCTCCAAAGATGATATCATCAACAAATACTTCAACAATCAAGATGTTTTCATGATCAATTTTGAAATATAGGTTACTGTCAGCAGTACCTTTGTTGAAACCAATCTTCAAAAGATGTTTGTCCAGTCTTTCATACCAAGCTCTTGGAGCTTGCTTTAGTCCATATAGTGCCTTCTTCAATTTACAGACCATATCACCATGCTCAGATAATTGAAAACCATCTGGTTGTTCAATGTACACTTCTTCTTCTAAGTCACCATTCAAGAAGGCAGACTTGACATCCATCTGATACACCTTGAAATCCTTGAAGGTAACAAATGCAAGAAATAATCTGACTACTTCAATTCTTGCCACCGGAGCAAAGGTTTCTTCAAAATCAATCCCTTCTATTTGAGAGTAGCCTTTGCAGACCAATCTGGCTTTATTTCTAATTACTTCACCAACTTCATTTAGTTTGTTCCAGAAGACCCATTTGGTTCCAATCACATTCTTGTTTCTAGGTCTGGGAACAAGATCCCAAGTGTGATTTTTCTCAATTTGCATCAACTCTTCCTCCATTGCTTTGGTCTAGTTTTCATCATTGCAGGCTTCATTTATTGTCTTAGGTTCAATCTTTGAAATCAGATAATATTTATCTAAATTTTGAGCAATTTTCCTTCTAGTTTGCACACCTTTGCTTTTGTCACCTATGATCTGATCTTCAGAGTGGTTCAGTCTTACATACCTTGGAACTTTGGGAGTTTCTTGAACTTCTGCTTCTTGATCAGGCTCATTCAGACCTATCTCTTCTTCCTGATTTACCGGATTAGTCTGAATCTAACTTTTAGAAGAGGATTGAGCTCCTTGAACCAGAACACCATTCTGATCATCTTCATCATATTCATAGAACCTTGAGGGTTTCTCTATTCCCTCATCAACCTTCACATTTGTACTTTCTATCATCTTTCTTAGTCTCTTGTTATAACACTGATATGCTTTGCTTTGAGTAGAGTAACCCAAGAATATTCCTTCATCACTTCTAGCATCAAACTTGCCTAAATCTTCATCTCTTTTGATGTAACATTTGCTACCAAAGACTCTAAAATATCTTACAGTAGGAGTAATGCCAAACCAGAGTTCATAAGGGGTCTTACCAGTATTGCTTCTGATTTGAACTCGATTAAGAGTATAGACTGCAGTGCTGACAGCTTCTCTCCAATAGATCTGAGGAACATTTGCTTCCATCATAATGGTCCTAGATGCTTCCTGGATGGTCCAGTTCTTTCTCTCCACTACTCCATTCTGCTGTGGAGTCCTCGGAGTAGACAACTGTCTCTTAATTCCATGTTTCTCACAGAATTCTATGAACTCACCGGATGTGAATTCTTCACCTCTATCAGACCTCAGACATTTCAACTTTATTCTTGTTTTATTCTCTACCATAGCCTTGAATATTTTGAATTTCTCAAGAGCTTCTAATTTCTCCTTTAGAAAGGTTACCCACATCATCCGGGAATAGTCATCTATTAGCAGCATGAAGAATCTATCACCTTGAATACTTCTGGTTCTTGCCGGACCACAAAGATCAGTGTGAACTAAGTCCAATAATCTAGTAGAAGACAGTTCCTTGCTTTTGAATGTGACTCTGCTCAGCTTACCCAACTGACATTCCTTGCACAAGTTGTTAGTAGGTTTCACCAATTTTGGAAGATCTCTTACAGCCTAAGTATTGCTTATCTTGATGATATTATCAAAATTCACATGACACATCCTTCTATGCCATAACCACTTCTGATCAACTTGAACAAATAAGTAGCTTTTACTAGTACCAACCAAGTGGAAGATATTACCTTTAGTTTGAGCACCAGATGCAATCTCTGTTCTAGATCTTTCAAAGATTTTGCATTTTCCATCCTTGAACCGGAGATCATAGCCTTTATCCACCAACTGTCCAACACTGAGAAGATTGTGCTTCAAACCTTCAACAAATAGTACATTACCAGTTCTGTTTCTTCCATCAAAAGAAATAGTTCCTCTTCCTCTAATTCTACCAGCAGAATTATCACCAAACTTCACCACTCCTCCTTCATACCTTTCCAAGTCTATGAACTTATTTTTGTCACTTGTCATGTGGTGAGAGCAACCACTGTCAATGACCCAATCATTCTTTTCTTCAACTTGGGCAGCCAGAGCTCTTTCTACAACTTTATGATTGATAGATATAGAGGATATTGGCTCTTCTTCCTTGATGGCAATAAACACCCATTCACTTCTGGATTTGTTTCCTGGCTCTGATTCATCATCTGTTACTCCTTCATTATCATCTTCTTCATGAACATAGTAACAATTCTTTTGGAACCTTGATCTGTTAGGGTTTGGTTTTGAAAACCTTTCCGGACATCTTGAGGCAAAATGACCAATCTTATTGCAGTTAAAACACTTAAAAGCAATTTTCCTTCATACTTACCGGATCCTCTTGGCAGTCTCTTTGCAATGAGGGCTTCAAGTTGAGCAGTTTCTACTTCTTCTTCCAGGGCTTTTCTTGCCTTTTCATACCATGACAATTTCCTTGATGAGTTCTCTCCTAGATCAAATCCTTGTTTACCTTTCACAGAGGCACTGGCTTTGAATACAGATTCAGTTTATGGGGATCATCTCCAAACTCAATCATTTCAAAAGCATCTAGTTTGCCATCCAATTGGTCTCTTGTGATAGTTGTATGGGCTCTGAATTCATCAATGGCAGCAACCTTGATTTTGTAAGAGGCAGGAAGGGATCTGAGAATTTTACCAACAACCTCATTTTCATCCAAGACTCCACCAGAATTTCTAATTCCACAAACCAGCTCATTCACTCTTGGCATAAAAGTGGTAATATTTTCATCATCTCTCATCTTCAGTTTTTCAAATTTCCCTTTTAGACTCTGTAACCTTGCACATTTAACATACTCGTCTCCTTCATGCAAAAGTTCCAATTTAATCCAGATCTCATAGGCAGTTGGTAGGTCAATAACATTTGAGAGCTCTGAGTCAGTTAATGCCCTTAGAAGAGCCTCTTTGGTCTGCAGATTGTTTTTAGCATCTGTGATTTCATTTAGGGTTGTCGAACCACCCTGTGGAGGTACATATGCTTTTGTGACCATGGACCAGTATGCCATTCCCATACACTACAAGTGACATTTCATGCGATCTTTCTAAAGAGAAAAGTTGGTTCCATCAAACTTCAGACTATCCTTCTTGTATGATGACATCCTGGATCTCCTCAAGCGGTTAAGCTCCTTTTAGAGGAACTTAGCTCTGATACCAATTGTTAGACTTAGGGCACACAACTGAGAGGGGGGGTGAATCAGTTGTGCGAAACTTTCTCAAATTAAACACTTGAATCTTCTTTAGTGATTAGCAGAATATTAATCATGAACCATAATGCATTCAAATCAAAAGCAGAAACATATCAACACATAAGACACCAAGATTTTGACGTGGAAAACTCGGTTAAGGGAAAAACCACAGGGTGATTAACCCAAGAATGTATTCTCTGTTAAAAGAATAGAAAGAACAAATGGCACATGCCAATTAGGGCTCACTGCCTGAGCACACTGCTCACAAGAGGCTCACTGCCTACAAGAAACACACTGTCTACAAAGAAATAAGTATCACCTTTATGAACTGAAAAATAGCATCTTCACCATGCTTGAATCAGTTCCATTTAAGCCCAATACTTATGCTCTGCCTTTCGCACTTCTCCTTGCTACCACACACTCATCATCGCAAGACACACTTCAAAAAGACTTCACAATCTTTTATTTATACAAGGCATCGACTTAGGAACAATCATCTAAGTCAGCAAACACCTACAAGAACATCCGCAAGACGTGTAATACATCCGGTCGGCTAGTCTCAAGAAGAACACCAATATCCGGTGGTTATTCTTCAAATGCAAACTCTAACTTCAATGCGGACCACCAACATGAACTGGACATGATCCAACGATCATCATAACCTTCCCTAAATCACCAAGAACATCAGCACTTCATCATCCTACTGGAATTCTTCTCTCCCTCATCTGGAGCTTCAAGAACACAGTCTGTTATCACTATCACAAATGAATAGGCTCTTCCAGACCTTCAAACCATGAACCAATCTAGTTGATACTTCACAGGGACGTCCTCAACACTCCCTCAAATCCACAGAATGGGATAATGAAATTTTGGATCTCACCAGACCTATCTATGACACTCTGTCACCTCTGAACACCTGCTAGAACCGGTTCTACTTGAGTGACCATAAATTCTTCAGATCTTCATGCGGACCTTTGAAAACTTGACTGGAGCATCTCAAGACTTATATCTACAAACCCTTTAAACCGCATCCTCTGATCCTCAACCTATTGAGGACTTTTACCTTCTTGTCATCACTGTTCTTCATTGTTCCTGATTGAGACTAATTTTCTCAATATCCTCAGCACACAGCTCATCTAATCCTTCTAATTAATGCAACATGAGTATGTTGACATCAATGACAACACTGGTTAGGCCCATACTTGCAACACCATCTTCCCACACTAGCTCTTCCAACCAATGCAGTTCACACAACTTTTTTGATTGACCTAGGTTGTTTGAAAAAGCATTGCAAATGATGGAATAGGTTCTTCTTTGAGAATTAGGTATGTCAAATTCCATCTTAGAAACTTCCCATGTTTTTATACCTTCATCTTTCAACAAATCATCAAATGTTGGAAGGCCTTTTTTAAACCACTTAAGAGTAGAGCAACCTTGAAGGAGGGCCAATGGTTTGCTTTTGTGCCTTAAATTCAACCACAAGGATCTATAACCCCCTATCCATTTTTTCTTGAAGTTGACTGCCTCTGTGTTTAATATTAAGCTTTTTATAGTTTCCCATGCTCTCCAAATAGAACCAAACACTACAAACCCAAAGGTTTTAGACTTGAAGTTCCCAAAAAGAAACTCATGATGATGTAATTTTTTCCATAGGGGAGCTTTCTTAGGATGAAATTTGTTGATATTGTTCCTAATGAGGACCTTCCAAAGTTCATCCCCATCCAGTGATCTGATTATCCATTTTGTAACTAGAGTTACACCTTGGATCCTCAGATCCTTAAGCCCCAGGACACCCTTATCTCTACTCATACAACACCACTCCCATTTAACATGTTTTTTCCCTTTGTCTTTACCATCTAACCACAAAAAACCCCTAATAAGCTTCTGAATTCTATCTATTTGATTATTAGAGAATAACCACATAGAAGCATAATAGATAGAGTAGGCTGAGAGAATTTTTTGGCACACTTAAGCTCTCCCTACCAAAGGCAGGACCTGCTTGTTCTAACTCTTTAGTTTCAATTCTATTTTAGAAAATATCTAGTTCCACATCAGGTTGAGAGAAGGGTCAGTAGCAAAGGGGATCCCAAGGAACTTGACTTGCCTATGAGGTCCTCCCCACTGCCATCTACCCTCCTCCAACCAATCAGGAGGCTTATCTGACTAGCTAAGCAAGATAGATTTATTGAATGAAAGTTTAGCCCTAGAGGCTTTACAAAACATGTTCAATCTATTCTCCATGATATACAAATTATCCTTTTCAAGAATAGTGTATAATGTTGTATCATTAGCAAATTACATTTAATAACATGCTTTCATCAGGAAGTCTAATGCCCCTCATTACCCCTGATATCATTTTTGTTCTTAAGATATGAAACAAAGCTTCTGAATCTATTACAAAGAGTATAGGTGCTAATGGGCACCCTTGCCTAATCGACCTCTCCACATTGCACGATTCAGTTAAGGACCCATTAATATCGATTTGAGCAGATGCATCCCTAAAGAGCATGTAAACCATGTTACTGAACTCTTGGGGGAAGCCAAAGGATTTTACCACTATTAGAACAAAAGACCATTCAACTCTGTCATATGCCTTTAAGTCAAACAAAAGAATACCTGCATTATGTCTTGTTGTTTTTGCCCAATTCAGAGCTTCCCAGCTAGTTATCAAATTTTCTAAAATGTATCTACCTTTTATAAACCCAGTCTGGGTAAAGTTAATTATTTTAGGTAGAATATCAGTGAGCCTCCTTGATATCACTTTAGCTATAATTTTATAGGACACATTCAACAGGGTAATAGGCCTCCAGTTCCTCAAGTTGGTTTTGTCTCCATCTTTAGGTAATAATTTGAGGATGCCTCTATTAATATTCTTCCCCAATGATCCTTTATTACATGCTTCCTGATACACTTCCCAGAGATCATCCACCACCCAAGAGATGTTAACTTTGTAGAACTCTACTGGTAAACCATCCTGCCCAGGAGACTTACCATCCTCCATCGACAAAATGGCACCTTTGTTCTCTACTTTGGAAATTTTTTGTTTTAGTTTACTGGCCATTTCCTCATCAATCTTCTTAGGACATATAGTCGAGCATAGCTCCTGGGCCTTCATACATTATTCATTGTGATCTTCAGCCCTGAACAAGTTTTTATAAAAATCTCTAAACAACCTTTTTATATCCTCCAATTCATGATAAGTGGCACCATTTTCATTAATAGTTCCTACATGTTCCTTCCTGAATTTGGATCTTAATATGTCAAAAAAGTATTTAGTGCCTCTATCCCCATCTTTTGGCCAATTAATCCTTGCCCTTTGTTTCCAAGTATTCTATTTGAAAAAGCCTTTCATTTCTCCTTCTATCTAAATCCATTTTCTTCCCACATACTTGGAATAACCTCTTGCTTGCATTTACAAAATCATTCCAATACTGGATTGCTTCATTCTTATGAGCCATAGCTTTCATGATAAACCTTAGATTACAAATCCCATCTATACAATCCATGTCCAAAAGCAATTGTGTATTTAGTTTGAACATCATATTTTCTGAACATCTCCCCCCTATCTTGAAGATCAATGTTAATAAGAAATTGTATAGGATGATGATCAGATAGGGTATTAGGAATGACCCTTAACTAGGGCTTAAATTTGACAGTCAACCTTGCTTGTCAAGAATTTTTTTATGACAGTTATCTATTCAAAAGTGCCTTTCAAATACTCTGGCATGCCTTAGTATAAGCAAATCATATAAAAATCAAATATATATATCGTCATAATCCTATATAAATTTTGACAGTTTGTCCAAAATCTCTCCTTTCATATGATACAATCTTTCTAAAATTTTGATTGTATTTTACAACTAAAATGCCTAAATACAGCTATACAACTGTCAAATTTAAGCCATGTCCTTAACACATTGAATTGTTTAGAGCTTTGAAAGTGGAAAAAATTCTTATTTACATAAAACCTGTCCAGCCTAAAATAGATCCTTTTGTTGGCAAGAGACACTATATGGATTCATGGTTGTTGTCATTGATGGCAACAAAGGTCATCCCACATATCCGCAAGTCATAATGTGTCTCTACCGGAAGTCAGAATAAAGATTGTTGTGGTCCGGTGAACAAGAACAGAGCATGTGGCAAGGTCCGACAGATTGATCCAGATCTCTCAGAGGAAGTGTCTTGGTGCAGTGCGGATTTGGGGAAGTCAAGAGGACTACCTTGAGTGGTATATTCCAAGGATTTAGCCTCCGGTGATGGACAAGGAGAAAGATATGAATAGTTGAGTACCGGATTCCTGAGAGACAGTGAAAACAGAGGAAGAACTGACTGACAGAGTATCAGACTACTTTCCGGATGTGTTACTATTGATGATAGAGGTTGTGAAGGCATGAATCATGTTTGACCGACATGATTAATGATATCTACAAGTATATGCTTGATCCGCATTGCTTGGTGAGGAAGGATTCAGCCGATAGAACAAGAGTTTGTAAGAAACTAGACTGTTCCGGATGCCGACTAGAAAGGTGATGAAATTACTTGTGCGGATATATATAGAGGATGGATTTAGTTGTGAAGGGTGTAATGGTGTGAAGATATATGCGAAGAAATACAGAACAGAGCAGAAGTAGCAAGAAAGATCCGATATGTGAAAGGATAGCAGAATAAAGAACAGAGGAAAGATGAAGTGCAGCAGATCAGTGTACTGAACCTAACCGGAACTGAACTCCAGCATATGCAGATGCTTCCAATCAGTTCAAGACTGTGATTCTTATCACTTTGTAGACAGTGTGTCTTCTTGTAGGCAGTGGGCCTCTTGTGAGCAGTGTGCTCGGGCAGTGAGCCCTAATTGGCAAGTGCCATTTTGTAATTTCCTATTCTTCTAACAGAGAATAATTTTGGGTTAATCACCCCGTGGTTTTCTCCCTTAACAGGGTTTCCACGTCAAAATACTGTGTTATGTGTTTCTTATTTCATGGTAATGTTTTTGTGTTTAATTCAATGCTGCATCAATTAATAAGAAACTCCAATAAGGGAAATAATTAGGATAACTGATTCACCCCCCCCTCTCAGTTATCAACAATTGGTATCAGAGCTAAGTTCCTCCTAATAGAGCCTAACAGCTTGAGGAAGATCTGGGAACTCAAATGGATGCATATGGTTTAAGGGAGCAACTCAAGACTGCTCTTGAGGATCTTGAACAGTCAAATTCTGAAGTCAATGAATTAAAAGAAAGACTCAAACAGGCTGATGAATTCATGAGAGAATTAAAAGACAAATTAAGTCTCTCTATGAAAAAGAGAAAGGAGCTGCTCCAACAGTTGGCAAGACAAAGTGAAGAAAGCAATACAAATGAAGAATTGACTGAGCAAACCAAGTTATGTGAAAAGTTATCAAAAGAAGTCATTATGTTAAGACATGAAATGGAATCAGGAACTATAAAGTTTACTCAAGAGATTGAAGAAAAAAGAAAGGCTGAAGACAATCTAAGACAATCTCTTAAAGAAAAATCAGAAGAATGCCACCAGATGGACAGGATTATCAGACATCTTGAATCTGATCTTGAAGATGCCAAAGATAATGAAGAAAAACTTGAGGATCAAATTGCCTCTCTCAAAAGAGACCTTCAAACAGCAAATGAATATAAAGAGAAATTCAAGATAAGTTCTGCTCAACTTGAAGTTCTTCTTGGAAGTCAAAAGAGGACAGATGACAAGTATGGTTTGGGATATGAGAAAGGAGAAAGCTCCGGATCCGGTCAGAAGAATCTTGGATCAGAAAATCCAAGGAGCAGGCCTAGAAGACCTCCGGTAAGACAACCAAATGCTCAAAGATATCCATCCTTCAATGGATACTGCCACAGCTGCAACCACTTTGGTCACAAAGCTAATCAGTGCAGAATGAGAATGAATCAGATTAATTCATCCTTCTCCGGATAGTGCTTCAACTGCAAAAGGTATGGACACAAATCCCATGAATGCAGAATTATGCAAGTAAACAAATCATTCAAAGGTAGATGCTTTACATGCAATAGAGTAGGTCATATGGCTAATCAATGCAGATCAAGAGGATATCAGTCAAATATGCAAAGAAATGTTATTTGCCAAATCTGCAATAGGTCCGGTCATAATGCTAAAGTCTGCAGAAACAAGTATCAGGACAAAAGAGGTCCGGTGTATAATCAGAATCAAGACAAGGGTAAACAAAAGATGAATGCGGATGAAGTTAGGAATCAGATGAGCAAGATTTGGGTGAAGAAAAGTTTAGAGAATGTAGAGATTGGATCCGCACCAGACTCTGGTGCTGATATTTCTTCCAGAAATTAAAAAGTGAGCTCAGGCTCAGGGGGAGACTCAAAGAAAATCCTGTTCCCCCAGCCAAACAAGTGGTGCCGGATGTGGCACAAGATGCGGATTAAAGGGTTTGTAGATATGAGTCTTGAGATGCTTCAGTCAAGTTTTCAGAGGTCCGCTTGGAGTTATGAAGAAGCTGTGATCGATCAAATAAGACCTGTTCAGGGAGATGCTCCGGTATGACAAAGGATTACAAAAGGTCTGGAGAGATCCAGAAGTGCACTATCTTGTTCTGCGGATTGGACAGAGTGTTTGGGATGTTCTTGTAATATGTTACCTCGATTTATTCATGATTGAAAGATCCAGATGATATTCACAGATCAGGACTAATCCAGGATACTCCAAGCTATCCAGACAAGGCAAACCGGAATAATGTAGGTGAAGCATTTATTGCAGACAGATATTAGGGTTCGCGGAGCAATATAAGGGATTTCTCAAAAGTCATTTGCTCATTCTGCACTCAAGAAGAAGCAAATAGTGGAGCTCTGCAACAAGATTCATCAAGCACACCAAGGATCTCCTGCCGAAGTCATTGCATAAAGAAATCAATCCAATCACTCCGTGCAAATCGAAGGCGCATAAGGTATTCTCCGTTTTTCATTACCTCACTGCAAATCTTTGAAGAATGGCTACTCCAAATATAGTTAAGATCTCTGATAGACCTCGCCCCTCATTCAAGAAACATCCTTACAAATCATTGGAGGTAGATCCACTAGGAGCCTTCTCTAGTGTTCCTCATGGTGTATTGCATACGGAAGATATTAGGGTTTACATCCATGCGAATCTTGAAGACTTTGGAGAATCAAAACTGATGGATATCTATCACAAACAATTGATAGATGACTCCTTTGAGATCAAACCTCAGTATAAAGCCATCCAGGACAAACACTTTGCACAGTGCATTCATTTCCCCTGTTTTGAAGAAGATGAATGGGTCCGGTATGTACTAAGTAGAGTACATGACAACTTCCTATGGTTGAACAAGCCCTTCAAGATCACCAAGGACGCAATTAGGGCTGTAACCGGTCTGCACTCATCCGGTGGATTACCTGTTCTCAAATTTGTCAAAAATCAGACAGTCAGTGATGCAACCGGATCCAAGTTTGACAAGAGAGCTATGACAGTTGATGACATCATTGAACCGGATGTCAAATTTGCAGCTATGATAATTGGTTACAAAATCTATCACTCCAGTAGGGAAAATTCAGTACCGGGAACTGCAATCTACACAGCCTATCAGATGTTAAAGGAGAATGCAGACTATGACTTGTGCGAGCTTCTAGTAAACCAACTCTTAGAAAATCTGCAGAAGATTAAGAAGGACAAGAAAAACTCCTTCAAATATGGCAATCTGATCCTTTGTCTCTTCTTTTACTACATGAATGAGCTTCCCGGATCCAGTGGATGGATATGGCAGAATGACAGACCGGTTGCCATTCAAATCAGAGACTATTTGCATGGACTTGGGGATGCAAAAGCAAGAAATATAGCTCTATGGGGTTACTTCAAGAACTTCCAAAGCATAATGCATGCAAGAGAAAGAATACCCCAATCCCTTGTTGAAAAATACAAAGACACAGTATGCTTCATGGTAGAAACAGATCAGTGTCTGATGGAGGCAGTGGAGCCAAGGACTGTCTGGATCATGCCTATGGGGTATGAAGTGGATGAACAGATAGTAGAGCTGCATGTTCAACACATGCTAAGCCAGCCCAAAGATCCTAAGGCAGAAAGGTTTGGAACCTTTGAGGAACTGAGTGTAAAGTTACATGTAGAACTCAGGGAACCGGAGATAAAGAGGAAGGTAAGAAAAGAAGTTGAGCATATTGCTCAAGGCCTAGGCATCTCAAAAGAGGCACTTGATGCCAGCCGGGAAAAGAGGAGGAAGGCTGAGGAAGAAGAGAAAAGTAAAGAAAGTGTTCCGGTTGAAACTCCCACCCGGACCAGATCATCAAAAAGATCTGCACCTCCCTCAACCAAAAGTTCAAAACCGGAAGTCCAGGCATCTGGTAAAAGATCCAAGACAAAAGCCACAAGGGCTTATAAAAGCCAAAAGGATGAAGAGGAAACAGAGTCAGATGAGGGAGTAAAATAAATAAAGAAGCAGAAGAAGAAAGGATCCGGTAAACCCTCCTCAGGACAAGACAAGGATGAAATGGCAGAGGTATCTGTTGAAAAGCCCACTCTGTCTCTAGAGAATGTAATCAAGTCGGTCACGGTGGATGGAAACCTTCAACCAATGACTGAATCTTATGATGACTTCAGTGAGGCTGACCAAAAGACTCTGCAGGAAGCCACAGTCAAATATCTGAACATATATAATAAGGCTTTCATTGAGATCATATCTCTTATTCCTAAAAGCCTAGAAAAGGAATTGGAAGTAAGAAAGAACAATGCTCATGCAAAAGATCTTGAGATCCGGGAGCAGATAGCTATTCAGCTATATCCTCAAATTGATCCCAAGACAATGAACATAATCTTCAAGGACTGCAAAGATGAGTTCAGAAGTAAAGCCAGGATGAATCAACTCATGCTTGGTGAGACTGACAAAGTGGCCCAAGAGACAGAAGAGATCCTCCGGAAGGCCTTCAAAAGGTTCAATCTTCCTGTTGTAGAGGACTTAGGTACAGAAACAGCTGAGGACTTGGAACCCTCTGCTCCAGAAGAAGTGGCCTATGAACAAGCTAGCATCTCTCCTCCGGTTTCCCCTACAGTCTCCTGATCCAAAGAAGAAGAGAAATTACAGGAGAAGGAAGCAGTGGTGAAAGATAAAGAGGTTGACAGTTCCAAGACTGTAGAAGAAAAGAAACATCTGTCTCCGGCAAGAGACACTGCACAAACTGTTCAACAATTTTTGAGCAAAGAAACTTTAGAGATTGATGAACCGGAGCTTCTAAAAGGCCCATTCGACTTTGACTCTCTCTCTCCGGTACAAACAATGAAGATAGCTTCATTTGCAAATGCCAAGGCAAATGAAAAACTCCTGAAGTCTCATATGGAAGACTGTGAGTTGATAGAGGCTGCTTCCGGAGTACTTGTAAAGATTATGCCATCAATCCAGATAGATCCGACAGCCTCCTCTTCCGATAATCTAAAAACCTTAGTCAGCAGTGTTGATACACATTTTGATTCTCTAGAAAAATCAGCTGAAGAAAAGGTCCGGAAGGAATTTTTGGATAAAAGATTTTCAGAAGTATTAGAATTAATCTCTAAAGATAGGAAGATTGTGAGCATTGGAATAAAGAGCTTAGAGAATGCTCTTAAGGATGGCGGTGACATCTACAAATTTTGTATATCCTGGCCAAAGGCAACAGCAGCAATTGATAAGAAAATAAAAGAGGAACAGGACAAGCTACAAAGCTTATCTCAAAGTTTTGATCCTCTCTCTTCCTCCATAATAAATCAAGAATGTCAGACTATTGCAGTCTTGAATGAAATAAAGAATCTTGAGAAGGAAAGGAAGAATATCACTAACCGGATGGGAGAACTTAGAAGGATTATAATCCCTAAGTTGGAAACTATGCATGAGGCCATCAGTGATGCTCAGACCACCGCCCAAACAAAAGATCCGACAGATCTCAAGCGGGCAGAAGCTTTTGCATTTTTGTTTAGTGGTCACATTTCAATTTTGGACAGAATGAAGCAAAGTTGGGCTACAGAAATGATCCAATTGCAGACATCCTTTGCAGACATTCTTCAGTATATGTGAGTATGTAAATATGCGGCTATGTATAGAAAATTTTTGAAAATTTTGGTGTGCGGACCCCACCCTTTGCCATTGATGTCAAAGGGGGAGTGAGGAGCAGTGAAAAATGAGGAATCCAACTAAGGGGGAGTTCCGAAAATTGTATATAAAGACAGAGCATCAGCAAAGGGGGAGCATAGTGAAAACACTTAGTCATTTTTCACTAAGTGTTGCCATCAATGCCAAAGGGGGAGATTGTTGGCAAGAGACACTATATGGATTCATGGTTGTTGTCATTGATGGCAACAAAGGTCATCCCACATATCCGCAAGTCATAATGTGTCTCTACCGGAAGTCAGAATAAAGATTGTTGTGGTCCGATGAACAAGAACAGAGCATGTGGCAAGGTCCGACAGATTGATCCGGATCTCTCAGAGGAAGTGTCTTGGTGCAGTGCGGATTTGGGGAAGTCAAGAGGACTACCTTGAGTGGTATATTCCAAGGATTTAGCCTCCGGTGATGGACAAGGAGAAAGATATGAATAGTTGAGTACCGGATTCCTGAGAGACAGTGAAAACAGAGGAAGAACTGACTGACAGAGTATCAGACTACTTTCCGGATGTGTTACTATTGATGATAGAGGTTGTGAAGGCATGAATCATGTTTGACTGACATGATTAATGATATCTACAAGTATATGCTTGATCCGCATTGCTTGGTGAGGAAGGATTCAGCCGACAGAACAAGAGTTTGTAAGAAACTAGACTGTTCCGGATGCCGACTAGAAAGGTGATGAAATTACTTGTGCGGATATATATAGAGGATGGATTTAGTTGTGAAGGGTGTAATGGTGTGAAGATATATGCGAAGAAATACAGAACAGAGCAGAAGTAGCAAGAAAGATCCGATATGTGAAAGGATAGCAGAATAAAGAACAGAGGAAAGATGAAGTGCAGCAGATCAGTGTACTGAACCTAACCGGAACTGAACTCCAGCATATGCAGATGCTTCCAATCAGTTCAAGACTGTGATTCTTATCACTTTGTAGACAGTGTGTCTTCTTGTAGGCAGTGGGCCTCTTGTGAGCAGTGTGCTCGGGCAGTGAGCCCTAATTGGCAAGTGCCATTTTGTAATTTCCTATTCTTCTAACAGAGAATAATTTTGGGTTAATCACCCCGTGGTTTTCTCCCTTAACAGGGTTTCCACGTCAAAATACTGTGTTATGTGTTTCTTATTTCATGGTAATGTTTTTGTGTTTAATTCAATGCTGCATCAATTAATAAGAAACTCCAATAAGGGAAATAATTAGGATAACTGATTCACCCCCCCTCTCAGTTATCAACACCTTTTGTTATCTTTCTGTGAGTTACACCATGAGAACCAAATTCCCTGACTTTTGGCCTTATTCCCTTCTAAGGGATCCATGAGACTTAGTAATTTTTTCATTCTCAACCAGAAGAACTGTTCATTGCCCTTCCATTCTGCATGGCTCCCTCCAATCTTATCCCCTCTGTGTTCTACCATGTTAAAGTCCCCTGCCACAATCCAAGGAATTTTAGGCAACTTATCAGCCATCCAATTCCATAGTTCAATTTGATCCCTGTATTCATTGGGGACATAAATAGAACATATTCCAAACTACCTATTCTCCTTTTCTAGCACCACCCAAATACATCTATTATAGGGGGAACAACCATTTTGGGTGATATTGACCCCATTCCCTTCTTATCAATATTGTATTTCCTCCTTTGCCTTTTTCATGTTTGGAGTAGAATTTTATTGCATCCTTCCAAATAAATCTTAGGGTTTATCTAATTGGAATCCTATGGCTTTAATCTCTTGTAACTTTAAGCAATCCATTCTTCTATTCTTATTGTGGAAATCTCTGACTATGTATTTCCTGTCCGAGTACTCTAGGCCCCTAACATTCCAGCTATAACAATTCATAGCCAAGTTGTTCAGCCAGACAATCAGGAGACTCGCATTAAGAACTATTGTTACACGGTCTATCAAAACATTTAGGAATCTTAGAACCTTTCACTTTTTTTAATGCTTTGCTTTTTGTGCACATACCTTCTCTTTCTACTCACATCATCCATTTTCAAGGCGTAGTCCTCTTCTACCTTGGATGGTCCCTCTTCAACACTATCATCATTTCTTTTTGTAGGGATTTCACCTTCTAACTCCTTTGGGTCTGGTGTTTGGAAACTAATAGGGGATCCCACAGTTTCTATCACATTCTCCAATTTCTTAGCCAGGATGTTTTCTCTAATTTTTGACAAGGCTAATTCCTAAGCATTCCTTTTTTGTTTTGCCTCTATTTTTGGAGCCCCAACTAATACATCTTGTGTTTGAGAGGTAGGATTATCCTATTTAACAATCATCTCAAGAATCTTAGCTATGGGTTCATCAAGACCATTTAATACACTATCCCAAATTTATTTCTCTTCCAGAAACATATCTCTGTAAATGTTGACAGGATCCTCATCAAAATAAGGATTGTCAAATATTTGTGTCTTGTTCCAACTAGCCTATTTTGGATGGATCCTCTTTGTTTCTCTCCTCACTATAGTGATTCTCAATCCGTGGAACACTACATCTAGTAGAGAAACTAACTATAGAGTTAGAAGCCACATCTAATGGGCTACTAACACCCCCAATACTAGAAGGTTTCCCTTCTAAGTTTAATTTTTCTAAGTTGTTTCTAATCTCCCTAAAAGAAAGATCAATAGGATTAGCCTTGTTAAGTGCTAATGAATCCTCATCCATTGCATTAGATTTACCTATGTTCTGTTCAAAAGCATCAACAGAGCCTGAGGGTTCAACGTTGACATGAGCATCAATTTTTCCACTTCCAGTATTGGGAATGTTAAGCTCAATTTTTTTTCCAACATTATTTTGTCTAATGTTAGGGCAGTTCTTCCTCTGGTGACCTTCCACCTTGCATAGAAAGAAAGAATGGAGGCCCCTAGCCCAATAACCCCACACTTATATGTCTTTTCCCCAACCCTAATTCCTAAGACCTCAGGATATCGACCCCTATGTTTAGAGAGATTAGGATTCTGGCATCTATATGTGGTAATGTAGCACTAGTTTCATCCACTTTCATTACTTTCCCAATAGGTTCCATAATTTGAGGTAAAAAAGCCCATAAATGTTCCAGTAGGTTTTTAACCAACAACCACCTTGTCACAAAACAAAACAAGATTTCTTGATGAGATGCTCCAGGTTTCCAAGGGAACACCTTAAACAGTGTTTTCCCAACATTCCAATAGTCTCTATCCAACACCTTTTTTTGCATGGTGTGATTTTTTAAGAACACAACAAAAATTCCTTTGTTTAAAAGTCTGCAAAAAAGAAACCTGAACACCTAGTCTTTTTACCCACACAGAGTTAATCCAGTTGTCTAGATATCTCCTCGAAGGTAGTTTTTCCATATTTAGGTAGACAAAAAATACATCGGTATTCTTAAGCCTATATTCTTCATTTTTTATTGCATTTTCCCTTTCTTCATTAGGGCTTAAAACCATTTTTCTAGGCACCAAGATTGGCTTACCTTTTCCTTCATTCCACAATCTTCCTCTCTTCCTCTATGGGAGATTTCACCTCTGGTTTTGAATAGTCCAAGCTCATCCCCGACCTCGAAATGAGCATTTTGGGTCAAAGTTTCAGCATCTTGTAGGTTAACGACTTCACGAAAAGTCTTTTTTAATCCTCTAATTCATCATTCTTGCCCTTTGCTAGGTTATTAAACCCTTCCATCATTCCTCACCGTCGAGGAGTACTTGCCTCAGCTGGAGCAGTACAACCCCTAGGATAAATGAGCATAGATAGGTCCTATGGCAATTATTGTTAATCCCTCTAAATTTACAAGTGGTAAAAAACTTTTGATGACACTCTTAACAATAATAACAATAGAAATCTTGACTATTGACCGTTGTCATAACATCAATAGGCATCAAAGACACACAAAAAGTAATCAAATCCACACAAAAATCACAAGTGAGACCAATTCAATGCAAGAGGAGGTCCCTACCGGATTGTTCATGGAGGGTTGCTACACCCTCGATCAATCCTAGAGCCCTCCCTGATGGGATTTTTTATTAGATCTCTATACCAAAAACTTTAGATGAATTACACAATGAAATACACATGAGTTCAACACCAAAATGTTTAGGAAAATTATTGGGAAACCATATCTGAAGTTTGTTGTCATAAAAATCAAAGATATAGACTCTTCTAATACATCAAATGCAATGGGCAAACATGCCAAACAATGCCCAACTATCATATGCTATAAACCTTAGGGTTTATACATACCAATTACATGCAAATTTGACCTCTTAATGATGAAATTAGACCTCTAAAGTGTGGCATTCAGACTTAGGGTTTGAAACCCTATGACAATGCAACTCCAACACACCAAAAGGCTAATCCAAAATGAGCACTCAGGTCTGCAACGGTTGCTGCTCCAAATATGATGTCAAAAATACCAAATGGATGCAACAAAATCCTTAAACATTCGTCCAAATGTAAGTGCTCCAATGGAATGATGAACCCTAGATAAATTACATCAAAGCACCAATGAACAATGTCAAAGGAAGACTAATATGTTGTTGTATCATATCTGATTGCACTTTCCAAACTCTAGCAACCAATAAACAACACAAATCACCTCACAAATGAAGCCGATCCAATCCTAGAAGGTGGCATTCAAATCCCAGGGCCAAACCCTAGTCAAAATATCGTCAAAACTCGCCAATCAAACCCTTCTTCAAATCTGATCTAAATATTTGATGTATAAATCTGCTTCTCTTCACTAATGAATAACAATGAAGTATATTTCTGAATTCCATGTGAATCCGCCTCCAAGATAAGATTGGGTTTTCATCCAATCCACCTATTTCCACAAGGGTTTTCATCCTTGGAAAATAATGCAAACCAAGTTGTAGATCCACAAAGGAAAATACAAAGATATAATGTTGAATGATCATCAAAATACCTCACAATACCTTATATTTATACTTGATTTTCACTTTTCCCACTTGTTAGCCGACTAAGGACAAATAAGCATTTTTATTTATTTTTTCCCTTTCTCAAGATGGTCGACCTGCCTTTAGCTCATTTTGGCCAACTTAAAAAAAAATTATTTAAATTTAGGCCGACCTAGGCCATAAAATACCTTTATTTATTATTTTTCGTCTTTCTAGAGGCTGACCTTCTCCAATAGACTTGGGCGCCCAAAAATCAAATTACAGATTTGATTTTAAATAATATTTTATTCTCCCTTCTTGAGTGCTCTAAATAAATAATAAAATATTATTATTTTATTTATTTTTTGGCCACCTTAAAACCCCAAATGGGTCGCTCACCTCCTTAGGAAATTATTTAAATATGTTTGACCCATCAAAAAATAATATAAAAATATAACATGTATTTTCCCAAGTTCGCCAAGTCTAGGAAAAATAGTTGAGCCACTAAATATCAACTTTCCATTCTCCAAGCTCAAAAGGGGTACATTACAAGTCCTCCCACCCCAAGATTGCTTGCCCTCAAGCAATCACAAATACTAAATCTGCATTAGAACCAACTAATACCCAGATCCCAAATCAACCTAGGCCTTTGGAGTAGTTTCATATGTACTATACTGAGTTGCTCAAGGTTTACAAAATGAAGTTCATGCAACCTTTTTACCCAAATTGCCACAATCCTCCTCAAATATCTAGCCAATTTGCCAAATGTGTACAATTCTCCATCATACATTTGTTGTCCCATGTTGATATACACTAAAAAAATCCTCATAAATATCATCCCTTTGCATTACAATCACTTGATAATTATGATTATACTCAAATGCCATCATGCTATCACATCCATCAACTATGAAGAGATAAAAGTATCTCAAAGAACTATCAACATCACACAACTCTTCAACTCCTATAGACCTTCTGTAACAGCTCCTCCTAGGTTGCTAATGTAGAACATAACAACAACCTCCCAATTGAAAATCAAGCCTAAATAGATGCAAATAAGGCTGCCAATGATGTAGGATGATAGAATATCATTCATAAGCCATTCTCCCATGATGAAGAAGTGATCCAAATAACTCCTAAGCAAACAAATAGCTGCTGTCCTCCAAGAGTTCTGAAGGAAATTAGTGTACCATGAAGTAGAACAGTCATCCCTAATCCATGCTTGAAGTAGAAACACATGAACTTGAGTTGAAATACTTATGACTTCACGCACACCTCCAATTCTTATGCCAAAGTTCAACTGAAACACAAGTATTAGTGACCCAAAAACAAATAACTTAGTAATAATTCCATACCTTGTGTTATAGATCAGCTGTCTCTTAAAGGCAATTGTCTCCATATCATGTATCATAAACCCTTGAAAAAGGGCAGCGTCTAATTCTACCAAAGAATCATCATTGTGATGGGTTTGTACTTCATTACCAATCAACTCTTCATATTTCCGATGGATGACCAAGGACTACTCGAAAAATGAATCATTTATGACCCCCTCTTCATGTGAAGACATGACACTTGTGGCTGATCCACAAAGTGTTTATTCAATTACTCCATCATCCTCTATGACTTGAGCCTACATTAGGCTCTCAAAGAGAGGGATGTTATAGAAAAGAGATTTCACCAAAAAATGGTAAAAATTAGGTATGAGAACAATATGAATATAAAAATAAGTTGACATCTTTCACTTTCAAGTAAATGAAAGGAATTTTTCTTGAGATTCATACACTATTCTATAAATCTTGATGCAGGAGCATCCCAGGTGTAAGAGCAATCTACATCATCCAAAAATATTTTCTTTTACTTGTTTGTTTTGTTTGAAAGTTTTTAATAACATTCCATTCATCAACCAATTACATTATATCCTATCGCATTTCTCTGCATATGCACATATCACCTTGCAGTTGGGAAAACATGTTCTACATTGATCCTACAATGTCACATTCAATTTCCAGGAGATTATGATTATTGTAAAGACATAATTCACTTTTAAACTTATTACCAAGCATAATAGAATAATGTCCAGTTTCATTGTTCAAGGCTTGTGGCACCTTTCAAAAGAGTGGAAAAAAAGGAACATATTTCTAGATTCCTTGGACCTAAGAGAGATTGTGATATGAACTATATCAAGATTCATTCTCCCATCATCACCGCATTAATTCTAAAAGATTCATCCACACGTTTGGCCAACTACACGTTACACTTGGCATTAGGCTTTGCACCTCCTTCCGACCAACTAAGATCATTCCTAAGGATAGAAGTTGCTATATAAACATTGTTCGTGATAATTAGAAGGCAATTAACATGATTGACATAGGATAGTTTAGTTTTGGAGCTTGGTATTGGCATTGTATTGCAATATCACTCAAAATCTGTAATTTGCACATATTATGTCTGTTTCTAATCAAACAATTATGGCCTACTATATTGGGAGCCCTTTGTGGCATATTGTAATTTTTTCATGATTATTAATCAGTAAAATTCATATTGTTGTTTTGTTGTTACATTGAATTCCACTATGTGAGTTTGGATAGTCCTTTAGTGGGTCCTTTACCCATGATTGCATCAAGTGGTATGAGAGTATGAGTTTTACTATCCTAAAGGTTCTACTTGTAAGGAAACCATCAAATTGAGGAAACCTACAAGAATCTTGTACCTAAAGTGTCAATTGTGAGGCAATTTGTAAGAATGATTTGGATAGATCACTGACTTGAGGTAGTTTGTATTAGATCCTAGGGAGAGAAACCTCCATAAAGAGTTTAAGTTGTTGCTAATATTTTTTGGAGAATGGAAGAAATGTTTGAGATGATGAAGGTGATGAAGATCCAAATAGATGCTTTTGAAGAAGACTACATAAGAAATTATAACCCTAGAGATGACAAGAGTGATGGGGAACAAGAAGCTAGCTCTATTGAGCAAAATGAAAGCAAAGAAGAAGACAAGGAAGAAAGGATGTTGATATCTATATCATGTATTGGTAGGAAGACTAGAGTAGATATTACAAATTATTCTTGTTGTTTAAATCCAAAAGAATTGATAGATTGGATAACTAATTTAGAAGAACACTTTGAGTATGAAGATATAGATGATCTAGATAGAGTGAAATTTGCTAAGACTAAGTTGAAAGGTCATGTTGCCATTTGGTGGAAATAAATTTAATTAGAAATGAGCAGAAAGGGTAAACTTAGCATTGGAAATGGGATAGAATGGTGAAAAATCTAAGATCTAAGTTCATTCCTACAAATTATCATTTAGAATTGTTGGAGTTATACAACTTGAGGCAAAAAGGTATGACTATGAAAGACTGTGTCGAGGAATATTATAGGCTAACAATATAATTTGGACATCATGATGGAGTAGAGAAAGTGGCAAGATATATCAATGGTTTGAGAGGAACAATTCATTTAGAGATGACTAGTTGAATATCCAAATAGTGGATGAAGCATATCAGTTGGCCCTAACTGCAAAAATGAAATTGAACATAAGACTTGAAGATAGACAAAACTGACAAAGAGGAAGAGAAGGGATATTAAGAGGGATAAGTCTTAATGTTGTGATAGGTGACCATATGAGGAATATTCTAAGAGTGGTAGGTCATACCACAATGAAGGAGGAAGCAGTAATTCCCATCATAATGGTAGAGAAGATAGTAGTTCTTATGGCAAAGAAAAGGATGACAAAAATTCATATCATAATGATAGAACTAGTGGATATCAAAGAGACATAGGGAGATATGGTGGAGAAACTATAATACCTTTCAAAGGAACTTATTTCAAGTGTGGAGAGGAAGGACACTGAGTGTTTGAATGTCACCAAGGTTAGGGAAGCCCTATCAAAATGTCAAAAGGAAGAGAGAGAGTTGCATACACCAATGAGGAGACTAAGAGATATTACAACATTGAGGGTAAACTAGAGAAAGGTGAATCACTTAAATCATGAGAAGAGTCTTGATAAAACATAAAGAAGAAGAATTGTTTAGAATAATATGCAAGTTAGGAGGTAAGCATTGTAAGGTTTTCATTGATAGTGGTAGTATTGATAATTTAGTGTCTAAATAAATGGTTGATAAACTAAATTTTAGAAGGTTAGAACACCCTAGACCATATAGGATTCCTTAGTTACAAAAGGAGCATAAGGTGCTGGTGAAAGAACAATGTTTGATCAAATTCAAAATAGGTTCATATCATGATGAAGTTTTATGTGATATAATGCCAATGGATGTGTGTCATTTTTTTGTTGGGGAGGCCATGGAAATTTGATAGGAGTGTTATACATGTTGAGATATCAAATACTTACATCATAGCAAAGAATGGTAAAATACACAAATTGATTTTGTTGAAGGAAAAAGAGGGGTGAGTTTGTAGTAGTGTTAGAATTTGTTTGGTAGATGAGAGAAATTTCCTAGATGGTTTGAGGCATCAGAATATGTATTTTACATTGATTCCAAAAGTATGTGACATTGCAAGCACAACGGACACCACCGTAGATGCAGAGACGATATTGCAAAAAGAAATTTGAGAATTGTTGATAAAATATCAAGATATCATAATAGATAATATTCCAAATGGATTACCACAAGTAAGGAGTATCATTCATCACATGGATCTAATTCTAGGATAAGGTTTACCAAATAAAGTAATGCATAGGATGACACTAGTAGGAAAAGAAGAATTAAACTAACATGCTTGTTGAAGGGATTGATCAGATAGAGTTTGAGCCCATGTGCAGTACCAATTATACCAGCACCCAAGAAGGATGGGGAGTGAGGATGTGTATAGATTTAAAATAAATCAATAAGATCACTAAGAAGTATAGATTCATGTTGCCAAGAATGGATAATCTATTGGACTATTTGAGTGGAACAAGGTAATTTTCCAAGACTGATTTGAAGAGTGCTTATCATCAAATCAAAATCAGAGAGGGAAATGAGTGGAAGGCTGCATTTAAGACAAACAAAGAATTGTATGGATAGTTGGTTATGCCTTTTGGGTTGACTAATGCACCAAGTACATTTATGAGATTGATGAATGAGCTTTTCAAGAAATTTTTGGATAATTTTGTGATTCTTCACTTAGATGATACTTGAAATTTTAGTACAGATAAAAAAGAACACCTAAAGCATATTATATTAGTATTGTAGAGATTGACAGAAGAAAAGTTGATTAATGTGAAGAAGTGTAGTTTCATGAAGACAAAATTGGTATACTTAGGATTTGTAATCTCTACTAAATGATTAAAAATGGATCCATAGAAAGTAAGAGAAATCGTTAAATCGCCTACACTAGAGAATGTTGGAGAGGTAATATTTTTTCATGTTTTGGCAAGTTTCTATAGAAATTTCATCAAAAAGATTAGTGGAATTTGTGCTTCCTCAATTGAATGTCTAAGAAGATACAAGAAGCAACTCAAGTGGACATCAAGAACAAGTAGGCTTTTAAATACTTTATCATAAATTTTTAGAAGTATACCTGGATGACTAGACAGTGTATAGACTAATTAAAGATCATGTTTAAGTACTACAACTAATGCTAGAATGATGTAGAAACCTACAAATTTCATTAAATTTTAAAAATTTATATTTGCAGTACTTTTGGAACACTCTTAGGTCACATAATATGCAAGGAAGGTTTGATGGTTGACATGCTAAAGATAGATATAATCTTAAATCTACTAGCTCCAAAGATGGTAACAAAAGTAAAAAACATTTTTGGGATAACTGGATACCATAGAAAATTTATTAAGGGATTTGTAACAATAGCTGGACCAATAGAAGAACTCCTAAAGAAAAGACAAGCACAACTTTCCAATGGATAAAGCCATGTCAAGAATCCTTCGACAGAGAAAAAGAAGATTATAGAAGTACCAATTCTATTTTTTCTAGACTGGAATATCCCTTTCCATGTACGTGTGGATGCATTAGACACCACAAATGGAGTAGTACTAGCACAACCATGAGGAAACAAAGATCATCCAATTGCCTATGCCAACCAAAAGTTATCACAAGAAAAAATAAATTATACTACCACTGAGAGAGGCACTAGCTATTGTGTATGCACTACAAAAGTTTAGACATTATCTCTTAGCCACACCATTTATATTCTTTACAAGTCAATGTCCACTTAAGTATTTAGTGAGTAGACTAGGGAAGAATTTGTAGATGGATACTACTATTCCAAGAATTTGATTTTAAAATCATGGTAAAACTAGGAATTGTAAATCAAGGATCAAACTACCTATCTAGACACAGGAGAAGAGCCCAAACAAATAGAGTTCAAGAAATACTTGGTGCAAATTTGTTTAGAATCAATGTAGTACTAGAAGAACTCATAGAAGTAGCACAATTACTATCCACATGATAATTTTGATAGTACTATTCCAAACATGACAAACATAGGCTTTTGAGGAAGTCATTACCATATACCCTCATTGAGGTAGAACTCCAGATCCTAGGCAAAGATGAAATTTTAAGAAGAGTTGTTTTAAAACATGAAAGAATTAGCATTCTAAGAGAAGCACATGAAGCAATATCAGGAGGACTTAATTCAGGGGAAGGCACTATAAGAAAGGTGTTACTAGTAGGACTATGGTGACCTACACTATTCAAAGATGCAAATAAGTATGCAAGACAATGTGACATATGTTAGAGAGTAGGGAAACCAATTGCAAGAGATGAAATTCCCTTTTAACTAGTAAAAACACAACTCCCAATTTGAGAAATAGGCAATTGACTTTATTGGACCCATTGACCTCACCTAAGAAATCAAAAGCAAGATTCATCATAATAGGGATTGAGTATATTATAAAGTGGATGGAAGATGAGGCAACTAAAGTTTGTACTACTCACACCATTGCAAAATTTATTTATCAAAATATTGTCACAAGGTTTGGTTGTCCATTAAGCATAATGTTGATAGTAAAATTTGCATCAAACCAACAACAATGGGAAATCTTGAAAAGTGGGACTTGATTCCAAGATAATCTCCAAACTTTATAGAAGTTGGCTCTTCTTCTGATTCTTTAATGTGGGAAAAGAGAAAGAATATTGAATATAAATGAATGTAAAATGAAACCTAAACTAAGGTGATGCGCCAGAATG
The DNA here is from genome assembly GCA_027924645.1 of Cunninghamia lanceolata. Classification (NCBI taxonomy): domain Eukaryota; kingdom Viridiplantae; phylum Streptophyta; class Pinopsida; order Cupressales; family Cupressaceae; genus Cunninghamia; species Cunninghamia lanceolata. Next base: position 831,293 of record BSBN01000626.1, on the reverse strand, counting down.
GATTCAAATTGTAGAAAAGGAAAAGACTCACTATTTCAATTACTAATAACAACAAGATAAATTATAGCTTTTCAAAGAGCATATATGCACGATTTCATAGCAGATTATAGATGTTATTACTAGAAATGAATCACATAAGCCACAATATTACAAATATCATAGATTAGAGACTAACACAAATTAACACAACATTTTTTATCTTCATTGGTGAATGGAGAACAAAGCATACAAGGCCAAAAAATTTCACAAATACATAATATTCGATCCTTTATGAGAAACACCCATGAAGGCTTTTAGTCTTTTTCTATTGTATTGAATATTTTCCATCCTCTTAACAAACAACAGATCTCTCTCTTTATACTAGTTACTGAGCGGAGATCACTAAGGAGCTGGAAGCTAGCTGAAACAAAAGCATAGAAACTAATAGCTACAGTTTGAACTGCATTTTTAGAGACTCATTAACCCGCATGATTTATGATAATCTACATGAAGAATAGCCACCACATGGAGAGGCTTGACCAATAACGCAACAAGAAGACACTATCATAAAATTTCTCCTTTGAAGATGCGCGGTGATGCCATGTGTCAATCTCTTTTCTCTTATCCATTGGGTCCCACCAAAAAATGTATAGGAGCTTGACACGTCAAGAATCAAAAGGGGGCCCACCAAATATGTACACTGCTTCCAAACTTTGTACTGATATTATGTGCGATGAAGCCGTGTGTTATCCTTGACCCAATGGCACAACAGAAAATACTATTAGAACTGTTAACCTCCAAAACATGCGAGGATGTGACACGTGAATCCCACTTTCCACTCCGCAGCGAATAACGCAAAAAGAAACTCTACCAATCCAGTCAATTAAAAGGTTATGTGTAGTGATGCCATGTGTCACTCTTTGGCCAATGGTGAATCAAGAAAATCCTATCATAAATAAAACTGCTCTGGTATACACCACTGGGACACGTGAATTCCACTTTCTACTCACTTAAATAGAAACATTCAACGAGAAAGGAGACCATCACAAATATTATATATACGCCCTGACTCCCTTACTTAAGTTTGACTATTGTTTCTATTGATGCCTCTATTCTCCTGAATCAAAATTGAATCTAACCACGAACCAAAACATATAATCAAAATGTAGGGCTTTTGCTCTATAGTTCTTGGTGACTCACTAGGGGATCTGTGCCTGTGTAGAAGAACTCAAAACTTTGATAGAAAAAGGAGAACATCAAAATTGTAGAAACACAGCAACAAATGCATCACAGCTTCTAGAGCACAAGCTGTAAGGATGCCTAGTCGCTCTCAGAAGGATGAATTTTCTTCTTCAATGCCTTGAACACCTAGTCCAAATCAAGAATCTCCTTACAATAAAAACTTTTTAGGCTCTGAACAATGGCTTTGATTTGGAACTCCAATTGCGTGAGAGGCTGCAAAATTGTTTCCACCTTCGCAATACTAGGTGTTTGGTTCAAGTTCACAAATGTTGCTTGATCATTTTGCCTATTAATTGTTGGATTTAGGACAGACAACTAAGAGGGGGGGTGAATCAGTTGTTCAAAACTTTCTTCTAGTTAAACATTTAAATCCACTTTGTAATTCAACAGCATAATAATAAATCAATCATGAAACATAATGCATTAAATCAAGAGCAGAAACACATTAACACACAAGACACCAAGATTTTGACGTAGAAAACTTGGTTAAGAGAAAAACCACGGGGTGATTAACCCAAGATTGTATTCTCTGTTAGAAGAATAGAAAGAACAAAATGGCACATGCCAATTAGGGCTCATTACCCGAGCACACTGCTCACAAGAGGCCCACTGCCTATAAGAGACACACTGTCTACAAAATAATAAGTATCACATACTTGAACTGGGGAATAGCATCTTCACCATGCTTGAGTCAGTTCCATTTAAGCTCAATACTTCTGCTCTGCCTTTTGCTCTGCTCCTCTCTACCACACTCTCATCTCTGCAAGATCACTTTGAAATGACTTTGCAACTCCTTATTTATACAAGACATCGACTTAGGGATAATCATCCAAGTCGGCATACATTACAGAGCAAATACATAAATGCAACATGACTAATTACAAAAAGACTTCACGCGGATCAACACACTGTTGACCACACAGATCTGAGACTTCAATCTTTATTTAGGAACATGCCAATCCTCACATAACATCTTCAAGATCATCCGCAGGATGTGTAACTCATCCGGTCGGCCAGAGTTAGGAAGAACATCATCATCCAGAAGCTATTCTTCAATTGGAGCTCAAACTCCAATGCGGACCACCAACATGAATTGGACATGATCCAAAGACCTCCACAAGCTTGCCTGAATCACCAAAAACATCCACACTACATCTGCTTACTAAAATCCTTATCTCCTTCATCCAGAACCTTAAGAACACAGTCTGTCATCACTGTCACAATGGAATAGATGCTAGCAGACCTCCAGTTCACAAACCAATTGAGTTGTCACTTCACATGGACTTCATAAACACTCCACCAAATCCGCAGAATGGGATATTGCATTTCTGGATCTCACCAGACCTATCTGTATCACTCTGTCACCTCTGAACACCTGCCAGAAACTAGTTTTACTTAAGTGGCCACAACTTCTTCAGATCTTCATGCAGACCTCTAAAATCTTTTCTAGATCATCTCAAGACACATATCTACAAACCCTTTGAAGTGCATCCTCTAATCTTCATCTTATCTTGGATCTTTACCTTACTGTCTTCACTGTTCTTCTATGTTCCTGATATGACTAATTTTCTCAATATCCTCAACAAACAGTTCATCCAATCCTTATCATTAATGCAATAGAAGTATGTTGACATCAATGACAACACCGGTTAGGCCCATAGTTGTAACAATCTCCCCCTTTGTCATTGATGGCAACATATGATGTGAAAAACTATTTTGACCATCAAAACAAGAGCTTCTCCTTACTATCACAACTCCCCCTATCAGCAAGAACCATTCACATGTCTTCTCTTTCTTTCCTGCTCCCCATTTGAACAACAATCACTTGTTTTTCACATGTCTTCTCTCCCCCTTTGACATCAATGGCAAAGGGCACATACTTGCATTACTTCAGAATCATGCCAGTTGCTCCCCCTAAGTAGCAGCTTCCTATCATCAGTCCGGACCACAAGATATGATTGTGAGATCCACCGAACTGATGCACATCAGTGCACCTTAATGCAAAACTGGAGGGATAATAACCCCTAACTTCTCTCTGAGATTCTCAAAAGAGTCCTTAGGTAGAGGTTTAGTAAAAATATCTACAATCTGATCCTTGGAAGGCACAAACTCTAATCTAACTTCATTCTTGTTCACTTGCTCTCTCAAAAAGTGAAACTTGATGGATATATGTTTAGTCTTTGAATGCAACACTGGATTCTTAGATATATTTATTGCACTTGAATTATCATAGAAGATTGTGATAGGTTCTTCATACTCTACTCTGATATCTCTTAGCATTTGCTTCATCCACAAAACTTGAGTGCAACTACCTGCTGCTGCAATATATTCTGCTTCAGCTGTGGATAGAGATATTGCCTCTTGTTTCTTACTTAGCCAAGAAACCAATCTCTTCCCCAAAAAGAATGCTCCACCACTGGTACTCTTGCCTCTTGTTTCAGGAAAGCAGATTTGACATCCATCTAAAATACTTTGAAATCCTTGAAGGCAGCAAAAGCAAGAAATAATCTGACTGCTTCAATTCTTGCCACCGGAGCCAAAGTTTCTTCAAAATCAACTCCTTCTACTTGGAAGTAACCCTTGTAGACAAATCTGGCTTTGTTTCTGACTGCTTCACCATCTTCATTCAGTTTGTTCCAGAAGACCATTTCGGTTCCAATCATATTCATGTTTTTAGGTCTAGAAACAAGATCCCAAGTGTGATTTTTCTCAATTTGCATCAGCTCTTCCTCCATTGATTTAGTCTAGTTTTCATCATTGCTAGTCATTCACTGTCTTAGGTTCAATCTTTGAAATCAGACAATACTCTTCTGAATTTTGAGTAATCCTTCTCCTTGTTTGTACACCTTTGCTTTTATCACCTATGATCTGATCTTCAAAGTGATTTAGTCTTACATACCTGGGAACTTTGGGAGTTTCTGGCACTTCTGATTCTTGAATAGGTTCATTCAAACTTATCTCTTCTTCCTGATTTACCAAATCAGTTTGAATCTGAATTTCAGAGGGAGCTTGGACTTCTTGAATAAAAACATCATTTTGATCATCTTCATCATATTCATAAAACCTTGAGGGTTTTTCAATACCTTCATCAACCTTCACATTTGTACTTTCCAGAATTTTCCTTAATCTCTTGTTATAACACCGGTATGCTTTGCTTTGAGTAGAATAACCCAAGAATATTCCTTCATCACTTCTAGCATCAAATTTTCCTAGATCTTAATCTCTTTTAATGTAACATTTTCTACCAAAGTCTCTGAAATACCTCACAGTACGAGTGATGCCAAACCAAAGTTCATAAGGAGTCTTACCGGTATTGCTTCTGATTTGTACTTGATTGAGAGTATAGACTGCAGTGCTTACAACTTCTCTCCAATAGATCTGAGGAACATTTGCTTCCATCATCATGGTTCTAGATGCTTCCTGGATGGTCCAATTCTTTCTCTCCACTACTCCATTCTGCTGTGGAGTCCTAGGAGCAGACAACTGTATTTTTATACCATGTTTCTCATAGAATTCTATGAACTCACCGGATGTGAATTCTCCACCTCTATCAGACCTCAGACATTTTAATTTTAATCCGGTTTCATCCTCTTCCATAGCCTTGAATATTTTGAATTTCTCAAGAGCTTCTGATTTCTCAAAGTCACCCACATCATCCGAGAATAGTCATCAATTAATAACATGAAGTATCTATCACCTTGCACACTCCTGATTCTTGCCAGACCACATAGATCAATATGAACTAAGTCCAATAATCCAGTAGAAGATTGTTCCTTGCTTTTGAATGAGACTCTGCTTTGTTTACCCAACTGACATTCTTTGCACAAACTATTTGTAGGTTTCACCAATTTTGGAAGATCTCTTACAGCCTGAGTGTTGCTTATCTTGATGATATTATCAAAATTCACATGACACATTCTCCTATGCCATAACCAACTCTGATCAACTTGAACAAATAGACAACTTTTACCAGTACCAACTAAATGGAAGATGTTACCTTTTGTTTGAGTACCAGATGCAATCTCTGTTCTAGAACTTTCAAAGATCTTGCATTTTCCAGTCTTGAATCGAAGATCATAGCCTTTGTCTACCAACTGTCCAACACTGAGAAGATTGTGCTTCAGACCTTCAACATATAGTACATTACTAGTTTTGTTCTTTCCATCAAAAGAAATGGTTCCTCTTCCTTTGATTCTGCCAGCAGAATTATCACCAAACTTCACCACTCCTCCTTCATACCTTTCCAAGTCTATGAACTTATTTTTGTCACCTATCATATGGTGAGAGGATCCACTATCAATGACCCAATCATCCTTTTCTTCAACTTGGGCAGCCAGAGCTATTTCTACAATTTTATGATTGACAGATTTAGAGGGCATTGGATCTTCTTCCTTGATGGCAATGAACACCCAGTCACTTCCGGATTTGTTTCCTGTCTTTGATTCATCATCTATTACTCCTTCATTATCATCATCTTCATGAACATAATAACAATTCTTTTGGAGCCTTGATCTGGTAGGTTTTGGCCTTGAAAATATTTCCAGACACCTTGAGGTAAAATGACCAATCTTATTGCAGTTAAAACACTTAAAAGACAATTTTCCCTCATACTTATCGAATCCTCTTGGTAGTCATTGTGCAATAAGGGCTTCAAGTTGAGCAGCTTCTGCTTCATCTTCTTCCAGGTCTTTTCTTGCTTTTTCATACCATGATAGTTTCCTTGAAGAGTTCTCCCCTAGATCAAATCTTTGTTTTCCTTTTACAGAGGCACTAGCTTTGAATGCAGATTCGGTCTTGGGGGGGGCATCTCCAAACTCAGTCAATTCAAATGCAGCCAATTGACCAACCAATTGATCTCTTGTGATACCTGAAAAAGATCTGAATTCTTCAATAGCAGCAACCTTGTATTTGTAAGAATCAGGAAGGGATCTGAGAACTTTGCCAATGATCTCATCTTCATCCAAGACTCCACCAGCACATCTAATGCCACAAACAAGCTCATTTACTCTTGGCATAAAAGTAGTGATATTTTCATCTTCTCTCATCTTCAGATTTTTAAATTTTCCTTTCAGACTCTGTAGCTTGGCACATTTAACATACTTGTCTCCTTCATGTAGAAGTTCCATTTTTTCTCAAATCTCAAAAGTAGTTTGTAGGTCAACAATATTTGTCAGCTCTGAATCAGATAAGGCACTTAGAAGAGCTTCTTTAGTCTGCAAATTATTTTCAGCATCTATGATTTCATCTATGGTTCTCAGACCATTATGTGGAGGAGTATACTTCTTTGAAGCCATGGTCCAATATTGCATTCCCATACATTGCAAGTGACATTGCATGCGACTTTTCCAAAGAGTAAAATTAGTTCCATAAAACATCGGACTATCCTTCTTGTAGGACAACATCCTGGATCTTCTCAAGCAGTTAAGCTCTTTTAGAGGAACTTAGCTCTGATACCAATTGTTGGATTTAGGATAGACAACTGAGAGGGGGGGTGAATCAATTGTTCAAAAATTTCTTCCAGTTAAACACTTAAATCCACTTTGTAATTCAGCAGCATAATAATAAATCAATCATGAAACATAATGCATTAAATCAAGAGCATAAACACATTAACACACAAGACACCAAGATTTTGACGTGGAAAACCTGGTTAAGGGAAAAACCACGGGGTGATTAACCTAAGATTGTATTCTCTGTTAGAAGAATAGAAAGAACAAAATGGCACATGCTAATTAGGGCTCACTGCCCAAACACACTGCTCACAAGAGGCCCACTACCTACAAGAGACACACTATCTACAGAATAATAAGTATCACATAATTGAACTGGAGAAAAGCATCTTTACCATGCTTGAGTCAGTTCCATTTAAGCTTAATACTTTTGCTCTGCCTTTTGCTTTGCTCCTCTCTACCACACTCTCACATCCGCAAGATCACTTTGAAATGACTTTGCAACTCCTTATTTATACAAGACATCGACTTAGGGATAATCATCCAAGTCGGCATACATTACAGAGCAAATACATAAATGCAACATGACTAATTACAAAAAGACTTCACACAGATCAACACACTGTCGGCCACACAGATTTGAGACTTCAATCTTCATTTAGGAACACGCCAATCCTCACATAACATCTTCAAGATCATCTGCAGGATGTGTAACTCATCCAGTCGGCCAGAGTTAGGAAGAACATCATCATCTGGAAGTTATTCTTTAATTGCGAGCTCAAACTCCAATGCGGACCACCAACACGAACTGGACACGATCCAAAGACCTCCACAAGCTTGCCTGAATCACCAAAAACATCCACACTACATCTGCTTACTGAAATCCTTATCTCCTTCATCTAGAACCTCAAGAACACAATTTATCATCACTGTCACAATTGAATTGATGCTTGCGAACCTCCAGATCATGAACCAATTGAGTTGTCACTTCACATGGACTTCATAAACACTCCACCAAATCCGCAGAATAGGATATTGCATTTCTGGATCTCACCGGACCTATCTGTATCACTCTGTCACCTCTGAACACCTACCAGAACCAGTTTTACAAAAGTGGCCATAACTTCTTCAGATCTTCATACAGACCTCCGAAATCTTTTTTGGATCATCTCAAGACACATATCTACAAACCCTTCGAAGCACATCCTCTGATCTTCATCTTATCTTGGATCTTTACCTTACTGTCTTCATTGTTCTTCTATGTTCCTGATATGACTAATTTTCTCAATATCCTCAGCAAACAGTTCATCCAATCCTTATCATTAATGCAACAAGAGTATGTTGACATCAATGACAACACCGGTTAGGCCCATACTTGCAACATTAATTAACAAGGCTTTGATTTGATCCTCATTCAACACTATAGAATCATCTAGAAATGGGGAGGGGAGTCCTAGCTAGACCAGATTTTTAATTTGCCCCTTCATTTCTTTAACCACCTATTTCAAGGTATCTAGATGAGCCTTGCATTTGAGAGCTACCTTGTTTTGACTCAGAAACTCATTTACCATTATTACAGCAGTCCTTCTATTATCAACTCCACCTACTTGGAGGATCTCCTTTGAAGAACTGTACAATTTCTACACCAACAACTACAATTTGGCTACCTTGGGAGACATAGAAGAAAGAGTTTTTTCAACAACCACGCCAACCTCTGCAATGAGACTTTGAGCATCTGCAATAAACTTAAGTGCAGGTTTGTGCTTTGATGTCTCCTCTGAAATGTGCCCCTACTATGACACATAACTCTTGAATCATGGGAAAAACACCTGTCATAGGAGGCTATTGCACGAGCTCCTGCTTGAGTTGAAGTATCTATTGTGCCTTGGTTTGAATCTCCTCACGTAATTGTTTATTTTCATCCCTTTGCTCTATGAGGCTTTTATGCTGTTATGTCAATTCACTTTGGTCATCGCTAAGGGTCTTCTCAGCTGAGGTCTTCTCGGCTGAGCTCTTCTCCTATTGCATGGTCACATTCAAGGCTTTTGCCGCATCCAACTCCACCTTCAATCCAACACTCTTGGCCTACTCTAACTGAAATGTTTCCTTGGAAACTATAATTTGCACATCGAGAGTGAGTCTAGAAATCTCAAGATTCTTGGCCAACATGAAGTCTATCCATAGTGCCCTTAACTCAAGCTAATTCTAATCCTTGTTTCTTAAGCTTCTTTCCCATTTTGATGAAATCTATTATAACATATTTCTGAGTCTTCTCCATCAACTCCACTTTGTCCTAAGGCCTAGTCTATGCTAGGTTCAAACCCATAGTATGGATGGAGTAGTCTTCAAGATGCATCTGCTCTTGTGGTTTGATCATAGTCAGAGTCATGTGTACAATCATTAATGATTGTTGAGAATGATTGTAAAGGGAGTGCATGCAAGGAATCATAGGGGCTCTACCTTCTTTCTTCTGTTGCTTATCCAAGAAAGCCTCTTGGGATTTGCGCATGGTTTCAACTTGCTGGTGAATAACCATTAGGGATTGAATCACTTTCCCAGCAAAATGAAAACCCTGAGGTAAACCATATGGGATGGTCACCTGTTGTTGTACGAAGGGGGTACCAAAACTTGGGGGCACTGGGGATTGCATCATGAGAATGAAAGGAGAAAAAGGTGGCAAATTTAGTAAAGGTGGGGCTGACAATTGTGAAGTAGAAGGTGTGGAAAATGAGGGTAGTGGAGTCATAGGCAAGCTAGCTGAAATTAGAAGGGGTTGAACTATGAGGGGAGTCAGCTGAGGAGGTAATAAAGATTGAGAGGGAGAAGAGGGAAAAGAGATACTTACCTGAGCGCTCCCTGTTACAGTGGCACTAGGTGTTGTCCCCAATATGGGTATTGTGGTGATGAGAACGTCTTCCTTCTTGGACACTTCTTGCAGCTTTAATTTTTGTTTCTTCCTCTCTAGTTGCTCCTACTCTGACACTTCTTCTTGCTTTGTATTTGACTTTGTATCCTTTTCTTCCTCTTCACAAAAAATATTGCTAACATCATATGGTGAAGCAGGCTTGGCATGCTCCTCATCCCATATTCTCTGCCATTTCTCATTAGTGGGAACATCACCATTTAATTTCTTTCCCACCCAAAAATCTCCTGTCTGTACTTCCAGTAGGCATTGATCTTTTCCATGCTCCAATCATCCTTTAACAGGGTAGCCCTGAGACCACACATCATCACCTTCATGAGATCATATGCCTTTATAGGCTGATAAAATGCCTCCCATGGGGGTATAAACTCTGCTGGAATCTTATCCAATTCAACATATACATCATCAGTATCATTCATTGGTGATCTCCTGGATTAAAAAAATGGGTGAGTTTAATTCTCAAAGGGAATTAGAGATCTTGATTGAGCTAACCATCTCTTTAGTACACAGTCAAGGTCATACTGCCACTAATATTTGATTTGGCCTAAACCTAAGTTGACCAATTTCGACATTAGCAGATGCTCAACTTGCCTCTTGATCACTATAATGCCTCCTTTGGAGAAAGGGATATCATACATGGCCTTTTTCTTTCTTCTTGCTCCAAACTCAAAATCTATCACATCTAGCTGGAGAGCTAGTTCAATTGCCACAACCCTATCAGTTAAAAGTTTAAGTAGCCTGAATGGCTCCTCCTTGAAGCCATGGACTCTAAGCATTGTGTAATGGGCTATGAAGAACCAGTCACAAGGTAGGCAGGAACTAGATAGTAGGGCCCTTTGCTTATCACGTAATTTGAAGGTATTGTTGTCAAGGTTGAGATCTATGAGGGCCGAAGACATAAAGCACTCAGAATATTCATAATAATCAATTGTAGCTGATAGGAGATGGGTCCACATAAACACAGGGATCAACTTCTGCCCTTTAGCTGAGTCCTTAGTCATTGTTAGTTGCATGCGAGGCAGGAAGAACTTGGGGTTCTGAAACAATAGCAAATACAACAAAAAAATATGTGTACTTGAAAAATTGTTGATGGCCAAAGTTGGCCAACTAATACGATAATCTATCAATGATGACTTTAGAGAAGTCCATTATGTAGATTTTTTTTGGTGATCATCTTAAGGTGGAAAATGGTACCTAACTAGAAATCATGTACATCCACATCATTGTCAAGACCAAAAATGAAAGCCAGCATAGAACACGCATCTTGCACATCATGGGTGAAGCTGGATAATTATAATAGGTAAAAGAAGCAACACCGTGTTTGTTGGGTCTAAGTAGAGCTATAAATTCAGGAAGTCCAACTGATTGTCTCGCATGTTCCACAATTTTTGAAATTTAGTGAAGCCATTGAAGTCTGTCGAGGCATCATACACAATACCCAACATTTCCCTCACAGCTTATGCATCGATTGTCACCTTAAGATTCTACTGTGTAATGGTTTTGGTGTCTTTCTCATAACACTTTATGCAGGCATTGACCGATTCTGGGCTAGGATGCACTAGAGGAACCAAGAACTAGGCTAATCTTGAATTCTATATGCTGATCCCAAAAGTTTCAACATCTTTAACCTTGACCCTTTCTATCATGCATGCATGGGCCCTTTCCCTTATATTCTTGGTGTTCTTTGATAAAACAGAATCAAAATATGGTCTACAGGGTCAAAAACCAATGTGGAGTCTCGACACTTACCCTTCTTGTGCTCCTTGATGTTGGGTAACTTAGGTTTAGGTTGTGTAGGGACGGAGGCATATGATTTTTTGTTGCTAACTCCGGAGGGAGCTCTTGCACTTTCTTAGCCGTCAAAGACCTCATTCTCCTAGGAGTCTCATTGCTGGAAGTTGGGTCATGTGATTCCATATTGTTGCAAAGTTGTTGATTCTGAATGAATTAGGCTATTGTGAGAAGCTCTATGCCAACACAATTAAATCATGAAAGCTTCATTTTTGCTCATAGAAAACCTTTAGCTCTGTTATGTCACAAATGACCACTTAGCTTTCAAATTCTATGTATATAGCTACTCCAAACATGTGTATTAAATGTTTCTGACTCTGTCATTAGCGCGCCCTTACAATTGCCTTAATTCTATATGCTCGAAACTCTTGTCACTGGAGATCTCAAAGAATTCCTTGATGACATGGTCTTTAATAAGATCCTATCATTTAATGATTAATCGTCCCTAGTAGTTGAGAAATCTCTTGCGACTGCAACTCAAAACTCGTGTTGAAAACAAGACATGTGGCCTATTCCAATAAATTTATTGAAAGACTGAAATATTGTGCGGCAGACATTTATTTAAAAATAGGCAAGAAGTAACAACCTCTTGGGAAACAAAACAACTAATTAACTATATACATGTGTCAAAACTTCATTCAATTGTAATGTTTCAAGAAGATCCTGTTAAGAAGAATCTTTGACATCTCTCCATTTGCATCTTCCAAGTCATACGCATTACTTGGCTTATAGGCAACAATATTGAAGGGTCCTCTCCACAGGGAGTCAAACTTTGCATGTTGGCTAGGTTTAGCAGCTCTCTCTTCCCATTTTAGAACTGAATCTCCCACTTTGAAACCTAACTCTGTAGCTCCTTGATCAAACATGGCATCATAGGTTGATTCTCTCTTCTCTTGAAGGTCCATCAATTCTGTGAGCTTCACTTGCATCACTCCATTCTCCTTGATATCTAGCTGCTTGAGGAGCTACAATGTTGGAATCTCAATTGTCATGGGAATTGAGACTCTTTTCCCATATACAAGCTCATATGGAGATGACTTAACACTCTATTTTGGAGTGATTCGATCCACCCATAATGCCACTTTTAGGTACTTGTGCCACTCCTTTGGATTATTTGTGCGCATTCTTTTGATAAGCCGAATCAGATTTTTGTTTGTCGATTTAGTTAGGCCATTTCCTTGCGGCTAATAATTTGAAGACATTTTCAAGAAAATGTCATTTTTTTAGGGTGAACTCTAAAATTTTAGATCCTAAGAATGCCTTAGCATTATCAGATATGATCGTGTTCAGAGGACCAAACCTTGTAACAATGTCTTCTAGAAAACTTAAGATAACATTTTTTGTGGCTTCTTTCAGTGGTATCGCCTCACTCCATCTGGTGAAATAATCAGTCACTGTGAGGATCCACTTGTAACCTGCACTAGATACTCAGTTAATCATTCCTATAAAATCTAGGCCCCATTGGGTGAATGGTTCTTCCACCATAATTGGGCTGAGAGGCATAGCTGTATTCCTTCTTTTTCCTGAATAGAACTGACATTGTTGATATTTTTGACCATCTCATGGCAATTAGAAAAAGGGTTGGCCAATAATATCCTGCACCAAGTACCTTAGTTGTTGTAGTCTTGGCTGAGAAATGTCCTCCTGATGTGCGTAATGTAATTCATAAAGGATCCTATCAGCCTCTCCTTTTTCCACGCACCTAAACAAAATGTCATTGAAGTTGCATCTGAAAAGAAAACCATCGACAAGAGAGTAGTTAGATCCTTGCAACCTATAGAATCTCCTCTTATGAAGAGGCAACTGATTCAGATATTGCCTTATTTTCATGAAACATATTCTATCTACTATCCATGAGTTTGAGTTAAATTCCTGATTCATCAATGCTATTGCTGGAGATTCCTCTTATTCTACTATAGAATCAAGACTCTGAGCTATATATTCACAAAGTTCCCTCCCTCTAACAAGATTTGTTGGTTTGATTTCTACATTATATTCTAATATCTTGGTAATCCAGTTTGCTCTTTTCTTAGTGATCTCTCCCTCCATTATGTACTCATGAACACTTGGGTGAGCTACAAAGATTATAACATTATTTTTGGTTATCAAGTGTCAGAACTTTTTCAAACCTTTCACCATTACGTATGCCTTATTTTCTACAAAGTTATATTTGGATTAATATCCTCCAAGGTTCTTGAGAAAAAAGCAATTGGGTGCTCCCCAGACTGAGTATTTCCATGTTGAATTAACACCGCAGCTATACTATGCTCTCTGCCATATGCATACATCATGAAATCTTTGGAGATTTCAAGATTTACCAAAATTGGGGCTGTGGAGATAGCCATCTTGACCCTTTCAAAGGTTTGCCTTCCTTCCTGTGTCCATTTAAAACTCAATTCCTTATTTAGCATTGCAATAATGGGCTTGACCAATCTAGCAAAATCTGCAATGAAACAACTCACGAAATTGATCTTTTCAAAGAAGGATTGCACTGCCTTTTTATTTACTAGTAATGGTAGGTCTAAGATAGCTCCAACTCTTTCTGGATCTATTGAGATCCCTTCCTTGGAAACATGTCCCAACAACTTCCCTTGTGGTACACCAAAAACACACTTCTTTGGATTCAAGGAAATCCCAAACTCCTGGCACCTTTGAAAAACCTTTTCAACATGGTTAAAATGATCCTCATCAATTGTGGTGAATACAGTGAGGTCATCCAAATAGACTAGGATAATCTTGTTCATCAACCCGCTGAAGGCGATATACATGGGAAAGTGGCTCTAGCGTTTGAGAGGACGAAAGGCATTTTCACATAAGAAAAGGTTCCCCATTTGGTAGTGAAAGTAGTCTTGTGTTGGTCTTCTTCTTTCAGCCATATCTAGTTATACCCTAAGAATCCATCCAATAACGAGAACCTTTCTGCCCCCACTACTGTTTGGAGAATCTATTCCATTGAAGGCAGGGAATAATGATATTTGAGAGAAGTGTGATTTAAATCCCGAAAATCAATACACAACTTGATCTCGCCATTCTTCTTCTTGACCGGGGCCAAATTTGACACCCAAGTCAAATGCTTGATTAGAAAGATAATTTTAGATTCTATCATCTTTTTTAGTTCTTGAGCCATAAGGGTCTCAATTCTTAGGTTCACTAGCCTCTACTTCTATCGGACTGGTTGCACTCCAACCAATTCTATGGTGTGTTGAACTATCTCTTTGTCATAACCCCAAATATCCTCATATTTCCAAGCTATCACTTTGTCATATTTGTTACATAAAGAAATCAGTCTTTCTTTTTCAGCCTAGGTAGTGATATTTCCTACCTTGATCCTTTTGCCTTCCCTAACTTCTAACTTAGAGTAGTCATCTTTATTAGCTACGAATCTTCTCTTGTCTAATTTAGAATCATCAAAATCAAATAGACTCTCTAGAGTTGTAAGGCCTTTAGGAAGCTTATTAGTCTTCAATTGAACTATATGTTGTAAGCTTCTTCTATTTTAGGCTGGAGTTGATCAGCGAACTCACCGGATTGTTATAGGAATAAGGCAATCTAAGGTCAAAAACTTGCCAATGATATCTGTTATCTAGAACAGATAGCTGGATGATCAATTTCACTACATTTTCATTTAACCAAATATCCTCTATTGGGTCAAATTGTGCCCCAATCTATGCCATCTTGTCTGATTCAATATTTCAAGCTCTTGGAACTACTTCAATATTACAGGCATTAAATCCTTTTATTAGATCCCATACTGGATGTTGATAAGACCTCATTCTTACATTTTTTACAGCTGCTATTTCTCAGACTTGATTGATCACCAATTCTGAATCTCCAAATACTTTCAATTGTCTAATTCCTAGCTTTTCGGTAAGAATTAAGCCATGTGCTGATGGTGGTTTTAGCACACAACAACGTAGGTATGATTGTTGGTATCACACCTCTCTTGAAAAAGGTATCCTATCCAAGATAGGACTGCCCCAAGGATAATACAGCTAGGTCTTAGCTTGCTTGGAATGACTCAGTGGTATGTCTAGCTGTGCCAACAAGAGATCTTACATAAAATGCAGGGTTTATGGAATATGATAGCAGTATGTATGCAGAAACCCTATGATACTTTCAGCAGATTTGTAATGTAGATGTTGCTTATAACCTAACCTAACAAACTTGATTTATATAAAATGCAAAAGGAAAAGGAGAGAGAGAAGGGATAAGAGATCCTAAGTGGCAGTCACAATTGGGTAAAATGTTGCAGATAGACAAATACTTTCAATAAACCATTCCCTTTTTCACTAGGATAGGAAACCCACAATGTTTCAAGAAATGATGCATTCTTCAAAGGATCCTTATGATTTTCAAATTGCATTCACTCATTAAACACCCAGACAATGGTGCAGCTTAACTAGTGGAATACAACCGAACTATATTCAATGACAGGGCCCAGGCTAACTATACACAGCAACTTACCATCTACAAGCACTAATAGTATGGACCAAAGCATTCATCAGATATCTTAACATTTACCCATCATTGCAAAAGCACAACTAATTAAATTCAGATTGATATGAACCATGAAAACCAAAGAGGACAACACAAGAACACAAATTCCTAGCAACCTGCAAAATTTGCTTTGTATTGATCACAATTTGACAGAGTCTCAACAATTCAGTATCTAATCTTACTTGTTACTGTTATCCCATTTTCCTCTGCCCAGAGTCAAATGGTTAACCTGATATTTCCTTGAAAATCCTTTGAAAAGTCCGTATAAGGCAAAAATGCCAAATTTCCTATGGAACCTTGCCTAAGAAACCTTACCATTGAAAAGAGCTTGAAAAAATAGGCAGGTTTGCTTTTTACATCACCCTGAAATTCGACGAAACAAAGAAGTTATTCATGGTCAAAGTTTTGGTCAACATACAATTCAAATGTACATTTGGTGGGCTTGAAAATCTCCATCAGCCTCAGAAAATGTTGAGAAAAATGAGTTAGGTACATTTTCTAAAGGTATATCGGGCCAAGGAGATGCATGTACAAGGAGGGAATATACATCGCAGATCCCCGGAATATTCGCCTCATGTATATCGGGTCTACATGTATATTTGGCTCATACAATGGAAATATACAAGGAAAGACATATACAAAGCAGGAGATACATTACAACAATATTCCCTCATGTATATCGGGTTTCAAATGCATATTGTGTTGTATGTTGGCACATGCAATGAAAAGGTACAAAGTTTGACATGCAGGTGCATCCACTACAGTGGAATGTACATTCGGCCTTATATGTTTCTTTGTATATTTTCGCTTGTATGTTTTAACATACAAGTGAAACATGCAGAGAAACATACAAAGGCCGAATGTACAAGAGGTGGGGCCCGCGTACATGCAAGGCCGATTGTATATCAGAGATTCAAGGGACCTTCGTCTGAGATACAAGAAGAGATACATTTGCTATAGTGGCTTGTATATTTTGCTTTGTATGTTTTCACATACAAAGCCGATATATAAAGGTTTATATACAAGCTGGACCCAATTGCATTTTTTAACTTGTTTTATTAAAATTTTCAGGTCCGCCTTGTATATGGGCGATTGTATATTGCGATATACAAGTCAGTGATTTACAAAGATCGGAGATACAAGCCAGACCTGACAGAGCAGTCAAATACAGTTAATGGTCAGTTTGGGGTCCACGGCTTGTATATTTGCAGACACAAAAGAGGTTAGATACAACCTGGATTTCAAAATGTTTCCCATCTGCTTTATAAGAGTTTGAAGTCTGTGACTTGTATATACAAGGGCGATTGTATGCATATACAAGTTACGATTACAAAGGGCAAGATGCACGTTTGCATGTGCTAGTTGTTTGTATATTTGCTTGTATCTTTGCATATACAAGCCGATATGCAAGGAAGTTTTCGGCCAGACATGATGTATCGGCAGCTTATTTTTGGGTCCTTCCGAAGGCCGATGGAGGGTGCAATTCCTTAGCGGTGGGTCCCAACTTCAGTGCAGCGGCAAATTAGCAGGTGCCACGTGGCAATGGTGGATGCATATTTGAAGGCTCTTGCATATACAAGGCAATTTCAAATGTATATCCTAAAAGTGATTACAAAGACTTGCCAAAGGCAGAGATACATGCAAAGCGTTTTGTACATGCAGAGACAGACTCAGATGTATTTTCAGAGGCTGATATACACACAGATGCAGAAGCGATATATATAGGCATTTGACCAGAGCTTTGAACACCTATATCTTCCCCATTCTAGAGAATTTTGAGATGCTGTAAGAGTCAAAAATGCTTATTTTTGCCTCCTCTTTCATTTGAGCAGGTTTTTAAGGGGATTTTCCAGTTTCCATTTTTCAGATCTGGCTTTGCATGTTTGGGTCGATTGGATGTTTCAGCGGCCATCTTGAAGTTTTGAGGGGTTTTTTCTCCTTACAGTGGCTCGGGTTGGTGAGGTTCTGCAGGTGCATTCATGGCGTATGGGCTCTTTGTCTTGCAGGACCAAATTTCTATGTGTTGGACGGTGACTTTGGAGGTTGCTTCTCCACCCCCTGTCCTATCTCGCGTCATGGCTGTCGTCTTCCACGTTTTCTCATGGCGACAGCATGGTCCACGTCCCTTCACCATGCCTCTGCCCATACTTTCCTGCTTCTGGCATTTATGGCCTCGGTTCTGTGATTCAGCAACTCCTTGCCCTTCTAGCAGGAGTCTGACTTATAAAAGGCATGTAAGACTCTTTTAAAGGGGGATGGTTATTTTTGGGGCTGTGATGCTGCCAATTTTTTTTAGTCAAACCTCTTAGTGTAATTGCAAGGGTATGGGAATGTGACTCACTGTGCCTGAATCTGGCCTTTGTTGTCTTCCTTTTATCCACCAATGAATGTAATTAGCTATGTTGGTATCCCCCTGCTATGAAATATTTCTGAATTGTAATAGTTTTCTGGACCTTCATGATTAATAGATGCTAATTTTTGCCTCTTTTATCTTTGGATTTCTGTGTTTCAATTGGGGGTTGTAGTCTGTTATGTGGGTAAAACGGCCCCTCTGCAGTTTTAGCTTTCATACTGAAGCCTCAAACCAGTCTTAAATCTATGCGAATCTCTCTTCAACAGCAAAGGAGTCATTGTTGTGTCCATGCCTTGATCACCATCGCTCACTAAATCTGGTGTATCACCCCTTTTCCCTTTCAGTTTTCCTTCTAACTCTTTCCCATGCAAGTCATTTAGCACTAGATTTAGTATCACTGCTCTAAGTAATAGGCTTAGAGAAAGGAATCAGCCTTCTCTGGAGGTCTGATCTCAAATTGCAAGGTCCCACACTTCGAGATCATTCCCATGTTACCCCAGATTGCTAAGGTCTAACAACTACAGCAAAGGGTGCGAATCTGGGTGATAACAGTTTCTGGCACGCCCGGTGGGACTCAATTCAAGAATTCTGAATCAAGTAATACATTTTAGTTACTAGTTTTGATGTGCAGCCAGTGATATCCAGACCTGTAAGAGGTCAAAACTTTTGCATATCTGGCGACTCCAACTTTGGTCTAGCAGAATCGTTGTATCCCTGCTTATGAGAAGAATACCTACAAGGAGTAGCGTTTCACCTTTCGAGTATCTACAATTATCCCCACCCAGGAGAGGAAGGGTAGCATCTGAGAAGCATAAGAGGACTTGTGTGCAGTCTAGGAGAGCCAAGTCAACTCCCCCTACCATTGGAGCTCACACCACATCAAGGACTTCAGTCATTATGATTCTTGCAGCAAGAAATTAGCCCTTTGTGGCTTTTAATCAAGGCAGCCCATTGAATCTAGCTCAACACGATGACATCCCTGTCGCTGCCCTGAAGAGTCTACCATTCTTTCATGTTGAAGATCAGACCACTCCAGTTGAACATACCAAGGACATCGCAAACCTATGTGTTGTCCATCACGTGACAGAAGAAAATGTTCCAATTAGGCTACTTGCAGCATCCCTGAAAGGCAAAGCCCTGTAGTGGTTTAGAAGTCTGCAGGTGAATTCCATAGATTCATGGGATCGCTTGGGAGAAGAATTATGCAGTCTCTTCGAAGACAAATCAGACCATCTGTCACTGATGGAGCAGCTGTCCACAATCAAGAGAGCCCCTCATGAAGTCATGTCAGACTTTAACCACCATTTCCAAAAGACGTGGAATAGAATCCCACCAACGGTAAGGCCCACAGCTAACCATGCATTCCTATATTTTTTTAGAGCATTAAATAGTGACATCTTTGTCATGATTCAATCCATGGGAGGATTCTCCCTACCACAAGCTTATACCACAGCCATTAGAGCTGAAAACAGCCTCATTCAAGCAGGTAAAATTGCTCCTAGACCTCCTTTGCCTATTTTCCCTGCTATTCAGTCACCTTACCCAACATATGTGCCTCCCATATTCGTTATACCTGCCGCACCAATGTTAACAACAGTTAATGTGCAACCAAATAGGTTAGAAAGTGCTGCTCAAAATCAATCCTCTAAGTTACAAGAGATCAAGGGATTGTTGTAATCTTTGGGTAATGAGCTGACTAATATGAAAAAGCAGCAGTTCCATAATAGACAGCCCTACTAGCCACATAACCAAGGACAAAACCAACCTTGGCAGGCCAACAGGCCACCCTACCAAAACAATTTTCAGGGGGCTAGGCAGAACATGAATCAGCGGCCTTTCCAGCCTTACAATCCTGCATCCACTAATGTCATTAGCGACATTGTCCCTATTCAGAACAACCTAGCATCCGAGTATGAATGGTGCTCTCCAAGTAGTTAGTCGCACAGTCAAGCAACATGCCCAAATGGAGCCATAAATCAAGCTCTGACAGTACAAAATGTTACAATTTCGCAGCCAAGCACATCTAATGAGGGGACTGTGCAGCCTATTGAATAACCCCAGCATGATACTGCCTTCATGAATTGGCAGGAAAATGAGTTTTGTGGCATGAATAGAGATGACACTCCAGTTGCAGCGAACACGAGAGCCAAAAGAAGTTATGAGATAGATTAGGGGGCAAGCAAAGGAAGAGGACTTGATGATCCTCCTACATCCCAATTTCCCCATGTGTTACAAAGGAATACTCAAGTAGTCGCCAAAGAGCAGCCTCATGTACAGGCTGATATTGCTGCCACCAGGCCACATCAAAAGGTACGTGTTGCTGCCCCTTTTAATATTATTGAGAATATGAAGAAGGCAAATGTAACAATGTCTATGTGGGATTCCTTGGCAATCCTGGGTCAAAAGGACATATTGCAATCAGCCTTATCTGATTTGAAAGTATCCAAAGATACAATTGTTGACCCAAATAGAGCTGTCCTTACCAATTCACCCTAGGATAGCAGCAAACAACCAAGCAAGACTGTCAAACCACTTCCATTCTACGTGTCATTAATAATAGGAGATAAGCTTGTGCACAATTGCATGGTGGATAGTGGTGCAAGTAATTCTGTGATGCCTAAACAAATTGCAGACCAATTAGGACTCAAATACCAGCCTCTGGAGAAGGGTGTACTCCAATTAGATGGCATGGCTGTTAATACTGTGGGTGTAATAAAAGACTTAGGTCTTACTCTACATACCTGTCCCAATGTTTCCGTCTTCCAAGAGGTCTTCATTATTGACCTACCTCCCCATTTTGCCATGTGTTTGTCAAGGGAATTCACAACAAAGATAGGAGGATACTTATCCTCAGACTGGTCACACATGTTTTTTAGGACCAAATATGGCACCAAAGTAACCCTGAGGTCTGAGTTGCTTTCAAATCATCACATAGAGCCCTACACACCTAGTGTTGTTAATGCAAATTGCATTATTTCTGATGATCCGGAGCTTGTGGCTGCCCTAAAGCTACAAAATGAAAGTGTACCAGAGGTGTTATTGAAGGAATGGGCCTCAGAAGATGTTGTAGATGACCCTGAGGGATATATTCAAGAAACCCGTATGGGGATTTACGTACTACATGAGCCTGAGGCAGAAATTCCAAGAATGGTAAAAGATACAGAACAACAGGCAGGGCAGCAAAATGAAGTGTGGAAAATGTATTTGGATGGCTCAAGGAGCAGAAATGGATCTGGTGGTGGTGCAATGCTGGTGTCTCCTCTTGGTGACAGGTATTTTTCTGCCTTCCGTTTTGCCCTTTCATGCACCAATAACACTGTTGAATATGAAGGGTTAATCCAGGGATTGCAGTGGGCAAGAAAGAAAAAGATTGGTTGTTTACAGGTGTTTGGGGATAGTGAACTCATTGTAAACCAGGTGAGAGGATTGCATGCTACAAAGAATGATACTTTGAAATGCTACAAGCATAGGGTGTGGGACATGATTGAGGAGTTTGATGCTTTCAATCTGGTCTCTATTCCCATGAGTCAGAATTACCAAGCAGATAGGTTGGCTGCAATTGGGGCTCAATTTGACATCCTCAGTGATATCCAAAGGGAGAAAGTGTAGCCTCATGTAAAAATAGTGGATAGACCCTCTATCCCTGACAATGACATTCATTGGCAGGTTTTTGAGAGTGATGAGCAAATCTTGCATTTTTTGTTAGAAGAGGATGAATTCTCCGGGGTGAACCAAGATAAGCTCAGACAGCAGTATGGCAATGATCAAATTGTCCAGCTGAGAACAAACAAACTGCCCAAGGGACTGGTAACATTAGAGTCTATCTTTAGCACTGATGATCAGATGAAGAAGACCAAAACTGGCATGCAGATAAAAGAAGAGCATTACGAGGAGCTAGAAATTTTTAAGGGTAGGCTCCTTAAAATTGGTAAAATTTGCTCAGCTGAAGACAGAAGGGATTTTATTGCCCTGTGCCTTGAATTTGAGGATGTGTTTTCCTGGGATTATTCAGACCTAAAAGGATTTGACCCTCACATTGCCCAGCACACGATAGAGTTAGAACCAGGGGCAAAACTTGTAAGACAGAAGAAAAGACCCTTAAACCCAAACCTGGAACCCTTGATGATTAAAGAATTGACTAAGTTGATTGAGGGAAAGATTATTTTCCTAATCAAACACACTTCTTGAGTCTCCAACCTTGTCCTTGTAAGAAAAAAGAATGGGGAGATTAGACTGTGTGTTGATTTCAGAGATCTGAATAGAGCCTCCCTGAAGGACCACTACCCGCTGCCCTCAATGGAACAAATTCTGCAGGTAGTGGCTGGCTCAGAGAGATTCTCCTTACTTGACAGTTTTTCTAGTTATAACTAAGTGTTAGTCAAGGAGGAGGATCGGTATAAAACCGCTTTTACTACCAAATGGGGCACCATGGCCTACAAGAGAATGCCTTTTGGTCTATCAAATGCTGGTTTGACTTTTCAGAGGGCTATGGACATGGCTTTCAAGGATTTGCTTTATAAATTGGTGTTGGTATATCTTGATGACATCACAGTCTTCTCCAAGAATGTGTCTGAGCATTTATTCCATTCGAGGCAAGTGTTTGAGAGATGCAGAGAGTTTGAAATATCTCTCAATCCCAAAAAATGCATTTTTGTTGTTCATGAGGGCAAGCTGTTGGGGCACGTCGTGTCAAAAGAGGGCATTACCATTGATATAGAAAGGGTAAGAGCTATTCTGGAATTGCCCTTACCTAGCCACAAGAGGGGACTTCAAAGTTGTATTGGCAGAATTAATTTTCTACGAAGGTTTATACCTGATATTGCAAATCTTCTGAAGCCTTTGACGTCCATGTTAAAAAAGAATGCAATTTTCAGTTGGACGAAAGAGGCCAAGCTAAGCTTCGCATCCATAAAAGAGGCACTTTCAGTTGCGCTAACCTTGGTAAATCCTGATTTCTCCAAGGATTTTATTTTGTATGCTTATGGCGGTCTGGATACCATTTCTGCAATCCTAGTACAGCAACAGAGCAAAGGATTGGAACAGCCAATTGCTTTTTTCAGCCAGAGCTTAGAAGAGTATGAACAGAGATACAACTTCATTAAGAAGCACATCCTTGCAGTAGTGAGGAGCCTCAAAAAATTTAGGCATCTTATTTCTAATAATAAGATACATTTAATGGTCGCTCATCCTGGCATGAAGGAGTTCCTAGTGAGCAAAGACGTCAATGAGAAAAGAGCTGGTTGGATCACCAAGGTTATGGAGTACGACGTGGACATCAAAATAACCAAGCTCATTCAAGGAAGAGGACTCAGCGAGTAGCTTGCTACTAGTTCAGAAAAAGAAGCAAGGAAGGAAGAAGCGGCATTCATGGCCGTAGAGGATGAGCAGCAGGCTGAAGCAGCAGTCGCAGGCACCAGTTGGGTTAGTAATATGATCCATTTTTTGCAGACGGGTGAATGTCCAGTAGGGTTAGACAGAGCCAAGAGAAGATACTTTAGATTACAGTCTATCCCATACATCCTAATCAATGGCATCCTTTTTCGGAAGGATTTTAATGGCGTATTATTAAGATGCATTGATGAAGCTCAGACCGGCAGGCTGCTGCGTGAACTTCATGATGGAGTAGCAGGGGGTCATTTTGCCCCAAGGACTACTGCTTGGGAGATAATGAGAGCTGGATATTATTGGCCCAGCTTATTCAAGGATGCGCACGCATGGGCTAGAAAATGTGTGAAGTGTGCTATTTTTACAGGCAAATCACGGCTGCCAGCTGTGCCCCGGCAACCAATTCAAATAGAGCAGCCCTTCATGAGGTGGGGTATCGATTTTATAGGCCCCATTAACCCACCTTCCAGTGCAGGCCACAGGTGGGTGCTTATAGCAACTGACTACTGCACAAGGTGGACTGAGGCAGAGGCCCTAAAGGAATCCAATGAGAATGCTATGTTGAACTTTTATAGTTGAATTAAAGATAACTGACTGGGCCGTGAAGAATGGGATCTATTTGGGCACGTCATCAAATTATTACCCTCATGGTAATGGCCTAGCTGAGTCCAAAAATAAAAACCTCATAAGGATCATCAAGAGAACAATGGAAGATAACCAGAGGACCTGGCATACTAATTTAAAATCTATCTTATGGGCAGATAGAATCACTCCCAAGAGGTCCATTGGGAACTCTCCATACATGCTTGTTTATGGAAAAGAGGCAAGGTTGCCTATATCTATAGAGTTGCCAGCTCTTGACATCATGAATCAACTAGAGATGTTTGAAGAAGAAAATCGCATGGCTGTCAGATATGCTCAGCTCATGGAGCTTGAAGAAATCAGAAACAAAGCTATGAAGACTGTGGAGTACCATCAGTTTCAGACCAAGGGAGTTTTTGATAAGAAGGCCATCCCCAGAAGTTTCAGGGAAGGTGATATGGTGCTCAAATGGGATGAATTAAAAAGCAGGCCAGGAAAACACTCCAAATTTGATAGCATGTGGAGTGGCCCTTTTCTCATTACTGAATGCAAGGAGCACAATACATTTCAGTTGTCAAATATGGATGGACAAAATCTACCTATCCCAATCAATGGGATACACCTTGGTGGTGCCTGCATAAACTTTTAAATTTCAAAAATTTAAATATGCAGGCCCCTTCCTGAAAATTCCAAAAAGTTCCTATGCTTTCAGCCTCTGTGGGTCAAGTGTGCAGTAGCGGGTCAGAAATCTCCATCGGCCCCTGAAAAGTTGTTAAGAAATGGGTCAAATGCATAAAAAATGCATATCGGGTCACAGTTTCAGTTTCTAAATATTTCTATCAGTAGCCGAGAGGGTCTCGTATTGCCAGTGCCGCGGGTCTGCCAAGTGTCGAGCCCCTGTTCATGCCACGCTTTTGTTTTTAACGAGTGACTTCAATGCGGAAAGCGCCACATGGCAGAGGTTGTTTCTTGTGTTGCTTTATGCTGCTCGCCGCGGAAGGCGCCATGTGTCGGCTTTCGCCGAGGTTTCAATAGAGTTTCTTTTGTGTTTCTGAGGGTGCCGCGAAAGGCACCACGTGGAGGCACCCAAAAGAGTCTAAATGTTTCACAGTCTCCACCCAAGGTTTCGTGGACCCTTTATGTGTTTCTACTATGTTTCAAGTTGCTCCCAGCGGAAGGTGCCACGTGTCGTCAGCTGAGACACTCTCAGTAAGTTTCTATGTGCATGCGGGAGGTGCCATGTGTCTTTAGCAGTGGTTGCGGAGTGTGACAAGTGTTGGCCCCCGCGTAATGTTTCATATTTGTTTCGGTGCTAAGTGAAGACGCGGGGGTGGGTCCCAGTAAAGTAACTCAGAGCCCCGCGGAAAGTGCCACGTGTCACTCTCCGTGGAAGTTCCTAAAAGGTTTCCAAGCAGGGGCGGAGCATGCCATGTGTCTTTTGTAGCTACTGCGAAGACCGACACATGTCGGACTCCGCATTGTTTCTAAGAGTTTCTAAGTGTTTCAAGAGGTGCCGCAGAGCTTGACAAGTGTCAGCTTCCGCTGACTTGCCCCTGTTTTCCTTTTACGATGGTGAGCGGGGGTTATGGGACCCTTTCATTGTTTCTAAGTGTGGCAGAAGGCGCTACATGGCGGCTTCCGCGGAAGGAAGGGTCATTTCTCTATTGTGACACAGTTTAGTAAAGTTTCACGGGTCCCGAAACTTAAGGATTGTTTCTCATTAGTTTCTATGTGTTTCAAGGTGAAGCGGAACCTGCCATGTGTTCGCTTCGCTGGAGTTTCTTGGTGGGTCTCTATTATTTCAAGGATATCGCGGATGCTACCAAGTGTCGCATTCCGCATGAGGTTCTAACAGAAGGATCTTGGCATGGAAGGTAAAAAGGATAAAGGAAAACAGACCCAGCGATAGAAACTTGAAGTGTCAGCGTGGCACGTTTTGGTTGGTGGGTGACTTTTCAGCTTTTTTTTGGGCCGTTGGATCTCAGCGACTGGTAGACATGATCAACGGCCACGTTTTGATCTTGCTGCGATGGGTTTTTCCCGCATATCTGCGACTGTTTTAGTGGGAGAAACTCCATGGGCGCACTGTTGCTACATCTCTGGGGCCTGCAGGTTAGTGAAACTTTAATGGCAGGATTGTTATAGAGGTATGGGTCGAGTTGATAGCTCAACCACCATTTCTATGATGCATATCTTTGAGCGACGGCCTAGATCCTGATTCCCACCTGCTCCTTCCTCTTTGTCCCTCTGTTGCATTGATGATTTTGAGCGCCATTTTTCAATGCAATGTATCTAGCGAGATTTTTGGCCTCCCTTGTAATTAATTTGTTCAATACATAGTTTTGCTATAAAAGGCAGACTGTGTGACTCATTTGTGGTTGTTGAAGGCCTAGGGCATTTTTGTGTAAATAATGAAGAACAGGGCATGATCTTGGTTGTTCTATCCCATTTTGGAGTTTATGAGTTGCAGCATGCATGTATTTTGCACATATGTTCAGTTTCAGTGTTGATTTATATGAAAAATGCTTATTGCATGTGTCTATCTGCTTGTCTCTATTTGCTGCATGTTATTCTCCTTCTTTTGAATCTGGTTGCTAAGGGTTTCATAGATTCTAGGGTACAGGGTTCTGTATCACATGTTTGATCTCTAACTTCCATTCAAGGAGTGGATTAAATTGTTTTAAGTCAATGCATGGAGAAGGTTGCATGTTAGCAGGGATATCTGTAAGTAGAGGCAGCTAGATACCCATTCTTGGGTGATGTTTGTAAGGCAAACATCAGTTCAAACCCGCTGAAACTTGAGTGAAAGTTGCAAACCATCTGTTGTATATGTCTAGTTGACTCCTTGCCCAATGGATAGGCACCAGTCTGCTCCTGGGTTAGTAGTTATGAGCCAAAACCCCTTGTCTTACATCCAGGACATTACGTCCACCCATTTCATCTCTTCCACCTGTTAGTTGTAGGAGTAGGATTAGGAACCCCCTGCATACTCTCATACCCAACCAGACACATATGTCCAAGAATGTTGCCAACCTTGTGATCTATCATGCAGATCTTGGTCCATACATGAGAGTATTCTACCTATCACTGTCAAGCTAAATCTTTCTGTCATTGAGCTAGTCAATGTTACATCTTTAGTTATAGGGACACCGCCCTTGGTGTGACAGAACCAGAAGTGAAGGGGAGGTAGCTCATGCAACCTCCCATAATCTGTTGGTCGAATCTGCCCATGCATTGGAACTGGCAAATCCTCTGCAGATTTGGTAACCAACACACCTGAAGAGGTGTTTTGAGGTATGAGTGCTCTGTAAATTAGTAGATTAGGTCTCTATGCTTTCAATAAGTATTGTTGCACAATAGTTCAGATGTCTTTTGCTTTCCCTAAGTGTTGCCTAGCACAGTTTGCGGGTTGCTGTCAGCATTTTGTTTGGCCCTCAGTTTTCCTGTGTCCTTCATTGTTGTCGTGCTGGGTCTCTGAGGTCAAGATGTTTGCCAAGGCACTTCTAGTTTCTTTTGACTCCATACCCAATGAATACAAGGCCACCGATCCTTTGTTTAGCAGACAAACACCCCATAGAGGTCGCCAAAAATGTTATCCCATTTTCCTCTGCCCAGAGTCAAATGGTTAACCTGATATTTCCTTGAAAATCCTTTGAAAAGTCCCTATAAGGCAAAAATGCCAAATTTCCTATGGAACCTTGCCTAAGAAACCTTACCATTGAAAAGAGCTTGAAAAAATAGGCAGGTTTGCTTTTTACATCACCCTGAAATTCAACGAAACAAATAAGTTATTCATGGTCAAAGTTTTGGTCAACATACAGTTCAAATGTACATTTGGCGGGCTTGAAAATCTCCATCGGCCTCAAAAAATGTTGAGAAAAATGAGTTAGGTACATTTTACAAAGGTATATTGGGCCAAGGAGATGCATGTACAAGGAGGGAATATACATCACAGATCCCCAGAATATTCGCCTCATGTATATCGAGTTTGCATGTATATTTGGCTCATATAATGGAAATATACAAGGAAAGACATATACAAAGCAGGAGATACATTACATCAATATTCCCTCATGTATATAGGGTTTCAAATGCATATTGTGTTGTATGTTGGCACATGCAACAAAAAGGTACAAAGTTTGACATGCAGGTGCATCCGCTACAGTGGAATGTACATTCGGCCTTGTATGTTTCTTTGTATATTTTCGCTTGTATGTTTTAACATACAAGTGAAACATGCAGAGAAACATACAAAGGCTGAATGTACAAGAGGTGGGGCCCACACACATGCAAGGCCAATTGTATATCAGAGATTCAAGGGACCTTCGTCTAAGATACAAGAAGAGATACATTTGCTACAGTGGCTTGTATATTTTGCTTTGTATGTTTTCACATACAAAGCCGATATACAAAGGTTTATATACAAGCCGGACCCAATCGCATTTTTTAACTTGTTTTATTAAAAATTTTCGGGTCTGCCTTGTATATGGGTGATTGTTTATTGCGATATACAAGTCAGTGATATACAAAGATCAGAGATACAAGCCGGACCTGACAGAGCAGTCAAATATAGTTAATGGTCAGTTTGGGGTCCACGGCTTGTATGTTTGCAGACACAAAAGAGGTTAGATACAACCTGGATTTCAAAATGTTTCCCAACTACTTTATAAGAGTTTGAAGTCCGTGACTTGTATATACAAGGGCAATTGTATGCATATACAAGTCGCGATTACAAAGGGCAAGATGCACGTTTGCATGTGCTAATTGTTTGTATATTTGCTTGTATCTTTGCATATACAAGCCGATATGCAAGGAAGTTTTTGGCCAGACATGATGCATCAGCAGCTTATTTTTGGGTCCTTTGTGAAGGCCGATGGAGGGTGCAGTTCCTCAGCAGTGGGTCCCAACTTCAGTGTAGCGGTAAATTAGCAGGTGCCACGTGGCAGTGGTAGATGCATATTTGAAGGCTCTTGCATATACAAGGCAATTTCAAATGTATATCCTGAAAGCGATTACAAAGACCTTTTAGGTGCCAAAGGTAGAGATACATGCAAAGCATTTTGTACATGCAGAGACAGACTCAGAGGTATTTTCAAAGGCCGATATACACACAGATGCAGAAGCGATATATACAGGCATTTGACCAGAGCTTTGACCGCCTGTATCTTCCCCATTCCATCGAATTTCGAGATGCTGTAAGAGTCAAAAATGCTTGTTTTTGCCTCCTCTTTCATTTGAGCAGGTTTTTAAGGGGATTTTCCAATTTCCATTTTTTGGATCTGGCTTTACATGTTTAGGTCGATTGGACGTTTCAACGGCCATCTTGAAGTTTTGAGGGGTTTTTTCTCCTCACAGTGGCTCAGGTTGGTGAGGGTCTGCAGGTGCATTCATGGCGTATGGGCTCTTTGTCTTGCAGGACCAAATTTTTATGTGTTGGACGGTGACTTTGGAGGTTTCTTCTCCACCCCCTGTCCTATCTCGCATCATGGCTGTCGTATTCTGCATTTTCTCCTGGCGACAGCATGGTCCACGTCCCTTCACCATGCCTCTACCCATACTTTCCTGCTTCTGGGATTTATGGCCTCAGTTATGTGATTCAGCGACTCCTTGCCCTTCTGGCAGGAGTCTGACTTATAAAAGGCATGTAAAACTCTTTTAAAGGGGGATGGTTGTTTTTGGGGCTGTGATGCTGCCGATTTTTTTTAGTCAGACCTCTTAGTGTAATTACAAGGGTATGGGAATGTGACTCACTGTGCCTAAATCTGGCCTTTTTTGTCTTCCTTTTATCCACCAATGAATGTAATTAGCTATGTTGGTATCCCCCTGCTATGAAATATTTCTGCATTGTAATAGTTTTCTAGACCTTCATGATTAATAGATGCTGATTTTTGCCTCTTTTATCTTTGGATTTCTATGTTTCAATTGGGGGTTGTAGTATGTTTTATGGGTAAAACGACCCCTCTACAGTTTTAGCTTTCATACCAAAGCCTTAAACCAGTCTTAAATATGTGTGAATCTCTCTTCAGCAGCAAAGGAGTCATTGTTGTGTCCACGCCTTGACCACCATCGCTCACTAAATCTGGTGTATCACCCCTTTTCCCTTTCAGTTTTCCTTCTAACTCTTTCCCCTGCAAGTCGTTTAGCACTAGATTTAGTATCACTGCTCTAAGTAATAGGCTTAGAGAAAGGAACCAGCCTTCTCTGGAGGTCTGATCTTAAATCGCAAGGTCCCACACTTCAAGATCATTCCCATGTTACCCTAGATTGCTAAGGTCTAACAACTGCAGCAAAGGGTGCAAATCTGGGTGATAACAGTTTCAATGAGAGAATGATGGCCCTTTTATAGACAAGGCACCATACTGAGTTTTTTAATGGACAGTGGAGATTAACTCAACACCAATGGTCCAGATTACATGGCATTTAATGAAGTATAGCAGTTTGTTACATTTTCAGATTTGCCTTTGTCCTCTAGGAAAAAGACAAAATACAACTTGCAAATACATTGAATCTGGACAAAATGGGTAACCATTTGGCTGTATATGATAAAAAGTCAATTTTGAAGGCCTAATAAAGCCAAAATAGAATCACATGACACTTGAAAACTTGAACTAATGTGAATTCACAGGATTCCAAGTGTTGAATGGACCAAGAGGAGTATGTGGCACTTTATTAGTGAAGATATATCCAATTTGATGCTTCTTGGACTGATTCTTGATGACTGGACTACTGGGACAACTATATGTATGTCTTGGCCATTGGACTGGATCTACAGGAACAACAATGATTTGGCATGATCTTCTATGTCTTTCAGCTCCTAAGACTCATCTTTATCATTCTGGACATTATACTGATCTTCTCTTACAAGTGCAACATCAATTTGGTTGATAGAATGTTGATTCTGCATTTCTAGGTCAACAAGGTACCTCTGTGTGTTCATCCTTCCAAGATGGCTCCAATTAGCTCCAACAAGCTCCTTTGTACTTTTAGACCTACAATAAACAAGACCAAGCATCAATTTCATCATAAACAAGTCATTTTCCATCAATTTGTATCAAAACATGTCCATTTGCAGTCATGGATCAGTCAAAAAAACCCATTGTTAATGTCACTTTCTTATAACCAACCTCATAAATCATTGATTTTCACATGATTTTCTGCATTTTTTACCATTTTCAAGTACCCATTTGGCCTATATATTGATCTAGGAAGTTTTTGCAATCATTAGGATCCATTTGCAAACTTTAATTTCATGTTTTTCTAGCCTTTTCTGTAAAAAGCGAGATTTTTGGGGGTCACCGACCTTTTACGTGCAGTGGCATTAATTGTCATAAAACATGCCAAAAATCCACACAAACTTGGTAAAATGTTCATCATGATATGACAAATAGATATGCAATTCAAATCTATCAAGAAAATCCAATTTGCTCCTTAAAAAACTCAATTTTCAGGCTAAAATACCAAAAAGCGCGGGTTTTGGGTGTCACGGACTAAAAGTCGGTGGAGGTCAAATTTAGCGCAGGTCTGTGAGGTGCAATTCTAGCGCAAAATGGTTTTGGCGTTGATTTAGGGTCCAACCGACCTTAGCACAGATTTTAAGTCCAGCCAACTAAAGTTAATGAAGGTAGTTTTCAGCACAGGTCTGCAAGGTCTATTTTTAGCGCTAACTTCATTGACAAAGATTTTCAATGCAACCGACTAGCGCGAGTTTGTCTGTCTATCGACCAAGTGCAGTGAAGGCAAATATTAGCGCAAGTCGGTTGAAGCCCATTTTAGTGCTTTTCTTTGATTTTGCAGTAGGAGGTGTTTTTAGCGCCATATTTTGAATTGGCCAAGGTGAAAGTATATTTAAAAATATATTTAAGTATAAGAAATTCAATTTCTTATACTTTAAATATTTTTAAATATACTTTCAGGATGTTTGAGATAGGTTCCAGATCCATAGGATTTCGTATGTAGATTCTAGAATTTTGAGGTTCCACTAGATTTCAGACTTAGTCATTTTTCAGGATTTTTAGGGTTTCAGACTTAGCCAAATCAGGGCTTCAGGACCATGCGTTAGAATGAAAGTATATGAACCCATTAGTGAAATCTTGTGGAATTTGACATGATTTTGCAACTGTAAGATCTGGAAACTAAGAATTTCAACATGACACATCCTGCAAAAGCAATCTTAAGGGCAATATCCAGTGACATGGGATTTTGGAGCAAAATGTAGTAACACCCAATTTTAGTGCAAAAGGCAACAAATGGCTATTTCTTAAGCACAAGACCACCCAAGACACCTCAAAATCAATCATGCATGACATCAAATCATTGCAAACATGCCAAGAACTCAAATTTGAAGCAAATCTTGTATTCTAAGCATAATTTCACCTTCTCATAATCATAAGGTAGAAAGGTCGAGACTTCAAGCCAAAGCAAAAGAGGGGGTCTCCATTTGGCAAGATGGGGCATGTGTGCAAGGCAGAAAACCATGGACTAGAGATTCATATTCCATGTCGTTATTCATACAACTGAACTCAAAATAGAAAGCTCTGAGAATCTTCTCTCCTTTAGGTGACATGAGATGTACTCTGGCCCCTAAACTATTTCTGCATTTAGCACCATCAAAATGTAGGATCCATAGGGTAGAATCTTCTTCTATGATTTGCTTCACTTTTTTAGAT
The DNA here is from genome assembly GCA_027924645.1 of Cunninghamia lanceolata. Taxonomy (NCBI): domain Eukaryota; kingdom Viridiplantae; phylum Streptophyta; class Pinopsida; order Cupressales; family Cupressaceae; genus Cunninghamia; species Cunninghamia lanceolata. The sequence continues at coordinate 798,425 of BSBN01000626.1, read as the reverse complement.
GCTTTAGTGATCTTCGGGATCACAAAATCCTCCTTGATGATCACATACATTCCCAAACTAGTGGAATCATAATTCCCAAAGGGATCATTTTGCATGGCTTCCAACAGAAGCACTTCTTCTTCTTTGTTTCTATGGCTCATCATACCTTCTGCATCAAGCATTTCCATATTAAGCCTCAAGCATCTTTAGTGATCACAATGTGTGTTGCTTTGAAACTCATCATTGCTTCTTCTCTAATATGCTCCTTATGTAATGGTTCTGATAATACTTTCATCTTAGAACCATACTTGGTTCTTATAATCAGATGTGACCAATCTAAAGACATATACCCTCCAATCTTGGCTATAAATCTCTTTATAAACAAACGCTGAAGACTGGAGGAATATCTATCACAAAAACATCTTACAACATGGTGATGTTTGGGCATGCGTACAATGTGAGGGAAAGTTTTTTAAGGAATCCCACTATTTGTACTTTTTTCCCATCTAATTGCATCACTCCCCTCTTCATGGGTTCATACTTTAGCTCGACAGCATCTGTTATTTTCTTGGGCATTGCAGTGGCACTCGCACCTGAGTCTATCATGGAATTATGCAATAATCTTTTTCCTACTATCATAATCAAATAAAACGAAGTAGGTTTATCTTTACCTTCTTCCATTTTTTAAAACACCAAGGAAGTCATTGGATCTTGCTAAGGGGCCTTTGGCTATTCTTCAATCACCCCCTTATTTCTACCAGTACCCTCCGTGCTTGGTGTGGCCACCAGTGCTTTTTGATTGTTTAGTACCTCTTGCAACAGAGTCTTTTGTCCTGGGATTGACAAAACATCCCATAGTGAGGCATTAGCAAGTGCTCTTTTCAACTGCTCTACTACATTCAATGGGCCTGGCGTTTGAGATCTCTAGAAAAAAACTAGGGTATTTTGCTCTCTCAACTGGTTGATTCACAACACCACTATTCAGCATCATTGCGGTCATGTCTTGCCTCTGCATTGGTGGGTGGGTAGCTTGAATCATGGGATTCTTCCTGAAAGTGACTTCAAGGTGCGGCGTGCTCATTGAGGATTCAATAATCTTCCTTTTAGATGGGGTATAATAGTTAGATTGGACTTGAGGAGTCTTCAAAGTAGAAGCCTAATTTACAAAGATTACCTTGCCCTCTTCTACCCATTAGAAAAGTGCATGCTCTGGAGTAATTTTAGCCTCTTGCTCGATAGACATTCCTTGCATTTGGGCCACCAAGACTATATTTTGCATACTGTGTGATTGGTATTGATATGATGTCGATTGAGCCTCTGTTTGCGTCTCTTGCCTTCTCTGCTCTGTCACGTTCTATTGCAAATTTCCTTTGGGGCAGTCTTTAGGTATATGAGCATTGTTCCAGGTAAAACACCAGGAGTTTTATTCTTCCACCAAATTATTATGGCCCATGACCAACTATCATTGAGGATTGGGTGCAACAACTTGCAATGGTGTTGGAATTGGGACAATTTGATTTGATGGTTGCGATGAACTTGGCCTTTGGTTCCCTTGATAGTGATTACACTGGTAAGGCAGTTTGCTTCTTTGGAAACCTTGGTAGGGGGTCTCAAATAGTTGGTATGTTGCCTTTTAAGGTTTATAATTTCATTTGAAAAACTTTGCAAGATGTTTTTCATGTCTTCCATTTCAGATGCCTGAGGCGCAGGTGCTAAGACTAGTGAGGCTTGATGTAATGTGCCCTTTCTAGTGGAAACACTTAAACCTAAATCTACATTCAAAGTGATTCTCAAAGAGACATTAGAAACATTAGATATCAATAAATTATATTGAAATATCCGATAAGATCAAAGATAATATAAATATTTCATTCTTATTGATCATGAAGACTAAATAGCCATTACAAAAGAAAAGTACTTTGTTACAGAGAGATAGACACAAAATAACCATCTACATTCATTGGTGAACCGCTATCACTGACATCAAAGGCTCATCTTCAAGCATAATGCATCAGATCTGACTGGTTCTTGCAAATGCATTACAAGGCCTATGATAACAAACTACCCAACTAGCGTGATAGCCCAGAAGAACAGCTAACGAACCCCAAATACATCTTTTACACATGCATATATAACATTTCATCTTTACTATAGCAACAATGGCGTGGAAGGGGAGAAGTTAATAAGAAGGGATGTCGACCATGGTGCATTAACTCAAACTGGTGTCCTTGGAGCGCACCCACATGGCTCTGTCTAGGAAATCCACTAAAACAGGAGGCTCACCCATGCCATGAGTACAAGAAACTCAATGCAAACGAGGAATATTGGCATGGCGAGGTAGGAATACCATCTGCTACATAAAACTAGTTACGGAGTATTAATGGTGACCAGGAGGGTTGCTGGCCAGTCAAATCACACTTTCTCTATGACGAAAGAAGCCGTCAGAGTTTTGGAGATCAGGATTTCAGCCCTCTGCCCTATTGCTTGCAGAAGAAAGAAGGAAGAAGACCATATCCCCTAGCTCTGACATTTACACTTAGAACATTTAACCATAGCAAAGATCATACCATTGGCATTCTACCTTCCAGGAGGGAAGAAGAAAGGAACTTCACACTCCGCGTTCTGAAGACTTGTCTGTATTTTATGAGGGTCCGGCGGAGTTCAGAGTTCAGGCCTTCAACCTTCTGGCTTTTAAAGGAAGGAATGGGGAAAGCAAAAAGACCAAAATCTGATCCCCGAACACTTAGAAGAATTTGTAATGAAAAGGAGCGGAACTCAAGTCCTAACCCTTCATTATGGATGGTGTCACCGCCACCTGTCCTTATTCCGCGATTCCACTATTGCTTTTTCTTTAATAAAATAATCTTTCTATGGAATAGCAGAAACATGCCACGTAGCCTATCAGGAGTCAGTCGTTGGACCTTCGACCTTCGGCCTTTTATGAAGAAGACAGAATGTGAAAAGCCTAAACTCTGACCTCCAGCAATATATAAAGCTTTACTTGGCAGACCTCGACAAGCAGACCTTTAGTGTTCAACCTTCCAAGAGGGAAGGTGGAAGAGCAAAACTCTGAAGTCCAACAATGAAACACTTAGCGAGATTTACAAAGAAAAGGATTGGAGCTCGAACCCTGAGCCTGCCAGCTTCCACAGAAGAACATGAAAGAGCAGAACCCTGATCCTTGACATCTCATAGAGTTTCCACATGTAGTCAAATTTGCAAAGGAGAAGGGGCAGAATTTGGGACTTTGGTCTTGACAACGGTGAAGAGGTGAAGACCAAACTCTGACATCCTGACAAGGCAAAAAAACATAAGGAAAACTCTAAATTTTTGGGTCTTAACCATTTTTTTATGTTTTTCCTTGCATCCTCAAAAGAGAAACACCAGGGTCTCATGGATCTTAGACTATTTAGCCAATGGGGAAAAATAGGATAACAGAAACCAATACAAAAATGTAATAAAATCATCAATACAAGATGGCTCAAAACTCCTCGGCCTACAATCTCAAGATGGCCCAAAAACATCTTTCGAAGTGAGTTCATCGAAGAGGTGGGTGATCTCATAACCCTCCTCAATGGGTTAAAGGGGCTTCCTACATCAAATACCTTTTAGGAATGGATGTATCAATACATTCATGTCATTAAGAAGGGGAACCAAAAGATATGGTGGGGTCAACAAATTAGCGAGTCCATCTATGAATAGTTGTCAAAGGTATCAACAACACTGAGATTCTACATGACCTCATACTTAGTGTATGTTGCTGCAGTAATGAAACACTTCCCAGGACTTATAGCAGAAGGAGTGATTCATGTATATTGGTACTATCCCCAACTCACTCTGACAAAAAGTATCAAGCATTTCAGAAGGGTGAATGATGCTTTCTTTTATAATTACATCTGTATGTTGGAGAAAGACCTTGAGAAGAAAAGAGTTTTAGATGAGGCATGGGAGGAGGTGAAGAAGTATGGATGTATCTTCTTGCAATTCCCAACCTTCACTTACATCAAAGATAGGTGTTTCAGTGGACAACCCTATATGCTTTCCAGATATCCAGGTAATAGACTAATTCTAATGGAATTGTGTAAACAAGTCATGGATGTGCATATCTATCAAGTTAGATCTCACAAAGGCACCTTCAAGTTTCAATTCCAAATTGGTAGGTATCGTATTTCTACTACTCCTAAAGCCAAATCCATGGACACAGAGCTGCAGTGGATTAACTTGAAGAGATATAGGAAAAGGCTTGATTTTGATTACAAAGGAATGAAGGATAATCTGAAAGGTAATTATATTCATGTCTATAAGGTTGAAGATGTTTGGGTTGGATGTCAAACTGATGAGGATGTAAGGAGGATGGATTACAGTTGTCTCTCTTTGGACCAAGTGAGAAGTTTTCAATTGGCTAATGTTCCGGAGGATATGTAGGATGAAGGTGATATAGTTGAAGCTGTATATATAGGCAACAAGATTGCTAATACTCTTCTTCCTGTAATCTAATGATCACAAAAGGAGATGGTCTTAATAAGAGAAAGATTTTAGAAAATCCTAGCCAATACAAATGTTTGGTTGCAAAAGAAAGGTATAAAGTTGAAACCTTTCAAAATAGGTTCAGAGGAGGAACAAATAGATGGACCTTAAAGAAGGAGAGAAGAACCAAGGAAAAAGAATAAAGAAGATACTCCTCCTGGTGACAAAAAGATGAAGTTTGTTTTCAAAACATGAGACGAACGTAAGAGGAAAGAAAAGGAAGGAACTTCTGCACAGCCAAATGTTGATGAAGAAGAGACAGGTGAGGAGGATTTACAAGAACATCAAGTCAATTCTCAAGTTGAATCCACTCAGGTGAGACCTCCTTATTCCTCTCCTTTGGTTTCAAATTTTCAAACTCCTAGGGCTCTTGTGTCATCAAGTGCACAACAGTTACCATTTGTTCCAGATAACCCTCAATCACCTAGTGTATCAATTCATTTAACTCCCTCAACACCTGCTATCAATCTTTGTTTGATCATCCTCTTGACAATGTTGATAATGTTTTTGGGTCTTTTTCATTTATGCCAAGTTTGTCTGATGTTCCTATATCAATGATTGATCCAATAACATAGTCTAAGTTTGAGAAGTTTTTGGACTCTAACTCTTCCCAAGTGAATGTTGATGTCAATCCTACTCTCATACAAACACAAACTCCACCAATTGTCACCCATATGTCACTTGTGTTTGCATCATTACAAGATCCTCCCATACCACCTATGTCACAAGAATCTATCATTCCACATATGTCATCCCAAAATCTAACAACAGAAATAAGAGGTGACACCTTTGTCCTTCCACCATGGCTAATGGCCCAAAAGTCAAAAAGAAAGAAACAATTAGTGTCACCAGAAGATTTTTATTTTGGTCAGTTAATTCCAGTCAAGTCAAAGGCAACCAAAAAAGCTAAGACTTGATCTAGGGTGCTTATTGATGCATCAGGTAATAAATATGCTGAGGTAGCTGTGCCTCAATCTGAAAAGAGTATCACAGAAGTTCAGGTTGAAGACTACACTATAACAAGAGTTGAGCTTGGCAAGCAGACACATGAGAGTGCAAAGGAAGATTTGTTGGCACAATTGTCTACATTGCTAGATAGATATGACTAAGATAAGGTGATCAAAGACCAACTCAAGATGTAAATAGATCAGTTGAGGTCAACCTTCTGAAGATAACTCGGTCATCATAATAGGTTGAACATGTTAAGACTAGCACAAATAATGAAGCTTTCCAGCAGGCTGAAAGAATTGGTGCTAAGGGGCAGGCAATTGATGCTTGGATTGACAGAGTACTTGCACAAGGTTCGCAGCTAATAAATTCATCCATTGAACTTTATAATGACCTGGGTAAAGTGGGAAAAGAAATCATCCAAACACTTTAGATCCTTTCTCAAGATATGTAGCTAGTTGAACAAGACTTAGATTCATGGAATAAGCTACGGGAACTCAAAATTGAAGTATCGGTTGAGCATGGGTAATCCCCAACCAAAAGAAATATGTGGAGTATAGAGAGGCCATGATTCACAAGAAAGATATTATTGAAGGCCTAATTCAAGATTTGAAGAAAGATCTAGAAAGAGGAGAAAATAAAGCTCTGGATATTTTTGACGAGCTGGCTGAGCTTCCATGCCACATGTTAGATGACAACCAACAAACACTCCTAGAAGATGCAGTTATTCAAGAGTTCTCCAACCTAATACAAACATAGGTAGAAACAAAAGTCTTCACATTGGCTTCACTTGACAGGTTGGCAGAGTTTCATATAACTCTAAATAGGATGCAAAAGATATTGAATAAGCACAAGAGCGTGATTGACACCCTCACAGATTCCATCACCCAAGTACTTACCATCTCCAAGCATACATCGAGGCTTGACACTAATGAAGTCCAGGCTACCATGAAGAGATATGAAGATTTTTCTGGAGAAGGACCAAGATGATGAAGTGCCCAAGGACAGTTATTTTTTCCATGCTTTTTTTTATGTATTTGTAATTTGCAGTTGACAAACTCCATGTCATTTTGTAAAATCAGATTACATGAAGTTGTGAGACAAAGTCACAAGCCAATTAGGACTCTGATTTTGAATAAGTTAAGTTAGTTGTATTTTTCCTACTTTTGCTCTTATCCTCTCCCTATAAATAAAGAGGGCCTCTTATGTAAATATTATCTTTTAGTTATTGAAGCGAAACTCTGCCAAATTGAAGAGTATTTTGAAACTTTGTGTTCAAGATGTAAATCATATTTTATCAATAATAAGAAAAGCAAGTGGGTGTTTCCATCTTTGTCTTGAAGCAAACTTGTGGTGCATGGGAGATGTTCTTGTGTCTTTTCTCTTGTACTTTCTTATGTATTTGATCAAATTGTAGTGTGAGTTTGGATAATCTGGGAGATGTTCTAAAACTGATTTTGGAGACTTTGTGCTACAACATTATCTTTGGGTTTATGTTTTATGTTCATAAGTAGAAGATATTGGAAGACTTTGAGTTACTAGTTATCTTTTATGTCCGTGTGATTTTATCATAGCATTTGGTGAAGACGTTGGGCTGCACCTCATTGTATATGTTCTCAACTTCAAGTTAGCGAAAGAAGCAACAAAAGACTTTGAGCTTTTGTGGGTTTCTTGGTATTAACCCATTCTGGTATCACTTTAAGTATTCCCACGTCTATTCATTTTGGATATTGGTTATTATTGGTCCAACAAGTAGTTTTAGTTTATCTCACTTTGTAAGAATCAAGGATTTGATATTGAAAGTTTGTAACTGAACATCTTTTTTGAAAAAAAAGAAATAGATGATATGGCAACATCCACAGGTTAGTTTTTAGTGTAAATAATCCTAGTTAAGTACTTGTTGATTGTAGTGGGCAATAAGAAGGGAGCCTCCCCTTTCTGAGAGGAGAGATTATATCTCATCACACTGTGGTTGATATAACCATTTTGTTCTCAATTTGTTGATAACAAAATATTCACCCAACACCTTTAAAAGTCCCCCAAAAGTCTCTTCAAAATCCCTTCAAAAGTCTCCAAATAGCTTGGGTGAGGCTTCATTTATAGGAGACGAGTGATATGATTAGACGGCTAGGATTAGATTTGTGATGGATGGATAGGATTAAATGAGACTTAGGAGTTGTTGGCATGTGACAAGTGTCACATGTGGGTTGTGTTAGGTCTCAAAAATGCAAGTTGCTAATCCTAAGAGGATGCCAGGCTCTATGTTTGGATTTGCAACGTTTTTGAACTAACTTGACAAAATCAACCTTCAAGGTTTGATGATTTCCTACACTTTAGGTCCTGCTTCACCTAGGTGGGTGAACCTTGAAATATTAAAGCAGTCTGAGTGTGGATGAGTGGACTAACTAGATCTATCTACAATGGCATAGGATGTAAGATAGATGAAAAAGAAACTGACTACTTAATTCTATGTATAATATTTAATAAATGATTGGCATAAATTGTATAAGCAATATCAAGGTTTTAAATAATGAGTTGAATGAGACTAGTGCCTTGTTGGGTAACAGAGTCAATTTGAAGGACCTAGACCAGTAGTTTCTTAATGGTAATAATTCTAATTGCTTGGCACAGTTTTGGTTTATAGCTTGTATAAACGTGCAAGAAAGTGATTGACAAACTCTTCTTAGCAATCCAACCAATATAATCAATTATCTTATAATTCACCAGAAGGTATTTTAATCCTTACTTGAAGGAACCAAATGAAATGAATGGGCAAGATTAACAGATAATATTTTCTGGAGACAGAATGGTAATCCTAATTATATGGCTCTACTTAGTAATCCCAACTTACTACTCCCAGGGTGTTGCGACTAAATTAGAAGGGTTTAATTCCTTAGATGGACACCAACCAAATTAATCACACAGATACAGCAAGTGTGTAATGACAGATTAACTATATACTTGATATCTTAATCTGAATAACAAGGGAATGCAGAAATGGAGACAGCCACACAATTGAATATTTTCAACAAGCAACTGATACCAAAATAGAAATACTGAATCAGAGAACTTCAAATTTCTTCTTCAAATAAAATATGCAACATAGTCACTTTGAGACATTGTATATTATGTATATATGAATATCTTCTACTGCTGATGATCATTTCAGCATCGATTGTTTGAACTTATATAGATATTTCTATGAAGAGATACAACTCTTCAATAAGTCTCTTGGGAACTTAACAAGTATTAACAATAATTACATAAGCGTAATTAGGCTCTATTCAGCCATAAATAAACTTTAGCCAGATGATCTAGATACTCTTGATCATGGTGAGAATCAGTAAGCTCAATAGCGCTTCTGGTAATTACATCAAGAGTAACCATCTCCTCCAATTGTTTGCAAGCTTCTTTAGATGCAGAGGCTTTATCTTTCAAAGCTCCTGTGGCTTTGTGCAATATAACCTGACAATCAACAGTCCATTCTTCTTTGCTCTTCACCTCTTCATTATCTTTGAATATCCAGGGCACTCCTGCGCCTGAGGCATCAGTCCCTTCCTTAGCATCAGCTTTAAGTTTGTCATAATAATTCTGGTGCTGTTTGAACAATGCTCTTGCATCAGAGATGTCTGTACCATCAGTGGCACTTCTGTTTTGTAACTCAATCATCTTTTCCTGTATCCTCTTATCAAGCCTTTCATGTTCTTTGACTGCTTTATGATTTTCTGAGTAGTTATCCCAAAACTGGTTTAACCATCGTACCATATTTGCATACCTGCTCTGCAGTATTGTAACAAATGCATCTATTTGAATTTGTGTGGCTTGATCAGGGGATAATGCCTGAATGCCCTGAGAGCTCTCGCCTTGAGTTATTCTTTTTGTGGACTGGCCAAAAGTGCTCTTAACAGCATCCTTCAAGTAATCATTTTCTTTTGTTAATCTCTCACAATTCAGTTTATAAGAATCTCTTTCTTTGATCAGCATGTGAGCTTGTGCTTTATTTAACTTTGCAACATTGATACCAATGTCTGCAGTAATTATAGGGTCAGTTTCACCTGCTCTGAAAGTCATAACATGGCCAAAAGTTTTTTCAGTGTCTATGATGGCCGTCTTCTTATGGGGAGGATACAACGCCCATATCATCAAAGAATTTTCATCATTATTGTATCTAGTCCCCATATATACTTCATTAACTCCTTCTAGAGTAAGCTTCTACTTGTCATTAGCACTATTCAAAAAGCTATCAAAAACCAAAGCAGAATTTAAATCTAAACCAGGAAAAATCATAACCCCTGCATCCTTGAGCAACTGTCTACCCTTGCTAGGTGTCATGTCTTTCATTTCTTTATCCACTGTTTCCTTCAACATATCTAATAACTATTTTTCATTATCAGCAGAAACATCATCTACTGACTCTCTAATTTCTTTTCCCTTGTATTTATACAGGAATGATTTAAATTCCTTTGACTGAATGAATCATCTGAAACGAAAGAATCATAAGCCTTTTGGCGTGGATCTTCATCAGCAGACCCCTCCTCATCATGTATCACAACTGGAGGCTGATATTGTTGCATTTTTCTTTTAGACATTTCTATTGTTTTATCTTGTGGCTGCTCTTGCTCAGTCAATTCTTCATCTTCAGAGGATACCACTTCAACTTCTGCCAACTGCTTTTTCTTTTCATTTAAATCTCTGTTATATTTCTCTACCACCAAGTCGACTTCAGCCTCTTCCAAATTTCTAATGACATCATCATGTGGATAATGTATGTGCATGTATCCACTGAGATTTTGTTTTCTTCTTGCAGAGTCAATGAAACCTTCAGGGTCAAACCCTTTCCTCGCCTCAACAGTCACCATGTTATAATGCATTAGTTTATCCAAAATGAGATTGTATCCTTCTTTCGAAACCACAGTAAAATCACCAAAACACAAAGTGCTGGGCATGAATGATTGTTTATCATGTGAACTTAGATGCATCACATTCGAACAATGCATTTGCCTAATTATTTCTAAATATGCAAGTCTGTCAGGGACAGTTTTAGGCAATATGAATGGAGTATCCTCAAATCCATAAACTCTGATCATAGTGGCATCCTCAAAGCAGTACCAATCTCCCCAATTATGAGTGACAGTAGGGGGACCACCAAAATCTTTAGGTCTGAGGAACCTTTTTATTTCATTTGAAATTGAATATTCACAGGGGTGGTTGAAATACCTATATAGCACTTTAACACAATGCTCTTCAAATTGAGCATAGCTGGAGTTGGCATACCTGCTATCCCAGATTCTGGTCCACATTTGTACAGGTATCTTTTCCCCTTTCTTATCCGCAGCAACAACTTGAAACTCACTTGGCCACAATCCTACTTCCTGGCCATAGTATAACACCATATGCATAAGCATCGAGTAATGCTCAAAAGAGCATGCTGGAGCATTGTTTTTTATTGCAGATAGACTAGAGTCTATTCTAGTAGCAACATAGGAGGCATAATCAAATTGTCTGGCATTGTGACATTGAATATCAGAGGCTATGACCATCAGAGGAATAGTCATGAACTCAGGGACCTCTGAACCAAGGACTTGGTCTACAGAATAGTAAGTATATTGTATGTATGGTTCAAAAATGGCTACATGAAAGGGAGGGCCATCATTCTCAGTCAAGGGTATCACTTCTCCTTCAATCCTGGGCCTATGAATGGGTAACCTCCATCCATTGTAAGTTGTATCCATTCTCCAATATTCTTTATCCAAATCTTCATAAACAATAGGGACAGTGCACAAATCATCTAAATCATACACCTCACAAATAGCATTTTTTGACAGGTGTACAATTGGTTCTCCTTGAGGGTTGCAGATAGCTTTCAGGCCTGAATTGTAATGTCTGGCTAGCAGTTGAAGGAGTTCTACATTCAAGAATACATTAGGTACAACCAGTTTGCCTAAATTCATGTGCCATGGGTTTGACACAGGAGCATTTCTAAACCGTCTATTATAGTGAAATTTGAAAAGCTCATACCCCTGAATTGGGGTCCAGATATCTCCCAGGCGTTTATGTTTATCTTCCAGTTTTTCTACTTCTGCTCTGAGTTGGGCAGATCTCCTGGCCTTGGGAGTTGACCCAGGCAATTGATCAATTAGGTCCTGATTTAATTTTCTATCTTTCACTTTCTCTTCAAGGGTTTGATCAGTTTTTTGTTTTTTAGGCTTACTGGTTTCCCCTTGTGACTTTCTTCCTTTTCCCTTTCCCTGATTTTCCATTTTAAAACTTTGGCAGGAAATTCAAATACAGGCAATATAATGGTTTGTGTAGGTGTACCTGTTGTTCGGTGGCTGGAATTGGAAGCCTCTGCTTTTGCCCTAAGAATTCCTCTGTATTCTCCTCTCGGACGGTTCTTTGCAATTATAATGATCGTATGAATTTCGTAATCGTTTGCATTAATCACCTGATCAATTCAATGTTCATCGCTGTGAAGTGTCACATCACCATAACTCTGCTTATCGGCGTGATTTTTGAAATGTCTGGGCGACCTCAACATTTTTTATGGCGCGAACAGTCAATCGGCGTGACCCCTTGATTGTATTCCCGACGCTATGTAATGTCATGTTTTAAGTGGGCGCGGCCATCGACATGACTTCTCTCATCGCCAAGTATTTTAGATCTCTCCGCGATATAGCAAGTCCCACCGATATGATTCGCTTATCGGGATGATTAATACTATCGGGGTAATAAATTTATGTTCTCCCGATCTTTATTGTCTCACCGATAGTCATTTTCATATATGAACTTTATCTTTATCGGAATGACATACACTATCGGGATAGCTAAATCAAGATATCCCGATCCAAATCATCTCCCCGATGGCCCTTTTCATATCCTTCATCGGACAGAGTATGTTGAAGTGTTACCGATGCCTTTTGATCGCCGTGACCTGTGAATCGGCGAGACCTAATTCCCTTATCCCGATATGCTGAGTTATCCCGATAGATGTGTATCGCTGTGAGTCTTGCCGAAAGCTTTCTTATCGCTAAGACTCTAACCATCGGAAGCTTAGCTGTTTGCTATCCCGATAGTTTATTTCTCGCCGATGACTATTTGCTTCATTACCCCCACAGGATGTTCGGTGAGACTCCTGCCGAAATGCTTCATCGGTATGATATATACCGTCGGGGCAACTTTTAAGAGGTTATCCGATAGATATTTGTCATACCGATCGGCATGACCACTTGCCTTTCTTGCCGATGTAATGTCATCGGCATTACTCACTCCATCGGTGACTTCCATGATTATTCTTCCGATCTCTATTCTCACGCCGATGGTTGTTTTCAAACGATTCCTTATGTATCGGTGTAAGCAACACAACCTCTTGCTGATGGATTGATTTTGATGAAATTTGGCACTGCTCATCCATAGACACCTTGTGAGAAACAATTTTTTATTATGGTCTTTTTGGGATATTCTTTAGGATTTATTCAAATATGATGGGGCAAGGAGATAGTAAAAATTTCAAATTTTTACTATGCTAACAGGTTGAATGAGAGTGATAAAGTCAAATGGCTTCCACCTTACAAGGATTAGAAGCTTCTAGCCATGTGGAGATAGAGACAAATGTGGAATTAATTAAATAAATAAAGATTTAATTAATTAATTGAATGAGGGATGATGTGGAACACATTAATTAAATAAATATTTAATTTATTTAATTAATTTGGATGAGGGATGATGTGGAATACATTAATTAAATAAATATTTAATTTATTTAATTAATTGATTAGAGGGATTAAAATGAGATTAGAATGGGATTAGTTAAATAAATATGATTTATTTAACTAATTGGGTGATGGAAAGGTTACTAGGGCAAAATGTATCATCAAGTGTCTCAAATAAGGATGTCACAAGACCTAGTCAATTTTAGGTGTACATTTTGCCCCTCTTTGAGATGATGTTGCGAGTAAGAGAAGTAACATCATTTCAAAGAAGATAAGGTGTGGATGGAGGAAAAGGATGCCCAACCACTTGAAAGAGTGACAAGGAGGAATGGATGAAGGAAATGATGATGCCCACTCGAGAGGATAGGCGGGTTGGAAGAACATAGGTATGCTCTCGAAATGAAATGAAATAGAATGGTCAAGGAGATGAAGGAAGAAAGATAAAAGATGAATGAAAGAGATGAATGGTACGTTATGCTACAATGAAGTGAGCAACCATATAGTTTGATGTAGCACTAGACATTATGCACCAAGGTATAAGGACCAAAGTGACGATGTGTCTTGTGCACTCAATGTAATACAACCTTGTCTAAACATATGAGGAAGAAAACTTGTGTAGGAGCATCCAGGTTCATTGGCTTTGTTTTCTTTGCAAATTTTGGCTTTTGTGTTTTAGGAGGAATTTGGATTTACTTAGTCAATTTCAAGACTTCACCTTGTAGAAAACCCAAATGGGTATCTGCAGTTTCAATTTGGTGAGATTTGGACAAAATTTGCCCGTTATGGGCGATTAGAGATTTTGCCAGTTTTAGAACCTGGCAGTTCTCTAATTCCTTTTTTTTTTATTCACTGATAGGCTTCTATGTGATACTTTTTTTTCATTTACCTCAACTTCACAGTGTGGACAAGGCTTATTATCGGTGAAAGTGCGGGTTTTAGAACTCTATTGGTAATGTCATGTTCATTTATAAACACTTAACAGTTTGAACAAAAAGCATTATCGGTGAAATCTTGAGTTTCAAAACCTTATCGGTAAAAGCACGGGTTTGCAAACTCATAAGTTTGTTGATCGCCTTTTTTGCCAAAAAACATTGGCCAGGTGAAGTTAAGCCTTCGGTTCATGCATAAATGAAACTGTCGATTGAAAGAAGATCACTTAATCGGCAAATTGTTGAATTAGCTAGCTAGTTTGTGGATGCTAACATTTGCCGATAAGCTGATAAGGCTTAAGTAAGGAGTTTCATTTTTCCTTGAAGTTGTCGATAGTGCGGAAGTCAACTATTGACTATTTGAGTTTTATAAAGTTCAACTTTACCAATAGAAGGAAAATTTGTTTAGTCGACACAACTTGAGATATTCAAACTAGTTTAGGATTTCTACAAGTTGTCAATTCGCCGATTAGGTTCAGTAAAGCTTCGTTTTGCCGATAAAAGGAAATTGAAGGCCTTTGATAGTTCAAAATAATTAAGTTTCACCGATAAGGGACCCTGAGGTTCATGGAAGTCATAATTTTTTGATAACATAGAAAAGGCTTAAGTTCATAAAAGCCTTATTTTGCCAATAACATGGAAAAGGCTTAAGTTCATAACAACCTTTTTTTTTTGATAACATGGTAAAGACTTAAGTTCATAAAAGTCATAATTCATTGATAACCTAGCAAGGGGTTAGTTCATAATATTCTTGTTTTTCCGATAACAAAGGGATGTTCCTAAGTTCCTAGAAAGTGTATTTTACTGACAAGCTATAAAAGAGTGGTTCACGAATGGGTTAAATCGCTGACAAGTTCATGCAAAAAAACTTTTATCGATAAAGCCTTATAATGAAAGTTCACAAAACCTATAGTTTGTCAATAAGCATTTAATACTCAAGTTTGGAAAACTTGACAATTGTTGATAATGTGGAGAGTTTGCACAATTGGAATTCGTCGATAGCTAACTCCATGAATGCGGAAAAGGGTATTATGGCCAACGATTGCCTAGAGCCAAATGTGTCTAAACTAATGAATTCAAAATGGCGATCGGAACGTCCTTTTGGAAAGAATTGATACTGGTCGTTTGTTCTATTTTACAGTTTTGATCAGTTGTGTAACAGTTTGAGGCGGTTGAACTGCTTTCAGCGAAGGATCATAAATATGATTGAAGAAGCCGGAGCATGGGTTGGTTGGATCATGGAGGATTTGATGGTGAAGGATTCAATAGTGAATTAGTTGAGGAGTTAGTTTGTCTTGGTTTGATCTCATGAATGGGAGATATGTTTGGGAAATCTCAGTAAGTGAAGGAGAATGTAATTTGTTGACTGTGTAATGACATGTGTACTCCCGTAAGCATTCTTTTGCTGATAATAAGAAAATCATCTTTGTTGGTGTGGTGTTTGTTTATTTTTTGCTGCTTAACTCAGTTGTCTGATAAGATTCTTGGGTTTAGTCATGCATCAAGTGGTATCAGAGCCAAGTTTCCTGAGAGGGCTGTGGACGTGTTCAAGAAGAGATTCTAATATTTTGCTGTAGGAAAAGGAGAGTGAGTGTAGACCTACGACTATAGAGAATCTGAAGTAGACATGGCACAAAGAGGGCATGGTAGAAGAGGAACACAAGGAGATATGGAGATTATAGAAATGTTGAGAGGGATAACTGCACGATTGGATGCTAGCGAGATGGCACAACGCCGAGGGGTACATGTTGAGGACATTAGCGAGGATGAAGAGGAAGTTGTGGTTAATGAAGATGAAGCAAATGAAGGAGATGAACCAGATAGACAATTTTTTAGAGCAATATCCAGAATAAACAGTATGCCTCATTTAGACCTTCCTAGTTATAATGGTAGTTTAAATCCAAAAGAATTAATCGACTAGATTTCGGAGATTAATAAATATTTTGATTTTGAATCAATTGAGGATTCAAAGAACGTAAAACTTGCCTACACAAAGTTGAAGGGTCATGCTTCCCTATGGTGGGCACATCTTCAATTAGAATGACAAAAAAAGGGAAAAGAGAAAATTCAAACCTAGGAGAGAATGGTCACTAAATTGAAGGCTAAGTTTTTGCCTGTAGATTATCAAAATAGTTTGTTCAAGAAATTATAGAATTTGAAACAGAAAGAGAAAAATGTACAAGAATATATTAAGGAGTTCTATAGATTGAACGTTCGGGTTGGCCATGTTGACGATGATGCTGAGAAGGTTTTGAGATATATCAATGGACTACACTACTCCATTCAAGATGAGTTGAGTATGGTGTGAATCACTAGTGTTGAGGAAGCCTACCAATACGCCCTGAAGGCTGAAGAGAAACTTGCCAGAAAGAAAAATAGTTCTAGAGGTAGGAGTAAATTTTCAAGAGGAAGAGGCCAGTTTAGCAGTGGAAGAGGATACCAAAATAAGCAAGGAGAGGCTAGTACTGTAGGAGTCAAGGACAACACTGAGAGGGGGGGTGAATCAGTGTTGTGTGAATTTTCAAATCTTTTTCAAACTTTAACTTGGAGAGCATAAGGAGAGAAAGTAATCATTGAATTGTCAAACACATATGCACATAACTTTGTCAAACACATATGCACATAACTGAGAATGATAAACAAAACTCATGAGTAAAACATACAACCATAGAAAGATGACCAATATGAATCAAGACACAAGAATTACTGGAGTGGAAAACCCTCTCTGGGTAGAAAAACCACTCATGAAGTGCCTCACTAGCTTAACTGAAAAACGTGCCTCACTGGCAATACAAATTGTCTCACTGACAAATATTAAGGTCACACTGACCTATAAGCCTCACTGGCTAATACAATGCCTATTAACAAAACATCAATCTTTGTGTGCAAGACATGATTGTTGTTCAATCGGATTTGCACCATTGTATACAACCTTATACCTTCTGTTTGATTTTCAAATCAAGACCATTTTCTTTTTCTTACTTCTGCAAACAAGCTCCATCTACAAATCTCTATAAACAATTTTCTCTGCAAATTAATCCTGTATTCTGATCCATTCAACAACACTGCATATCAATCCTGTATTCTAATCCTCCATACAACAACACTGCATATCAATCCTGTATTCTAATATGCTTAACAACACTACTTTTCTCTGTATGTTTCATCTCTACCTTACTAGCCATTCAATCAATTTCACTTGATTATCATTGCAATTGCATATTGTCTTTTTTATCACCTTGTCAGTCTCTGTACCTGTATTTGATCCCTGTCAGTTCATCATTGATCTGCACAATATCACTCACATCACCTTGTTAATCCACAAGACACTTTAATCAAAGCATCTGTAATGTCATTAAATAAAATCTGAATATCTTTCACAACCCATCACAATGCACTTTTCTGAAAAAACCTTTCATATTCTCTTCTCTATATTTAAAACAAAATATCTTCCCGTCAATTCTATGCATTAAAAAATCTTTTGATCTTCCTCTTCTCTATACATGATCCTTCATATTCTTTTTTAAAAAAATCACTGGATTGCTTAATTTTTCATGTCAAAAATGAATAGCCTTCTCAAATTGATTCACCTACAAAAGATTTTTCATATTCCTCTGTATAAATATTTTCACCTTCTCATTTCAATCCCTGCATGATGTTTCATATTTTCCAAAATAAAAAACCCTTGCAAATTTCTTCAAACAAATTTTTCATTATCCTCTTCAAATTCTTCTTCAAAAATAATCTCCTGCAAAATAAAAAATCTTTATCCAATCTGCAACAAAAATTAATTTCTCCTCAATCTGCCTTATTCTCAAAATAATCCTTTCAAAAACAATCTCCAATCTCCATAAAAAATCTCCCAAAAAAAATTAGTCTTTAAAAAACTCTTCATAAAAAACTCTTCATAAAAATCTCCTTATTACAAAATCTCTTCACAAAAAATAATAAAAATCTCCTTATCAAATATACTCCTTAAAAAATTCTTCATAAAGATTTTTCTAAAAAAAAAACTCCTTATTAAAAACTCCTTACATAAGGGACCGATCAAAAGGATTTAGAAGGAAATTACATAAGTTTTAAAAAGGAAACTAATTAAAGTTTCTAAACTCCTCTCAAAGTTTCAAGGTAGAAAAAATAGCTTTTTCTTAAAGCATCGGGCTTTCCTTCTTAGAGTTTTGGCTATGGTAATTCAAACACATTGAAAGTCATATTCCCGCTCACCTCATAAAGTATTTAATTTGTGTTTGCCGCCCATTGCATTTTTCAAAAAAGAACCATTAATATTATAAACAATGTCCATCACATAGGAAACAACCGGTAAAGATGGTAAGAATTTCAAGGGGGCCGGTCCTCCAATGTTATTTATATCCTTCTGCAGGTCACTTAAGTGACAATTACTTGGAGAAGCAGGTTAGAATAAAACAATAGTGTAAATCATATGGCAGTCTCAATAGGGTTATATAAGAATTTTTATAAGATGACTAATTACCATTTAAGTCATATTTAAACCTTGGAGAATATGACCTCATTGAATATCTCTAAAATGACAATTTGCTGCCACTCTTTTGTCTTTTAAGTATACTCTTTGCAAATCCCAAATACCTTGACAACATATTGAAGTATAAATCAACTTGAAAGCAATGAGGTAAATTGAGAACTCCTAGAGCATTAACTTGATCATAATATGAACAAGGACCATCATCTGAATACATCATTGAATATTCTAAACCACCAAAACTGCCATAAAACCCTGATCTGAATGTGATCCTTCCTGTTCCTGATAATGAAACAAGACCAACTGTATACTATGTCACTGAATACAGATATCAAATTACCAAGCCACTACTACTGCAAATCATGTCATCTGAGTTTTATATTCAACGAAAGGATATTTCACTGCAATCAACACAAGATGATGTACTCTTGCAACAACACACAAGATGATATACAAGATGATGTATTCCTAATATAGTGACCTTCAGATGTTAACTAAGATCAACCCAAAATCCTGCAAGACCTTTTTGACATCAATGACAACCTGACTCTATCAAGTACATCCCAAACTAATACCTAGGAAGGCAGAGGAAGGGGTGATTATTTTAGAGGCAAAGGATCTTTTGGTCGAGACAAGGTAAGAGGATTTAGTGGTACTTGTTTTCAATGTGGGGAAATTGGACACAGGGCGTTTGAGTGCCCACAGATCCAACAAAGTTCTAGAAAATGAAAAGAAGCAAGGGTGAATCTGGCACAAGTAGAGTGTGAAAGTGTGGCTTCCCCAACATATGGAGAGGACCCTGAGGATGAGAAATCCTTGATGCTAAGAAGGATCTTGTTAAATCCAAAGAAGGAGAAATTTGAACCTGTTCAGAGGAGGAACTTATTTCGAACTAAATGTAAGTCAAGTGGTAAGTGTTGTAAGGTGATAGTAGATAGTGGAAGCACGTGCAATATTGTGTTTGAAGAAATGGTGAACAAACTCAAGCTGAAGCGGTTGAAGCATCCCAGTCCTTACAAAGTTTAGTGGTTGCAGAAGGAGCATCAATTAGTGGTAAGTGAACAATGTCTGCTTAATTTTCAAATTGGTAGTTATAAGGATGAAGCCTTGTGTGATATAATGCCAATGGATGCATGTCATATTTTGCTGGGTAGATCATGGTAGTTTGATAGACATGATGTCCATGATGGAAGAACAAATACGTATAAGGTAAAGAAGGATGGGAAGGAGTATACTTTGAATCTCATGAAGGAGAAAGGAGATGAAGTAGAAAGTAACCCCAGAGTTTGTTTGATTTCTGGGAAGAAATTTTTGAAAGAATTGAAGAAAAGAGTATCATTTTTTGCCTTTATTCCTAAACCAGAAGTGTTGTTGACAATAGAAAAACAAGAAGAGCCACCGAAATAAATTTAAGAGATGCTGGAAGAGTATTCAAAAATCATGATGAAAGATTTGTCAGATGGATTACCACCTGTGAGACATATTAGTCACTACATGGATTTGATACCAGGTGCAAGTTTACCAAACAAGGCATCGTATAGGATGATGCCTATTGAAAATGAGGGAATAAATAGGCAAGTTCAAGAGTTGTTAGATAAGGGACTAATCAGGGAAAGTCTCAGTCTGTGTGCAGTACCAGCAGTGCTAACACTAAAGAAGGATGGAGAATGGTTAATGTGTACAGACTCAAGGGACATTAACAAAATAACAATCAATTATAGATTCCCATTGCCACGAATGGATGATATGATGGATTGTCTAAGTGGAGCAAAATACTTCACGAAAATTGATTTGAAAAGTGGATACCATCAGATCACAATCAGAGAAGTGGACGAGTGGAAGACTACTTTCAAAACAAAAGATGGATTGTACGAGTGGTTGGTGATGCCTTTTGGGTTGACGAATGCTCCCAGCACTTTCATGAGGTTGATGAATGAAGTGATGAAGCCATTTCTTGGTAAGTTTGTTATTATCTATCTTGCTGATATTCTGATTTTTAGTAAGATAAAGGAAGAACATTTGTTGCATGTTAGGGCAGTATTACAGAGGCTGAAAGAAGAGAAGTTGTTAGTTAATTTTAAAAAGTGTAGTTTTATGAAGGAGTTGATTTATTTAGGATTTGTAGTTTCTGGTGATGACGTAAAGATGGATCCAGAGAAGGTCAAATCAATTATGGATTGGCCTTCACCTCGCAGTATGTTTGAAGCCAGAAGTTTTCATGGCTTAGCGAGCCTCTATAGGAAGTTCATTCAAAATTTTAGTAGAATTTGTGCACCTATTACTGAGACAATGAAGGGTAATATAAAGGAGTTTGTGTGGACAGCAATAGCTAAGAAGAGTTTTAACATTTTAAAGAATAAAGTGATGGAACAACCAGTTTTGGGAAAGTCTTTCAAGTAGATTGTGATGCAAGTGGGATAGCGAATGGAGGTGTCCTTAGTCAAGAGGGAAGATCAATTACATAATTCAACGAGAAGTTGAATGAAGCAAAGAAGAAATATTCTGTATATGATCAAGAATTCTATGCAATTGTACAAGCACTCAAGAAGTGGAGGCATTATTTGCTACCAAAGAAGTTTGTACTATATATTGATCATCATTCTTTGCAGTTCATTAACAGCCAAGGTAAGTTAAATCAGAGACAGATGAAATGGGTTGAACTTATGTAGAGTTATTCTTTTGTTCTGAAACATAGAAGTGGAAAATCTAATAGGGTAGCTGATGCATTGAGTAGGAGATGTATGTTATTGAATGAAATGAGGGTGAGTGTAATTGGTTTTGATTCTATGGGAGAATTGTATAAGGATGATGTTGATTTCAAGGAAGCATGGATTGCTTGTACGAACCCAGTAGAGAAGGATCGAACACCCTGGCTGGAATATTTTATCCAGGAAGGTTTGTTGTTCAAGGGATGGAAGTTGTGTATACCTCAAGGATCAATGAGTGATAATTTGTTGAAGGAAAAGCATAGTGGTGATTTGGGTGGACACTTCGGTGTTGATAAAACGTTGGCTCAACTGAATGAGGGTTATTTTTGGCCTAGAATGGCTGCAAATGTAAAGAATTTAGTACAAGGTTGCAGAATTTGTCAATATGCCAAGGGAGTTAGGCAGAATACTAGTTTATATCAACCATTGCCTATACCAGAGAGGCCGTGGGAGTACATAAGTATGGACTTTGTTCTAGGATTGCCTCGAACACAGAGAGGTAATGCTTCCATCTTTGTTGTTGTTGATAGGTTTTCTAAAATGGTTCATTTTATACCATGTCAAAAGAGTAATGATGCTTCCCACATTGTTGCACTATTTTGCAAGGAGGCATGGCTTGCCTAAAAGTTTAGTCTCAGATCGTGATGTAAAATATGTTGGTCATTTTTGGCATACCTTGTGGAAGAAAATGGGTACATAGGTTTCAATTTAGTGTACCATCCTCAGAGTGATGGTCAAACAAAGGTTGTAAATAGAAGTCTAGGTAATTTGTTGAGGTGTTTGGTAGGGAATAAGCCTAACTGGTGGGACTTGGTTTTGGCTTAGGTAGAATTTGCCTACAATAATTCAGTCAATAGGAGTGTGGTTAAAAGTTTGTTTCATATTGTGTATGGTTACAATCCCAGAGGGGTAGATGAATTGTGAGATAGTGTTGATTTGACTCAAAAGAGTGCTGTAGTAGAGGATTTTACATAATACATACATGATTTGCATAAACAGGTGAAGGAAGATTTGGAGAAAAGTGCAACCAAATACAAGGACCATGATGATATTCACGGAAGGGAACAAGAGTTTCAGGTTGGAGATTTGGTTTTGGCACATTTGCGAAAGGAAAGGTTCCCACAGTGAACATATAATAAACTCAAATGGAAGTAAGATTTCATTTAATGCTTATGAAATTGAACTTCCACCAGGTGTAGATATTTTGCCCATTTTCAATGTGGCAGATTTGTATTGATTATGAAGGGGAGTCACATGCACCAGTCGAATTCAGTTCCAATATTCAGGATGAGTGTGAATGGATTGATCATTTGCCTAAAAATAGTTTGAACAAGTTGATCATGTGATTGAATCTGGTGTGGCTAAACAAACAAGAGGAAAATAATATATGGAGTATCTTGTTTGGTGGAAGGGCAAACCAATTGAAGAAGCCTCTTGGATGCAAGCTTCTGAATTGGCTAAGTATGGAATTTCTATTCCAAACTTACCAAAATGTTCTTGAGTTGTAGCCTCAAGAAACATTTCTCTTACCCGGTGTGTCTGATGCAGGAGCACTTGGGTTCATTGGCAATCTTGTGTCACCAAAATATATTTCATTCCTTATGTTGTTTGGCTTTATTTTCTTTGCAAATTTTGGCTTTTGTGTTTTAGGAGGAATTTGGATTTACTTAGTCAATTTCAAGACTTCACCTTGTATAAAACCCAAATGGGTATCTGCAGTTTCAATTTGGTGAGATTTGGACAAAATTTTCCCAAGTTATGGGCAATCAGAGATTTTGCCAGTTTTAGAACTTAGCAATTCGTCGGTTCCTTTTTTTTCGATTCGCCGACAGGGTTCTATGTGATACTTTTTTTTCATTTACCTCAACTTCATAGTGTGGACAAGGCTTATTATCAGTGAAATCGTGGGTTTCAAAACTCTATCAGTAATATCATGTACATTTATAAACACTTAACAGTTTGAACAAAAAGCATTATCGGTGAAATCTCGGGTTTCAGAACCTTATCGATAAAAGCACGAGTTTGCGAACTCATAAGTTCACCAATTGCCTTTATCGCTGACAAACATTGTCCAGCTGAAGTCAAGCCTTTAGTTCATGAATGAATGAAACCGTTGGTTGAAAGAAGATCACTTAATTGACAAATTGTTGAATTGGCTAGCCAGTTCATGGATGCTAACATTTGCCGATAATTCGATAAGGCTTAAGTAAGGAGTTTCATTTTTCCTTGAAGTTGACGATAGTGTGGAAGTAAACTATTGACTATTCAAGTTTCATAAAGTTCAATTTTGTTGATAGGAGGAAAATTTGCTTAGTCGGCACAACTTAAGATTTTCGAACTAGTTTAGGATTTCTACAAGTTGCCGATTTGCAGACTAGGTTCAGTAAAGCTCCGTTTTGCCGATAAAAGGAAATCAAAGACCTTTGATAGTTTAGAATAATTAAGTTTCACTGATAAGGGACCCTAAGGTTCATGGAAGTCATAATTTGTCGATAACATAGAAAGGGCTTAAGTTCATAAAAGCCTTATTTTGTCAATAACATGGAAAAGGCTTAAGTTCATAATAGCCTTATTTTGCCAATAACTTGGTAAAGACTTAAGTTCATTAAAGTCATAATTCATCGATAACCTAGCAAGGGGCTAGTTCATAATATTCTTGTTTTGTTGATAACAAAGGGATGTTCCTAAGTTCTTGGAAAGTGTATTTTACCGACAAGTTATTCAAAAGAGTGGTTCCAAAATGGGTCAAATCGCCGACAAGTTCGTGCAAACAGACTTTTACCGATAAAACCTTATAATGAAGGTTCAGAAAACTAATAGTTTGTCAATAAGCATTTAATACTCAAGTTCAGAAAACTTGACAATTGCCAATAACGTGGAGAGTTTGCACAATTGGAATTTGCCGATAGCTAACTCCATGAATGTAAAAAAGGGTATTATGGCCAATGACTGTCTAGAGCCAAATGTGTCTAAACTAATGAATTCACAATGGTGATTGGAACATCCTTTTGGAAAGAATTGATGCTGGTCGTTTATTCTATTCTAGCAGTTTTGATTAGTTGTGTAACAGTTTGAGGCGGTTGAACTGCTTTCAATGAAGGATCATAAATATGATTGAAGAAGTCGAATTGTGGGTTGGTTGGATGTTGGAGGATTTGATGGTGAAGGATTCGATGGTGAGATAGTTTGTCTTGGTTCAATCTCATGAATGGGAGATATGTTTGGGAAATCTCAGTAAGTGAAGGAGAATGCAATTTGTTGACTGTGTAATGATATTACTACTCTTGTAAGCATTCTTTTGCTGGTAGTAAGAAAATCATCTTTGTTGGTGTGGTGTTTTTTTTTTTTTTTGCTACTTAACTCAGTTGTCTGATATGATTCCTAAGTTTAGTCCTACATTAAAAATTAGAGCATTAAAGTCCTAATGCACAAAAGGTATGATATGACCTGAGATGCAAAGGATAATGCAAAAAGCAATTCCAACATACACAAGATATGAATATTAGCTGGAAAGATATGGATTTGATACAAATGCAAGATAAAATGATAACACACGCAAGCATGCATGTATGCACAAATGATTCAAAAACAAACAAGGTATTGCCCCTATCAAGCTGTAAACTAATGATTGATCAATTGACTTGATGATTTGATTGATGTGATGATGATGATAGTGTTGTCATTGTGGGGAATGACATATCCCTAGATCAACACAAGGATGCGGGAATGATATATCCATTGATGATGATGATTTAGTTTATGACAAGATTAGGATCAAGACCAAAGGATGTGATTGGATAATTTGACAAGATTGATTAACTCGATTTGTATGGATGAAGGATGACTTGAATTTGGATTTACTGCTTGGATTGATTTGATTGATTTGAGTGGTTTGATTGGATTTGATGGATTTGATTTGATGATTTGATTGATCTAACTTGATAGATTTGATTTGATGGATTTTATTACTTGGATTTTTGTTGGATATTTGATTTTTTTTTTGTATTTTAGAAATGCTTTTGATTTTTTTGTATTTTGGGAATATTTGATTTTTTTGTGTTTTTTTTGAATTGTTTTTGGGATGGCATTAGATGAAAATTTGGATAGCCTTTGTTCTAGACACCAATGATAAGGGAAAACCAAGTCTAGATGCAAGGATGGAGGTGAGATTGGATAGATGGATAAAAGGATGGGTAATACTAAATAGGATGGGAGACTCATGATAGATGGATGGATAAAAGGATAGGCAATACTAAATGGGATGGAAGGCTCATGATAAATGGATGGATAAAAGGATAGGATATAGTGGATGGGATGGAAGACTCATGATAGATGGATGGATAAAAGGATAGATGATAATGGATGGAATGGGTGTATGCATCATAAGGAAGCTAGGATGTGATATCTGAAGACTATGTTGCACAGGAATAACATGCCCCATTCTAGGTAGTAATGATTAGGATTTTACATAACAAAGCTTATGATGAAAGGACAATGATAGGATTAGTTTGAAAGGATGAGGTATATCAAGAGATATCCAAAGCAATTTTCATCATTTTGCCCCCATATCTTTATCAAGATCAAAAGGAGGAAGGGAGGATGAATGGACTCAATAGGATAGGTATATGGGTGTAATGGATAAGGATGGTAGGATGGTATGGAAATGGTATGATGCAATAGATAGTTTGGATGAGACAACGTTCCCCCAAGTGTAAGTGACATAGAAGATCAACCTACACATGATGCCTTCTTGCTAGGTTTTTATCATGGTACTTATCCAAGGCGCCACCAAGGGTGGTTTTCACCATTGGACGAAGGGATTTCTCTTTACTATTTTGATTTTTCTTTTTTCTTTTTTTTTTGTCTTTTTTTCTTCTTTTTTCAAAATATTTGGATGGGATAAGGAGATATGGATAGGAGGGACTCAAGCATCTATTTACATCAAAGGTGATAGTCCCATTAGAGATGGATGTCAATGCACATGGACCATGTCAAGTGTCATTATGATCAGAGATGTTGGTAGGGCATTGCATCAGAGGGAGATGGAGTAGGTAGATAGTGGATTACAATATGGATTATGGAAGGTTCACGCAAAGATGGATGGGAGATAGTGGATTATGAAAGGTTTATGCAAGGATGGATAGTGGATTATGGATGGAAGGATTATACAAAAGCATGGACCATAGGGAGTTGATAGGGGAGATATGTAGGATAGTGGATAAAAGATGGGGAGATGGAGGTATGTGGAAACGTTGTGGAATGGAAAGGAACCAAGACCAATGGTTGTACACACCATGATAAACATTGAAACTTTTGATTTGGAGTTGGTATAGGAAGCAATGGACATGTTTGCTTAGGGGATGGTCGATTTAGGCATTTAGGTACCCACATAGATTTAGTATTTTTAGTATTTTTGTTTTGCTTTTGGGATGAAGGAATTTGAGATTTTTGAATGGAATGGGATTTTTGGGATTTTTGGATGGAAGAGGATTGTTGGGATTTTTGAGATGTGGATGCTCCATTCGACTTGTTTTCTTTTTTCTTAGGTACCCAAACCATTTTAGTTTTGGCCTTTTCTTTTGGAGTTATGGGCTTATATAGCCTTTTAGATGGATTTTGCCTTGACTCTTTGCATTGATGCCATAAGGCATAAGGATCTTTAGGGTTTTTTGTTTTATGAATAGAGGCATCAAAATTTTTATTTTTGAATCCCATGGACTTGGTGCAAACTTCATCTTTAATCGATGTGTGCATTTGTTGATCATGATTAGGAATTTTAGGGGACTTATGGATGAATGGATTAAAAGTGGATTTTTGGATAAATGGATAAGGGGATTTGAGGATGGAGATATTAGGCATTAGGAGAAGTGGTGGTAGAGTGGATAGAGGGATATTAGAAGTTGGAAGTAGTGGAGATAAAGTGGATGGTGGAATGTGTATGGTCACATGCTTTTGGGATTTAGAGGATAATGGAGGAGGGATGGAAACATATGTTTTGGGAGTATGATAGGATGCATGGAAGGATGTGGATTTAGGAGGCATGGAGGTAGTACCAACATCTTGCGATTATTTTCTTGGGGTATATATCCAAGGCCGTATGAGTGTGGAGGGACTTTGACATGGATAGGCTCCAAAATTCCTTGTTCATGAAGGCCTAAGCCTTTACCTTGATAATTCATGTTTTGGAGTATGCGATGGACAATGGGACTATGTGTGTTTTGGACACTAGACGTGAGCTTATTATTTGATGGAGAGGATGATGTGATGGATAGTGGTTGTTGCTTTCCTAAGGAAGAACATTCATGGATAAAGGTGGTAAGACTAAGGGGATATGTTGGTGGATTTGCAATATGGTCGATGTTGGATGACAAAGGATCATTAAGATCTTGATTATCATTATGCTGATTAATATCCAAGATACATGTTTGATCATCTATGTTTACTTGGGAGCTAAGTGTCTCGTTAAGGGAGGTGGATGTTGGTGGATCAGGGATAGGGCTAGATGGAGGATGGATAGGAGAAATTTGGATTTCTTGCTCATGGATATTTATGGGATTATGGATAGATTAAGTAATAAGCTCTTGACCATGGAATGCATAAAGTTGACTAAGAGGATCATCATGGATTTTTGATCATAGAGAGGATCTTGATCATAGATGGGAGCTTGATCATAAATAGGATTAAGTGTGCAATGAATGGGATCATTTTTCTCATGGATAGGCTCTTCATTATAGATAATATCTTGAACATAGAAAATATATAGGTTATGGATGGGTTGAAAGGAAGGGCTTTGATCTTGATTTGTATTAGGGGCTAAAGTTTCCTCATGCTTTAGATTAGACTCTTGACATAACTCTTGATTTTATTGAATGGGATTGGAAGACTTTGGGATAGGCTTGATAGGCTCTTGAAAATCACCAGCATGAGGGTACAATGGATCTTGGCTTGGACTGATGGTTGGAGACTCTTTAATAGGCTTGATAGGCTCTATATGGTCAACAACATGAGAGTATAATGGATCTTGACTTGGAATCATGGTGGGAGACTCTTCAATAGACTTGATAGGTTGTGGACTATCTGATGGGGTTGGAGGACTAGACATGTTGATTGAAAGTTCTTGAATAGGCTCAAGGATAGGTGTTTGATGACACAGTTGATTCCTTGCTAATAGCCACTGGATCACATCCTTCATGAGTTTATATGTAGATGGACAATATAATGGATGGATAATAATGGTGGATGGTGTTATAGGATTAGGATTAGGATTAGGATTGGATGGAGGGATAGTGGGATTGGATGGATTGGTATTTGGACTGGATGGATTGGGATTGGGATTACATGGTGGTGTTGGGATAAGACTAGTACGCTCTTGGATTGGCATTTGATCATATGATGATGGAGGATACTTATAGGATGCATAAGCTAGAGTGGTGTTCCCCTTGTCAAAGGTACCACGAGGACTTAAGGAAGCTTGATCTTGTTGCAAAGGGTAACTTGGACTTGCATGTGCTTGTTGTGAAGGAACTTGATAGTCTTGTGAATGGATTTGGTAGTGAGGTGACATGTTGAGATACATAATTGGATGTTCTTCGGGTATGAATTGATATGGATATTGGTTGATATTGGAAGAAGTGTGGGAAGATGATGTAGAATTGACATGATATGTGGATGAATTAGATTGGTATGAAGTTGAGGGGGATGACTCATAGAATTGAGGTGGAAGTTGGTGATGTTGTGTAGATGATGGTGGTGACTTGGATGAAGAGGCTAATGTGGATTGATCAATATATGAGGTAGATGGTTGGGCCATGTCATTGAGTGGGCAATAACTAGCTCTACGATGTGGTCCTTCCAATAAGCGACAATATTCAAAAGGATTTGGGTCGGCATAAATGGTGACTTCTTGGTCATTAAATGGAAATTTGATGCATCTATGATAGGTGGAAGGAACAACCCTCATGGCATGAATCCATGGGCATCCTAGAAGGATATTATATGGGAGATTAAGGTCTAAGACTTGACAAGTGATTTCCACTAGGGTTGGACCTAATTTGACGAACAATTGAATAGTACCACCATATCTCCTTTTAGTTTCATCATAGGCCTTAATAGTGATGGAATGGTGTTTTTCAATATCCGTAGTGGAGTATCCCAATTGTTTAACATACCTTAGAGTGCACAAGTTTAACCCTAATCCACAATCTATTAGGACCCTTTTGACTAAACGCCTTTTGATTATAACTTCTAGGTGACGGGGTTCATTATGGGATGAACCATTGTTGAGCATGTCCTTTTTAGTGAAGGTTAAACAATGAGTGGATGCAAGATGTCCAATCATGGCTTGAAATTGTTCCACATTAATGTCATTGGGGACACGGGACTCAACCAGGGCTTTGTCCAATATTGCCTTATACATGGGGGAAATTTGTAAAAGCTCTAAGATAGAAATTGGTGCGGATGTCTTTCTTAGATTATAAGAGATATCATACCAAGGAGTTGATTTGAATGAAGATGGCATGGATGAGGATGGAGCTCCTAGAATAGTGATACGACTATGATCTACAAGGTTCTCATCATCATTATAGCTAGAAGGAGGGCCTCCTGGGATTGTGATTTTGGATTTCAGATTTGTCCTAGGCTTGTTAATGATCACAACCATTTTGACAAGTGATGGATTAGGTGGGGCTCAAGAATGGGATTATGATTAGGGTGATGAGATGGATGAAATTGATTGGCTTGTGGATGAAGACTAGGATAAAGTGATTAGATATTTAAGATGATGAGGATGAAGATGACTTGGATGAAGTGGAATGATTGGATAAGTAGCTAGGATGATGATGATTGGATGATTTGTAATGATATAAGGATAAATATGATTGGATAAGTGACTAGGATGATGGTGATTGGGCAATTTGGAATGATGCCCCCTCGAGAGGATAGGCGGGGTGAAAGACACTGTAGACTCTTGAAATGAATTGATTTGGGTAATTATTATAATGGTGTGGATATGACAAGTAGGATGATTAGGGTTTGGATTATTATGAAGATGTCTTGGCTTAGGATGGATGTTATGATAAGGATGTTGAGGATAATGTTAAATGTGTTAATTGATGGTTTGGCTTAGGCAATTTTCAAACAAAAGATTTCACATGTACACGCATGAATCACACACACAAGACACAATGGCAAGTTTGTCTTTCAATACTGATTGTTGAATTTACGAAGACACTTGAAGACACATCAACAAGCCTAATATTATTCAAGTGGGTATGGCCAATAGGTCTTAATCTAGGATGTACAAGTGGTCTAAGGATGTTCCCAATATACACAAGGTACAGGGGGGGGCAAATTTCATGAAATGAAAGTGAAATAATGTCGCATAGCTAGTAGAAGGGGGTAACCCGCCCTTCACCTTCACTTCCCCAAGGTATAAAGTTCTTGGGGGCTTAGCCCGAATGACAAGATTTCAACTTCCAAGAGGGGTGTCTTTCAATTTACTCCTCACTTTTTAGACTCCGTCGGAATGCTAGAGTTGAGGTCGTCCCTGAGAGTGGTGTGTCTCCAAGTAGGCCTCCTAGGAAGAGTGACAAAAACAAATTGAATGGGTGCTTTTGATCTCCAAGGTCACCTTGTGGTGCGAGGAGAGAGCATACACACACACACAAGATTCACACTTGCAATGTTGATTTCCCCTTAGAAATTGAAATGTGTGTTGTGAAAGTCAATGGATGAAAGGATGTTTTTGATTCTCAAGATCACGCCAAGTGCATGAGAAGACCATATACACCCTCAATCATATTCAAATCCACCAAACAATCGAAGCACAAGTTCCTTTTTAAACCCAAGTCCAAATGTGATAATGAAGAGACAAGTTCATTTTAAGCCCAATTTCAAAGTGTGATTGCAAACAATTGTTCATTTTAGGCCCAAATCAAAGTGTGATGGCAAACAAGTTGTTTGGTGTAATGGAAAAGGCAAAA
Organism: Cunninghamia lanceolata; assembly: GCA_027924645.1. Classification (NCBI taxonomy): domain Eukaryota; kingdom Viridiplantae; phylum Streptophyta; class Pinopsida; order Cupressales; family Cupressaceae; genus Cunninghamia; species Cunninghamia lanceolata. The sequence goes on along the minus strand of BSBN01000626.1, from coordinate 767,147 downwards.
TTTGTGTTGACTACACTTGGATTTTTTGTTTTCAAGTTTGATGATGAGGCCCACGCTACAAGTCACAATCAAGTCCACTGGATAAAGCAAGCACAAGGTTTCAAATGATATCTTTGACAAGCGAGAACCTACAACCCACTTGTGAGTTGTTTAAGAAAATTACCTTCGACAAGCGATATAGCTGCTAGCAAAGGGTTAGTGACAAGCAAAGCAAAAAAAAGACTAATGCCTAGTAAAACACAAAAAAATGACTATGTTATGGACAAAAAATGACCTAGCTAAGCTAAAAAAATTGACTAAAAAAATAATTAAACTAGGTTAAGTTTTAACTAAAAAAACTATATTAAAATTAGAAAATTAAACTATAGCGCTAGATCACACTAAATTAAAAATTAAAACCTAAATTACAATTTAATACTAAATTAATGCTAAATTAATACTAAATTAATACGAAAATTGAAATCTAAGTTAAAATCTAAAATTAATACTAGATTAAAATTAAAATTAAAATCGAAATAAAAAATGAAATTAAAATCTAGTTCTAAATTAATATTTAAATCTAATACTAAAGTAAAAATAAAAATAAAAGCTAAATTAAAATCTAAATATAAATTAAAATTTAAATTTAAATCTAAAATTAATACTAAGTTAAAATTAAAATTAAAATCTAAAAGCACTAACCAAAGCGGATTGGGCGAAAATAGGCGACTAAGTTTTTAAAAGTGGCGACCAAATTTTATAGACTGCGATCAGGAAAATGGAGTCGGGGCCAAGCGGAGTTGGATGGCAACTGATTCAGATGTGAGGGCATATGCAGGTGTGTCAAACGGTGTTTGTAGAGGCTGAGGGCGGAAGCGGCAAGAAGTAGAGGTCGGTAGAGCGGTGAAGAAGTGGTATCGAAAGTGGTGTAAGACGTCGATAGGAGAGTTTTGGGTGAGTGACAAAGGTGGCAGTGTGATGGGCATCAACAAGGGCGTATAGATGGAGTGGAGGTGACAAAGGCAGGCAATAGGGACAAAGGAAACCGCGATCGGGGGATGGTGGGTATCGACGGGTGGAGGATAGATATCGACAGAGGATTGTAAGGTGTTGGTGAAGGTGTTAGTGGCAGGATGTATGTAGGAGGCATCGAAGGATTTGGGATGTGTGGTCAATGGGTATCTAGAGCAGAGGGACTGGGATGAGGTTGGTAAGGTTTTGAAATGGCTGTGATAGATATATGAGTGGAGATGTCGATAGGGGCGAGTTGGTATCGCAGAAGTGTAAGTGTGTGATCCACGGGAATGGAAGTGGATCGGAGGACAATGAAGTGAGGGATGTAGAAGTAGTTGATGATGAGGGTGTAATAGGTGACAAAGAATGGTTAAACAGATGCTGACAAAAGATTGTTGGGTTGCATTTCGCAGAAGAATGGAAATAATTAATAGAGTTTAAAACATTGTCGACTGAGTGTAAACATAGTTTGCAATGAACAATTGACACATGCAACAAGGGATTTTAAAACCCTTGACATATAATAAAAACACTTGATTTATGTTTTGTTTACAATTGACAGGGAGATAAGAACAGAGGGTGGATCTGTGCAGTACAGATACGTATGGATTTGCAAGTAAAAAAAACTCCAAAAAATTTCTTATGAGCAAAACATACCAAATTTTATGTCAATCTTTACCTGCAAGGCCTCCTAGATGCGATGGCGAGGTTAGATCTGAGCTAGGAAGAAACCTACAAAATTTTATCATCAATTCTTGACAAAAAACATGTTAGATCTGAGAAAGAAAAATGCATAAACCTGCAAGGCAAGGGTTAGAGCAACGGGCGTGCAAGAAAATGTGGATAGAAAATTTGTACAGAGACAATACAAAGATAATGATAATAACACAATACCTTTACCTTTGAACCAATTCCTCCACATGTGATAGAACGGAGCAGATGCACCCAAATCTACTAGCTTTGTTCTTTTGAAGGATGATTGATTGTTTGAGATGTTGATTGCTCAAATCTACAACATAACACTTGTAAGAAGATGATGGATGAGAAGACCTAGAAAGATTTCAACAGGATAATGATGTATGAAATGTAGATGTCAAGAGCCCCTTCAAAAGTTCCCCAAAAGTCTCTTCGGAAAGTCCCTTCAAAAGTCTCTAAATAGCTTAGGTGAGGTGTCATTTGTAGGAGATGAGTGATATGATTGGATGGCTAGGTTTAGATTTGTGATGGATGGGTAGGATTAAATGAGACTTAGGAGTTGTAGTCATGTGAGAAGTGTCACATGTGGGTTGAATGAGAGTGATAAAGTCAAATGGCTTCCACCTTACAAGGATTAAAAGCTTCTAGCCATGTAAAGATAGAGACGAACGTGGAATTAATTAAATAAATAAAGATTTATTTAACTAATTGTACGAGGGATGATGTGGTACACATCAATTAAATAAATATTTAATTAATTTAATTAACTTGGATGAGGGATGATGTGGAATACATTAATTAAATATATTTAATTTATTTAATTAATTTGGATGAGGGGAAGTGGAAATTAATTAAATAAATATAATTTATTAATTAATTGACTAGAGGGATTAAAATGGGATTAGTTAAATAAATATGATTTATTTAACTAATTGGGTGATGGAAAGTTTACTAGGGCAAAACGTCTCATTGGGTGTCTCAAATAAGGATGCCACAAGACCTAGTCAATTTTAGGTGTTTACAATAATCATATTTATTTTATGTATAGTATTTAATATTTAATATAGTTATATTTGTTATTATTTAGCATATTTTATATCATGTAAATCATTTAGAAGTGAGATATAGAGACATGGAGGAGGATAGAGAAAGAGAGGGAGATAGAGAGAGAATGAAAGAGAGAGGAAGAGAGAAAGAGAAGTAGAGGAAGAGAGAAGGGAGAGACGAAGAGATAAAGGGATACACAAAGAGAGAGTAAAAGAGAAGTGGAGAGAGATAGAGAGAATGAAAGAGAGAGGAAGACATAAAGAGAGGTAGAGGGAGAGAGAGAGAAACATATTTAATATTTATAACTTAATTATATTTATTTTATATATAATATATAGTCGAGCTAATATAATAGCATTTATTATTATATAGTATATTTTATATAATGTAAATTGTTTAATATATTTTAAAAAATTTATTATATTATAAAATCGTTTATTTATATTAAATATTTATTTATAATTTAATTATATTTGTTTTATATATAATAAATAATATCTAATATAGTTATATTTGTTATTATATATCATATTTTATATAATGTAAATTATGTAAAAGTGAGATAGAGAGACATAGAGGAGGCTAGAGAAAGAAATATATAGAAAGAGGGAGGGAGAGAGGAAGTGAGATAAAGACATGGATGATAGAGGAAGAGAGATATGAAAAGAGAGGCAGAGATAGAGAGAATGAAAGAAAGAGGAGGAGAGAAATAGAGGTAAAGGAAGAGAGAAGGGGAAAGATAGAGAGATAGAGAGAGATATTAGTCATTGATCTGAACTAACTATTAATTACTTATTTCATTTCAATAGTTGCAATGGTCCATGCTCGTGACTATTCAAAATATATAAATATTACTTCCTTTCCAATGAAGAGGCAGGTAGACGCAAGCAGACATCTTTTAGCGAGATTGTTGGGAACTCCAACCAACTGTTACTTCTACAACACCACAAGTGACCCATTCATAGTGTTATCCTCGGGATCTCCAGAAAATCCAGATCAATGGTATTAAAGCCATTATAGTTCCTGCCCAAATCAATGTCTTGGACAATCTCCAAACGATTTTCATTTTCTAAATGAAAAAGTGAAGAGCATCAAACGATTTTTCATTTTCAAATTGGCAAAAGATATTCAAAGATCTGTTTATTCTGATAAAGCACAAAGAGATAGGTTGTTCTCAACTCTTGTATGTAATTTAAGAAAAAAAGAGTATACTCTACTTTAGAGCAGTAGAAAGTTATTATAATAAAATATTCTTCTAGAAAACACCTTAATTGGTGTCGCTTGCAAATACCTTTGAAATTTTATTTTGCTCTCCACTTACTATAGTCAAAAGATTCTTTATTATGATAGTGACGAACCGGCGTGCAGGATACAGGATTGATCTATAAGAAATTTACTTATATCTGCGTTTGCAGAATATCTTAGACAATGATGCTTCTATAGCAACTAGAAATGGATTTTGGATTGTGTAACCAGGCTCGAAAACACATCATAACCATCAAAACAGCCTGCACCTTGAGCACAGAGTGCAACCTGTTTAGGTACCCAAGGCTATCGAAACCAAGTCTGTATATCTTCATAAAGTGATTGAGACTATAAACAAATTTAGGTTCAAGAACTGACTTTTTTTTTGCTCTGCATAGACAATCCCAGTTTTAGGGTTAATGAAAGAAGTGAATAAAAGTTGGTTCTATTCTAGATATTATAATTGACATAGACTGCTTGTTCACTTTTGTATGTCACATCGTACGAGGTCAAGCTATCGAGTATTGGGATTAGAAATACGAAATCCTTCAGATTATCTTCCTTTGAGAGGCACACAACGAAAAATAGCTAAAGAACATGGAGATTCATCGGATACCTTAAAAGTGATGGTTGAAGACGCTTTAAGAAAACAATGTGAGGAAATGATGAGTGAATTTTGCAGTTGCTCCAACAAAATAGAGGAAATCAACCAAACAAAACATTAATTCCATTCGGTGGTCACACTCCTTTCAAAGTACAAGTGAACTTTGATATCCTAAACTTCAAACTAAAAATCGATACAAATGTTGTAGATGATTGGTTATCAAAGCTAGAAAAATACTTCTCTATGAACAACTTCTTTGATGCTGAGAAGGTAACCTTCGCCCTCCTGGGGAGACTAAGTGGACATATAGAGAACTCCCTGATTTGGATGAAAACCCCACATGGGGAGATTTTGTGGAACACATCAAGGAAAAATACCTACTTGAAGATGCATATGAAGAAACATATATGCAGTGGCAGTTGCTTCGACAGAAAAAAAAGATCAATCTGTTCAAGACTACACCAATACCTTCCATGCATTATCTGCCAAGATTGGCATCCAAGATATGGAGAAACATCAAGTTTTGAAGTATCGTAGTTGACTGCACTGATATATTCAAATTGAGATGGCTTTCTTAAATGTTGAGACACTAGGCACAACCTTCAAATATGCAACAAAGATTAAAGAGAAATTCAAACAAAAGGGGAAAGGTGATTATTCGACAAACAAATCAAAAGGGGAAGGTAATAACAAGTTTGTAGGAAAACAATCCACCAAGGGATTCTCCTCACAGTCATCAACATCAGATCAAGGTGCTAAAATGATGCAAAATGACACAAGCATGTGGTGTGAAATTCATAAAAGTTCTTCGCATAACACTAAAGATTGTCGAGTCATTGAGACATTAAAGGAAGAAACACATGAAATAGAGAAAGAAGCTAATTTGTTACCTACATACCCTTTTGAATAGAAGGATGATGAGTAGATCATTGAGGCAAACCCTTATGCTATGGTTGCCACTGCTAAAATCTTGTCTCGTGAAGATGAGGACTGTTTGTTTCATTCATAGATGTGGGTGAATAAGAAAGCCTTACATTTCATTGTTGATAGTGGGAGTCAAAAGAATTTGATCTCTGCTGAAACTATCAAGAGGTTGAACTTACCTACAACATCCCATCCACAACCATACTCTATGGGTTGGGTGAGCCAAGGGAGAAATATTCAAGTAAGCAAGCAATGTTGTTTATCTTATTCCATCAACCCATTCGAAGATGAGGTAATCTGTGATGTGGCACCTTTGGATGTATGCGATGTACTGTTGGGACAACCATACATGTACAAGCTTCATGGGATATATGAGTCCAGACCTCGCAGTGTTATTGTCAAGTTGGGTGAATAAAAGTATCGGATACCTGAGGTAAGTCCTACAAAATTTGCATCTCTATTTAGTACAAAACAGTGCACACATTTGATTGCTCCAACTAGAGTTCTTGTATCAATGGTAACAATTCAACCCGAGGAGGCAAGGTTAGTCATAGCTAACACTCCTACCAAACTAGTCACCACCACCATTCAACAAGAGTCCACTAGTATAGAAACAACAATATATGATTAAAAAACTGCTAAAAAACTACTTATAAATGACTAAACATGGTCACGTGACCATTAGTAGTTTATTGCCAGTCATTTATAACGCAATTGAATTGATGACTAAACCATTTTTATTCATTTATTGGTTGTTTTGATTGATAGATTTGGTAGTATATTTAATTGTTAATTTAGTCATTGATTGTTGTTAACTAGTCATTTATTTAGTCATGGTAGTCATTTATTTAGCCATTGTAATCATTAATTGTCGTCAATTGGTAGTATATTTAGTCATTTTTATTCACTAATTTCCATCCATTGGTAGTATATTTAGTCATTTGTATTAACTGATTTCTGTCCATTGGTTGTATATTTAGTCATTTTAATCATTATTTTGCCGTCAACTGGTCATGTATTTAGTCATATTTATTCAATGATTTATGTCAATTGATAGTATATTTAGTCAATTTAATTATTAATTGACATCAGTTAGTAGTATATTAATCAAGGGGAAGAAGCATCACCACAAATCACATCAACCATTTTGAAGCTTGCACAATGAAATAACTTTGAGAAGGTAAAAACAACTTGTTTTATTGATAAAAAATGCTTACAAATAGCATACAGATCTGCAAATAAGTTACAATGCTTTCTCTTTGCTAAAAAACCTTCATGGTTACAATACATAGCTCAAAGAATGAGCAAGAAACTGATTTTCTAAGTTACAATGCACCAAAAGACAGAAATAAGCTTGTTTTAGCTTACAATAGTTTTCCAAAAGTGAAAAGAACTGAGGAAAAATGAAAGTAAACTCTGCTTTTGACTATCCTACGCTAGAGGAAAAGTAGGACAGGTTTAAAATTCATTAAATGTTTCCTTTATGACTATTGCTAACTGCTTCCTTGAACGTTGGTCGCTTGAAACTGCCTTTGTCTCGTGCTTCAAATGCTTGGAAACTTCTTGGTGGCATTGGAAAAAGACAAGTTGATCTTTTCAACTATTATTTGCTCCTAGATGCTTACACATATCATCTTTCTATTCAAACTGCCTTTATAAACGCTCCAACTGCTGCTATATTCCTTCAAACTGGTCATACAACCTGAAAAAAAAGAAGCAAAAAGAGGACATAAACAAACAATAATATAGTGCGACTTCAAATACTGGACATACAGAAATAATCTCAGCCTATAACAGCTGATGTGAAAATAACTTGAGTAAACTCAAGAAGAAAAACAAGAAAGTAATAAATTGAATGCAAGAACCATCAGAGCCTTGTCCCAAGGAGTTGCCATCATGGCAAAATTTCCAAAACGCACCAAAACATATTAAATTAATTTTTCAGCCATAGAACAAAAACCAATCACACAAAAGGAAGAATGCCACACCACTCAAATTTCACACTACAGAGGAAATTCTGTGATAAAGAAAAAAGTCCTTATAAGTTATGGTTCTAGGCAAAAAGACGGTTAACCGTGTTCAAAACAGCCAAGAAAACTGGCACTTCAAACAAGATTTCATAAACATAGTAACCATATTGAGAAAAAATTTGGCAAACCTCTCACATTTTGTCATAACCCCTATTTTCAATTTAATATTACTATTTTAATGATCATTGACCAAACTTTGACTCATGTGCGTAACAGGAATATACTCTCAACAGAGAGAGTATCATCAAGGAGGGGGCATCTAGCCGACTGATAGCGATTATGGTGAAAGAAATTTGCACACATGGGTACTTAGATGGCATATAGTTGTATAGTCATTGCATAAATTAATTTTATTGATATATTGTCTTCTTATTTTAGTAGAAAAGAAAATCATTTAATATGTTATAGTTGTTATTTAATTAATTGTTAGTTAAAAATGCTCTCGATGAAATAAAAGTAATTTAAATTTTATATATATATATATATATAGATTTTATTTGAAATTGTATGTGAGGGAAAGAATTATATTTTTTTAATTACGCCGAGAGGCGTTCTATAGTCACAGTGGGGTGGGGATGAGAGCACTCATTTTTTTCTGCCTAAATTTATAGAAAAAAAAATTAAAATACCAAAAAGGAAATAAAAAATAAAACTTAAGAAAATCAAAGAAAAAAAAGAAAAAAGAAATTAAAAAGTGTTGAAGGAAAAAAAGCTAAATCACAAAAACTATGGAACCAAAAAAGAAATTGGAAAAACTAAAAACTAAAAACTAAAAAAGAAATTGGAAAAAATAAAAAATAAAAACCAAAAAAGAAATTGGAAACTGTTGGAAGGAGAAAATGTGGAGAAAATCATGAAAACTATGGAACCAAAAAAGAAATTAAATTTAAAAAAAAAAATTGCAAATGGAAAATGGTGAGAAAATCAAGCTATGAAAAAAGGATATCCCTCAGTGTACTTTAGATATATTTTTAAAAATATAAATATACTAGTATAGTCATATTGGGGTGGGGATGAGACTGAGAGCACTTATTTTTTCTGCTTAAATTTATAAGAAAAAAATATTAAAATACCAAAAAGGAAATAAAAAATAAAACTTAAAGAAATGAAAGAAAAAAAACTAATAAAGAAATTAAAAACTCAAAGGAGAAAAAGATAAATCACAAAATCTATGCAACCAAAAAAGAAATTGGAAAAATAAATAAAAAATTAAAACTAAAAAAAAAAAAGGAAAAAATAAAAACAAAAAAAAACAAAAAAAGAAATTAGAAACTGGTGGAAGGAGAAAAAGTTCGAGAAAATCATAGAACCAAAAAAAGAAATTGGAAAAATTAAAAAATAAAAACCAAAAGAGAAATTGCAATATGAAAAAAAGATACACCTTTGAGTATTTTAGATAATTATTATTTTTAAAAATAATTGTGTGGCAAATTAATTAATAAAACTATGTTTAGTTATTAAATTTATGTCATTTTTAGAATATATGTTTTATTTTATAAATAGAAAAAGAAAACAAAACTTAGAAAAAGAAAACAAAACTTAGAAAAAGAAAATAAAAGATAGAAACAAAGAAAACTTAGAAAAAAATGAAAATAGAAAATCAGAAGCTAAAATCAAGGAAAAAAAACCATGTTAAGAGGAAATGAAAATAGAAGATAACTGAATTAGAAATAATTAAATAAATAAATATTAGGAGTAATATTTATGTAATATATTATTTTTTTATAGCAAGTTTTCATGAGATAAAAACAACAAAATAAAAAGATGACTTTTTTATATTAGAAAATTGGAAAAGCTAAATCTTTATTATTAGATATTTCTAAATTAGTAAGTTTATAATTAGTTCTTGCTCTCAAAACTTGATTTTAATTATTATTATTTTTAAATAGTATTTTAGTTATTAAATCTTATCTAATTTAATTTAAATTTAATTTTAGTGAATTTATGTGGTGATTAAAGAACTTGCCTTTTTGTGAGTGAAAATTATTTATATTTATTTTATTTAAAATATAATATTTTTTAGAAAGATAAACTAATTAGGTATTTAGCAATAAATAAAGTTAATAAGTGCCAATTAAAATTAGTAATAAATGTAGTTCAATTTTTAGAATTTAAGAATGTCATTTTAGGGAAATATCTTTTATGAATTGTCATTAATTGATTTTACTATTAGTTTCTAAATTTTCTTTGAGTATATTTTTTATTTTTTTAGGAACAATAGTGAATTTAAAAGGAACATTAGATATAAATAAATAGAGGAGAAAAAGAAGGGATTTTGGAGGAGAAAAGGAAAGTAAGTTTACATTTTGGTGAGATTTTTCCTTGTAGGATCAAAAAAATAATAATTTACATTAAGCATTATTTGTTTAATTATATTGATTGCATTCCAGGAGAGGATTTTGGATGAGCAATTGTGATATAATTTTTGGGCAATGTTCGTTTCAAAGGATTGAAAGTTGATATCTTCATCAAAGAAAGAAATTAGGCAAGATTTTAGGAGATTGCAAAAGCATGATTTTTGAAGCCAAAATGGAGTGCCATATTTGGAGAGTCAGTTATGATTTGAGTAACTTTCTACATTACGGTGGATTTGATTCTCCATAACTAGGCATTGTAACTCATGGTTTTGAGTTTCCTTTTTGGTGGATTCTTGTATTGCAACTCCTATAAATTGAAGGCTTGAGGAGTTATTTAGGGGAGAGAGTTTTATGCAGGGTTATGCGGTGAGCTTTTCCTCTAGAGGAGCAAGATCTAAATCTCCATGTTAAGGCTTTGAGCCTGTAAGTGTATTGTAACATGTTTGTGTTTGCAGATTAATACATTAGTTCGATGCTTTGGAGGGTGGGGTTTTTTAGCTAAAAGGGTTTTCCCCACGTATATTGGTGTTTCTTCTCTTTTGTCTATTTTCTTCTTCTTTCATGTTCTTAAAATGTTAATTTACATACTGTTATGCTACTGAAATTTTCTTAGCTACATTATCTTTCCTCTAAGGGTTAATGAGATGGGAAATCAACTATGTCTATTTCCCCCTTCAAGGGCATAGTAGTATGTGCTTGCATCAAGTTATTCAATATCTGTTTAAGTAAAATATAGGATGTTGTAAGGTTTACATATTAAAAGTTAACCTATGATTGATGTGATATTCTTATATGAGCCTACATGGTTAAATATTGTAAGGCTTAGTCCTCTTATTTAAGTTTTTTTTTGTAATAGATGTATTGAATCACTCTGGATGATTTTATAAAGGTATTATTTGCAAGTTGTGATATTTGTGAGAAGAAGGTTAATTATTTTCCTTTTTCGCACTATTTTATAAGAATATAATTCTAGTTAATTATTTATGGATTGAAATTGCTTTTTCTTGGTTACTTTTAGTAAGTGGTATTTTTCAGACATTTTCTCAATCTGCTCTTTGCATCCACCAACATCATTGTATGTAACATCTGGCTTTTCTTCAACTGTCATCATTTTCAAACTGGGATCAATCTTAGGGGGCAAAGGGATATGAATTTGATACTTGTTATGATCAACACTACACATTAAAAATGCTTATCAACCATTCATTTCACAATACACCAACATTATGTAGCCAATCACAGTTTCCAAAGGCATTTCTACAAATGTCGTATCACTTGAACAATAGAGTCATACAAGAAAATCAAAAGTAGATAGTTATCATACTTGATTCCTTTTGTGTATCAATTTGCATGTAACACATATTAGCATCTCTTAAACAAAAAATGATTAAACACCTGTCACGGAATACAAAAGGATAAATTTTTTGAGAATTCAATACTGACCCAACTCGCATGCCTTCTTCAATATTTGTTGGTGAGACCTTATCACCCAATCCAACTACAAACTGCATTTTCAAGGACTAATCATGCATATATTAAATATAAATATGTCCAAATTTGACTGCAATGTTGGCTCTATTCATAGCAACATTGAAGTTTGCATGAAGATTCTCTAAAATACTATTCCATGAAGCTAGAACTTTTGTGAAGGAGCATCCCAACAGTAATATTTTGAATTTAGTCTATTTGGATTGTTTGATATAAACCATTTGATGCATCTACAACAATAGAAGCAGTATAATGTGGAAGGAAAAACAAATATAAGTCACCTTGGCAATTTGTTTAACATTGATAACATATTTTGCATCCTCGGTATTTGGGTTTATTATCTTGGTACACCTTACCACTTGCACAACAGAAACAAGAACTAACTAAATATACACTGACTAACTCAATGCATTTTATAAACATTCCCTGAACACTTTACCTCTCCTCATCAACAACAACATATATACTAAATGGTTGATCATAACTAAAATTAGAACCAAAACAGATAGCATGCCAAAAAACTTCACATATTTACATACATCTCCTCTACAAAAGCTAAGAAAACTCTCTACATAGATTTCTAAAGCCGTGATTGCCTGTCCAATTTTGCACTCATATAAGAGGTTAGCTAGATAAAATACCTGCAGAGGTTGCTCCTCCTGCATCATCTGCTTGTCTGAAACGAGATCCCATTGACTAGGTGCAGCTAATCCAGTGTCTAATTCCTTTATGCCTGTCAATGTAAATGGCTTCACAGTTATTTAAAACTCTAAAACATCTACAAGCTCCATGCCTGGCAGGCCATAAATATTCAACTAAGAAGCGTGTTACCTAGCAACTGGGAAAGAGTGTTAATACAATAGATGAATGACTCATGCCATTTCGATGAGTTCATAATATCAAAAATATAAGAGATGCAAGAATCATTCATCCAAAAATAAATTAGCATTGTATTACAAAATTCTTATAACATAAACTCCCAGGAGGTTGCACACTATCGATGAAGAGCTCTACAACTACACTGCTAGACAGGCAATGTGATAATCTGGAAACCACCGAGGGGTACATATTTGATGGCCCAATAGTAAATACTTTTATAATCATCTTCTACTAACAAGGAAACTTTGTGGAATTGAAAACAAAGTAATTTATCCATTAAAAAAATATATAATTGCATTCTTGGTTTTCATTATACTATTATTGATCTAACAATAGTAATATGGTTATTGTAATATGATCAACAATATTGATATAACTTACGATGGGGCTATTCTTGGTTTCTATGAAGCTTTTATACCAAGTGTCAACAATAGCTAACTAGAGATGAAAGGCAAAATATGGATATACAGGTTCTTTTAGTGGAGGCCATATACGTTTATAATTATAACTTAAGATGGGGCTATTAGATCAACAATAATAGACATTCTAATAGTCCCATCTTGAATTATAAACTTCTATGGCCTCCATTAAAAGAACCCCCACATCCATTTTTAATCCTTCATCTCTAATTAGCTATTGTTGGCATTTGGCATAAAATCCTCGAGTAATATTGCCCCCACTAAATGAAACCCCACACAAAAATGTGATTCATTTCTAGTTATAATCCCTAGAAATAGATTATCAATTGGAGTAGGAGAATAATCTAAAGTGGGAGGATATTGTACATAGGAACTAGACATATCAACTGCCTTAGATTTCACATCAAGCCTAATAAATTCTACCTTTTGGGGAGGTTCATCTACAAAAGTTAGCTCATGTGTTGTCAAGGTGAGAAGATGTTATACACTTCTGTCTCACGGTGAGAAATGGAGGGTTTCCTCTAGCTTTAGTAGGCCTCACACTATTTTGACAAACACAATAGCAAATCATCATAGGAGGGAAGAATCTCAATCTGCAGCACTGAATTAGATAAACACTCAGGGTTATTCAATATATAAAGGGAGTGGTTTTGACAGACCTGCTGTACTTCCTGTTATAAGGATGGTGGGCTACATAAATGACATCACATTTCCTTGTGATGGACTTTCAAGGATTTGCATCTAGGAGTTGCCAACTTTAAGGAGACCAAAAAATGAATCAGTTTCTTTTCTAGGAACGATGATGTAGTGGCAAATCAGATTGTTTATGTTTCTGAAGACACATACTCAAAATAGAACATGATACAGGGTTAGACATGAAGTTGGTACCAATTGCACATATCACAGGGTGAGATGGCAAGTTGCTATGAAGAATATCCAAAGACAACGAGCTACACATTTCTAATGTGAGTGCATTCTCAGAAGATGAATCAATTGATGTTGGAGAAAGCAATTTACGCATGGTTTGTAATAGTGCAGATTTAAAGCATACATACCACATCAGATCTCTATATGTCAACAAGGAAGCATTAGAACTTGGTTATGTAGCAATGAAGAGGAGTAAATTCATTGGAAGTAGGAGATATGCATCTAGATTATACCAATTTTTGTGTGGAAATGAGGTTGAATTAAGGCAGGCATTGTCAGAGACCTTAAGAGGCAGTGACTTTAACACAGAGGATGTCTTTGTGACCTCCAAACTTGGTTCTCCTACAATTGCCCTAGAGAGAATTATAAAACCTATGATAGAAACTTTGGCAAAGAGAAAGGTTATGCTTGTGAAGCTAATGACTGACATCCTTCGAGAAGGGCAATGAGTAGTAGACCGAATGCACATTGAGGGTAGCTTTATATGCATTAGAGGTTACACAAGCTAAGTAACAGTCCATAAAGAAGAAGCTAATCTCAAAGGACAAGTTAATGATAAGTTTCAGACCTAGGGAAGAAGTGGATGGTCATGTGAAGCCTGCTATGGAGACTGTGATAGTTAAGGCATCAAAAGGTTTGTTGTTGTTTATGATTAGGTGAAGCTACATCTTGAGATGACATATTGGGTGAATCATGTTGTGAATATGTAATGACATCAAATCATTATTACAATTGCATCAATAAATGGAATCAACACCAAAGGAGTCACCTAAAAATACAAAGGATAGCTTTTTCAAAGTAGTGGTAGTCAAAAAAGAGGATAGAACTTTTGAGGCAAAGATCACAGTGGCAGATTGAAAGGGAAGCAAAACACTTAGGTCTCAATTTCATGATCAAGCCATAGGTCAAAAAAGGTAGTTAATAGCATGGGAGAGGTAGTTGAGTGAGAGGGAGTTTGTCAAAACAAGATTGAAGCTTCGTGATAGAAATCAAAGACAAGGTTGTCAATGGATCCATTTCATGCATGGATAAGCATGAGACACAAAGATAATGAGCTCTTAATGGCAGCCATATTACAAAGCCTGTGTATAAACATGAAAAGACATAGTTAGGAGAACATGACAGTCATGAAAGGGCAGAAATCTAGGGGAAAATATGTGATAGAATAGTAAAAGTCAATCATGATATTATGCAGGGGTGTCTTTGTTTAAACCTAAGCTGGAACCACGTGATATTCCAAATGAAGTTTCCATACAGTCATGTAAAGTAAAAAGGCCTTAGCAGATGAATAAATACAGTCATCAAACAAGTATTCATTAGCTTGTTGACTGTGGAAAATGCAGTCACAAAATGGTATAATGATGATTAAAAAAAGTGCACAACCGTGTAACCAAAGAGGACAGTCCATGGCACAAAGTAGGATAGCCAATGAAAGGGTTGAAGAAGGAAACCATCATGACAAAGAGAAGGTTTCTGAAAAGACAATAACCTAAGGAAAGAGATGGTCATAGTACGTGGACTGTAGACTTAAAGGTAGGGTTTCAGGAGCATTATGCTCAATGGACAGTCAGAGGGTAGCAAATCCAGTCAAGTTGTAAGAAGACTGCCCTTTTCTATGAAGATAGGACAATGTCTCTGAAGGTTTCAATGACAATGAGCAAAGACGAGATAGTGCAGTGAAATAATGGAGGACAATAGCTTCTTGAATAAAGACCAAGGAAAAATTAAGCAACAATCACATTTGAAGAGATCATCAAGAGAAATAATATAATGTCAGATGTAGAAGACTGATAACTCATAGCAATTAGAAGTGCATTAAAGAAGCTTATCCTGTGCTTCGAAGGAATCCAAAAAATTAGTTCAAGTTCATTAAAGTCACCTTTCCTATTTGTTTGCAAAGCAGTTTTGGAAGCAACAAAAGGTGGTAGATGAGCAGTTATAGGAGAAACGATACTATAAAGAAGTTGAAGTAGTCAAAGATGATCATCTATCTACGCTAACTTGGAGCTTTTGGTGGAGTCCAACAAAGAAATCAATTTCAAACAATCAAGTGGAGAGGAAGTAGTTAACTTAAGGGAGGATAGTCATTTAATAATCTTAAAGAGTCTGTCCTACTTTTTCTCCAACGTAGGATAGATAATAGAGAGGTCTATTTTCATTTGGAGAGAGTTATTTTTCTCTCTTAGCTGCTAATTGTAACTTTCTAGAGTTCTTTTCAAGCTAGAGCATCAAAAGAGACTCCATTTTCAGACTTGTACAACTATAACACTTCTTTTTATCAGTGAAATATAAGCATTATGCCTTCTCCAATATGTTTTTTTGTGTGCAAATAACAGTGAGATACAGGTACACAGAGTAGTCTCCTATGATGTCAGTTGCCCTATAGTTTGAGCATAGTTATGTGTGCAAGGCACTAGGCATGGTGGACCTTGGACCTTTCTTTTGTCTATCTAAAAAATCTTAGCAAAATATCTACAACTCTTCACAATCTATCTACAACTCTTCTCGATCCAATCCTAGTGACGGGGGAGACTAATTGCAAGGTAGTTAGAGGCATTTTTGTGATGGTTTCCAAATCAAGGAGCTTTCCAGTTTCTATTTCTAAGCTTGGTTTTGAGGCAGAAAATTATATGGTGGTTTCCAAGTCCAACATGCATGGCAAAAAGAATAACAGTAGTAGCTTGTGCCATGTTTGAATATTTTGTGGTAGTCTTTAGCTGAGGGCACGCGAGAGTCCAGGGGGCTAGGTAGGTTTAATGGGGAGCCCTCATCATGCAAATGTTTGTGGGGGTGATTGTTCATCAACAGATATCTGGGTGAAGGAATTTAAGGTACTTACAAGTAGATTTAACGTGGTAGTATTGAAAAGGAAGGGGAAGAACCAGAGGAAGAATAGCACAAGGCTATCAAAAATACGAAAAAATAAGTTGGACATGAGGATATGGGTGATCACAAGATGGTGTATCTGCACATGTTTAGAATGAAACAAAGCTTAGTAGGAGGTAGAGAAAAGGGGAGTTTAGGATGAACTTGGCTATCAAGCCTGTGTTGAGTGTAGGAACGAGTTCCCCTTGCCCAAAGCACTGTTTACTCATATTAAGTGTCATCCTAAAAGATTTCGAGTTAGCTTGTAGATAATGAGTACACAGAGGAAGATACTAAAATTGCTACTACTATTCTGAAATCATTGGTAGGGCAGGCTTTGGATTTGTACATTATGACAAAATTTTAGGATAATGTACTTCTGATGGATTCTCATCAAGGACAACGAGAATTCCAAAATGAAGTTGGTACTCTTACACAAATTGAATGAATCATCTAAGAAAGAATTCTACTTAAATCTCTCCATTATTTTCCTCTAGGCCACAAATTCTACAGTAAGAAGCGTTGTTTGTGGTTTCAGGGAACTTTACTTTCAAGAATATTATATGTCTTATTGGGTATTGCCAACTGGAAACAACCCATAATGGCATTGGTCCATGAATACATACGGTTTGGAACATTGAAAGATCATCTATATGGTATTTACACTAATTCAATCTTAATGTATCAAGTAAAAAGTACACTACATCTTTCTTCTTTTTACTTTTGTAGGAGAACCCAAATTGGAGACACCACTTGATTGGCACATCAGAGTCAGACTGAAAATTGCTCTACAAGAAGCAGAAAGTTGAAATAAAAAATTCTGATTTTTTTGAAAAATAATACAAATATTGATATTAATTATATCAATTCCTTTGCCACCCAGCAAAAGCACTACATAAGCACAGATCTAGTTTAAGTAACATACCTGGAATCTCCAGAAACAATTCCCTAAAATACTGTTACATCAAGATGGGCATATTTAGTAGAACTTCAAATTTTCCTCTGTTCGTTCATTTAGAAATCTGAATTTTTAAAACATTGAAAAAAATTAAGTTCAAATGTTTTAATAATAGAAAAAAATAGTTTCAAATATTTTAATAATTACTGTTGCAGGGTATTCTAGATTTAGAAATTTAATGCAGAAGCAGAGTATAGTGTTTGAAATAAAAATTTTCTTGCAAACTTTTTTGAAAATTATAATAAGGTTGATATCAAATATATCCCATGTCATGATTGCCATCTGGAAACCACACTACATAAGCACAGATCTGGTTGGAATAACATATCAAGAATATCAAAAAAATAATCCCCTGAAATGCAATTCTCTAGAGCTTCAAATTTTCCCTTGCTCGTTCATTTTTGCCTTCTAAACTCTCTGAAATATAGAAAAAAGTAACAGTCAAATGTTTGAATAATTTCGGTGGTTTCGTGCCATACTAAATTTTGAAACGTGAAAGAGAATTAGAATATAGTGTTAAATTTCTTATTTCAAAATTATCAGCTATCAGTGGAATTTGGCTTTTCTAAGGCTGCCATAACTTGAATTTTAGCTAGAAGTTTAGTTGCTCTGTCGCAATTTGTATGCTATGATGTTAGTTTTGTTCTTGTGCTATTTTAGCCAAATGTTCTTTGATGCAATTGCAGTCTCCTTTTTTACAGAGAGGTTAGATTTCTTCCATACCTTGAAGAATCTTGCTATACAAAATGACAGAGAAAGATGATATAATACTTTATGTTTGAAGCCTTATGTTCCATTGTTTCAATAACTCAATTCTAGGAACATACAAAGTCTACAATCCAGTGGATTCACTCAAAAGAATGAGTATTATGCAAATAACAAAAACTACATTTCATTGATAGCTCATAATAAATAGCTAATTCTGTGTTTTTCGTTGAACCTCTGCAACATGACAAGGCCACCAGAATACAATTTGAACAAGGGATGCACGTATTGTGTATACTTGACTAGTTTATCCAATATCAAGTCAACGACATTTCATAGAATAACTTGTTGACTTGCACGTTCCATGTCGCCCATATTCAAAGGATGAATCTCAACACTGCTGATGATATAAGTTTTTCCATATAAAAGCTAAAGAATATATGGTATTCCGATCACATTTAGCATCTTTTAAAGTTTACTATCATTGAACTATTAAACAAAATAAATTCAATTTTTCAACATAAGAAAGATTATTAAATTATTTAAGAAGGCCCAATTTGCAAGAATCACTATGTACCATTGAGACCACTTTTGTAAATAGAAAAGCTATTCATACAAACAATAATAGTATTCCATACCTTGTTTCTACCATAATCAAAGTTACTTCTTGTAACAACTTAGATTGATGATCTATGTTATATATGTTTTGATATAGGCAACATTCTCTAACACATCTGCTACATTGAGCCCAAATCTATAAAAGAAAAAAAAAACATTAGAGCTTAGATGTTGGATCTTTGCAAATAAATGTGTAAAAATGACACTAAAAGATACTCAACCTTTCCGCAATTTGTACAAGCCTTATAATTTGAAGGTTCCTTCAACATTAATATAAAGTGCTTTGTCTTCACCATCTCCTTGATCTAAAGGCAACCATACAAGATTTAAAATTACAACAGATAAAACAAGGCATGACATGGTTGAAACTTTAATCCGTGCTTTTTAGGATGATGAAATCCAAAGCTCAACTATAGATAAATTTCCTAGAGAGGAATGCAAACCATTTGTCGAATACCATGTGATTGAAGTGACCCAAGAATTAGACACAATCTAGAAGCAATCTATTAGCCCTACAAATGATAATATCCCAATAGTCTTACTTGTGCACCTAGAAAGAGGGTGTACCCTACTCAATCAAAATCCTTCTAACAAAAATTAGAATCTTTGAATAACAAACATGGATGAGTGATTGAGTCAGAATAAATTCATACAACTTTTTAAGGTAAGGAATATATTGATTGTTGCATCAGTGTACTAGTATAGGGTTCCATTCAAAAAGCTAGGGAATGATGTCTTATTTATCTTAAGAAAGAATGATGTGGCACGTTTATTCATCCTCAACATACCAAGAACACACATTATGTCTTCAAGGTCATTTCCACCACGCTTCCCATAAATTTTTTGGTCATGTTTCAATGTAGCCATTACAGGAAACTCTCGATCATGTGAGAAACAAAATAATCCCCTTTTTAAAATTACTACACCACTACATTTGGGTATCATATATATGCATAATTTACCAATAGACTTACCGACTAAATAAAAATCACAACCCTTACTGATATATTTAAGTTGTGTGTAGAGTTCATCGATAGGCTTAAACAACAAACATAATAAGATCCCTAGTGCACACAACATGTAAAATGAACTCCAAAGGCACACCAGTAACATTGTGACCCAAATTCAAATCATCGTCATCACAATATACTGGTACAAAACACTTAAAAAATTGTTCCAAGCTAATTCTACACCTCCTTAAAAGATTTCCATGGCTGCTAACTGTTAGTGTCTGCATAAAATTCAGATTTCAAGCATTTAAATTCACAAGCACTTTCCAAAATATTCTAAGTCCCTCGGCCTCCTGATTTTTATGCATGTATCTTTATATATGCATTGCTATTTGTATGTGCATTTGAAGGTGCAAGTGCAAATGTACATTGGCGGGCCCGAAAAATGAGTTCAATCGGCTTCAGAATGAAGAAAAATGGTTGTATGCATTTTTGTATGCATATCGGGTTGTATATGCATCGAATATTCCATCGCAGATTCCCTGCTTGTATCAAAGAGGTTGCATGTATATGAGTTTGTATGCTCGAGGATACAATGGCGATATACATTGGAAACATACATCACAAAGATACAAGTGAAATATGTAGGATACATTGAGGTCAATACAACGTGGATTTCAAAGGTTATTCAAATTTGCCTCATAAGTGTGTTGAGATCCGCATTGTATGTATATTGCACTTGTATGTGTAATATACAAAAGTGATATGCAAAAGAGGGAGATACAAGCTGGACCTGAATTCGATTTCAAATTGTTCTATAAATATTTGGGGTCTGCCTTGTATGCAGGTGATTGTATGTATATGCAATCTCAGAAACAAGCATATATAAAGGCCGATATGCAAAGGGATTTTTGGCGAGACTCAATGTATCGACGGCCCCTTTCAATGTCTTTTTGACGGCTGGTGGAGATGCATAAATCAGTGATGGAAAAAAGAGCACCTACGTGGCGCGATTCCATTGGCCGATGACTTTTCAGCGCAGTTTGGGGCCGTAGATCTCAGAGAAGAGGAAGGAATCGACAGACATGATTCAAACTTTCAGCGAAGGATTTCCTGCGTTTGCAGTTGCATTCTAGGTGGGAAAAACTTCAAGCGCGCCATTGCTGCATCCCAAATCAGGTAGGTTGGCCATTAATGAAAAAGTTGCAGAGGTATGGGTCTGATTGATCGGCCAACTACCAAATTTGTGAAGAAAATCTCTAGGCGGCTGCACGTCTCCCAATTTTATCTGCTCTTCCTTTTTCTTCTGCCTGGAGTATTCAAGGTTTTGGGGCACCATTTTCATGGTGCGATGCATCTGGCAAAATTTTGAGTTGACCATTGTACTGAATACTGAGTGCACATTCTTGCTATAAAAGGTAAACTGTGTTACTCATTTGGGGTTGTTGAAGACTTGGGCATTTTTTTTGGAGGAAATAACGGAGATCAAAGCCTTTCTTGGTTGTTCTATCTCTTTTGTGAGTTTATGAGTTGCATTTGAGTGCACCTTGCACATATTTTCAGTTTCAGTGTTGTTTTATATAAAAAATGCATTCTTTGCATGTGTTTAGCTGTTTGTCTCCATTTGTTGTATGCATCCCTTCTTTTGAATTTGGTTGCTAAGGGTTTTAGAGATTCTAGAATACAGATTTGCTGTATTGCATGCTTGATCTCTAACTTCCATTCAAGGAGTGGATTAAACTATTTTAGGTTAAGTATGAAGAAGAATGTATGTCAGCCAAGATATTTGTAAGTAGAGGCAGCTAAATACTCAGTCTTGGGTGGTGTTTGTAAGGAAAATACCAGTCTTAACCCCTTAAAACTTGAATGCCAGTGCAAATCATTCTCTTGTAAACATCTAGTTGACTCCTTGCCCTGAGATAGGCACCAATCTGCTCCCTGTGTAGTAGTTATGATCCAAAACCCCCTGTCTTGCATCCAAAATATTAATACAAACCATTCCATATTTCCAACCTGTTAGTTGTAGGAGTAGAAATAGGACCCCTTGCATACTCTCATCCTCAACCAGTTAGATATGTCCAAGAACACTGCGAACCTTATGATTTATCATGCAAATCTTGGTCCACACATGAGAGTATTCTGCCTGTTATTGTAAAGCTAAATCTTTTTGTCATTGGGCGAGTCAAAGTTAAATCTTTAGCTAATAGGGATACCCCCCTTGGTGCGGTAGAACCAGAAGAGAAGGGGAGGCAGCTCACGCAACCTCCTGTATTTGTTGGCTGAATCTACCTGTGCATTGGAATTGGCAAACCCTCTACCGATTCGGAGAGAAAGAACCAACACTAACCTTGCCTAAAACTTATCCACAAAACCAAATTGATCACAAATTCTGGCAACAATCTTCTAAACAAAATCCATATAAAAACTTGACAAATTAGCAAGTACCTACTTAGATTAAAACAAAGGCACCCCACTCAAGGTATGCAATCTCGTTCCATAGGATACCATAAGTGATATTAGCATAATGCACGATCTTCAGTTGAACATGACAAATTCAAAATAACGAAATAACAATCCTTCCAAATTCAATTATATAAGAACCATTTGAAAAACACCCCCCCCCCAAAAAAAAAAAAAAACAATTGGTGCAATTCCAATAGTTTACTTCTAGCTTAGATAGAGAAAAAAGAAAAGTCCAAACAACTTCATGCTCTGGGTAACAGGGGTCTAGGAGTGTGTGAACATAACTTTTCTCTGTGAATTGACAAGAAAATTATTGGAGAAATCATCGTCATAATGGTTGTGCACAAACCCATGGGCGAGGGCTCTTCTGACAAGCGTGTCGTCCTCCTCGTGGCCACCCTACACTTTTTCTTCACCTGCACAACTGTGTCAGATTAAGACACTTGCAAAAATTTTGTGCCAGACCCATTTCAATTAAAATGGGCACAAGAATACCCATGTCTATCTAAAATCAAAACAAATGGTAATAAATCCTAGCCTAAACAAAGAGAAGCAATTGCTGGATAGAGCCGCAAAGCCCTTGAGTAAAACAACGCTTGCAATTTCTATATGAGAGCTCAAGCAGCATAGGAACCTATCAATACAAACCATGTTTAGTTCTTTGCACGCATTGGAAGTGCCCTAGCAAACAACAAAACATGCAAAATGTTGAATGTATAATGAAAAATATAGTGACAAATAAAGGGCACACGCACTGACGAAACAATATTTTAAACCATTACTTGTTCAAATCTGTGACACGATGCTTTGATAGACTGGGATATGTAGGAAAGAATGTTAATGCCATTTGAAAATAAGTTATTTAAACCCTCTTCTTTGTCTTGGTAGCCGTTTCACCCTATTCTGATGCCTCCATGAAGAGAAATGTCTGCCATGTATGTATCCCAACATGCAAAACACACATTCTTATCTGCAAAAAACAACAAAAAACATTAGAAAGCATTGCCCTCTATTTCATTGCATGGAAGTTATCCCAAATTTTATACAAACGAAAATAAGTATGTCAATGAGTAGAAAAACCCAACAACCAATTAGGAATTTAGGTTTTGCCCATTTTCCCTCCATGAAAACTAAATTATAAGGCATGGACTAATAAGAATTTTATATATGGACAATTATTAAATTATTTCTTATTGATATCAATATGTTTTTTTTGTCTATTGGTGAAATAAGAACTCTCTACTATCTCACTCATTAAGTCACAAGAAAATACACTAGCACTTGCACCCATAGGAGGTTCAGGGAATATGCCCATAGGAAAACCGACGAGTTTAGAATTTTTTTTTGGTAATTTTTTTACGGCGTGATTCAATTCCAAGCACTATAATGCTCACATATAAAAGCCTATCGACTAATTACCCATTTTAATATCATATTGTCTAATTTTTATATGTGTGACTAATTATTTAGTCATTTTTATTTGTGTGACTAATTATTTAGTTGTGTTTTTTACCTGATGATCAAATTAGTCATTTATTTATTCATTTATAGTCGTATTGCAAAAAATTAATAGAATTTAGTGTTTTTTTAGTTGTTGTGACTAAAAGTTTTAGTCACATAGCCATTTATTTGCCAAAATTCTACTAGTGGTCGATGAATCAAACATTTATTTAAATTATCAAAATGTATTCACCTCACCAATAGAGGTTCCACTGCACTATTAAATCAAACACTCAGTTGATACAATCTCAGAAACACCATTCCCAAATGGGGCGCTGTGTAGAAAATCAATTTTAGAGAATGACAAGATCAAGCAACTTGTAAGGACCCAACTCATCCTTAACAAAATAATACTAAACTCTGAATTCAAAAATACTGAGGGATTAAAAATTTTGATCTAACAAATGTAGGAAATGTAGATTTGTGAAATTTTACTATTAATTCTAAGAATTGCTCAATAAATGTTATTGTGGTTAGACAACTAGAGCTTAGTTTTATAAGGTCATCAAGTCCTGAAAGGATCACCAGTCTTGATCTAGTGAAGAGAGATAGTACATTTAACAAGATAACATATAAGAACAACTAAGCAACACATACCTTAAGTTCTTCACTACACCCTGCATTCATTTCTGATAACTTGCTTTTTCTCTAGTGAGTGGTATCCTTATCATCTACACAAAACTAACTGGACAATCTCATGTTAACACAACTCAGAAATCACTACACAAAAAGTTAAGATCATAATGTTAATTATAGAAGAACACCCTATATCTGAGGGACCTGAGTACTGGGGGTATCCTTCACTGTCCAGACTGCCTACATACCCTAAATCCACAGGATCAAGGCCCCCTTCAAATGCGATTGACACTGGGGTATGCGAATATGTAGTTCTATCTTGAACTATGTTTGATGCAATTGTGAGCAAGTATCCAGCCCTTTCTAGGGTCATTCCCTGCCCCATACAGTTCTTCATCGGCTACCACCCACTCAGGTGAAATAGGGACAGAAATTAGTCCACTACCATAAACACCTAAAGGGGTGTTTGTCAATTAGTCATAGTGTGGAGGAATCCCTATCAGGTGTTTGCTCATGAAATCTAGTTTACTTCCTCAATCCAAATTAGGTAATTTCATGACTAAGTCTATTCTTGATTCCCTAGTGCTTTTTGATCACCAAGGTCCGCGAAGGCGAGGTGAGAGCATACGGCAAATAGTGTTTCTGGATCAGACTAGTTGCCCTATCTAACATTTTACAAGTCATCTTCGATTTAGACTCGTGTTGTCAATAAGCCTTGTTTTCTGTTGATAGTTTGAAAGGTTCTCTAAATGAGCATTTTAGCCTCAATACTTATAAATTCACATGATAATCATCATACAATTATTTCAATGGACTTGTCCTTCAGTTAATCTTTTTAATGAGATATCCGAGGAGATTTTCTCTTCTTGCAGATTTAGCTTCAACATGTCCCTTATTACTCCCCAATGATTTAGAGGGACGATGCCCAGACGTCATTGTTGCAACTATGTTAGGCATGAGGTACGTGGTTCAACGTGATGACATTACCTATAAACATGACACAAAGGTACCATAAAAACTGAACACTGCGATTTGTTTGAGTTTTTTGAACGTTGATTTATAAAGTTTACATATCTAAATGAAAAGAAAACTTATATGATAACTTATAAGGAAATGAGAAGGAGAATAAACTTCTTTGCTTGATCAATCATAATACATGAAAATAATAAGACTAGGTATTTGATCCATTCATATATACATAAGGAACATTTAAGTAAAGATACTCAAACAATTTGTAAGCATAATACCAGAAAAGATACTAATTCACTTCACATTATTTGTAAGCATAAACTAGAAAAGATATTTAATCATTCAATCTAAGATGAAATAATGAATTTATG
This sequence comes from Cunninghamia lanceolata, assembly GCA_027924645.1. Classification (NCBI taxonomy): domain Eukaryota; kingdom Viridiplantae; phylum Streptophyta; class Pinopsida; order Cupressales; family Cupressaceae; genus Cunninghamia; species Cunninghamia lanceolata. The sequence goes on along the minus strand of BSBN01000626.1, from coordinate 741,563 downwards.
ATAATTAAATTGTTGTACATCAAGTAAACTTTGTTCAAAAGTAAATTACTAAAACAATAATGTATAGTCTGAGACAAATAAGGAATTAATGCATATCAAATTAATCTTTGTTCCAAAAGTAAGGTACCAGATCCTTTTCTTGCACAATCATTTCAAACTTATATATAGTAGAACCAAATTAAGGCTTGTAATCTAAACAAGATAAGTTTTTCAAGAAGAGTTTAATTTAAACTTCATTAATTGAGATTATAAAATCATAACCAAAATGAATAATGTTGACTTCTATTTCATAGGTCACAATGAGGGATTCTTCGATCACATTTCGAGATTAGGGAAGTAGTTTTAAAACACTAAGTTTTCATCTTGTACTTCCTAAAACATTTAAGACTAACAATTGTTTAAAGAAATATTTCATATCCATATTTGATTCTCACTATAATCTTTTACTAAATATTATACCAATTAATCCAACCTTTGATGTTGAAATCTATTCCCAAGGAAACAAAAGCTTGTGTATTGGCTCCATATAATAATCATTTCCCTCATGTAATCATTAGTTCAATATTGTCTATTAAGATATTCTTATTAAACATTATACTTCTACAATTATTATCCAAGGGAAACGTAAATTCATATAAGATGACTCTATCATTCACGTTGTCAAAATACATAATCAAATTCTAATATCTAATTAAATAATTAGATTTGAAATGTGTAACACTATTATTGATTTTATCATTAATATTGTGCAATAGGGTATAATTGATCAAATATCGAAATCCATAAAGTTCCTATACACATATTTCATGGTTGTTCACAAAACTTCTAGTAACCAATATTTATATTACTATTTAAGATAATTGGAATTTAAACAATTTGTTCTACTCACTTGATTACTAATAATTCTAAGAAAAAGAAAGAGTATACAATTATCCACGATTAATCATTTACCTTCTAATTTTGAAACCCATTTATGGTTCATACACAAAGTACCAACAAACTAACAAATCATAAGTCTCCATACAAAAATACCCTTATTATAAACTAGCAGTTGTACCCATAAGAGATTCAAGGAATATCCTGATAGGAATATGAAATTATTATTTAAGTTAGTTAATAAATATTAAGAATTCACATTTTAAGATTACATAATTAAATCTATTCATGTTTTGACTACAAATTTCTATCTTGATAAGTAGTGGCATCTATTTAGTCAACCCTCCCAAAACTCGTGTGTCAAGTAAGGTGATCCATTTTCCCAATTCCTTGATAGTCCTAAAATATTTTACAAGGCAATTCCATTGTAGAGGTTATTCATTCATGTTAACATGTGCTCGAGAGATTTACCAAAGATTTAATTTATAGAACTGCAAGGTTCTAGTCATTGCATTTAACAGGGTTTGAACAATAGCTATGGTCTTATGTTATGGAGATGGAAACAAAGAAATCCAAATCATTTCATTTTAATCCTCATTGAGTCTACAATTTGAACAGTTTAAGGGTCAATATCTAATTTAAATCAAAAGTGGCTACGAATCGTATGTGGATATGCTTAATAATAAGCATAGTTTAGGAGAGATAATTAAAAATTTTATGATTTCAATTAGATTGAACTACAAGAGATAGATTGACCATTCAACATTCTCCCTCATATAACAATGCAAACAATGGTGACTATGTCTAGATTCTTTATATGTTTCATGAAAACCTGTATTGGGTTAACACAAAACTCTATTCAGAATACTGGCCTATTTTTGGTTTAAAAAGGCCTTAGAAAATTTTAAGCAAATGCAACAGGCAGGTGAAAAGACCAACTCCTCAACCTTTACCAGTATCCTTACTGCATGTGCACAAATTGAAGCTTTAGATAAGAGTAAGGACAACATAAAGGTAGGGGAATTTTGTCAGGTATTATGGTTGTAAATAGTTTGGTAGGCATGGCTGCGGAACAGGGTAGCAGCGTAGACAGGGCACGTAAACTGTTTGACAAAATGCCTCAAAATGCCTCAGGGAGATGTCATCTACGAAATGCACAAAATTTAATTGTTGTAAAGGCTTTAGAAACTTTCCAGCAAATGAAATTGGCAGGTGTAAAGATAAATTCCACAACCTTTACCAGCGTCCCCCATGCCTGTGCCAAAATGGGAGCTTTTGAACATGGTATAGACATCCATTAGAACAAAATGGTAGGCAGATTTTTATCAGATATTATAGTTGGAAAAGCTTTGGTAGACATATATGCAAAATGTGGAAGCACAGTCAAGGCACGTCAACTATTTGACAGAATGCTGCGAAGGGATGTCATGTCATGCAATGTAATGATGCAAGATATGCACAAAGTGGATTTGATAAACTGCTCTAGAAACTTTCATGCAAATCCTATTGGAAGGTGTAAAGCCATACTACACAACCTTTGCCCGCGTTATCCCTGCCTATGCCAAAATGGAGGCTTTCAAAACAGGGTAGGGACGTCCATCAAAGCATAACAAAAGAGGAATTTTTGTCAGATGTTATAGTTACAAATGCCCTGGTAAACATGTATGCAAGCTATGTAAGCATAGACGAGGCACGTGAACTGTTTGATAGAATGCCTCAAATAGGCGTCATCTCATGGAAAGTAATGACTGCAGGATTTGCACGAAATGGATTTATTGAAAAGGCTTTAGAAACTTTCAACTAAATTCGATTGGGAGAAGTAAAGTCAAAATCCACAACCTTTGACCACATCATCCCTGCCTGTGCCAGATGGCAGCTTTTAAACAAGGTATGGTCATCCATCAAGCATATCGAAAGGGGGATTTTTGTCAGATGTTATGTGCGCTGGTAAACATGTATGCAATACGTGGAATCTTTTCAATGGCTACTGAACTGTTTTAATACTTTCTTTCAGACCCACTCAACAATGATTTCTTCTTCACACAACTCTGCCTAAATTATTGGTAAACAATTGCCCCGTTCTTTAGATAGTAAGCTAACAGATTTAGGAATGTTTCAGCATATACATGATTTACCTGGCTTTAGAAATGGACTTAGATTTGGCAACCACTTGAGATTTTCAAGATGTATATTAGGCAAATTTAGAAGCAATACTTCAACTAAAATTTTTCAGTAAACCAAAAAATTTAGCAACCTCCAGCTTAGACTTCATAAAATTTACAACTAACTCAGCAATACCCAGCTAGTTTTTTTTTCTTGGAATTGTATGGTTTCTCCATACCCACAAATTTACTAGCTACATACTTAAATATGCTAAACATTTACCAAATGAAGAGGCTATGAAATAGTCATACTTGTAAAATGCCCTACAACTTATCCTTGGGCTATTGTGAAATTAATTTCTGAAACACTTTTTTTAAAGGGGTAAAAACTTTATTGAATCAGAAAAGCATTACAAAGCAGAAAGAAGCACACCCCATCAAGGGCACAACCAAAACCAAGAATTAAGTAACACCCAAAAAGCTCCTCATATCCCCCATAACCCAATCTTCAAGAACAAAGGCCAAATCACTAGGAAGGTTGCCCCAATCATCCACACTCCATGTCCCCATCTGCTCAGATGCCCACCTCACCAAATCATCGGCCACCTCATTCCACTTCCGTGGCACATGACAAAAAACAATAGAATTTAAAGCATTGCTCAGAGAAATAATTTGTTTGGTCACCACCACAAGTTGCCAGTTCACCTCCGCAAAATGTCTCTTATTCAGCATATTAATGACCACCTGAGAATCAGATTCACAAACAATCCACCTCTAGCTAAGGGCGCATAAACTCTCTAAAGCCAGAAGAATAGCTATAGCCTCCATGAGATTATTTGTATGCTGACCTCTATATATAGAGAAGAAAAAAATTACTACCCCCGAACTATCCTTGTTAGGGATTGCATGCAGAAGATATCAATTAAATGCAAATAAAGATTAAACAGAGGAATGAAAATACACAAATAATAATAGCGAGAAACAAATTTTAATGTGGTTCACCCAAACTCGGGCTACATCCACCAATAGAGAGTCCAATATTATTATCCAGTAAATCAAACCGATTAGAACCAACAATCCTTGCAACTCAATACCGCTACAAAATGCTACAATACATCAATGGAAATCATAACCCTTAGCTGCTTTTAGCAAGCCTTATGTCGGTTACAAAATAGGGGTTTTTTTTTATGTTGGCCAATAGAAAAATAACTATCGACGCCTTTATAAAATAATAAAAACCGTTTGAGGGAGTGCGCCAGGGGTGCTGCCCCTTGACCTCGTATTGGGGGCGCTACCCCCAAACCCCCACAAGGGGTACTGCCCCTTAACCCCATTAAATAATTTGGGGGGAAACTGTGCCGATAAAAGTGGGTAAATTTAACTTCTGAGTCTGATTAGTCTCCATTTAACAACAATCCCTGCCAGTGCCACCAACTCCAGCATATCCAAGGTTACCTTTGGATGATCCATCAATATTGTTTTTCAACTCCCCCACAACAGGAGGACACCGGCGACCAATACGACTGACCCTCACTCTCCCATGGCCATGCTGAACCGTCCTCAAATTTTTCCATTCACCCCTAGGGAGACCCATGGCTTCAACAACATCACAGTCACCAGAAACAATAGGGACAGACATAGCACACTTAGCAGCCAAAGTTTCCTACAGACTCCCCCAAAATCCTCAACCAGAGTTGACTAACAAGCAGCTTCTTGTCCAAAAAAATTCTACGGTTGCGCTCCAACCAAATATGCCAAATTATCAAACTGGGGCCAATGATCCAAGTTATGAGAAGAAAAGAGATCTTTACAGGGGGAGACCCCAGACTCCTCCAAAATTCCTCTAAAGAGGAAGCATGTCTACACGGTATACGCCAGAGATTCCACCAAAAATGCCAAATAACTTTCGCAAAGGAACACTGAAAGAAATTTTTTGAAACACTTTGATATCTATTCAATTTCCAATTAAATTACTCTTAACACTAAATTTGTACTACTATAATTCTCTTTGTTAATTGTTTTAACTAAAATTGACTGATTCCATAATCTGCTCTTATAGACCTTAGCAAGAAACAAATCATTTCATTTCCTTCACTGTTACAGCGGAGCTAGCTTGGCATGGCTTCTACTTTTATTCTAAAAGGGTAAAACAAAGAGAAAATCTTGAGACAAATAACTGGTATTTTATGAAGGTAAATCCATAAAAAGCATGAATAGATCACAAATATTATAAATATTGTTTCACATTTGATGTTGGACTATGCAAAAGTTACAATGAAAATTCAGTCAAAAACATAACTGAAAAAACATACTAATTGATATTGAATTTCATTCAAAAATAAAATACAACCCGTAATATTAAAAAATTCTATATACACAGAAATACAAACTACAAAATTATGAAATCATAAAAATAATGAACTATTTGATAGAAAAAAAAATTACGAAAGGAAAGATTGATCTTACAGAATGCTCCAACAATCCAGCGAAAAACCATGTCCCTTTCCCTTCATCTCCATGGCTATTTATAGAGAAAATTTATCCTTATCTAGAACAATATTTTTCAAGCACACGGTAAAAAAATTGAGTCTTTGGAGTCAAGTCTAACCAAATTAATGCCTTTCTCCAATTTCCAATTTGCCATAAATTTATGTGGAAAATCCCCATTTTAAAAATAAATGTTTTGTTTTAAAATTGACTTGGAAAATGAGGGGAGTTGAATCCTCATTTATTTCTTTTTTTTTTATAAGTGTACCTTTTTAATTTTTATTTTATTTATTTAAAACTTTAATGTCCTAAATAAAATCATTTATTTATTGTTATTATTATTTTATTTTTATGGTGAATTGACATTATTTAATTTTTCTTTAATTTAAAAAGGTCATTACTATCTTTTATGTGGGTTAGTAATATAAAAGATATGATTTGAGTATTTGAATAATGAAATGCATAAAAGTAGTTATTATACCTATACTAAAATCTGACCAAACTCAGATATTTCGTAAACTATACTATTAGGTCGTGACACAACCAAGTCAAGCATTAATTCAAAAGTGACATCACCGTCATCATATGTCTCATCCCTTTTCGGTCAATGAGAAAGTTTGGCTTCATCACTAGAAGAAGTGCTTTTCACGACCCAATAGGAAGCTTCGTTCTCTTCGATATGGGCTACACAACCCCCTCAAACATATTCAAACTTCTGACTTGAATCCTAAGACTACTGTTCCATTTACCAATAACAAGATTATCGATGTTTTTGTGATGACACTAAATAAACAATCAATCCCTCTCTATCATGTGGTTCGGTAAGTTACCTCAAGGCAAGCGGTTTACCAGGGAGCACATTGCACAACATTTATGTTACCGAGCATCGATGCAACGGGGCCCATTGCCTCTTAAGGGAGGAGGAATGATCCGAACTAATCCTAACTAACTGTTAATTAATTATTTTGTTTCAACAGTTGCAATGGTCCGTGCTCGTGAATATTGGTAATACATAAATATTACTTCCTTTCCCATGAAGAGGCATGCAAAAATAGGCAGACATCTCTCAGCAACATTGCTGGGAACTCCAACCAACTACTGTTACGTCTACAACACCACTAGTGACCTGTTCACAGTGTTGTCCTCTGGATCTCTAGAAAATCCAGATCAATCATGCTAACTAATTGGATGCATTTCATGATTTAGAATAAAAACAAGTTAATATTGTTTGCATAAATATTTTTCCTACAAGCTAAAATTACTTAGAGGCTATCAATTACATTTTAAGACACTCAAAACAATGGAGGCAACTAGATAAATACACTAGAAAACAAGCATGGTCAACCATATAATGCAATGTGGTCTCCACCTTCCTAACACTTTTCAAAATGGTACTATTTAGAGAAGAATAATGATTTCACTATACAATTACAGTTTCAATAATACTTTCCACTCTTTGACAAACATGGGGCTAAAAATTTAGTCCAAAACATATGAATCCAAAAGAAATGTACAAATGCCCTCCTCTTAAAGTTATAAGTACAAAAGAATAATAGTAACAAAAAATAAAACAAAAGAAACACATAAATACTAAGAAACCATAGTGAAAAACCAACAATTATAATAAAATTTGGAAAATTATTTAGTATTTTTAAATTAATTATATTTATTTTATATATAATATATAGTCTCTAATATAATTGTATTTATTCTTGTATAGTATATTTTCGAGTGATTGTGTTGTGGATCTCTTATTTATTATTATTTATACAATTACAATTGCTTGGCTTAAGATGAGCTCTAGGAGATTGTATTAGCTATAGATTTAGTATTGTAAGATGGTCAATATGTAATGTTAGCAGTTAAGCAATTGGTAATATTGAAAATGTCTTTTTCACGAAAAAAAACTAAATGATCCATATTCTTTGCATCCTTGTGGTTACTAACACCAAGCATCATGTTTCTTTTACTCATATAATCTACATACTTTGTCACACCACAGCTTCAAATGACTTTTATTGCATTAAAAATATGAAAATATCTCCATCTTATGTAATCATCTACATCATACCAATATTTTATGATTTACACATGCATTTGATATTGCCCTAAATACTATAATAGAAGAGAACGCCTATGTTAGTGATGAAAACCCAAATTCTATAAACCTTGTATTGCTCCTGTTCATAGGACAAACATTTATTGTAAATACTATATATTTTAAATGTAAATTAAAAATGCTTATTATACATTGCAAAAAAACAAAACATCATCTTTATTGTCTCACCTTACAATATAGGGGAAAAGACCCAATAGGTTACATAGTTCCAATGGTTGAGACGGTAGCTGTGACCTTAAGGCCCAATAGTTTTTGAAGTTTAGTACTAGTAGTTGTGACTTTAAGGTTGTTAGTGTTACTATAAGTACTAATAATTGAATGAAATGTGCCCTTTAGATTTAAAAAACAACCAATCATGTGATGCCAAATCAGCGCACCATCAGAGGGGGTCTTAATGCACACCTATTGGTCCACCTTTTTTTTGGGGAACTATTTGACACCTCAACAAAAAACATGCTAATGTGGCATCATATTTGATGATGTGGCCCTGAAATCTTAGTTGTAAGCAGGGGCATTGCCAAGTAAGCTACTGTAAAAATTTTGGAGTGATTCGAAATTGCCACGTATGATTTGAGAGGCGTGAAGTTAGGGTGCACAACCACTGGGTCCTCTCCCCTAAATATGAATTTTTATTTCTATATTTTATTTCACAATTTATTGCTTCCTCTCCGTGCAACTCCCAGTGATTTTAGATACTTTTGTCTTTCACAGTCGGCTATCACACTAGTGAAGCTTGATAAAACCCTTGAGCTGAGTTAGACGGCTACCGCAATAAGGAAGCCTGAATACATAATTTGCCGGCTACTCCATCAATAAAATCCCAGGGTTTTATCGACGTTTTTCCCCGAGTTTTCCTGCGGCAATAAGGTTAGGCTACATCCAAACAAGAGGAGCGTACTAGGAATGGCGGAACCCTTTCGAAATGGCCATGATCCGCCACCTCCAGGACTGCCCTTAAATGTTCCGGCATACAATCAGCATCTACATTTTCTTCAGAATGTGAATCGCCAGGGCTACAATCAGTTTGTTGGAGGTTTTATGGGCTACACCCAACACCCATGGCAACGGCAATTTCCAAATTCCCCTTCTCTTCTTCCCCAGAGTCATTCACCATCACATTCATTGTCAACTCAGAATAAGAATAACCATGGAAGAAGAAAGGATACTGTTGCGCGAGCAGAACAGGCGGCGGCAGCTGCACACAATGATTTTTTATCCTCTGGGCTAACTGTCACTGTTTGCAAAATTGTTCAGTCGATGATTTCGATTCTGAAAGTGGATTCACTCGATTCCTTGGGTGTGAGGATTCAGGACATTCCTTACCTGCGCAAGATTGTTGCATTGGAAGGAAGGGTGAGTGCATTTCTTGCCTTTGTTTTGGACATTTGCTTTTCTTCCACTCACTTGTACTTTATTTTCCATGGACTAGCCATTGTATGTTATTTTTCATGATCAAACCATTGCATGCTATTTTTTATGGACCAGCCAGGACTCAAACACAGGATAATGACATTAAAGCTCCAAGTCAGATTGGACTTGACCGTCCACACCCCCTTACACACACACATAAATAAGAAGGAAAAAAAAGTTAAATTCCCATTGCCCAGTTAGGACTTAAACAAATGACCTCTTATTTACTGCAGGGTGCTTTATAAAACTCTGGTATAAATCTTTAAATAAAATCTATCAAAACTGCCGGGTTTTCTACCACCGAGCTACTGGGTTTCCTTGAGGTTTGATGTATTGGCTTTTTCCAATGAGAAAACTCTGTTAAAACACAATAAATCTAGTCTGCCATCAAAATCATTCAAAAATTGACATAAATGACCAAACACAAACCCTCCATGCTGCAAATCATGGTTGTTTTCCTTTCTTATTAGTTCTGTGAAAAACGAATTTGGAGGTTATAACGAGGGAAAGCGGGAGTTTATTGGCTTTAAGATTTTTTTTTCGATAATTTTGTTAAGTTTTTAATGATTGAGTTGTGAGTTTTCCAAATCATGTTAGCTGGCCTAGGTTCACTTGGCTTAAGACTCAGCAAGTTTTCTCAAGATTTACAGAGTCTAAAAAAACTAAGCTTAGGACATTCCATAGCATACTGGGGCATCCACTTTATAGGTACTGACCCCTTTGTAGCCTGGGTTGTGGATTGCTTCTGGAATATTGTAGACATAGACTTGTTATCTTTTTTTTTTTGTGAATTCCTATTGGTAAATTTCTTTTGTGCGGTAGCAGCCTTTGGCATAGATTCCCTAGGCCCCAAGGCAAGGGAAACTCTGGGCTTCGATGGCAAGTCAAAGTTACTTTATTTTATCCCATTTAAATAATTTACTTATCTAGTAGGGATTTGGAGTGGATTTCTACCATAAAAACCCATTTGGGTTACCACTTGAGCTAATCCCATTTCACAGTAGTGCTTATAGACTTCGCAGTCAAAACAACTTATAACGATGAGTGTGCTTGTTGTGTTCATTTTTTGTTGTGCTTCTACGTGTGTCAATTTAAAGTAGTAGACTTTTTATCCTGTTTGGTATATTCCCCTTTGTGTGCTACATTTTGACTTCTAAGCCATGACTGAGAGGTATCTCTTTGGTAATAGTCACAAATCAGTACACCACACTCAGGTGTGGATGCTGTATATTATGCAGTTATAACATTGAACATGTCTACTGGAGATTTAGACCTGGGGTTCTGCTATGAAGCTCTGATGAATTGTCACTCGAGCTCATCCCATTTTGGATAATTCTGCGAACTTTGAAGGTCAAAGAACCTAAAGGAAAAATCTCCTTATGTTCAGTTTACTTTAATTTACTTTTGGATTAAAAATTGGAATTCCAAGAAATGAATTAATTTAATTTACTTTTATTTGTTTAGTTAGCTAAATTTGTTTGTATTATCCACAAGCTTAGTTGCATGGTCTGCAACACAACATGCACAGCTGTTGCTCGGCTCCTTCTCGAGTTTTTTCCCTTTCACAATACCTTCGCTTCTGCAGTGGTTGTGGTCTGTTTTGGGATATTGTGATGCTATTTTAAAATTTTCTTTTTCAACTTTTGCATTTCTGGTCTTTTTTTTTGCCATTTCATAGCTGTTTTGGGCTGTTTCAGTCCATGGGATGACTGTTTAGGACTCCAAAAATGTATTTTATGTATACATGTAAGGCCATTATAAGGCTGTTTCTTAAATGCAATGCAACTCCATTTCTTGTCACATGTCCCTGTTTTAAACAACCATGTCTGGGAGCAGCATGCCTATGTTTATACCTCAGGCCATTTTGAAGTGCGGTACTCCACAATTAACCAAGAAGCCACCCAACCTGTCACCCTTAGTTCAGTCTTCAATGGAAGGTAACTCCTAAGCTAGGTCTTCAAGTTGTATTAATACCCTTAGATCAAGGACCAATAGAAAGCCAATTACTTTGTTAAATCCAACAAACAGTAATCAAGAGATTCTATGCACCTAAAATAATACATGTTGCATTTGTGTCCACTGATGAACTATAGATCTATTCATTATAAAATGCATGCTGTTGTCATGCTCATCTGGTTGTTCTCAGTTCAACTTCACAAATCCCTGAAACTGCTGTGTCATTGCATTTGTGGCATGGCTGTTTGCACAAGCTCCATGGGGGTTTGCTGCCTTCTAGAGGAAAAATAAAGGGTAGAAGGGCAAAGCAACATGGGAAGAGACACGGAGCAAAGGCCAAAACAGGCTCAAAGATACGTGACTGCTGGTTACATTTTGTGACATGGTGACCTTGCTGTCATGTTCCCTCCTCTCCTTTCATAATTAATTATATTTTTAATTTAAAATAGTGTTTTTTAACACTAATAATAATAATAATACAAAATATAAAATATAAAATGATATCCAATTTGTGCGCTAGAATTGGGCCCTTGGGTCCAATCCAAAAGCAGTTATAAAGTAAGAGTTTGTTGATGATTACAATATACAGCCTTCTAGCCCTCCTTCTAGTGCCAAAAAACTGTTGATGATTACAATATACAACCTTCTAGCCCTCTGAAAAGTGCCAGAAAACTGTTGATGACTGTTTTGATGCAATCATAACAATAAGTTAAAATTCACATATAATGAACTGAAACTATACTTGAAAGACAAGAAGGAATCATTTGGTGATTCAACTAATCCCAAGTCTACAATGGTTCGGTTGGTCAAGTTCAGTTGGTCAATGTGAAGCTGTAATGTTCAAGGGGCCTTACGTAGTTTAGGTTTATTTTGTGGTTTACTGGACTAAGAATATGCAAAGAGGTCATAGATTTCAACAAGTATTCTGTTCATCTGCATACAAGTGTTACCGGGCTGCAAGTTTTAGATGGTTTTCTTGGATTTTTGCAGCTTTCTTCTTTATCTATTTATGAAAACTGTCTACTTATAGCTCTGTTATGCATGCTTCTTCAAATTTGAGACAATTTCCTTTAGATTTCTACGTTTTCAGCTAAATATTTCAGATGGGTTGGGAAAAGTTAGAGAGATCTACTCTATACCTCACTTAATCTACCGAAGGATCTAAGTGTTTCTGTTATGCACTATGTAAATACCACAGTAATTTGATCAAATCCACAGTAAAAACCCTAAATGTAAGTTCTGAGCATTTTCACAAACATACATTTAAAATTGCAAGCTCTCAAAGAAGATATTTCAAAACACAAAGAAGAGCAGGAGAACACTCAGAAGATAGATGCAGAACTCCAGATTCTATTGTATTAGAAACGAATAGTCATACATGATTTACAATGTAGGAATGACTCTTAGTTTCATTGATCATACTACAGAGAACTTACATGAGGTTGGTCATCATCATGAAGCTTGTAAGTTCTCTGTAGTATGATCAATGAAACTAAGAGTCATTCCTACATTGTAAATCATGTATGACTATTCGTTTCTAATACAATAGAATCTGGAGTTCTGCATCTATCTTCTGAGTGTTCTCCTGCTCTTCTTTGTGTTTTGAAATATCTTCTTTGAGAGCTTGCAATTTTAAATGTATGTTTGTGAAAATGCTCAGAACTTACATTTAGGGTTTTTACTGTGGATTTGATCAAATTACTGTGGTATTTACATAGTGCATAACAGAAACACTTAGATCCTTCGGTAGATTAAGTGAGGTATAGAGTAGATCTCTCTAACTTTTCCCAACCCATCTGAAATATTTAGCTGAAAACGTAGAAATCTAAAGGAAATTGTCTCAAATTTGAAGAAGCATGCATAACAGAGCTATAAGTAGACAGTTTTCATAAATAGATAAAGAAGAAAGCTGCAAAAATCCAAGAAAACCATCTAAAACTTGCAGCCCGGTAACACTTGTATGCAGATGAACAGAATACTTGTTGAAATCTATGACCTCTTTGCATATTCTTAGTCCAGTAAACCACAAAATAAACCTAAACTACGTAAGGCCCCTTGAACATTACAGCTTCACATTGACCAACTGAACTTGACCAACCGAACCATTGTAGACTTGGGATTAGTTGAATCACCAAATGATTCCTTCTTGTCTTTCAAGTATAGTTTCAGTTCATTATATGTGAATTTTAACTTATTGTTATGATTGCATCAAAACAGTCATCAACAGTTTTCTGGCACTTTTCAGAGGGCTAGAAGGCTGTATATTGTAATCATCAACAGAGTTTTGGATTCATTTCGGGCATCTGATCTTTGGTTTTGGAGAATTGTTGTTTATTTCTTGAGCCACTTGGGACGAAACCCTCGAGAAGGTGAACTACTAGGTAGGACATAAACCCTACCTCTTTTTGGCAGATCCAGATAGGATTTGCAAGTGGGCTAACAATTTGTGATCGAATTCCATTGTTCAGGAGCGTTGGTGTTGGAGAAGTTGAGAGCCAAATTTCATACGTTGCCATTGCAAGAGCTTTCCTCATCCGCTCTAAGGATTTGCATATACTGGGAGAAGGGCGGAAGGAGAATACTTTAACCACAGGCAAAACTGGATTAGGTTATCATTTGATTGGAGGAAATTGGCGTCTAGGAGGATTTGCATAGCGTAAGGTTTCATTTCATCCTACAAGCTAGACAAGTCGGTACTCCATTTATCCATATTTGTGGCTTGCACATTGGATTTGGGCATAATGTTAGAGCTGGCGGTTCATTAGCGAAGCATTTATATCACATCGTCATTAGTACTTGTGACTGTTGGGGTGCTGAATTAGAGAAGGAAGGTGACTAAAAATCTATTAGCGAAGGTTTGGCCAAAAGGGATGACATTTTTTGACAGATCGCTGTTGCTCTACAAGCCCTAATTTGGTGACAATATTTACAACAGTTCATCTAAGGCTTCGCCATCATATACAAAGGGGGATTTGCCTACCATCTGCAAGAGCTGTCTGGTGAACAGTGTGTATGGCATACATTGATATTATGTACCGTTGAGGTTCATGAATTAATAGGGCAGCGCCCAACCATTATTATTACATTGTTTCAATAAATTGTGAATGACAATTGTGATTATGCTCTTTTATAGACGATTATGAGTTTGCTTTTCAATTCAGACCTGATTTCCATTACATATCAAGTTGTATGCCTGGTGATATCAGCGTTATTAATGTTGACCTAGCATTAAATTAATAAACAACAGTTAGTTTCTTTAGGGAGGAGGTACATCTCAGTGGTATCAGAGCCACTTTTTCTTGTAAAGCCTGTGGCACATTGTGATGTAGATTCATACAAAGGAGCGATAGGGAGTTCAGGTATCAGCGAAGGGAGAATAAGAAAGAGGAAACCATAGGTGACAGAAATGAAGGAAACATTTAGGAGTTCATTTGCTGGGAAAACAGAGAGTTGGCCAGAGAATTTCAGTCATCTATGACAGAATCCATGGCAGAAATAACTCGGATCTTGAAGGGAATGAATCAACAGTGGAGTGCTAGAAGACCCAATCAGAATTTTGCAGAAGGCAACAACTCAGCTAATGACAGGGTTTCAATTAACCCACGCACTAAGACATTCGGAGCCAAATTTTTACAAAGAGAAGAAGAGGACCCCTTTGAGGAAAAGCAACGATTACCCCCAAGATAGGAGGACAAAATGGCAAGGTATCATACAAAATATAAGGCCCTAAACCCAGCTATCGGTCATGACATGTCTTTCATTGAGTATTATGAGATGAAAACAAAAAGTGGGCATAGGATGAGAAGGTATGAGAAGCAGCCCCAGAGAGACATGCAAAACCATTTGGGGAAGATCACTATACCTACATATGATGGATCAGATGATTGTTTAGCTGGGGCATGGTTACAGAAGTTGGATACTTGCTTTTCATTGAACCCTCTATATGAAGAGGAAGCCATCTAGTTTGCTACCTTACACTTGGAGGGTGTAGCTCATGAATTGTGGTACCATGGCATGGTGACACAAGGGCATGGTTCTATCACCACTATGGAGGAGTTCAGTTAGAGACTGGTAGAGAGGTTTGACAAGAAGGATCTGGAGATTCATTTCAGAGAGTTAGCACAGTTGAGATAGGAGGTATCAGTTGAGCACTATGTAGCAAAATTTCAGAGGCTTTCAGTGATGATTCTAGATGTGATAGAGAGGAGACTCATAGTGCTTTTTGTAGAAGGTCTAATCAAACCACTCAAGGGTTTGATAAGGGCATTTGATCCAGGGTCTTTACAAGATGCCATCAAGAGAGCTATGAATTTAGAGGATTTGGTGGGCAAAAACAATTTTAGTCCCAAGCCATCTCCACTAGGGCAGCAAAGGAAACCTTTCCAAAAGAGTTTCCCTCAACGCAAGGTGCTACCTTCGAGGCTTAATAGCAATGAAGAATCAAAAAATGAACCCCGAAGAAAGTAACTATGTTTTTCATGTACGAAGCCATGAGTGCCTAGGCATAAGTGTTTGGCCAAGGGACAGGGGCATTTCATAGAGGTAGTTTCAGATGATGATTCAGAGACAAAAGAACCTAAGACAAAGGTGGTAGTTGACGAGGGGGGGCATGAGGAAGGAGGTTCACTTGCTACTCTTTCAAGAGCATCGAAGGTATCATCTTTTCGAGTTTGTGGAGTTTGTAGGGTTAGTGGGGCCAACCATAATTTCATTGATGAGGGTTTGGTGACTAGGATGGGATTGAAGATAGATAACTTTGAGGGATTCAATGCGATTGTAGCAAACGGGTTTACTATTCCTTGCACTAGGAGAATCCAACAACTTGGCATCACTCTAGGTAGGCATAGAGTGTGTGATAACTTTTATATGGTTGGCATAGGTGAGACAAATGTAGTTTTGGGTGTGTAGTGGTTGCATTCACTTGGTGAGTTTACCTAGAATTATCAGACTATGGAGCTGAAATTCAAATCAGAGGGTAAGGAGGTGGTTCTTCATGGTTTGTCTAATGGAGCTCTGAGGGTTGTTTCAACCAAGAGGATGGAGAGAGCTTTTCGTAGAGGATAGGTAGATTGGGCAGCACAGTGTTTGATCATAAACTGAGTTTCACCCATGGGTAAAAAGACTACACGTGGGGATATCCAGTCCATTATGGACAAGCATAGCATGGTATTTAGTGATATTCCTTCAGGGTTACCTCCAAATAAAGGATTTTAGCATGTCATAGAGTTGGAGGAGGGATTGAAGCTGGTCATCACTACACCTTATTGTCATCCGAGGAGGTATAAGGAAGAGATTGAGAAGGTGATTAAGGAGTTGTTGGATATGGGAAATATACAACTGAGCTCTAGCCCTTTTGCTTCCTTCGTGGTGTTGATTAAGAAGGAAGGTACCATGAGGATGTGCATCGACTATAGGGCACTCAGAAGACAATCAAGAACTGCTATCCAATTTCTAGGATCGATGAGTTGATAGACGAGTTTCATGGTGTAGTGTATTTCTCCAAGATTGATTTGCGATTTGAGTACCATCAGATAAGGATGAGAGAGGATGATGTGCATAAGACAACTTTCAAGTGTCACTATGGGCATTATGAGTTTCTAGTCATGCCATTTGGGTTGACCAATGCACCCGCCACATTCCAATCTTGCATGAACCAAGTATTTGTTCAGCAGTTGAGGAGATTTTTGTTTGTTTTGTTTGATGACATATTGACTTGTAGTAGGATTTGGGAGCATCACTTGAGGCACATAGATGAGGTACTGGGTATTTTGGAGTAGTAGTCAATTTTCGCCAAAGCATCCAAGTGTGAGTTTGAGTTGATGGAGATTTTATATTTAGGGCATAAGATTAGTGCCCAAGGAGTTAGTGTGGATGGGGAGAAGATTAAGGCAATAGTGGATTGGCCTCGACCCAAAACTATATCACATTTGAGAGGGTTTATGGGACTTTGTAATTATTATTGGAGATTTGTCCAAGGTTTCTCACAGTTGGCTGCCCATTGACCATTTTGATGAAGGGAGCTTTTTCTTGGAGTGATTCAGCATAGGATACTTTTGATAAGCTCAAGGAGGTAATGAGTTCATGTCCCATTTTGGCTATTCTAGATTTTTCACTTCCTTTTGTTTTGGAGTGTGATGCTTCAAGAGAGGGTATAGGAACAATATTAATGCATAACAAACACCCTATAGCCTTTGAGAGTAGGAAGCTCAAGGAGTCGGAGAGGAGTTTTTTTCTATTTACGATAAGAAGATGTTGGCCATCATGCATGCATTGGCCAAATTCAAACAATAGTTGGTTGGTGGGAGGTTTGTGGTGAAGATAGATCATAATAGTTTGAAGTTCTTCTTCAACCAAAAAGATTTGAATGACAAGCAACAAAAGTGGGTAAGTAAGTTGCAGGCTTATGGTTTTGATATCGAGTATGTTAAGGGGAATAATAATGTTGTTTCCGATGCTTTATCTAGGAAGCCCTATTTGTGCTCAATGACCGATTTATCTGTTGATTGGAAGGCATCTATAATAGCTGAGTATGCCAAGAACAATTTTGCTTCTAATATTGTGGATGGTAAGCTACAGGATAACAAGTACAAATTGGTGGATGAGATCATACTCTATAAGGATCGAGTGCACCTTGTTCCAAGATCAAAGATTAAGGAGAAGATTTTGAGGGCATGCCATGACACACCATCGGTTGGTCATTAGGGGTATTACAAGACTTATAGGCAGTCGAGAGAGCGTTTCTCATGGAAAGGTCTCAAGGGGGATGTTCTGAAACATGTTAAGGAGTGTTTGGTTTGTCAACAGAACAAGGTGGAACAGTCATTTCTAGTGGGTTTATTGCAGCCTTTACCCATTCCAA
Source organism: Cunninghamia lanceolata (assembly GCA_027924645.1). Lineage (NCBI taxonomy): Eukaryota > Viridiplantae > Streptophyta > Pinopsida > Cupressales > Cupressaceae > Cunninghamia > Cunninghamia lanceolata. The sequence continues at coordinate 723,754 of BSBN01000626.1, read as the reverse complement.
AGCAGAAATGGGAAAGTATTTCCATGGATTTTATCACGGATCTTCCACGAGTACAGTGTAAGGATTGTATTTTTGTGGTAGTGGATAGACTTACTAAGTATGCTTATTTTTTCACTATATCCTTTGATATAGAGCTCCATAGGTGGCTGATTTGTTTTTTAGAGAGGTGTTTAGATTACATGGGCTGCCTAGAAACATTGTAAGTGACAGGGACAACAGGTTCATTAGTTTGTTTTGGCAAGAACTCTTCCGATTAACGGGCACAAAGTTGACTCCTAGCAATAGCTCCCTAGACGGATGGACAAACGAAGATTGTGAACAAATGGATTGAAGGGTATTTAAGGAATTATGTTACAGGGCAGCAAACAACTTGGATTAAGTGGCTTCATCTTGGGGAGTATTGCTACAACTCCACACATCATATGTCTATAGGTATGATTGCTTTCAAGGTATTGTATGGGTATGGTGCACTATCTTTTGTGGACTTGATCCTTTTGGATAGTAGAGTTCTGGGGGCTAAGGGTTTGGTTTAGTAGAGCATAGATATTTTGAATGCACTCAAGGAAAATTTGTAGTATTCCCAAAATCAGTAGATGTATGTTGATTGCCACCATTCAAAGAGGTATTTTGAGGTGGGAGACTTAGTTTTTCTGAGGTTGCGGCCTTATAGGCAATTTTTCATCAAAGGGAGTGGTGTGGAGAAGCTCAAGCCACGATTTTATGGGCCTTATAAGATTATACGGAAGATAGGGGAGGTTGCATATGAGCTGGAGCTACCGGAAGACAACAAATTCACAACATTTTTCATGTATCTTGCCTAAAAAAGGTAGTAGGACAGCATGTTACTCCTTCCTTGGAGCTGCCCCCTCTTGATGAGGAAGGTAAATTTATTTTGGAGCCTGAAGCGATCATCGACATGAGAGAGAAGTTAAGAAATAAAGTCATTCCGGAATATTTGGTGAAATGGAAGAACCTTCCTCTTGAAGATGCTACATGGGAAGGAGTGGAGATTTTTGATCATCCAAATCTGAAATTGCTTGAGAGCAAGCAATTTGAGGAAGGGAGGATTGTCATGTCCCCTCCTCTCCTTTCATAATTAATTATATTTTTAATTTAAAATAGTGTTTTTTAACACTAATAATAATATAATAATATAATAATAATACAAAATATAAAATACAAAATGATTTCAAATCTGGGCGCTAGAATTGGGCCCTTGGGTCCAATCCAAAAGCAGGTATAAAGCAAGCGTTTTGGATTCGTTTTGGGTATCTGATTTTTGGTGTTGGAGAATTGTTTACATTTGATTTCTTGAGCCACTTGGGATGAAACCCTCAAGAAGGTGAACTATTAGGTAGGACGCAAACCCTACCTCTTTTTGGCAGATCCAAACAGGATTTGCAAGTGGGCTCAATTTGTGATCAAATTCCATTGTTTAGGAGCGTTGGTGCTGGAGAAATTGAGAGCCAGAATTCATATGTTGCCAGTGCAGGAGCTTTCCTCATCTACTCTAAGGAGTTGCACATATTGGGAGAAGGGTACAAGGAGAATACTTTAACCATAGGCCGAACCAGATCAGGTTATCATTCGATTGGAGGAAATTGGCATCTAGGAGGATCTGCATAGCTTAAGGTTTCATTTCATCCTATAGGCCAGACAAGTCGCTACTCCATTTATCCATATATGTGGCCTGCACGTCAGATCTGGGCGTAATGCTAGAGTTGTCGCTCCATTAGTGAAGCTAATATCACATCGACGTTAGTACTTGTGACCGTTGGGGTGTCGAATTACAGAAGGAAGGAGACTAAAGATCTATCAGCGAAGGTTTGGCCAGAAGGGACAACATTCTTTGACAGATCGTAGTCTCTCTATAGGCTCTAATTTGGCGATATTAAGTACATCAGGTCATTTAAGGCTTCACCATCATATACCGAGGCGGATTTGCCTACCATCTGCAGGAGCTGTCTGGTGAACAGTATGTATGGCATACATTGATATTATGTACTGTTAAGGTTCATGAATTAATAGGGCAGAGCCCAGCCACTATTATTACGCTGTTGCAGTAATTTGTGAATGATAATTGTGATTATGCACTTTTATAAACAATTATGAGTTTGGTTTTCAATTCAGACCTGATTTCCTTTACATATCATGTTGTATGTGTGGTGATATCAGAGTTATTAATGTTGACCTAGCATTAACTCAATAAACAACAGTTAGTTTCTTTAGGGAGGAGGTACATCTCACTTGCCCTGACACATCTGGCTATTTTGCTCTTGTTGCTTTTGGAGGTACACCAAAGGTGAAGAATTTTTAATGCCTTTGGCACTTTCCTTTCGCTGCCGAGCCCTTCCATTTTTATTAGCAAACTGAAATCTGTTTTTTTTGTCTATGTGTATGCAAGATTTAGAGATATTGAGGGATTAGAAAATCATGTGAGCAGCTTGTTCAGCGTATTCCTTGTAATACACAACCTCATATTACTGTTTCTGTGTCATCAAAGTTAGCTTGTAGGCTTGCAGTAGGTTAGAAGATAGAAGAGCTGCTGGGAGTATAGTTCATTGCCTTTATGGCTCTCCTGCGTGGAGAAGGACAAGCCCTCTTGGAAGTCACATTTATGAGGATGTTGCACTTTAATTCTTTTTACTTCAACAATGGTTTTTAACAACAATTCAAGGTTTTCTTTATTATTTCAGTTTATAGTGTAGAATTTATAGATTAGCTTTGTATGGTAAAGTCATCCTACTTTGCCTTCATTCTCAGCTTTTTGTCTAGCTACATTTTTGTGTTCTAGTCAGGAATTGCAAGGTTTAGGCATTGCTATACGAGAGCTTTGACCTCATTCTTGCCTACAATCCTCATATCTCTATTGTTTTGCATTTCCAATTTATTTAAAGTCTTTTCTTGTATTCTTTTGTTTGCTGCTCTTAGGACTATTGAGATAAGATCATTTGTGCGTCCAACTGTCTAAAGGTTGTTTGTGTCGTATGACATGACAATGGGATGTTCTGAGACAGTTTGAAGCGCAGAGCAACCTCTGAATTAAGGCCATATGCCCCATTCTAACAATAACTACAATGTTTGGGATGAGGGGGTGGAGAAGTGGCAAAGAAATAGCAAGCGAAAAAAAGAAAAGAATTTGTGATGCAGCAGAATAGTTTGATCAGTTGATTAGTCCGTAACACTCGACTCATAACATCAAACCATTGATACAAATTCATATAACACATTTTATCTGAAATGTAAAACGTGAGTATCCAATCCTGCATCAATTGAAATGAAAATCCGCAAGAAATACAATGCCAAGAGCTTAATTAAGCAATGTAATGTTCTATTAATTGCTTCAAAGTATACTCAGTTACATTTGGCTTCAAAGATTAAACAATTTATAGCACAAAAAATTGCTAAGGTTAATGCAATTCTTCTTAGACTGAAAAAAGGATGCTAACTATAGAGCTAGAGGCTCTATTTATACAATTTACAAATGCATTTGTGTACAAAAACATGCCACATATTAAAATTGGTTTACTACAGCATACACGTATCATCAAGTTTCCTTTAGTATGCTATGCAGATGATTGACTTAAGCCCAAAAATTAATGGTTTATTTATTGCTTGCTCCGCATACAATTTTCTTCTTATTATAGTATTCTTTATCCATCATCATCGATGATTGTTCAAATTGTAGGTGCTGGAAGATCTGTCTATTGACTGTTAGATTCAACTTGAGAAAGCGGGCGGGGGTTTACAATAGCTCCAAACCATTCAAAATTTTACTAAGGCAAAACATTGAATAACAAGGAGACATAGCTCCATCCAACTTAGAAATACAACAATGTAGGAAATGGACTACAACAATATAGGTGGGTTTGGATGTTGCTTTCATCTGCAACCATTTTATACTCCATTGGAATTGTGAGATTTAATGACCTAAGTCTGTATTTGAACAAATAATCAAAATCCACAAGCAAAATGTGATAACAACAATTTGTGGTAGTGTCAATAGACAGGGGAAAGAAAAATTGCACCATAGAAGAATATAAATAAATCAATACAAGAGATTGACAAGGTGGGAAGCATTTCCCCATTCATACAACTCTCAACAAACTGTAAAAGGGTAGGCTAACCAATTTAGGCTATAAACCTAATACAATTATAAGTGCAAGTTACACATGCAAGGACACATTCAAGTTAGACCTACAAGTTACCCATAATTCAAAGGAACTCAACAAGATGGGGTTCTTTTGATCCATAAGGATTTGGAAATGTAAAATCATTATTAGTATGAGATTTCCAAGAAAAAATCAGTAGTAGAAAACACCTGTTTTTGTTCATAGAACAAAGACACTGGTCCCTACAGGAGGCGATTGCTAAACTGCTGGCTCCCCTGAAGTGGCAGTTTCGCAACCACCATTGTGAAAATGAAACCAATTGCCTGGATGAACCAACAGTTTCATCCTCATACGTGAAATTTGGCGTTTGAAACAAACAGTTTGACTTTTCTCATTCCTATTCCTTTTCTGGTTTCTAGTGTATGACGGGAATATTCTAGCACCCAACAAAAATATATTGGTGAACTTCTAAGAAAATTTGTCATGTCTGATTGCAAACCACTTAGTATTCCTATGGAGCAAAATTTGAAACTCACATCAAATGACTTTGTAGCATTGGTTGATGCAACTAAATACAGACAACTTGTTGGCAGTTTGATTTATGCAACAACTACCTGCCCAGATATTTCTTTTGCTGTTGGAGTTCTCTTTAGATTCATGCAACAACTTAGAGACTCATTTCTTGGAAATCTAAGAAGCAGCCAGTGCCAACTCTATCCTCTGTAGAAGCTGAATATATGGCAGCTTCTGAGGCAACTGGGGAAATCTTGTGGCTTCGACAAATTCTTGAAGATTTGCAGGAAAACCAGGTTTCATCCACACCACTCCTTGTTGACAATCAATCTGCAATCAAATTGGCCAAAAAACCAGTCTTTCATGATCGAACCAAACATATCAACAGCAAGTTCCATTTGATTCACCACCATGTGAAAGATGGCAATGTGCAACTCAAATATTGTCCCAATGCAGATCAGCACGCATATATTCTTACCAAAACGCTTGGACAAGAGAAGTTTGAGAAATTCTGAGGAATGCTTGGTTTAACTCCTTCAGATTAAGGGGGGGATGTTAACATGTTAATCATCGGGGTTAACACAACTCATTTTTGTATTTAGTTTTCAGATTTGTATCCAGTTTTCTGTTGGTTTGGCAGTTCAACTATTTTATGACTGCCTATAAACAAGAATGTAATCTTCATTTTTTGATCGATAAAGTTTACTATTCTTTCCTTCCTATCAATCGTGTCCTGAAATAGAAACTTACTGTTCTCGCAGGAGCCTTTTTAAATTCCACCCTTAGTGCGACAGTGGGACAATTTTTCTAAGATGATATTCTAGAAGACCTGTTTAGAGATGTCCTATTTTTAGATGACCTTCTAGAAGGTCTATTTATAGAGATACATGTTCATTTTGGAAATCTATTTGAAGATTACTAATTTTAGGTGATGTAGTTGGGAACAAATTTGTATTTTAAGGCCTGCTTTGTGTGCATGCAAACTATTGATAACATAGGAACTTGAGTATGCTTTTTATATATCTTGAATAAATTGAATGCAAATTATTGTAAACACTTATAAATAAGTGGTTTTGGCACTTAGATTGGGAATGATAATTTTTATGCCTATTTTCCACTAGTTATTGTTCAAGTTTTTGTGTGATCTAGTGTATGTGTTAGATAAATCAAATTGCTTTTTATTGAAATTTTTTGGCTTTGTATTGCATATTTCTTCAAAGTGGTGATGATTGTAGCTTTGAATGCAGTTCCCTTAATTAGATTTGCTAAATATTGTGTGTTTAATCCAATTCTATGTTTTGTGTTGTACTCATGCTTTCTATTCTTTGCTTTTAGCTAGAGAGTGCAAGTGTTTGTTAGTTACTGTAGGTGTATACTTTCAAGAAAAGATATAAAATCTCATCTTGTGTAGATGTGTTGATAAGCCCTGTGTCCTTGCCCAAGAACCAAGAAGACAGGCATTTGTTTGCATTGCATATTGAAAAACCAATTGTTTATAGTTATAGAGTTATATTCTTGTTACAAGGGAGCTTTCCCTTCTAATTCGAAGAAAGGTTTTACCTTACACGCTGTTCTTGTTTTAAGGTTGTTTGCATTGCATAATGAAAAACCAATTGTTTAGAGTTCTAGACTAAGTTGCCGGTTCTGGTGAGGGTTCGGGTTCGCGGGTTCGGCCCAAATTTTTTTTGGGGGTTGGGTTCGTTTTTATCTATATATATATATATATATATAAATATATGTATATGCGAAAAAATTAAGCATAGAAGCAAGAATTAAGTGTAGAAATGCAAGAATAAAGTGTAGAACACCACATAGCATCATATAATCAACAAAACCACCATCAACTTGAATATCATAAAACATAAAACTCGAACTTCAAGTTCAATAACAGGATTCAAAATAATAATATCATGTTCAACAATCAATTTTCATTGTTTCAATGTCAAATGACAATTGTCAATCATCATATGGATTTGCTAAATCCTCCACATCATCATCATCATCTTGGACATTAACAGGATCATTTGAAGAATCACAACCAACACCACTGCCACTCGTTGAGAAAGTGTGCTCGCTCTCTGATCCCTCAAGTGCAACATGTTGGGATTGGGAAGTAGAAGCATCCATGCCAATTTGAAGTGGCAAAAGGATTGTGTTTATAATGTCTTTTTAGGGTTTCATTTGCTTTTTAGAATGAATAAAAAATTATAAAAATGAGTTTTAAGTGAAAAAAAAAAAAGAGTTTGGGCGTGGGTGCGCTGCGGGTACTGCATTTTCAGTCCGGGTGCGAACTCGGACAGCCCGGGTGCGTCCGGGACACACCCACCCCAATCCTCACGCGTCCTGCCCGCACCCACAGAGGCACTCGCCCGCACCCGCACCCGGGACGAACCGCACCAGCACCCAGGGGCCAGGCAGGCGAACCCTGCAACATAGGTTCTAGAGTTATATTCTTGTTACAAGAGAGCTTTCCCTTCTAATTTGAATAAAGGTTTATCTCACATGCTGTTCCATTTCGTGGTCTTGAAATGGACAAATTAAAACACTAATAATATGGAGCTTAAAGGTTTGGTAAAAAAAGAAGTCATAGACTTTTGAGAAGTCCTTCAACCTGTAGGCAAGATGAATAAAATATTAAAATCATATCTAAACTTTGTACGGGTTACATGGTTTTAAGTTGATGACATATCTCACAGATCTCAAAAGATTTTCTCAAATGTTTTTATGGAGAATTTTGGATTTGGAAAATTTTAAATGTTTGCTTATATACAGCTAGACGAGAGATCCAAGATGCTGTGAGATAGAAATCCGGACTGCATCAGGTGGAAACAGAAGAAACAATGAAAGAATGTTTGCAGTTGACAAGTTTGACTGCAATCAAACTCTTCATGATGGGACTATGTTGCTTGTTGGTTTGACCATAGTTGAACACATCATATATAGGAAAAAATGACAAAAGTAAAAGGTCATATGTGGACTTGAAATGACTCTCCTTTTCTGGCCCATTGAAGGCATACCTTTGTTTTTGGTCAATTCATGTACTCATCTTCTAATATAAATACACCCATCAGGGTAGCTACTATTTAATATTTCCTTTTGGAGGCACTTCTCTTTCACGTGGGGAACTTTTCCTTCTGACAACAATTGGGTTTCCCCACTTTGGGATGACCCCTTCTTTTTGTTTGTTAGAATGCCTTTAAAAAAAATATTGCATATCATTTACAAATATTCTGCTCATACGAACATCGACACGAGACCAATACAAGCTCTTGCAAGCACTTAGTAGAGACTAATACAAGCTATTTACGAGCAAATACACTAGAAATAACCTATGGAAGACCAAGGGTCACTACTTAGAAATCCACTTTATTTTAGAAACCACATCCACATTAGAAGCCAACTATGGAAGACCAAGAGTCACAACTTAGAATTCCACATTAGATATCCCTATGGGGGTTTGAACTTAGGTCTTCACAATGAGAACCCAATGTTTTAACCAATTATGCTCAACCGAAGACCTTTGAAGGGAACAAGCTTGTACAAAGTAATTTTCATAGTGGAATCTTTTGCTTGAGTTTCTCCCACATTGGATTTCTCTAGGGTAAATCTCTTGAGTTATTTTGTAATTGTTGGAAGAATAAATCCATGGAGTTTGAGAGAATTGGATGGTGTACCCTTCAATGTGTGTATGCTTCTATTTATTAGTGAATGGGGAAGATACGTTGGTGGTTGTAACTTACATTGAGAGTAATTTTTTGGAAATAACTAATATGGTGTTCTTACATTGTTAACATTTTGTACAAAGTGTAAGTGAACATTATGTCTTAACACTGTATTATATCTAATAGTGCTTGTATTTGTTGTTTTTCAAATAACTTTTTTATGCCATGATGCTACAAGTTTCTAACAACTAAGACACATTAGGTTTGGATAATAGGAATGTTTCTATCTTTATTGATTTCAGCACTCCATGTTGCTGTATATTAGCATAGAACTAGCAAGCAAGAAATAAAATGGATGAAGGATGCATATTGATGATTCCTGCAATGTACTATCCATGTGATTACAGATCAAGTTTGTATGGAGCAACCCCAAGAATTTCTGAAGAAAGGTTTGGGACATCTAGAATGCAGATAGAAGAAATCATGATCTGTTCTTAAGCAGGCTCCGATGGCCTGTAATTCTTGTATTGGTAAACATTTCAGAGCAAATGAATTAAGAAAGTTAAGTACCACAATGTCATAGGAAGGTTCATAACTGCTCTAAAGCATGGTGGCATACTGCATATGAAGAAATATCTTTTGTTTCTCAAACCTTAGGTTGGATTTCTGTTGTGGCTGACAAATGATGGTGCATTTATGTTTGCAAGCCTATAGTTTAGTCTTCACAACAATGAACATTTATTTGTCGTTTTCCAAAACGGGAGATACTATTTATATTCTGTTTTACAGTTTCTCTTTTTCTATTATTTGAATAGGATACTAAAAGAGGTTTCTTGATTCAATGGAACAAGTCTGATTTTTATTTGCATTTACTGCTAGTTGGTCAATCCACAGATATTAATAATAGGGGCTTTCTACTGATCATAGTTTTAAGCTTCATTGACCTATATTGGTCATTTCTGGACATTAATGTAGTTGCTTTCTTTCTAGGGTTGTTGTCAGTACGTGGCCTCTTTTCTCTATATCCTTTGAAGCTGAAGGTGGCTGTTAGATTTTTCTTTACAACGCCTCCCATTTCTTTGTCTGTAGTAGTTCACACTTCACATTCTTCAGTTGGCATTGTTTGTTGTTCCCATCATCATTTATATGCATTTTATATAACCCATTAAACTACTTGCCATGCTAATATGTTTTCTCTTCTCAGTTCATGGATTTCAGATTTTTGACTAAATACTAATCTACTTAGTCTTACGTATGATGTTCTTTACCTTCAGAATACACTTGCATTATCTGTAACCGGAATATCTTCAATAGTTTAGCTCCTAAAGCCAATTCTTCAACTATTAATATTTTTGGCTTCACTTTTATTTCAGGCCATGTCTTGAAACATTGTGACTATCATGTTTGAATAAACCCTTTGATTCTTGGGCAATATATAAGTGCCATGCCATTTAACTTTTAAGTGTATATTGTTTGGAATACTATATTGGGACATTCTTGTTTTTCTTGTTTCGTTCTGGATTTAAACAAATGCATATTAGATGACATTTATGCCAAAATAGAGACTTGGAAGCAAACTATGTCCTGATTCATTGACTAACATTTTGTTTTTGCAAATTTTTGCAGATGAACGCTTTTGTTCAGTGCTATGTGGCAGTAAGAAGGATTGCAACTCTCTATGACCTAAGTGACGAGATTTGTAGATATGAAGGGGTGGAAGATTTTGAAGAACTAGGTATGGGGCCACTTGTTCGACATCCCTTGATTGTGCATTACTTCGAACCTCCAGAGCATATGGACACGGTTTTCAAAATAACAACAGAGAAGATTGTATCCTATCTTTCTGATTTCTTATTTAAACACCATGATAAGGAAATACAGGTGGACGAATTCTTGTCTGTTGTGGCCAAGAAACAGAAAGTTTCATCTCCAAAGGAATTGTGTATACGCATTCACAGTCTAGGGTATGCATATCTTGTTTTTATTTAGTACCATAAAAAGATACAGATATTTTTGAACCCATTCTAGTAGTGAAAAAAAATCTGACGGATTTGGTGGCATACTTAATCTCATGCAGAGGTTGAATGCTCCTGTCCATTTAGTTGTAACATATGTTAGTTTGTTATGTATGAATTTTCTGTTAGGAGTAACTATTATTTGAGGATCTATTGAAATTTCAATCTTGATTTAAAATTTTTGGAGTAATGAGCCTTTGCAGAACTATATCGGAAGCTAATATGAAGAAAAATATTTTCAGAATATAAATTTGATTTCTAAAATTATGTTTAAGAGAGATTAGTTATTCAGTATGGATATGAAGCCCTAAAGATTAGATATATCTGTTTCATATGTAGATCCAAAAACTTGGGTAGGTTTGATTTACACAGTTAATTTAATGAAGTCTTGGTGGCTATCTGAGAGGCAACATCCCTTGGTTAAGTAGAAGGTGTTCTTGCAAAGTGATAAGTTGCCCCATAAATGAAAATCAAAATTTCAGTACTTGTAGAATCTAATGCTTGGTAGAATTTTCACAATGGATTGTGTGCAATTCCATTTAGTAATAAATTTTAATTGTTAGCGATCCATAATGGATTGCAAAATTCAGTCACTTTCATATCATCATCAAACACAGTTTGGAGCTTGCGGGACCATTTTTGACTGTGTGGGATGAATGCATATTTGTGGGGTTGATTTTGTGCCGGTCAGATATGCATATGCAGAAGTGACCTGGGTCAAATCTACAGCCATGCAATTGACCCCCAACTGTGCAAGACAGAATATGAAACAAAAAGACGACTTTTTAGTTTCTAACTTACATGAGATTCTTCTAGGGCGCGAGAGTGATGCTTCAGCACAAACAACAATTATAAATAGAGGTGACAAATATATTTTTGAAAAATGAGAAAATGGAGGAAAGTTGTAGATATTGAAAGTAGAATTCCAAGAATGTAATTTTGCTTAGAACATTGGAAAATGAATGTTTTGTGCAGCTAGTGGAGCAAGGGGTAGATTGCATTTCACAGTTGAGCATTGTATTGACTGGAGCAAGGCATAAATTGAATCCATATCTCTTAGCATGCTCGTTGTAGTTGTCATTTCCTTAATATATTATAGTATAAGTGCAGTTGCCACTACCAAAGCTGTTTTCCCTCGTTAAGGGTTTCTAGGGTAAAAATCTGGTGTTCTTTATTTTTCATAGTCTTTCCTTCCTCTCTTGACTGTCATTTAAATTGTATTTAAGTAGCACAATACATATTTCTTGGTTCTTGATTTCTACAAGCACAAACTAGCCCCAATCAGTAACTCTTGAATTTGCTGCTGCTTTGAAATTAAGGAGCACTCGAAAATGAACAAATTCTATTAATCCTTCTCAACAAGAAAACTAGGGCTCAGTTTGATTGTGAAACCGATACACCATCCCAGTCATTTGCATTAAGCCAAAATTCCCCACCAAGTTATTTCCATTGTTACAGTTGCTCTTAAAACTTCCCTTCCAAGTCTTGGAGTTTCCTGTAAGAGTCACTAGTGGACTCAAGCTCCCAAGATTACCTGCAAAACCAAAGATTACCTTCCACAAGAGAGTAGCAAAAGGATAAATTACTTGATTATGGATGCGATAATGCTATTATGATCTTTGGTGCAGAGGGTTCTCCCCTTTGCAGGCAAACACAAACAACAAAACTCACAACACAATTAAGAGATTGCAGACACAAAATTTCTTTTTCATTTATTTGAAACTGTAACAAACAATTCTTTAGTATGAAGACAAACAATGGCCTTCAAGGCCTCTCATCTCTCATTTGCATACACGGCTTTCAATCTCGCATTGCTGCTTCACATTTCTCCTCAAAATCCCATCTCTTCTCATGGGTTTCTGTCTCTTTGCTGGGTGCTCTCTCTCACCTTCCTGGCATTCTCTTCTCTCTGCCAGAACATTCCATCGCTCACGTTCTCTGCAAGTTCCTCTTTGCAATCTGGCCGAGCCTCTTTTTCTACATTCTCTCTCTGCTGTGCCCTCTGGAGTGGCTTTCACTCCCTTCTTGATCTCTTCTCAGTATTGCAGCATTTTCATTTCATTCCTTTGAGTGTGTCCATCGATTACCATCATCCTTTGTTATATTGCATTCAATATTGCAGCGTTACAAGGAAGAACAGCCGCTCAACTTCCAGTCAAAACGAACAGTTACACAAAACGTAATTGTTACAACCCTGAATGGAATTTCGAAAGGAGTGACTCCAAAGACTTGGCGACAAGCTATGTTCTCGATGAAGTTGACCAATCGTTTTACATTCCAGACGGTGCAAGAAACCAATCTATACAGTTCCTGTATGTAACGGTCATAATTCGATGTAACTGTCGGAGACACGTCGAAGCCATTGAAGAGACGTCGTGCAAGCTCCCTCCGAAATCGCAAAGTCTCATCGATATCCACTTCGCATCCAAGCTTGATCGCAGTCTCCACGATCCAGGTGGCATCCTCATCAACCGCATCGGGCTATCAAGGAGACGCAAAACAGAGTCCTGCCGATGACATTATCATCTTAGGTCAAACATCCTTCGTCCAATCGCATTCCATCTAGCACCGGTCAGGCCCCACCAAGCATCCGAAGTATGAAATATCGCCATGTTGAAGGGACAACATATCGTTCCCATCGATACAGAGATGTCACTTCAATGAAGGTCATAACCTTTCACATGGTCCCCACTGCCATGTCACTGCGAGCACGTTCAACAATATTGACCCATCGAAGGGACAAGTTCCAAAGTCCCACCAATGAGGCAATGTCTCTTTGATGAAGAGTTAACACCAACACAGAAGCATATCGGACCATCGAGGAGACAGGAAACTTGGTCCCAATGAAATCGGATTGTCACAGCGACGAATGAAATAAAACAACACCAATAGGGAGAAGCTGACCTTACACGTCCTCATCACTGCCAGCACATGCGTAATATTATAATATTTTCTCATTGAATGTCTTTGCCAAGATGACCAAAACTGAAACCAAACCAAAACAAAAATGAAATATTTTTGGTGATGCAGGATTGCCCGTTTGCCCGAGATGCTCCTGCCGGTAAAGAGTTTGTGAGATGGCTCACAAAATTTGCAGTTGAGTAGTAAACTACCCTTTCAGACTGTAAACAATCTTCAACGAACTCTGTCACTGAATCATATGAGACGTAATCAACATTTCTTCCTTCTTCGTTTCCAGCATCTTGCCGGAATAAGCATCACTTCCTCCCAACACTCTTCATCATCTTTCTTTCTTTTTGTGGATATACATCCACCATATGCAGGCCTCCTCCTAATTAACTGTCTACAAATATTCCTCTCCTTTGTGGGATCAATCCCAACTCTATCCGTACACTTACACCAAACAGTCACCTCATTCTCCATACTTTCCGTGGGTTTTGACTCACCACATACTGACCATCTCCACCAAACATCACCAGTAGCATCCTCTATGGTTTCCACATGCAAATATATATCTGCATACAAATCTGAAACTACATTCTTTCTTCTACATACCCGCAACTCGTTACATGCATTCAAAATGGCTTCCCTTTCACAAAAATTTGAAAAACTAAAACATACCTCTGCATACTCTGCTGCTACAACAACCTTTTGCTTCACATTGACTGCTGTCTCTTTACTTTCCCTCAAGTGTTCATACTTGAACAACTTTCCAACCCGCTTTGCCACATCTTCAACTTCAACTGTTGTAACCAATTTCTCTTCACCATCTACTGCAATCTCCTTATCCTTCATCTATATGCCTTCAAAGAGACATATTTCAGCTACTTCTTCATCTTGTCTTTCTCTATCCTCTGACACGAGGATCTTTCTTTTACATTCTTCTATAATTTCTTCAACCTCTTTTTGATCCTTTTGCTCAAGGATCTCCTTATCTTCCATGTCTCCAATGTGACATGCTGCTGCTGCCTTTTCTTCTCCTCTTCCTTCTTCCTCTTGTATGAGGATATCTCCTTCACACTGTACTACTTCTTCAAACAGAAGATCTATCTTCCGCATCTCCTCCTTCAGTAGGAGATCATCTTCTTCAACTTCCTCATCAAATCTAGGACTCTCCAAGTCCACTTTCTGAACTTCATCTTCTAACATCTTCACGACTGCAAATTCATTAGCCTTGTTCTCTTCCTCAGATCTCAAACTCTCAAACATTGTTTCCTTATCCTCATGCTTTGTAACAACACATTCTTTTGCAAGGATCTTACACTTGACCTTCCACACTTTGTTTCCCATAACCTTGGGTTCATCACTCTTGATCTCTGCTATTTTCCTCCATATGCCATAATCAGATTTCTGTCTAGAAACACCTCTATGCCCGCTTGCTTGCCAATTTGCTCGATAATTTGGTTTCCACTTGTTTATCTGCATATCTTAAATCTGCTATCTTGATTGCCTTCCATCATGGGCTCCCTTTTTTTCCAACCTTTCCTCTTCATGGGCATCTTGTCTTTCATCTACAATTTCTTCCAAGGCATCGTGAAACTCTAGGATTTCTTCCTCATCTTCTTTGCCTCGGTGAAAGTCTTCAACATCCTTCTTTTCTTCACAATGTATCTCTGCTGCAAAAGTTTCTTGACACACTGCTGCAACTAATCTCCTCTTGTTCTCAACTTTAACTTTTTCTTCGGGTGCTATTCTTGCTCCATCTTTCAACATCTTGAAGGTCTCATCCTTGACCTTCCTTATCACATTCCTTATACCTGCATACACATCTTCGAACATAATATTAGCAAATAAAATCAGAGACCAAAATGTCTCTGTAAGTGCCTCCTTCATGGACACTCTCCTCTCTTTTTCACTTCTTCGGAGTGCTTCTTTCTACACTTCTTCCTTATTTCCTTTCAAGTCCTCTTCAATGAGAACTTCCTTGACCTCTTCAGGTCCGTGTTGTTCACTTGGCAACTTTCTGCTGTCCCAACTTCGGTGGGTTTCTCCTATGTTTTCATCTTCTTTTCTCAATGCAGTATTCCTTTGCCTTTTTCTCTTTTCCACAATCGTCTTCATTGGCCATTTCACTCTCTTTCTCATTGGCCACCACCAAGCATTATCTTGGTTTCTTTCTTCCAAATATTGCCTCACTGCCTCCACATCTCTTCTCAACTCAGCCAATTCTCTGCCAATTTCTGTATCTTGCTTCTTCATATGTGTTTTCATATTACCTTTCTTCTTGAGACTTTCTTTCTTCTTCAATGGTTCCACAATCTCTCTATGAGACTCACAAGTCCCTCTGCCGTTACAAGTTCTCCTTGCAACATCCTCTCTCATCTCAGGTTAACAATCTTCTGTAGTTATAGGTACTCCCTGCAACAATTTCTTCATTGCTATCTTCTACCAACAGGATTTTGGAAGATGCATCACTACATTCTCTTCTACCCACTTCCTCTCAGTGGAAGAGATTTTGCACCTTCTACCCAGCGTTATCACTACTGGAGAACAACTACCAAGATTCTTATAGAATCAATGTTTGCTCTTCACACTTTCACTTCTTGCTTTTTACAAAACTCACCCACGGTCCTGGTGCCTATCCTGCACTCTCAGGAACTTCAGGCTCTGATATCACTTGGTGCAGAGGGTTCTCCCCTCTACAGGAAAACACAAACAACCAAACTCACAACACAATTCAGAGATTATAGACACAAAATTTCTGTTTCATTTATTTGAAATTGTAACAAACAATTCTTCAGTACAAAGACAAACAATGGCCTTCAAGACCTCTCATCTCTCATTTGCATACATGGCTTTCAATCTCGCATTACTGCTTCACATTTCTCCTCAAAATCCCATCTCTTCTCATGGGTTTCTGTCTCTTTGTTGGGTGCTCTCTCTCTCACCTTCGTGGCATTCTCTTCTCTCTGCCAGAACATTCCATCGCTCACGTTCTCTGCAAGTTCCTCTTTGTAATCTAGCCGAGCCTCTTTTTCTACATTCTCTCTCTGCTGTGCCCTATGGAGTGGGTTTCACTCCCTTCTTGATCTCTTCTCAGTATTGCAGCATTTTCATTTCATTCCTTTGAGTGTGTCCATCGATTACCATCATCCTCTGTTATATTGCATTCAATATTGCAGCATTACAAAGAAGAAAAACCTCTCAACTTCCAGTCAAAACGAATAGTTACACAAAACGTAACTGTCACAACCCTAAATGGAATTTCGAAAGGAGTGACTCCAAAGTCCTGGCGACAAGCTATGTTCTCCTCGATGAAGTTGACCAGTCGTTTTATATTCCAGACGGTGCAAGAAACCAATCTATACAGTTCTTGTATGTAACGGTCACAATTCGATGTAACTGTCGGAGACACGTCGAAGCCATTGAAGAGGCGTCGTGCAAGCTCCCTTCGAAATCGCAAAGTCTCATCGATATCCACTTCGCATCCAAGCTTGATCGTAGTCTCCACGATCCAGATGGCATCCTCATCAACCGCATCGGGCTATCGAGGAGACACAAAATAGAGTCTAGCCGATGACATTATCATCTCGGGTCAAACATCCTTCGTCCAATCGCATTCCATCTAGAACTGGTCGGGTCCCACCAAGCATCCGCAGTACGAAATATCGCCATGTCGAAGGGACAACATATCATTCACATTGATACAGAGATGTCACTTCAATGAAGGTCATAACCTTTCACATGGTCCCCACTGCCATGTCACTGCCAGCACGTTCAACATTATCGACATCAAAGGGACAGGTTCCAAAGTCCCACCAATGAGGCAATGCCTCTTCGATGAAGAGTTAACACCAACACAGAAGCATATCGGACCATCAAGGAGACAGGAAACTTGGTCCCAACGAAATCAGATTGTCATAGCGACGAAGGAAATAAAACAACACCTGCAGGGAGAAGCTGAACCTTACACGTCCTCATCACTGCTAGCACATGCGTAATATTATAATATTTTCTCATTGAATGTCTTTGCCAAGACAACCAAAACTGAAACCAAACCAAAACAAAAATGAAATATTTTTGGTGTTGCAAGATTGCCCAAGATGCTCCTGCATCAATCTTAAATTATATGGGAGACCTTGCTTATATAGGCAAGGTGAAAAGCCCTAAGTAAGGCAAAAATCTCTAAGTAAGCTTAAGAACAAGGTGTGAATAAGACCTTAAGTCTAACTAGGTAGATAAAAAGTACCACATTCACACCAACACCCCGCCTTAAGTACAACTTAGGGAGAATGAGAAAATATGTAAATGATGCAATGATGGATGGCTCTTAGCTACAAGGCCATATTAGGTACCCATGTACAAAAAGCCTTTTAGAAACAAAGAAAAGGAGAAAACCTGTAGGAGAAAACCCCTCTAAAAGAGAGAAAACATAAAAGAAGTGATGGATGGAGGACTCAATATGACCCCCCAAGGACTACATCTAACACATACATAATCAAACCCCCCCACCCCCCATAGGAGATAAAGAATGAGATGATAAATCCCCCCCACAAATAAGTAGCTCCTATGCCAATGGTAAATGCTTGAAGACAAAACACAATCCATTGTCTGTAAACAACATTTCTCCCCTTGGGAAGAAAGTAATCCATTGGTGATTGTAGAAGCCATTCCCACAATTTGGATGAAAGAGAGCCCAAATCCAAATGTGTGTCTCAGAGTGGAACTCGGGTGTCCTCATGCTAGAAAAGGATGTCTCCTCCAAATCGGGAACTGAATGCCCAATCAAAGAAGTAGAATTGGGAGAGGAAGGATACTGAACTGCATCTAAAAACACTGAAGATGTGATGACATCATTGCCATCGAAGAGGAGAGATAAACCCTCAAATGTATCCTCCAAATCTAAAATGTGAGACTCCACAAACAAGGATGCAATGTCTGATAAATAGGAATCCCAATGAGGTGGATTAGGAAGACTAGAATGATCATGCTCCAATGAATCACTAGAAGCTCTCAAAGACTCTGAAGTAGCAACAGGTAATGGAGATATGATCTTGGCAAGAGAAGTCTCTGTGTTATCACGATCAAGACCTATTAGATATTCAAGCTCCTCTTTTGTATCATTATCAAAGGGTATATGATCTACATCATCAAGGGGTATGAGGCAATTCATAGCAGGATCATCTGGGAATGGATAGAGATGTGGGTCTTGTTGTGACCTAATCACACATCGCCCCATTGCAAATGGGGACCCCCTCTTTTTCCTGCTTTTGGTCTTTGTTTTGCTTTAGGTTTAGTTTTCTTTGAGCTTGTAAGGTTTTGGTAGTGTTGTTTTGTCCAAGTCTCGATATATTCTGGCTAAGGAGTCCGTATCTTCTCATTCTGGTGCATATCCTGATATCATAAAAATTGACTAAGTCTGGAATCCTGATGTTCTGAGATCCTAAAAATTGACTAAGTCTGAAATCTAGTGGATCCTCAAAAATCTAGAATTTGCATGTTAAATCCTATGGATCTGAGACCTATCTCAAACATCCTGGAAGTATATTTCAAAATATTTAAAGTATATGAGCATATACTTAAATACTAAGTTGCCGAATCGGGTACGGGCACCGGTACGGGTACATGATTCCGGTACGCCGGTACGGCAATTTTTTTGAAGGGGTTTTGGGTACGTTAGTACAAAATACATATAAAAAATTAAAAATATATATATTTGCAGCCTAGAAACAGAATTAGCTTCAGAATCTGAGAATATCAATACCACATGCTAAACAAAACAATTACAAGTTTTAAAATTCAAAATATAATATACTAATTCGATATCAAAGTTCAAACTTGAATGTCATGATAGATAATCATTGTTCAAAATTAAAATGATATAATTATTAGTCACTGATCAGCATCATCAAAATCATCATCATCATCATTAACATCATGTGTTGATGTATGTAGATTACGAGAACCACATGGAATCCTACTACTCGCACTAAAAGTATGTTGACTGGACTCCTCAAAAGCTGCAGCGTGTGCAATAGAAGAAAGATCCAAGTCAGTTCCCTTTGGATCTACATCCCACAACTTCGCTGCCCCTTCCTTGTAGTCATCAACTTTGTAACTTAGAAGTCGCAAGTTCGAATGCACATAAACTAGCTCCTCTGCTTTACTTGATGCCAATCGATTGTGCTTCACTGAGTGGATGAAGGAGTATGTACTCCAATTCCATTCAGATGAAGAAGAGCTAGCAACCTATTGAAGCAAAGGGAGATCTTGTTAGAGACTAGAGTCTTTAAATTTGAAATGGAAATTTTTAAAATGAAAAAAATAAAAATTTGAATGTGGGTAAAAATTGATAAACTTACTTGTGATAGAAGTCTGATTGCAAGTACTTGAAGGTGTGGCATTTTATTGGCATGGACGTACCACCAAGAGTGAGGATCCTTCTTATACCTGTTGCGGAGAGCAGAAACAATTAGCCCATTGGAGGCTGCAAACTCAGCAAACTCAGTTGTAACTATATCCTCTAATTCAGGATCAGGATAGAGTTTAACAAGTGCTTTATTTAACCCCTCGTTGACTTCTGAATCACGATATGGTGGCACCCTTGTAGGCATAGAAAGGATCTCATCGCTGTAATATTTAGGAGTCAACGCAAAGGCAAGAAGATGGAGTGGGGTGGTCATTTTGTTCCACCGTTCAACACAAACTAATTGCACTTGTTTGAAGAAAGTCTCTTCAGGATCTTGCTCTTTTGCATTTATGATGGATCTCATTTGCTCAATCATTGAGTCAATGCCATCATAAACCTCTCCCAAGCATGGCTTATCCATGTCAGTAAAGCGGAGCATACTCATGATGGGCTCAGTGAAACTAAGAAGATATTGCACTCGATCCCACCAAGTGTTAGTTAGAATCATTTGCTTTACATTAGCTGCCCTCTCAGTGTTGGATTGCGTCCATATGAACCATGAATCACTGATGACCATGTTAGCAAGTGCTCTTCGCACCTTCACAAGTCGTCTCAAGACGATTGTGTTAGATGCAAATCTAGTCTCAACAACCTATTTGAAAACAAAAAATAAAAAAATTAAAGACAAAGAAGAATGCAAACTTAATTTTTTTAAACACAAATGATAAAATTAAAACTTTGCATTGTTTGAATAATGAATTACCTTCAACAACTCTAATCGTGAGAATGATCTAAAAATGGCCTGTGACAGGTGGTGGTTTGTAATGAACATTTGGATCTCTTCGGCTTCAGCATAGACTTGTTTGATCCAATCTATTTTCTTACCCAGCTTTTGTAGCATGAGGTTGAGTGAGTGGACAACACAAGGTGTCCAAAATATATGTGAGAACCGTTGCTCAACCAACATACCAGCTGCTTTGCAATTCTTTGCATTGTCCGTTACAACTTGGACAACATATTGAGGACCCACTTCCTGAATGCACTGTATAAGGATTTCAGCAATAAATGATGCATCCTTCACTTGCCCCTCACAATCCACAACTTTCAAAAACATTGGCCCTTTAGGGCACACTGCAATCACATTGATTAATGGCCTATTTTTTGCATCCTTCCATCCATCGGAAACGATGGACACCCTTGTTTCTTTCCATGAGCCCCTAATGGGAGACAATGAAGATTCTATATGTTTGACCTCCTTTGACAATAAGGTGGTACGCACCTTCTCATAACTTGGACCTGTGTACCCTTTTGGAGCTTCACTTATTTTTCTTACCACGTCTTGCCAATACGGAGATCGAACAACATTGAAGGCCAAACCATTTGCATAGAGACATCTTGCAATGGCTTGATCAGCAATCTCTCTTGCATCATTTTGAAATGCCCTCTCTAATGGTCCCCTTGCTCTCTTCACATTTTCGGGCTCAAGTTCATTGACATTTCTACCCAAAAATGGGTGGCTCTCAAATACAACTTCAGGGGCAACACCACGAGTATCAGATGAAGAAGCAAGTGGCCTTCGTGAGCCCCCTCCTCTCCTCAAAGGATGCCCTCCTCTATTCAAAACTCTTGCATCTGCGTCCTCTTGCTCTTTGATATATGCTGCGATTTGATGAGCTGGGATAGGTGTTCTATGCTTTCTTGGACAAGCTTTGATTCCCAATCCAGGAATGGCACACAAATGGCCTTTGACCCGACTATATGAGCTTGTATACTGCTTGTCACACCCATTGCATTTCCAAACAAATGTACCGCCACCTGGAACCTGTTGTAACATCTCTACATGCCTCCACAAAGGTGAATTTGGATCAGTATTGAAGGTAGGTTTGTCGACAAAGTTAGAGCAACTGGCTGCCATAGTAACAAACTAGAATCCCTACCTGCAAGCCTGCATCGACAAGATTGAGAAACAAATATTTTATTATTTTATATTTAAAAAATTAAAAATTAAAATTATAAAATATGAACAATTTTGTCAATTTATTAACAAATAAATTATAAATTTGAAATAGAAATAAAAATAAAAATTTAAAAATTAAATGATTCTAAATTTACTTTTAAATTTTAAATTTTTAAACTCTAATGACTTTTAAATTTTAAATATTAATGATAATTATAATAATAATAATAAGTTAATAAATTATTAAATTAATAAATAGTATTACAATATCAATATAATAATAGATGAACATTGAAGTTTTGAATGATAATATTTACTATTACAAATATAAAATGGCAAATTCAAAAATATTAAAAAATTAACTATTAAAAACCTTCGCATATGCAATTTAAACCTAAAAATTTAAATATAAACACTACTAAAGTTTAACCTTTACATATTTCATTGCTTACCTGGTCTGCAAATGGCGGTCGCTGGGAAATGGCGTCTTCAAATGGTGTCCACAAATGGCGTCTGGAAAATCGCTCAAACAAAGGTCGCAGGCTGAAAAATCATTCAAAACAAGGTCGCGTATTGTGAAGAATGGTGTCCGAAGGCAGTGGAAATGCGTCGGGAGGTAGCGGAAATACTTCGGAGGCAGCTGACTTAAAATGCTTATAAAAATTTATAAAAATTTCAACGCGTTTCAGGGTTTTGAATGGTCAAAAGGTCAATGAAAATCTGCAGAATCGACCTGGAATTGGCTTGGAATTGCCACGTGACCTCCTGAAACGCCCGGGTTCGAAGTCCACAGTGTTGAATCGATTCTGGAGGCCAAATTTCGAACCTTGTTGGATTCCACAGTCAATTCGACTCCGACTCTGATTCCAGACGACTCGTACCCGGAGTCGGCTACCTGAAGGGTGTGATTCGGCAACTTAGCTTAAATATATTTTAAATATACTTCCATCCAAGACATGTCAAAATTAGGCAAAAAAAAGTTGAAGTCTTGGACCTTGGGCGGAAATTTTTCTACACCATGCAATATGCGCCCAGAAAAATGGAGGAAAATGTTCTGGAGCATGCAAAATCCGCCCAAGAAGGAATGTACTCTAAGGATAGTCCTCAACCTAATTTCATGCATTGAATGATAGATTTTGAAATGTCAAGACAAAAAAGGTCTAACTAAGAAAGGTGAAAATGTTCTGGAGCTTGCAAAATCTGCCCTACAAGGAGAGGAAAATGTTCTACCCCTTGCTAAAACCGCCCTAGGTTTTTAGGAGGGAAATGTCAAGTGATGTTAGCATCCCAAATGATTGTCTTGTAAACTCCTAGTAAACATCAAAGCATGATTGAAGATATAAGTGAAGATGCTCATCCAAAGAAGAGATTTTGAAGGAGAAAAATGTTAAGTAGAAGATGGAAGATGATTATAGGTCGGAAAATGTTCTGGAGCTTACAATTTCCGCCCAAGGAGGAGGAGAATCCATTGAGATACAAGATTGGAATGAAGGTCTGTCAAAGGTTGATGCAAGGTGGAAAATGCACATATACTTGCATTTGGCGCTCAGGATGAAGAAGTGAATTTTGACTAAGTCTGGGAAATGCAAGGAGAGGAAAATGTTCTCACAGGTGCAATTTGCGCCCTACCTAGAGGATGATGCAAAATGTTCTACCCCATGAAATTTCCGCCCAAGACTACCCAATGTCGCCATGAGGAAGTTTGAAGTGCAATTTGATGATAAGTCAAGGTTCAACAAATGAGAATGAAGTGGAAGGAATTGAAATGTAACAATGCAAATTCTTAAGTGCAAGAAGTGAATGAAAAGCAAAAGGGCGCAAATTGTTCTAGAGCCTTCAAAATCCACCCTCTCTAGTTGCCAATTGTTCTCAACAATGTTTGCCAAAAGTTCATAGGAAGTAGACTTGTTCAAGATGAAGTATTGTTCATCCAAGTTACCTTGAAGGTTGTGGAAGGGAAGTTTAAAGATTGAAGAAATGCAAGGTTGGAGTGATCTCAAGAGGAGCTCATAATGTTCTGGAGCTTTCAAAAATCGCCCAACTTGAAGTGGAAAATGTTCTACCTCTTGCAGTTTCCGCCTTAGGTTGTCATGAGAAAGTTTAGCTAAGTGAGAAGTACCTTGAAGACTCCAAGTCTTGTTTTAAAACTCCAAGTGAAGGTTTGTCAAAGGTTGATATAAAGTGAAGTCATGATTGAGTTGAAAATTGGGAAATTGTTCTGCCACCTGCATTATGCGCCTAGGATAGACTGCCTTCAATCAAGGTATCTTAAGTAAACAAAATGCATTGAATGACAAGTAGAAGTTTAGAGAGAAAATGATGGAGTTCAAAACTTCTAGCGAAATGTTTAAGAAATGGAAGAGGGCGCAAATTGTTCTGCCCCTTGCAATATCCAACCTCCCAAGATGGAAAATGCTCTACTCCAAGGAATTCCCGCCTATTAAAATGTCAAAATTCGCTCAACCTGTGATAAGGTCAGCCCTATGGCAAGGAATTAAGTTTTTTTTCATAGTTCCACGGAGTTTCAGGGACGGGGACGCGTTTCGGGGATGGGGGGCGGGGGGTCTAATTTTGGGGACGGCGGCGGGGGGGCGGTGCGCTGAAATACATATAGTACTTGAAAAATTAGTTATAAAAAGATGTATAACTGTAGAAGTCTATAAGATGTATAAATTAGTTATAAATTAGACATGTATGCAAAATGTGGAAGCATAGACAAGGCACATGAATTGTTTGACAGAATGCCTCAAAGAAATGTGGTCTCATGGACTGCAATGATTGCAGGATATGCACAAAATGGATTTGTTGAAAAGGCTTTAGAAATTTTAAAGCAAATGCAATTGGCTGGTGTAAAGACAAATTCCACAACCTTTGCCAGCCCAGCATGCCTGTGTCAAAATGGGAGCTTTGGAATAGGGTATGGACATCTATCAAAACATAAAGGATAGAGGAATTTTGTCAGATGTTGTAGTTGCAACTGCCCTGTTAGACATGTATGCAAAATGTGGAAGCATAGGCAAGGCACGTGAATTGTTTGACAGAATGCCTCAAAGAAATGCATCCGCAAAACTGGGGGATGGCGGGGGGATGGCGGGGGACGGTGGGGACGTTTCCCTGAAGTCTCCCCGTCTCGGAAACGGGGAGACGTGGGGACGGCTGTATTTCAAGGGGGGGATGCGTCCCCGTGGAACTATGCTTTTTTTTAAAGATTTAAAAATCATTGTTAGTGCAGGCCGACCTGCACTAGGCCAACCTCACAAAGAGGTAGTTAAAATGTATATAAGGAAGATTAAGTTGCCTTTTCACACATTCGAATCAAAGCAAATAATCAGAATTAAAGGGGCAGCGAATAAAGCAGCATAAGGAGCAGAAATTTACAAGATAAAAAGATGTTTAAGTTTCATTTTGCATTCAATTCCTAAATGAAAAAGGCAGAGATAAAGTGCAGAGCAGAGCAGCGAAGTAAAGGAGAGCAGAAATTCACAAAAGAAAGGCAGATTTCAGTAAGGAGAAACTGATTTTATCAAGAAAGACAAGTTTTTTTTGCAAAGGATAAAGGCTCGTGTGTAAGCGCTTCAAGAAAGAGGAAAAATTTCTTCATTTTTCATCAAATTTGAAGTAAGAAAATCAGACCTGCAGTTTATAACAGCAGACTTAGCAGAAAATTTTATTAAAAGGTTTGAGGATGTTTATGATCTCATTGCATTGAACTTGAATGATTTTAGATGAATTTGTGAAAATTGTTTTAAAATTTGGTTTTATTTATCCCACATGCATAAGAAGGGCGAAATTAAGGGTTGGAATCTCTTTATATCCAGTGTTACATCATTGTATTAGCTTGTGGTATTTTCACTTGTAGGTTGATGATACATGATTTAAAGAGCGTGGATGTTGAAGGAAAACGACAAGAAGAGCATCAAGAAGATCAAGATTTCACCAAGATCATTCACTTTACATCAAAGAAGGCGTCATCATCAAAATGGAAGAAGAATGCTACTCTTCATTGAAGTATCATCAAGTCCGCCATCATTTAGCTTCTAGAGGAGAGTTTCATCACCAAAAAAATGAGAACTTCATCATTTTGCAAGCTCAATCATCCGAAAGCGAAGGATTATCATTCCACCTTGCATGTTCATCAATGATCCAAGTTCATCATCACACTTCCACCGGAGAACTTCGTCAAGTCTACTTGCAAGAATCTTACACAAGAATTCAAGAGCACAAGTCTGCTACAACATCACAAGAGCGACAAACTCCTGAAGATCTCAAGTTCATTTGTACAGGAATTCAAGCAAAGGCATCCTCTATTTCATGAAATCTGTAATGTCCCCTTCTCGACACTTGGTTAGTCCATCATGGAGTTCCCGTGGGCTAATAGTTTGGTTAGGGAACTATGGTTAGTTGGCTCTGGAGATCCTTGTCAGTGGGTGAGTTGGTTCACATTCGGAGGATCCAGTTGGCACCCTCGTGGTTGGTTCAGTGGGCTCTTGGTCGTTACTTACTATTTTTAGTAAGTTCGGATACTGTGTCAGTTCGGGATTTTCAGAGTTGGATCAGATGCGTTTCGTTGAGACCTTTTCGGCGAGCTAAAGATCAGCGAATTCCGACACCGTCTTCATACTTATTTTAAAGTCCGAAGATCTATTAATTTATATTAATATGGACTTTATTATATTTTGCCGGAAAAAGTGAAATTAATGAAATGGAGACATAAAGTGAAAGTAAATTGTTATTCTCCATCCCCAGGAGACAGAAAGTGAAATTAATTGTTATTTTCCCTCTTAATTGCCCGACGCCTATCTTGGAGGAAGATAAAAAGGTCATTTGGAGCTCATTTGGTTTTATGCTATGTTTTGATATTGTGTATGAGAGCTCTGCTAGGGTTTTGGAGTTGGAGATTTTGCATCAGGCTATTGGAGACGGAAACCTCCATTAGTAACGGTATCCCACAGGTGTGCAATACCACCCAACGGTGCCATTGACGGTGGATGTATTCGGCATTTACAAATGTGCTGATAATGGAGATATTTGAAGAGTTGCTGAGCTGAATGTGATATTCTTTATGATATTGTCATTTGCTGATTAAGAAGGGCTGTGTAGGCAGATTTCAGAGTGTTTGTGGTGGTTTTCTTGCTGTTGATATACACTTCCAGCCATGGCCGTACACATCTAGGCATGAAGTTGGGAGTTTGAGCTTCATTTCTCTTTGTGGGCAGCTTCTAGTTTGTATTGTATGAGGCGTCTAGGGCCTCTTGTATTGCTGCTATTAATATAGGCATGATATTTTCTATTCCTTGGAGTTTGGAGTGATTCTGGCTATGCCCATTTGCTGGTCCGGCTACAGCAAAAATATTAAAGTGCAAAACTTGACATGGGTATGTAACGATAATTAATATTTGTGGATTTGATGATCTGGGTCATTGTTTGTTTGTGCAAATTCATTGTACTTTTTCTGGGTCTTCTATATATGCTCTATATTGTATGCTACGGCAACACAACTGCAGGAAAACTAAAAACTCCTGCATTCTCCTGTCTAGTCTGAAAGATCACAATAAAAATTAATAAAAATCACACATAAAAGATCTTTAAAAAATACAAACAGGTACAGCACATTACAAAATCTAGTCCAAGAATGCAAGTACATAAACATCTTCCTGCATCATTCAACGTAGAAGCCTGTACAAGAACAAGAACGTCACAAGACGAGAGTGAGCATGTACATCAAGTAATTCATGAATTACATTCAAAAGTACGAAAATGTCAAGACAACAACAAAAGGAAATTCAACAAAATTCCCAAATTTGCAAGATTGAAAGATGCAAAGTTCCATAGTTGAAAATCCAACAATTTGGAAAATATTTTAAGCAATGTGAACGCAGAGAAGATAAAACCGGTTTGCTTAGTGCCAAGGTGGCGTCTACATGTCATCAAGCCTATCACATTTTGCCACATCATTTGTTCGCATTCAATGTATCTACTACAAGAGGAAGCTAGAAAGGACGCCCATGTGGAGATACTCCAAAGATTCCATTTTCGTGCTTATCACATTGGGAAACGTGCCTTCATTGCCTCTCTTGTATTCTAAAAATAGCAACTTTGTAACAAATTGTCTTGTTGTCTTCATCTGAGCCGTTGATTCACGAATCAATCTGGGCCATTCATTGTAATTCTTGGGCTCTATATAAAGCTCACTTATCTCATTTGTAAAAGGGAGATTAGATGCATTAGAATTAGAGTTCTGTAGGAGTAGAGTAGAGGAGACTTCTTAAAGTCATTAAAGAGACTTTGAAATTGTTGTCAAAATACTTCCAAAATCAATACAAGCTCATTGTTGGTTGTTTCTTGGTGATTTCGTGTGGTTGCGGAATGTTAACATGGTTTCTAATTTCTTGGATGTGATGGAGAGATGTTTCCAAGTAGAGTTAGATTAGAAGTTCATTGATGTGATGCCAATATGTTAAGATATTTGATGAATTCCTTAATGGTTTATACTTTTTGTGGATTGTCGATGGTAACTCACTTTGCAAAGTTAGCCTGTACCTTTACATGCTTTAGTTCGGTTGTGAAGATTGTTTAAGCTGCGCCAGCTATGGGTGTTTGGATGAATGCGTTGCAATTTGAAAATCCTTGAGTTACCTTAGAAGATTGCACCGAACTTTGTGTAGTTGTTGGTCCTCATGGCGAAGCGGAGTTGGGTTATATGAGGAATTTGTCTACCTTGACATGATCCATCACTTCATTGTCCTTAGATTAACTTTCTCAACCCTTGCCTTTTTTCATTTTTTTTCATAGACAGTTAGAAGAAGTTCCATTTCACAAGGAAAGAGTACATGTTTGAGTGGAGTAAGGAGCACATTCAGCGTAAGTCCCTTTGTGATTACCAGCAAATCACATCAACTATTGAGCGTATCCCATGTTGAGGATTGAAGATAAGGAACCTTGGAGTTGTCTCGATTGATCACATTGTTTAGCATTCGAGTGACTTTGTTCAAGAGAGGATAGAATACTTAGTATTTTATTCTGAGTTTGCATGTGCAAGAAAAACACATCAATAGGTCTCCATAGTGTAATGTCCCCTAACTGATTTTGATAATATATTTCAGATCTGAAAATTACATTTGCAAAATATTTCAAAAAGACACATATTTCATCGAAACTAGCCAACTAGTCTCACACTGAAGACACACCAAATTAGTTGAAACTCCACATAATGCTATTATTTGAATTCTTTGATGAAAATCACATGCAATCAGGTCTGAGACACTGATTTATAACAACAACAAGCAATATGAGTTTGCACAACACAATTTATGCAAAACCCACAAAACTATGAACACCGAATATCACAAAATATCACTGCAAACCCCCTAAACTGACATTGTTTGATTTTCCAAAGGAAAATACATGTAAACTGATCTGATACAACATAAATAATAGCAGCAAACACCTACAACACTAAGCAGCAAACTACACAACACAAGCCTCACCAAAAGCTGAAATACACACTGTGTATCTAAACCCCAAAGCCATACACTGCTGAAATCACACCAATATTACATAGAAATGTATAATATCAAGGTTGCATGATCATGAGCATCTAGAAGTGAGTGAGAAGAACCCAACAACCATAAACATGATAGCAAACATGAACTACACCGAACTATTCAATATTCTATTATCACTACTCAAACAGGATAAATCTGCATATCGCAAAATACCCAGAAAGTCCAAAATGACTCTCCCAACCCCTACAACAACTCCCATTGATTATGGGCACTTGGGAAGGCTGTAGAGCAACCTAATGCACAACAATATACAACTCAAAACAAACAACACCAACAACACACCAAACTTCTACGAACAATCTTTTAAAACCTGCATACAACACACCAACAAACACTGCATATAACATTGTTGAAATCTCCAATCTTTGCACAATGGTAGCCTATGAATGAAGCTACTCTTGTGACTCAAGGCCTCCCGTCCTCAAATCCCCTGAAGCTCATGGACATCCCGTTCACAAGTCTCCAAATTTGAAGCGATACACAAGCATGCGGCTCTGTGATGAAAAAACAATAATTTTACAATAGTCTTTTCCAAAATGACAATCTTCATTTTAAATATTCCAAGGCCAAGTTGGGCGCCCAAACCCAACGCCATGCAACTGCAAAATAATAATTAATTCCATAAAAATAGCCTTCGCCACCAACTCCATCAATCCATGTTGTCAGTTACAACAAGAACCCAAGAATAGTGAGATTCTTATGACACCAAAAATCTGCTTTTTACTCCACTAAATCCCAACGCCTTATTTCATGCATGCTCATATATATTATTATTTATTTAATATCTATTTGCTAGGACTTGGAAATTGGCTTCTAACAATATAATATTAAATAAATAAATATTATTTCCCAATGTAATCGTGATCTTGACCTTCTATTTTCGGACATCAGGACTTACTAAAAATAGAAACTGCTATTTTTGGAAAGGGGACATGACACATAGATCTACCAAATCTTAGTCTAAAGAGTGTGTGGGCACTCAATATGTGAGATGAAACACACAGTGTCAAAATCAATACTAGAACCAATCAATCGTACAATACGATCAATATTATTTTTCCATGCAAATTTCCTCCTAGGTGTATCTAGTTCAGGTATGAGTCCATACAGATAAGGCAAAATCTTGAGCCACTTGCAATGTGTCAAAATGTCTTTTCGTCAAGACTCATAATTGTCCTTAGTCAGGGTGACCACAGAAGGATGAATAGAAAAACTCGTGATATCTCCTCAAATGATAAGATCAGAGATCAACAATCTCAATACATATTCATGTTGATAAATGAAGCCCACCCAAGAAAACAAAACATTTCTAGGTGCCAAAATGTCGAGGATATTAACTAGAATGTAAATATTTGACAAACTGAATAAAAAATACTTGGGGATGAATCTGGAAAAGTTACATGTATGTCTCTGATACCATATAAGAGTCACCAATGGACTCAAGTTCCCAAGATCGCTTGCAAAACTGGAGATTACCTTCCACAAGAGAGTAGCAATCTGATACCATATAAGAGTCACCAATGGACTCAAGCTCCCAAGATCGCTTGCAAAACCAGAGATTACCTTCCACAAGAGAGTAGCAAGAGGATAAATTGCTTGATTATGGGTGCAATAATGATATTATGATCTTAAATCACACGAAAGACCTTGCTTATATAGGCAAGGTGAAAAGCCCTAAGTAAGGTAAAAACTCCTATGTAAGCTTAAGAACAAGGTGTAAATAAGACCTCAAGTGTAACTAGGTAGATAAAGTATCACGTTCACACCAACATTTCCTTAGCCCCTTTGGTCCCTTTCTGCAAAGGTAGTCCATCAAAGCAACTATATAAGGGGAGTACACACTTGATAATCCCTTAATGAAACAAGCTTTTTTCTAACTTCTGCACTTTGTCAGTAATTAAGAAGAGAGGACTGACTCAATGAATAATTGCAGTGATAGACATGACGTGATTATAGAAAATCATGAGCACACTGTCCAAGCCATTAAGTCCTTGCAGCTCTCAGAAAATTCTTTTTACCATATTGTGGAAATTGTCTAAAAAGATCTCTAATGACGCTGGCACACAAGGAACCAACTGGCAAGCAGCCCCAGTCTAACCATCCATGACTGTCAGTCGATGGCAAGTACTGTACGGCGGTGGTTAACTGCACTTCCCCCATGGCTACTATTGTCTGGGAAGAAGTAGCTTTATTCAGCCTTCTTATGTTATCATCTGGGTTTTTAAAATCTTTTTGCTCTATGTTGTTGATAATTAATCTTTATGGAGGTGTCTGTGTTCTTGCAACAGCAGCTTTGTAATAGATAGCTGTTCAATCACTAGAGTTTTAAAACAATCAGCTGACAAAATCAGAAAGTACAATCTCAAACTGAGTTATTTTTGTAACTTTCAAAAGGTTGGCAAGATTCTAAATCTGTTCCCTTTTGTAATTAATTCTCTTATATAAATATAATTTTTTGTTACAAGAAACGATATTCTTGAGTTATGTTGGAAACAGGAATAGATACTTCTGATCTTAGCTTGAAACTAGTTGAATGCTCTAGCCTTCACATTTCTATTTACTGTTGGATAATGTTAGAAATTGCTTGAAGCAGTGGTGATAATTATGAAATTATAACATTCAATTTGGCATTAGTAATGCTGAACCTTTGTGTAGCATTATTATCTAAATTATTGCTGGTCTATTGAAATGTTTCTAGGATGCACGTTGCCATTCTTCGGCGTATTAAGCAGGCTGAGAAGGACCTTGCTCGTACAATAGAGGCTGAGATGGCTAAGGAAAAAGAAATTGAAAGAAAGAAAAAGGCATCGGAAGTGGAGTCAAAGATCATATCTGAACAGTTAAATTTGTCTATTAATAATATTATTGGATCAGAATACGGTCCCAAACATATAAGGTTTGAGACACAGTCAGATTCAGATGACAATGAGGTTCTGTACAGTAAAAACAAGATTATGTCATCTTCAAAGAAGAGAAAAGTGGATCACCAATTTGAGAAATCCCAAGGTAGTTGTCCTTACCCCTCAGCAGCAGAAGAGCGGGCCCGATTGGGAAAGGATCTAGCAACACAGAAATCTGTGGTTGAGTTTCCAGATTACATTGATCTAGGGGGTGGAAAATCACTGAATGTATCTAAAAGGAAGAGAAAAGCTTTCAAATCTAAAAAATCCTTGGCTAATAATCCTTGCCTATCAGCAGAGGAAGAGATTGTGCAGGTGGTGCAAGAACTATCTAGAGATGTGTTTACCAATGTACATGCTGGAGATGTTGAGCTGACAGATCGTGAGCTAATAATATTTGTTGCAGCTTGGAAGAACATTTGCCGGGAAAAATCAGTTTTTCAGGTTTATGCATTTTCACATTTCTTGCACTTCAACATTTATCTTCTTTTTCAGTATTCTGGTATCATATTTGATGAAGAATGGGATGACTTGTAAACCGGCATTTTATAATCATATGATTTGTCAATTGTCTTTTTTTTTTTCATGTCAAAAACAAGAATGTTTCTAGCTTTTGTTCAACTAATATTATATAGTGTTCTTTTCTTATTATGTTTTTTTCTTTATTTATTGAACTAATATTAATAGTAAAAAAATCAAGCTTTTCATTTCCCTACTTGCCTTTTGCAGCAAGCACAGAAAGGGTTGAAATGCTTTTATATGATGAAGGGATAACTACTATACCCGTTTTATAGAATTGCATGATTTGTAAATCACTAAATTATGTTGTTTTGCCTGTCAAAAGCAGAAATATCTCTTTTTGCCTGTCAAAAGCAAAAATATCTCTAGATATTTATCAGCTACAGTAGCTTGAAAATTCTGTCTTTTTATTTATGAAATGGATATTTATGTCTTTTTGTTTTCTTTAGGTAATGTTTCTTCTGTGTCCATAATTTTCCTGGAAGTTGCTTGTACAGTTCAGTTCTTAGATCATTTGATTTACAACATATTGGCATGCAGATTAAAGTCAGTTTAGATTGGGACCACTGTAAATTTCAGTTTTGGTAGCCATTGGTTTCTCATTCAGAAAATTTTATTTTTATGCCAATAGGTATTCAAGACAATGATGGAATTGCAAGGCCCAGTAGATAAGAAGGGAAGGAATGTGTTCACGAGAAACGTGAAGAGGCTATTTAATCTTTTCACAACAGAACCTGCTGTTAGTCTGCTGAATGTTGCTGTAAGATTATCAGGCTATTCTTTTGTTTCTTCCTTTAGGCTGTCAAAGTTAATAGGTCACTAATATGCCTTGTAGGATGGATGATATACTTGGTGAAATAAAGAAACTGTTTTCTTCATGCTAGACTGATAGATCCTTTATCATTTAATTTTTTATCTGGTGGTTTACTGTTTAAGCTTTCCTATTGTTCTCAAACTGGTTCTCGGAACCTTATTTTATGCTATATATGCCAAAAAACAGCATTTTTATATTTTACATAAGAAAACAAAAAGAGGTGTCTTTTCTCTTTCAATCTTAATGTTTGTTCATATATGAGATTCTTCTCGAAAGCTGCAGAATCTTTTGATCTGAGAAGAGCATAGCTCGTCCCTGTCAGGTCTTGAATTTAACTGAATTGATCCAACTTGAATGCTTAAAGGTAGAGTACTCTCCTCTTCCTTTTTGGTAGAGGGAAGGTCCATACCCCCTTAAATAAGCAACTCTTTTCCGTAAGTAGAGGAGATAATCATATTATTCTTTGCAGTACTATTTCCTTTTCTGTGTAGCTTCTAGATGAACAATTGTCCTATTTCAGAAGCTTCCATGGAGGACCTGAGACTGAATCATGGTTAATTGAGAACTAATAGTGGCCGCTTGAGTGAGAGTTTTCTCAGATTTTGTTCTACAGCATTGTTTAAGCTTTTGTTATAGAAAGTATATCATGCCTTTAAATCCTTACATTGCATGCCTTAGGATCTTATCAGCTTCATTCTGCCAAAATTTCATTTGTCTTTGAAGGTTGATAGTGTTTCAATTTGCCCCTTTCAGGACAACACAAAACAGAACAGTGTGCAAGGATAAACCTTTCTTCAAATTAGAAGAGAAAGCTCCCTTGTAACAAAAAACAAAATTAAACCCTAGAACCTAAGGAAACAACCTCTAGCCTTTTACAACATGTACAAGTGATCTTTGGATTTTGAGCACATTGTAATAACCCACCCTAGTTCTGCCCCTAAATTTCAGTTTCCATAGTTTGACATTTCATCAAACAGTTGGCATGCAAACTGTCTGTTGACTGATTTCTGAGTTTGTTTTGTTGTTTGAGGTTTGTTATGGTTGAGTTTCAACATAAAACACATATACCAAATGATAGTACCAAGGACCAAACACTTTGCAACAATAAACAAACACTCTGCTAATAATTTCAATGCCAAATATAAGACTGTTATAACACAGTGAAGTCTGATATAACTCAGAACAGCAAGATAATTTCAATCAAATTAAAAATTTGAATCATTTCATTCCAATGCAACATACCCGAATTATTCTCCTTTGATATAACAACGAATGGAGGCTTCAATTACAAATAAAGGGACTGCTGATAAACAAATATGAAGTCTGATATATCAGCGAGTTCTCCACATAACATGCGCCTAGGGTTTGAGTGATTCCATGACTGATTTCTCATTCCTTTGGACAACGATCAATCTTTGACATGCAATGACTTCCTTTATACCTTCAAACTATTGCTTGTATTGTTCACAAAACCTTAACAGGTACTGTAGCGTTAATTGTAGAAGAACTATAGCGATCACTGTAGCATTTCCTTTAAATATCCACTATAATCTTCTTTGCCAATATCACATTAACCCTCCAACTTGTATTTGGCACAAATCCACAAGTTGGACAATGAAATTTCTCCAAGCTGGCCTGCAAATGATACCTCCTTTGAAACTCCAAACAATACCAAATCTGCAATGAAGTGCAATGCGTAAACTTTGAATAAGTTTACCGGAAATCAACCTGAGAGGATCTTTCATCACCGAGGTTGATCATTTCCAAGAGCGTTTTCGTCCTCGAGAAGGCTTAGATGAACCAAGTTCGATCTCCAGAACCACAAGGGTTTCAATTAGAGAAATAGAATAAATTGCATGATACAAATGAGCCCCTCAAATGCCTTCTTATATTTTTTCCGCCAAACTCTCCAGAAGCTTCTATTTTAAAATTCACTTTTTAATTAAAAGTCCATTTTAGCTCCGAAAGAGACCTTTTAATTAAAATAATGATAATTTGACACACGAGGTCCTTGTTTAATGCATCCATAATTTAAAACATTTTATTCCAGTTCCGTTGAGCTATAACACTAAGGTGCTTTTAAAATATTTTAAATAATATTTAGCAACCTTAGTAAAATAATTAAAATAAAGCCATTAATACACTCATTTTGCGGAAATTGTAGGAATGCATTGGAATTGAAAACTAACTGCACTAGAGTGATCCTGATGAAGAATAATGATAATCGGAGCCAACCGGGCGACTTACTGTAAATAGACGCCCTCTCCAAGATTCTTGAAGGGCACACCAGAAGCTGGAAATCACCCCGAAAAGTGGCATATGAGTCCTCTAGACCAACTGAGCTCATTGGAGTCCTTAAATAACCCCTCTGATAACGTTGACACACATTCACAAGGTCAGTGCCAACTGTACTGCAAGAGAACTTGAAAATAGGGACATTACAGTCCGCCCTCCCCAAAGATTGCTTGTCTTCAAGCAATGCCAAAACAACCTCACAATCATCAAACCGATCCAAACTAAACGCAAGAGTGATCCCGTGGTCCCAAATCAATGTATGGAAATATCCATCATGCTGTCGTTGCGCTACTCTAATAAAAATTGTCAATCCATAGCACCAAGTTTGCACTCTCTCCTCTAGTAACTCCAAAATGTAATCATCATCAACATCCAAACTGAAATATCTGCAAGGGCTAAAAACTATATCATGAAAAGTCTCTTGCCAAGGCGCCACAGTGAAGTCCATATCTGAAATCCCACTACCTAACTCGATCCTGGTCAATAAAAAAAAATCTGCTCATCCTCAAAGAATAACCCTCAGCATATCCCCTCACAATGTCCCCTCATTGGGTATTTAGGCTGCCCAGATATTGTAGTGTGGATGACCAAGTATATGATAGAGACTAGCAAGGGAGAGATTTACAATTGGACAAAACTACTCTCGGTTAGAATTGAAGAATTTTTTTCCTTGAAGCACAAAGGCTTCTACATGACACAACATGCAATTACATATTTTGTGGATGTCGTGTATGCACAATTGCCATCCTTAGCAACTAGTAAATTTCAGCCTGATATAGATTATGATTCTACCTAGCCCTCCATATTTAGTTGGAAATCCTTAAGGATTCAGACAGTGGATCGGAAGGGGGAGAAAGCCAAGACTAACCATACTTCCAGGAAAAGGAAAAGAACACAAGTTGAATCATCCTCTGAAGAAGAAGAAGAACCCAGAGAAGGAGAGAGTAAAGGTGACGAGGAGGTGGAGATAGTAGACATAATTGCACCTCCTTCTCATCATACTAGATTAGTTGAGTTATCCAAAGAGACCTCCCAACATATTGATGAATGGTTTAGTCTATTAGGGGCTTCTATTGAGGCTATGGAGTTTCCTCTTGTGAGCCCTAGGGACAAGCCAAAGCAGACTACTCAACCACTTCATGACATCCCTTAGCCAGGAAGTAATCCTACACAACAACCTATTAATGCAGCACTTGGGCAAACTGAGCCACATAGCCTAGTTCCTACTAAGGATGAGGAAATCTTGATTCAGCTCTTCGGGCTATATCCTAGTGATCAACTATGCACGATCCTACGGTACATCCAAGATCTGGTGCCAATGTCACATATAATGTGGGAGGTAGCAAATACCACATGGAGATTAGAATATATTCATTATCCTTTGGTTTTACAGGAGGCTAGGTGAGTGTCATATTGAATTTATTCAAATCTTTATTTCTCATGGATGGCGGACTACAAAACTACCGGAGATGAAGCATAAGTGGATTCCAAAAAGAGTTCCCACGTCCTTTGGTGGATCGGATGGAAAAGTTTGCAGAACTTTATATTCCATTGAATATAGGTTTTGATATTTGTATCTCATTATGCAAACAAAAATGGCAACCCAAGGTACTATTGGTGTTGAGATGGATTAGTCAGTGTGAATTTCATAGAAATTAAGAGAGGAACTTGAAGATGAAAGGCTTAGATTTCAAGCCCAATTAGCCTAAGAAGCTCAATTTACAAAGCTAGAGAAGAATAAGTATGTTGAAAAAGCTTAGCTCATGGAAGCCATGCAAATGGTCAAAGTGTCAAGGTAACGGGAACTTCTAGCGCCTCACCACTTGAAGCAATGCATAGAAGAAGCCTATAAGTTACGTGCAGTTGCTTCTCCCCAGTTGAGTCCTTTTTCTTCAATAGCTATAGTATCTCCAGGGACGTCTGCTACCTCAACCCCTCAGTAATATTATGCCTTTTGTTCCTAGTCGTCTGGAAGATGACTTTCATTTGGGAGGCTGATGTAGTTAGCCTAATTTATCTTAGTTATGTTGTAATTTTTTATTATCACCAATGGGTATGTCAGCGTGTAGAAGTTATGAGGAAATATTTTTTGGTAGTTGCCGACGGTTGTAGTTGGTTGGCAACTGTTGGAGAGTTTATATAGAACTTCTGTAGTCAAGAAAGGGAAGGCCGCATGTTGGACTTGTTCCCTATTCCAGTTTTTGTATAAGAGCCTACATGAAATGAATAAAAGCATATTCTGTAAACTTGTTGATATTATTTTGCAATTCTCGTATAAATCATTTAGGTGTATTTATCCGTTTACTCTGCAATAGATAGTTGTTTATCATTTAGGTGTATTTGTTTGTTTACTCTGGAAGATATGATTTCAGCTTTCCTAGTTGAAGAAAATAGAATAATTGCGGGAAATACAAAAGATGATCCTCAAATTGAGATAGCATTATACACAAGAAATAATTGTAGAAGATTAGATAAAGACAAAAGGGGGACTAAATATTACTATTGCAAGAAAATAGGTTACATAGTTTGGAATTGTAGTATTTGAGCCAATGATGTTCTCAAGGGAAAGCTCAAAGAAGAACCAAATGAAGCTAATGTAGCCATTGTTGAAGATCCTCCAGTTTTTGGCAATGGTGAATAATTCGCTAATGAAGTATATGTATTTTAAGAAGCCTATTATTTTGAAGATAGGAAGGGATCTAGTGTAGATAGAACTCATCATGGATGGTTGCCCAAATAATTTGAGAGTAAGCGGATCTTGGGAATTATACCCTTACAAGGGTCATGAGACAACTTGATGGAGCATTGTGGATGAAACCCATCATGGATTGTTGTTTGATAATTCGGAAGATCTGAGATTTGGGAGTTTAGGGAGGTGGTAATCCAGGAACTTGGGAGTTCAGCTCGGGAGCTACACCTTTACGAGGGTTATGAGTAGCTTGTTGGAGTTCTACGTGGTCCAAGAACTGTTTTTAAAGAAAAGCTTTTGAAGACTATATGGTTCTAAGGTTTTCCGTTTTTAGTCATTGTGTTAGTATGTTTTGTCTTTAGTAATTTGAGAGTAAGCGGATCTTGGGAATTATACCCTTACAAGGGTCATGAGACAACTTGATGGAGCACTGTGGATGAAACCCATCATGGATTGTTGTTTGATAATTCGGAAGATCTGAGATTTGGGAGTTGAGGGAGGTGGTAATCCAGGAACTTGGGAGTTCAGCTCGGGAGCTACACCTTTACGAGGGTTATGAGTAGCTTGTTGGAGTTCTACGTGGTCCAAGAACTGTTTTTAAAGAAAAGCTTTTGAAGAATATATGGTTCTAAGGTTTTTCGTTTTTAGTCATTGTGTTAGTATGTTTTGTCTTTAGTACAATAAGTCTTAAGAGGGGGTGTTAGAATAATAAACTCACCATAGTGACTTAAGTGGTTTGTTAGTATTGCTATTTTTAGCATTTATTTTCTAGGAAAAGTGTCACGTTTATGTTTGTTGGTTACATCTCCCAAACTCTATATAAGGAGATGAATTTCATTGTAATCGTAACTCCAATATCTAATAATATTATAGTGTTATTAGCTCTATTTCTTTTATAAAAATGGATTGTGTTTGTCAAAATCACGACATTTAGAGGCACGCGTATCAAGGACAAAAAATTGTGTATTAATGTGCATGGCTTGTCAAAGGGCGCACCTATATACAAAGGAGGCTGATTAAGTGTTGCTGTAATGTCCCAAACTGAAATATTTGATAACTTGACAATTTCTCAATATTAATGGGTAATTTCAGCACCTTTTGATGATCAAGATCCCAGAATGGGTAGGGTGAGAGCATACGGTGATTCGGTTAGATTCAATAATAAATCAATGAAACTTGCTGGCAGCAGGCCGCACAGACTATGATGAATGCAATTACAAAATTTGAATGATGATATGCCTGACAACGATGCCTTCCAGATTACAGTTACAAGACTGAATATCAACTACAAAATCAATATTAATTTTGGTGGGGTACCGCGCAAATTTCCATAACATCACTGATTTCTGAAAACACACAACTTCTAATATATTGCAGAAACCCTTCAATATTTAATTCAGCTGAAACCCATGTTTATAACAATAAATGACAAAGACTTACTATATGTTGTGTTAAATAACAGAGTGCAGTTGTACGACTACTAAAAATCATTAAGCAAGCACACAGATAAACATTCAAGTTGGTGCTACCTCAAAGGAAGTACGACAACTCCCAAACACTTATTATTTCCTATTATATTGTACGATAGGGTTGTAAGCATCATACAGTACCTTCTAAATGTCATACGACAACCTTTGGATGTTGCGACCCATTGAAGACATGTACGACAACCTTCTATTGAAATAAATCTGCTTCAAATATGTTGCGATCCCATTAATTATGCTGCGGTAGCTTCAAAGTGTCATATAATATCATTCAAAATTGTGTGGCTAATCTTGGTAGTGGTAAGACTCCTTCACAAAGGGGTACAACCAACTCTTAATCACTTATTTGATCTGATTTGCTCTATAACAGAAAATACTCCATAAATATCAGCGTGAATCCTCACCAAGAAGTAGTTGATATGAGCCTTTCAACACCTCTGACAAATACCAATAGTGCACTGGAAAAATCTGCAATCTTTAGCACACTTCAAGATCTTCAAACTATAACCAGAAATTGGAATAAACTGCAAACCTTCAACACAATGGTAATCCTTGAATGGAATTACTCTAGAAGAATCAAAGGGTTTTCATCCTCTAACCTAATAAGAAATCTAGAGGGTTTCCGTCCTCCAAATCCCAACACTAAGCGGGTTTTCGTCCTTAGGTAGAAAGATGAACACAAGGGTTCGATCTCAGAAAAGGGTTTTGATAACTAGACAATGGATGATTTCTTCTCACCTAGCTCCTCCTTTTATAATCACCTTTTCTATTTTTTAATTCATTTTCCTGCTCCTTCTAGAAGTTTCTAGAAACAATTTTTTAATATAACATTACTTTAGGTCCTTTTTCCTAGAGACACTTTTTAAAAATACATTACATTGGCCCTCATTTAATAATAAAACATAATCAGCCCTTTTAAATGTTGTAACATAAAGTTACTAGGGCAACTCAAGTTATTATTAAATATTTAGAAAAGGGTACATGACAGTTGATCAAAAGCTGTCGTGAAATTTATTAATAGGTTCCTATGCATATCTATATCCGCTGAACAGTTTCAAACAAGACAAACACTATAAATGCCAGATCAATGCCTAAACAAAGAGCTAACTTCTATTAGCAGATAAATATAAAATCTCTATAAATAAGAGGTGGCGGCTAGTTTAGGAGGAGAACTATGTGTAAAGAAGCCTTTTGCACTTAACTTTTTTATATAGCAGGATAAATAGAACATTGACCAAAAATAGCAAGTGATTTGTTTATAGTAGCTATTGCTGCCAGCAAAAGAGAAAGGTTTTGCTTTGATATAGATTTGTATTCATCATTGTT
Organism: Cunninghamia lanceolata; assembly: GCA_027924645.1. NCBI lineage: Eukaryota > Viridiplantae > Streptophyta > Pinopsida > Cupressales > Cupressaceae > Cunninghamia > Cunninghamia lanceolata. The sequence continues at coordinate 682,593 of BSBN01000626.1, read as the reverse complement.
TGTCATAGCAGAATGCCAAGATTGATAGGTATAGTACGATAGAATTGGAAGTATAATAGATCACAAGATATAATTTATTACAGTAGAACATCAAAAGAGATTTTAACATACTTGACATATGTTGCCTCATTTGAAAAGTCAAATATGCTTTCCAAGTCATTAGGGTTTGGTGTAAAGATGAATGAAATAAAAAAATTGTGTCCAAATTCAAATAATCAAAGTGAGGTGTCAGGAAAGCTCAGAGATTCAAAGTTTTTAGAATTTCACATGATTAGAGTTGCAAAAGCTTCAAAGTTGCCTATCTAGAAGTCTACTTTTAGCCGACACTAAAAATAGCTTGTGCTATTTTTAGCCAGTGTTGAAAAACTCGCAAAAAACTCGCACGACTCGCGAAAAACTCGCGCGACTCGTGAGTCCTCGCGCATTTTTTTTGCAGGCGAGTTTTACCTTTGAATAACTCGGCCCAAGTTATTGCAAAAACTCTTGGCGATTTAAACTGGTAAAAATCGTCAGTAACATCAAAAACTCACCATTAGGGTTTAAAAAAACTCGTTTAAAATCGAAATAAAACAAAAAAACGCATTTCATTTTTTCAGCTTTGTTTTTGAGAGAAAACCCTCACGGTGCCGCGCATGAGTTGAAGACTTTGGCGTTTCAACTTTCAAGACTTTGCAGTTTGATCTAAAGACTTTGGGAGCCGTAGAAGATCAAGGTCATGATTGTTGTTTGCAGAGCGGGAGTCACAAAAGATCGTGACTGGTGACTTTGTGACGGCGTCCAAACTTATACAAAACTTCAATGTCTTATATTTTTATGTGTCTTATTTTCTATTTTTTTCCTTTGCTCTAAATTTCTAATGTATTACACTATTCAATTTCATATATTGTTAGGTCATACATGACGAGAGATATATTTTTTATATTAGAAATTCAAATAAATAATTAATATATACAATTAAAAATATATAAAACATACTATAAAAAATAGTATTAAGGAATATTAAAATTATATATGTATTGAAACTTGACTCGTTTCTTTATATTAATAAAAAAATTAATATAAAATAATACTAAAAATATATATAAATATAATATAAATAAATAATATTAAAAACATATTAAAAATTTATATATGTATTGAAACTTTAAACTCGTTTTTTCATTTTTTATATTAATAAAATAAACTTTATATATATATATATAATAAAATAATATTAAAACTACTATAATAAAATAAATAATAAAAAAAATATATAAAACATAATACAAATAAATAATATTAAGAATATATCAAAAATATATATGTATTGAAATTTGAAACTTTAAACTCCTTTTTTCATTTTTTGGTTAATGAAGTGTATTGAACTCCAGTTTTCATCACTAATATGCATGTTTTAAAGCATATGTTTAAAAATTAATATATTTTTTAATGTTCGATAAACTTGCCGAGTTTTTGCCGAGTTTTTCCCGAGTCTCGAGTTTTTAAAATTTTTGGGTGTGCCTAGTAATTGCCGAGTCCGAGTTTTTCAACTATGTTTTTAGCCATCACATTTTGCAAAGGAAAGGGCATATGTTGAGTTTTGCTATTTTTAGCTATATCTATTTTTAGCTTTTCTCTAATTTTAGCATGATGAGTTTTTTGAGGAGTCAACTATTGTTAGATTGTCTATCTTTAAATCTTTTGTCATGTGAGGGATGTGGGCTAATAGTTAATAATAATTTCAACCGACAACTTAACTGGGGATTGTTGGATTTTGTATATAGTTTTAGTGGATAGGATATTTTGTAATAAAACTTGCATGTCATGCAAGCAATAGTAGCTATAGTAGAAGTTTGATTAGTTTATTTCATTAATTTTCATGCAATGTCTTGTAAACCTTATAACTAAGTGCTATTTGCAGTTAGTTTGTGAATAGTAATTCTCATGCTTGGTTATTGCTGAAATTTCTATTCATCAAATATTCATATTCCAGAATTTGTTATTCATTCTGTAGTTCACATACTCAGACTTGGTGAAAACTGGGCGGACCCAAAATTTCTGGCTCGACAAAACTTGGGAACTTAAAAAAATACTTATATTTCTTAAAGAACACAAATGTTATGCAAAATTCAATTAGAAGGGAACATCCTTACATGTCATTCCATTCTGTGTTGTCCCAAAAGGAATGAATTAAAATGCTAACACATTGCAATCTCTATTTGTCAACATATTATTTTTGAGACATAAGTAGACTGTCGTTAGGAAATGGCATCATAATGCACAACTTTTTGTTATTGTAGTTGAGACTTCTCCGGAGAGCTATTGATAAATTAATGTTTTCCTCATGTATTAAATGAGTCCTTGTCTACATATCTACATGAACTTTTTTTGTACTAGTTAACAAAATACCTTCAAAAGATTTTCATTCATCAAAAGGCCCAAAAAATCGAGATCCTCTCTGCCTTATTTAGAACAATAGCAGAGACTTTGTCATGAGGCTCACAAGGGTTGGCTCACAAAAGAAACAAAATATATAGCCCAAACCTTGTGTATTCAGACCCTTTACAAATACAATTGTTATTTGCTAAAAAGCTTCGACAAGAAGTAGTGAGGATAAAGGCTATTCTCGAGACATTAAAAAAGCATTTTTTGGACGATTTTGGGTGTGTATAATCCATTGGGAAAAAATGACCAGTTTTTGCATTTAAATTGGTGAGTTTTTCCCTAAAAATCGTGTAACAGGTGCTTGCGAGTTTAAACTACAAATACTTAGTGCATGTTATTTTCGGCAAGTACTCGGTGACTTTGACTATGCGATCTATGATTCATTCAATAGAATTTAGTATGCTTATTTTGCTTCTAAATTATTGTTGAAAGTGTTCCACCTTATGTGTTATTGTGCCTTTATGAGTTAAACATCAATTAACAATTACTGAAAGCTTTGAATTGCAATAGGTGTTAGATTGGTCTTTTGTAGCTTTGAATGCAACTGTCATGTTTGGCTTATAACATATGGTGTATGTGTTTAGCTTATTCAATCGTTGGGTATGTGCATTGTTCAGTCTTTGCCTTTAGTTATATAATGCAAGCGTGTAGTCATAGGATTTATTTTTAGTCAAAAAAATAGCCTTTTGCTTTACATTGAAGTACGTGTCAGCCTTTTGACCTAAGTGTAGCCAAAAAGATTTAATTTTATTTAGCATGATCATGAACGATCCCAAAAAGGATTTTAAAGTTTGTAAATAGCAAGTATATATTGTGTAGATTAGGTTAGTTTTAATTTATAGGGAGCTTCCCCTTCTAATCTGAAGAGTGGTTCTACCACGCATTTGTATTGTTTTGTGTTGGATTAAAAGGTGTGAAACAAAATGCTAACACCCTGCTTTACATAATCTTTCAAAGCAAGAGGAAGAAAGGGGCATTTAGCCCCTTTTCCATTCCCTCCACTTTTCCAACTCTATTATTGTTATCATCACAACCATATTCAACACCACTAATCATGTTTCCACCCACAAAGTGGATAGAACCAACACCCAAGCCATCCAATTGATTAGCAATTTTTTTGCCTTGTTGAAGAACCCTTAATCGAATTGACATCAACCTATTTAACTTCCACCCCTTTTTTCAAAATTCAATATGGAAGGCCTAGGGTTAGAAGCCTTTACGGAGGGACCATAAGGGCTACTAGAATGTTCTAGGCTTCTCTTGTTATTATTATTTAATTCCCTAGAATGCATAGCCTAGGGAAGAGATAGTTTTAGTGGGAGTGTTCAAATTCAAGCTAGAAGTGTCAGCCACCTTATTAATGTCAACTTGAACAACCATATAGTCAACCTGATCTAAATCCTTTTTGGGAACTTTATTACACTCAAAATTATTGTTACACAAAACATTTTTATCAGTATCAATTTCCTTACCTCCTTAAGTATTGTGGCCATTAGCCAAGGCATTAGAATCAAGGTTTTTGAATCTTTATCCAACAAAGGGCAATTCATTCTCACATGGCCATCTTTTTTGTAGAAAAACCAATCATTTAAGCTACCTAGCCCCTCAACATTGCAGGTATATATAGAATCATGAATAGGAACAAAAATAAATTCTTGAAAGTAAGGTGTAGGTTTCAATGAAATCAGAAGTCTAGCATTCATATGTGGCAAAGAAGATTTAATTTCTTCCATTTTAATAACTCCCCCCAAGGGTTTTAGCACCCGAGGTAACAAAAGCCACAAATGTGGAGGAACATTACAAATTTCAATCCACTTTAGAAAGGATTGCAAAATAACATTACCTGGGTTCATACTAAGGTCCCATGCAAAGGCTTTAAACATGGAACACCTCACATTCCAAAAGTATTTTAGAAATACGGTTTTGCATATTGCTATTTGTAAAACAAGGAAAAAACACCTTTTTGAAGCATTCTACAATACATTACATAAATACCTAGTTATTTCCCCAAACATCAACAATCCAATCACCAAAGAATTTTCAAGACGGCAAGGCATCTAGGGTTAGACTAAAAAAATACCCATAGCTTTAAACCTCTTTTCTTCATTCTCAATCACAAACCACATAATTTCATTGGGGGTTAGGGGCAGTATTGAAGATTGCTCACGTTGGTTGCCTTTTTTTGCACTTGTGCTTGGATGGGCCCTCTATTGAAGTTTGTAACAAACTTTGCTTCTGCAATAACCTCAACCCTTTCCTCATTGATCAAGTCTTGGGTTCTCAACCGCTACCCAACAATTTGTTCGCGCTAGTGTCTTTCTCCATTTTAGACAGAAGTATAGATTCATTAATTCCTTTGTATCAACCACTAAAATCCACCCCAAGGCACCTCCCAAATCATTGTCGGCTGTATGAACCCAATAGACACCATGGGGTACACAATCTAGGAGGAAATATTCACAGAAACCATGATAGGCATTGATAAATGAGAGCACAAACCACTCCAGAATCAAAACTGCAAATTATGACCAACAAAACAAAGCTAACAAAGAAGAGGAGGAGAAAGGAACATGAAGGAGTATGATGAAGGATGACTTTTCATTTTCTAAACTATAGCCTTGTTGATGTATTTTTTATGCACATGCAACTTAGAATAAATTACTAAAATAATCTATCCTCTCTTGAACAAAGATACCCAAAAGCTAAACAATGTGATCCAGTGGGTTATCTCCAAGGTTCCATTATGTTGGTTCTCAACTTGCTCATAGGATAGCCTCAGTTAGTGTGATGTGATTTTGCTGTTTCCTCAAAGGGACTTACTTAGACTTCTTCTTGCTTCACTCAATTTTTTTCTCATTTCAGGGTGGATGAAGTATGCACGATGTATAAAAAAAAGGGAAAAACGATGCATACAATTTAGATATAAATATAACAAGAAGAAGAAAATAGATAAATATGATATAAGATCATAGAACACATTGAGAGATTGGAGGGAGACTTGTTAGGAAGAAGTAGCATTAATACCTCGAAATGTAGATAAGATCGACGGTGGAATGGACCATGTTACATCATACTTAGGCAATGGATAAGACCTGCGGTGGAATGGACATATGCTACATCATACAAGGGTAATAAGTAAGACCTGCGGTGGAATGGGTATGTGTTACATCATACAAAGGCACTTAGTAAGACCTGAGGTGGAATGGGCATGTGTTACATCATACAAAGGCACTACATGTAGAGGATGATTTATGCAACCTAACAAGAGATAGTACTCCATCTCCACTAAGGTTTGAAAATGAATAAGATTAACATATAATAGACAACCCTAAGTATGAATGGACTTAAGGATTGGATAATTGAATTAATGATATATGTTGATATTATAAGAAGAATTGATTACTAATGTTCTTTTTTAGAAGTTGAAATTCTATGTAAGATTAAGAAAATTTTGACTTGCTAGAAGGGGACATTACACATTACATCAATGAGCTAGTACTCTACTTCTAATCTACTTGGAAACATCTCTCCACTTCATCAAGATACAAGAAACCATGTTATTTCACAAGACAACACTAGCACCAAGTTCCAATGCTCCAATGTCATTGCATTAATCTTGAGAAATATTTACAACAACTTCAAGTACTCTCAGAGAATTTCGAGAGTCTCTTCCTACTCTACTTTTGTATTCTACTACTCTCTTCTCTCTACTGCCTACTGACTAACTTTACAAATGAAGCAACAAGGCCTTTATATAGTTTTTCAAAATACAATCGACGACCGAGATCAAGCGTTGGAACGGACGGCCAAGATCTTTACAACAAGGCAATTATGCCTATTTTTAGCATTTTGTACATAGAAAAGGAATGAAGGCACGCTTCCCAAGGTGATGAGTTGGAAGACTTCTCCCTTGGAGTGCCCTTATCCTCATTCAGGTACACTGTACTTAAACAAGGATGACGTGGCAACATTTGATTGGTGGTGATGATGTACATGCCATGTAGGTGCCACCTCAGCAACTCTTATGGATTCCAACAGTTTATTCAATTTGCTTCTGGCATATTCCCAAATTGCATCATTTGTGTGATGTCTTTGAATGGGATTGCTTTGAACTTGAATGTTTGGGAATGTATCCTTGTTGATTTTGCCTTGTTCTTTTGTAAGTCGGATGTGTATGATACATGTTGCTCATTTGTCTAACTCGGTGATATGTCTTCTCTTGGCAGGGTGTACGTTGATCTTCTTTGAATGCATCTTCATAGAGAGTAGTGTGGCTAATGATGGCATGAAGTAGGAGACTTCTCTCGGAAACTTGAAGATTGAGGAAGAACTTGAAGTTATGGATGAATGTCCTTTCTTGATGCGGATGATGAAGTGTTCCAGCATGATGGTCTTGAAGTGGTAACATAATGTCTCCTCCGCAGTGGCTACCTCTTCACTTTACTCCTTGCATGAAGGTGGTTCTAGACACCTTGCTCCTTAGATGACTCCTCAGTTCCATCCACTCTCCTGCAACACAAACCAAGAAACATATCAATCCTTTTGATAAACACTTTATAACACAAAGGAATCATCTTTAAACATTTACTAGCCCTCTCCAAGTCTAGGCACATTTCTAGGTCTGTAGAGATGCATAAGTGTGCCTAGCATCAAACTAGCCCTATATTGCCATTTCTATGTTTTCAATCAATGGGAAATGTCTTAGAATGACTCTATCTGCCAAGGCGCCCATCTAATGATGTCAATTCATGTGCTCTCTCCTTGAGGCGCCAATCTAGGTTTGCAGGGAGGCTAAAGTGCGCCTAGTATCAAATTGGCCTTATACTTGTCATTTCAGTGATTTCAAACAATGGGAAATGACTTAGAATTCTCCTCTTCTTCAAGGTGTTCACTTAATGATGTAAAATCATGTGTTTTACTTGAGGTGCGGATTTGGGTTGCTAGAAGTGGAAATTGGCGCCTCACATTCCTTAGTGCATTTTTATGACTTCAATCACATGTTGGTGCTTAAAGATGCTTAGTTTTGACCAAGTAGACTTTCAACATTGATTTATGCCTTTTCAACCTGAGGCGCACATTTAGGGTTGTACAAGTGGAGAAGTGCGCCTAACACATTCCTTGACTCTTTTTGGGCATTTTGTGGTTTCTAACTTATGTTTACTTCATCCCCAGGTGGCAACTATCTTGATTGCAGACTCTTGATTCCAAGGCGCTAAAATTGGTTCCTAGAAGAGAGAAAGTGCGCCTAATCTTGGAGATAGGCATTCAGATCATTGTGCCTGTTCATGAAGAAGTCCCAATTCATAAAATTAGGCATGTTTAAACTTAGGCGCACATTTTGACTCCTACCTATGAAGAAATGTGCCTAGCTTCTAGGTGATAAAGATGTTTCAACCAACGATTTCAATCAAATGCACAAGTGCCTAGAACATTTCTTGCCTTGAGGTGATAGAATTTGAGGGCACCAAGTCTCTTTTTGCTAGGTGCCAGAATGGTGTTCTACAAGTGACAAAGTGCGCCTGACCTTCATGAAGCAATCTTAACTAAGTTTCGAACCCTCAGTAGTCCTCCAAGCGCTCATTTGCCAATGCCAAGGATGATTACACAAGTCTTAACTTCAGGCGCATATTTAGGTTTCTACAAGTCAAGAAATGCACCTAGGAACTCTTGAATGTTTCTCAAAATTCACTAAGTCAAAATAGTTCATGCTTTATCTCTGGGCGCAAATTTGGAGTCCCTAAGTGTTGTTTTTCCTCCATCCACCTTAGGCGCACTTTTAGGGTTCTTTTAGTGCAAATTGGCGCCTAGGTAACTTAGTCCATTTACCTGTAAAATCCCCTAAGTTCAACTCACTTTGAGGGTCGAGATATCAACTTCTAACAGGGCGCCAAGATTTCATGTTGCTTTGAGCATGTCATGATAGAAACATCCTTCCAGATCACCGCCAAACTTCATCATAAAACATCATCCAAAACTCAAGGCAAAACATCGGAGCTCAAAAAGGGGGCCCCCATTTGCAATGGGGCGATGTGAAAACGTCACAACAAGCCCCACCCTTTTTCTTCCCCCAACAAATTTTTTCCATCCTTATATATTTTAAAAGTTTCTTTTATACATATACATATATATTATATATTTGTTTTCTGATTGGTAAGACGAGATTTTTAGTCCGACCCATATTGATGGAGGCTAGAAGGGGTCCTTCTCCTCTCCATTTCAACATAGAACTCAAGAGACACCACTACAATTCGTCGAGAGTCTAATTTGGGTGGGTGGATGACCACACAAAAGGGGGCGATGACCATGCTAGGGTAGTCAATCACACACTTAGAGGTAGTTACTAGACTAAGGCAACCGACCACAATTGAGAGGTGGCGATCACATTAGAGTGGCCAACCACACACATTAAGGTAGAATTTAGATATCAACTTAGATGTATCATTAGAAGCCATGATGGAAGACCAAGAGTCACCACTTAGAAATCCGCCTTTAGATGTCTCTTTGGGGATTTGAAATCGGGTCTTCACAAGGGAAACCCAACGCTTTCACTGCTAGATCACAATCCCATTGACACACACACAGACACATATTGTCATCCCCTACCGTCACCAAAAAATGCCCTCTAGACTACCATCCCACATTGTACCCATCGTTGAAATGTCATGGGACATAGCAAACTAGATGATATTTGGCATGTTCTAGTCAAATATTATGTCTTTTTCTAACTTACTGTAACATTTGGATGACAAAGTAGATATTTGAAATGGTCCAATCAAATATCTTGGGATTATTGGTGACTCTTGAGTTCTTGTACGAGACTTGCAAAATCTTGCCTATTGTCTTGGAATTCCTTAGAGTGTCTCTAGAATTGCTTTGGACAACTCTTTCAATCCTGCTAGATGTCCCTTAGAATTCTTTTAAGATAATTTAACATATTGTTTAAACCATAGCAGCAAATATCTTTTGGGGAAAAATCGGCAACTCAAAAGTACAAGATTTTTTCAAAAAATCATGAAAAAATCAGATTTCCAAAAAAAATAGAAAAATACAAAAAGGAGAAGAAACCCTGTTGTTTTTTAAATTTTTTGGGGTTGACTTCGTTATATATAAATGATATAAATAGAGTTATTATAAATGGTAGTTATTATATTATTATAAATTTTATAAGAGTAATAAATATTAATAATATATTATATATTAATAATATTATATTAGAGAGGGAGGCAGGGCGGGGGCTCTACACATCATAAGATGTGTAGAGCTGGATCTCCAGGGTGGCGGCTTTGAAGTAAGGATGATTGCTGCGTAGGAAGAGTAATCATTGTTTTTCATGCCACCCAAAGCAAGCTCGGTGTGAGATTGGTTGCTTGCCATGTACCTTGATCTTGAGTGGTAAGAGCAGATGGCTCCTTTCGCACGAGTCGTCATTAAGGGAAATCCAAAACTTTCCTTTACTCCTGCATTAAAAACAGACAGTTTGGCGATAAACCTAACCCTTTTCACTACTGCTTGGGCTATGGACGGAGTGCCTAGACTGAATACTCTCTTACCCCAGATCATTTGTAGAGTAGGCGGCTCGCGTGCGAAGGGATGGCTACGCCCATTTGCCTGACCAGCTCGGTCAGGCAAATGGCGTTCCGTAGGAGAATAACACATCAACGCTTCCGGCAGATTTTGATCTAGGGTGACGCCTTCCTGATCGGGGCGGTGAAATTGATAGTGGGCAAGGCCTTTGTGGAAGGCTAGGAGAGATACCAGGTTGATCCAAACATTGCGTCTCGGTTCGTGGCCTCCTTACTAGATTTGAATGTCGAAAAAGCAGTGATCGGTATTGCAACGTGTATGGCCTTCAAGAATCATCTGCTTGATGGTCTTGATGAAGCCCTTGCAAAGGTGGTTTTTGGTGGAGGAATCCCTCGGCCCAGGGATCTGGAGAAGGTGGACAGAGACGAAGGGGTCATTCTGTACTATCCTTTTCTATTGGATATGAGTGGCTCGGAGCTGTTAGAGCATAGAGATAGAGCAAAGAAACGCTGGGCTTTTTTGAAAAAGCTGTTTCAGTTTGAAACCATAGAAGGCTTTGCGTGGCTTCCAGAATTCCACGACTATCTACTGGAGCAGGGTCTTGGGTAAGGGTCTGATGTCTTCGGCCTAGTTTGAAGGTTTTTTCACAGTCTTTGTTAGCAGGCGTTACTGGTAAAATAGTTTATATATAAAAAAACTAAATTTTAATAGAACTTTGCCAATGAGCCCTATGTGGCATTTTGGCTAGCTGGCCCTGTGTGGTCATTTTGTCAATCTCATGTTTAGAAAGTTTGTAGGAGGTTGAAGTCGGGACTTTGTCAAATAGACAAAGCTACGCTGTACATTTTTACTATATCAATATAATACATCTCTCTTATGCATAAAAAAAAATATTATATTAGAATATATTAATAATATAAATATTATATTATTAATATTTATTATAAATATAATAATATATTATAAATATTATTATATTTTAATAGTTATACATGTATAATATAATAATATCATATTATAATATATTAAAAATATCATATATAAATATAATAATATATTATAAGTATTATAGTATATAAATATAATAATATACCATAAATATAATAAAATGTATAATAAATATTATTAATTTGGTGAATAATTAGCTGATAGGCTTTTATATGTGAGCATTATAGTGCTCGGAAAATTGTCTCACGCGGTAAAAAAAATTCACCCCGGAAAATTTTCTAAACTTGTCATTGTTCATATCGGCATATTCCTTGAACCTCCTCAGCGTATTACTACTGGAGCAAAACTCAACTATAAACCCTTAATGGAGCCAAGAAAACGCAAGTATAAAATGGCGAAATCGCGCAGGTGATTTGCATGGGCAAATTATGCGGCTAGAGGGCAAAAAAACATGATTTAAATCGTGATTTAAACTGATTTAAACATGTTGAAAATCGGTCAACAATTTTTTGCGAAAAGACAATTTAAATGGGGTAAAAATCAGCGCAGCCTCCGATTTCTGATTTTTAGAAAAAAAATTGTGATTTTAACGTGATTTATGCTTCTATGGTTTAAACCACTCTTGAAATCCATCCAGATTGGACCTTTATACATGGCCAAAAATGGTTAGGATATTAATTCATTATATCTAAATGAGGATAGTCAACATAGTGGAAATAGTCCTACGTATAACTAGGTAAGTACCATTTCTATTAGCTAACCACCCATCTGATTAGTATGAGCCCTCCTTTCATCCTCTCCCAAATATGATTATACCATATGGTGAAGTTCCCTTCAGCAACTCCAAGGACATATAAGAATTATAAGTTTGTTGAGACGAGGCTTCATTAAAATACTCAAAAATATGAACTACTTACTGCTATAGTTGAGAGACATGTATTGGAGATAATTGTTTAGTAATGTTTGATTGACTTGTCTGAAGATGGTAGGTATTGTTTATGGCTGGGAAATATTTCAAGTCTCAATATTTAGCAAGCTATCTACAGTCAAAGAATGCTGAAAGTTAGGAATAGTGGCCTTCCACCTCCTTGTGTAAATACTTGAAAGTAAGGTTGGATGACAACAACTGCATCATGGATGCCCAGTTGAGCTGGGAGGTCCAAATGAAAGGCATTGGGACCAATGACTTGGATGATAGTTTGTGCTTTGTAATGCATAGGCTTAAGCCCACAAGGTCTTTTCTTTTATAATTAAAGTTGAAGATGATGTAGTCTTATGAATGCTAAAATATACATTAGAGTAGCAGCGTGCCTCCTTGAGGACAAGTTCTTGAGCAGTGCCTGTTGGGATGCAATGCTAATTGAGCTTGTATAATAACCCATTTTGTAATGTGTTATCAAGGAAAGGGGCATTGTCGTTGATTACTGTGGGTTGCTGAAGAGCTACATTAATCATGTCAAGACAAGGATTTGATAGGACACAAATCCTTTTAGTTCTCAAGATGGGTGTTTGGTGTCTAATATGCTGACTAATTGGCCAAAAGAGCTACTAAGGAAATCAACCACTGCATCAATTTTTACTAGAGTTGCTAAATGTGTGGGGGGGCAAGCACTGGATCAGAGCTAAGAGTGTCTTATAATTTAGAAGTGCTTGATTCTTCTTGTTTGTATGTTAATTGAGGAAATGGGCAATATGCAAATAGTTTTGTATTTGAATTGCATTTTTTTGTTAGCTGCTATTCTAAAATTTCAGTTTTCTCAAAATTTATATGAGCTCCATGCATATGCATGACAAAGCCCAAATAGTTGTTTGAAGTTGAGTAGAAAAGATTATTTTTTCATCTTCATAGCTTAGGGCAAGTGAATCTAAGTGAATTAAAAATAGAACTTATGGCCATATTTGAATTTAAGTGAATTCCTGCAAACTTGACCTTGTATATATGAGTCTCTCTCTTTGTAATTGTCTTCATTTATTTGTTTCAAGTTTTCTGTTTTGTTATTTATGTTGCAGGTAATTTCAATGAGAATGGGGCTGTGGGACACCTTCCTAGAGTTAAACAAACAGGAAGGGATAACGACTGAAGACGCTTATTCTAGAGAAGCTAAGCAAGTTCAAAATGTTGAGGACAAAAGCCACTTTTTGGGTGTTAAAAATGGTAAATTCTCTAACTTACAGAAGCAAACAGTAAATCTAAAAATATGCCTTTTTTCGCAGTTCAAAACATCATGCTTAGTATCTTGTAGAGTACTTTGGATGTGTCTTGTATGATATTCAAATGATTTAGGTTTGTGCTACATGGTCATAGACTCTGGTGACTATCTATATTGGCAGCATCATGATGCTTGAAGATGCTGGAAATATGACATTTACTGATTCTATTGTTTTCTTTTAGTTGTAATGCATTACTGCCTGATGTTTTACTAATAAAATCAAGAGCACTAAGTTTTATAATACAAATTGCAATACATTGCACATAGAAGTCTTGTTGCACTGTATATCTTAGGTGTGTGTTTGAACTTAATATTTGTGTTTATTGGGCTTGTGTCTTGTGTAATATATATAACTTTTTATTTAGTATAGAATATAGATTATTCGCTGTTTTAACTTCACAGGTGATATTCAGAGCTTTATGCAACTCTTGCAGTAAATTCTAATTTTCTTTTTGTGCTCCTAAATGGTTTTTGACAGAATTAAGTTCTCATGAAGTTGTTCAACAAGTTATAAAGTTTTTTGAAGTCGATTCTACTGAGAATGCACAAGGTGGAGAATTAGCAACAGAGGAATGGTTCATTATGTTGAGAAAAATTTGGCACTGTGAAAGGTGGCTGGTGAGACAATTTTCTGTCCAGGACTTTGCATGCTTAGGGTTTGGAGATTTCCTTAGTTTCTTTGAAAATCACCTTTCTGAGTTCCCTGAGAAAATAAGGAAAATATTGACAGCCCATAAATACAGAGACTCACCACTGATTGCTTATGTTGCAAATAACCAACTCTTAGGGTTTTTGTCTCAAGCTGCATGGGATATTGGTGATGATATGATATTGACTAAAGAAGAAATTAGTGTTCTATTGCATAAGCAGTTTCCATTTATTAGCTTTGAGATGTCAGACAGTGATTCTGTTGGACTCATGAATTGTATCACAAAATTCCGAAGTCATTCTCAGAAGAGAAATACAGGGTATTCAGCTGCGCTGCTAGCACGAAGCAGCTTAATTGAAAAGTCAAGATTTAACTCAGATGTTAGTGGGTGGGCATCAGAGATTTTGCCAATAGCTGGGGCACTTGGTCACATGAGGAGTGATGATGCTATGAAATGCTTGCTTAAAGCTCCTATGCTATCAGATCTTGAGGAGTGGTCCCACTGGGATCATGTATTTGCTCCTACACTTGGGCCAATATTGAACTGGTTGGAGAAAGAAGCCAGCAGTGATAATTTGGTTTGTCTTGTGACAAGAAATGGAAAAATGCTTCGCATTGATGGTTCAGCAACATTGGATGAATTCTTGGCAGCTGTAGTGAAGGGCTGTGCAAAGGAAACTGCAATACAATTTGTTTCTATTGTGGCTCTTTTTGGAGGTATGCAACATGCTCCTGTTGCACTGATGAAATCACATGCTGCTTGGGGACTAGATGCATTGGTGAAGAATTTTGTAGATCGATTTGAACAGGCAGGTATTTTTGATATTGGAAAAATGGATTATTGTATTAATTGCCGAAAATCTTGGCTTAGAGAGAGAAACTTTGGTTGTGACTCTGGTCAGACTGAAGTTTTACAAAATTGTCATGTTTCTACAAAAATGACACAAAAAAATATTTCTGAGAAATCACAAAACATTGAAAAAACTGCTCAGATTATCAAGGTTGCTGCCAGATTTATACTAGATTTCCTTGCTCATCTACCTCCTGAGTTCCGGACTTTTGCTGGTCAGATATTCTTGTCAGGATTGGGCACATTATCAGCAGGTCCATCTCAAATAATTTTGCATGAATGTGTTGTTGTTGATGAACGTCTTATGCTCCATGAAATTGGACTTTCCATTGGCATTGTTGAGTGGATTAAAGATTATCAAGATTTCTCTCTCGATGCATCACATCCTGTGCAAGCCCTCCCAGAATGCCGAGTAACAAAAAGTGATCTGCAGATCAGTGGACAACATGATACAGAATGTGAATCTAGAATTAATCATTTGGAAGGCAGTCATTGCTCAGATCTAAATGCGATTGAGAAAAAGAAAAAGTCACTCCACAAATTGCAATCAGAAGATGTGAATGATCATGGTGTTTTACAGGCCAAGCCCAACGAATGTGTTATCTCTATGCCTAAAAATGAAGGCTCATTGAGTCAAGAAGACTATGCAAAAGGAATTATTGAGGCTATTCGCCGTGAAGAATTTGGGCTAGATTTGAAGCTTCAGTGTAATGAAACAAACCTCCTCAAAAAACAGCATGCTCGATTGGGCCGTGCGCTGCACTGCCTGTCGCAAGAGTTGTATTCCCAAGATTCTCATTTTCTTCTTGAATTGGTATATAACCTTACATCTACTATATTTTTTCTTTATATCTGTTATATAGATCATTATGAAAATATTTGACTATTTTTTCTTTATACCGTCTTTCATTATGAAAATATCTGTTTACATATATTTTTTCTTTATACCGTCTTTAGTTTACGATATCACGGTAATTGAGGTAACTTATGCAGTGATCGAATTTCCTTTGGCTACTGCATTGTGACCCCTCCAGTCTTACTGATCCTAAAGCTGCAAACACTGCACATGTTATTCTGACTAGTGACTACAAATATTTGGAGTTCTTTACAAGTTTCATATGATTTGAAATTTCAAAAGATGGTAGGTAGACATTCTTAAAAACTGAATCTCCTACAGATACAAAATAGATAATCTCATCACAATAATCCACAGGTTTCAGCGTGCTTGTAATCTAAATCTTTCATTCAAAACAGTAAGTTCATAAATGCATTTTCAATCTGTTGCAAGTATGAGCAGTAAGTGTTGTCATTGATGTCAACACCTAAGGTATAAGGAAGTTATTTGGATGAGTTTGAGCAAGTGTCTGAGAAGAACAGTGCAGTGTTTTGCTCTGCATACCCTGTAGATTGAATATCTTTATCTGCGGTTTGAAAGTTATGTTAAGGGGTGTTTGTAGTTGCTATGTTTCAAGTTTGAGCCTCTGGTGTGAAGATTTGAGTGAGCTCTGTTCACTAGAGTAAAAACAGTTTTTCTGAGTATTCAATGGTGACAAGGAGAATGTATTCTGCTCCGCATTTAAATTTTATAGTCTGCGGTTCTAGAATTAAGTTTGGGATGATGTTATGTGCCTTTAGCTGAAGTGGTTCGTGATTTGGTGCCCCACAAGCAATCTTTCCTTTATGACAGTGGCTGACAGTAATGTTTAAGTGCTCCGGTTTGAAGAATCTTCTGGATAGAATGTTTAGGGTTTGTGCGGAAGTTCTTGGTGATTGTAACGTGCTTGTGGATGTCTCTAGATCATGTTCTTGCTTTTTGATTTGTCTGCAAAGAGTAATTCGGATCGTGGATGAAGCGTGTTCCTAAAGGTCCTAGTGTTAACACCAGTTTTGGCCAACCTGGTTATTTTCACTACTTGCGATTGTGCTTTGGAGTTTGTAATAGCTTGTTGTTACGTGGGAGATTGCATTTGAGTCCCTGCTAAGGTGTGGTGTGGTCCGCATTCATTCCTTTCCACCACGGGAATGTTTAGGTCCAAACCTAATTTGAATATTGGCTAAGTTTATTGTTTGTGCCGACCTTGAAGATTGTTTCCAAGACTGTGAATGTATAAATATGAATTAGACGATCGGGAAATCTAGCGAAGTTGTTGAGATAGACGAAATGGCTGCATGAGAAGCATTATTTGTTGCAAGTGTGATCCAGATGAGTTTGAGAGTGTGAAAGTGAGCAGAAAATAATATATTTTTGATACAGAAAGGTTGCGAAAGATTCAGTCGAGATTGTGGTGGATCCCTGGTTGCTGTGAGATCTGCTCTCATTGTAAATATCTTCTTCTATCTTATACTTCTGGTAGTGAGCCCCTTCTTGCAGTGAGCATTTTGGGCAGTGAGCCCTAAGGCAGTGAGCTTTGTTGTAAATTTTGACATATCATTTATATTGTGAGTTAATCCTCACCGTGGTTTTTCCCTCATTGGGTTTTCCACGTAAAATCTGGTGTCTCATGTGTTGAATGTGTGAATGTGCTTAAGTTTCTGATTTCATGCTTTCATGGTTAAATCATAATAATAGTGATTAATGGTTGATGTGTTGATGCTTAAAAGAAGTTAGGTTTTGGTTATAACTGATTCACTCCCCCCCAGTTGTCTTGTGCATTTCAACACAATCTTCATCTTTTCAATTTGAAGACTCCTATGATCTGCCAAATAGCTTTTCTCTACCAATGCATACACAATAGTTGTAACCATTCACATCTTTGTGATCTTAGACTGTTTTTGTTCACCATCATAGGAACTGGGAGATGTGGGATATGGGAACTCAGATGGCAACACCAGCTTGAAATAGTGTGCTAGAGCAAATAAGGGTAAGAGTGCATTAAATTTATATATAGCACTAGGAGATGTGCATAGTTCCTTGCCTCTGATTTCTTGGTGACCCTATTCTCCATCTAATCCAAGTTCTAAAAGAAATTCTTGGAGTCAATGTACAAAATACTCAGGTAAATGCGATTTGAATGTTAGTTTTTGCAAATATAATCAAATATTTGTTGACCCAAAAACCATTAAAGCGCAACAATCTTCTACTTAGATCTAAGCATAAAAACAAATAAGAGGCACGGAGAAAACAATAGAGTAATATTATTGATCAAGTTGAATAGAATTGTTACATAGTACAATAAGCCCATGTTTATATAGAGCAAGGGTGAATCGGATCAATGCATAAAAGTTGGAAGCTAACTAAAGCTAGACATGCTTGATAGGTGGAGCTAATTAAAGATAGACATTTATAATAGATGGAGTTAACTAGATGAACTAGCATGATAGGAGGTGTATAACTCAACCTAGACTAGATAAGTGTTGATCATGTGCATAAGACCAAGGCATATGATTGATTGACACAACTACCTAAGCGTGCTTAAATAAATAGAGTGAATAAATAAATATAAGTGGTAGTTATACTAGATTAGTGAAATAACACGAACACCTAGCCTAGTGTGAACACTCTTAACACTCTAACACCCCCCTTAAGTGCAACTTAAGAAGAGAAAAACAAAAGCAAATGAGGCAAATCATGAGATATGGGTCCTGACAACAAGACTTGATTAGGTACCCATGTACAATATGCATACTATTGATTCACGCATAGTTGAAAAACTTGGACTCGACAATTACCCGACAGACCCAAAATTTTTAAGAACTCGGGACTTGGCAAAAACTCGTAGAAAAACTCCGCAATAACTCGGCAAATTTATCGAACATTTAAAATACATAAATTTTTAAAAATATTCTTCAAATTTTTTTCTTCATATATAAATCAAAAATATAGTTTGAAGAATCATTTTTGGATTAAACTGTGTTACGCTTTTTTAGTGGTTCATGGATTTGTGGATTCAACAAAAAAAAATTGGGGGTTGGGTTTGTCTATATAAAAACTTATAAAAATAATAAATATATGTAAATATTAAAAATCAGAATGATATTCAATGATATATATTTACATGAGAACAAAGCTCTTTTTATAGAGTACAATGAGATGTTTCTAAATATACAGAGTATAGATGTTTCTAAATTAGATTAAAACTAATTTAAATAATAGAATAGAAACATCTTAATATAATACAATAGATGACCATTAATATAAACTAAATTTATTTTAATACCCCCCCTTAATGGTCAATCTATCAACTAAACCAAGATGCCTCTTAAATGTGACAAGATCTGCAGGTCGCTTGACCATAAAGACAAAGGCAGATTGAGGGCATAGAACTTGAGCACGAATTTTAAGGCACAAATCCACAGGAATCCGAAAAATCAGAATGGCTGCCTGCCAAAAAACAAATGTTGAGTGCTGGTCCTTGGTCGCCACGTGATCGAAGGCCGAAATTGGAATAGGCTGAGCGCTTAACGGACTGGGAGGTGACTGCCGGCTGTGACCAAAACCAAAAAACTTCAGCAGGAACCGCACACCTAACAAGATGCCGACACCAAGGTTAACAAAACATGATCAAAGGAAAAGCGGCGACAACAAACTTTCAAAACAGGCGAAGATAACATGCAACCCTGCCAAAGGTAACAAAGTGCCAAAACCAGTCAATGAAATTCAGCTGCTCAAAAAAGACTGTCGCGCCGACTTAGGAATAGCAAAGTCGCAACCAGGAAACTCGTGAGGAAAAATCACGAGCCGCAGGAACAACAAAAAATGTGACCAGAAGATAAAGGCGACCTTAGTGATAGCAGAAGATTGCCAATTTCCTTCAAACGTTGGTAAAAGATCTTCAAAAACGCGGCCCTGAAACAAAAATCGCGATCTCCAAAAGAATCCGCGGCAAAGGGGTTTTGAATCTGAAGGCGCCAAAAAACAAAGAAACCCAGATCACGGAATCACGTGAACTAGAGAGGGTGGCGATAAAAACCAGAAGTGAAGTTGAGAGGGTTTTAATGACGCCAGAAAATTGCCTTGAAACAGAACCGTGAACCAGAAATTGCACAAAAGAGGACCACGAACAGGAAAAATAGGACTAAGGGTTTGGAACCCTTATACAACAGTTGCATTTAGAAGCAGGTGAACAGAACTCAAAAAATGGTGCTTAAACATAGAAAAAAACAACCACCAATACTGACTGTCAAAAAGAAACCAAAATCCGCAACTATGTAGATGAAGGTGCCGACAGGAATCACAAAAACGGCAAATACAGATTGCGATTTGGAGGAAATGCATGCCCTTGAACCAGAAATCGTGACTTAAAAAAACAACACAGGTACGACCGTCCGTACAGGCACCGTACAATCCGTACATCGTACGGAATACAAAGAGCCCAGGAAAAAAATTTCTCGCTCTGATCCCATGTAAATATTAAAAATCAGAATGATATATATTTACATGAGAGCAAAGCTCTTTTTATAGAGTACAATGAGATGTTTCTACATATACAAAGTACAGAGTTTCTAAATTAGATTAAAACTAATCTAAATAACAAAATAGAAACATCCTAATATAATACAAAGATGACCATTAATATAAACTAAATTTATTTTAATAATATATACATATTTACAATCTAAAATCAGACATATTAGAGGCAATATACATATTTCTTAATATTTTTAATGTAGACAAATATTTATGAGCCTTATACAATAGTAATCAAATTAATATATAATATAATAATAAATTATAAATAGTTAATAATATTATTAAAAAAATGATTAATTAAATATTATCATTAAATATTATTAATTTTACTAATAAATATTATTAAATAAATATTTTTTCCCTTACAATTTTTTTTAATAAGTATTATTAATTTTACAAATTAATTAACACTATGTTATAACATAGTGTGCTAATAATTTCCATAGACATTAAAATCATTAAGAGGCAATATTAAAATCGTTCAGTGTGCAAACATTATGTTAGACTTTAGAGGCAGCAATATACATATTAAAATCGGGACTATTGTGATTATATTTTATGCCATCGTGATTATATTTTGTCGTTGCAATTATATTCTGAGGATTTTGTGAGAGCATATACAAGAGGACTAATAAGCGAAGAGAACTCATGATTTTCATACACAATAACATGGAAGAAGGAATAAATCAATGTGCAAGAATTGCCAAAGTTTGATACTTGTAACGTATTGTTAAACCCGCGTCGTTGCCCTAAACGGACAAAGTCGTGTGCAAAATTTGACCAAAGCCATTTAAAAAAAACAACGAAATTGTGATTTTTGTTTTATATTCGTGTTGGGCAAGTTTTTGCCTATGGAATTGCGTGTTTTTTTTGTAAAAATTGACACGAGTTTTTATAAAACTTGGCCATGAGTGTTTTTGCGAGTTACTCGCCTCAGATTTGACTCGCATTTACTTGCGAGTTTTGCGAGTAATGTGTGAGTTTTTCATTTGTGGATTCATGTATAAATGGAGATAGATCAGCGAGGAATTGCCCTTCCTTGCACTCTACTATGGCTACGGCTCCTTGGCGCCTCAACTCTCATTCTAATGGTCATAGATCTATTTATTCTCAGCATTAGGGACCCACTCATACCCCTTTTTGTGACAAAGATATCAGGGGCAAGCACATATTACCAATTTCTTCCCAATGTCCAACAATTCTTGAGCTTTGAGTCATAGGAGAGGTTATATGTAGAATTGACTGTCTCTAGGATTGTTCAACTTGGCCCCCCTTAGCTCCGGACTTTCCCCAATGAGCATTCTCAGACTCTGCATTAGTACTCCTATGGTGATCAATGATAACACTTGAGGACTTTGGATCCCCTCCTAGGTGGTCTTCATTTGTTTCCTCTACTTTGTAGGGTCTTCCCCTTGTACATCTATTTATACTTGTACTAGTTTGGTGGTTCACTTTTTAGGTTGACCCTCATATGTCTATTTCTTTTATTTTTTCCCTACTTTACTTGCTTTTCTGTATTTGCTTCGACTATAGGGCCTCTTTTGCCCTAGATATATGCTATTGTGCCTAGTGTACTCTCTCTGACCTATTCTTGGCCATTTCTATAATTTCTTTCTTTCTTTAACATGTTCTCATTCTGGCCTCCTTGATGTAATATGTGTGGCCTCATAATAGAAAGGAACTCTTTACTGGTGAGCTTGCACAAATTGCTTTTTGGTGACCCACTGAACCTCCTTCAATTTTTTTGAAATACTTGTGTAGAGGGTACCGACACTTAATAAGTAATTAAGGTTTGTTCCATGATTATATGTGAAAATGCCACCGAATAGGACTGGCTTTTAACTTTTAAGCTGGGAACAAACATAAAATCTGTAAAACCTCAACTTCAGTAGTGAAATCAACTCACAAACTTGCAATGGCACACACTTCAACTAGGCAAAATCATTATATAGTATTGTACCTCTTAAATGTGCTTTCCACAACATTAAAAATTTTAGTATTAAGACTGTTGGCAGGAAAGAGAAGATGAGATCATTTTAAAGATAGAGACCCAAAGAGTCCTTTTTGGTAACTTTTCCATGCAGGAAAATGTCTTGACTTGATAGATCAGGATAGGAAGAGCCTGTAGAATGTTTCTTATGCATTTAAAAAAGGGGAAGGGCTTCGAAACTATTTCCCTTGTATTTTTGTGGTGTCTTGGATCCTTACATGGTTTTGAGACAATTTGAAGTACGAAAATGAGTGTAATGCCTTTTAAATGTGCTTTCCACAACATTAAAAATTCTAGTATTAAGACTGTTGGGAGGAAAGAGAAGATAAGGTAATTTTAGAGATAGAGGCCCAAAGAGTCCTTTCTGGTAGTTTTTCCATGCAGGAAAATGTCTTGACTTGATAGATCAGGATAGGAAGAGCCTATACAATGTTTCTTATGCATTAAAACAAGTGGAAGTGCTTTGAAACTATTTCCCTTGTATTTTTGTGGTGTCTTGGATACTTACATGTTTGTGAAACATTTTAAGTATGAAAATGAGTGTAATGAAGTGATCAGAACTGCTAAAGTGCATTTAATGTTTTTTGCTGTAGTTGAAGTTCTATAAATGTAATGTAATTCTTGAGGTCAGATGTGTGAGTTTTTATGGCTTAATTTCACATTGCATCTTACATCAGGACCTGCACAAACATGCTGATTTAAATACAATTAAATATATTGTTAGAACTTTTATTTTTGATGTGAGTGCTCTGACATTATTTTTATTTTTAAAGATCAATTAAGAAGTCTGTGTATTTGGAATAAATTAAAATCTCTACCCAGAGGTTAAAATTGAACCATTAGGATACTGCACCCCCCTTGTCCTGGTACGCATACCAGCGTACCTGGTACGTATTTGGGGTACGGTACGGCCTGGGTACCGTGCCCGTCCGTGCCTGATGAACCCTAGCTTTTCAGCCGCGCCAGATACGTCAGGATTCGGATTTTTGAAAAAGTTGCCCCGTATCCAGTTAAAAACCATTAAAAATTGCCCTTATTTGAGTTTAAAACGACTAATAAGCCTCCAGAATCAGTCGGCCGAGTAAAAAACATTCAGAATGAAGGAAGACAGTCGCTAATCTGTGGGAAATGTAGAAAAACCAGTCGCTAATTTGTATAAATGGAAGTTTATGGCACTCCATTCGGCATCAAATCATCCTGTCGATTCATCCGATTTCTTCTGCACTTGTTCGTTCAACGCTTTTACCTTCTGCAATTTCTTCAACGCTTTTAGTTTTTATCTTTCTCCGTTTTCAGCAGACGCACGAATTTCCTTCTGCGTTTTCATCCGCCCATATGGTCTTTGATTTTAATTCAAATGTATATGTTTAATTTTATTAAATATTTTATATGCGTATGGTCTTTGATTTTAATTCAAATGTATATGTTTAGTTTTATTAAATGTTTTATATGTGTAGCTTTAGTGACTTTGTAGTATAATTTATAGTTTTAAATTAAAATGTTTATAATTTATAGTTTTAAATTAACTTTTTTATAATTTATAGTTTTAAATTAAATTTGTTTATAATTTATAGTTTTAAATTAAAATGTTTATAGTTTATAGTTTTAAATTAAAATGTTGATAATTTATAGTTTTGATTACTATATTTTCAAAAAAAAATATAATTATATTTATATTTTATTAAAATTAAAAGTTTGTATTTATAATATTATAGTTTATGGTTATATTTATATTTATGTTCATATTTATAAATTTATATTTAATATTTATATTTATAAAACCAATTAAAAATATACTTTTAATTGCGATAAATTAATAAAAAAATTATAAATATGAACATAACATATATATAAATTAAATAACTTATAAAATTGTGTTATATATATGTGTATATGTTTTTATGAATGACGTATCTAGCTGTATCCATATTAGGGGCCCTGAAAAAATGGCCGTATCCGTATCCGATACTGTATCCGTATCCGTATCCGATACCATATCCGTGTCCATGCAACTCTGTGATGCAGTTACTTGGTTTTGGTTCTTTTGTTAGATGAAGGGCTTAGTATTGTTTTCATGGTTGGATCAGGCATTTAGAGTTATTAGCGTTTTTATTAGTATAGAACTTTTTTCAATCTTGTGGGAATGACTTCATTTTTCTTGAATTAAATTTTTGCAGGTGCAAAATGCAGATGATAATCTCTATCCCATTTGTGTGGAACCAACTTTGGCATTTGTCCTTCAAAGCACTTGTGTTGTGGTCTTGAATAATGAATTGGGATTTACTGCCAAAGACATTAAGGCTCTTTGTGATGTTGGGAATTCAACAAAGAAAGGTTCTAGTGCTGGCTATATTGGACACAAAGGCATTGGCTTTAAATCCGTATTTCGTGTAAGCATGCAACTACTATAGTTGACTGTATTGACCATTGTTACTAACAGGATTTGAAGATCTTTTACCTTAGATTTGCTTAATATGCATGGTCATATTTCTTTTGGTTATCTTTAATTACTAAGATACCTATGAAATATGTCAATCTGTCATCGTTATCGCTTATTTTGAATTTCTATACCTTGAATTGTATTGTAATTACAGGCTATATTTGTCTGGGATTCTAACAAACCTTGTGAAATAGTTCACCTTGCAGATGACAGATATCTAATGAAACACTCTTTTGGCCTTTCTGCAGGTGACAGATGCACCGGAGATTCATTCTAATGGTTTTCATGTGAAATTTGATGTAAGTGAGGGAGAACTTGGTTTCATTTTACCAACCCCTGTAGCTCCTCTCTGCAATCTTCACTCAATAAGCAAGGAGCTATCCAATGAAAATAATGAATTAGATGATTCTGTTTGGAAAACCTGCATTGTGCTTCCTTTCAAAGATCTGTTTCTGGAGGGGACAGGAATAAGGTCTTGGGTGTCGAAATTTACTGACCTTCATCCGTCACTATTATTATTTCTTCATCGTCTTCGCTGTATAAAAATTAGGGATAGTTTGACAAATTCCTTAATTATAATGCGAAGAGAGGATATTGGCAACGGTCTTGTCAAAGTTTCACATGGTAAAGAGAATACTACTTGGCTTATGACCAGTCGTAAACTGAATGCTGGTAGTCTGCGGCCTGGTATACAAATCACTGAAATTGCTATGGCCTTCACATTATGTGAGGACCAAAGTGGAGAGTACAGGCCATGCCTAGAAAAGCAGCCAGTATTTGCATTCCTTCCATTGCGGGCATATGGTTTGAAATTTATACTTCAAGGGGACTTTATTTTGCCATCTTCGAGAGAAGAGGTTGATGGAGATAGTGCCTGGAACCAATGGTTGCTTTCAGAGTTTCCAGATCTGTTTGTCTGTGCAGCAGACTCTTTCAGGGATCTTCCATGCTATCAAAGCAACCCTGGAAAAGCTGTCACACTTTATATGAGATTTGTCCCATTGATTGGGGAAGTCTTGGGATTTTTCTGTCCACTTCCAGGAATGATTCTTTCCAAGTTAAGAGCTTCTTCATGCTTACCTTTAGAGGGCAAGGATATCCTATGGGTCATCCCGTGCAAGGTTTTAAGGGGTTGGAGCGATCAGTTGCGCATGCTTTTACCCGATGACTTACTGAATAATCATCTTGGCCTTGGGTATCTACATAGAGATGTTCATTTGTCAGATTCATTAGCAAATGCATTAGGTGTACATGCATATGGACCAGGAACTTTAATTGAGATATTAAAATCACTTTGCAATAATAGGGATGACTTAAGAGACCTGGGCTTGGACTGGTTAGGCTCCTTGCTTGCTGCTCTTTATGATTGCTTGAGGCATCGTCCTAATGAACCTGAGGTCTACTTTGAAGTGAAACAAGAACCTGATTGCCTTAGTGATCTTCGTATGATTCCATTCATTCCACTTTCAGATGGATCATATTCATCACTTGTAGAAGGTCCCATCTGGTTACCCTGTGACTGTACTGAAGCTGGAATTGATGCACATGTTATGAAGAAATTTCCAAAGCTGTATTCTGAGATAAGAACTGTACATTCTTCTCTCTTTTTCACCCCATCAACTGAAGGCAATGTCATGGTTAGGGGTGATTCAGATGTGATTGTACGCATGCTACGATATGTTGGTGTTGGCCAGTTATCGGCACATGAAGTTGTGATGACACATATCTTACAAGCTATGTCAACGGTTGAATGCATGTCTAAGAATAAGATAATTTTGACAGAATATTTGGCCTTTATAATGCTACATTTGCAATCAAATTGCTCTTTATGCTACTTAGAGAGAGAGAAATTAATTTCAGAATTACAAAAGAAAGCTATCATTGTAACAAATAATGGATATAAGCTTGCTAGTTCTGAACCACTACATTTTAGCAGCGAATTTGGGAATCCTATAGATATGAGAAAAATTCTCGCAGGCACAAGTTTGGTCTGGAATGAAATCGACAGTGTGTACCTGCAATTTTTCTCCAGTGAATTACATTCATGGAACTTGACACAATGGCGTACATTTTTCAAAGAACTTGGTGTCACTGATTTTGTTCAGGTTCTTAATGTTAAGAAGAAAGTGGATGATCAATCTTGTAGTATATGGAAAGACTTGGCATGGGAAGGCTCTGTGGATGCAGTGAGTTGGACTGTGAATGATTGGGAATCTCCCGAGTTGGTTGAAATACTGACAGCCTTATCAAGTTCAAGCAAAACTGTAGAGCAATGTTCCTGCCTCCTCAAAGTTCTTGATAAAGTGTGGGACGACATTTTTGGTGCTAAAAAAGCAACCTATTGGTCTGGGAGTCCTAGTGAGAAGGAAGGAAAACAGACAGAAGCATCATGTGTCTTACAGATTCGCGGATATCGCTGGATAAAATCAACACTTGATGAGAAGCTTTGTTTTCCAACATGCTTATTCTTTGACTGTGACGATGTTAAGTCTATCCTTGGCTCTCATGCTCCTTATGCAACTCCTCAAGTAAAGTCTTTCTTTATTCTATTCTCAATCATTTCAGTTTGCTGTTCTATACTGGCATTCAAGATTTTGTTTTTGCAGTATTTAAAAATCTTATGTAATTTGTAGTTTCTGCATTTTTCCTAATACCAATTCCATGCATATTATGGTTGAGCGAGAGCAGGTCCATAATAGAAAGCTTGTGGCAGATATTGGATTGAGAACACAAGTTTGTGTTAAAGATGCACTTAATCTTCTTTTTGAATGGAGCAAATCAGAGAGCATATTCAAAGCAAGGTGAGGCATCTCAGCTTTCTCATTTTGAATCTATTTCAATAAACGATTTTCTTTTATGAAAGTAGTACCTTTATTATAGCCGCTTCAGTAGTCCACTTGTGTGCAAGAAATAAAGGTGATGCCCCTTGAAATCTAAGCACACTATAATATCAAGTGCAATAAATTGGTTATCCTTTTATGTAATGAGTTAGATTTGTTTCTAATTACTATGTTTGCAGTAGAAAACATTCTATGCACTTATGGAATGACTATTGAAGCTTCATTTTGCAATAGAAAATTTGAATTTAGGACGTTCCACATGTTTTTCCTATCATTTGCTAATTTATCTATCAGAAATGACCATTAACCTAGAACCAGATGGGTCTATTTGTACTTATAGATATCTTTGGCTCATATAGAACTTGTGGAGCTTGTTTCACATGTTAATGTGCATAAAATACATTTCAAAGGCAGTATTGTTTATATTTACTACATTATGCAGCAATCAAATGAAATATTCTCCTATTTTCTGTGACCAAGTATATCTCATTTTTGAAGTCTGTCAGAAATATAGTCTTTGAAGGCTTTTAATATTTGGATTAGTCATATAATAATAATATATAGTCGGATACTTAGCCCCGTTTATACAAAGTTAGATCAGATATTTCCCAGGTAAGGTTTTACTTTCAATACCTATCCAGGCTGTATCTGTGTACATATTTTTCTAGGTGAGGTCAGTAAATGTACCACACTAACATCAAAAAAAGTTTGTGATATCCCATAAAAAACATAACAATGAAAAAGAACGAATGAAAGAAATCAAGACAGTATTTTAAATTGAATGACCCAAATAGGTCAAAGTATAATCAGTTACATAAGAGAAGCACTAGGATTAGAAACTCCAGGATATGAAAGACGATTAAACACAATATTGAAGGAATGTGAACAAAGCTACCCACAATCCAAATCCCTCATAGAAAATGACACCATAACCAGGCTGCCAATCTACGAGAAAAGGCATACTACGGCAAATCCACAACATCCTAGTAATCTTCCAAGAAGGAACCTGACCTTTACCTCCCTCTCTCCTATCCCAGGTGGACTTAGAGAAATGTAACCCCACCCACATCCAAACTCAAAATTTACCAGTTAAGGGGATTTCTAACATATCATACCTCTCAAAGACATGATATTTCCACATTCTCTGGAGTTAATTAGGTTCTGGCAGAAAACTGTGTGCAAATTTTTGGATCACACTCTATGATCCATTATCAGGGTGACGAGAAAATAAAATGTAGATTACAGATCTAGGTCCATAAAAAGGAGAGGCAAGGGACAACACAATCAGAACCCTAAAAGCATTAGAAACAAAAATATAATAAAACGAGAAAAATATAATTGAAATGGATATGATGAGTTATAATTTTTATCTTAAAAAAAGAAAATTATTATATTATAAAAATTATAAATCTCAAGTTAAGTTTTTTATGATGATTTATAATAATTATAATTGTTGTAATTATATAGTACTATATTAAAAATTATTGTATAGAAGTATTATATAAACTATTATTATAAATATTAAAGACATTAAAATAAAACCAAGATATACATTCTTAAAAATTATGGTTGTTATAATAAATGCCTAAGTTACCGATCCTGGTACTGGTTCGGGTTCGGGGGTTCGGTTCGCGGGTTCGGTCAAAAAATTTTTTGGGTGTGGGTTTGTTTTGGGTTCGTCCATACAAAAACATATAAAAATCAGAAATATATTCATATTTGCAGCAGTAATTAAGTTCAGAATACCATAGCATCATGAATATGATCATATAATAAACAAAACTACACTAGTATTATGAATATACCATAGCTGTCTTTATGGAGGCACCTACAAACATTTGGAAAGCTAATAGTCAGACATTCTCCTTTTGTAATCTCATGAGTGGAGCTGAAGTCAGATGAGCTTTTATTAACTGCAATACCAAATATAACAAAGAAGTTCCTTCAAAGTTATACACTATGATACAATGAGAAATTTGAAGATTATAGGTTTTCATTCTAGCTCTCTAAATTTCCTTTTCTTGATTGTAAATCATATTATTTCTTCTACCTTAGTTGATCACTGTTTTGAGTATGGACATTCAAGTCATTCTCATTTAAATTTCTGTGATTTGAGTCTATGCCAAAGAACCATACTGAAAAAAACAATTTGAAAGAACTATTAAAGAGAGAAGCATGGTTCAAATCACTTAAAATGTTTTAAAAATGCAAAAAATAAAAATAAAAAAACATAAAAAATAACACTATTTCCAGAAAATGACACCAGGTTCTCCCTGGGTTCCCCCGGGTTTGGCTTGGAAGGACCCACAAGCCCAAAACAGAACCCTGGCCGAATCCCCGGGAGGACCGGACCAGTACCCTGGCAGAACTAATGAAGAACCGGTAACATAGATAAATGCAAATATTAAAAATTTATGTATGTGAGATTATAAACAAATTGACTATTGTGAATATTAGAAATTTTTTAGATTATTATAACAAATATAATAATTAATGTGACTATAATAATAATAATTACGCTAAACAAAGTTCTGATAATAATTATATTAAATAACAAGAAAGAAAAATTATATAAAAAGGAATAATATAATTGTTATACATACATATATATATATATATATATATATATATATATATATATTATGAAATATTATTCTCAGTAAAATGAAATATTAAAACTAATAATATATTAGTATAATTGTAAAAAATGTGATACAATATAATATAAGTTCATAAAAATATTGCAATTGTAAATAATATGCTATTAATAATATAATAAAAATTAGAAATCACGATACCTGTTGTAATTATATTCTAAAGTGTTAATATTATAAAAACAGTATTATAGATGATAATTTATTAAATTAATTATTATAAATATTACAGACTTAAAAGTATTAAAATTATTGTCAATATAGTAATTATTTTAAATATAAAGAATATAATATTATAAATTTAATTAGATGTTAGATAATCAGATTATAAATATTAAAATGCATAATGTTGCTATTATAATTGCCAATAATAAAAGTCAAAATAAACTGCATTACAAAAAATTATAAGGGAAATAATATGAAAAAAGTATTTCAGGCAAAAGTTATTATAATTATGATAAATATTGTTATAGAATAAGATTATGGATATTAAAAAGTATAACTAATATTAAAATAATAATAAAAGTCGTGGTACATTTTTATGGGTATGGCCCCCTTGGCCAAATTCACTAATAAAATAAATAAATAATAAAAGTCGTGCTAGCTGTTGTTATTCTAAAATGGATTGTACTAAATAGAATTGTAATAATAATAGTAAAAATCACAGAGAAGATTATACTAGAAAGAATATAACTAGATTATTAAGCCAAAATTTAAGGTAAGGGTAGAGAAATTGGACCAAATAATACAACAATAAGAAAGAGAAGGAGAAGTTGATATGGAGTTGATAAGCAATATAAGGTTAGTGGACAATTGGAAAGGATCTTAAAAGATATAAATTGGAAAAACGATAATGATGGGAGGAAGAAATGAAAAAGAGGGGCATGGGCAATAATAAGACAAAACACATAGATAGAGATAGAGGAGGTAGGTTGAGAGAAGAAGAAAAGGAGAAACCAATACTAAGACAACGAAAGACGAAACAAAAGAAAGAGGTCCACACATTAGGTCTAGGCACAAAAAGGGGCGGGAATGTCACAATGAGTATAGGACGGGAGAAGGGGCGAACGGGGAGCAGAAGGCCACAAAAGGAAAGTAGGAGGAGAGAAGCCAATCTTACAGAGACAAGGGGGGAGGGAAGTAGGAAGAGGGGGAAGTTAGACAGAGTGAGCATTGAGCTTGAGGGCATTTAACAGAGGTACAACACAAAACTTAAGCTTCATCCCTTGTCTCAATTGAGGTTGGAAGGGTGGTTTTTGATAGGAATAGCTTCATTAAGTTTCCTTTCGAAAAAACTATCTTCTTTGACTAGGACTTGTGAAGATTCCAAGCTAATGTGGTGTTTGATATTTGAGAAGTGTTCTGCCCATAGTTCGTATACTTGGCAAAAACTTGGTAAAACTTGATGCAAGTGGGACTTCCAAATGCATGCCATATCTCAAATCCCCAATCAATTACTCAACAACATATGCAGAGACTCTCTGCCATAACACAACTCAATAAGCAAATGCAAAATATACACATAACATGGATGCTCATTTTATTGAATTCATCAATTAAATAAGATTACAAAAATCTGCAACTACTTACAACCTTGGCCTTTAATGGCCTCTCCTCTTAATCTGCAGGAAACTCTTTTTACCGCTTCTCTATCTGATTTTCCATGCTCCTAATTCTCTTTATTTGCTACGGCAACACGCTCCTCTGTGGCATTATTTGCTGCTACAAACTCCTCTTTATATTGGCATCCCATCTCTGAATCTTCCCTTTTTTTCAAAATGCAATCTGCTTGATCAATCTGCCCTTCTAAAACTGCTGGCGTCTTACCAAAATCTGCACTTGGGTGATTCAAAACTTTAAAACTTAAAGCAATATTTTCTCTGGACTTACCACACATCTCTTTTCCCTTTTGGGCAGCCTCTCATAAGTTTCAGCAACACCTTTCCTTCTCCATTTTGTGTATTTTAAAACCTCTTCTTATTGCTGTTCAAACACCTTATCTCTATATGTTTTCTCTGCAGCAAATTGATGGTTTCCTAAGCCCAAAATGGGCGCCTCTGAGTCATTTCTGAGGACTTTTAATATCCAATCAAGACACCTCATACCAGTTTCAACACCTTCTCTCTGCTGAAATCTTTATCTTCATTCCTTCATTTTTTTAAATCTGCAAATCCTCATTTCTCTCAGCAGTGCGTTGGTTTCTGCTGCGCCTCCTTTTTGTGGATTCTTTTTCTTTTTCTTTTTGCTGTTTGTAATGTCCCAATATCCTTGGGCAGGCCCACATTCCTCTTGCCTTTTCTTAGAAAATGCATTTACTAACTTATCCTCAAGAAAGACGTTTCATTTTTTTGCTGTAAGATACCTGAAAATGCATTTACTAACTTATCCTCAAGAAAGACGTTTCATTTTTTTGCTGTAAGATACCTGAAAATGCATTTACTAACTTATCTTCAAGAAAGACGTTTCATTTTTTTGCTGTAGGCTGCAATTTTCAGGTATCTTCAGCCCCGACGCCTTTTTCTGATTTTTTTTCTAATTTGGGTGAGCATTAAGTGAAGCATTTCACTTCAAATTTGGGCGCTCAAACTGATTTTCTCTTGTCCTCTAGATTATTTCGAATGCCCTCAACATTTGGTGAATGAGATGGTGAATAAAAGGCTGCAATCAATTACTATAATATCTTTTAAGCTTAGCCAAAATAAAACAATCAATTGGGTGCTTTCAATGCGCAGAACCAGGTGCCGACAGGCGAAAAATTCAAACTACGTTTCGCACAAAAATCGGCGAGCATGCTTGTAATAACATCCCAAGGTCCCATGCAGAAGGATTTTGATCCAAACTTCCAGAATCAAGAGATATTAAACTTCTTGGGAATTGTCAACACATTTTTTTGACAACTCTGATTCTTATTGCACATTCTTTTTGCACATTCAACATGTTACCTCCAAGAATGCCCCTGCAAAAGGATTCTACTCTAGCTCTTACAGAGTCTTAAGAAATAATTTTCGAAAATTGTCTGCAGAGCCTTGAGAACAGCGAACCGGCGAAAACTTGGATTTTGAAATTTTGATCAAATCTTTGGATTCTTGCTACTGAGAGATGCCTGAAAACACCAAAACTGAAAATTCAATTGAAATATTTTTGGGCGATGCAGGATCGCTTGTGGACCTGGATGCTCCTGCATCAAAACTCAACTTAAAAAATACTTAAAATTCTTAAAAACGCATTTTATGCAAAATTCAACTACAAAATGTATTGCATGAAACGTTGGGGAAGTGCTTTCTATTAGACTTGAATACATATAGAGACCCACCATAACCTCACCATTAGGAGTTGTGAAGCTATTGGAGAAGAAAAACCTGGGGTTGAGGTAGTACCTGCTACATGAATGGGTTGGTGGAGTTGATTGTTCCACCTCCGATCAATGATCTTCCAAATGGGATCAGATCTGTCTCTGTTCTCCTTGTCGTAGTTTCAGATGGCCTCTTTGGCCCTATCCATGGCCTCATAAATGTACCCTATTAGGTTTTGATCCCCATCCACCAAGCACAAAACTCTCACCAATGGCTTTTGACACCTACAAGTACAAACAAATTAAAGTTACAAATTTACAATGAAAGTATATACTTTTAAATTTAAAAAATAAAGAATTCATTTTGAAAAAGTTAAAAAGGTTAGCTAGACGATCTCTGTAGCTCTATTCTATAAGAACCTTAACTTGTAAAACTGAAATTTTTTCCTTGCTGGACTGAATTTCAGATTTGTCTTTCTTGAATTTGGTTTAGAGTTTTGACATATGGTTTTCAATGATGTGTTTGGAATGCAATGAAGATGGAAAGGTTGCAATTATACATTCAAACAACATGAAATGATGATACTATTTAAGCCAAACAACTCACACAAAGCATAGGTGAACATACCCGGAATGAAAGGTTGTCTTCTTTATTGAAATAGATGACTGATTACAAGTGATGATGGCTGTAAGTTACATCAGTCAAGTCTGATTTCAATTTCAAACATCCAAATACATTAAAAAACGCTTAAATGCTGGTCCAAACCCTAGCCGCCTTAGGGAAGATGAAACCCTATGAAGAAATGATGTAATACCCAGCAAAGTATGAATGGTAAACCACCTATAACAACTGATCTGAGGTCTAATATGACTGAAATTACACCTGTAGCAGCTGATGCAATACCTGATAACAAATACTAACCAAGAAATGCCCAAAAACTCCTCCAATATGAATTGCTATAGGCTAGAATTGAAATGATTTGGCTCTAGAGTGGTTGTAAACCCTTATACCTTCGAATTGTGATGATCAAACCCTCTAATTTGTAGCTGATATGAACTTGAAGAAGTCTGATACACAATTCCAGCCAGCTGTATGATGAAAACAAACACAAATATGCCTCCAAAATATAGCGCCAATGTGCAGCGATTAAACCCTAGTTGCAAAATATGATCGATTTATGCCCAAAACTTCTTCGATCTGCAATTGATATGAATTTTTAGAGGTCTGAAATGCAAAATCAGATTATCAAGGATTGATGCCAAACACAAATTTGCCCTCCAATGCCAATCAACTTGATTCCAAAGCCATGCCGTTTAATCAATAGATGAAATAGCTATAAAATCCACCTCAAATATGCAATCCAAGTCTTCAATTTGCAAATTAAACCTTCAAACCTTAGCTGGAAATGAAATCACCATGAAACCCTAGCTGTTTGAAGCCAATTCTTCTCAAATACCTGCAAATATGCTCAATGATGAACTCTAAGTGAATTCATCTCTCATGGTGGAATGGGTTTTCATCCGAACCACTAAAATTCAAGGGTTTTCGTCTTTGAATCAAGCTGAAACACTGTTACAGCCAAGAGAAAGCTCTCAAAATGCAAAAAGCCAAATAACCAAGATATGAAAAATGATGCCAAATGAGTCCTTTTATTTTTCTCAATTTGGGCAACCCAATTAGCCATATTTTAATGAGTTTTGGAGTCCAAAGCCGACAATAAAAACCTCTCCAAACTTTTATTTTAATTTATTCCTCCTTGGGTGGCAACTAGGAGAGAGAAAAATATTTTATTAATTTTCTTTTTCTTTTATTTTTCTCTCTCAATTTTGGCCGATTTATTTTATGGAAAAAATATTATATTTCAATGATAAAAAATAGCATATTTTATTTGCCTTTCCAACTTTTCCTTTTTCTATCTTTAAGTCGTCCAAACTTTCAACTTTCAATTCTCCAATTTGGCCTTGGCTGAATACTATATTATTCTTTGGCTTTATAAAAATATTATAAAATATCACTAGCCAAAAATACAAGTGAAATAGAGTTAGTTGAGCCAACTTTCCGTTCTCCAAGCCTCCAAGGTCCTAGCTCAACCACAAATCATTCCCTTACCACTAGAGTTAGCCTACAGGAATGGTGAATAGGCTAACAAGCTCCTCCAAGGTGATCACTCCGGAAGTGGGGACCTGACATTCACAAAGACATAAAAAGTGTAGTTGTGGTCCTCTCTCCATCAGCCTTGCCTTCTTTGAATACGACGAATCTAGCCATGCTCGACTCACAAACATATGCTTCAACGGTGTGAACAAACTAGTAATGCTTTGCAACATTACGAAGTGAGTTGCAAACCTTGCGACACTTGGTCGCACAAGCTCTTTCCCTTTGTGTGATCTCTCATCAAGCTAAGAACCCAAGGGTGATTATAAATATATTTTGTGGTGTTTCTTGCTTCGTCTACAACCAATCTCACCCAATCAATTTTTTCTATGCCCTCCAAAAGAAGGTCAAGGCAATGTGCCGCATAAGAGGTCCAAAAGAGTTATGGATGCCTCTTGAAGCAATCTCCCAGCCGTAACGTATGTTGCTGCATTGTCAATGATAATTTGCACCACATTCTGTATCCCCACCTCTAAGACAATTTGCTCCAACATTAGGCTCAAAGTTTCTGCATTTTTTACTTTGTTAGAGGCATCAATTGACTTTAAGAATACCATCTCACCATTTGAAGCTATCAAAAAATTGATAAGGGTGCGGTTCTTTCCATCTGTCCACTTTCCATCTGTCCACCCATCAAAAGGAATAGTGCATCCAAACTTCTGCCATTGCCTCGTTTGTTCTTCAAAAATTAACTTTGCATCTGCAACATCTTAGATCAAGTTACCACTTAAGTTTTTTCTATTGCACTGTACCTTGCCATTATTTGTGTTTTGGAATTCAATTGTTAATTTAACGAATGTAATCAGTTACAAGATATGCAATATGTAGAGAACTTTATTTCTCCATCAACAGAATGCTCCCAAATTACACATTGTTTTCATGTTTAGATATTCATTTTTAAAGAAATTGTTAAAGAAAACAATTCTTTAGTTCTTACAGGTTATTTTGTTGTAAGATCAAGATTTCTTTGCTTTACACTGGGAAGCTTTTCAGCGTATTTTGGAGATTCTTGATGGCTATGCAATATAAAAGAGTGCATATTGGAAATATTTTCTAATTTTTGTATAGTATAAGCAATTTACTTCTCCATAATATCTATGAGCGTATGATATAAAAGATGCCATCTCGTTGCTAATGTTTTTGGTGATTGCCAATATTCTTTTAGCATGTTGGAAGATGTGGGTAGAACTTAGAAGTATTTCAGTAGGACATCAAGTAATTTTGTTCTTTTGTGTGTTTTCAGCACTTATCAAATGGGAAGGCTATATTCATTCCTTT
Source organism: Cunninghamia lanceolata (assembly GCA_027924645.1). Taxonomy (NCBI): domain Eukaryota; kingdom Viridiplantae; phylum Streptophyta; class Pinopsida; order Cupressales; family Cupressaceae; genus Cunninghamia; species Cunninghamia lanceolata. The sequence goes on along the minus strand of BSBN01000626.1, from coordinate 645,929 downwards.
GGACTAGAATGGACACATGTAGGGAGGAAGTGGCTTCCCATTTTAGAATAAATTCGTCCATTTTTGTGCCACTTGTGGATGAATCAAATCTGGATGACGTTGCTGAAGGAAGGCTTTTGTCACTGGACCAAGTTTACTGGAGAGATCAAACTGGCAGCCTTGATCTTTTGAAAAAGAGCGCATCAGCTTCTGATAAAATTCCTTTCACTGACAAGATGTGCTTAAGAGCCTTGTGTCAGACCTACCCAAACCTTCAATATTTTTTTGTGAATAGATTGTCTGTGCAAGAAAGCCCTGATTTTGATGGCTATGTTAGGATACTGCAGAATCTTTCAAGAGTTGTTCGGCCTTCAGAAGCATATAAGGAGGTGATCACACTATACTTGTGAGGTTTAAATGATTACTGTTCGTCTTTGTACTATGCATCCTTCTAGCATGACACTAGTAAGTACCATGTATAAGGAACTTGTGCTCAAGGTATATGTTCAGTGTAGATCACTGTGCATGAGAAGTTGTTGAAGACAGTCTTATGATAGACAAGCCCTTAAATCTATCCACATCATGGAACAAGCTAATAGATTAAATAAGCATGCACAAATACCATCATATGTTTGTGTGCTGTGATGCCCTCTATCTAAACTTTTTCTGCTTTTTATATATTAAACAAGAATGATGCCAGGAGAGAGGACATTGTACCACACCAATATACTAGCATAGTAAACCCTAATAATAACCCTGAACTTATATTTTATTGATAAAATCTGCTGGAATACATCAATAGAGTAATAATAACAAAATCTTGTGGAATAATAATACATCAATAGAGTACAAGCACCTATCAGAAGATCTTTCCAGAACTGATGCTGCTCCAGCCACCCCACAAATCAGACTACCAATAAAAGAGAATGCTTTCAGTTCAATGCAATCCCTGGATGAAATTGCCCACAAGAAACTAGAAGGGTTTTATTCTCTGATCTCTAGATCCAAGGGTTTTTGTCCTTGAATTGGTAGATGAGTGCTGCCTGATGTAGCTGCCCTCACTAGGTCTGAAATATGTGAAAGCATAGAATGAATGTCTCAAGGTTGGGTGGCTTATATTTATTTGTCGACATGCTCCAAACTCTAGGCGCATAGCCCAGGTGTCAATAATAAAGATTATTTTTATTTGATATGACATTAATATCACTTAGCAATCAAGTACCACATAACATGGCACTAGTGTAATAACATCAAATTGCTCAAGTAGTCGATAAGCCTTGACCCTTCATCAGTAAATCAATCATAGCTTGAGAACCACTTGCCAAAAAGACCTGAGATAAAGCATTATGAACAGCTGACTGACACCTGCATCCAACAACAGGATGCATGGCATGGTTCTGTCCCTGTTAGCCCTTTAAAAGCCCCTAAGAAATAGGAATAAGTTTTCCCTAGGGCACTTATAATGGACATGTACACTAAAGAATCTCCAAGGGCATGAACAATGTCAATAGTAAAGAGGTTCTGTTAGGGTAAATCCCCCATGAGGAGACTAATGATGAGGTTCCCATCTGCAACTTACCTCCTAAAATTTAAGAAATGCCCTTAGAATATAAGAAATGGTTTAAAACTCATAAAAACCCCAGGGACAAATGAATGAAACCAATCCTTACTAGTATATATTTCTCTGGCAATCACCCCTCATCCACTGAGAAGTATAGAAATGGGCTTCTGGGTCCCACATGTGGTGACTCAATGAAATTGGCCTGTAAATCTGCACTAGAAGCAATGGTGACAAAAAGAGTACAACATAGACACAGGAGCATACATATTGGCTGCAAGTGCTCAAGGATATGCGCACGTGCACACACATATTTTGTAATTGGGGTTTGATTATACAAAACTAATCTGAATTACTTCGGATTTGATTTTCTGCCACAGGTCATTCAAGTTTTATATAAGTGGGCTGAGGATATTGAATCTGAGAGGGTGGATTCCAAGGAGGTTTCCCGCTGGAAAGATTGCCTGCATGATTTGGACTGTTCAGTTCTTCCAACTATCCAAGACAAATGGGTTTCGCTACATCAACAAGTTGGCCTTGTTTGCTGGTGTGATGATGTGGAACTTGGGAAACAATTTAGGAATTGTCGTGGCATCTACTTTTTACATCTACATGCAGAGGGAAAGTTCAGTAAGATTAGGGGAAAGGACAGTATACCAAGTAAAGTCATAACTCTTATGCATGCTATGGGAGTCCCTTCCCTTTCCGAGGTTGGTTTTAAGTTCTTGCTACATGCAGTGTTTTTCTTTGTATTTATCAGCTTCCCTGCAAGCCACACATAATTTCGAAGAGCTTTTCTGAATGATTACAATCTCAATTTGCATGCATACTGTCTAAAAAAACTACTTAATTTTTTTAAACAGGTGGTGGTGCGAGAAGCAATATATTATGGTCATCAAGACAGTAAGCAAATTATATCTCTCATTAATTGGATCCTTCCCTATGCACAAAGGTATCTGCACAGAATGCATCCTGAAGCATACTGGGCTGTAAAAGACAATATATTCAGTAGCAAATCCAATCGATTGTGCGTTTTGATGGTTGAAAAAGTGTTTTATAGGCACACTTTACATGGCTGTGATAGTGTCTCAAACAAAAGATATGAGTGTAGCTGTCTCTTAGAGGTGAGTTTGAATGTCATCACTTTTTTTCACCAACTTATTGCAATATCCCAAGATGAGATGAATGGTTTCATTGCACAAGGATAAAAATTTTGTTGGTTGTCTTACTATATGGGATAAGCTTAATGCAATTAGGATGATGTACCTAGCCTTTGAAGTGAATATGCGATCAAGGAAGCAAGCCAGACTATGCAAGAACAATTTTTATATTTTTCATTGGGTCTAGACATGCTTCTCACTATGATGAGTTTTTTTATTGATTGCAAAACATCTGCTCATAAATTTCCTTACCTTGGAAGGCATTTTTTTTAAATGCTCGGTTCTCAGAACATTTCTTAACAACCCTTTATAATCAGGGAAGTGCATATCATCTTCTAATAATGGAATGATTATCTTGAGGCTGAGTGAGATTTTGTTCACATGTTTGGATATCTGGTCTTTTTTTCCTTCTTGTTGTGGCCTTTTTATACTTTCCATTAAAGACATATTTGTCCTGCTCTTTTCTAACCATAAAGTAGTCTGTTACCTTTTGAGCCCAATCGTGCCAATTGCCTATGAACTGGAATTTCTGTGGTTTTTCAGACATCTAGAATCTGATGTTATGTCCAATCTTTGTCATTGAAATTTTAAGAATTCTTCTTCCCTGCAATTAGTACATTCTTTCTCTTATCTCAGTCAATGTGCAAGTATTCTAGGCCAGACACATCTACTAAAATATTTTGATCCAATTCTAGCCCGTCTTTGGGATTGATTTTGATAAAATTGTGTTTCACCTGTGTCTATACTTCTATCAAATTATTTTGTTTAAGATATAACCCAACCTCTTTTGGTGTCGGATTGCCTCAGTAAGGATTGAAAAAAAAAAACGAGGTTAGGATGTCTGTCATTGCTTTCAATATACTATTTTCTGGTATGTGTTACAACTCCATAGAAGGTAATTGTAGGTGCCAGCTTGATCTTTCTAAATATGGATAATGTCATATTATATTGAACATTTACTATCTTAAAACATTTGCACCCATAAATCTTCATGACTCAACAGTTTCATATTTCATAATTATAATGGATCTTTTGGTTTAAAGTTTTAAAACACTTGCAAATCACTGTCTGAATTTTCACCTTTATATGGCTTTCACCGTCACTGTAGGGAAAAACTTTGTATGTGTCTCGAGGGGCTGAATATTCTGCAATATATTTGGAATTATCACGCCTTTTCTTCAAGGGATGTGTGAATCTTCAGTTGGCAAATTTCCTTCACCTGATTACTATCATGGCAAAGTCTGGGTCTACTGAGGAACAGACAGAATCTTCTATTATGGATGCACAGGAAATCCCCGAACTTCCTCAGGATGAAGCAACATGGTTTTGTGAACATAGAGATCAAAGTGACAAAAATGTGTCACTAACAAGTCCAAATATTCCTGAAAATAACTTGACCTCTATGAAGCCACAAAAACTTTGTGTCGATGCTAGTTGGCCCCCAACTACATGGTTTGGTGCACCAAGATCTCAAGATGAGGTACCGCCACATGCTTCTAATTCAGAAATAAATCAAGATGTTGGAAGTTCTGATCATAGCATTGCCCTAAAAAATGTTTCTACATCCAAGAGTGCATATGAAAGTGATCAGATCATAGATGCTTCTAAAGCTGCAGCTCCACACAATTCAAAGATTGGATCTGATACAGATATAACCAAGATTAAACATGAAGGTGAGAGTGCTATTGCTGGTAAAGATGATCTTTTCCTAGAGCCATCTTTGGCGGGACTGGGAAATGCTGATATTGGCTTCCATTCGCAAAATATCTCTGCTTCTGAGGAAACAGATGCTAGGACATCTTGCATATTTAGTAACAGGAATAAATTATTTTGGGGTGGATCTGATGATGATCAACGGCAGCTCACTGGTAGATTAGGAGAATATATTGTTTACAAGTACTTAATTGAAAAATATGGTCCCGTGTCTGTAAACTGGGTAAATGAGGAGGAGGAAACTGGTTCACCTTTTGACATGATTCTTAGTAAAGCAGATGGCAAGAAAGAGTTCATAGAAGTAAAAGCAACTAGGTCTGAAAATAAAGATTGGTTTGAGATAACAAACCGAGAGTTGGAGTTTGCAAGCAAAAATAGTGAATGTTTCACAATAATTCGGGTGTTTTTGACTCGTTCTCAATCTGTAAAGTTTGTTATGCTTGCAAATCCAATAAAGCTCTGCCAACAGAAATTTATTAAACTTGTTCTTTTGACACCCACAAATCATCACTCTGTGTTTCCTGAGGTCAGCTTCATGCCTCAGGGATGGGATGAGATTGAGGCTTCTCATTTTCAGTACTGATGAATTCTACCATTATAAATCTTACGCAATATAAATGGTCATCTTGGAAATACATCTCGGGTACATGTCTGAAAATTCTTTAATGGCAAGAAGCAGGCACTCATTTTTCGAATCCTTGGGCTTATGGAAGGAATGACTCTTACCTCTAAAGAAAGGACAAATGAAAAGATGGAGGGTATGCTGATCTTTTGATATGTTTTTAACAACAGCTGCAAGGAGGTACTAGCAGTATGGAAATGATGTGCTTTTATTGTTGGCTGTGTGTATCTCTTCTTTTACAAAGTATAACAAGACTTCTAACAACTGCTAAGTGCTGCAAGGAGGCATTTTCTGTAAACAGCACAAGGGTGACTAATGCACTTCTATATTTGTTTGCAAATTCTATTTTATAAAATATAATTCATTCTTTATACATAACATGGAACATGGCTATTGGATGCCATATTACATTGTAGCAGTCTTATTATATTCCAAATATCATGCATCTGGATAACATTGTGTAAAGGTTTTTGATTCCAGTGTTTCAAGTCTTACTGAGATCTCTCGATAGGGGATTATAAGATAAAGAATATGGTTTATGGATTGCATTCACTGTTCCTTAAAAGACAAGATATTATGGGTTGTTTTATTTAATTTGAAGATAGTCAGTCATTTAATTGAAGTTTTAGTAATAAGGTTAATTATTATTATTATTATTATTATTATTACTATTCTTATTCTTACTTTCCTTCTTTTATTGTTGTTAGTATTATTTTAAAATAATAATAATAATAATTATAACAACAGTAATAACAATAAACAACATTATTATTATTATGTAAAAGGTTATGAATTTAAGGTCTCCAAGAGTTATTGGTTATTCAACTCCCATCTCTATTGATATTGTTATCACGTTGCATGATTGCTTCTCTCAAGTGTCTATTCACATCTTTCTAGTCAATAGTAATGCTTCATTAATGCAAACCTCATGCTTTGTTGCTACTGAATGCTTAACTAAGGGTGAATTTTTTATTATCATGCGTAGTATTTCTGTTATGCTCCGTGATTTTCATTTGGATGAATCTACATGTTTCCCCAATATATGGTCTTCACATGAACATTCTATCATACAATATATTACTCTTTTTGGATCACAGTTATCTTTTGCTGAGCTTAACTTGTTTTTGAGAATATTTAAGTGTAGGAAAGTGGTCTTAATGCCGTTTCTTCTCAAGATTTTTGTTATTTTCCCATAGTTTTCTTTATAAACGGTAGAAATGCCATTCCTTTCTGTTCTTAACCATCCTCTCTCTCCCTTATAGCTTGTTTCCAGCTTTACATATTGAAACACCTTGTTAATATGCTCTTTTCTATACCCTTGCATTGTGCTCTTTCTGTAATCAATATGTTTTTTATTTGGATCCTCAATGCTTTAGTGTCTACTATTTTCAACGCACAAATTTTCAGTGTTAAGATGATGGTGTGAGCTCATTGTAAGAATAGATCCATCTTTCTTCAATGTTTCAGGTGTCAGAATGTTTCTTCTTTTGCTAGGTGATTGAGCAGCGGTGTAGCATTAGATCCTTAAAATGTGAAATACTTTCCTATCAGTTGTAGATGTGTTGTACTCAAATTTTGACCGTGCCTATTTAAAAAATTGAGCCATTTGGGTTTAAGTGGGTTAGCTAAATGGTCTTTGTGAAGATTGCACGGGTGTTTCAAGTCGTTTGTGAAAGTCCTTTGTTATGTTAAATTTGTTGAGACAAATTTTGAGTATTTTGAAGCAAAATTGTTAATTGTCAAATGGCCTTGGTTGTAGGTGATTTAATAATTAAGTTGGCTGTTCGAGTAGTCAAAGAAGTGAAATCGTAAAATTCAGTTATAATATGAAATGGTATAATGGGTTTGCTGCACTTTTGCATTGTGCAAATGTGCTAATAGCCCACAACCCTATCAAAATGTTCGTATGGTGGGAAATCAGACTTTTGACTTTTGAACAACGTGGAAACATGGAGTTGATTCTTGCAACCTCAATTGTTCAAGTCATATTGAGTTTTTTAACCCCCTTGTATTTATTTTTCATTTGTGCTAGTGTTCTTAGTAAGCCCATCAACCCACCAAAATGGGGTTGCACTTCACTTGAGCACATTTTCTTGTTTTGATCACCATGTTACTTTTAACCCTGAAATCTTGTTAGCAAGGTTTGGCTACACTTAAGTGCCACTTCTTTTGGTACCAAAATACCCTAAAAGACTATGATCATGCTAAATTCTAATGCAAGCATAGTTTTCCTTTAACTTGGTGCATTTCCCATTTGTTGCAAAATGCTTCATATCCTTGTAAGCTTGTCATGCTTTAAGTTACCAAACTTTTTCGTAACTTGGGTACCTTTTACCTTTGGCGTGAAGGTCCCTGTTGAGCCCACAAGTTTGATTATCCCTAAATCCCACCTAAAACCCTAATTTCATCATTATATGCTTGTCCAGTCTATTATTCATTTGCTAAAGTTCCACATCTTACACAAGTCATTTCCCATATCCTTGGCTCCTCTTTGTGGCCTAGCCTTGTTTCTTGCAGGTCTTCAATTGAATTGAAGATGGGACATTGCTCATGCTTCACAAAGAATACAAACAATTTTTTGCTGCTCTAACAATAGCAAAATTTTGAGTTCAATTGCTAAGCATAGACGTGCTTGTTGTCTGTGCTAACTACATTAGACAAAAAGGTTGTGTGAAGACAAATAAGTATTCCTATATCCTAGACGTGATTCTCTAGGGAGGTATGGAACAAATATATCCCAGGGGTGTAAGGCTATTATAAATGCTTAGATAACATGGAACTGCATGTACATGGTAGTGAAAATACAACACAAGTGTCCAATAGAAAGTATTAATTAGTGTCCAAGTTTAATAACAAATTGTTCTATGAAGTGCCAACGTGATTTGCCAAATTTTGGCGGTTGTCTTACTGGTTGTGTTGGGTAGTAACCCCACCCTCTTGCCCATGCTATCAAAGGCATTCTTGCCTAGATTAGACGCAACCATTCCAAATCCAATGCCCACAATAACGAGGGTATTTCACAGCGATTTAGTAAGCACCATTACCAAATACATCAGTGCAACATTGGAGCAAACATAATGATTGGGAATTGAGAGTGCCCTTGCGCCTTGAAAGTTTGATATGTGTGCATGGCAGGGTTTGTATGTTCCTTTGCACCTTGAAAGTCCAATATGTGTGCATGGTAGGGTTTGGACATTCCCGTGCACCCTAAAAACCAAAAAAACATTATGTCGGCATATAATTGGGTGTCTGCGTTTTTGTATTTTGTGCAATAGTGCTCTGAACTCCCACAACCTAGACAACCATTTAAGTGGTAGGCTTTTGACTTGTTCTTGCAACTATTAAATCCCAATTAGAGTTTTGACTTGTTTTAGCATCTTACAAAACTTGATAGCACGTGGTGGTGGGAGTTTAATGTGCTTGTGCACTTCAAAAGTCCAACAAGCTTAGGGGGTGGGAGTATTATATGTGTGCATTGCTAGTGTGAATAGGGAATATTACCTAACCGATTTCCAAATTAGGTCCTATTCACACTAGTTTACTTAAGTTTACTAGGGCATGTTGGTCCTATTTTGACCTTGCAAAATTTAAACTTTTTGTGTCAAATCGACAAGCATCACCATGTGTTGAGCACCTCTGTTGAGTCGATCTTAGTCACAAACGTCCCAATCATACTCAAGCATCAAGTCACTCGCCAAACTGAAGTCATCAATCTACATTCATAGTCACAAGGTGTTTGCATTACATATTTTCCACACCAGGTTGCCGTAGTTGCCCATCTCAAAAAATGTTGCACTTGATCTGGTTTGTGTGAGTTTATAGCATCAAACTTAGAAGTTATGTGCAAATTTGAAGGAGAATTGTCCATCTTTTCAGTCGGAACTTGGAAGCAATTGCATAGTTTGACTGAGATTGACCGAAACAATTAAATCATTTTACATGGATGTTTTAGACTTCGTTGAACACAATGTGGCAAATTTTCAAGATAAAATTCCTTCCATTTGAGAGATTAAATTAACAATTTTTCGTCAGATAGTTACAAAAACAATTAAATCGAGAGTTTCGTAAAGGTTGGAGCCAAATGAATTAATAGAGAATTTTACAGGGTTATAATTCACAATGTGACTGATTTTCAAGTGAAAATACTATTCCAATCAAAGGTTACAAATTAATCCTCTTTTGCCATGTTCATAGATTCATCAAAAAAAATTTGAGGTTTCCATGAAGCAAAGTTGAACATTTTTCAAGTTTTTAAACTTGTCGATGAGTACAAGCTTCAAAATTGGCCCGAACCCCTGACAAGGTTCAAAATCAATTCAAACCCACGACATTGGTTCAAAAGGCCGTCAAACGTTTGACATTTTGAACACTCATTATGAAGTTCAAAAAGTTGTTGAACCTTCAAAATTTTGAACGATGGCAATCTTACAAGTTAAAAAACTCTTAAAAATCTTGAAACACACTTTGTTAGAGCTTTTTTGGTTCCTTGAACCTTGTAATCCCCAAAATAGACTCTTTGTCAAAGGTTTTATGGTTGGTTGAACCTCTTAAAGGATGAAATGCATTATTGTCGGATAGTTCACAGGTTTGTGAACTCCTCAAATCCCAAACATTAGTTCAAAAGTCAGTAAAATCCCAAGACTTCATCTTCATCAGCAATTTCATGGTTCAAGGAACTACTAAACCCTTGAAATGCACTATTCATTGGTGTTTCCTTAAAGTTTTGAACCATTGGGGAGTTCATTGGTTCAAGAACTCGAATTGTGGACAATAAAGAATTCATATTTGTGTCCTAACAATGGTGTGCTAAAAACTAAATAGCATTGTTCATTTTTCATGCCCTGGAAATGGAAGGTTCAACCTACCAAAGTGGAAGCTCAGGGACAGGTATAAGCATGCATCATAATGCATAAATCCTTTGTCACCCATTGAAGTTGCAACCAATTTGATGGAGTAACACAAAATGGAATGATTGTGGGATATACACAAGGCAGATTTGGTCGAAAAGGTTTTAGAAACTTAAGCAAATGCAATTGGCGGGTGTTACGCCACCATTACCAAGCATTTTCTCTTGCTTGTGCATAAATAGAAACCTTGGAGTAGGGCCATGTTGATGATTGTTTTTAGACAACTCAACAATAGAGTAAAACACTAAGTATCCAACTCTGTCTTGAATAAAGATGGTGCAGGAGCACCTACCTGACAGCTGGCCTTCATGAGGCAGTTAGTAGTTTTAGGTCTTGTTTATGTTTCCAAGAAGGTCTGATAAGACCAAATGCATGTAATAAGGTCATGCTGATCATGATAAGATCATGCTGACCAGGCTTTGCTATTTTTAGCTAGTTTGTTAGGACAGTTGTCATAATGTATGTTCGGTTGGATCTCCCAGCCGCCTGGAGAGTTCCCAGCCGCTTGGAGTCGGGTCAGTAGTACTCGCAGGCAAATCTATTTAAGCATGAGGATCGGTTGATATTGCATAGATGAATCGATCGAGCTAGGTTGTAGAGAGTGAGACAGCGAGAGAAACTGATCATTGTATTTGCATCTTTTGAAATCAAATAAAGTGTTCCTGTTTGTGTTCATACTCTGTTGAATTCCATTGCTTGATCGATTTGCTGGTTTGGTGGCTGTATGGATTCACTGATCCATTCCACCGGTTGATTCGTCTGATCGGTGGAATGGTAATGTACAGTAGGTTAGGTGTTAGTTTGTTTGTTTGCATGCAGGTGTGCAGGATCGCGGTCAAGAGATGTTGAAGACCCTAGCATGGGCATGTGCTAGGTCGAGCTGATAAAGTGTGGAAGATCACCCTGAGAGTGGATCGGGTCATCCCAGGAGGATCGGCGAAGCGAAATTTCGCTAAGGCTAAAGGTTCGTGAAAACGGCATCATCAGGATATTTCTGCAAATATCCTGCAGTCGCGTTGGGCATCATCATCCGGATAAGTGGAGGAGATCGGCATGATGCGGTTAGTTGCATGAAGTGCAAGTGTGTCGGGGTGATCATCATCTGGAGGAGCCGAGGAGGAGTGCATCGGCATCAGGTAGAAGATCGGGTCATGAAACTGTTGAAGTTTGCATGTTGCAAGTGCATCAGGATGTTTTAAGTCGGATATATACTCAGCGTATATATCGCCGTCAGGATCATCTCTCGGGAGTGCCCATCATCCGCGTATCGCTAGCAGATGCGGGAGTGAAAGTTCATTTTTTTTGACTAAGTGTTGAAGAGGTCATCAGGATATTGGATGACGTCATCGTCATCAGGATATGACGTCATCGTCATCAGGATATTGAGATATCCCCCTACGCGAGTTTATCCTGCTGTCGTTAAGTGCTTAGGTATTGGCAGAAATTTGTGTTAACATCATCAGGAGGTTTCGAGAGAACCGGATAAATCATATCATGATGCTGTTGCTTGTATCGTCGGCTATCGGGGCATCGAAGTGAAGGTGCTGAAGGTGATCATCATCAGGATCTTTGGAGCAACCGGATATTGGATATCCTGCTGACGAAGGGGGTGTTGCATATCATGATGATGCCGATGGAGCTTGGCGCCCGATGAACAGTGCAACAGGAGGATGTTTGCGCTAGTCGAACATCATGATGATGATGATAGGCGGAAAACGGAGGAAGTGAACAGTAGTCGGCAGGAGGATAATTGTGATGATGCTGACAGTGTTAAGCAAAATATGATGATGATGGTGATGATGATGATGATGATGGTGGGCTGCAGACATCCATGCTGTATTGTAAGGTTATAGTGTGGATGCCTCTGCATCATAGTGGTATCAGAGCTCAGCAAAACATCTGGGCTGTTGTGTGTTGATTCTGTCACCGAAAGGGTAGAGGTAGAGTTGAATTGTGTGTTGTGTGTTGATTAAGAGGTTGACAAAATGCCTCCGAAAGGTAGTGGTACTGCAAGGGAATTGCAGGAAATGAAGGAGAAACATGCTAGAGAGATGAGGAAGATGAAGGAGCTTGCTGAAGCACTTCAAGCCAGGCTTACAGCCCTGGAAAAGAACAAAAAGAGGGAAGTGGAAGACAGTGAGTCTGAAGAAGATGAAGATACTGTAGAAGAGTATGAAGAGGTAGCTGAAGATCTGGATGCTGAAGACCAGAGATTGGCAAAACTGTTAAAGGCAGTGCAGAATGATAAACCTAAGGTAAAGGTTGATGTTTCCAAGTATACTGGAAGTTTGAATGAAGATGAATTGTTGGATTGGATTGCTGCACTTGATAATCACTTTGAATGTGAAGATGTTGCTGAGGATCAGAAGGTAAAGATTGCAAAGACCAAGTTAGGAGGTCATGCTTTGGTATGGTGGGATTATGTACAATCTGAGAGAAGGAAACAAGGGAAGTCAAAGATCACTTCATGGGATAAGATGGTAGCAAGGATCAAAGGGAAATTCTTGCCAAGGGATTATGAAATCCAGATGTTTAAGAAGCTGCAATTTTTAAAGCAGAAGGAAAGGGATGTGAAGGCATATACAGAGGAATTTTATAAATTGAGTATGAGATTTGGTCATCATGAGAATGAGGTAGAAAAGGTGGCTAGGTACTTGGCTGGTTTGAGATTTAACATACAGGATGAGTTAGTGTTAGCTAACCCTAAGAATGTGGAGGATTGTTATCAAATGGCAATCAGGATTGAAGAAAAGATGAATAGAGGACATGATAAGTCCATGAGAGGAAGAGGAAACCATAGGGGGAGAGGAGCAGCCCCTACACAAAAGCAAACCAATGAGGGTCAAGAAGACACTGGTAAAGGACAGGGACAGTCTGATTTCAGGGGTGGATGGAAAGGTAATAGAGGAAGATTTGGAGGCGGTAGAGGTTCTACTACATTTTCAGGAAAATGTTACACCTGTGGTGAGTTTGGTCATCCATCTTTCAAATGTCCAGAAAACAAAGGTTCATCATCCAGAAATGATAGAACTAATGACAAGAGAGTACAACTTGTGCAAGAAGAGAAAGTAGAAGAAAGTGTGCAGAGTTCAAACACTTATAAAGACAGAGAGCCTGATAATTATGGATATCCAGAGAGTGGAGAATCATTGATGTTAAGGAGAATTAGTTTGCAGGCATCAAAGGATCTGATGCAAAGAAGAGCTCTTTTCAAGACCACATGTAAGAGTAAAGGTAAAGTATGTAAGGTTGTCATTGATACTGGTTCAACAGACAACATGGTATCCCAGGAAATGGTGGATAAACTGCATTTGGAAAGGATTCCACACCCACACCCTTACAAGGCATCTTGGGTGAGTGATAGTCAATCACTTTTTGTCTCTGAATAGGCATATGTAGATTTTCAGATTGGAGCATATCATGATAGAATTTTGTGTGATATTTTGCCTATGGAATGTTGTCACCTACTGTTGGGTAGACCATGGCAATTTGATAGAAGGGTACTGTATGATGGGTATTCTAATACCTATACCATCAAGAAAGATGAGAAGACTATTAAGTTGATGCCATTGCAGGCAGATGCTGCAGTACAGGGGGCAGCCAAAATCATTTTGATGGGAAAGAAGGAGTATGTGCAGATGCCTATAGGAGCAGGCATAAAGGCAGTTGAAAACACTGCAGGAAAAGAAGTTGTTCAGGACAACAGATTGAAGAAAGTTTTAGTTGTGACTGACAGAGGTCAGCAGCAGGTGCAGAAACAGGTTTGCAAACAGCCATCAGTTGAGAGGAATGACAAGGATGTTGTCATAGTTGGGACTATTGCTTGTCCTATAAAGGTTGAAAGGAAGATAGGATTGAACATTGTAGAAGTTCAAGAGGCAGTTCAGACAGAGGTTCTGATCAGACAACCTGGCAAACACAGGGTATGTGAGAGAAAGGCCTACATTAACAGGCATGAGGATTTACTTGCCAGAAAGCAAGTTACAGTTCAGAAGTCTTGGAGCAGCCAAGAGCCAGCAGAGGACAAAGCTGGAACAGATCAGCATATTGCAAAGGCAAAGTGTAAAGGTGGAGGACTTCCACATACTAAACTCATGGGACACGAGTTCTTTTCTGTTGGGGAGTATGGTGCAGGAGCACCTACCTGATAGCTGGCCTTCATGAGGCAGTTAGTAGTTTTAGGTCTTGTTTATGTTTCCAAGAAGGTCTGATAAGACCAAATGCATGTAATAAGGTCATGCTGATCATGATAAGATCATGCTGACCAGGCTTTGCTATTTTTAGCTAGTTTGTTAGGACAGTTGTCATAATGTATGTTCGGTTGGATTTCCCAGCCGCCTGGAGAGTTCCCAGCCGCTTGGAGTCGGGTCAGTAGTACTCGCAGGCAAATCTATTTAAGCATGAGGATCGGTTGATATTGCATAGATGAATCGATCGAGCTAGGTTGTAGAGAGTGAGACAGCGAGAGAAACTGATCATTGTATTTGCATCTTTTGAAATCAAATAAAGTGTTCCTGTTTGTGTTCATACTCTGTTGAATTCCATTGCTTGATCGATTTGCTGGTTTGGTGGCTGTATGGATTCACTGATCCATTCCACCGGTTGATTCGTCTGATCGGTGGAATGGTAATGTACAGTAGGTTAGGTGTTAGTTTGTTTGTTTGCATGCAGGTGTGCAGGATCGCGGTCAAGAGATGTTGAAGACCCTAGCATGGGCATGTGCTAGGTCGAGCTGATAAAGTGTGGAAGATCACCCTGAGAGTGGATCGGGTCATCCCAGGAGGATCGGCGAAGCGAAATTTCGCTAAGGCTAAAGGTTCGTGAAAACGGCATCATCAGGATATTTCTGCAAATATCCTGCAGTCGCGTTGGGCATCATCATCCGGATAAGTGGAGGAGATCGGCATGATGCGGTTAGTTGCATGAAGTGCAAGTGTGTCGGGGTGATCATCATCTGGAGGAGCCGAGGAGGAGTGCATCGGCATCAGGTAGAAGATCGGGTCATGAAACTGTTGAAGTTTGCATGTTGCAAGTGCATCAGGATGTTTTAAGTCGGATATATACTCAGCGTATATATCGCCGTCAGGATCATCTCTCGGGAGTGCCCATCATCCGCGTATCGCTAGCAGATGCGGGAGTGAAAGTTCGTTTTTTTTGACTAAGTGTTGAAGAGGTCATCAGGATATTGGGTGACGTCATCGTCATCAGGATATGACGTCATCGTCATCAGGATATTGAGATATCCCCCTACGCGAGTTTATCCTGCTGTCGTTAAGTGCTTAGGTATCGGCAGAAATTTGTGTTAACATCATCAGGAGGTTTCGAGAGAACCGGATAAATCATATCATGATGCTGTTGCTTGTATCGTCGGCTATCGGGGCATCGAAGTGAAGGTGCTGAAGGTGATCATCATCAGGATCTTTGGAGCAACCGGATATTGGATATCCTGCTGACGAAGGGGGTGTTGCATATCATGATGATGCCGATGGAGCTTGGCGCCCGATGAACAGTGCAACAGGAGGATGTTTGCGCTAGTCGAACATCATGATGATGATGATAGGCGGAAAACGGAGGAAGTGAACAGTAGTCGGCAGAAGGATAATTGTGATGATGCTGACAGTGTTAAGCAAAATATGATGATGATGGTGATGATGATGATGATGATGGTGGGCTGCAGACATCCATGCTGTATTGTAAGGTTATAGTGTGGATGCCTCTGCATCAAAAGATCTTCAAAGGCTAAACTATGTGATCCAATGAAGTAACCTCAAGGTTCCCTATTCATGATTTGCATTGGATAGACTCAGTGAATACATGTGATCTTGCTGATAATCACAAAGGGACTTACGCAGACTTCTTCATACTTCACTTAGCTTATTTCTCCTTTCAGTGTGGATGATATATATACAATGTCTCAATGATAAATAAAAGGAAAAATATAAAGGTTTAAAGAAACTAATCTAAGGTCAATGAAGCAATGATGATGCATGAATAGACAAACTCTTTAATAAACCTAACTCCACTTCGCCAAGGATGCCTACAACTACATGGAGTTGGTGCAATCTCCTAAGGATAGCGAAAGGTTTTCAAATCATGAAAGCTCATATAAGCATCCATTAGACGGCGCAACTCAAACAAACATCCACAATCGAACTCAAGCAAATGATAATGAGGCTTAGACTAGTTTTACACAACACTTCACCAACGGTAATGTCAAAAGCATGAGCTAGGAGTTGATCAAATATTCAATACAACATACATTACATCAATGAGCTACTAATCTACTTAGAAACATCTCTTCATTTCATCAAGATACAAGGAACCATGTCATTCCACAAGACAACACTTAACACCAATTGAACTCCAATGTCTTTGCATTAATCTTGAGAAATATTTACAACTTCAAGTACTCTCAGAAAATTTCGAAAGTCTTTTCTATTCTGCTCTTCTAATCTACTTGCCTACTGACTACTATATCTACAAATGAGGCAACAAGGCCTTTATATAGAGTTCCAGAATTATAATGAATGGCCTGGATCAATTCAAGTAGCCAAGGGCCCAGATCATGCCATCTCAGCAGTTAGTTACAACTTGTTATTTTTAGTACATAGGAGAGGCAATGAAGGCACGTTTTCCAAGAAGATAAGGATAAAATAGAATCTTTAGAGCATCTTCCACATGGGCGTCCTCTTTGGCTTCTTGCTTGTTGTAGATGCATTGAATGTGGTTGAATGATGTGGCGAATTGTGATTGGCTTGATGATATGTATCGGCCACGTAGGTGCCACCTCGGAATATTCCCAAATTGTATCATCTGTGTGATCTCTTCGAATGTGATTACTTTGAATTTGAATGCTTACGAATGTATTCTTGTCGATTCTACCCTGTTCATTGTAAGTTGAATATGTATGATGCTTGTGGCTCATTTGTCTAACTTTGTTCTTCTTCTTCTGCAGGATGTATGTTGATCTTTTTTGATGCTTCTTTATAGAGAGTAATGAAGATGATGATGATGCTTCAATCATGGAGTCGTGTAGATGATGATGACATGAAGTAGGAGACTTCTCTCAAAGACTTGAAGATTGTGAAAGAACTTGAAGTATGATGGATGAATGCCATCTACAATGCAGATGATGAAGTATACTTGCACAATGAACTTGATGTGACCCTTTGGAGTGGTTATCTTCTATCTTCACTTTACTCCTCGCATGAAGGTGACTCCAAGCATCTGGCTCCTTAGATGACTTCTTAATCCAGTCCACACTCCTGCAAAACAAATCAAGAAATACATCAATTCTTTGACAACACAAAATAATCATTATTAAACATTTTCTAACATCTTAAACACCTTTCCAAGCCAAGGCGCACTTTTGATGGTTGATCAAGTTAAAAAATGCGCCTAGATACTTTTAGCTTGGTCTTTGGCATTTTGAGGTTTCTAACATCTGTTTACATCCTTGGAAGACTATTTCATTCTTAGGCGCATTTTTTAGGGTCTACAAATGCAAACTAGCGCCTTAATTCCTTGAGGTAATCATAATCCCACTCTAGGTGCAGTTTGAGGTTTGTATAGGTGGGAATTGGCGCCTAGATGTGTTTTCTTCATCTTTCATCAATCAAAGTCACTTCACAAGCTCCAAGAGAAACCTTAACACTCAAACTCATGAAATAAAGGGGATTTTGTCTTAGGCGCAAAATGATGATGGTTGAGGTATGGATTTGCTCCTTGACTTGGATATTTGTTTACTTCAAGGTTTCATGATTCCAAGTCATCGTGAAGGTTCAAGGAGACATTCAAATACCTTCAAAGTTAGTGGAGTCCACATACCTTGCTAGGCGCCAAAGTGGAGTTGTTCAAAGGTGAAAATGTGCCTAAGTTCAAGATGAGCATTTTGTGAGCTTGTTCAACCTTATGAACTCAAGGAAGACTAGACCTCTTCAGGCGCTAACTTTTATAGTTTAAAACATCAATTCCATGTTAAGGCACTAGAAAGTGACTCTACATGAGCATATTTGCGCCTAGCAATAAGGAGGGAATTACTTCATGTTTTGTGGTTTCCAATCACCAAAAATAGTCAAGGGAACTTTTCTTTACCAAGGCACTACCCAAACAAGTAATTTCAATCCAATTTTACCAAAGGTGCACATTTGGGTGTCTATAGGAGCAAATTGGCGCCCAACCTCTCTAGGCCTTGCACTTATCATGCTTGTGATTTCCATCAATTGAAATTGACTTAAAACACCTTTCTTCCTTAAAGCACAATATTGGGTCTCTACTGATGAATAATGGCGCCTTAACTCCTTTGAATGAATTCTGGACCTAGACAATTGCAAGGTGTCTTTGGGGAGTCTAATACTTCAAGGTGTCACTTCCTTTCTATAACATCCATCATCCTTTCTCAAGGCACAATATTGGGTCTCTGCAAGTGGGGAAATGCGCCTAAACTCATTAAGGTACTTTCTTGCAAGATTTTCTAAGTTAGAACTCTTGTTGAGGATCAAAAAGTTAATCCCTCTCAGGGCGCCACAATTTGAAGTGTTTTGAAGCTTGTTCTCCTCTAGGCGCACATTTGAGTTTCTACCTTAGGCGCATAATTGGGTCTGAATCTTAGGTGCATAATTGGGTTTGCAGAGGTGAGAAAGTGCGCCTAACTTCTTGGAGCAAATTTGTGCCTAAGAAATGGAAGTCCCCAGGGTTAGGTATATTGAAAAATATATTTAAGTATAAGTTTGGACTTATACTTTAAATATTTTTCAATATACCTTTCAGGATGTTTGAGATAGGTCTCGGATCGACCGGATTTAACATGTAGATTCTAGATTTTGAGGGATCCACCAGATTTCAGACTTAGCCAATTTTCAAGATTTTCAGGATATCAAACTTAGTCATTTTCATGATCTCAGAACATCAGGATATTATGGTTTCTATCACGAGGCTATAAGACTCAAACACTACTGACTTCATCATGAAATAAATCTAAGACATCATCCAAAACTCAATGCAAAGCACATGAGCTAAAAAAAAAGGGGGTCCCCATTTGCAATGGGGCGATGTGTGATTAGGTCACAACAGGCCACTAAAGGATATTCACAAAATGGATTTGTTAAACAGGTCGTAGCTATTTGACTCGATGCCTCAAAGAAATGTGGTCTCATAGCCACCATGATCATAGGATATTTGTAAAACAAATTAGAAGTGTGGTCTCATAGCCAACATGATCGTAGGATATTCGTAAAACAAATTTGTTGAAAAGGCTTTAGAAAATTTCAAGTAAATGCATTAGAAGTTGTAAAGCCAAATCCCAAGGCCCACATAGGTAAAGGAGAATCCATCAAAATGGAATCGAAGGGCAATTTTTGTCAAATATCATAGTTGGAAATGCCCTAGTAAACATACTTGTAGGAACATGGAGGCATAGACATGACACATGAATTGTTTAACTTAATACCTTAAGTCGGTCTTAGTTGCAAACACCCCAATCATACTCAAGCATCAAGTCGCTCGCCAAACTAAAGTCATCAATTTGCATTCATAGTCACAAGGTGTTGGCATTGCATATTTTTCGCACCAGGTTGTCGTAGTTGCCCATCTCAAAAAATGTTGCACTTGATCTGGTTTGTGAGTTTATTGCATCAAACTTAGAAGAAGTTATACGCCAGTTTGAAGGAGAATTGTCCATCTTTTCAGTCGAAACCTAGAAGCAATTGCATAGTTTGACTGAGGATGACCCAAACAATTAAATAAAAAAAATGAAATTGTTGGACTAAAATAATTTTATAGGGATATTCTAGAGTTTGTTGAACAAAACGTGACAAATTTTCAAGATAAAATTCCTTTTCATTTGAGAGATATTAAATTAACAAATTTTCATCATGCAATTATATAAACAATTAAATCGAGAGCTCCATAAAGGTTGGACTCAAATGAATTAACAAAGAATTTTGCAAGGTTATAATTCACAATGTGATTGATTTTCAAGTGAAAATACTATTCCAATCATAGGTTACAGATTAATCCTCTTTCACCATGTTTATAGATTCGTCAAATTCTTTTACAAGGTTTTCACGAAGCAAAGTTGGATATTTTTCAAGTTTTTTAACTTGTTGACGAGTACAAGATTCAAAATTGGCCCGAACCCTGACAAAGTTCAAAATCGATTCAAACTCCGACATTGATTCAAAAGGTCATCAAACCTCTCACATTTTGAATAGTGGTAGGGGAGAGGGCCCCACAGTGGGTCGGGCACCTATACGTGGTATAGGAGTTGACCAAAGTGGGGCTACCAGTTGTTTTTTATTGGTCTAATTAATATTAAAAAATATTTCTAAAAATAGCACAAATAGGCACCAACCAATGCACACATCATATTTGTTTATTCATTAGTATTTTATTATTCATATTAGGTGGCATACACAAATGATTTACAAGGATTTGCAAAACATAAATGCAACTGACATGATTTGTACACATAAACAGGTGGATCCAACATAAGACAAAATGATAATAATAGAGTTTATATTAAAAACCACAAAGTACTTTCTTCCAAGAGGACAACCAGCGATCAACCACTACAAACTTCCTTTTTGGTTTAAAAAAACATTTTAAAACATTTAACATTAGAAATTGTCCCATCAAATATCAAGCTACGTCCTAGAAAATATTCATATTTTCCAAAGTTGGAGTCCCAAGTGATCACATCGCATTTTTGGACTTTATTATAAATTAGATCATTGGACTTTTTACTATGAGTGATTCCACGTATGTGAGTAATTATCGTTAATGTTATAAAACATGACTATGAAAGTTGATTTTAATAATGGAATATTATTGGAATGATTATGGATGTATATTTTGTTTTGCCTCAGCGATGATTATAAGGACTAACCTATTAATGAAAATCTAAGTGTGATTGAATGTAGGAGAAATGTCGAAGACGAGAACATGGTTGAGGTAGAGATGTTCTAGCCGCCCGACAAGAACTGATGGGATGGATAAACTTGATGCACACACACACTCACGTAGTTTCATATCATATTGCATCATTGATTGGTTATATTGTGCATCGTTATGTGGTTGCTAGTCTTGGTTGAGTATTTTTACAGTGAATGAATGTAATTGATGTTGAATGACTAGATAAAAATGTGTTCTTGTTGCTGCAGAATGTTCTCTGAATTTAGATTTAATGAAAATTATGAGTTGTTTTCAATTGATTTATTCGTTAATTTTTAAAAGTGTTTATTTAATATATATATATATATATATATATATATATATATATAGCTTAAAAATAATATCTTGTTAGATTAAATAAATATGTTTTATTAAAGATAAAAATATAAAATCAATTATAATAAGGAAATCTAAAGATAATAAATACATAAATACATACATGTTAGCCAAATATAAAAATAATCTTTTGCATGCAAATTGGAACGACAATGATAAAAGAGTTTAAATATCTAAATTAAATATGAGGTTTGGGATGCCAAGGCATGCAAAAGTGAAGAGAACTGGAGATAAATAAAAAACATGATTTAAAAATATAAAAACACCATTGTAGAGAGGGATTATTAATTTAAAAAGTTAGGGAGAAGGAAGAAAGGGGGATGATTATTATTCAATGACAGATGAAGAAAAAGGACAGAGATCAAGACACAATAGTGACAAAAGGAGGCAAAAAAATTGACTTATTAGAAGATTGAAGATACCAGGTACATTATTCTGAATTATTGTTAAAATTTATGGTTTTTGCTGTATATTCCATCAGTCTGTATTTGCATATTCAAACAACTTGAGCTTTGACTCCTTTTCGGCC
The DNA here is from genome assembly GCA_027924645.1 of Cunninghamia lanceolata. Classification (NCBI taxonomy): domain Eukaryota; kingdom Viridiplantae; phylum Streptophyta; class Pinopsida; order Cupressales; family Cupressaceae; genus Cunninghamia; species Cunninghamia lanceolata. Next base: position 624,175 of record BSBN01000626.1, on the reverse strand, counting down.
TGGTTATTGCTTGTTCTCTTTATAAGTTAGCTTGTATACTTTTAGAACGACCTATATGCTTAGTTAAAGCGATCAATATGCTTATTGTTTGGCTTGTAATTAGTCTAAAAACTTTCAATTGTCTTGTTTAATCAGTCTATTTATTTTTCGATGGCCTCCTTGATCTTATTTTCGGCCTGTGTTTGTCTATATATCGGCTAGTTGTGTGTGAGTTTAGATAACACCTTGTGTCGAGTCTTTGGCCTGTTCTTTGGGGATGGGCGGTTGCTAAAACTTAAAATCCCAATTCTGCAATAGCTTATAAAGCATGTCGCCCCAAAGGATGAATGAATGGTGGTGTATTCCAATACATGTTATGCTCGCTACTTTATCCGATTCTCTAATAGGGTTATCATAGCATTAGTGGTATAGCCACCACATAATTATTTCAAGTTTCCAATTGTACAAATTATAATAGGTAAGATTTCTGTGGAATATCCATACAATATTAATTCTGTTTGATGGAGATGTATATATATAACTTTTAAACATCAACATTGATTTAGTTAAGATCTTTATATTAGACAAATTCTTTGTTGTCATAACATTTGAGTATTTCTAGAATTATTTGTGCTAATTATGTCTTTTCTAAATTGTTAATGTATGCGCTTATTGTGCTGTTTAAAAGAGAATGCTGGTAAGAATTTATCATTTTTAGGATACAATAACATTAGAATATATCGATTTGTCACTCTTTTAAGTATCATATTACAAAATATTTCAATTGTGATTATATCCAACTTAATTATATTCTCTTAAAAAGCATTTCAACTATCTGATGCTTAGTTAGACAAGACCTCTGAAATTCCTGTAGCAGATAACTATTTTCTTGTCACAGTTTTTTGATTTCCTATTGTAGTTTTCTGATTCCTGTTGTAGATTTCTGACTTCCTGTCACTGATATACTCCCTGTTGTAGTTATTGTTGTCACTATTAAACATTACTATATATTCCTATCACAGATTTTACTCCTATCACATAAGTTAGTAATTCCTGTCGCAGTTTACTATTCTTTCCTGTCGTAGCAATTAACTTATCCCTGTCATCATTAATTTCTTCCTATCGCAGAAGACTTATTTCAGTCCTGTAGAAGACTTTAACCAACTCCTGTAGTAGACAACAGAGTTCCTATAGAAATCATATAATTATTTAACCGTCCTCTTTTGTTTAAGATTCCACATAATATGTTGTTGATAATGTTAAACGGATGGTATCTTTTGAATTCCTTGTTCAACCTTAAAAGAAAATATATTATATGCATGTCATGAGTGTAGCTTGTATTATATGTGAAATTATGAGTGAAATATGGTAAGAATATAACCAATTTTATTGCTTTTATATGCACCTTGTTCGAATAAATGAAGTTCTTTCTTTATTGAATTACTGCTTGAAGTGTATTCTCATTGAATGAGCAACGTAAGAACTAATATCTACATCTAGGCAAAAGTATGTTTTATAAGATCTAGACATAAGATTCTTTTGAGATAATTAAGAATGGAATGAGTTAAGTTATTTCAATTTATGTCTTATTTATGTATCTTGCATATACATATGCTTAAGCTTTTTTTTCATTAGAATTATTTGCTTGAAAGTGAATTCATTTTGATTGTGCAAAAGAAAAGGATTAGTTTGTTTTGAAAGAAAGTAGTTATTTTTTGTGTGATTGAAGTTATTTCTTGGGCTAGGATGCCGAATGTGGCCAAACAAAGATGGCTTTTCCTCTTTTCATGATTTGACCTTAAACTATTTTATATGTTTGGCCAAGCTAGGAATTTATTGAAATAGATGAATATTTGTCTAGCAAAACTTATTTATATATATCTCTGCCACATCCTGTTGTGAGACATTTGCACATCATTATTTAGATTTGCATTTAGACTTTAGGTTGCATCGGGTGTTCCCTCTTACCAATTGTTTCTAAGTTGCTAGACGTTTCATGCAGTTTCCTTCGTGTCATCAAGGGATCCAAGGAAGTGTAATTGCTTAATGGTTGGGAGGAAAAGCGTCTAAGCTATGTTCTTGTCTTTTGTCTTGCGAATGCCCATGTGGGTTAGTGGCAACTAGAGAGAGTGATTTGATTTATTATACATTTTTGTATTGTACTTGATTATTGTACCTTGATATTATTTGAGATGACTTATGGCATGAGAGCCAAGATGGATATTGTATATTATTTTATTGTGCTAGACCTAGATATAACACGTTCTTTTGAAAGACGTAATGCCATTATTGTTGATATATATATATATGATTATCCTTTTATTTGAGTTTATGTAAATAAGTTGCTTATTTACTTCAGTAACTTTTGTTATGGAATTCGTACTTCACATTTGGCATTTGAGCCTCGTTCCAACATTGGGAGCTCTTGGGTGTGTGTTGCTCGGTTTGTTCGAGCATGTGTCGGTCCTTGTGTATTGGCGTGCAATGAGTAGCATGTGCCTTCTTTTGTGATATCTTCCTTGCATGTGTGTGGTGAAGAATATGTTGTTTCGTGGTTAGATAGACTCTGGTGGTTGTTAAGAAGTTGCTTATGTGTGTTTTTTCTTTTGGATGTCTTGAATGCTTGGCATGAGCCTTTGCAGTGTATAAGCATACTTGAGTGACCTTTCTAGGGTCATGCTCATGCTTGTGTCACCACTTTTGATAGTGGAGTCATGAGAACCTTCTGTGAAAGAAAATACTATGTTCTTGAGTGTGATTGAAATTAATTTACTTTTTTAAGAGTTATGCATTAGTATGTGAAGGAGGATGTTTGATCATATGCTCGTCATATTTTAATAATTGCCTCTGCCTGATGAAAGGTCAAGGCTTGCTTGAAATGCATATTGCACTGTCCTATTGAGAGCACGTCCTTGAGTATGGATTCATTATGCAGTTGTAAAAAAGATAGTATTGCATTGCTAGATAGATCATTTAAGGTAATGAATTATGTTCCTAAATTGCATTTTTCCTAAGATTCATGTGAGAACTTGCACTAGTAGAAAAACAAAAATAAATGACTAAAAAAACTACCAAAAATTGGTCACATGACCATTGGTAGTTTATTGCCGGTCATTTATCTTGCGACCAAATTTATGACCAAACAAATTTTAGTCATTAATTTGGTAGTATATTTAATCATCAATTTGGTAACATATTTAGTCACGTGGCCATTGGTAGTTTATTGCCGGTCATTTGTATTAACTAATTTCCGTCCATTGGTAGTATATTTGGTCATTTTAATCATTATTTTTCCGTCAACTGATTATATATAAACAACTAGTACATGATAAACATCAACTATGCCATTTTTTGTTGATAAACTTCAACAAATTTGCTCAAAGGATTGAAACAACAATGCTAGAAAATAATTCACTGTATGCAAACTGCTAATTTATTATGCTTTTAAAATTGAAAAAAACTAAAACTAAAACTAAAAAGCCATCGGTGTGAATGCATGTCTTCATTGATGCCATCGTTGCACATGGGGTGGGCTGTAAATGCATCTAGAAGGCTCCGGTTTTGCATTTTCTTCTTGCTCTGTACCTATCCACAATCAAAAAACTTAAAATTTGTTAATATTTTTAAAAGATTTATGAAACTTTGAAATATGAAAACAAAGTGGGATGATAAGGGATTTTATAGCAATATAGGCATATATTATGAAAGTATTCAAAAAGAAATGCATATTCAGGTCTAATAGTCAAACTCCATAGTTCATTTATACAGGTCTGATATTCAAGAAAAAATGCATATGCAATGTTAAGCCCTGGGCATAGACCTCCCCATGTTACTATACAGGCATGCACTTCATTTGGTTTAAAATAGCCCTATTAAGAAAAATCAGCATCACATATTCAAGTTGGGCAAACTTGAAATTTTACTTTGAAATCTACTTTCATCAAAGAGACATACCTTTTTCCTTGGTCCTGCTTGACGAAAATGAGATCCTCTTGGACTATTTAGTCTGACAACAATCTGGAACTCAAGAAAAGTCACAAATTTAGATATCAAACTACACTGAAACCAAATAAGATGCACAAAGAAAATGCATTGAAAAATTAAATGAACAAAGAACAAACAAATGGATTGTAGTCTCAGATAAAAGACTTACATCTTTTGCAACTACACCATTTGAACCTAGCCCCAGTTGCCCACTTCTACATAGATATTTGAGAGAAGAACATAAGTCACAGCATTTTTAGGATCCAAATCAAAAAGCAACATCGCTGTAAATTCCCCTAAGCTTATATTCATATGTAATCTACAGGCACCAAGAAAACACATCCACACAACTAGCACAGGGTTAACTGGCATCTTAATGATAAAGTTTAGGGTGTCCTCAAGATAGCCAGCACGGGCAAGAAGGTCAACCATGCACACATAATGATCAACTGTAGGTGTAATGCAATAAGGGTTACTCACGTGATTGAAGTATGTACAACCCTCATCCACTAAACCTGCATGGCTGCATGCACATAGATCACAAGCAAAGCTTACAATGTCAAGATATGTCCCAGAGTGCTTCATTAATTCAAACATTTTAAGAGCATCCTTGCAAAATCCATTTTGTGCATACCCTGCAATCATGGCATTCCATCAGACCACATTTCTTTGAGGCATTCTGTCAAACAGTTCATGTGCTTTGTCTATGCTTCCACATTTTGCATACATGTCTACTAGGGCAGTTGCAACTACAACATCTGACAGAATTTCTCTATCCTTTATGCTTTGATGGATGTCCATACCATGTTCAAAAGCACACGTTTTTGGCACAGACAGGAAGAATGCTGGCAAAGGTTGTGGAATCCGGCTTTACTTCTGCCAATTGCATTTGCTTGAAAGTTTCTAAAGCCTTTTCAACAAATCCATTGTGTGCATATCCTGCAATCATTGCATTCCATGAGATGACATCTCTTTTAGGCATTCTATCAAACAGTTCACGTGCCTTGTCTATGCTTCCACATTTTGCATACATGTCTATTAGAGCATTTCCAACTATAATATATGATAAAATGCCCCCTTCCATTATGTTTTGATGGATGTCTATACCCTATTCCAAAGCTCCCATTTTGGCACAAGCAGGGAGGATGCTGGCAAAGGTTGTGGAATTTGGCTTAACACCTGCCAATTGCATTTGCTTGAAAGTTTCTAAAGCCTTTTCAATAAATCCATTTTGTGTATATCCTGCAATCATTGCAGTCCATGAGACCACATCTCTTTGAGACATTCTGTCAAACACTTCACGTGCCTTGTCTATGCTTCCACATTTTGCATACATGTCTACCATGGCAGTTGGAACTACAACATCTGACATAATTCCTCTATCTTTTATGCTTTGATGGATGTCAACACCCTGATCCAAAGCTCCCGTTTTGGCACAGGCAGGGAGGATGCTGGCAAAGGTTGTGGAATTTGGCTTTACACCTGCCAATTGCATTTGCTTGAAAGTTTCTAAAGCCTTTTCAACAAATTCATTTGATTGCAGGATATGCACAAAATGGATTTGTTGAAAAGGCTTTAGAAATTTTAAAGCAAATGCAATTGGCTGGTGTAAAGTCAAATTCCACAACCTTGGCCAACATCCTCCCTGCCTGTGTCAAAATGGGAGCTTTGGAATAGGGTATGGACATCCATCAAAACATAAAGGATAGAGGAATTTTGTCAGATGTACTTGCAACTGCCCTATTAGACATGTATGCAAAATGTGGAAGCATAGACAAGGCATGTGAACTGTTTGACAGAATGCCTCAAATAAATGTGGTCTCATGGACTGCAATAATTGCAAGATATGCACAAAATGGATTTGTTGAAAAGGTTTTAGAAATTTTAAAGCAAATGCAATTGGTTGGTGTAAAGTTGGAAACATGAAAGAAAATAAATGCATGTTTCCAGCTTTTGTGTGAATAATTTGGCAAACACAAATGAAATACAATTTTTTTATATAGTGGAAACCTTTAAATCCAAAGATACAGTACTAATCTAAACATGAGGACTGTAAGAAAGGAAACCTAAAAATGAATACAGAGAAAATTGTAAACTACGACCCAAAATAAAAATTTAAAAATCACAAATCCCTGTTCCAATCATAGTAAGCAACAAAAAAATTCACCTTGCATAAATCCCAGACCATAGTTTTCATTCTTTCCTGGTTCCAGCTTTGCTCTGTTGCCTCATACTTTCGGACCTTTTCTTGTAAAGATTGGATGTATTCAATAACCTGGGCAAGACATGCAAACCAAGATGTGGACTCAAGGACAATATTGTGTTCTGCAATACTACATTGTTCATGTGCCTCTATAATTCATTTCATATATTAGAAGGAAAACTCAACAAATCTACATAGGATTACCTCAAGAAGAAAGGATGCTTTGTCTCTCTTTTGATCACTGCGTGGCACCAAATTTCTCAATGTCTGAAACCTGAATCATTAACAACATAGGCAACTTGTTACATTAGAATTCTAAAATCATTCTGCAGGCACTCCCAAAAACTGATAAACAAGAGATTCACTTAACTTAAAAAAAGATTCCCTTATTCTTAATTTTGGGTGCAATATTCGAATATAAACAAGTTTTTGCAAGATGGATTAAAATCCAAGCATATTAATGATACATACAAGTTATTTGTTAAGTATTTCAATATTGTAAGTTGTAACTGATAAGCATAATAGAAAAATGAGTTTTTGACTAGCACAATAACCCCCATTGTCAGACACAACAAAGCTGTACTCTCTCTTATCATGGTCACCTCTCCAACTCTTGACAGGCTCAAGCAGAGTTCACAATAGATCTTTATTTTGGAAAATGGATGATGACTTTCAATTTTCAACTTAACATTGTGGACAGATTCATCAGAGCCTTTGAACTTTGCCTATTACCATGCAAACATCTACTGACTCAGCATATTCTATGAATCTCACTGGAACTCTTTGTAAATTAAAAAGTGGCTCAACGCAAGATAAAGTCACCGGGCAGTTTGAAGAGGAAGAATGGCCTGAATTCACAGACATAACTGCAGAGAAGGATTTGAAAAAAGTAGCTTCAGGAAAAACCCTAGAATACAAAATAAAAGATCATGAAAACTTCAATCTACATTCAATATGATGCCTAAACATGGATGATAGAAATAGCTAACAAGCTTAAAGAAGGTTGCAAATTCAAGGGAGCTGGTCTGGTGCTCTTTAAGCAATTGCATATACTATGTGTCTTGAAACAAGAAAGTTGTCAAACTTTTAAGAATCCTGAACATTGAATCTGAATAAAATACAACCAAGCAACACTGAAATTATCAACCTCAATAACAGCAGATTTAAAAACTACAAAGAGCATGTAATACTTACGAATGTGATGGAGTAACCAGATTTAACATCTTTAAAGTCTTCAACATCAAGAGATTGCAAATATTTGAAAACCTGAACAAATTAGAAATAAAAAATCTAAAAAATACATTCTAATATAAATTATCAATCACACATCTACTTTTGGTAGGATCTGGTTTTGGTAAGCCTGTCATTCAGGGGAATGGTTCTCTACAACGCAGTGTGAACAATGCAGTAACATTGAATGGTGCATAGAGTAATAATAAAAAGCCTCCCTCAATAATTTCTAGCAAAGTTGGAAATGATGAGCTTCAAAGGTCAACAATACCACGTCCTACAGGTGTGCAGAAACCACTTTCTTCAAAGGCTCCAATGCAAAAGATTAAGCCAAAGCAAAGAAAACCTTCCGTGTTGGCAAAGCCAGCACCCAAGCTTGTGAACAAATTTGAAGCACCAAAACCTATGCCAAGACTGACACCTAATCTTCCACCAAAGCCTCAAGTGAAGCCTGAAAATCCCTCCGTGTCACGCAACGTGCATGATGAGCGTCCCAAGAAGAGGACTAGAGATGATGATTTTGATGATAATCTTAATGACGGGGGAAACTACAGAAGCCTTATCAGACAGATGTTTGGGTACATATTTTTTTGCTGCTCATGTGATAAATATCATATTGTCTAATTTTCTGTTGCTTCTACTGTAGGATGAGTACAATAATAATAAGACTCATTTTAGGCGCTTCAGTATTTTAATTTTATCTACTAGATTATCTTGTATCTACTATATTAAATATTTCTGCTATGCGCTTTCCAGGTACAATCCAAATAAGTATAGGGATATTGATGATGATGACAGTGCCATGGAGGTTGGTTTTATCAAAATGGTAAGCTTTGGAACAGGGTATGGACATCCATCAAGGCATAATAGAAGGCAGATTTTTGTCAGATATTATAGTTGGAAATGCTCTGATAGACAGACATATATGAAAAATGTGGAAGCACAAACAATGCACACAAACTGTTTGACAGAATGCCTCAAAGAGATGTCATCTCATGGAATGCAATGATTGCAGGAATGCACAAAATGGATTTGTTGAACAGGCTTTAGAAACTTCCAAGCAAATGCAATTGACAGCTGTAAATCCAAATTCCGTAACCTTTGCCAGCATCCTCCCTGCCTGTGCCCAAATGGGGGCTTTAATACAGGGTATGGACATCCTTCAAAGCATAATGGTAGGGGGATTCTTGTGAGATATTATAGTTTGAAATGCTCTCATAGACATGTATACAAAATATGAAATCATAGACAAAAAACATGAATTGTTTGACAGAATTCCTCAAAGAGATGTCATCTCATGGAATGCAATGATTGCAGGATATGCACAAAATGGATTTTGCAAGGACGCTCTCAAAATCTTTGAATTAATTAAGCACTCTGGAACATATCCTAACATTGTAAGCTTTGCTTGTATTCTATGTGCATGCAGCCATGCAGGTTTAGTGGATGAGAGCTGTACATACTTCAATCACATTTGTAACCCTTATTGCATTACACTGACAGTTGATCATTATGTGTGCATGGCTGACCTCCTTGCCTGTGCTGGCTATCTTGAAGACACCCTAAACTTTATCATTGAGATACCTGTTAAATCTATGCTGGTTTTATGGATGTGTTTTCTTGGTGCCTGTAGATCACATATGAATATAGGCTTAGGAGTATTTACAACAACACTGCTTTTTGATTTGGATCCTAAAAATGCTGCACAACTTATGTTCTTCTCTCAAACATCTATCTAGAAGTGGGCAGGTGTGTTGAGGTAAGGAGATTGATGAAAGATTGAGGAATTAATGACTAAATCCTTCACATTATCAAACACTTCAGAGCCTTCCTTCCTTCCATACACTACTCAAAATCAAATCTTGTTATGAAAATGTCACACTTTCTGATCCTCTCATTGCAAACAAAAAAGAAAATCATCTCATAAAAAAGATTTCAGTCTTCCACAGTCCTCAAAGGCTTTTTTTCTTGTTCTTCAACAAACAAAAAAGAAAATCAACATTTGGGTGACAATTTTTTAAAGATTTCAGTCTTCCACAGTCCTCAAAGGCATTCTTTCTTGTTCTTCAACAAACATAATATACCATACGTTTAAAATCCCACCCATGGCCAGGTTTCAAACATCCACAACACACAAAATCTTGTAAAGAAAAGCCCCTAAAACAACAGTGGACAGATTACTTTCAAATCTTGTAAACAAATGCCCCTAAAGAAAAGCAACATTCAAAGATTTCAAACTTTCAAATATTTTAAATTGAAGAGCCTGTAGACAGATTTGACAGACTGTTGCACATTTTCAACCCAAACCCCAAATCTCACTGCTGACGACTAAAACCTCCACTTTTGGTTGGATTTAAATATTGATTTCATGAGCAGTCGATTTTGACTAACAATGACTTAAATATAAAAGGATTGGCTTCATACCTGCCGTAGAGGAGGCCTGTAGATCGAAACTCTTGCCAGCCGTGAAGGCTACAGGTCAGTTGCTCTGCACCAGGTCAGTATCGCAGATATCAATATCCGCCATGGTGGAGTTCACCTTGGCCAGAATCTGTGAATCATTGTAGTTCAAAACAGCCTGCACGAAGGCTCGAACCCTCGACGCCGGATTGGAGAACCCAAAAATAGAGGAATCGATGAAAACCCCATCGCAGCCGATCTAGGGTTTACCATGGTTTGAAGATGGGTGCCAAAATTTTAATTAAATTTTAACCATTTTATTTTTGACACCCATCGTTAGCATTTTGTAGGTTAGAAACGAAAAGCCTCCATATTATTAAATATATTATAATATTATATAATATAAAATATAATATATATACTATAATCGTCTGATAAAGGGCTAGATCTTTAGGCAGATATGAGAGGTCACATGGAGGGGTAGGGATAGCCCCTAGACATTTTATGCGGGTCGGCTTTGTTTTCTGACAGTCAGAAAGTGCGATTGAAGGCCTCGGTAGATGTTGGCAAGGTAGACGTGTGCAAAATGTGGAAACACAGAGAAGGCACATGAACTGTTTGAAAAAATGCCTGAAAGAAATGTGGTCTCATGGAATGCCATGATTGCAAGATATGGACAAAATGGATTTTTTGAAAAGGCTTTAGAAACTTTCAAGCAAATGCAATTGGCAGGTCTAAATTAAGCCAAATTCCACAACCTTTGCCAACATCCTCCCTGCCTGTGCCAAAATGGGAGCTTTGGAACAGGGTATGGACATCCATCAAAGCATAATGGAAGGGGGATTTTTGTCAGAAATTATAGTTGGAAATGCTCTGGTAGACATGTATGCAGAATGTGGAAGTATAGACAAGGCACGTGCCCTGTTTGACAAAATGCTTCAAAGAAATGTGGTCTCATGGAATGCCATGATTGCAGGATATGCACAAAATGGATTTTGCAAGGATGCTCTCAAAATCTTTGAATTAATGAAGCACTCTGGAACATATCCTAACATTGTAAGCTTTGCTTGTGTTATATGTGCATGCAACTATTTAGGTTTAGTGGATGAGCGTTGTACATACTTCAATCACATGAGTAACCTTTATTGCATTACTCCTATAGTCGATCATTATGTGTGTATGGTTGAACTTCTTGCCTGTGCTGGCTATCGTGGGGACAACCTAAACTTTATCATTAAGATACTAGTTAAACCTGTGGTGGTTGTGTGGATGTGTTTTCTTAATGCCTGTAAATCACATATGAATATAGGTTTAGGAGTATTTACAACAATGCTGCATTTTTATTTGGATCCTAAAAATGCTGCGACTTATGTTCTTCTCTCAAACATATATGTAGAAGTGGGCAGCTGGGGTGAGGTTCAAATGGTAAGGAGATTGATGAAAGATAGATGAATTAAAAAGATCCCTGGATGTAGTTGGATTGAAGGCCATAAAACGGTACATGCTTTTTTCTGTAGGAGACATATCACATCCATAGACACGTCATATCTATGCAAAGTTGGAGCAATTAGCTTGGGAGATGAAGGTAGCAGGGTATTTTCCAGATGCAAGACATTTACTTAATGAAGGGTACACAAAAATAAATGGGCTTGTAATACAAAAATAAAAGTGATCTCATGGACTGCACAATGATTGCAGGATTTGCACCAAATGGCTTGTTGAGAAGGCTTTAGAAACTTTTTAAGTAAATGCAATTAGCAGGTGCAAGCCAATCTCCACAACCTTTTCCAACATCCTCGCTCCCTGTGCCAATATACAACTTTCAAACAGGATATGAACATCCATCAAATCGTAATGCACAGAGGAATCTTGTTAGATGTAGTTGCAACTGCACTGGTAGACATGTATGCAAAATGTGGAAGCCTAGACAAGGCATATGAACTGTTTAATGCAATTCTTCAAAGAGATGTCATCTCATGGAATGTGATGATTGCTGGATACGCACAAAGTGGATTTGTTGAAAAGGCTTCAGAAACTTTCAAGTAAATAATTACATGTAATTACAAACACTATGAAATTGAACCCAAAGAGCTAGGAACTAAGAAAAACATAGAAGAGTGAGCCATTGAATTTTTAGAAGTGGTATTTGCCCTTCTACAATGTATGAATGACATTAAAGGTCGAACGAATTCAATTGCCATTAGCAGTCAGCATGTAACCTTTATTTTGGACTATGTGAATTCAGAAAGGCTTTAGAAACTTTCATGCAAATGAAATTGGCAGGTGTAAAGCCAGATTCCACAACCTTTGCTAGCATCCTCTCTACCTATATCAAAATGGTAAGCTTTGGAACAGGGTATGGACATCCATCAAGGCATAATAGAAGGCAGGTTTTTGTCAGATATTATAGTTGGAAATGCTCTTATAGACATATATGAAAAATGTGGAAGCACAGACAAGGCACACAAACTATTTGACATAATGCCTCAAAGAGATGTCATCTAATGAATGCAATGATTGGAGGATTGCACAAAATGGATTTGTTGAATAGGCTTAAGAAACTTTCAAGCAAATGCAATTGTCAGCTGTAAATCCAAATTCTACAACCTTTGTCAACATCCTCCCTGCCTGTGCCCAAATGGGAGCTTTGGAACAGGGTATGGACATCCTTCAAAGCATAATGGTAGGGGGATTCTTGTGAGATATTATAGTTTGAAATGCTCTAATAAACATGTATGCAAAATATGGAATCATAGACAAAAAACGTGAAATGTTTGACATAATTCCTATAAATATAATATTGTAATATTAATAATATAATATTATATAATATAAATATTATATTATATTATTATATAATATAAATATTATATTATATTATTATATAATAAATATATTATAATATGATATTATATATTATAATATATTAAATTATATTGTATTATAATATAATATATTATTATTATATTATATTATATTATAATACAACCCACTCCCTCAATTTGAAATATTTTTTTAAATTATCCATGTTAATCTCATATTGTCTAAACACGAAACCCTAAACCTGAAACCCGAAACCTAAACCTGAAATCTGAAACGCAAACCCTAAACCCTAAACGCAAACCCTAAACCCAGAACCCTAAACACTAAACCCTAAACCGTAACTTGAAACCCTAAACCTGAAACCCTAAACCCTAAAACCTAAACCCCAAACACTATACCCTAAACACTAAACCCTAAATGATAAACCCTAAACCCCAAACCCTAAACCCTAAACCCGAAACCTTAAACCCTAAACCCTAAACCCCTAACCCTTAACCCTATACCCTTAACCCTAAACCCTAAACCTTAAACCCTAAACGACCTAAACACTAAACCCTAAACCCTAACTCGAAACCCTAAACCCAAAACCCAAAACCCTATACCCTACCATAAACCCTAAACCCTAGAACTAGAGTGAACTAAAGTCATGCATAAGGAAAAAACTTATATTATAATTTTAGTTATAAAATTATGAAATTATATTACAATATAATTATTCATTATTATAATATTTAAATAATATGAAATATTATTAAATTATATTTAACTTAAATTATATAATTACTTTGTTATATAAGTTATAAATTATACAATTTAAGTTATATAATTTAAATTAATTTAACTTAAATTATACTTGTGCATACCGAACTTGCAAAATTAAATAATTTATCAATATTATAGTATATTTAAAAGTTTTATAATTAATAATTTTGTCTTTATTACATTTGTATTAAGGAAGCCTTAATACCAATTCCTCTAGGGTACCCTGCATCCATCTCCTTTTCATGTGGACTCTGCGCAACATACAGAAACCCAAATGCTCTGATGATTGCCCCTGCCTTATCGGTTGCCGCTGATATCCCGTAACACATCGACCGCAACCACGCGGGGAATAGCTCTACTCGAACAATGAAGGTGAGGGCCATGATCCTCACCATGGCTCTCAACGCGCCCGACTTTGCTCCAATGAAACAAAATAAGTTAGGGATTTAAGTTTTTCTGAGTTAGGGTTTACCTTTAGGGTTTCAACTTGAAGCAACTGACGCCAAAAGTGAAATGGAGGTGGGCGCCAATGCCAAAAGTAGAATTTAAATGAAATACATGTATATGGTAGCCCATATATAATTTTGGCACCCATATTATAATATTAATAATATAATATAAATATAATATTATATTATATAAATATTATATAATATAATATAATATAATATAATATTATATAATATAATATAATATTATATTATATTATACAATATAATATAATATTATATTATATTATACCGTTGATGACAGCTTGGTTCAGTGGTTAAGTCGCTCGGTTGTAGTGGCGGCCACCAGAGTTCAAACCCCTGCTGGGCCAACGAGCTCGCAAGGCTTTACGCCTTTGCTAGGCCAACAAGCTCACGGGTTTGAAGTGTTCTAACTAGGGGATGAGGTCCCCCATGTTGTGGCCTCACCAGTTCATTGCTCCGGGCAAAAGCATTTGCGTGGAGCCGGAGGGCGTGTCGCACCAGCGTCGCCGGTCACATTAAAAAGTTTACCAGGTGCATTATCTTTAAAAATATATATATAATATTATATTATAATATAATATAATACAATATAATATAATATTATATAATATTATATTATATTATAAATATTATATTATATTATATATATAATAATAATATAATATTATATAATATATATTATATTATATCATATCATATTATATTATAATATATTATATTGTATTGTATTGTAATATAATATATTATTATTATATTATATTATAATTCAACCCACTCCCTCAATTCGAAATATTTTTTTTAATTATCCACTTTAGTTGTGTTTTTTGCTCGATGACCAAATTAGTCATTTATTTGGTCACTTATTTAGTCATTTCAACCGATGACCAAATTAGTCATTTATTTAGTCATTTATAGCTATGTTGTAAAAAATTTTAGTCACGTGACTAAAAGTTTTAGTCACCTGGTCATTTATTTGCCATATTTCTACTAGTCATGGGTGTATTTATTGCATTACATTGTTTAAGATAAAGAGGAAAAATGGGTGTGAAAAGGGTCATTTGCATAGTCCTTGTGATGTCGAGGTGTTAGAATCTTGAGTGAATTCTAGCAAACCCTGTATCTTGTGACTTTGGGTTGTGTTTTCCTCATGCTTAGTGTGTATTTAGTATGCTTCTCGTCTCATTGTAAAGAAATTCAGTGTCATGTGAATGTTGCATTAATTCATTAGCCATATACTTGGTGAATCCTTGTTTGGTGAGAAATGTTAACCGCTGCTTGGTGGAAAGATTGGTGTGCTAAGGTATCTTGGGTTGTGAACCTGATTGTGTCTTTGCATGATGATTATGATTCCCTTGAACGAGATGCAAACTTTATTGTTGGGCATCTTGAGTGATATTCGTGTGGTTAAATAGAAACGATCTTAGATTATAGATGTGATTGGAGTCTTAAAGACTCGTATGTTGGAGTGATTGAGTGTGTTCTCTTACTCACCTTAGCTTGGGATCCAAGCGTAGTGTAGCATCGTACTCCCTCTCTAGTGACTAGAATTAGTCACATAGTTCATGTAATGTGGAACTTTTGAATTTTCATATTTTATTCATTTGACTTTCGTAATTTCTCTAAATGTTGTAAGGGCCAACATTGAAATTTTATTGATCATTTTTAATATCATTAACATTCCAATCCACCATAACTCTCCTCTGCTCTGCATGTTTTCCCACCTGTGTGATTTTTGAATTTGGCTATGACTACAAGGGACCCCTTGCCCCCCCTCCCCTTTCCCCCTTGGTATGGGTTAGCCCTGGGAATGCCACAGGCTACCATTTTGAACCTGTGACCTAGGGAGACGCGTCGGTTTCCAACACGTGGAAGAATGTCCTCCTGGGAGATAAGGATTGTGAGAGACCGAGGGTTGTCCCACAGCTTTTGTAGACAGAGGGTGGATCAGCACTCAAACTCCCTAATCTTACTATGGAAAGAATAGTTTCCTCAATGGAGTAGGCTCTTGTTGGTAAATTTTTCTCCTTCAGGACAAATATTGATTTGGTGAGGAGATGGGTTGCTACTAAGTGGAAAGTGAAAGGTAGCATCTCGGTTAGTGCCATGGCGGGAGGGATGCTCCTCTTCAAGTTTATAGCTAGGGAAGATCTCACCTATGTTCTTGCTGGAGGACCGTGGATGTATTGAAAACACAGCCTCTCACTTTGCAAATGGAGGCCGGGGTTCGATGCTGCTGCTAATTTGAACAAAAATACCCCTATCTGGGTGAGGCTTCTAGATCTCCCCTTGGAATACTGGGATGAGGAAGTCTTCATCTGGATAGAAAATACCTTTGGCCACTTCATTTCTTTGGACAATACTACCAAGAATAAGTCCAGGATAGTGTTTGCCCGATTTTGTGTTAGTGTAGATATAAATAAATCCCTACCTAATTGCATTACTCTTGAGTCTAAATTTGGTCAATAAACCCAACCTATTCAATATGAGAATGCCAATCTTTTGTCAAAAATGTAATAGGAAAGGGCACCTCATAACTCAATGCAAAGCAAAGAAAAAGAACTCTATTGTTTTGGAAAGCCAGACAAATGGAGATGAGGAGGATTATCCTTTTAGGGAGGATATTCTTAATATCTTAAACACACCCTAGAAGGAGAATAAAGAAGATAAGGTGGGAGAAGAAGACAAAGACTTGCCCTGTGACATGGTGAAAGGTCCAGAGATCTCCACCCCTCAGGGTGAGGCTCTTAAGACTTCTATCATTGAGCCTGACCAGAAGGATCAACCACCCACCCAACCTACAGTGATGTCCCCCTCTGTGCAAATGGGCCTTGATGATGGGGAGATTCCTCAAGTGGCTAATGTTAATGTTGATATGAAATCAGGAAGTTCTGAAATGTCGAATGTGGACAGTGGTAGTGAATCAATCTTTAAAAGGATTGGTAGCCCATTCAAAGGGGATAGAACTAATTGCAAAATGCAAGACTTCACATCACCAGGAAATAAATCCCTCACTCTAACCCTTGGTGCAGGAACTAGTAAGATTGGTAAGGATCTAGATTCAGAGGGTTGGACCACTGCTAAAAAGAAAAGAAAAGGTCAAGGAAGGAAATTTGTTGATGTTGGTGTGGATCCCAAAGCTGGATGACCCACCCAAAGAAAAACTAGACATAAGGTTGTCAACAGGGATATTGCTATGGGCAAACAGAGGACTTTGGGGATTGGCTCTAGAAAAGTCCAAAGTTAAATGAGGATCCTTTCATGGAATATTAGGGGGCTCAATAGCCCTCAAAAGCAGTTCCTTTGTTGGGAATTAAGTTGTCTCAACCTTGGTAATTCCTTGCATTTATTATTTGTAATGTATTTATTTATTGCCTATTATTGTAATTAGGATGCAAATCCTTATTTTCATCTTGTGGGAGTTGGCACGGTGATGTGTCATCCTACGTGGAAGGTGGCTACATGTAAATTTGTCCTCACATGAGGAGATAGGCATCCCACTTAGTGGTAGGAATATTTTTCCATGTGTCAGCATCTTGGATAGTGTGTAAGGGAATACTGACTAAAACGGTTATGACATATTCCTATCACAAATCTATGACGTGTAAGAGTCGTAAATCGAAGATTCTATGACAGGTGAGGACGTGTCACAAGGCATCTTGGAAGAAGGCATCTTTGGGCACCCCAAGGAGGGTTATGACAAGTTTTAAGAGAATATGTTATTTTTAGCCTGTGTATGATAGATTCTCTTATAGCTATAAGATATGATAGCTATGACAGATTCTATGATAGTCGTAAGAGTCGTTAGAGTATCTGTCATGAACATTCTACAGTGTTGGACAAGTGTCCCCAAGCATGGATTTTGGGCCATGAGGCCATGTTGGACGCACATCTCAAGATAGGGTCATTTTTGCCTTGTAACTTCTTTATAAACAGGTGCTTTGAGAGGAGATGTAGTATGTGATTGACAGGTACTGTTATGCTACCAGATTGTCTCTAGATACGAGTGTTGAAGACTCCTGAGAGCTTGCATTGCAAGTGTATTGTAAACCTTACAGTTTTGATAATACATTGTGCAGGTTTTGGAGTGTGGGGTTTTTCACCTGATAAGGGTTTTCCCCATGTTATATCTTGTCTCTCTCTTATTTTGTCTTACATTCTTGTGTTGTGTATTGCTGCAATATCTCCATTGTTGTGTTAAACATTCTGTAATTGTAAAGGTTAAAAAGAATTTGCACTCATCTCTCCTCATTAGATTAGTGTAGGAAGTGATTTCTGCACACCTAGCTTCCTTTCATCCTTGTCAAGAACAACATTTATGATAATGAAATTGATATCCTTTTTCTGCAGGAAGTCAAGATGAAGGGTGAATGATTCTAGCTTATTGCCAAAGGAATTTGGTCCAATGCTAAGTATTGCATTAGTGATGCCTCGGGTGCTTCAGGTGGTATTGTCGCTATTTGGAACAATAATGTTGTGAAAGGGAGTCTCATTTCTAGATGCAAGAATAGTTTGAGTGTCAAGATGGTTACTCATAATAAATATTGGAATTTAGTCAATATTTATGCCCCTAACCAAAGAAATACTAGGAAGGAGTTGTGGGACCTCCTTTCCACTCTGATTGGGAGGAGCAAGGATGACTACTAGATGTTGGCTGATGATTTCAAATCCCCACTTTATCCTTCAAAAAAGATTGGTGGTATCTTAGATTACATTGATAGCATGGCAGACCTAGCCAAGTTTCTCAATAATGCAGGTCTTATGGACCTTGATCTCCAAGGACATCATTTTACTTGGTATCATTTTACAAGTAAGATTGGATAGGGTCTTGGTCACCTCCAATTGGGATTACACTAGTGCCTATCTTCTAAAATCCCTCCCTAGGATGACCTCTAACCACAACCTTATCCTGTTATCTTGGAAGGATAGAGAGGTCAAAGGCCCTTTCCCCTTCAGGTTTGAGTTAATGTGGACCCATCACCTAGAATTTAGAGATCAGTTGGCTAGATGGTGGAATGTTACTATTCAAGGAACCCCCATGTATAGGATGGCACATAAGCTAAATATTTTGAAAAAAAAGTCAAAGGTTGGAATATGTTTACCTTTGGTAATATCTTTGAGAACAAGAGGAGGATTTCTGCAAACCTTATTGACATTCAACTACTGAAGATATGTTGCTGCAAGAGGATTCGCCAAGGAAGGAATGGGGTGATCTATTGAAAAAGGAGGAAATCTATTGGAAGCAGAAATCTAGAGTGCAATGGCTCCGAGAGGGGAATAGAAATACTGCCTTTTTCCATCAATCTACCATGAGGCATAGAAAGAGGAACAATATTGTTAAGTTAATGGATGAAAGTGGATCATTGGTCCAGTCAGATGTTCAAGTGGGGCAGGTGGCTGCCACCTATTTTCAAAAAAAATTTGCTGCTCATGACAGAATGGAGAAGAAAGATTTAATTAACATCATTCCTACCCAGCTTAATGCCAAAGACAATACTCTTCTAACCAAGCCTATGATTGAACAAGAAGTTTTGTTAGGAACCTATGTTTAACCCTTCTCTTTACTTTGTTAGTATATTGTTGTTGGACGTATATGCTTTGTAAGTCGTCCCATGAGTATATTGTATTATCCCACATTCATGGGAAGTAATAGTTGTTTAGATTAGACTTAGTATATAAGTACGTGTTGAGGCCAATGAAGGCATCCACGAATTTATTGTATTGACCTTGCTCAAAGGAGGTTGCCCCCTCAAAGTGGCCTGCAATCAATAAATTCCTTCTGTGTTTCTACTATTTCTGTTATTTCATGAATTTTTCACTATATTGTTGCAGGATGTTCCTCTCATATGGTATCAGAGCACTTTCTTGGGCTCACTAGGTGGAATTTCTGCCAATTTTTTTCTTCTACAGTGGCCTCTAGGCACTATGATTATTGCAGTAGTTCTTTCTTTTTTGCATATGTCTTGTTCATTTCAATTGCAATTTCAGATCAGGGAATAACCCTATCTGCTTAACTTTGGGAAGTGCCTGGGCATAGCCCTAAAACTCATTGTGGGGAGTACCACAGGAACCTCGAAGTAGCTGGCCCATTGAGAGGACCTGCAAGTGAAAAGGGCAATGGCCCCTACCTGATTGACTAGTTCCCATCCGTGAGTTAAACCAAGAGCTGTCATTTGTGGTAAAGTGGTTATCAATTTTACTTGAGCCGTGGAGTGAGGGGTACTGCCCCAATACACAAGCCATTGGACAACATTGGTGGGCGAGTGACTCCCCTGAACCTTTAGGCAGCCGAACATACCTTCCTTGCTTTAGCTCTATTTCCTCTCAAAATTCATTCGAACCCCTAGAATTTCATTCTGCATATTTCCTTCCTTGAGGACCCTATCCCAAATTCCACTTATTGAAGCCATAAATCCCACATTTGTTTATTTTTAGGGTTTGCCATAACTTCTTCAATTCTCACCTAATAGCCTTCAAATTTTGCCACAGTGTTCATTTCCTATTTCTGCTCCTTTGTCCATCTTGGACAAAATTTCCCATTCTTTCACCCCACTTCTGAAATCCCCATTTTTTACTCCCTGTCCCTCAGAAAGTGTCCAAAACCTAGTCAAACCCCAATTACCCATCAAAGTTTTTCCCAAATCCAAATTTTCCTTTACTAAAAAAGTTTTCGTTTTTGTTTTTCTACCCATTCCCCAAAAAAAAAAATTCTCCTGGCTATGGTTGTCACCTACACAAGAGCAAAAAACATGGAGGATGAACTTCTAGCCCTCAAGACTAAACTCCAAGATCTGGATGAAAAAATTCTTGACCTCAATCTTCAGTATTCAACCATGAACAATAGACGACAACCAGAGTCTTCTACAGACACTGGGTTCTCTTCTTCCAGTAATTTTCATGGGCTGAAGCTTGATTTTCCTCACTTCAATGGTGATGATCTGACTGGATGGATATACCGGGCAGAACAATATTTCAATCTGCATAATACTTTTGATGTCAACAAAGTCCCACCTGCATCCTTTCATTTAGAACATGAAGCCCTTCAATGGTTCCGTATGTACATCAAGGCTCATGAAGAGCCAAAATGGATAGATTTTTGCAAACTCATTTTGCAACGATTTGGGCCTAGTTCTTTTGATGACTTCACAGGAGCACTCACTAAACTTCACCAACTGGCACTGTGAGAGAATATCAGACAGAATTTGAAAAACTAGCCAATCACATAGAGGGATTGTCTAATGAATTCTTCAGGAGTTGTTTTGTCAGTAGTCTGAAGGATGCAATCTGATATGAGGTTAAAATGTTCCATCCCAATATAATGATGGAAGCCCTAGGGTTGGCTAAGTTGGCGGAGGACAAGATCACAACTCAACAACACTCCAAATCTAGTTTTGTTCCATTTAGAAATATGGTTGCCCAAAGACCTCCAATCACACCAGCTCCTAGAACAACTCCTATCAAGCATTTGACTGAAGCAAAGATGCGGGCACGTAGGGAAAAAGGGCTTTGTTATAATTGTGATGAGAAATTTACTCGGGGACATAGATGTGTTAAGCAAAAACTCTATCTCTTGGATGTGGATTCTCTGCCTACAACTGAAGTTTATGAAGATGCTCAAGATACAGTAGATGATTAGGTTGAAACTCAATAGCCACCTATTGACCCTACTTCTCAGGAAGACCACCCAGAGATCTCTCTCCATGCTTTAGGACTCACGACCACACAAACCATGCGGGTCAAGGGTTACTTTAAGAAGCTCCCTCTTACAATACTCATTGATTCTGGTAGCACTCATAACTTCATTGACCCTCGGATCACGAAACAGGCTGATTGTTTTGTCCATCCTTGCTCTAGCTTTGATATCATGATTGCCAATGGGGGCACATTACCTTGCAAAGGGAAGTGTCATAATGTGCATATCTCTATTGGAGATTATAACCTGTGCTCCAACATGTTTGCTTTGCCCTTAGGCGGATGTGATGTGGTTTTGGGTGCTCAATGGTTATGTACATTTGGACCCATCCTATGGGATTTTGCTAAACTTTGGATGCAGTTTTCAGACAATGGGCAAAAACACACATTGAAGGGCTTACAACCAGGGTCTCTCAACATCATTAGTTCACATCGCATGAAAAAGCTTCTTAAGAAGAATTCACATGGTGTCATCTCTCAGCTCCATTCCATTCAGATGCAACCATCAACAGTGTCCACTACTCCTTCGGATCTACAACAAATTTTGGATAGGTATGCATGTGTCTTTGCTGAACCAGTGGGATTGCCACCTTCACAACTAGAGGACCACGTATTCAGCTCCTTCCTGGAAGCATTCCTTCGAACATTAGGCCCTACCGCTACCCATTTCATCAAAAGATAGAGATTGAGATGCTCGTTCGAGACTTACTGAAGCAAGGTATTATTCGCCCTAGTACTAGTTCCTTTTCTTCATTAGTTCTTATCTAGAAAAAAGATGGGTCATGGCGCCTCTGCATTAACTTCCAAGCACTTAATCACATCACAATCAAGGATAAGTTTTTGATTACTGTTGTTGATGAGCTTCATGGTGCTCATTTTTTCTCCAAGTTGGATCTTTGTTCTGGGTATCACCAAATTTGGGTTCATGAGGATGATATCCCTAAAACAGCTTTCCGCACGCATGATGGCCACTATGAGTTTTTGGTCATGCCCTTTGGCCTCACTAATGCTCCTTCAACATTCCAGGCATTGATGAATAAAATATTCTGGCCCTACCTGCGGAAATTCATTCTTGTTTTCTTCGATGATATGCTCATCTATAGTAAAACATGGTTTGAGCATCTCCAACATCTAGATCTTGTACTGCAACTTCTCTCTAATCATCATCTCTGTGCAAAACAGTCTAAATGTGTTTTTGGCCAAGAAGAAGTGGAGTATCTCGAGCATATTGTTTCAACCCAAGGGGTTTGAGTGGATCTTGCAATAATAGATGCCATGAAAAATTGGCCGCATCCTCAGACACTCAAGAGCCTTCGTGGTTTTTTGGGACTGACTGGCTACTATCACAAGTTTGTCAAGGATTACAACAATATTGCAGCTCCATTAACAACTATGTTGAAAAAGGATGCTTTACATGGACACATGCTGCTGAGTGTTCATTTGAAAAACTGAAACAAGCTATGTGTACTACACCTGTTCTAGCTATGCCAAATTTTTCCAAGACCTTCACTATTGAGAGTGATGCTTGCGGCAATGGACTTGTTGTTGTTCTCTTTCCCATTGCATTCACCAGCAAAGCCCTTTCTGGTAAGAATTTAGTACTCTCTACATATGAGAAGGAAATGATGGCTATTTTGCATGCAGTACAGAAGTGGTGACCACACCTACTAGGGAATCATTTTTGCATCAAGACTGATCACTAGAGTCTCAAATATTTCCTGGAACAAGGGGTCTCCTCCCCAGCACAACAAAAATGGGTTAGCAAACTCATGGGTTATGACTATGAGATCACTTACAAGAAGGGTAAGGACAATATTGTGGTGGATGCTCTTTCTCGTACATTTGATGACCAAGCTTCTCTTTCAGCTATTTCTATGCATGTTCCAAATTCGTTGGAATCTGTCCAGCAAGGCTATGTCAATGACTCTTCATTATCTCAAATCATCAAACAATTGGCCAATAACCCTTCTGCTGTACCGCATTACTCTTGGGATGGTGCTTCTCTGAGATATAATGGTCTTCTGGTGCTCCCCCAGAGCATAGATCTTCAACAGGTCATCTTCTCTGAATTCCATGCTTCTCCATCAACAGGGCACTCTGGGTTCCTCAAAACTTATGAGCGGGCATGACGTAACTTCTTTTGGAAGGGAATGAAAAGGGCAATTCAGCAGATAGTGGCTAAATGTGATACCTGCCAATGCAACAAGGGTGAAACGACACTCCTTCCTGGATTACTTGAACCCTTGCTCATCCCTACACGGATTTGGATAGATATTTCTATGGATTTCATTGAGGGGCTTCCTAAATCTGGAGGGAAGACAGTGATCTTATTTGTGGTTGATCGCCTCTCCAAATATAGTCATTTTTGTGCCCTCATCCATCCCTATACCGCCTCCTTAGTTGCAAAAAATTTCATGGACCAAATCTTCTGTCTTCATGGCATCCCTTCTTCCATTGTCTCAAATCGTGATGCAAATTTCACCAGTCATTTTTGGACAGAATTATTTCGACACACTGGCACCAAACTGAAGATGAGTTTGGGGTATCACCCACAAATAAATGGTCAGACTGAAATTATCAATAAATGTTTGGAAACTTATCTTCGTTGCTTCACCTCAGAACAACAACATTAGTGGGCAAAGTGGCTCCCTCTCGTTGAATGGTGGTACAATACCTCCTACCACACTGCATCTAAAATGACTCCATATGAGCAGTCTATGGTCAGGCACCACTAGTGCTCCTTCTATACACCCCTAGCAGTTCACCAATTTAGGCAGTTGACACAGTTCTCCAAACCTGAGATCAGATTCTTCGCATCTTGCAAGACAATCTTCACATGGCAAGAAATCGAATGAAACAACAAGCCAATTAGCACCGTTCTGAGAACACTTTTCAAGTAGGTGATATGGTTTTTCTTCATCTACAACCATACAAGCAATCATCCCTAAAACTTAAAGGGCATCATAAGCTGGCTCCAAAGTTCTATGGGCCATATAAGGTTCTTCAGAAGATTAGGTCAATTGCTTATAAATTGAAGCTTCCTCCTTCCCGCGTTCATCCAACATTTCATGTCTCTTGTCTAAAGAAAGTTCTTGGCACCAACATCAAAGCATAAACTGTTTTACCAGAACTGGATAATGGAGGTGTTAGGGTTAGGGCAGATCAAAGCAATAAACACTAACAATTATATGCATATTAAATAACCCAAATATAACAATGAGGAATAACACAAAAGAGATCAACACAAAAATTTAACGTGGTTCACCCAATATGGGCTACATCCACAGAAACTCAGCCATCCAATGATTTTATTATCCAGTGCAAAATATATTACAATCTCGTGAATACATTGTTGTACCATACATCCCAGCCGCTTATAACAAGCTTTTCAGAAGCTTCTAGAATTAGGGTTTTGCAATGTCATTTTTCTTTTGTCAGTTAACAAAAATTAACAACTAACTTCAATCATGCAAAAAAGAATACATAACTTGTGTACAATACTTGCATGATCAGTTGCCACATACCAACAATCTCCCTCTTGGAGACTGATCAGCCTCCACACCAAACAATCTCCCACTTGGAGACTGATCTTAGATGACACCACTGCGCTTGTAGCTCCCACTAGATTATAGGCCTGGCTGGTTTCTTAAGTCCACCATTATCAGTCATGAAGGCCAATAGAAATTGATGAGGAAATTAGTTTCTCTCGTGTTACTACCTTTGTGAACATATTTGCAGGATTCTCACTTGTGTGAATTTTCTCCAGCTTCAACTGTCCATCCTCCAAAACTGACCGAATGAAGTGGTATTTGAGTTGTATGTGCTTAGTTTTTGAATGCAAAGATGAATTCCTTTCCCCCAACTTGATAGTAATGTTGCGTGGCCTAGACTCATAGACTCCATGGTGCTTGTACATGTATGGGTGCCCCAACAATACATCGCATACATCCAAAGGTGCCACATCACATATCACTTTATCCTTGAATGGCTTGATAGAATAAGGTAAGCAACACTATTTATTCACCAGAATATCTTGTCCCTGACTTACTCATCCCATATGATATGGTTGTGGATGTCGTGTTGTTTGCAGATTCAATCTTTACACAGTTTTGACATAAATCAAATTCTTTGGGCTTCCACTATCAACAATGAAATGAAGAGCCTTTTCGTTTACCCACATCTATGAGTGGAACAAGCGTTCATTATCTTCATGGGGCATGAATTTGGTAGTGGCAACTATGGCATGTGGGTCAACCTCAATGATTTGTTCACCATCATTTTGTTCACAAGGATTTGTAGGCAGTGACTCCTGTTCTGTCTCTCCTTGACAAATTTCTGCCAACAAATTCTTCGTGGCACGATAGTCTTTAGTGTTATGACCAGGGCTCTTATGGAATTCACACCACATCTTCTACTTACCCTTATTTGTTGTTGATGAGGTTTGTGAGGAGAAGTCCTTAGTTGTTTGTTTCCCACGAAATTTGTTACCACCTTCACCCTTGAATTTGTTGTTTGAGGAATAATCCTTCTTTCCCTTTTGTTTGAATTTTTCCTCTATCTTTACTGCATATTTGAAGGAGGTACTCAAGCTCTCAATATGTAAGAAATCAATTTCTGTCTGAATATACCAATGAATCCCACTCTGATACTTCAATACCCGATGCTTTTCTATGTCACGAATTCCCAATTTTGTAGAAAGTGCATGAAATGTATTTGTATAATCTTGAACAGATTGGTCCTTTTGTCAAAGTAATTGCCACTGTATGTACTTCTCCTCATACAAATTTTTAGCGTAGTATTCCTCCTTGATCTATTCCACAAATTCTCCCCATGTGGGATTGTCATCCTCCAACGTTTGAAATCCTTGGCTGTTAAGGCCATCTCTGGATAGTAGTCTGTTCTCCCAAGATTGTTTCACATGTTCCTAAGCTTTGAGGAGTGCAAAGGTTATTTTCTCAACATCTGTGAAGTGGTTTATAGAAAAATATTTCTCTAGTTTTGATAGCCAATCATCAACAACATCTGCATTAATTTTTCCTTCAAAATTTGGAATGTCAAAATTTACTTGTACCTTGAATGGGGTGTGACCATGAAATGGCACTCCAGTTTCATCTTGTGGTTGATGATTTCATTGGAGGATTCAAGAGAATTCATTCATCATATCCTCACGTTGCTTTGCCAAAGCTTCTTGTACCAACTCCTTGAAAGGGTCGGATCCATCTCTTTGTTCTTCCATCTTCGATCGTGTGCGTCTCAAGGGTAGGTAGTCTAATGGGTATCTTATCTACAATCCCAACCTTTGATAACCAGACCGTGTATGGTGTGACATACAAGAGAGAACTACTCTGATACCACTTATCTAAATTTTAATGGAGAATTTAGATAACAATACCTAGTGCTGAGCCTGTGGTATTGTGAAAATAAACAAAAGCTCAATGTGCAGAACTTGTAAAAAGTTGTAGGCAACCAAAGAGGATTTCTTATTGCATCAAAAGTTGATTATATACAATGAGAAAGAATGTGAAAGGTCACCTTATCCATAGAATTTGAAATTGATAGTTGAAAGGTGACAAAAACTATTAAAATTCAAATTTTCAATTTTTTTAAAATTTCAAAAAAACTACTAAATTCAGAACCCCACTAGGTAGGGTCATAACTTCTAGCTAGCTAGTCGAAATCTGGACTTTTCAGACTCATTGGAAAGATCTCCTGGAAATCTAGATTGAGATGCGTCAAGCCATGCTTGTGGCTATGGATCCAAGCAACTGATGAAAGTCTTGACCCCAAATTCCACTCTGAAGGCCTCCGAAAATGCCAATTACTAGGATGTAGACAAAATTGAAAAAACAATACTAAAAAACTAAAATATAGTTCCCTGAACAAATGCCACCCTAATGCTTTTGAATCTCTATGGGATCACTTGTCCCTTTATTGCTTTATGGTCAACATACTCTATATCAAATTCGCTCAATACCATAACCCATTTTGCCAATCATCCTGTTAAGGTTGCCTCATTGAGTAAGTACTTCAAGGGGTCAATCTTTGCAATTAGTTTTGTATGATGATTCAACATATAATGTCATGTCTTTTGGGTGGAAAAAACTACGGCAAGGCAAGCACACTCAATAAGACTATAGTTTAGCTCGTATCCCACTAATGTCCTGCTGATATAGTAGATTGCCCGTTCTTTTCCTTCTTCATTGTTTTGTGCTAAAAGTGCCCCCACTGCTGAAGCCATTGATATGTACAATAAAAGTGGCTCTCCTGGTATTGGGCGCATGAGAACCAATGGTGACAACAAATAATCTTTGATCTTCTAAAAAGCTTCCTGGCAATGTTCGGTCCATACGAAAGGTACCCCTTTGTAGAGTAAGTGTTAGAACGGGTGGCATTTGTCAGTGAGTTGCACAATGAACCTCCTGATTGATTGTAATTTTCCCTGTAGGCTGTGTAGTTGTTTGAGACTTGTTGGTGGAGGCATATCCATGATGGCTTTCACTTTAGTGGGATCAACTTCTATGCCTCGGTGAGAAATAATATAGCCCAACAATTTGCTTGATGTGACCCCGAACACGTATTTCTTAGGGTTTAATTTGACTTTGTACTCTTCCAACTGTTTGAAGATCTTATCTAACACATCTAGATGAGTTCTTCTTGTAATTGATTTGGCCAGTAAGTCGTCAACATAATCTTCCATACATGTATACATATAGTCTTGAAAGATGGTTGTCATTGCTCTTTGGTACGTAGCTCCCACATTTTTGAGGCCAAAGGGCATGACAATCCAACAATATGTGCCCCATGGACACGTGAAAGCAATTTTGTGTTGGTCTTCTAGAGCTATCCTTATTTGATTATATCCTAAGAAACCATCCATTAGTGAGAGCATTTCAAATCTAGCGGTAGGGTCGACTATAATGTCTATGTTTGGCAATGAAAAAACATTTTTTAGACATGCCTTGTTCAGGTCCCAGAAGTCTTCACGGATTCTGATCTTGCAATTAGGTTTTGTGACTGGTACAAGGTTAGATACCCACTCTAGATAGTTTATTGGTCAGATGAAACCCATGTTAAGAAATTTTTTTAATTCTGTCTTTACCAAGAGTGCGATCTGTGGATGCATTTTTCTCAATTTCTGCTTCACCGGCTTGGCATTTGGCAGTAGTGGTAGGTGATGTAAGACAACTTGTGGATCAAGCCCGTGCATATTAGCATATGACTAGGCAAAATTGACTTTCCTTACTGAGAAAAAACCTCTGAATTCGGGCTTTTCTTGTTCTGTTAACGACTCGGCAAAATGAATAATCCCGGGCTCTTCTTCTATATCGAGGTTAGTTTCAACAAATTTTTCCACCAGTAGTGGTGATCTCTCTTGCGTGATATGCAACACTTCTGACCCTCCATCCTTGGGTACCTCAGGGAGGTTTTCACCCTCAGATACATCCTTTATTTTACTTTTTCACGGTCAAGAGATGCCTTTCAGTTTTCACCTAGAGACCTTTTTTCTTTTTCTTTTTCACTTTTGCGACTAGAGGGTGGAGTGGATTCTCTGAAATAAGAAGTGTCATCGAGATCCATGATGTAGCCAACTTTATGATCCCCTTGAGGTATGCCTTCACAAAGTACCATGAACTCGGCAATAGCTTCATCATTCTCGAATAAATCTAGGCTAGGGGGAGTTTGTTGATCCCAGTCTATGAGTTCGGGATGGACTAATGGCAAGCCATCATGATGTTCATGTAGCTTATGGTTATGGGAGTCAAGGTGCAAATGAAAGTATTGTCAGGATCCCAGAAGATACTGATCCAAGCTTCGTTGTCAAGTAGGTGAGGTTGGGAAGATGCAGGCTCGGTCTCGGGAGGGTCCTTTGATGTCTTGACGTCCTTGGAAGTACTCACATCCCTACCCAAAAGTAACTTAGTACTAAGAGTACTCTCTTTTCGTGATGTATACCCTAGCCCCTTGTTGCGATGTCACATGGTTGGTTGGATGGGCTCTGTTCTCCCATTTTTATTAGGCCCAAGTCCACTATGCCCATCGTATCCTTGCTATTTTACAAATTTGTAGCCTTTTCCATATCGTTCCACATGCAGTTGTACGTGCTTGACCTCTTCTTCCTCCTTGTAGAGCCATTTAGTGACATCATCATCTACATCCTCTTTGCTTAGTTCTCCCCATTTTTTGAAAGTGGTGGGGGTGCCAGAAATAGTCTCCTTAGGTTTGATTAGGCCAGGTTTGTCGTGAGACCTTGGTGATGTCGAGAGCTTGCTGATGCAGTATGACCTTTCTATCTTATATTCCCCACATTCTTTGTCTTGGATTTGAACTTTAGGCTTAAGTGGCAGAATGAAGGTGGTGGTGGATTTTGATAATGTGGATGGGTCGACATAATGTGATGAGGTAGTAGGTGAAATTCCCCTATTTATAGGTATTTGATGTTGTGGAACCTCTATTAGGTGGCTGCAATACTGAAAGGCATTGGGATCACCTGGTATAGTGATTTTTGTGTCGTTGTAAGGGAATTTAATGCGTTGGTGGTAAGTGGATGGCACGACCTTCATGGCATGGATCCATGGTCAGCCTAGGATGAGATTATAGAGAAGTTCAACATCCAAGATGTGAAATGCAGTATTGAGAGTGGCATGCCCAACTCTTACGGGAAGTGAGATCACTCCCTTGGAGGAATGTTCAGCATCATCGTAAGCCTTGACGATAATCCTTTTGGTGGGGTCCACACATGCTTCCGAGTAACCCAATATCATCACTAACTTTAAAGGACAAATATTTAACCTGGCTCCACCATCTACCAAGACCCGTCTAATCTTGTGATTGTTAATGAATATTTGAAAGTGTAATGGGTCGATGTGAGGGTACATCACGTTCAGTGAAAGTGACATGGTTGGAGGTAGCTAAATTCCCACCATGGCCTGGAATTCATTGACATTTAGGTCCATGGGGATAGAAGATTCCAACAAAGCCTTTTCCAGAATGGCCTTATGCTCCGGGATAGGCGAAGTAGTTCAAAAATGGATATTTGTGCCAGAGTCTTTTTCAAGTGGTCCAAGAGATTATATTGGGTCTTTGGTTGCACATTAGATGGATTCGATGAATTAGAAGGTGCACCTTGCATTGTTACCTTGGCCCTACGGGTGGTGACGACACACTCAGGACGGGACTTTATGGTGATCATGGAGACATTATCATCAAAGGTGTGGATATTGTTAACGGTGTATTCATAGGCGACGTTGCTGTAATTGACATGGTCATGTGGCTTGGTTTCTGAGGTGGAGGCTTTTCCTGATCCATGATTTTGTAATGGGTCTTGAAAGATAGTGTGATCGGTATTAGAGGAACCTTGTGGATTATCTATAGTGACATGCCCTCGGTCAATAAAGTCTTGTATGATGTTCTTCAATTTGTAACAATTGGATGTTTTGTGCCCCTTGATTCGGTGATAGTCACAAAAGTCATTGTCATTCCATGAAGGAGGTTTAAAAGCTGGGTTGTATGGTTTGACTTGGATTGTAACAACTTCTTTAGGATTGCTTCAATAGGCTCCATTAGGGGTGTAAAGTTTCATCAAGGATAATTATTCCTTGGAGGCAGTCTTCTTTGGTTGTTTTGGATTGCATTAGTTGTTTGTTGTTGCGGTTGCGGTTGTTGTTGAATGGACAATTGATTATTTTGCACAGGAGGTGCTTTGAGTGTGAGAACAGGGCCAATCCTATTGACTGCCTTTGCGTCAATGACCCCATCATTGGTGACATTCTTGTTTCGAGACCAAAACTTGTTCTTGTCATAGGGGGGTTTTGAGTGTTTTGGTTCTTGTTAAAGATTTTGATTGTACCCTTAGCTATGAGGGATTTCTCAATGGTTGTTCCCTTTTCAACAACTTCTCTGAAGGAGGTGCAACAATGGATTTGCAGTTGGTGCATGAGTTCTTTGTTAAGGTTCTCCATGAAAATTGGTACCAATTGGTACTTAGGAATATGACACGAACATTTTCTAGCTAGGCTCCTCCACCTTTGAAAGAAGGAGATGAATGTTTCCCCATCTTCTTGTCTAGTATGTCATAAGGTAGTGACATTCACATCTATCTCGATGTTATAAGAGAAATGAGATATGAATTTGTCTGTGAGTTCGGTCCATGTCCTTATTCTCATGGGAAGGTGCACGAACCACTCAAGTGCTTGGCCTGCGAGGCTCCTCGGGAATAATCTCATCAAATATGTGTGCTCATATGCAATCTCAAGACATGTTGTGTGAAATTCTTGCACATGCCCTATGGGACTTCCTTTTCCCCTATACTTGTTGAAGTTAGGCACATTGTAGTTTGGTGGAAAAGGTGGCATGCAAATGCTTTTGTCGAAGGGATAAGGACATAAATCTTCCATGGAATATCCCTTCTTCATGGTAGATACTTGCATGCTTGAGAAGCATTGTTCTAGCGTTTGTATCTTGTGTGCCAAGGCTTCAAAGGAGGCCAATGATGTGTCCGTGGCATTTGTGAGTGCGTTTTGATAGGGGTTACCCATGTTTAATGCTGACGTGTTTTGAGATCCCAATCTCATAACAAGTGGGTTGGTATGTGTGTTGAAGGGGATGTGTGATGAAGACACATTTAGGTTTTGGTTGTTGGGTATGTACGTGGTGTTTGGATTAATGTATTGGAAGTGGGATGAGGCACTTGTAGCATTTTGGTTTTGGATGTAGTTGGGATTTGTTTGGAAGAGGATGTTTTGGTCCACTTGTTGTTGTAAGGGATTCAAATGGGTGTTTTGATGTGATGCACTAGCATTTTGATTGACGTTTAGGTGAGACACATGTTGATGACTTTGGGCAATATTTTGATGACTCGAGGTGTGATTTTGAGTGGTACCAATGTTCGTGTAAGTGTTGGGTATGGTATTACTATTTTGATAATTTGGGTATACATATTGATGACTCAAAACGTTGCTTTGTGTAGTCCCAACATTTGTGTTCACATTTGATATGGGGTTATTGTTTTGACCAAGGGGGTCCATGTTTTGATTGCCTAAGTTGGTATTCGCTTGAGGCCCAAGGTTCATGTTTGCATTTGATGTGGTATGGATCCCATGTGTATGTGCCCGTGAAGTCACTATGTGCATTTTTCACATTCTTTTGTTTTGATTCATGTTCATTGAAGCGAAGGGGTTGGCAAAATTCAACGGTTGTGACATGGCATTTACATTGTTAGTGTCAAATGGAAGAAGCGTATGGGAGATTGTAGAATCTTGTGATGTTTCCCCTATAGGAATGTTGGCATGTTCTTGTGTCGGATTTGTGTAGCTAGTGGATGGTGTTGTTTGACCTTGGCCTTGTGCGACATTTTTTGGTGATGTTCCCATAATTGCATTAACATCTACCCCTGCGGGAAGTTTAGTGCTGGTTTGTAAGAGAATCATGAGGTAGGTGTTGGAACTGGACAAGTCCAGTCCATTTTTTCAAAAAATGCTTACTTTGTATGCACTTCGAGATTAGTTTACCCAATTAAATGCAAAAATTTTGGGACAGTTATGGGTTGCATTTATTTGTCTAGTGCCTGACCCTTTGAGCTCATCAGCAAGCAGAAGGCAATTGTAGTTGTGCTGCGTAGTTAAAGCAATGGAATTAGTCTAGTAACTTTCATCTACAAGTCATTTCCTTGCTCAAGCCAATACCATTATTTGATTATTGAAGATAGTACATGCATCTAGTACTGATAACAGGGTAGATGAATAGAAACAGATAAAATGCCTTTTACTCATCAAGGTTTCTATTGAGAATACACAGAGAAAGTATAAGATAGCCAGTGGCACTTGGGTGGCTTGTTAGAAGATTGGGTTCATTATGGATTCTCATAGTGTAAGATTGAGGAGTTTATAAGACCAGATCACTTGAAAATATTGTAGCCTTTTGCCAGACCTCTTGGGCAGAAAGTGACCTCCTGAGTTAAAACTGGGTGGTGCACTATAATGAAAAAGATGTTATGAACACTATTAGATTAAATGCATATCTTCTATATGGAAGCACGCGTGGAAATTCATTTTTCATGGAGCCCCCTCATATTTGCAACTAGGAGAGATTAGGCCTTTAAAAGTAGTTTTAAATCTTCATATTGAGCAAAGAAATTCAGAATGTTTATTTACACATTGTTGACCATGAACATCGTGTTATGTTCCATTTCTCTCCAAGGTCATTTTGCCGTGGAAACTGCATATCTTTATGCAAAGCTTCTTTTGATATAGTTTGCATATTGACAAACATGCAGATGAATGGAAACATTCAGGTGTTCATCTGAGGTGAAGATGCACAAGGTTATAGGCCGTGGCCTATTCAAATAAGGTTGTGGCCTATTCAAATAAAGAAAGATTGTTATCTACAAATTCTGTCGCCTTTTGCCATCGTGTCTCCATGGAAATAGCAGATTTGTTGAGAAAGCTTTAGAACTTTGATGCAAAAACAAATGGTAAGTGCAACACCGAATTATGCCACCCTCACCTATGCACTCTCAGTCCACTGAAATACAACAAATGGGGCACAAGATTTTTGTTAGATACTATAATTAGATTGCAATGATGACTGGATTCACACCGGGTTGATTTATTGAAAAAGAAAGAACAAAAAATTAATAAAACATATGACAAAGTGATTCTTTCCACCCACTAAGTACTATTGACTATTTGACCATTGAAGAGTGTAATGTTTAAATAAAGTAGCATGACATGATAAACTTGGGAAGAGGAAAAGATGGAATGGCAAAATGTCAATGCTCACTATCGTCCTTATCTTCTTGAACTTAATTCATAATCATCTAATTACATGGGATTGTGTGCCATTCAAATTCACATAAACTCTTTCGCATCTATACATACAACGCTACAATTAAACCAGGAAATGCAAGGAGTAGGAGTAGTATACATCAGCATTCTTCTTATATGATATTTTAGTCTTGACTGGTTAAGTCTTCACATAAATATTCAGATAGACCAGGCCTTGGAAAATGTGTTCCAAGTCAGGCTTCTCATTAATTGTTTTCACATTATTTAAATTAAAATGTATCATTCTCGCCTGTTACCTGTTGTATCACAATTTCTATTTTTTCTATTGACGAAATATGTTCGTTGAGGAAAATTAATAAATTAATCTAAAGCACTGTTATTAGCTTCGATTCGGCGGAGCTGTGCCTAAAAGTAATGAGCTGAAGAAAGCCAAAGCTTTGCGTCGGTTAAAAATTGGCACTGCATGGCCGGCACCTCTAAATGTGACAAATGTCAAGCCCTCGTATTCTTGAGTCCACCCACCCACCTGTAATTTCAAAATTTATTTTGAAAGTAAAAACTCGAAGGAAAAACAATACTTCTTCTATCATACAAGGGAGTTATGCCTATGTGGAATCATGCAGAATGTATTCTTAACCATCGAGGTCAATTTTAGAAAATAGAAGATTTGGAAGGGTTTGATGCTCTTCAAGTTGAAGACCAATAGATGATGAAGAAGTATTTACATGATCTGAAAGACAAATCTATTCTTGGTGCTTTTGAAAAGAGCGAATTTGATGGTATTCACGATTCCTTCATCGAGAAGGCTGAGAGTTCACGTTCCCCTTGTAAAAGTTGCAATCAAAAGATTCTGAAAGGGGGAGGAAAAAATATCAACCACAGCGAATCCGTGGTATCATGGGACAGTGGCTGCTTGGCGTCATGTTTTGTGGAGATTATTGGTGATGCTGAAAGAAGCAATTTGAAAATAGGCTCGCACTACAATAATATGCACTGTGTCAGCTTCCGGTATTAAGCGAAGTCCATCTAAGCCATAACCAATTGTCAGGAACAATTCCAGATTCCATTTCAAAGCTGGCTAGTTTACAAGTATTGTCACTTCATTCCAACGGATTAAGAGGTAACATTTCACTTCAGCTACTCGACAATCTAACTCGCCGTGAAGAACTGGACCTTTTTGAAAATCAGTTTCACATTAACATCTCTACAAGCTGGGTTCCTCAGTTTGCCAACCTGAAGTTGCTTGGATTGGGGTCTTGCAAAATAGAAGGTGACTTACCTACATTTTTGTCCCAGCAATTTCAATTGGAAGAGCTAGATCTTTCAGGTAACAATATTGTGGGAAGTCTTCCTTCGTGGATGTGGGATCTTCCTTATCTTGATAGCCTCAATCTTTCAAATGATCAACTGGAATGTTCTCTACCCCGACAGATATCCCATTATTTTTATGTGTTGAATTTGCATGGGAATAGATTATATGGCTCTCTTCCTGCTCTTGATTTTATTTATTCCATATTAGATTTGTCAGATAATGAATTTAGTGGCTCTATTCCTGCAACACGTGGTACATTAAAATTTCTATCATTGTCAGGAAATAATCTGACTAGAGAAATTTCGAGTTCTATATGTATCGGTTCAAATAAACTGAGGATGTTGAACTTGTCAAAGAATAAGCTGACATGTATGATTCTTGCAAACATTGGGACGTGTTCCTATCTAGAAGTCCTGAAATGAAACCCTAATATTGAGGAATTTCCACTATGCTTACCTCGCACCAACCAATAACTCACGATCTCTTAGAACTGCTGTATAGAAGTCTTTTTCTCCATAAACATCACTGGAATTCTCAGGAATACAACAGCAATGAGTTAGCATATATATCTACAAATCCAAGAATGGGTCCTTGATTAGTTTGAGGTGATTATCTAAATATGGTAGAATCAAATATAGTGCATATAAGCATAAAACAATACGCTTGAGTATGCATGTGCAAGAATAAGAGAGAAAAGGAATAGAACATACAAATAGAAATAATTGTAAATTGCTATCGGTGGAAGAAAGAGTTAATTAAATCTACTAAGGATGAATGAATGTGATAAAGAATGATACGATGTTGAAATGTTTTCAACAAAATATGAATGGCGAATCATTTTACTTGAGGATATGATCAAATTACCAAATGAAGATTTTATAATCAAATTTATTTTCGCTTGGAGATAAAATATTTTCCGGAATAAATTAACCAAGTGGTAATCTTTTTTCAAGTGCATATATAGGTTAGTAAAATATTTTGCCGAGAAGGAGTAATAGTTTTTGAATTAATTTTGTCCAGCTTAAGTGAAAGATATGTGGGTTAATACAAATGAAAAATAATAATTAAGGGAAGGTAAAGAGGAATAATAATAATTATTTTCATGAAGGTTATTGTCAAACCCTAATTAAGGGTAATTATTTTCACAACAAATATGAAAAATATAACTAGCCAATGTGAAAATAAAGATTAATGGCCAAAGAAGAAATAAAATAATTATTTTATTTTCTTCGCGATGATACTATAATGAAAGTTAATATGGAATATTTTATTTTCTGCCAAAGGCATTCAACATAAAGGAAAAGAAGTTAGGGATTTCTATGGAAAGGATAAAACCCTAAATACATGAGTGAATCTACAACGGAAGTAAGGAAACTATACCGCACGCCACAGGTCCTAAGGATTACCTCAATGTAAGTTATATGTTTATATATGATTTATCTAATAAATGATTTGATTTGTTTTTGCAGGATTATGATTAATATAATAAAGTGATTTCAAGAAGAGGATCGAATTAATGGAAGACAAAATGT
Organism: Cunninghamia lanceolata; assembly: GCA_027924645.1. Classification (NCBI taxonomy): domain Eukaryota; kingdom Viridiplantae; phylum Streptophyta; class Pinopsida; order Cupressales; family Cupressaceae; genus Cunninghamia; species Cunninghamia lanceolata. The sequence goes on along the minus strand of BSBN01000626.1, from coordinate 587,006 downwards.
TTCAAGCCGGAGATGAAAGAATGCAGCCGGATGACTAATTATTTTCTTATCAAGTGAAACCATATATCCGTTATATCAGTTATTTAAACTGCAAAATGAATGTAACGGGTCTGAGGCTTGTTGCATCTCTTTAAATAGAGATCCCAAGACCCGAAATAAGAAGTTAGAATTAGGTTAGAAATAGAGATTTTTTACACAAAGACAAATTGAAGCATTTTAGGATTAGAATCTGATGCAAATTTGATCCTTTATGCAATTTTGTTCTGAGAAAGGCTATGATGCATGATATGTTCTGAGGCAGCAGTTGAGGATTCGAATTCAAAATACATTGTGACGGTATCATCTGTTTGTTGTTTTTAATTCAATCAATTTAATTATCTCCATGTCATTCATTTTCTGATTATTCAATTTGAATATGTTAAGGATATGTTCAAATTGTCTTATTACATTTGCCAATTCAGTGTAGTTGATTTGATTGGTTTCTCAGAGAGAATTATATCCTTTCTCATCAATTATAGTAATCTTAGAATGTTGAATGGATTACTAAGTATGATTAATTGATTAGGGTTATTAATTTGTCTCCATAGTTGATCTAATTTATTATTTTGCAAAGTTAAATTGGTTCTTTCCGGAAAAGATTAAAATCCTTTTATATTTTGCATTTAATACAATTATGTCCTTTGGATTATTAAGAATGAATTAATAATTTCTTCCTTGCACGTTTGTACAAGTTGCAAACAGTTATATGTGCCAATCAGATTGAGTTATTACCTGATACAATTTATTTGTTTCTGACATCCTGACTCCATTGCCCAAATGGACAAAGCACAAGTCTAACTATTGATTCATTTTATGTTAAAACCTTTACTCTGTTTATCGCTATAGTTTAGATTCATTTCATGTTATTTGTTATTTATTTCTGTTAGAATTTAGATTAAATCATTTGCTTTCTTTAGAAATAGTTTACAATATTTCATCTAATTTACAAGTATGCCATTGTAATTGGATAAACTAGCAGCAAACCAACATTGATTTAATCATACAACCTACTTTGATAATCAAAGGTTCACCCGCCTAGGTTGTAGCAGGACCTAAAGCGTAGGGAGAAGTTGATCGTTAAGGTCAAACTCCAGTCATTGGCTCAAAAATGTTGTAGATTTGACCATAGGGCTTGGCATCCCCTTAGACTCTACAACCTGCATTTTTGAGACCCAACAGTAGGTTCAAGCATTAGAAGCTATCATTTCATCTATAATGCGCAACATCCTAGGATCTTGTGAGGCTTCCTCAGTTTCTTGTTGAGTAATCCCTTGATTATTTTCTTGCAAAAGGAGATTCTCAAAGGGATTTGGCATATTGGAGTGAGGTTCTTGTTGCTCATTAGATGAGGTTCCAAATCTCATTTTGTTCATGAGATGATCTAAGGATTCTCCCTTTCTCTTCTTTTGCAACCATGTCTCAACCATATAAGACTCACTAGTTGGTAAAAATGGGTATGTCCTAAGGATGGAAATGCAAAGTGTTTATGCTATATTTTTGGTATTTTCTTGGAAGACAATGGAAATGCAACTAAGGTTGGAAATGTACCTATGCAAATGGGAATGACTTAATGGGGGTATGTTATATCAATATTTTGAGATGCAACTAGGGTAATGAAACCAAGACTATGGTAGAGGCTAATGGATATTAGTATTCAAAAAGTTTATCTCCAAGAGGGTACTAATGTTTACTAATGACCTTATCAAAGCACTAGTTAGATTTATCGAGACCTTGAAGAGTTGATGTAGAAGAAAATGATTCATTAAAGTGAGCTCATGAGTTGAGACTTGACTTTGAAAGAGGGACTTAAACTAGACCTGTGAGTATTAAGCCCAAATTGTGATTGATTTGGAAAAGTTATCAAGGTCTCTTGATCCAAGTTTGTACTTACGATGTAGTCAAGCTTCGCCAATTTATCCTTATGTTTCAACCTTAGGAAGACTAATTTTTTAGGGACCTATTTAGATGTCAAAGGCTGAATTCTAATGTTCTAAGGTTGGCTAAATGATTTGGTTAATATGGGATGCAATCTAATCCTAAAGGAATGAAGTTGAGTAGGAAATATAATCATAAAGGGATGAAGTTGAATATGCAATGGATGAATAGAACTAGTAGGTCTAAAATATTTTGACATAGTTGCAGTCAGATTTGATAGGGAGAGAAGATTTTAAAGGATCCTCTAAGTGTCTCACTACAAGCAGATGTGTCACATAGAACCTTGATTGTGTCACACAGGTTTGTAAATGTGTCTCAGGGAGCTTCAGATGCGTCCTATTGTCTATCAGATGCATTTTAGGGTGTTTCAGAACCCCATAGATGTGTTTCACTATCTATTGGGAGCCTAAAATCAGTTTTCTGCATTTGTTTGGAAAAAATCCAGAAAACACTTCACACATAGAAGACACTTAGCATTCAATTTAGTTGTGACTCTTGACTTGGTGAGCATATGTGTATGTTTAAGTGATATCCAACCCCAAATTTCTATGGGTCTTAATCACAATTTGAAAATAGTTCACACACATAAAACAATTCCTATCCTAAGGATAATGGCCAATGGTGCGATGATCGGACCCACAACTTGGTAACTCCTTCGACGCAAGGTAGGGACACCCTAGAGTGGGGTGTGTATCCTCTTGTCTTTGCGAGAGAGGATGGATAGGGGCCTCCTGGCCTGGAAGGATGACCCAATCACCCTTTCCCTGGAAAGCTATGTAGTTAGCTTATGCTAAGCCGAGGATTTCCATCTCATCCCAAGGGAGTCCATATGGTGAGTAACTTCAGGGCATGGAACCCTTGGACCAAGAGTGATGCCAATAAAAGTCAATCATAAAGGGTGGCTTCTAACTAATTTGTCTTCTAGTCTCAACTCAAGGACTTACCAGCTCATGAGCATCTAGCAAGCCACTTAAGGCTTTAACCAATCCTACTTGTGGTACTAACAAATACCTCATGTAAACGTGGGTAGCTTGCACTTTTAGATTGACACTATATGGTGAAGGCTAATGGCAGATTAGACTTGGCTTTTGCCTTATCTATTTATATAGCGGCTTGAGGAAAATACCACTTAGGGTCGCCAATGAGTTCTCCTTGCGATGTGTCTCAAAGGCAAGCCCTGTCTAAAGGGTTACAAAAGCAACACAAGTAAATGCTTTTGATCTCCAAGTTCATACGATGATGTGAGGAGAGAGCATACACATTTGACTTGGCCACACTAGACAAAGTTCATTAACCTTTAGAAATTAAGTGTGTGGTGTGATTATTAAAATGTTGAGAAGAGCTTTTGATTCTCAAGATCACTTAGAGTGCAAGGGAAGAGCATACACTTCTTCAAAACATAAACAGAATCACAAGACAAAGAAGACAATGATGCAATTTGTTGTTCTTTTTACCCCAATGAATGTGAAAGATGCAAGTTCTTTTTAAGCCAATCAGTAAAAATATGCAGGTTGTTGTTCTTTTTAACCTAATGAGTGAAAATATGTAGGTTGTTGTTCTTTTTAACCCGATGAATGTGAATATGCAATTTGTGGTTCTTTTTAAGCCAATGAGTGTGGTTCTTTTTAAGCCAATGAGTGTGAAAGCAAATAAATTGTTGTTCTTTTTAAACCAAATTTGAAGTATTCCTAATTTAACCAAGCACACACATGAAATGAAAGAAAACCCAACGACAAATAGGTTAATGATTTGAAACAGGATTCTCCTCCAATGGATGCCATAAAGCTACAGACCAGAAATCAGTAAAAGAATAAACCCCTAATCTACTGTGCAAACAGAGAAACTAGAATGAAGGCAACTTGAGAACTCCCTATTTTTTTTACCAATCCGATGAGGTTCAGACTATTTTGGATGTGTCATAGAGAACAACGACTATATCACATAGAGTCATAGATGTAGTCTACTATCAAATGAATGCATCACACAGGGTCTCAGATGTGTCGCAAAAGATGGCGATTGCGTTGCAAGAAATGGCGACTGTGTCGCAGAAACTCGCAGATGCGTTGCTCTATGTATGCAACTCAAAAAAAACATAAACTACCCAAACAACAACTGCAAATACCACTTCAGTGATGCATGAAAAACCCTAGGGTTGCAGAGTTGTTTCCCTAATGCCAGAAAGATGAAAAACCTTCAGACATACATAGGGCACACTCAAATGATCAAACAAGTTTTAAAGCAACTTAAGTAAACCCTTAAAATATAAACCCTAATGGTTTTGAAAAACCCTAATGAAATGAACAGATGAACAGAGGGTTAGCAAAACAAATAAAGCATCAAAAAAATGATGAAGCCCTGCAAAGCCAAATGGGTAAGCCAGATAAATAAAACAAGGAGATTCTATCCAATATAGAGTTGAATGCATTACAAAGCCCCTCTGATGCGTTATAGATTCCAGGTAGTGTGTTCGATCGTACTAGGCATGCGTCACCCAGAGCGGTGGATACGTCGTACGAACCTACAGATGCATCGCACTGTTCCTGCAAACCTTAAAATCACAAATTCATGGAAAGTATAGATGATTCATGTTAGGTTCACCAAATGAAGTCAGGTAAAAGCATTCAAACACCTGCAAATAGTATCATGCATGCCCTAACAACTCAATGGAGTACTAAACAACCTAAGATCAAACAAATGCAAACACAAAACATGAAACCCTAGACTACTACTGTCAATCCTCCATTGTTTCTCCAAGGTTTTGCATTACTTTACTCTCAAATTTGTAGGTCTACAAATAGAATGAGAAGCTCAAGAGTATGTTAATGGAAAAATCAGAGAGATAGTGCTCAAATTATGCAAGTGGGAAGTGAGAAATAAGATTGTGAGAGTGATTTTATAGAGGAATAGGGTTTAAATGAAGGGCTGTGATTGCCTATTTGACTTTTGCTATGATGAAGGGTGTAGATTGATTAGGGTTTCCTAGTCACTAAAGGACAAAGGACAATTTTTTATTTGAAGAAATGGTGAGGTGTAAGGTGTTTTTAAATTAAATAAAATGTATACATTCATTTAATTTATTTGAGAAGGGGAATAATGTGATGGTATTTAATTAAATAAGTGGGACTTAATTAATTAAGGTAAGGCTGATAATTTAAATAAATATGTATTTATTTAAATTAATTGGGTAAAGTGGACATTGGAATAATGAATAATTAAATAATTATTTAATTATAGAAGAAATTAGAAGAAAATAGCTAAGTACTTAAATAAATAAAATTTGGGCGGGGGCCCTGGCTCGATTGGCTAAGTAATTCTGTTGCGGTAAAGATGGTCACGAGGTCCAATCTCCCCCATCCCCGTTGTACCGGAGGGCGTGTCGTGCCAGTGTCACCGGTCATGTGAAAAAAGTTTACTAGGCACAAAAATAAAAATAAAAATAAAATTTATTTAATTAGAAACATAAGAGGAGAAGTGAATTAATTAAATATTTAAAAATTATTTAATTAATAGTAGAATGTGAAATTGGGATGAATCAGGTGTCAAAATGGCATTCGCAGGCTCAGGACATTTTTAGGTGTCTACAGCTCCCATTGACTGTTGACAATAAAATGCAAGCCTAAGGTTTGGATTATTTATGTTACATAAGTTAACTCTACAGTGATGCAATAAGAAGGAAATCAAACTGTTGCTCATATATTCATATTGCATCAAATTGTAAAACCAAACATAGAACATAGGAAATCAAAATGTCAAACTATAAAATCAAACATAGAACACAAAACATCACAATATCAAATTGTAAAATCAAACATATAACATAGAGCATCACTGTGAACTCTCCAACTGAACTTACAAACTCAAGTTACAAACTGTAATTTGCTGCTCATATATTCATATTGGATCAAACTGTAAAACCAAACGTAGATTCCCATCGGATGAAGACACTCAAGTTACTAACGAGAGCAGTCCTCAACCAATTGAGCTAGTTATTCAAGTCAATGCAACTACTAGAAGCAACAAGGTTTCAGTTCAATGGGAGTGGATGAAAGAGGATATGGAATCAACATTGAAAGATGTGGAGGATAATGGCATGTCGATAAGGAGTGCAACCAAAAAGTGGGGAATCCCTACCACAATGCTCAACAATTGGTTAGTCAGTTTTACATCAACATCAAAAAAGGTCCTCCCACAATCTTGACAATAACTGAAGAGGGTTTAATAGTGGAATGGTGTAAAGAGATGGTTGCAGTGGGCCATGGGCTGAAGATTATTAATCTCAAAGTAGAAGTCACACAAATTTGTCAAACATGACCAAACCCATTTAAGGATGGGCTTCCTAGAAAGTCATGGTGGACTGGATTTAAAAGGCACCATCCTGAATTGAGATTGAGGACAATGGAAAGCCTTGATAGAGATAAAGCTCTAAACCTTAGGCCTATAGTTTTTGCTGCATTCTACGAGACATTGTCCAAAGTGTATGAAGCCAACCCATATGGACCACATAGAATTTGTAATTGTGATGAAACTAGAATTTAGGCTAAGAAAAATGGAGCCATGTCAGTGTTGGCCAAAAGAGGTAGCATAAATTTTTCATACATCATTTTGAACAGTAGGGAATGGATAACAATTTTGTGTTGTGTTAATGCCATCAGACAAAGCATACCGAGGTTCTATCTCTTCAAAGGTAAAAATAAGCTTAAAAATTACATTGTTGGCTGCGAACCGGCTGCTTGCATGGCTACCCAACTGCATGCTTGGATGACTAAAGAGCTGTTTATGAATTGGCTGCATCACTTTACATGATTAGTTCCAAGTGGTGTATCACCAAAAAATAGGCAGTTGCTGATATTTGATGGCCATGGAAGCCATGTAGCTATGACAACCATCCAAGAAGTTAGGTCTTTGGGTATCGATTTGTAGACACTACCAGTGCACACCTCACACAAATTAAAACCATTAGATGTGAGTGTATGTTCAACATATAATCATACTTCAAATCAGAAAGAGCAGGGTGGCCAGCAAGGTTTCCAAACATAGAAATAAAAAGAGCAAAATTAGCAGAATTGGGCAACCAGTTATTTCATGAAGCACTCATAGTTTCAAACATCACAGTTGGATTTAAAAGAACAGGTATATGGCCCCTCAATCTAGATTCTCTAATGGAGGACATGCACCCCAGAAACACTTTTCAGTTCAACGTGTATGATGATACTTTTGCAGTGTAGAACATCCTTAGTCTTTCCAGGGTTGATTTTTCACAAGTAGAAGTTGCCAACACATTGCTATCATGCCTTGCATATGTTGATTTACATCCTACAACAACAGACACAGTGGGAGAGGAAACTATGTAGGATTCTGATGCAAGAGCATCCCTGGTTCAAGAGCAATCTTGCATCAACCAGAAACATTTGCATTTCATTTTGTTTGCAGCTTAGTTTGTTTCTTTCATTTTCCAGTTTAGTTCAGGTAGTTCAGTAGAAGCAACTTCTACATTGTGGTCTAGAATTCTATCACAATAACATTTCAGACCTTGCAGAGCTGGACTTAGCTTCTACATTCATTCATCAACATCATATCAAGAATTCAGAGATCTGCACTTCAATACCAAAAAGATATCGCTATCAAAAGTTGACTGTTTCTCAGAGCAGAGCATCCTGATAATCACAAACAACTAGCTGAAGGAGAAACTGCGGAAGCATTTCTCGATCTTTGGAGCCTAATGACACATCATTCGATGATCTTTGGTTTGTGGTCAACCTTCCCTGGAGATCCGCACTTCATTTCATTCATTTTCTGGAAGTGTTCTATGCATTTAGGTTCAACCTATCCATGTTGCATGTTACAACTCTTCATTGGAGTTTGTGACCTTCTTTGGCCGACACGGAGAAATCTGTTGGCCCAGAAAGGATATATATTGATGTAATAGATCCTTAGGAAAACAGTTAGCATAGTTCTCATGATTTAGAAGATTGATAGTTTAGATTTTTGGTGTGAAGGAGCTTCAAAGCTTTATCTTGCGCATGTATGTAATCAGGCCTATGAGCCCTAATTGTAAGCCCGCATGTTGCCAGCTAGATTGTATTTGAATTCTATGATATACAAAATGACTAAATTTGCATTTGTTTCATTTCTTTGAGTTGTTTCCATTGTTTTTACTCTTGCTGCATGGTTCAGACAGTTCATTCTTTGAGCCCTCCTATCGTGACTACACCAAGTGGTATCAGAGTGAAAGTTTGAATCTTTGGGAGTAAATTAAGTGAATTGAGTGAAGTTGGCGAGGAAATTCTATAAGATCTTGCTGTGGAAAAATTGCCGAGTTGAGGCAGGTTACATGTGTTGCAACCGATTGTCGATTGAGAGGCAATTGTCACCTTGTAGCCCGATCACTGAACCTAAGGCAGTTTGTACTTGATCCTAGGAAGAATGCCGCCGTGAAGAGTTGCTGCGGTTGGAACAATGGCTGGTAGAATTGATGAGATGATGAAAAAAATGTGAATTCATTTGGATGTTGTTGAAGAAGATAGACAAAGAGGATTGACACCGAGACCTAATGTTGAAAGCGATGACGAAGAGCAATTTCAATCTACTGAACAAACTGGCGAAACCCTAGGAGGTGATGAAGAAGAAGAATTAGATCAAGTGAAGATGTTGCGAGCTATTTTGAAGATTGGAAAGAAACTTAGAGTGGATGTGCCAAACTATATTGGTAATTTAAACCCTGAAGAATTGATTAACTGGATAAATGACATGGAAGAATACTTTAAATATGAGGAAATTGAAGATCCAGAGAAGGTGAAATTTGCAAAGACAAAGTTGAAAGGACATGCTACTATACGGTGGAAATAAGTTCAGTTGGAAAGAAATAGAAGAGGAAAATAAAAGATTACAAAATGGGACTGGATGGTGACAAAGCTGAAGAATCAGTTTATACTTGCTGACTATGAGTTGGAACTATTGAAAAGATTGCAAAACCCGAGACAAAAGGAGAAATCTGTGAAGGACTACACTGAAGAATTTCATAAGATGATCATAAGAATAGGACATAGTGAATCAAGAAAGGAGAAAGTGGCTAGATACATCAATGGACTGAGATTGAACATTCAAGAAGAGCTGAGCTTGGTAAGGATGACATCTCTGGAAGAAGCATATCAATTTGCACTGAAGGTTGAAGAGAAGCTAAATAAGAGGCATGATTAGAGATAGAGAGGCAGAGGAGGTAAATTTCAAAGAGGTAGGACTTATCCAGGAGGAGATAGATCATATCCGGAGTAGAACAAGTTTGACAGCCCGTTGAAGAAGGATGATAGAGATAACAGTGCTTACCAGAGGGGTGAAATAAATTTTTACTGGAGAGGAAATCCTAGTACATACCAGAATGAAGGATACAGGAGAGAAGGAAGAGGATTTGATAAGAGAACATTCAGAGGTACTTGTTTCAAGTGTGGAGGTGAAGGACATAGAGCATTTGAGTGTAATCAGGGTAGTACAAGTAAGAAGATAGAAAATAGTGGAAGAGAAGCCAATGTTAAAGAAGAGCTTGTTGAATCACCTTGTTCAGTTGGCAATCTGGAGAAAGGAGAATCATTGGTGATGAGGAGAGCACTATTTCAAATAAAGGCAAATGAGGAACCATCACAGAGGAAAAGTCTATTCAGAACTAGATGCAAATCAGGAGGTAAGTGTTGTAAAGTCGTAATTGATAGTGGTAGTTCAGATAACCTAGTTTCAGAGGAGATGGTGACTAAGCTGAAGTTGGAAAGATTGAAACACCCTAAGCCCTATCAGATAGCATGGATTTAGGATGATCATAAGGTACTGATGAGTGAAAAATATTTGGTGAAATTTCATATTGGATCTTATCATGATGAAGTCTTGTGTGATATTATGCCTATGGATGTTTGTCATATCTTGTTGGGTAGACCTTGGCAGTATGATAGAAAAACTATACATGATGGGAGAAAAAATACATATACTATAACATCAAATGGAAAGAGAATTACTTTGATTCCTTTGGAGGATGATCCTAAGAGTGAAGTATGTGGGAATGCTAGAAGCAGTTTGGTAGATGGAAGGAAATTTCTGGATGGTTTGAGACATGAGAATATGTGTTATACCTTGATTCCTAAGAAGCTTGGAACATTGAAGGAAGAGACCGAAGATTCACAACCAGAGGAGATAAGAGAATTACCGACAGAGTATGAAGATGTCATATTAGATAATGTACCTGAAGGATTACCACCTATAAGAAGTATTAGTCATCACATGGATCTTATATCGGGAGCAAGTTTGCCTAACAAAGCAGCACATAGAATAACACCGGTAGAGAATGAAGAATTGACTAGATAGATACAAGAGTTGTTGAGGAAAGGCTTGATTAGAGAAAGTTTGTGTTTTTGTGCAGTACCTATATTGTTAGCACCTAAGAAAGATGGAGAATAGAGAATGTGTATTGACTCTAGAGCAATAAACAAGATCACAGTTAAGTATAGATTTCCTTTACCTAGGATGGATGATATCATGGATTGTTTGAGTGGAGCAAGATATTTCACAAAGATAGACTTGAAGAGTGGATACCATCAAATTAGAATCAAAGAAGGAGATGAATGGAAGAAAGCTTTTAAGACAAATGAAGGACTGTATGAGTGGTTAGTGATGCCCTTTGGATTGACAAATGCACTGAGTACTTTCATGAGATTGATGAATGAAGTCTTGAAGAAATTCTTGGGTGAGTTTGTGATTGTATACTTGGATGATATTCTGATTTTCAGTAAGACCAAGGAGGAACATTTGTGGCATATTAGACAAGTTTTGCAGAGACTGAGAGAAGAGAAATTGTTGATAAACATCAAGAAGTGTAGTTTCATGAAAGAAGAGTTGGTATATTTGGGATTTGTGACTTTTACGGAAGGATTGAAGATGGACTCTAAGAAAGTGAGAGCAATTGTTGAATGGCCTACACCGGAGAGCATTGGAGAAGTTAAATCATTTTATGGATTGGCTAGTTTCTACCAGAAGTTCATCAGAAATTTTAGTTCAGTATGTAACCCTATGACAGAGACAATGAGAGGTGACAGAAAATATTTTAAGTGGACATCAGGAGTAGATAAAAGTTTTAAGTTGTTAAAGCTGAAAGTGACAGAGCAACCTATTTTGGCATTATTGGATTTCAATAAGGTATTTCAAGTTGATTGTGATGCAAGTGGAAATGCAATTGGAGTAGTGTTAAGTCAAGAAGGTAGGCATGTAGCATATTTCAATGAAAAGTTGAATGATGCAAGGAGAAGATATTCAGTTTATGATCAAGAGTTCTATGCCATAATTCAAGCCTTGAAGAAGTGGAGACATTATTTGTTGCCTAAGGAGTTTTTGTTGTATACAGACCATCAAGCTTTACAATATTTGAACAATCAAGGTAAGTTGAATAAGAGACATGTATATGAGATGGGTAGAGTTCATGCAGAGTTATACATTTGTGTTGAAGCATAGGAGTGGAAAATGAAATAAAGTTGCCGATGCATTGAGTAGGAGAAGAAACTTGTTGATGGAAATGAGAGTTGAAGTGTTGGGTTTTGATGAATTGAAGAACATGTATGAGGGAGACATTGATTTTGTAGAACCTTGGAAAGCATGTAAGGAACCTATTGTGATAGATAGGAGTGAGTGGTTGGATTATTTCATTCAGGAAGATATGTTGTTCAAGGGAAGTCAGTTGTGCATACCTAGAAGTTCAATGAGAGATAATTTGATCAAGGAGAAACAAAGTAGTGGATTGGCAAGACATTTTGGCATTGATAAGACAGTGGCCTTGGTGAGTGAAAACTACTTTTGGCCTCAGATACATAGGATGTTAGGAGATTTGTACAAAGTTGTAGCGTTTGTCAAGTTGCAAAAGGGAGTAGTCAGAACACTGGATTGTATAAACCTTTGACAATATCGGAGAGACCTTGGGAAGACATAAGTATGGATTTTGTAATGGGACTACCTAAGACACAAAGAGGACATGATTCAATATTTGTAGTGGTTGACATATTTTCAAAGATGACTCATTTCATACCTTGTAAGAAGACAACTGATGCAGTGCATGTAGCTGACCTATTTTTCAAGGAGATTGTGAGATTGCATGGATTACCTAGGAGTATAGTTTTAGACAGAGATATAAAGTTTGTTGGATATTTTTGGAAGACACTTTGGAAGAAGATGAAGACAGATTTGAAGTTCAGTTCAACTTTTCATCCACAGACTGATGGACAGACATAGGTAGTGAATAGGAGTTTGGGAAACGTGTTGAGATGTTTGGTTGGAGAGAAGACATGAAGTTGGGATTTGGTTCTTTCACAAGCAAAATTTGCATATAATAATTCAGTAAATAGGAGTATCAGAAGAACACCTTTTGAGATTGTGACCGGAGTGAATCCTAGAGGAGTAGCAGAATTAAGAGATATCAGCATGGAAGAAAAGAGGAGTGTAGAAGCAGAGGAATTTGCAGACCACATGAAGACAATGCATAATCAGGTGAAGAAGCATTTGGAGGACATGAATAGTAAATATAAGGAAAAGGTAGATGAGAAGAGAAGACATAAGGAATTTTAAGTGGGAGATAAGGTGATGGTGTACTTGAGAAAAGAAAGATTTCCAATTGGGACATATAACAAGTTGAAGATGAAGAAGTTTGGACCTTGTAGATACTCAGGAAATTTGATTCAGGAAATGCATATGAAGTGGAGTTACCGGAAACATTGGGTATTTCACCTATTTTCAACATTACAAATCTTTATCAGTATCATGAAGCAGAGTTCAATGACGGCATGGAAAAAGACTTGAAGAAGCAATTGCCAAAACAAGTACCAAAGCAAATAGAAGACATTTTAGACAACAGAGTTGGACACAACACTAGAGGAAGACAATATCTTGTGAAGTGGAAAGGCAGACCGAAAGAAGATTCATCATAAATTTATCAAGCTGAGGTGGACCGTCTTGGTTCTCCCCTAGCCCCGACAAAGTGAGGGACTCACTTTTTCAATAACCCTGGATGTCTGATGTAGGAGCATCCTTGGTTCAAGAGAAATATTGCATCAACCAAAAACATTTGCATTTCATTTTGTTTACAGTTCAGTTTGTTTCTTTCATTTTCCAGTTCAATTCAGGCAGTTCAGTCGAAGCAGCTTCTACATTGTGGTCTAGAATTCTATCACAATAACATTTCAAACCTTGTAGAGCTGGACATAGCATCTACATTCATTCATCAACATCATATCAAGAATTCAGAGATCTACACTTCAATACCAAAAAAAATCGCTATTAGAAGTTGACTGCTTCTTAGAGCAGAGCATCCTAATAATCATAGACAACCAGCTGAAGGAGAAACCTGTAGAAGCATTTCCTAATCTTTGGAGCCGAATGACACATCATTCGATGATCTTTGGTTCATGGCCGACCTTCCCCAGAGATGCGCACTTCATTTCATTCATTTTCTGGAAGTGTTCTATGCATTTAGGTCTGACCTATCCGTGTTGCACGTTACAACTCTTCATTAGAGTTTGTGACCTTCTTTGGCTGACACGGAGGAATCTATTGGTCTGGAAAGGATATATATTGATGTAATAGATCCTTAGGAAAGCAGTTAGCATAGTTCTCATGATTTAGAAGATTGATAGTTTAGATTTTTGGTACGAAGGAGCTTTAAAGCTTTATCTTGCTCATGTATGTAATCAAGCCTGTGAGCCCTAATTGTAAGCCCGCATGTTGCTGGCCAAATTGTATTTGAATTCTATGATATACTAAATGACCAAATCTACATTTGTTCCATTTCTTTGAGTTGTTTCCATTGTGTTTACTCTTGTTGCACGGTCTGGACAGTTCATTCTATGAACCCTCCTACCGTGACTTCACCAGATTCAACTCAAAGCACTTTTCATGATTCACCTGAACCTACAGTGGGGGGTCAACTGCTTCATGACATGGATGAAAGTCAACAAGAAAAAAGCCTAGATGGACTTAGCCTTTCATCTTAGCCAAGCCAACTATCATGGTTGGTGGAGGGAGCCATGAATTTGGGAATTAATTTGCATCCCCAGCAAGAAGACAACATATTTTCCTTCCTCTCTCCATCTCCCACATTGAATGTACCTGAAATGGTACATTACTATGCTGAGTGTGGAGAAGATGCTGGTGGAGATATAGCAGATTTGAGACAGGATACTGATGTAGTTTGCAACTAAGCTGAACATACCATTCATGGAGATTCTAGCTGATCACTTGGTTCCCAATGCGCTTCATGCATCAACAAATTCCTTAAACTGCCCATTCACATTGTGAAGGAAAGACCCATAACTACAGAGGATAGTGGAATTTGGTTGAGTTGATAGTCCCAACTATTAACAACAATGACTATATGAACCTTTTAATACAGTAAGAAAAAAGGAAGAAAGAAATTGAGGAGATAAAACTCTGAAAGATACAACATATTGAGTACAGAGAGACAACTCATCTTGTTGCAAGGGAATTGAAGGATCAAGCTAGATTAGATAGAGATGTTGCACAACAAGCAAGAGAAGAACAAAAAGTTTTACAAAGGCAAGAAAAGGAGCAGAAAAAGGAGAAAGAAAGGGTTCAAAGGGACCAAGATAAAAAAGAAATAAATCTTGAAGTGGCAAGGAAGAATCTATAGAGACAAAGATGTTAAGTAACCTCCTAAACCCTTTGCCAGAAAATCATGTATTGTTTAGGGAGATGATGACCATTCATGCCCCTATCTATCCTACAATTCTAACCCCATCCCATGTGAGAAGCACTCAACTTCCAACTCTAACTCCATCCCATGTGACCAGCACTCCACTTCCAACTCTAATCCCAAACCATGTCAGTATCACTCCATTTCCAACTCTAACCCCATCACATGTGAGTAGTACTCAATTTCTAACCCTAACCCCATCCCATTTGAGCATCACTCTAAGTCCACCACCAAGGGAGGAGAACATGGTTGGGATTAATTTGTTAAGAAATTAAGCAACAACAAGCTCTGTCACATTGAGTCCACTTATTTTTCCACCATGGTTTGAATGATATTGGGAACAACCAATCATTGTACACAAACAAGTTTGAAGTTGCAGCCTAGGGAGGCATTTTTTTAATAATTTGTACTACCACAATTTGTATTTTGGCTTATATTAATGAAAGGAGATTTTAGATCTATGTTTGACATATGTCAATGATATACATTTTGTAAATATCCAATGGTCAACATAAAACTTGTTTGAGTACAATCATATGTTGAGGTCATGATAGTGGTGCAATCTAACTTTCAAGGTCGACATTGGCTTCACATTCTTTACTATTTTGGATGACATTTCTTCATTTGAGTCATATGAATTTATACTCAAACATGTGTCCAATGAGGTGGACACCCTAAATATTTTGTTTAGAGGGGTCAACCATTTTTTTCCACATGGACGATGTGTCTTTTTGGTGGGGGCAAATTTCTGACCATGTTTAATGCTGACTGATGACTGGCCATAAGGAACCCCGGTGAAAGGGAGTTACATCATATGTTGTGCTCAACATGCTATGTGGCATGCGAGAATTCCGCCACCTATACTTCTCATACTATTGTTGTCACATAGAATTGCACCTTGCTTGGAGAGAGTCCAAGCATTCTAATGACACAATGGCAATGATCTCGAAGTGTGGGACCTTGAGAACTGAGATCAAACCTCCAGAGAAGACTGGTTCCTCATTCTAAGCCTAATGCTTAGAGAAAACTATCTAAACCTAGTGCTAATGCTTGTAGGGGAAAAGGGTTAGAAGGAAACTAAAATGAAAGGGGTGATACACCAGATTTAGTGAGCAATAGTGATTCTGGAAGAGAGACACAACAATGATCTCAATCATGAAGGGAGTTCACACAAACTTATAGGGCTGATTGAGGCTTCGATATGAGGGTCTAACCTATAGAGGAGCCATTTTACTCACAGAATAGATTGTAATTGCAAGTAAAACACATAAATCGAGACATAAGAGAGGCAAGAAATCATGCATATATTGATCATGAAGGTCAAAAACCATTACATTACAGAATATTCAGTAGCAGAAATAGACACAGCATAGCTAATCACATTCATTTGGTGGATAAAAGGAAGACAACAGAGGCCAGATTTAGGCACAATGAGTCACATTCCCTTACCCTGTAATTACATTGAGAGGTCTGACTACAGAAAAATTGACAGCATAACAGCCGAAAATAAAACCATCCTCCTTTTTTTAATGAGGTTACATTGCATTTTATAGGTCAAGTTCCTGCGCAGAAGGCATTGAAGTCGTTCCACAGGATCTGAGGTCATTAATGCAGGAACAAGGGCGTAGAGATAGAGGCATGGTGAAAGGACAGGAACCATGTCGTTGGTAGGTCTGCAACCCAAGAAATGGTTGCCCACACGTAAAAGAGGGCAAAACATGAAGTGAGGAGCACAAAAGTCATTGCAGGCCACGAGGATATCTACTAGCGAGCCAGAGGAACCCATGTGCATTGAAGAATCTAACCATCCACCATGGATGCACCCACAAAGCTCACCAACCGGAGTTACTGTGAAAATATTAGCCTCTGCACACACCAAATCGGTCATTGAGACGTCCTATCAACCGAGCATGCAAATCTAGATCATATTTTGAAAGTGAGAAAATTCCTCTCAAAAGCCCGCCAAATGAAAGAGGAGGCAAAAATAAGCACTTTTGCCTTTTGAAGCATGTTGAAATTTGCCAGAATGAGGGAGATATCTACGGTCAAAGTTGCGGTCAACTGCACCTTACACTTGTATATCACTTTACATATGCAATTGTATATGCACTTTACACTGCTAGGTTCACTTTATGCATTTATGTAATTTCTTTCCTTTCACTTTTTGCATATTCAACTTTTGCATATATCGGGCTGTCAGGGAGACCTCAGAAAGTGCCTCACCGATGTGTATTTCATCTTGTATCAACCATTGTATATACGACTTGAATCACCATCTGAATCGGCCTCTGAATCTGCCTTTGCATATGCTTTTGTATGTGCAATTGTATATACAATACAATGGCCAACATACAAAAGCGAGCCTTTACCTTTGTATCACCTTTTGCACCTGCCCTTGAATCAGCCTTTGGATCGACCTTGACACATGGCACTATCTGATTGGCCACTGAACTAAACCTGGGACCCATCGCTGAACATTTGCATCTTTATCAGCCATCGAAAAGACCTCAAACTGAGCCACCGATATGGTTTGTCTCTTTGAAAGTCCTTTGTTTATGACTTTGTATATGTGATTGTGTATGAGATACAATTGCATGTACATATAATAGGAAGAACTCAATGGATTATCAACCAGAATGGAACTTTAGAACAGGTCCGGCCTTGTATCTTTTCTCCTTTGCATATCGGCATATACATGCACTTCAACATACAACTACGGACCCCACCTCTGAGTTTGCCAAATTTAATTTCCCAATCAGGTCCGCATTGTATATCCCTGTTGTATCTATCTTTTGTATATGCAATTGTATATAGGATTGTATATGGGATGATACAATCGCATACAATAGGCGGACCCCAACTTAAGATCTGCCACATTTGATTCCCCAGTCACGTCCGGATTGTATGTATCTCCTTTTGCATCACCTTTTGTATATCGCATATACAATGTGAATATACAAACAAAACTGCATACAATCACTTGTACATACAAACATTGCATCTGACCTTTGCACGTGACTTTGTATCTGCCCTTTGTATATGCAAATATACAATGAAAACATACATACAAAGATGCATACAACCACATTTGCCTTTCTAAACCAAAATGCATATTCTTTCAGGTCCAGGATTGTATCTCAGAATTGTATATGCCATTGTATATAAGATTGTATGTGCAAAGATACAATCGCCTATACATACAAAAAACGGACACACCCTTTGTATCTCCCCCTTGTATATTGCCTCGTATATGCGCTTGTATATTAAATTGCATATACAAAGATAACCCGATTCACTTTTGTATCCTGCCTTGTATATTGCCTTTGCATCTTCCTTTGTATATACAATTGTATATATGATCGTATATGCAATACAACAGAGATATACAATGATACATGTAAAGGTACATACAAAAATGATTAAGTATAAAACTAAGAATTATCTGCAATGGAAGGCACTTGAAGACAAGATTTCTGGGTTTTTCTGGGTTTTTGGCAAGGATTCTCCAAGTGAGATTTTGGGATTTGTTTGCAAGGAACAACATGGGGAAATGTAGGATTTAAGACTTTCCTCTTTCTATTTAGGCTTTCTCTGATCGGATTTCTTTGATAGAAAGAGGGGGACATGACTATTTTGGGGCTAGGCAAAATATGACAACATTTTGGTGACCTCTCAGGGGTGTTTGCCTGCTAAACAAATTGATCAGTGGCCCTATACATCCATTGGGCATGGAGTCAAAAGAGACTTAAAAATACCTTTAACAATCAATCTTGACCTTAGTAACTTAGTATATCAGCAATGAAGAACACTTGGAAGACCAAAACCAAAACAAAATGCTGAAAGAAACCCATCTAACTATGCTAGACAACACTTAGGGAAAACAAAAGGTATCTAAACTATTGTGCAGCAGCACTTATTGAAAGCAAGAAACCTAATCTACTGTTTTACAAGGCAACTCATACCTCAAAACACCTCTTCAGGTGTATCCATTGATTGGGTTAGGTAAATTTTCTCCATCCATGTTTGATAACTGAAATGCATTGTGTTCCTTGCATTCAGTAATGATAAATGGGCCACTCCACATGCTGTCAAACTTGGAGTGCTTCCCTGGCCTACTTTTCAACTCATCCCATTTGAGTACCATATCACCCTCCCTAAAATTTCTAGGAGTGGCCTTCTTATCAAAAATTCTTTTTGTCTGAAGCTGATGATACTCCATAGATTTATCTCTCATTTCTTCAAGCTCCATAAGTTGAGCATATCTGACAGCCATGGGGTCTTCTTCTTCAAACATCTCCAGTTGATTCATGATATCAAGTGCTGGTAGCTCCACAGACATAGGCAGTCTTGCCTCTTTTCCATAAACTAACATATATGGGGAGTTTCCAATAGACCTCTTGGGAGTTATTCTATCTGCCCATAAAGCAGATTTCAGATTGGTGTGCCAGGTCCTTTGGTTGTCCTCCATTGATCTTTTGATAATCCTTATGAGATTCTTATTTATGGATTCAGCCAAACCATTACCTTGTGGGTAATAATTTGATGAAGTGTTCAAATAGATTCCATTCTTCACAGCCCAGTCAATTATCTTCAATCCAACAAAGGATAAAGCATTGTATGAGATAATTGACTCAGGTACTCCAAATCTAGATACCAAATCATAATAAAAGTTTAAAACAACATTCTCATTGGCTTCCTTCAAAGCCACTACTTCAATCCACCTTGTGAAATAGTCTGTTGCTGTAAGTACCCACCTGTGGCCTGCACTTGATGGTGGGTTAATGGGACCTATAAAATCAATGTCCCATCTCACGAAGGGTTGTTCTACTTGAATCGGCTGCAGAGGTAAAGCTAGCAGCCTTTCTTTGCCTGCAAAAATGGCACATTTTACACACTTTCTAGCCCATGCATGGGCATCCTTGAATAAGCTAGGCCAGTAATATCCAGCTCTCATTATTTTCTAAGCAGTAGTCCTTGGGGTGAAATGACCCCCTGCTGTTCCATCATGAAACTCATGCAACACCTTGTCAGTTTGATCATTATCAATGCATCTTAACAACACACCATTAAAATCTTTTCTGAAAAGGATATCATTAATTAAAACATATTGAATAGACTGCAGTCTAAAATATCTTCTCTTGGTTCTATCTAAACCTGCTAGACATTCACCAGTTTGCAAGAAACGAGTCATGTCATTAACCCAACCTGTTCCAACTACTGTTGTATCATCCTAATGTTCATCTTCAATGGTCAGAAGCACCTCTTCATCCTTCTCTGCTTCATTTTCAGACCTAGTAGCAAGTTGTTCACTGAGTCCTCTACCTTTGATGAGCTTGGTTATCATGATATTTACGTCATATTCCATGACTTTGGTAATCCAACAGCCCTTTTCTCATTAACATCCTTACCTAACAGAAACTCTTTCACACCAGGGTGAGCAACCATCAAATGTACCTTATTGTTAGAAATAAGATGCCTAAACTTCTTGAGACTCTTTACTACTGTAAGGACATGTTTTTCAATGAAACTATACCTCTGTTCGTACTCCTCCAATCCTTGACTAAAGAAAGCAATTGGCTGCTCAAAGCCTTCACTTTGTTGTTGTACCAGAATTGCAGAAATTATATCTAAACTGCCATAAGCATACAAAATAAAATATTTTGAGAAATCAAGATTTACCAGAGTTGGTGCAGCCAATAACGCTTCTTTTATGAACTCAAAGCTGAGTTTGCCCTCTTTTGTCCAACTGAAAACTACATTTTTCTTTAACATAGAGGTCAATGGCTTCAATAAATTTGCAATGTCAGGTATAAATCTTCACAGAAAATTAATTCTGCCAATAAAACTTTGTAGTCCCCTCTTGTGACTGGGTAAAGGTAGTTCCAAAATAGCTCTTACCCTTTCTGTATCAATGGTAACTCCCTCTTTTGACACAATGTGTCCTAAAAGCTTGCCTTCATGCACAACAAAAATGCATTTCTTGGGATTGAGAGATATCCCAAACTCTTTACATCTCTCAAATACTTGTTTCAGGTGGGATAAATGTTCAGTTGCATCCTTAGAGAAAACTATGATGTCATCAAGGTACACAAGTACCGATTTATAAAGCAAACCTTTAAAAGTCATATCCATAGCTCTCTGAAAAGTAGAGCCAGCATTTGACATACCAAAAGGCATCCTTTTGTAGGCCATGGTGCCCCATTTGGTCATAAAAGTAGTTTTAAATTGATCTTCCTCCTTGACTAATACTTGATTATAACCAGAATATCCATCAAGTAAGGAGAATCTTTCTGAACCAGCCACTACTTGCAGAATTTGCTCCATTGAGGGCAGCGGGTAGTGGTCCTTCAGGGAGGCTCTATTAAGGTCTCTAAAGTCAACGTATAGCCTAATCTCTCCATTCTTTTTCCTCACAGGAACACGATTCGAGACCCAAGAAGTATGCTTGATTGGAAAAATGATATTTCCCTCAATCAACTTGGTTAATTCCTTAATCATCAGAGGCTCAAGTTTTAGATTTAAAGGTCTTTGTTTCTGCCTTACAGGTTTTGCACTTGGCTCTAACTCTATAGTATGTTAGGCAATATGAGGGTCAAACCTCTTTAAGTCTAAGTTTTCCGAAGCAAACACAGCCTCAAATTCTTGACAAAGAGCAATAAAAGCTTTCCTATCCTTAGGTGAATAGATTTTACCAATTTTGAGAAGCTTACCTTTAAAAATTTCTAGCTCCTCGTAATGTTCATTTTTGACCTGCATGCTGGTTTTGCTCTTTTTCAGCTGATCATTAGTACCAAAAATGGATTCCAAGGTTACCAACCCTCTAGGCAGATTATTAGTCCTTAACTTAACAACTTGATCACCACCATATTGTTGTTTGAGTTTGTTCTGATTCATCACAGAGAACTCATCCTCTTCTAACAGGAAACACAGAACCTGCTCATCACTCTCAAAAACCTGCCAATGAATATTATTGTCAGGGATAGAGGGCCTATCAACTATTTTCACATGAGGCTATATCTTTTCTCTTTGAATATCACTTGGGATATCGAACTGAGCCCCAATCGTAGCTAACCTATCTGCATGATAGTTCTGATTTCTTGGAATAGAGATTAAATTGAAAGCATCAAACTCCTCAATCATATCCCATACCCTATGTTTATAGCATTTCAAAGCATCATTCTTTGTAACATGTAGTCCCCTCACTTGATTTACAATAAGTTCGTTGTCCCCATACACCTGCAAACAACCAATTTTCCTCTTCCTTGCCCACTGCAAACCTTGAATCAAACCTTCATATTCAACAGTGTTATTTGTACATGAAAAAGTAAAATGGGAAGCAGAATAATATCTGTCACCTTATGGAGACACAAGCATTACACCACCACTAGATCCATTCCTATTCCTAGAGCCATCAAAGTACATTTTCCATACCTCATCTTACTGTTTTATCTAATTTTCTGCATTCTTTACAAGGTTTGGAATTGTTGTTTCAGGTTCGTGCAACATGTAAACCCCCATACCAGTTTCTTGAATGTGTCCCTCAGGATCATCTACAATATTTTCTAAGGCCCACTCCTTTAACAACACTTCTGGTATACTCTCAGCTTGCAGTTCTTGAGCAACAACAAGCTCAGGATCATCAACAATAATGCAATTTGCATTAACAACACTTGGGACATAAGGCTCTATGTGATCCTTGGCAAGCAATTCAGATTTTATGGTCACTTTTGTGCCATATCGGGTTCTAAAAAATATGTGGGACCAGTCTGAGGATAAATATCCTCCTATCTTGGCTGTGAAATCCCTTGACAAATACATGGCAAAATAAGGAGGTAAATCTATGATGAACACCTGTTGAGAAATGGAAACATTTGGACAGGTATGCAAAGTGAGACCTAGATCTTTTATCACACCCACAGTGTTAACAGTTGTGCCATCTAGCTGGAGCACACCTTTCTCAAAGGGATGGTATTTCAATCCTAATTGGTCTACAATCTATTTTGGCATTACAAAACTACTTGCACCACTATCCACCATGCAGTTATGTACTAACCTGTCTCCTATTATTAATGACACAAAAAATGGAAGTGGCTTAGCACTCTTATTTGGCTGTTTACTGTTGTCCTGGGATGAATTGGTAAGAACAACCCTAGTTGGGTCAATAATTGCCTTATTTGACACTTTTAAATCAGACAAGGCAGATTGTAACATGTCCTTTTGACCTGGGATGGCTAAGGAATCCCACATAGATATTGTCACATTCATTTTCTTCATATTTTCAATGATATTAAAAGGTGAAGTGACGCTTACCTTCTGATGTGACTTTGCAGCAACAATATCAACCTGCAAATGAGGCTGTTCCCTGGCAGTTGCTTGAGTATTCCTTTGCAAAATATGGGGAATCTGGGATGAAGAAGGATCAGTAGGTCCTTTTCCTTTGTTTGCTGATTGATCCATCTCATAACCCCTCTTTTTAGCTCTCGTATTTGCTGCAACTGAAGTATCATCTCTGTTTATGCCACAGAAGTCATCTCCCTACCAGTTGAGGAAGGCAGTATCATTCTGAGGCTGTTCTTGCTACTGTACAACCCCATCATTTAGTGTGTTTGGCTGTGAAACTACAAGATTTTGTACCATTAGAGTCTGATTTATCACTCCATTTGAATAGGTTGTCTGACTATGTGGCTGATGGCATGGAAAACACCATTCATACTCGGCTGCAAGGTTATTTTGAATAGGGACAAGGTTTCTAATTGAATTAATGGGTACGGGATTGTAAGGCTGGAAAGGCCTCTTGTTCACATTCTGCCTAGCACCCTGGTAATTGCTTTGATATGGAGGCCTATTGGCTTGATATGGTTGGTTTTGCGCCTAATAAGGCTAATTTTGCCCTTGGGTGTGTGGTTGATAAAGCTGTCTATTTTGGGACTACTATTTTTTGATGTTCACCAGCTCATTCCCAAAAGTTTGCAAGATATTCTCTATCTTTTGTTGGCTGTTCTTGATCTCTCTTAACTCTTGTGATGAGCTAGAAATAGCAGTCTCAGGATTGCAGTACTTGGCAATGCTGCTGCAGCAGGTAAAGGGGCAAAAGATAGGATCGACAAAGGCATTGAAGTTTGAATCTCAGGAAAAATGGGCATTGGTGGTCTAGGTGCTATTTTCCCATCCTGAATTAGGCTATTTTCTGCTCTAATAGCTATTTCATATGCATTAGGTAAACTTGTACCTCCCAACGATTATATCATTACTGAAATGTCACTATTTAGAGCTTTCAAAAAATATAGAAAGGCATATTCTGATGGAGGCCTTATCGTGGCAGGAATTATGTTCCATGTCTTCTGAAACCAGAAATTGAAATCCATCATTTGCTCCTAGGGAGCTCTCTTTATTGTAGTCAGTTGTTCAACCAACGATAAGTTATCTGACTTATCTTGAAATTGTTTGTTCAACTTATCACCCAGATCATCCCAAGTTCCAATGGTTTGCACTGGTAAACTCCTAAACCACTATAATATTTTTCCTTTAAACAAGGCAGCCAGCAGCCTAATGGCTGCATTTTCTTGAGTTACATGATGAACACCACATAGAGAAGCTACGTCTCTAATATGCTCGATTGGGGTAGTTTGATCCACCCCAGTGAAATAGGGCAGGCTCTTCAAAGCTGCCATGGGTATATTATCATGCACTATCAAATTCAAAGGGCTGCCCCCATCAAAAGCCACAAACGGCTGATTCCTTGCCATTGGAACAATTAGAGGTTCAACTTACTGAAATGTCACTATTTAGAGCTTTCAAAAAATATAGAAAGGCATATTCTGATGGATGCCTTACTGTGGCAGGAATTATGTTCCATGTCTTCTGAAACCAGAAATTGAAATCCATCATTTGCTCCTAGGGAGCTCTCTTTATTGTAGTCAGTTGTTCAACCAACGATAAGTTATCTGACTTATCTTGAAATTGTTTGTTCAACTTATCACCCAGATCATCCCAAGTTCCAATGGTTTGCACTGGTAAACTCCTGAACCACTGTAATGTTTTTCCTTTAAACGAGGCAGCCAGCAACCTAATGGCTGCATTTTCTTGAGTTACATGATGAACACCACATAGAGAAGCTACGTCTCTAATATGCTCGATTGGGGTAGTTTGATCCTCCCCAGTGAAATAGGGCAGGCTCTTCAAAGCTGCCATGGGTATATTATCATGCACTATCAAATTCAAAGGGCTACCCCCATCAAAAGCCACAAACGGCTGATTCCTTGCTATTGGAACAATTGGAGGTAGGTCCACTTGAACCAGTATAGGAACTATAGGTACTACTGGCCTAAAACTTGGTGGGGTTGATTGTATTCTTTTTGAAACCGGCATCCTTACCACAGTTTGATTTTGTCTTCTAGGCGGAGACAACTGCAAATAATCAAATGAACTCAAACTCTGAGTTTGTATTTTCTCATAAAATGTAATAGCACTAATCTACTTGTCCTTTCTCATATGAGTCACCAGATATGCAGAAAACTACCTCTTAAAAGCCTGATAATGCTGGTAGCATATCATAACCAGTGATATGATTGTAAAGTCCCACCAGGCATGCCACAAACTATTGTCACATAGAATTGCACCCTGCTTGGAGATAGTCCAAGCATTCTAATGACACAATGGGAATGATCTTGAAGTGTGGGACCTTACGAACTGAGATCAGACCTCCAGAGAAGGTTGGTTCCTCATTCTAAGCCTAATGCTTAGAGAAAACTATCTAAACCTAGTGCTAATGCTTGCAGGGGAAAAGGGTTAGAAGGAAATTGAAATGAAAGGGGTGATACACTAGATTGAGTGAGCAATAGTGATTCTGGAAGAGAGACACAACAATGATCTCAATCATAAAGGGAGTTCATATAGACTTATAGGGCTGATTGAGGCTTCGATATGAAGATCTAAACTATAGAGGAGCCATTTTACTCACAGAATAGATTATAACTTCAAGTAAAACATAGAAATCGGGACATAAGAGAGGCAAGAAATCATGCATATATTGATTAGGAAGGTCAAAAACCATTACATTACATAATATTCAGTAGTAGAAATAGACACAACATAGCTAATCACATTCATTTGGTGGATAAAAGGAAGACAACAAAGGCCAGAATAGTGAGTCACATTCCCATACCCTGCAATTACACTAAGAGGTCTGACTACAGAAAAATTGGCAGCATAATAGCCCAAAATAAAACCATCCTCCTTTTTTTAATGAGGTTACATTGCATTTTATAGGTCAAGTTCCTGCGCAGAAGGCATTCAATTTGCTCCACAGGATCTGAGTTCATCAATGTAGGAACAAGGGCGCAGAGATAGGGGCATGGTGAAAGGATAGGAACCATGTCGCTGGTAGGTCTGCAACCTGAGAAATGGTTGCCCACACGCAAAAGAGGGAAAAACATGAAGTGAGGAGCACAAAAGTTGTTGCAGGCCACGAGGATATCTACCAGTGAGCCAGAGGAACCCATTTGCATTAAAGAATCTAACCATCCACCATGAATGCACCCACAAAGCTCACCAACTAGAGTTACTGTGAAAATATCAGCCTCTGCACACACCAAATCGGTCGTTGAGACGTCCTATCGGCCGAGCATGCAAATCCAAATCATATTTTGAAAGTGAGAAAATTCCTCTCAAAAGCCTGCCAAATGAAAGAGGAGGCAAAAATAAGCACTTTTGCCTTTTGAAGCATGTTGAAACTTGCCAAAATGAGGGAGATATCCATGGTCAAAGTTGTGGTCAACTACACCTTGCACTTGTATATCACTTTGCATATGTAATTGTATATGCACTTTACATTGCTAGGTTCACTTTATGCATTTATGCAATTTCTTTCCTTTCACTTTTTGTATATAAAAATTTTGCATATATCGGGCTGTCGGGGAGACCTCAGAAAGTGCCTCACCAATGTGTATTTCATCTTGTATCGACTGTTGTATATGTGACTTGAATCACCATCTGAATCGGCCTCTGAATCTGCCTTTGCATAGGCTTTTGTATGTGCAATTGTATATAGAATACAATGGCCAACATACAAAAGCGGGCCTTTACCTTTGTATCACCTTTTGCACCTGCCCTTGAATCGGCCTTTGGATCGGCCTTGACATGTGGCACTATCTGATTGGCCACTGAACTAAACCTGGGACCCATCACTGAACATTTGCATCTTTATCAGCCATCGGAAAGACCTCAAACTGAGCCACCGATAAGGCTTGTCTCGCCGAAAGTCCTTTGTATATGACTTTGTATATGTGATTGTATATGAGATACAATCGCATGTACATACAATAAGCGGAACTCAATGGATTATCAACTAGAATGGAATTTTAGAATAGGTCCGGCCTTGTATCTTTTCTCCTTTGCATATCGACATATACATGCACTTCAACATACAATTGCGGACCCCACCGCTGAGTTTGCCAAATTTAATTTTCCAGTCGGGTCCGCATTGTATATCCCTGTTGTATCTATCTTTTGTATATGCAATTGTATATAGGATTGTATATGGGATGATACAATCACATACAATAGGCGGACCCCAACTTGAGATCCACCACATTTGATTCCCCAGTCACGTCCGGATTGTATGTATCTCCTTTTGCATCACCAATTGTATATCGCATGCGAATATACAAACAAAACTGCATACAATCACTTGTACATACAAACATTGCATCTGACCTTTGCATGTGACTTTGTATCTGCCCTTTGTATATGCAAATATATAATGCGAATATACATACAAAGATGCATACAACCGTATTTGCCTTTCTAAACCAAAATGCATATTCTTTCGAGTCCGGGATTGTATCTCAGAATTGTATATGCCATTGTATATAAGATTATATGTGCAAAGATACAATCACATATACATACAAAAAACAAACACACCCTTTGTATCTCCCCCTTGTATATTGCCTTGTATATGCGCTTGTATATTGAATTGCATATACAAAGATAACCCGATTCACTTTTTTATCCCGCCTTGTATATTGCCTTTGCATCTTCCTTTGTATATACAATTGTATATATGATTGTATATGCGATACAACAAAGATATACAATGATACATGCAAAGGTACATACAAAAATGATTAAGTATAAAACTAAGAATTATCTGCAATGGAAGGCACTTGAAGACAAACGATTTCTGGGTTTTTCTGGGTTTTTGGCAAGGATTCTCTAGGTGATATTTTGGGAATTTTTTTGCAAGGAAGAACATGGGGAAATGTAGGATTTAAGACTTTCCTCTTTCTATTTAGGCTTTCTTTGATCGGATTTCTTTGATAGAAAGAGGGGGACATGAATATTTTGGGGCTAGGCAAAATATGACAACAACTATTGCAATAGTTCACCACTCCCTCATTCACTACTCTGTTGTTGCATTTACTACTCTGCAGTCCGTATTTTCCTGGGCATTGTGCCACCACATTTTAGAGCTATGGAGCATTCAATGCTATGGTCCTTTCCATTCATCAAACGTCGTCACCCCATTACCGACGCTAGTTATCATGTATGGTCATTGTAGATGACACCAAAACATGGTCACTTAGGCTTTGGAGATTGATTTTCTTTGGTGATATCTCGCATGAAGTTTGACATTGTTTGAAAACTTGATAATAGTAAAGCATTTTTAGTGTTAAGCTATGTTGTAGTTATCCACAAATTAGTTTGATATGTAGACTACAACATAGATTAACCAAAAATACCTTTGGGTAATCAATTCTCCCCAATGCTGCCACCTCATAGTAGCTTAGGTTTCTTCATGTTCAACTTTCGGTATTCGAACGATTTGTTCATGTAGCCATGTTGACTAGTAGAATGTAGTCCTAGTTGATAGGATTTTCATGCATTTAGATATGGTTTTGGAAGCCATCTTTTTCACAACTTATTCATGCTAACATATAGTTTTCTTTGACCCTATATTATAGTTGAGATGGGGAGTCTTGATAATGCTAAAGCTATTTTAGTTTTTAGCTATGTTGCAGTTATCCAAATATTAGTTTGCTATGTAGACTGCAACATAGCTTAAGCCAAAATGCCTTTGGTTAACCAAGTCTCCCCAATGTAGTTCTCTAGTAGAATGCTTTGTTTATGTAGAATAGTTCTCTACTAAAAGGTAGTCCTAGTTGATAGGATTTTCATGCATTTAGATCATGAGTATAAAAGTTGACCAAAGTGGGGCCAACAATTATTTTTAATTGTTTCAATTAGTAGTCAAAATATTTTTGAAAAGAGCATAAATATGCACCAATCAATGTACAAATCATATTTATTTATTCATTAGTATTTTTTTATTCATAGTAGGTGGTGTTAGTTGACAGATTTGTCCTTCAAGAATAAATGTAGAAAATGACTCAAAACGCCCACGCAGAAGAACAAACAATACTAATAGTTGGATAAGTTGTCATTGGATTGACAAATTTCCTCTAAAATTTAGAGGTACAACTCCCTCTTAAGATATGTAATGAATGAAAACATGGGGTGTGCTTTTAACCAGAAAGTAGAAAAGGTGTATTAACATCTACCCATCACCATGAAATAGATGTGCATGACTGAGAAATGAATGTAGATAAATGATACATAGCCCACTTATCCAACACTCATAAACAAGGATAAATTAATTAAGAGATATAATTATATTCCACCTTAACACATGTCAACATAAAAGAAGCAATACTGAAGACATATTACTAATTGACATATGAACAATTACAATCACAGAAGACACTTGGAGACATAAAGTTTTGTAAGTAATTCTTCATTTCTTCAATATAACCAAAACTCAAAGTTTCTATGTTGCTTCTATACATAAACAGAGTTAAGAAAAGTCTAACTAGAAATAAATACAAAATAAAGTTGCTCTTCTTCCCCACTATTCACAGACAACCCCCAAAAAAAGATCCCTTCCATTGGAATTCCCCTCTCCTTATATAACTTCCCGAAAATTATAACTATTCAAAAACGGTCCTTTTTGAGTAACCGTAATCAAGAAAGTGACTTCTCAAAATAGAAATGGTTACATTATACCAAAATTGTAGTAATCATCTCTAAATACAAAAAGACTTCAAATATGCAAGATAGGTGGCATTAATCTTCCCCCAATTATAGGTGTATCTCCATAAAAAGCTGGCGCAACTCAACACGCTCTTCTTCTTCTTCTAGGACGTCAATTGTCCTGCGGTATTCAACATAACTAGTTCTCTCCTTCCATGCGACTACGCGCAGTTGAGAGATGATGTCGATCTGCTCCTCCTTAGGCCATTGCAAATCAGGTTGAAGAACATGCATAGATTCATCATCCCATATTTCATTGTTTGATGTAAGTCCCATTCTGAAGAATAGCTTGGCTGGCAAGAAAACTGAACACAGAGAGCACCACCACCTTCACTTAATTACGTCAGTAGGTAATGATGTCTTTCAAACTTATTAACGCCATGCCACCATCTTAATGAGCTTCATTACACTTGTCATTAATGCATCATTCATTTTGTATCTCTAGAAACGGGTTTCAAGATTGGAATTAGCACTTTGCAGCTTTTGAAAAGGCATTCCCATTGCATACCACATGAGCAATCTGATGAGTTGGCAATACCTTAAAAAATGGGCACCGCAAAGATGCAAACTAGTCAGCGATCGGAGTGGACCCAGAACTTTAAACTTAGAGCAGGATTTCACAAAACTTGCAAGTTCCCGACAATGAATGAGATTCTTTGAACTATTAGAGTAATGTTCAAAATCTTTGAATTTCCTTGACACAAAGGAGAAGTTAGGAAGTTGGCCATTTCTTGAAATTAAGAACATGAGTTGGGTAAACAAAAGATTCATGAATTTGAAAACCGCTCGATGACAAAGACTTAGGAAAATGACTGGACTGGGGCAAAGCGATGATTGTATCAGTCCTTAGGCGCAAAAATTTGAAAATTTTTAAAATTTTTGAGGTAACAACAGGCTCTGATTGGGGACGAGGACTGCAAAGGATGAAGCAAGGAACCCAGAATCATAAGTAAAGACCAGTGTCTTATCCATTGGGCAACAGAGTCGAACAACATAGGGAACAAAGGAGCTAGAAAAGGCTAAAAACAGGGCAAACAGAAAAGGAAACTAGACTACCAGCACAACAAAACTCCTAATATATATATAGTCATGCAAATCCACTAACTGGCTGGGAGAAATAGGTGCCTGTACGAAATAATGCCAGATGCACAAAAAGCCCACAAGTGACCAATTGCAAACTTGTGACTGCCATGATAAAAATGACTTTAGATAAAGATTCTTTGGATATGACTTGATGCTCAAGAAGCCATTCTTCATTGTATGCTTCTTTAATTAGACGACTCC
Source organism: Cunninghamia lanceolata (assembly GCA_027924645.1). Classification (NCBI taxonomy): domain Eukaryota; kingdom Viridiplantae; phylum Streptophyta; class Pinopsida; order Cupressales; family Cupressaceae; genus Cunninghamia; species Cunninghamia lanceolata. The sequence continues at coordinate 555,928 of BSBN01000626.1, read as the reverse complement.
TATCAATATTACCCAACATATGATTATCCGCATTTGCCTGTATAACCTCGTATGTGATATCAGAATGCACTTGATTTTGTAAGCAAGAATGAACTAGCCCCCGAATTGGACAACCCATATGTTAGATTTCGGGCAAACAACTGAGAGGGGGGGTGAATCAATTGTCCAAAACTTTCTTGCAATTAAACACTTAAATCCACTTTGTAATTCAACAGCATAATAATAAATCAATCATGGAAACACAATGCATTAAATCAAGAGTAGAAACACATTAACACAAAAGACACCAAGATTTTGACATGGATAACCCGGTTAAGGGAAAAACTACGGGGTGATTAACCCAAGATTGTATTCTCTATTAGAAGAATAGAAAGAATAAAATGGCACATGCCAATTAGGGCTCACTGCCCAAGTACACTGCTCACAAGAGGCTCACTGCCTACAAGAGACACACTATCTACAGAATAATAAGTATCACATACTTGAACTGGAGAATAGCATCTTCACCATGCTTGAGTTAGTTCCATTTAAGCTCAATCCTTCTGCTCTGCCTTTCGCTCTGCTCTTCTCTACAACACTCTCATCTCCACAAGACACACTTTGAAATGACTTTACAACTCCTTATTTATACAAGACATTGACTTAGGAATTATCATCCAAGTCGGCATACATAACAGAGCAAATACAACATGACTTATTACAAAAAGACTTCATGCGGATCAACACACTGTCGGCTACATAGATTTGAGACTTCAATATTTCTTTGGGAACATGCCATTCTTCACAGGACACCTTCTAGATCATCCACAAGATGTGTAACTCATCCGATCGGCTAGACTTAAGAAGAACATCATCATCTGGAAGTAAATATTTAATTACGAGCTCAATCTTCAATGCGGACTGTGATGGGGAAATATGGATTAATCAAAATGAATAACAAACCCAAACACCAATAGAATGTGAAGGAAAAGGAGATTTAAAAACAACAAAGTGTGATACTTACAACCCTTTACCTTTCATCTTCCATTGCTCGCCTATCTGTTCTTGATCTTGATAATAATGAAGCCCTCAGAAGTGTATGCTCCCTTGCTTGATTGAAGATGACAAGAATAAAATGGCTATGATACTTTGTGTGATTGAAGATGAGCTTCAACACACTAGTGAAATGGATGATATGAAGTGCTATGGAGATGAGGGTACCAAAGGCGCGCTAGTGTTTCTGCAGCATAAGTTTGCTCAAATGATGGATATGTAAATGAAGAAGAAGAGGGTTGTATTTATAGAGTTGTGTGGAAGAAGATCAATGGTTGAGAATAAATGAGAAGATCGACGGAGGAGGATTGTTGAGGAACGTGCAACAAATGGAAGAAAAACATGTGTCATTCAAAAAGCAACTTTGTTGAGTTACCTACTCTGTTGATGAGGATGAGTTTTGTTTTTCTTAAATTAGAATTTATTTTTCTAATTTAAGAGCAAAGTTGCTTTAAAATTGCTTTAACTCAGCTTTTGCTTTTGTATGACAAGAGGAATGTATTTTTAGAAGATAAGAAGGATTTTTGAAGATAAGAAAGCATAATTAAATAAATAGATTTATTTAGTTCTTTGTAGATAATTTGGAGGAATAAAATAAAATATTTAGATATATTTTATTTTGTGGAGATTTAAGATTTTATTTAAATAAAATTGCATTTTATTTAAATTTTGAAGAATAAAAGATTTTAATTAAATAATTAAAATTATTTAGAAGAATGAAGTTGATGTAGACGAATTTAATTAATTAAATAAATGTAATTTATTTAATTAAATGAGGGGAAATGAATCAAATAAATAAATAAATTTATTTATTTATTGATAGAGGAATGTGAAGATGAAATAAATATTTAAAATATTTATTTAAGTAGAGTCATGTCATTTTTAAGTGTATACATTTTGCCCCTCTTTGATGCAATGTGTTTTATCACGTTGTTTCAAAGAATAAGAATTTTTGACAGTGATACATGCCCCAGTTTGCCCCTGGTACAAGTTTAATGACAGGGTGCCTCCTCGGGAGATTGGACGGGAAAAGGGCAGAAGGCGTGAGACGGACAATCTCATGAAGAAGAAGGTGAAAAGCAGGTTAGGATGGAGAAAAATGGGATATGGTTCGGAGAAACAGACATGGGAAGTAGTCGCAGTTGTCATATAGTCAGATATGGTTCACTTGCTATAAATAGGAGCTGGGTCCACAAGTTCTATTCATTTGCACACTTGTCCTTAGTTGATTGGTCTCTTGAGAGCTTAGGAGAGCATGGCAGCTAGAGAGATGGATATTTTGCGTGAGGAGCACCGTTTTGAGCGAGTCCGACAGTTTGATCGGCCGGCGGAGGCAGGACCCCCGGTATGTAGTGCATCAAAACTCACAAAAAGTCATTTATTAGGCTCATTAATGACTAGGAAAAAATACTAGGATAGATGCGCCGAACTGTCGTTCGGCGCATATGCTCTCCAAAATGGTGCATATGCTGAGATGTAGCGCATTTGAGATATGTTACGGCGCATATGATAGTTTGGTGCATACATGCTTTGAATTGGCGCATTTGCTGGGAAATGACGCATGTGACATAAGAAGCGGCGCATGTGCCAGAACGATGCATACACGTCAAAGGGCGGGACATTCACGGTGAAGCGGCACATGTGTTATGGATCGGCGCATTTGCCACCTGGATCGACACATTTGCACTAGGAAAAATTAATTGACTTAATGAAATTAACCCAATTGGCACCTTGATCGATGCATCAATTGATAAGCGATCTCTGAGATTGTCGAGAATCTAGTCGAGAGATGATATGCTATTTTGATTAATTTAATATGCCTAGTCATTGATAGGATAGTTTGATTGCTTTGAGTAGGCTTGCTTGGATATGGATTTCTTTGACATTACGCTTGGTTTGGTTGTAGGAGGATATTCGGGATGTCCTTATGTCTCGAGAGCAGTTCCCATTGTCGTTGTTGTAGCGGTATATGTTGACTGAGATAGATCGTGAGGCTCTAGGTGCGATGGGTTTGCATTATGTTTGCTTCATGCCTGAGGTTTACGTGAATCAGGCTATGTTGATGGCAGTGGTGGAGCGATTCCATAGCAAGGATGGTACATTCCATCTTTTGACGGGGGAGATGGCGGTCACTCTTGAGGATGTGTACCGAATTCTACACCTCCCTATTCAGGGAGAGTTGGTCGAGTACGAGTCATAGTGGGATGTTGGATTAGCTGAGTGTAGACGGGTGTTCGATGACCTAGAGTTGGTGGAGCAGGGGATTTTGTGGCAGGGCATACATGACTGCTATGACTACTTCCCATGCATAGTGGCAGGACTGATCGGTGGCGTAGTATGCCCCGATAGGTCACACGGCTTCCCAATTGGTTGGGGGAGGGTGCTAGAGAGAATGATTACGGATGGTACTAGGTATGCATGGGGTGTGTGCATGCTTGCACACTTATACAGAGATATGCACCAGGTGGTGTACCACAGAGAAGCTAGTTTGTCAGCAGGTGTGTCTTTCTTGCAGTTTTGGTTGTGGGAGCATATAGCTATCACACGACCGAAGTGTCTATTTCACAGGCAGAGGGGTGGGCCCTACAGTTATGGTTATGCAGGTGTGATTTCCCAGCACAAACTGGGGAAGCTGGAGTACTAGAGACATGTGTTTGATAATGCAGATCTGGTTGTCTGGCGTCCATACTTAGATTGTGAGGTATGGGATGATGAGGCAGACGAGCTTCCATATTGTTTCTAGACTCGGTGGCTCATTGGCAGGACTAGGTATATTCTGGAGTGACAGATTGTTAGCAGGGTTCAGAGATAGTTTGGTAGAGTACAGGGCAGACCACAGGGATAGGCTCATTTTGCGAGGACCCATGCAGAGAGATACAGGTGGGGTGCCGTGGCATCATACGAGGAGGCCTTGGCAGACTTTCAGCAGATCCCTTAGGCAGTGTGGCCCATGAGAAGGGAGATAGTGGATGCTGGCATGACGCCAGACTATGAGGAGTGGTTCGCTGCTCATCCCTTTCCTAAATACTCAGGACCGGGAAAGTTGGCTCCTCGTATCGACGAGGAGGTTTCAGATGATGAGGGTGCAGCTGGCAGGAGGAGGGGAGGACAGAGGAGGAGGAGAGGAGATTAGGGGGATGATGGAGGAGATGGAGGAGGGGGTGGTAGACCAAGGTAGAGGAGGAGGAGATCTGGGGAGGGGCCTTCGGGTCAGCAGGTAGCTGCACAGCCATAGGCTATAGGACAGGGGCAGGCACAATAGGTGGGACATCAGAGGCAGATGTCGCCACCACAATAGGTGGCACAACAGCAGGTACAGGGGCAGGTGCCAGCACATCAGGCTCCACAGCTTGATTTACAACAACAGGCCATTGCGACGCTACAGGGTCAGATTAGGAAGCTGAGGGCTCATCTGAGAGTAGTGGAGTCTCAAAGAGATGCAGACCCAGGATGGATATTAGAGATATCCAGAGAGAGATGCAACCTTGGCCAGTGCAAGGGCGATGAGGGCAGAGAGGGATGTAGCGGTGACAGCTATGGGTACAGATGGTACCTCTAGCTTTTTGGTATCATAGGTGCAGCAGGCCCAGACACAGTTAGCCCAGGTTCAGAGTGAGCTTGCCAGAGCTCAGGCTCAGGCTTAGTACTATAGAGGGTTATACCACAGGGCAGTGGTAGCGGATCAGCGGACACCTAGTTTTAGGAGCTAGTCTGTGGCATCTCAGAGGGTAGGTGGCTCTTGATCCTTAGGATCAGTGAGGGGTCCCCATTAGTCAGGGGGAGACAGAGGAGAGGGCAGCGCAAGGAGCAGTGCTCCATGGCAGCAGGGTTAGTGAGACCTGGACACTTGTACCATTTTTGAGTTGATATACACATTTTTGATGGCTAAGCTAGCTTGTATATGTACCATTTTTGCCCTAAGACATGTATCACTATCTTTTTGTACCTTGTATACATTTTTATGATATGACTACGAGAGATTTGGACAGATATTTGTGACATATTGTACAGTTGGACATGTTTTTACACTCTATACGATGATGCAGTTATGGATGTTCTATATGCTCATGTTTTTCCTTATGTGGAAATGCTATGGATGCAATCTATTTTATGATGTGTTTGTATATGTGATGCATACTAGATGGATTTGTATGAAGATGTGATATGCAAATGTGACATGTTATGGTTATGATTATGCAGCTCTATATGTATTTGTCTATGTTTTTTTTTTGATATGATATGTGAATGCAAATGTCTGTGGATAACCTAATGCAGTGTATTATGTATGAAAATGATGTAATCATGTAAATGACTATCTCATGTGATATGATATGCTATCTATGCTAGGTTTTTGATATGTCCAAATGTACTCAGTCGACACATAGATGATGCAGATAAGAGGAAGAAGAGATGAAGAAATACTGACTTTCGTTCGATATGCTGCAAGATTTTTCTTATTGCATGGTTGATATGGATTTTTGGCATATGGGATGGAGGTGGATTTGTCATCTTGATATTGCAAGTCTTTTTCTTTCATCATTGGGCACTTTTTGCTATTTTTTACTTTTTGAAATGTTGTAAGAAAATACAAGCATCTAGGTATAATTAGACCGAGATGACCTGAGTATTCCTTACATGGATTTTGATATAGCAAGTTGATACAAGCATCTAGTCAAACTTGAATCTAGATGACCCGAGTATTTCTTGCTTTTCAATAGACAAGGATTGCCCCTTTTCATGTTTAGACCTTGGAGTCCTCGATGATCTTTTGCTGATCATGTCGTTAGACAGGTCGTCACATTACTAAAGTTTAATCCACAAGCAACAGACAAAGAAAAAGATTATGCCCCCATCATAGCATCTCTAGCTTTTGGCATCCTTGAGTAGCATAGGAAGACATAATGACAAAAATCCAAGACTTTGTAAGTTAACTTGTTCACAAAACCTTCTTACATTAGATGTGTTATTTTGCCATAATTGATAGAGAATTAATTTGAGTGTTTCGGTACGGTGCTTTGCTTTGGACAGGTTGATATTTTGGGTCAAGGATTTTTTGTTGTGTTTTTGCTATGCTTGTTTGTCTAGTGAAAGGTATCGCAATCCTTTATTGTTATCCTCTTAGAAAATGTGGCATTCAAGAATCCAAATCTGCAACTAGGTCAAGGAGTTGCCCCCAGTTTAGACAAGGATCAATTTATTATGGGTGAGACGATAAACAGACATGGAGAGACGGACCCTAAGGGACTGACCTAGTGCCTTGGGGGCTCATTGCTAAATGGCCTTGCCTACGTGATGACGTAGAGGCAACGTAGTTCGGGGTGAACCTAATGGACCTAAGACCTAGGTGATGGCATAGGATGTAGAAATAGCATGGACTCAGATTGATAGAAGGGCCAGGTATGTGATAGATAGGACAGTGGAGTGGAGTGAAGGGGAGCCTCGAGGGCGCATTAAGAATGACCTTGCCTATGTGATAACTTAGAGGCGACGTAGTTCGACAACGGTTCAAGGACTGGTTCAACATGAACGCGATGGGCACAAGAGACATGAAGTCATAATAGATGGAGGAAGTGGTTTGTCGCAGATAGCGCCTGTTTACCAGGTTTTCACCACTTGCTTTTATTTGCATGGGAGCTAAAAGTACACATGATGCCTATTTTCCAGGTTTTCATCATGGTACCTATCCAAGGCACCTGTTTGCCAGGTTTTCACCAGAGGATGATTTTTTTGTTATTTTTCCATTTTTCTGATTTTTTGTTTTGTTTTGTTTTTGATATTTTTTGATATTTTTTGGATTTTTTCAAGACTCCCTTACATTGGCATTTTCAGGTATAGAACTTGCGGAGGTGCATGCTGTTGATAGGATCATCGAATAGTTCACCTTCAAATGTAGCCAATTGATATGCCCCCGATCCATAGGCTGCAATGATGACATAGGGACCTAGCCAGTTAGGTTTGAACTTGCTTTTCTTTTCTCTATCTTATTGATTTATGGGTTTTTCTCTGAGGACTAGGTCACCAACTTGGAATATTCAGGGTTTTACCCTGTGGTTATAGCTTCTGGACATTCGTTGCTGATATACTTTTAGGTGGTTAAAGGCCTGTTGCCTTCTCTCTTTGAGCAGCTCTAATTCTTGAAGTCTGGACACTCTGTACTCACAAGGATGGGATCTCAACTTCAATGGGCAAGATAGCTTCAGATCCATAGACTAGGGAGTACAGTGTTGCACCTGTGGGTGTGCGGATGCTTGTATAATAGGCCCACAATGTAGGATTCAGTTGGACATGCCAATCTCGGCCGGCATCATTGACAGTCTTCTTTAGGATTTTCAGGATAGTTTTATTTGATGCCTCATCCTGGCCGTTGCCTTGGGGGTAATAAGGGGTTGAAAAGTGGTGCTAGATATGGAATTTCTTGCATAGTTCCCCGACATCCTAATTTTTGAAAGGTTGTCCATTATCCGTGATAATGGATGAAGGGACACCATAGTGACAAATGATATAGTTCAAGATAAACGAGGCAATCTACTTGCTTGTGATATTGGCTAAAGGCACGGCTTCAACCCACTTTGTGAAGTACTCAGTGGCAGTGATTATGAATTTATGGCCACTGGAGGAAGAAGGGTGAATCTTGCCCACTAAGTCGAGTCCCCACTGACAGAAAGGCCAAGGAGTCGTTAACGATTGTAGCTCCTGTGTTGGTGCATGTATCAGGTTCCCATGGATGTGGCACTTTTTGCACTTCTTTACAAAATGATAGGAATCTTGTTCCATAGTTGGCCAGGAGTATCCCATGCGTATGAGTTTCTTGGCTAGGGTAGGGCCACTAGAGTGGGTCCTGCATATACCATCATGTACTTCGCTTAGTGCAGTTTGATATTCCTCACTATTGAGACATCTAAGGAGAGTACCATCAAGACCTCTGTGGATAGGGTATTGGTGACAATGGCATACCAGGATGCCTGACGGATGAAGGTTCATTTTTGGTTACTAGAGAGATCAGGTGGGAGGGTATTCTCTTTAAGGTAGGCAAATATTTTTCCATAGAGGGGGGAATCAGCTCCAACAATGTGGCAAATGATATGGGATTCAGGGGTGTCATATGTAGGACAGGACACTGGCTCCACCAAGAACTCATAACGTGATTGATTATCTGGAATATCGAAGAGAGATGTGATCATTGCCATGGCGTCAACAACTTTGTTCTCAATCCTTGGTATTTGTTCAAAAGAGATCTTGACGAAGTATTCTTTGAAGTCATCTACCATTTGTTTGTAAGGGATTAATTTCTCATCTTTCATTTGGTAGTCGTCATTTACTTGATTTATGACCAGCTGTGAGTCACCGTATACCTGAAGTTCTTTGATATTCCATTCAACTGCTATCTTGATACCAATGACAAGGGCTTCATACTCTGCCACATTGTTAATGCAGGGAAACATTAATCTGTATGATTTAGGAATGGTGTCGCCACTAGGTGTGATCAATAAGATACCTATCCCCGATCCATGCTGAGTGTATGATCCATCAAAGTACATTTTCTAGATTGTTGTGGATATGTGAAAGATAGATTTGTTTGGAAATTCAAAGCTCAAAGGGTTATCATTTGTTAGAGGTGCATCTACCAGTTGATCTGCAAGTACTTGGCCTTTTATTGCTTTCCTATCTATATATTCGATATAGAACTCGTTGAGAAGCATGACCCATTTGGACAATCTACCTATTAGGGCTACCTTGTTGAGTAGGTACTTGAGTGGATCAATCTTTGCTACCAGTTTGACAGAATGTGACAACATGTAATGTCTCCACTTTTGTGAGGTGAAGACCATAGCGAGGCATGCTCTTTCGATTGGCGTGTATTGCAGTTCATACCCAACAAGTGTTTGACTGATATAGTATATTGCTTGTTCTTTCCCGTCATAGTTTTGCTATGCAAGGAGAGCTCCCAGAGCTGTTGGTGTGGCCGAGATATACAGTAGCAGAGGTTTACCTTGAATCAGTGGCATTAATATAGGTGGCTTCATGAGATACTCTTTTAACTACTGAAATGTCTGCTCACATGACTCATTCCATTTGAAAGGGACATTCTTGTGTAGAAGGTGAGAAAATGGGTGGCACTTGTCTGCCAATTGAGAAATGAACCTTCTAATAGATTGTAGTTTTCCCTGTAGAGATCTTAGCTGAGTGAGATTATTAGGGGGTGGCATTTCCATGATGGCCTTCACTTTAGCTGGATCGACTTCTATTCCATTAGCAGACACTATATATCCAAGTAGCTTTCCTGAGGTTACTCCAAATATGCACTTCTTTGAATTGAGGCACACATTAAACTTTTCCAGTCTATTAAAGATTTTGTCCAGTACTACCAGATGTCCTTCTCTCGTGAGTGATTTTGCCAGAATGTCACCAACATAGTCTTCCATTATAGTGTGCATCATGTCGTGGAAGATTGTGGTCATGGCTCTCTGATATGTTGCACCGACATTTTTCAAACCAAATGGCATGACACACCAACAATAGGTGCCCCAAGGACATGTGAATGCAGTCTTGTGTTGGTCTTCAGGTGCAATTTTTATCTAGTTATATCTGGAAAAACCATCCATTAGCGACAGCATGGTGTGTCCTACCGTAAGGTCTACAATCATGTCAATGTTTGGTAGGGGAAAGTCATCTTTCAGACAAGCTTTGTTCAGGTCCCTGAAGTCATTACAAATTCAGACTCTACCATCTGGTTTAGAGACTGGTACTATGTTTGAAACCCACTCAGGATAGTCTATGGGTCTGATGAATCTGACATCCAACAGTTTCTTTAGCTCTTGTTTTACCATGAGGGCCACATGTGGGTGCATCTTTCTGAGTATTTGCTTTACTAGTTTAGCTCCTGGAGCTAAAGATAAATGATGCATTATGAGATTTGGATCTAGCCCTAGCATGTCTGCATATGTCAAAGCAAAGTTGATTTGTTTTCTTTTGAAGAAATCCGTGAACATTTTTTCTTGTTCTGTTAAAGCCTTTGCCATGTGGACCATTCTGGGATTATCACCTGTGCTGACGTTGATCTCTTCTGCTGGTTCTATCAAGATTGAAGATCTCTCCTGATGTGTAAGATTGGGTAGAGGGTCAAGCCTTTCATCCTTCGGGGCCTCAGAGAGGTTTTCACCGTTGGATGCGTCTTTATTTTTACTATTTTCATGATCTAACACTGCCGCAGAGCAGTTTTCACCATTAGATCTTTCTTTCATTTTGATATTTTTGAGACTGGAAGGCTTAGCACTCTCTCCAAAATAGGCCTTCTCATTGAGTTCTATAGCATAGCCAGCTCTGTGGTCCCCTGTGGGTATATGATCTCTAAGCTCAAGATAGTCTATGATGGCTTCATCATTCTCAAAGGTATCAAGCTCAGGGGTAGTGCCTTCTAGGTCCCAGTCTATGAGTTCAGGGTGTACCAGTGGTAAGGGATCATTGGGTTGGTCCAGTTCAATGGTGTTGATGGTTAGGATAGAGTTATTAAAAGCACGGATGAAGTCTGCGATGGTACTCTTTGTTAGTGGATCTATCAAGGGAGGTATCATTCTTTCCTCATGATTTTCACTATTGTTATTATGCGGGTCAACCTTTAGCGATCTAGCCCTTAGACCTTGTCTCTCATTAGCATGGGTTGGGTCATACTCGTGGACAAAATCGATGCCCTTTTCATCACAAGATAGCTTAGAGAGGCTATCCCATTCATATTAATTGGAATCGGTCTCACTATTCAGTTGCAGTTGTTGAATTTGCTCAACCAGATTACTAGTAGACGTTTTTGGTTGTTTTCCTTTATTCTTATTTGCTCTGTTGGTTTTTGGTGCTACCATGTATCCTAGCCCTGTAGTGTCTCAGGCTGTCAAGGTATGAGGTTGGATGGGTTCAGTGATACCATTATTTCTTGAATTGAGTGGACCGTGTCCTTCATACCCCATTCTTTGTAGCATTTGGAAACCTTGACCATATTGTACAGTTTGTATATTGGGATGGTCATGTTGTGTCAATGAACTGCCTTCATCCTTGTATAACCATTGCAGGATATCTTTTTCATCACTCTCATCTTCAAGGCTCCCCCATTTTACAAACATACCTTTGGTAGCTTTGTTTGCTTTGGGTTTGCTTAGAGTAGGTCTTCCATATGATCTTGGAGATAGGGGGAGTTGTGCCAAGCAGAGGGATTGGGAGATAGTGTATTCACCCAAACCCTTATCTTTGAGGTTGAGTTTAGGTTGAGAAGCTTCTGAAGTGGAAGCAAGTGAAGCTGGGTCAATACGAGACGAGGATGAAGTAGAGGCACGGTTATTTGGAATCACAACTTCAGGTTTAGGCTGAATGGAGTTGCAATATTGGAATGGATTGGGGTCGCCTTGAATGGTGATCTCTTGACCTTTGTAAGGGAACTTGATACACTGATGGTATGTTGAAGGTACTGCTTTCAGAGTGTGTATCCATGGTCTTCCAAGAAGAATGTTATACACTAGCTCCATATCGAGGACTTGGCAAGCCACATCTTTTACTACAGGTCCCACTCTAATTGGTAAAGTAACAATTCCCTTAGAAGTTCTTTCCTCCTCATCATAGGCTTTGACAGTGATTTTCTTTTTTGGATCTATAGCCTTCTCTAAAAACCCCAATGTAAGGATTAGCTTCAAGGTGCAAATATTCAAACCAGCTCCTCCATCGATTAGGACCCTCTTTATCTTGTGTTTGTGTATGAAGGCTTCAATGTGTAGAGAGGCATTATGGGGTTGAGTGATTGACATATCATCCTTTTTAGTGAATGATAGGGAATGAGGTGAGGTAATGTGACCTACCATGGTTTGGAACTATTTTTCAGCAAGGTTTGTAGGGACGGAGGCTTCTGCTAAAGCTTTGTCAAGAATGGCCCTATGAGATGGGGATAGATGCAGAAGTTCAAGGATGGAGATATGTGCATATGTCTTATGTAGCTGATCCAAGATGTTGTACTGATTACTCAGAGTGGCAGAGGCTCCTCTAAGGGTGACTCTATTACTGCGGGTGGTAACATTGCAATCTGGATCTTTGTTTATAGTGATCACATTGATGTGTGAATCACTTTATGAGATATGGTTAACAACATATTCAAAGCCGACGTTTGTGTAATTTGCATTGTTAGAGCCACTGTTGTTTTTGTTGGAAGGTCCTCCCTGCTCATAGTTGGGAAGAGGATCCTTGAATGCCTGATGATCATTGTTAGAGGTATGTCCGTCAATGGATATCTTGTTTTGTTCGATCAAGTCTTGGATCGTGTGTTTGAGTGCTATACAATCATTGGTTTTGTGCCCTTTGTTACGATGAAACTCACAGAAGTCATTGTCATTCCACCAATGAGGTTTGACATTTGGTTCATACTCCCGCGCAGTTGGAAGTGTTATGATCTTGTTTGTGATTAGCTTCTGTAAGGCAGTTTCCAATGATTCTCCCAAAGGTGTGAACTTTCTCCTAGGTTGAAAGTTGGTAAACCGTGATTTAGTGTTCCTTGGTTTGTTTTGTGGGGGGTTGTTTTGAGGAGCTAATAAATTGAAGATCGGTTGTTTAGGTGCTGCATTCTTGGCATCCACCACCCCATCTTTCACAACGTTTTTGTTTTTCATCCAAAATCTTGGTTTGTCATTGTTGGTGTTGGTACTAGGAGTGTCTTTATATAGATTGATTTGACCCTTGGGAATTAGAGCTTTTTCAATGATGAGACCCATCTCAATGACCTTGCTAAAAGAAGTAGGACATTGGATTTGAATCTGATAGCTCAGGTCGGTTTGTAAGTTGTGCACAAACATTTCTAGCATTTGTTTTTCAAGCATCTGGTGTGGACACTTGCTTGCTAATTGTCTCCATCTTTGTAAGAAGGTGGTGAAAGATTCCCCACCTTTTTGTTTGGTGTTACAAAGATCCAATATTGAGGTGTCGTGCTCAATATTGTAAGAGAAGTGGGTGACAAATTTTTCTACAAGTTCGTTGAATGTTTTAATGCTAGGTGGTAGTCTAGAAAACCACTCTATGGCTTGTCCTCCCAAGCTTCTTAGATATAGTCGCATAAGGTAAGTGTCATTATGCGCAACCTCAAGGCAAGCAGCATTGAACTCCCTAATGTGGTCCCTTGGATCACCCTTTCCTCAATATTTATCAAATTTTGGAACCTTAAATTTAGAGGGGAAAGGTATCATGATCAAGGTCCTATCAAAAAGATATGGTGAAATATCTTCTAGGGTGTAATGTTTAGTCGATGCTCCTGTTTTCATGTCTGTAAATTGTTGTTGTAAAGCTTGGATTTGTTGATTCACTAGACTTAGGGCATCCGTAGCATCAGTGGTTGTTTTCTTTTGTTTGAAGGTGTTCCTTCCTCATGTCTACTTCCCTCAAGGTTTCTTTCTTTCTTAGTTTCTTTTAGAGCCTCTACATCATAATCTTTAGGGAGCTTGACTCCTAGATTTACTAGGTGTAAAAAGAATTTGGTAGGGTCTTGGGCAAGTACTTTTTCCAATAGGTGTTGAAATTTTGGGTCATGCTACGTTTGAAGGATCTCTTCCATAGAAATTTCTTCATCACTTTCGTAACCATTTGGAATAGTTTTTTTAGCCATTTCAATTTGCTTTTGTTTTTGTAATCTTGTTAAAACCATGCAAGTGGCGACTAGAGATGGGATGAAGTGAAATTTTGAGCAAGGTGCTAGAATGTGACAAGATTTTAGCAAGGTTCTCCTTAGATCTAGTCTGTGTCAAACAAAGTTGGGTGTGCAAAATGATAGTTGAAGTAAGGATGATAGAAATCCGTTTACTTGATGTTGACTAGTCTAGCACAATCCACTAGTAGAGTTCCGAAGAAAAGGATAAGTGATCCTTGATAGGGGAGACTCACTAGGTTTGTTTGAGATGTGATAGGATCAATAATAACTTGGTTTTAACCTTGTTGGATTTTGGAAGAATTTTGGCGAGATTTTGGACGAAAAGCAGTTATGATGTGGAAGAAGAGAGAAAATGTTTGATTTGCACAATTTTAGTCAGATTTTGAAAAACTGAGACAGATTTGAGATGGTTTTTGAAAAGTTGAAATTTTACTCTTGGAAGGTATGGATTTGCTTTCTGGATTGGATGTGCAACAGTAAATGCGCAACAGAGAGTGAATGCACTACAAGTTGTATCAAATGCGCAACACTGGCAATTTTTCAAAAGCACTGCAATAGAGTTTAAATGCGCTGAAAGTCAGGTTAAATGCGTTGCAAGTCATCTCAAATGTGCAATTCTAGTTTTTTGTTTGGATTTGCAGAATTTTGGAACGTTTTCTGGATTTTTTCTATTTTTGGTTTGAAAAAATTAGTGTTTTTGAGAAATTGATTTCAATTATGGCAAAGACACAACAAACACAAAAGTTTTCATGATTTTTATCTTCTGTTATTTTTTTTGTATTTTTGGACTATTTTCACTAAAAAACAAGTACACCCTAGGCTGGATAGGACAATATTCATTGAATCCTCTAGCTGTGTATACTTAAAGCGTGTAGCTCCAGGATCTAGTAGCACCGGCTCCCCTCCATGGCACTCACTTCTCACGCATACCAGATCCGGGTTTCCTTAGGTTCGTACCCCCACTGAACCTTAGGATTGTCCCTACTACCTCTACTAAGAGTCACATGAATCGAGGCCGCTTCAAGAGCTCTGCCCTTTGCATCAACAAATAGGGTTTTTTGGCTTACTAAACAATTAGTTCGTAGTAAAGGCAATTGTTCAAGTGGTTACACATGCAACGACACTACTCTTCGTTATGGAGTCTCCCAGCCTCAAAGGGTTACACCTTAGAGGGTTTTGGGGGAGGTTGGCCATTGGTGTAACACAACAGCACTCGTTGCAGGAGGTTTTCACCTCAAGCACAATTTATTTTAAGTGGCTTGGTAGGGCTTGGCTTTAGCCGGTTACCACTCAGGGTCGTTCCCACTTGGACAGGCGTGTATCTAAGGGTAGGCCCCTCTAAAGGTTAAAAAAATGGAATGACAAGTCTAGCATTTTGGTCACCCAGTTAAGGGGAGAGCATAAGCCTATTGTCATTCACAGTCACAGAATACACTGATTAATCCAAACCTAGTTAAAAGTAGAAAAACTAAATGGGCTATTCTACTTGTGCACTCATGCGGTTGTTAACTTTGAAGTGTTTAAGACATAGCAATGTTCATTCCCATTTGTTGAGATAGCAATGATCTAATCTAGGAAAGAAATTAACAATGCAAAGATAGCAGTGGTTCAATTACTTTCCATCCTAGTTAGAGACTATGTGGAATTTGCATGCATACATTTTTTTTGCTACTTTTTCCCTTAATTAGTCTAAATGAACTAATCAATGCACCTAAAATGATCTAATCCATCCTCTAATCCTGCAAAACAAATGTTAGCTCAAACACAAAAATCAGATGAAACCCTAAAACAAGAGTGCAGAACAAAAGCGCCACTATGCAGTTTGAATGCGCAAAAATAGAACTTGCATGCACTGTTGTACAAAAGTGCTAAGATAGGTGTTAATAGAATTGTAATGAGGTGCAAATGCGTTAAACTACCAAATGCATCGTTACACAGTACAAATACGCCGTAAAATAGGGTATATGCACTGAAAATACAAATGCGCCAGAAGAGGGGGTATAAGCGCCGAAACAGAGTGCGTATGCGCTGTATCTGCAGAAGCGCCGGAACAGGAGGTGAAAGCATCAGTTTAGAGAGTGTTTGTGCAAAACTTTTGCATGCGTCGAAACAGGAAGTATAAGCACCGCAAAATTGCTCAGATGCGCCGGATTAACCTATTAGAAGCCTGTGCAGCACCTGTACAGAATCTGTCTTACAAGAAAACTCAGATTTTGATTAGATAAAGGGGCAAGGGCCCCACGGTGGGTGCCAAAATGTGATAGGGAAATATGGATTAATTAAAATGAATAACAAACCCAAACACCAATAGAATGTGAAGGAAAAGGAGATTTAAAAACAACAAAGTGTGATACTTACAACCCTTTACCTTTCATCTTCCATTGCTCGCCTATCTGTTCTTGATTTTGATAATAATGAAGCCCTTAGAAGTGTATGCTCCCTTGCTTGATTGAAGATGACAAGAATAGAATGGCTATGATACTTTGTGTGATTGAAGATGAGCTTCAACACACTAGTGAAATGGATGATATGAAGTGCCATGGAGATGGGGGTGCCAAAGGCGCACTAGTTTTTTTGCAGCATAAGTTTGCTCAAATGATGGATATATAAATGAAGAAGAGGGTTGTATTTATAGAGTTGTGTGGAAGAAGATCAATGGTTGAGAAGAAATGAGAAGATCGACGGAGGAGGATTGTTGAGGAACGTGCAACAAATGGAAGAAAGACATGTGTCATTCAAAAAGCAGCTTTGTTGAGTTAACTACTCTGTTGATAAGGATGAGTTTTGTTTTTCTTAAATTAGAATTTATTTTTCTAATTTAAGAGCAAAGTTGTTTTAAAATTGCTTTAACTCAGCTTTTACTTTTGTATGACAAGAGGAATGTATTTTTAGAAGATAAGAAGGATTTTTGAAGATAAGAAAGCATAATTAAATAAATAGATTTATTTAATTCTTTGTAGATAATTTGGAGGAATAAAATAAAATATTTAGATATATTTTATTTTGTGGAGATTTAAGATTTTATTTAAATAAAATTGCATTTTATTTAAATTTTGAAGAATAAAAGATTTTAATTAAATAATTAAAATTATTTAGAAGAATGAAGTTGATGTAGATGAATTTAATTAATTAAATAAATGTAATTTATTTAATTAAATGAGGGGAAATGAATCAAATAAATAAATAAATTTATTTATTTATTGATAGAGGAATGTGAAGATGAAATAAATATTTAAAATATTTATTTAAGTAGAGTCATGTCATTTTTAGTTGTATACACAGACCATCAACACGAACTGGACACAATCAAAAGACCTCCACAAGCTTGCCTGAATCACCAAGAATATCCACACTACTACTGTTTACTAAAATCATTCCCTCCTTCATCCAGAACCTCAAGAACACAGTCTGTCATCACTGTCATATTGGAATAGATGCTTGCAGATCTCCAGATCACGAACCAATTGAGTTATCACTTCACATGGACTTCCTAAACACTCCACCAAATCCGCAGAACATGATATTTCATTTCTGGATCTCACCGGACCTATCTGTATCACTCTGTCACCTCTGAACACCTACCAGAACTGGTTTTACTTGAGTGGCCATAATTTCTTCAGATCTTCATGCGGACCTTTGAAATCTTTACTGGATCATCTCAAGACACATATCTACAAACCCTTTGAAGCACATCCTCTTATTTTTATGTTGACTGGGATCTTTACCTCACTTTCTTCACTGTTCTTGTCTGTTCCTGATTAGGACTAATTTTCTCAATATCCTCAACACACAGTTCATATAATCCTTATCATTAATGCAACAAAAATATGTTGACATCAATGACAACATCGGTTAGGCCCATACTTGCAACAATCTCCCCCTTTGTCATTGATGGCAACATATGATATGAAAAACTATTTTGACCATCAAAACAAGGGCTTCTCCTTATTGTCACAAATCCCCCTATCAGCAACAACCATTCACATGTCTTCTCTTCCTTTCCTGCTCCCCCTTTGACATCAATGGCAAAGGGCACATACTTGTATCACTTCAGAATCATACCAGTTGCTCCCCCTGAGTGGCAGCTTCCCAAACATCAATCTGGCTCACAAGATATGACTGTGAGATCCACCGGACTGATGCACATCAGTGCACCTTAATTCAAAACTGGAGGGGTAATAACCCCTAACTTCTCCCTGAGATACTCAAAAGAGTCCTTAGGTAGAGGTTTAGTAAAGATATCTGCAATCTAATCTTTGGAAGGCACAAACTCCAATCTGACTTCATTCTTGTTCACTTGCTCTCTCAGAAAGTGAAACTTGATGGATATATGTTTAGTCTTTGAATGCAACACCGGATTCTTTGATATGTTTATTGCACTTGAATTATCACAGAAGATTGTGATAGGTTCCTCATACTCCACCCTGATGTCTCTTAGCATTTGCTTCATCCACAATACTTGAGTGCAACTACCTGCTGCTGCAATATATTCTTCTTCTGCAGTGGACAGAGATATTGCCTCTTGTTTCTTGCTTAGCGAAGAAACCAATCTCTTTCCCAAAAAGAATGCTCCACCACTGGTACTCTTCCAGTCATCCACATCTCCTGCCCAATCCGCATCAGTATATGCATGAAGAGAGAAATTATGATCTCTAGGATACCACAACCCATACTCAACTGTCCCTTTCAGATATCTAAAAATTCTTTTGATTGCCATGACATGAGAACAATGCTTTCTTCAATTTGCAGACCATATCACCATGATCAGATAATTGAAATCCATCTGGTTGCTCAATGTATACTTCTTCTTCCAAGTCACCATTCAGGAAGGCAGATTTGACATCCATCTGATATACTTTAAAATCCTTGAAGGTAGCAAAAGAAAGAAATAATCTGACTGCTTTAATTCTTGCCACCGGAGCAAAAGTTTCTTCAAAATCAACTCCTTCTACTTGGGAGTAACCCTTGCAGACCAATCTGGCTTTGTTTCTGACTACTTCACCATCTTCATTCAATTTGTTCCAGAAGACCCATTTGGTTCCAATCACATTCTTGTTTTTAGGTCCGGGAACAAGATCCCAAGTGTGATTTTTCTCAATTTGCATCAGCTCTTCCTCCATTGCTTTAGTCCATTTTTCATCATTGCAAGCTTCATTCACTGTCTTAGGTTCAATCTTTGAAATCAGACAATACTCTTCTGAATCTTGAGCAATCCTTCTTCTTGTTTGCACACCTTTGCTTTTATCGCCTATGATTTGATCTTCAGAGTGATTCAATCTTACATACCTGGTAACTTTGGGAGTTTCTTGCACTTCTAATTCTTGAATAGGTTCATTCAAACTTATCTCTTCTTCCTGATTTACCGGATCAGTCTGAATCTAAATTTCAGAGGGAGTTTGGACTTCTTGAACAAAAACATCATTTTGATCATCTTCATCATATTCATAAAACCTTGAGGGTTTTTTAACACATTCATCAACCTTCACATTTGTACTTTCAACAATTTTCCTTAATCTCTTGTTATAACACCGGTATGCTTTGCTTTGAGTAGAATAACCCAAGAATATTCCTTCATCACTTCTAGCATCAAATTTTCCTAGATCTTCATCTCTTTTAATGTAATATTTTCTACCAAAGACTCTGAAATACCTCACAGTGGGAGTGATGCCAAACCAAAGTTCATAAGGAGTCTTACCGGTATTACTTTTGATTTGTACTTGATTGAGAGTATAGACTGCAGTGCTTACAGCTTCTCTCCAATAGATCTGACTAACATTTGCTTCCATCATCATGGTTCTAGATGCTTCCTGGATGGTCCGGTTCTTTCTCTCCACTACTCCATTTTGCTATGGAGTCCTAGGAGCAGACAACTATCTTTTTATTCCATGTTTCTCACAGAATTCTATGAACTCACCGGATGTGAATTCTCCACCTCTATCAGACCTCAGACATTTTAATTTTACTCTGGTTTCATTCTCTACCATAGCTTTGAATATTTTGAATTTCTCAAGAGCTTCTGATTTCTCTTTCAAAAAAGTCACCCACATCATCTGGGAATGGTCATCAATTAATAACATGAAGTATCTATCACCTTGCACACTCCTGATTCTTGCCGGACCACATAGATCAGTATGAACTAAGTCCATTAATCCAGTAGAAGATTGTTCCTTACTTTTGAATGAGACTTTGCTTTGTTTACCCAACTAACATTCCTTGCACAAACTATTGGTAGGTTTTACCAATCTTGGAAGATCTCTTACAGCCTGAGTGTTGCTTATCTTGATGATATTATCAAAATTCAAATGACACATTTTCCTATGCCACAACCAACTCTGATCAATTTGAACAAATAAGCAACTTTTACCAGTACCAACCAACTGGAAGATGTTACCTTTAGTTTGAGTACCGGATGCAATCTCTGTTCTGGAACTTTCAAAGATCTTGCATTTTCTATTTTTGAATTGGAGATCATAGCCTTTGTCCACCAACTATCCAACACTGAGAAGATTGTGCTTCAGGCCTTGAACATATAGTACATTACTGGTTTTGTTCTTTCCATCAAAAGAAATAGTTCCTCTACCCTTGATTCTGCTAGTAGAATTATCACCAAATTTTACCACTCCTCCTTCATACCTTTCCAAATCTATGAATTTATTTTTGTCATCTATCATATGGTGAGAGCATCCACTATCAATGACCCAATCATCCTTTTCCTCAACTTGGTAGCCAGAGCTCTTTCTACAATTTTATGATTGATAGATTTAGAGGGCATTGGATCTTCTTCCTTGATGGCAATAAACACCCAGTCACTTCTGGATTTGTTTCCTGTCTCTGATTCATCATCTGTTACTCCTTCATTATCATCATCTTCATGAACATAGTAACAATTCTTCTGGAACCTTGATCTGTTAGGATTTGTCCATGAAAATCTTTCCGAACACCTTGAGGCAAAATGACCAATCTTATTGCAGTTAAAACAGTTAAAAGGCAATTTCCCTTCATACTTACTGGATCCTCTTGGCAGCCTTTTTGCAATAAGGGCTTCAAGTTGAGCAGCTTTTGCTTCATCTTCTTCCAGGTCTTTTCTTTCTTTTTCATACCATGATAGTTTCCTTGAAGAGTTCTCTCCTGGATCAAACCTTTGTTTTCCTTTTACAGCGGCACTAGCTTTGAATGCAGATTCAGTCTTGGGGGGGCATCTCCAAACTTGGTCAATTCAAATGCAGCTAATTTGCCAACCAATTGATCTCTTGTGATACCTGAATATGATTTGAATTCTTCAATGGCAACAACCTTGTATTTGTAAGAAGAAGGAAGGGATCTGAGAACTTTGCCAACAATCTCATCTTCATCCAAGACTCCACCAACACATCTAATGCCACAAACAAGCTCATTTACTCTTGGCATAAAAGTAGTGATATTTTCATCTTCTCTCATCTTCAAATTTTTGAATTTTCCTTTCAGACTCTGTAGCTTGGCACATTTAACATACTTGTCTCCTTCATGTAGAAGTTCCAGTTTTTCCCAAATCTCAAAAGCAGTTTGTAGGTCAACAACATTTGTCAGCTCTGAATCAGACAAGGCACTTAGAAGAGATTCTTTAGTCTGCAGATTGTTTTTAGCATCTATGATTTCATCTATGGATTTTAGACCATTTTGTGGAGGAGTATACTTCTTTGAAGCCATGGTCCAATACTGCATTCCCATACATTGCAAGTGACATTGCATGCGACTTTTCCAAAGAGTAAAATTGGTTCCATCAAACTTTAGACTATCCTTCTTATAGGATGACATCCTGGATCTCCTCAAGCGGTTAAGATCTTTTAGAGGAACTTAGCTCTGATACCAATTGTTAGATTTTAGGTAGACAACTGAGAGGGGGGGTGAATCAGTTATCCAAAACTTTCTTGCAATTAAACACTTAAATCCACTTTGTAATTCAGCAGCATAATAATAAATCAATCATGGAAACACAATGCATTAAATCAAGAGCAGAAACACATTAACACACAAGACACCAAGATTTTGACGTGGAAAACCCAGTTAAGGGAAAAACCACGGGGTGATTAACCCAAGATTGTATTCTTTGTTAGAAGAATAGAAAGAACAAAATAACACATGGGCACACTGCTCACAAGAGGCTCACTGCCTACAAGAGACACACTGTCTACAGAATAATAAGTATCACATACTTGAACTGGAGAATAGCATCTTCACCATGCTTGAGTTAGTTCCATTTAAGCTCAATACTTCTGCTCTGCCTTTCGCTCTACTCTTCTCTACCACACTCTCATCTCCATAAGACACACTTTGAAATGACGTTACAACTCCTTATTTATAGAAGACATCGACTTAGGAATTATCGTCCAAGTCAGCATACTTAACAGAGCAAATACAACATGACTTATTACAAAAAGACTTCATGCAGATCAACACACTGTCAGCTACACAGATCTAAGACTTCAATATTTCTTTGGGAACATGCCATTCTTCACAGGACAACTTCCAGATCATTCGCAAGATGTGTAACTCATCCGGTCGACCAGACTTAAGAAGAACATCATCATCCAAAAGTAAATCTTTAATTACGAGCTCAATCTTCAATGCGGACCATCAACATGAACTAGACACAATCAAAAGACCTCCACAAGCTTGCTTGAATCACCAAGAATATCCACATTACTACTATCTACTGAAATCATTCTCTCCTTCATCCAGAACCTCCAGAACACAGTTTGTCATCACTGTCATAGTGGAATAGATGCTTGTGGATCTCTAGATTATGAACCAATTGAGTTATCACTTCACATGGACTTCCTAAACACTCCACCAAATCCGCAGAACAAGATATTTCATTTTTGGATCTCACCGGACCTATTTGTATCACTCTGTCACCTCTGAACACCTGCCATAATTAGTTTTACTTGAGTGGCCATAATTTCTTTAGATCTTCATACGGACCTCTAAAATATTTACTAGATCATCTCAAGACACATATCTACAAACCGAAGCACATCCTCTTATTTTTATCTTGACTAGGATCTTTACCTCACCGTCTTCACTGTTCTTCTCTATTCCTAATTAGGACTAATTTTCTCAATATCCTCAACACACAGTTCATCTAATCCTTATCATTAATGCAACAAAAGTATGTGGACATCAATGACAACACCGGTTAGGCCCATACTTGCAACAACATACATAAATCATAAGATAAAGAACCTTCTCTGGCTACCCAATCACTTTTCTACATATAACCTTTTCTGTCTGTAGCAGGTAAATTTATATCCCATTCCTGAAAGCAACCACTTGAACCATTGGATGACCAACCATCAGCCATGTATCTATCATGTGAAACTGGAAGTCGACTAGATTGAAAGTCTAAACTGCAAACAATATTTTCATGAGGCTAAAGTTCATCCCCAACTGGAACAATCTCATCTTTTCCTGCAAGATTTAACTCAATAACTTCATGACACACTTCATCATTTTTATTCATATCTTGCAGTTTAGACATTGCAACTTCTTCTCCACACAAAAAATCATCTTCACTTGCATTAAGGCTCCAATTTGGAATACAAACAACATGAGGCTCATCACATTCATCCATTTGATCACTTTTAGCAAGGTCGTTTTCTTTAAGAATAGGAAAGAGCACAACATCTTCTTCACAAAGAAGGTCACCATCAAGTGCCTCTAAAAATTCTTGGGGCTGCGAATCAACTTAACTATTCCTTTCCTCCTTATTAGCCTCAGATATTGAGAAATTATTGCATGAATTTCCAAAACAAGCTTCATTTGATGAATCATTCTCAAAAGACATAATTGCATCTTCAAAGTAAACTAACTCAAAGATGTATTCTTCACTCACCTTAGGCTATATATGCATTAGAGAAACAACTTCATCTGCACCCTTTTCTTCACATGCTTTCACTGCTCCAGAGGGCATTGTTACTAATTTTTCGTTCACACTTAAAATTAGTTGGACCTAAGTGTAGTTGTTCAGAAGGAATAATAGATAACTTCAAAGTTATGCATTTATTTAATGGTTGATGCCTTGACAGAGTATAAGAGAATATCTAGTTGTTAGGATAAACCATCAGTCCAATCAGGACTGATAAGTTATCATGACAAGAGAATTGATTATCAAGAAATCAAACATTCAAGGAGATACAATTGTTCTACATAGTTTGATCTTTCAGGAGTTACAAGTTAAATTGATTATTCAGTTAATCAGTTTTGAATAAAAGAAAGAAAGATATTTGTATTGCACTATTATTTCATGTCATGTCTTGAACATACATTCAAGAATCTATTACTTTATCTCATGCATTGATTGAAAAAGGAAATACATACACATCATATGCATAAGAGAAATTAACTGGTCATGTTTAAAAGAAATGTTCCAATGTGTCCCACACAAGCCGTGGGAGTAACTAGACTGAGCAATTGTAGACATGCAAGCTATGCATCTATTTGATAAAAGAGAAAGAAATAAACACATGATAAGGTTAAACATCCATCATTGCTTGATGATGGAGGTTGCTATTGAAGCTGGCCTTCAAGTCTTCAGTCTTTAGTCTTCACTCCAAGCCATCATTAGTTGAACCTGCAAAGTTTTGGGGACAACGCTGTTAGTGCTCCGGATGTTTAAAATTATCACATGCTTTTATCAAACAAAGACATCTACTTATCACATCATGCATTCAGATGATAAATCAGATCATATATATGACACAAATCAGGAAGAAAATCAATCAATGCTATCAGGTACTTTTTTATGCTAACTTGTTTGTTCACTGTGCAGGTATAGGACAAGTTTTGTTGTTGATTTGAAGACAAAATAAACATGTGGATTAAATGTGGCTCCCACAAGGGTTTGAGCCCAACATGTTGCTTTTCATTTTTTGAAAAGAGTATTAGAAAAGATAGGATGCATCATTCTAAGCTATATCATGCATCATCTAATCAACTTACATAAAGGAGATGTCATCATGACATTATTACAATTGATTGAAGCAAATCAGAGTTACATGACTGAGTCAAGATTGACAAAAGGACAAAATGCAGAAATCAGATTACAATCATCTCAGGAGGTGATACAAGTTTTTCAGATTATTGAGCCTGATAAAGAGAAGAGAGACAGAGTAAAGAAGGATACATGAACTTATGTATTATTTGAACAAGATTATAGAATAAATCATGTGAAGGGCCATCTCATTATGACAAAGGAGTAAATGAAGCAACACTCTATACCAGGTATTTCTCATCTTGCTCTCATACTATTAAAGATGATCAAAGTTTAAACAGTTATATCACATTCAAGTTGCAAGTGTCTCATGAAGATAGTCAAGCAGAATGCCACATGGAACAATAGATGAAATAGTGGAAGGCAAGACAATCATAAACACTATGCCAACTTGACTGTCATAAGGTAAAACTTCACAAGATATATGAGATAAGTGTAACAATCGTATGCAGAGGCAAAGATGCCAATGACAGATGCAAACAACATGATCTCTGAAGAGCACTCATCAAATGATGAAGACTATCACTTACTACCAGTGATCTTATAAGGAAGAACAAGCTATGGAGCAGTTACTTATATCATCATTGACATAACAGTCAAGTACAAATCCAAAAGCAAGAGACTGTCATGTATAGAGCACACAAAGATTCAAATACATAGAGTACAATGGAGTGTAAAGAATGCAACAGTCCAAGGATAAACAAGGTGGATTCTATGCATTTCATCATTGTTTTGATTTGACAAAATTTGTTCCCCATGCCTAAAGCTATAATGATGCCATGGTGCAATCAAGAAAGTGCCATGCCTTAAGGAGAGATACAGTGCAAGATCAAGGAGAGATACAATCACTTTCACCATGAACAATCATGACAGGATCAATAAAGTGGCTTTTACAAAGCAAGATACAGTCAGTATATGTTAGGATATACCATAAGTTGCCATATCCATCTAAAGAAGTGCATCAATGATGAAGGAGGAAAATTAGAAGAGGAACAAGACTTATATCAAATGCTATAGTGATGATTGACAAAGAACATGAAATTCACAAGGTAAACAGTCCTCTTTCTTCTATGCCATTTGTTCTATCATGATACAGTCATAATAATCAGTTACCATGGTCAAAGAGGAAGAGAAATGCTTGATATACATGATACATAACATCCAAATGATAAGATAAGTAGTCATTATGTACAAAGGCAGATACATGTGTATTTAAAGAATGCATAACAGCCAAGAAGATATATGAACATGTTAACGATGCTACAGGTATACCTTAAAGATGCATAATGACAACTACAGGTGTAGGAGAAAGATGCATGATACATACGATGCAATAGACATTCAAGTGATGAAATAAGCAGGAGAGATAAGAGCATGCAATCTAAGCTACAGGTGCATTTTGAAAACATACAAATAGCTAATGAGAAGATAGCATGATATTTATGCCATGGTAGAATCTAGATGCAACAAAGACAACATACAGTCAAAGATGATGCCACATGACAAAGGTCCATCATACTACAGTTTGTAAGTTGAAGAGTACAAGTTTATCATATGCAGATAAGTTAAAGAAGCTATCTATGCTACAGAAGAGCCTCACAGAAGTGTCAATGTATGATACTCATGCAAATGGAGGTAAATGATAACAGTTATCATACAGAATATCACAAGATTTGTTATCATACATAATATCAAGACTTGCTTATACCCAGTAGCTATAATGGGACAGATAAGGGAAGTGTATCATCATCATCCATGCCAGTCACAAGGAGGAGAAGGTGTTATGAGAAGCAAAGAAAGAAACTCCATTTATTAATACTTCAACTCTTAGATTCTTTTGCCAACAGATGGAGAAAAAAAACCATAGTAAAAAAGGTGTTATACAGAAGGAAAGATTACTCATCAGAAAATGTATACCCATCTAAAAGAAAGAGTAAACCCATTTGATAAAAGATCAAACCCTAATATCATTTTTTGCAAAAGTAGTTAAGAAGTTTCAAATAGAGAGATGATACAGTCATAGCCATGCCATAGGAGCAAGACTTCTCATAATAGAAGGTATACCCATCTACAAACTAAACAAGACCTTTTCAAAAATATATCAAACCCTTGTTTCTTTACAGTCAAAAGAGAAAGAGCATGGCTGTGGCATTATGAAGGATTTTTTGTGCAAGGAGGGTTGAAACCCTAGTTTCAAAACTGAACAAACCCTCGACAGTTACACAAGTTTGGTACCTATTTTCAGAAGGAGCATGGCCATGACAAGGTGGAAGCCTTGAAAAGTGCAAGACAACAAACCCTCATTTCAAAACTTTAAACCCTCAGGTTTTCTGCATCTACAGATAGGTCAAGGAAAAAAGAAGATATACCGACAGTGACAACAATTTTTGCTATAAAATATAATACCCATGTCTACCAACAGACTTGTCATTCTGCAAAGTGTAAAACCAAAGATAAATGAAGCTATAAAGATGAAAATGACAAGTGCCTATCTCTTTCGCTGACAGGAGGAGAGATCTTTCCACAGCCTCATAGTGGCCTTAAACTTTCAAGAGCAAATGAAGACCATGAAGGAAGAAAGATACATAAACAAGAAAGAAGGTATTAAAGAATGCACAACAAATAGAAAGCCATGAATGGAGAAGAAGGCCGCAGACATGAAAGGATAAAACCATAGACCAATAAAATGCCTAATATAAAACTCATATAGGTGTTACCTTCTCCATTAATGGTGCAGAGTTCCAAGGTTACAACCAAGAAGAGTTGTCGAAGGGAGAAAGACCAAAGTCATGATGGAGGCATTCAAACCCTAGGCCAACTTATTGCAGTTGCAGAGCTCCGAAGAAGGAAGACCAAATGAAGAATGAACAAATTTAGGGTTGTTTCCTTACTTTTGTTCGAAAGTTCTTTTCTCCCAAGTGTATTTTTGACTTACAAAAAATAAATAATTACCTTATCCAAAGGAGTGCTGTGGTCAAGACCTTTTCCTTGAAAGATCCTAGCCATCATAACATGGAGTGGCCAACAAGCAAAGCTTAATGCTTAATTTTTATTAAGTCAAGAGGGACGATATGATGGGAGAGAAAGGCTACATGCCTTATAAACCTTTTAAAGATTCCTTGGTGGTCAGGTATTGCATGGACAATGATACACATGCTTAGGTTCCTTGTCCTTATTCAAAACATCCAAAGGTAAGGATACCTCCTGATTATGCATAGTGGCTAACAAAGCCAAGAGCGTGTGTTTTCAGACATGGCATGCATGAGACTGAAATGGAGTTTTCCAAGGTAAAAGACTATGCATGGTGGCAGTATAATGGAGTATTTCAATGCATGCGATTTTTATGCATAATGGAGTTGTAAGTTTCCTTGATTTTAAAGATGTAATGGAGATATAAGGTGAAGATACATTTGATGCATATTGATATAATGTGTAGGAGTAATAAGGTGTTTGTTATCATGTTATGATGAGAGATAAAATTTATGCATGAAGGCATATACTATGCATGGAGATATAAGGGTGATATTATTTTCTCCTTAGTGCATGTGGAGTGATAAGGGATATTATTCATGCCTAAGTGTTTTTTTTTGTAAATGGAGTGATAAGGATAAAATTTTGCCTTAGTGTATATTTAAATCATGCAAAATAGGGTTATTTTTTCCCACATGGAGGTATAAGGAGTTTTCTTTTCTCCTAAGTCCTATTTTTGCTCATATCATGCAAATTAGGCAAATGTAATTGGAGTGATAAGGAGTGATATTTTCTTCTAAATCATGCACGATTTTACAAAGTCATTAATTGTAAATAAATAATAAAGTAATATTTTCCAAATTACTTTATTATTTTCCACAAGTTGTAAAATAAAAAATAGAACAAATTGTAACCAATAATAAAGTAATTATTCTATTACTTTATTATTTACTCACAATCAATTTTGCTCATGCAAAATCATGCAAATTGATTAGTTGAGTTAACTAGGCCACCTAGGAAGTTTTGCATGACTTTTAGGAGTATTTTTAGGGTCCTTAGTCAACTTTTTGGTCAAGCATATGGAAAGACCCAAATTGAAGCTATTTTTGTTCAATTTGTGGTAGTTTTAGGCCCTAATTTTGAGAATTTTAGAGGTTACTCGGGAATGAATATTTTTAGAGGCAGTTATCTGCAAGTCCATATTTTTTGCATGCCTCTTGGAGATAGCAAACCTATAAATTGTAAAGCAAAAGTTTGTTTTTGCTAGTTCTTGATTCTCATTCTAATTCAGACAGATTGGAGAATTCTTGAAGCTCACTTTTACAGTTTTATTGAGAGATCGGCAGGTTACAGGTTATACTTTTATCTTATTTGCAGAACTTTTCTTTGTTTATTTCAGATTAGTCAAATTACCTTTCCTTTTAGTGCTGATTATTGAAGTGATTTGATGAAATTTTGCTGTGTTTTATTATTGAACCTTTAAAATTATTGTCTCACTTCCTTGCTTGCAGCATTAAGCATATATTCATCATAGGTCTTAGGTTGTGTTAACCATAAATAGTCTTTTTGTGTTGTGAAAAAACCTTTTCTTTCATAAAAACCTATTTTTAAACCTTCCTTAGAATCACTTTTGTGGTATTTATGCCAAGTCTGGATTGTGTAAAAGTCAATTTTCTGAGCAAACATTGTGGATCGGATTGCATTATTTTTACCCAAATTAGGTGCATCACCATTTTTATCTTTTTTCATTTCAATTAGTTTATTTCTTCCCTTTACTCAAATAGTAAAAACATACATCTCAATAGAACATTTGAAGGGAACTAACCACAATCTGGAGGTCTAATTTTGTCATAGGGCACCCACAACCTGAAATTAGTCCCATGTTACATGGAATTGAAGTGCTTCACAAGCTTTGCATACGGGTGCAATTCCCAGTGATAACAGGCATTTCGAAAGAATTTTTAGCTTCCATAGTGTGGTCCTTTTTATGCCAAGGATGAGATTCTTCATCATGTGTATCATGGCTACAAGCAAGAAAACGCGTATCTTTCCCATCTCTTTGTTTAATTTCTTGCAAAGTTCTAAGCAAGGCTAAGTGTACTTTATCATATTGAAATTGCATATTACCATAAAAATTCTTTAAGAAGCTCACTTGCACAGGATCATCAAGTACTTGATCATTTTGTGCTAGAATTGTGGAAGAAGAGAAGTCTTCATTATTACTGAGAGGATACATAGATGAGGAATGCAATTCATCCATTCTCTTATCACGGGAAGCACGAGTAGCTTTCAAATCTTGTTTAAAATTTTTGGCATTTATAACCTCTTCTTGCAACCATATCTCTGTATTATTTGACTTAGGAGACGTGAAGCTTTCATGCTCAACTTGCAAGCATACCGGAGAAAAGGTGCTCGACACTTCCTCTTCACGCTGTATAGCTTTAGGTTGCTCATCTTCCATATTGTATGGGAAAACTATAGATTTATCATTATCTTCCTTGTAATGCAAATAATAAGATTCAACTCTCCTATTCACGTGAGATTTAATTCCCGCAGCACTTACCTCACTTCTACCAAATTGTTTGGAATAAAAAATAGAGATATTAGAACATTCAACAGAAGGAGATAGGATATTATGGGAACCTATATGTTTGAGATCTTATTTATACATAAAAGGCATCCTCGTAGGTTCATGAATTAGGTTATCTGCAATATGATTTACTTTCCATAAGCCACTCAATATTAGATCATCTTCTATTTTTACTGCCTCTTGTTGTGCAATTTCAACATCATTTATTCCACTCCGTTTCAACTCAAATTGAACATCAGGATGCAAAGAGGAAATAAAAATACAAAGCTGAAGTTGCTCACTAGGTTGAAGAAGGGCAGGAATCTCCTTGAGCATTCGATTGAATCTATCCATGAAATCTTTGATGGATTCACCTTCTTGCTTTTGAATGTTGAAAAATTGACATAACAAGGCAGCTTCAGCAACTGGACCCTTATATCTCGCTAAGAACTTCTTCAATGAATCCCAATCTGTTATACACATCTCTTCTAAATAGAAAAACCAATCTGTTGCAGGCCTAGTCAAAGATTCAATAAATAATCTAACAAAAACATCTTCTTCATTCACCCCCAAAATGCCACAGGCAATTGTGAAAGCTAAAATGTGTTTTTCAGCATCTTGAGAACCTTCTCCACTGAACTTTGGAAAATACTTTCTTGATCCTTCAGGCAATGGTGAGTATGTAGGCAAAGAAAGAGGACCAAAATGATTTCCCCATGGTTGGGAAGAAACCAAAGCCATAATGTAAATTTGAAAATTAAATCAGCATAGGTCTTCGTTGGGACATAAATGTTTTTGAGCACATTCATCAAACAAAGCCGCCAGTCTCCATTCTCAGGGAGGCACCTTCAAATTTCTAGGAAAACAATAGCACTAGTCTTCAATTTCATTTTCCCTAGTAGAGTTGCCAAAAATTTGTTAGTTGACAGATTTGTCCTTTGAGAATAAATGTAGAAAATGACTCAAAACACCCATGCAAAAGAACAAACAGTACTAATAGTTGGAGAAGTTGTCATTGGATTGACAACTTTCCTCTGAATTTTAGAGGTACAACTCCCTCTTAAGATATGTAATGAATGAAAACATGGGGTGTGCTTTTAACTAGAAAGTAGAAAAGGTGTATTAACATCTACCCATCACCATGAAATAGATGTGCATGACTGAGAAATGAATGTAGATAAACAATACACAACCCACTTATCCAACATTCATAAACATGGATAAATTAATTAAGAGATACAATTATATTCCACCTTAACACATGTCAACATAAAAGAAGCAATACTGAAGACATATTACTAATTGACATAAGAACAATTGCAATAACAGAAGACACTTGGAGACACAAAGTTTTGTGAGTAATTCTTCATTTCTTCAATATAACCAAAAATCAAAGTTTTTGTGTTGCTTCTATACATAAACAGAGTTAAGAAAAGTATAACTGGGAATTACTACAAAATAAACTTGCTCTTCTTCCCCATTGTTCACAGACAACCCCTAGAAAAAGATCCCTTCCATTGGAATTCCCCTCTCCTTATATAACTTCCCGAAAATTATAACTATTCAAAAATGGTCCTTTTTGAGTAACCATAATGAAGAAAGTGACTTTTCAAAATAGAAACGGTTACATTATACCAAAATTGTAGTAATCATCACTAAATACAAAAAGAATTCAAATATGCAAGACAGGTGGCATTAATCTTCCCCCAATTCTAGGCGTATCTCCATAAAAAGCTGGCGTAGCTCAGCACGCTCTTCTTCTTCTTCCAGGATGTCAATTGTCCTGCGGTATTTAGCATAACTAGTTTTCTCCTTCCATGCAACTGTGTGCAGTTGAGAGATGATGTCGATCTACTCCTCCTTAGGCCATTGCAAATCAGGTTACAGAACAGGGATAGGTTCATCGTCCCAAATTTCATTATTTGCTGGAAGTCCCATTCTGAAGAATAGCTTGGCTGGCAAGTAAAATGAACACAGAGAGCACTGCCACCTTCACTTAATTATGTCAGTAGGTAATGATGTCTTTCAAACTTATTAACGCCGTGCCACCATCTTAATGAGCTTCATTACACTTGTCATTAATGCATCATTCATTTTGTATCTCGGGAAACAGGTCTCAAGATTGGAATCTGCACTCCACAGCTTCTGAAAAGACATTCTCATCGCATACCACACGAGCAATCTGATGAGTTGGCAATACCTTGAAAAGTGGGCACCGCGAAGATGCAAACTAGTCGGCGATCGGAGTGGACCCAGAACTTTGAACTTAGAGTAGGATTTCACAAAACTTGCAAGTTCCTGACAATGAATGAGATTCTTTGAACTATTAGAGTAATGTTCAAAAGCTTTGAATTTCCCCGACACAAAGGAGAAGTCAGGAAGTCGGCCATTTCTCAAAATTAAGAACATGAGTCGAGTAAACAAAAGATTCATGAATTTGAAAATAGCTCGATGACAAAGACTTAGGAAAATGACCGGACTAGGGCAAAGTGATGATTGTATCAGTCCTTAGGTGCAAAAATTTGAAAATTTTTAAAACTTTCGGGGTAACAGGTGGCATACACAAATGATTTACAAGGATTTACAAAACATAAATGTAATTGACATCGTTTATACACATACAAAGTTGAATACAACATGGTTTTCTAGGATAATTAATTTTGTAAAACAACTAAGTAGAAATGTATATGAGATAGGAAATGTATAACAAAAGGAAATAATGGAGAGCTATAATGTGAGAGGCTGATTGACTTGGTTGAATGCTTGTGTGGTCTAAACTCTTAACTTTGTGTTCTCTTTTTTTGCCTGCTTGTGAAAAAATTAGAAATTGGTAATAAGTTTGACAGTTGTTTGATTCCTGTCCTCTTGATTTGACTACTTGTTTGATGTGCCTTACACCTTTGACTATGGATGCTTCATATGTCAATCTATATTTGTAAGTATGTAATATATATATATATATATATATATATATATATATATATATGTTTATTCGTAAATATATATACATGCATATATGTATAGACATCTTTGTACATACATACATACATACACACAATCACATATATGTATGTATAGATACATATGCATATATAATTACATATGTATATGCATATTCATATATATACATTCATAATGTAATATATATATATATATATATATATATATATTCACAATGGGATTTTTTCCATCTATTGTTGTCAGTGGTCATAAATGGAAGGTTCTTTTGGTTTTATGTGTATACACACACAGATATATATATATATATATATATATATATAATGTAACATCGTAAAATGTGTACACTAGCATTTTACACCTTGTTTAGCTCCTAGGTTGGACCGACTTATTGCCTTTGCTAATCAAGAACTATTTTAATACCTTTTTGAGCTTATAATGATGAATATCATGATCTCAAAAATTAAACCCGACTTAATCAATATAGGACCTAACTAAGCCCACATTAAATGACAACTTTCAAAGTTTTAGGACCAAGGGCCTAGGGCGCCCAAGCGCCTTGGTCCCACTTGGGATCCTTGGTCCCATTTCAGGGTGTCAGCTTAGAATAGTCCTATTGTTTGTATTTATTGGCCTAATCAAGTTTTAGTTTCTGAATGTCAGCAAGAACGCATATTTAAATGTGTGTTGTGACTCATTCTACACCTAGATGAATGCTAAGAGGATTAATGCTAAGTTACTCTCATATGCTATGCTATGCTAAAGGATTCTATGTGCTTTGATTT
Organism: Cunninghamia lanceolata; assembly: GCA_027924645.1. Taxonomy (NCBI): domain Eukaryota; kingdom Viridiplantae; phylum Streptophyta; class Pinopsida; order Cupressales; family Cupressaceae; genus Cunninghamia; species Cunninghamia lanceolata. The sequence continues at coordinate 521,918 of BSBN01000626.1, read as the reverse complement.
TCATCTACTTGTGAATGCTACTGAAGTTGTTTGTAGGCTTTGAAGGAAGCTTGAAGCCCTTATCATTACTCTCCTTGTTGGTGATTTACCTTCATAATCTAAGGTCATCTTTATTGTGTTATTCATCATCATTATTGCTTGTTCTTCATCATATTATTGTAGAGCTGACCTATGTCCTCCTAGGGCATGCACTCTTGGATCTAATCATTGCTTTAGTGGAGGTGGGAACATCAACATGGGGTTTGACTTAGGCAAACCCTTACACACACCACAACCTTTTCCTCTTTTCTTGTGTGCAGGTAAGGCAAATAGGTTTCGGGAGCTAATAGCTAGAGAGAAGGAAGTGCATACATCTACAGACTTGGTCATCCTAAAAGTTCTTCTCGAGCCTGAAGGAGGACCAGGGTGCCAAGGCGCCCCTGTCCTAGATATCACTACTGAATCTATCAGGTTCTAAACTGTTCCCTAATCCCTGCTATGCTCTTTGATTGCTTTGATCCATTTCTATTAATATGTAGTAGTTTGATCTTTGTGTCTTTTGGGTTAATTCGTACATCCTAGCTGGTTTGCTTGATTGCGGTCAAGGTTGGTTGAATCATCTCTATACAACAAAAAGGAGTAGAACACTTGTAGCTTAAGCTCTCCCTCTTGGGTAGAATCTAGGCTTGGTCACTCTCTCCTAATGTTAAGGAAGAAGAGGGTTTGATTTAGTTTGACCCGTTAAGCTAGTCTCCCTTTTCCCCCTTTACATTTTGGTGAACTCGTAGTTGCTTACACTATTTTACATCCCTCTTCTTTCAGATCTAATTTGTCTATCACCCTAGATTTGATTAAGAGTGTGATCCTTAATTACTTTACATTCATACTTGAATTTTGAGAACTTGGGTTTGAAACCTTGCATTGAAAGTTGTGACCCTAGGGTTTGTAGTTTGAAGGTTGTTTAGATCTTGTTGCATTGATTTTAGATCTTGGTTTAAAGCATTTGCATTTTCTATTCTCCTTTATTAATTGTTGTTCAAAAGCATTTTGCATTCCTGCAATTTGAATTTGAAATTAAAAAAAAAATTGCATAATAAATTTGAAAAAAGAGGTTGCATAGTTGTCACTTTATTTTGCATTCAGAAAAGAAAAATCATCATAGATTCATATCATTTTATGATTTTTATATCAGATCTGAGCCAAATTGCATTTATTAGACATTCCACATTGTTGCATTGTGCATTTAAACCATATTTGTTGCTAAAAAGCGTTGAAAAATTTATATTTCGTGAAACCTAGTTAGTGTTGCATGCTAGGGTTTGTAACTATAGGTTTAATTTCAGATTTTTCTGCTGTTGTTTACATCCTAAATCTGATTTTACATTACTCTGTAACATTACAATCATCATCTTGCATTGAAAAGTAAAGATAAAAATAATTTGTGCATTGTTGCATCTTGAAAAGGCATTGAAATTTGTGATTCATTTTTGCATTACCCTTGTTAACATATAAATGGATTTGAATAGAATTGAATTTGATCAAGGGTATATTGCTTCATTTAAAGAAAAAATTAAAAACTTCTTTTGTTACATCATCAATTTCTTGTATTTATGCACCTTGTGTGTTATTAAGGCTTGTAGTCGCTTTATGAGCTTTGTAACTTGGTGCCCTGATTCTAACAATTTTGGAAGAATTATTCAAATAATGGGTTGTAACAATGACTTGTTTGCATATGAGATCCTTACTCAAGTCACACAAATTACTACCATAACTATCCCTGAAACATCAACTGCTCAAGAATCCATTGACATTGATGACCTTATCACTCATGTGCCTGATGCCCAAATTTAAAAGTTAGACACAAAATTAGCTAACTTTCAACAATTTGTAAGCGCGGAGCATATAACTAAGGAGGCCGTCATTGTTGTTGATAATCTTAGAGGTTTGTTTCAAGAGGGACAAGGAGGAGTGGAACTCTTGCATGGCCTAGCTCACATAGTGCATAACAACATTATGTCAGCAACTAGTTGTGCTGAACTCATGGCGAATGTGATTTCTCCTAACCACATAGGAGCTCAAGTGTCGGTACCTATGCTCACACTCCCTATGCCTACATATTCATCTACTATTTTTACCACTACTACACAACCAAGTAATGATGTTACCACTTGTGTTGGTTTATCCATTGGGAATCCTGTTCGACATTATAATATCGTTCCTTACAATTACACAAACTCCACACCTAATACTACTCCACCTACATCTAAAACTCCTATTGTGTTTCAAAAGGCTACTCATACACTTTCATCTAGTCCATGTAGTTCATTCCAATCCCTACCTAATTCAAATTCTAACCTCGTCATAGACCAACTATTGAAAAATATGAGCTCCATTCAACAACAATTGGCTAACATGACTAGTAGCCCACCTAAAAAAAGTATAATAACACACCATCTTTGTAGCCCTTTGTCTTATGCCATCTTGAGAACTCCTATGTCTGAGAAATTTGAGACTCCTCGCTGTGTGTAGTGATTTCTACTTTAAGGATGCAATCTTGGCAAAACTCTTTCCTAGGCCACTCAAGCATACAGACTTGGATTGGTTTTGTGCACTACCTCCTAATTCTATAACTACTTTTTCACTACTAGTTACTAAATTCCTTGAACATTTTCAAGATAATATTGGACCTTAAGTCTCTTTGAAGGAATTGGTTCATTGTAAACAATGAACAAAAGAGAAAATAATTGACTTTATGGGTCGTTATCAAGCCCTCTTTTCACAAATTCGTTACTCTGTTTCAGATGTGGATGTGCAAAGAATCTTTGTCAAAAACTTACAACCTCACATCCGTGATAAAGTATTGTTGATGTGATATGATTCATTACTCATCTTTGCACGACTCTTCGCGATTATCAACTTTTAGTTAGTCAGTATGAGCATCATCCCTCATTAGCTTTGGTTGGTCAATTCAAGGCCTCTAATAATCATTCATTCAAGATAAATAACAAAAACTTCATAAAGATAAACAAAATTTCAGTGGATAACATTAGAAAGCATATGGAAACAACGTCATCTCCTGCTCCCGCCCCTTATAAATTGAAACCAAAAATAAGAAACTTTACACCATTATCAGAATCTCTTCATGCTATTATGACACAACTTTTACAAAATGATCTCATAAAGCTACCAATTGTTAAGCCTCTTGATCCAAATAAGATGCAATCGTCTTCATTTGATGTGAATGCTTTTTGTCAATTCCATCACTTTTTTGTCCATGACACTAAAAGATGTATGCATCTTAAACATGAAGTTCAAGACCTCATCAACTCCAATGTCATATAGGTTGTGGGTGTTAATGATAAAGAGAATAAATCGGTGGCAGCTCCCAACCAAAACCTTCAAATATACACCGATCCTTTACCTCACTATGAATCTAATGTGGTGAATATATTTGACGATGAAGATTGTGATAGAGATATCTGCATGGTGGACACTCACCCTCACAAAGAATGAGCGAATGTAGAACTTGTTATCTCCTTCACTCCACATGATGCTACTATCAAAGCTCCTGATGGACCTCTATATATTACTATTCAAATCAATGATAATCCTGTTCAGGGTGCTACAATTGATTCTATATGCATGGTGAATGTAGTAACTAAAGAGTTTCTCTACATGCATGGTTTACATTGAGATACATATGATGTATCAAAGATGTCTATTAGAGCACACAATGGGTCTATCCATCCAACTCTTGGTGTTTTAAATCTTGAAGTTAAAGTTGGGCCTAGAGCTTTGGATGTCCATTTTATTATCATTCCTACATTAGACTTGTTTCATGTGATGTTGGGCTACCCATGGCTCCACTCCATGAAGGTGGTCCCCTCTATGTTTCATAAGTGCTTAAAATTTCCATTTGAGGGAAAAGTGCATGCTGTACACCATAGTCAGTATCGCCTCGTTGCTAGCAATGGACATTTTGCACTTGACTACTTTTGGCCAAAACTAGTGGGAGTCACTCAAGAAAGAGGATATATTTTTCTTATCATATCAACAATTTAAAGCAAAGAAGATAGCAACATTATTGCTTAGTAACATTCCTTCTAATGATGTTTTTGAACCTCCTCAATCTTTTGAGGCTCCAGTTGTCATTTCTCCTATCCCATAGGTAGTGAATGAAGCGAAGCCTGAATCAAAGGTTGTTCCCTGTCCCTGAGCATTTGGTAGATATGCTGATGTTCCATTTTTTCCATCCCTCTAAGGACAATGAGGAAACCTTTGTGCACAAAGAAGACCTCCCCACAATCGCAATATAAATTTTGTGCCACCCACCTCTACGAAGACTAGTGGAGATCAATTGGTTGCAAGAGTTTTATTTCCTAAGGTTTTGCAACCGCTAGAGGATGCTCATGTGCTTCCACTTGTTTCACAAGTTGAGAAGGAAGAGCATCCCACATTGAAGAACCCTTCCCCCATAGCCTCCCATCCTTGGTGGTTCCTCCCATTTCTTCTAATGTTCCTGAAGCAAAGGAAGAAAAGGAACCCACGTTGGAAGATACTACAGTTCCCCTAAAGAACATCACAAACAAAGCTAAGCGAAATAAGATTTCATGAGGAAGAAAGAAACATTGTCGTGCTATGGCTTGCCTTGCTGTAGGAGTGGAGAATCTCCCTCCTCGCAAGTGTCTATCACCGACAAATGTCGAAGAGACAACTACTACTATCGTGTCTCCTACAAAGAAAGAAGAAGCTTTGAAAGCCGCCATGGATCCTATTGAAATGCATTCTGATAGCGATTCCAAGGATAATATAGGTATGGGTATTGTTCCTTATGCCTCACATGCTATAGTTCCTCTCACATCTTGTCCTCCTTTTCAAATTGATGTAGGAGCATCCAGGGTGTAAGAGCAATCTTGCATCAACCAAAAAAAATTGTTGTTTCTTTTCAATAAGGGCTAAATTTGGCAGGGTTACTATTTTTAGTAAGTTTGCATTTGTGCACAGTTGGATACAAAATCTTACACAAGCCTCTAGAATGGTGAATTGAAGCTAATGGTGAAGAAATCACTTCAATATCATTTGTCATTTGTGAGATATTAAAATTTCAAATTCCAAAAATCCTATTGAAATATTGAAAGTCAAATTTGAGGCATTCTACCTTTTGGTACTGCTTGTGCAACCATCGTCTTTTCGAGAGCTTTCCGAAAAGGTATTATAATTGAAAATCCAATAGTCGGATCGAAAGTTATGGCCCCGCGAAGTTGACTTATTTTTGGAGGGAGATGTAAACTTCAAAATTAAGTTGGTGACTGCCAAAAAGGGCTATATATGACCATTTTTGGGAACCTTTCAGGTAGTAGAGTTAAGGGGGAAGGTGTAGAGTTAAGAAAAGGCAGGAAAATAGAAACCCTAGTTGATTTGGGGTTACAGAAGGCCAAAGATTCCAGAGTCTTGAAAGAGGGAGATGTAATGTGTTGCAGCATGTAGGGGATTCATCCTCTGATTGTATTTGAGCTTTTGTAATGTAATGTTTTGCCCATATTAATAAAATATCATTCTATTTTCTGTGTGCAATTTCTGTTGTTGTGTGTTTTATGATTTACCCCCCTCATCACAAATGAATGATGAGCAAGATTGGGAGGAGGATGATTTTCTTTAGGTTGACTTGCATGTGAGGTACCTTATTTACTATGTTGTGAGTGTGTGTAATGTTGTCCCCCATGATGTGCTACTTGATACTTTATCTTTGTCATAGTTACTCTTATTTACTCATTGGTTGTTTCTTGTTATTGTTGTGTTGTTAAGTTCTCTTTGGATGACGCTTGACACCCTTGTAGGTGCAAGGATACAAAGGGACCTCGATATTTGTTGTGACATTCCCTCTATTTGTATCATCATTCCTCTATATGTCATTCTTCCTATTGTTGTTGTGTCCTTTGGGGATGATGCAAGGCGTAGGATGCTTTAGCGTTCTCCCTTGTTGACCCAAGGTATGTTTTCTTTTTGATTTCATGTGATACTTCCTTCCTTGTCTATGTAGTTCTACTAGCTAGCAGATGATGATAGTTCCATATATAGTCTTGAGAATTCTTCTATTATACAACCATTCCTATACTAATGCCAGTTGGGTAGATCCCTTTGTGTTATCTCTTTTTAGATTTTTATGTTATGATTTATTTTTGTGGCTCCTTGTTGCTATGCTCGACATCATACCATGACCGCACAAGCCATTGTGTATCATGCCTGCATCATCACCTTCGTTTTCCTTGTTTGGGGGCAACCCCTTTGTGCAATGTAGTTTTTGGAAACGCATATCCTAGGGGCATGTTCTTTCGGGAAGCTCTTGTACTTGTTTGTGATTTGTTCTACCTTAAAGCAATTGCTCCCTAAAAGGAGTTAGTAATTACTTTAAGGTGGGGGCATTCATTGTACTATGCTCTTTTGTGGTTGCATGTTTATTCGCTTGTTGGCGTTGAACTCATCTAGTGATTCTTAGGTCCTCACTAGCTTGTGATGCTTCCTCTTTTGTCCATGAGCCACCTAGTGCAATGAAGTTGGCTAGACTGTGTGCTTCATGTAACCTTGTCATGGTCACCTAGTAATTCGATGATCCTTACTAGTGTGTGATCCATGGTGGCACTTATCTTCACATGACCCCTAGCGACAGAGCAAGATAGCATCGGAGTCATGTGCCTTGTGTGTTTGTTCATGATGTTTGTTTTCCTTATGTGTGTTCTCGATGTGTATTCTTTATGTCTTACATGTATGCTTTGTGTCAAGCGTGTATGTATTGTGTATTGTGTGTCTTCCACATGTATTCCCTTTGTATGCTTTTAGTACTCCACATGTGTGTTAATCTATGTTGTTGCATCTTATGTGTTTGCTTTTGCATTTTGCTTATGTATTTGTGACCTTAGTATCCTAAGTTTGGGGGCTACTCGTAGTCCACAACTTAGTGGTATTCTTTGGGCTTCTCTACTTGTGTGTTTGATCCATCCCTTTAGTATGAGTTTGATCATAAGTGTTAGAACACAAGGATATATACTGAGAGGGGGGTGAATCACTATATGTCAAAACTCATTCCAGTTTAACATTATCAATCAAAACTTCTAACTACTTTAACCAAAAGATCAACAAATTAAACTAATTAAAGCACAACACATAAGCACACAACCACACAACCAGACTTACATGGAAAACCCAAGAAGGGAAAAACCACAGTGAGCAAGTTGCTTGGATCTACTATCCAAATCTAGCCTCACAAATGAAAACAAGATTACAATATTATTTATGGGATACAACCCAAAGGAAGCTGCAACTCCCTAAAATATAATACAATAGCACTTACAAAATGAGGCTACAACCTCTAAATATTACACCCAACAAATTACAGGATAAAACACCTCCGCATCATCCGCACACTTCACTTTGTCACAAAACTTCACTTTCTCTGCACAATGAAAACTGATACCTTCAACACACCTTCACTAACATACATCTTTCACACATCTTCACATATTCTCACACACTCACACTTTCCTCAACAAACAAGATACTTCATTTATACCTTCCGCAAATTACAAAATCTTTCTCCCATGTCAGTCAAGATCAAATGTGTATTCATGAAACGTGCAGGGCCACACCAAGTTCGTAACCAAAAGATGTAGAAGATCAATGTGGTTCAAGCTAAGTGATAACTAGAACCTATTCTTCATTAACACATTCTTCCAAGAAGGTGCACACTTCAAATCATCTGGTGGGAACATCAAAACACATGAAGTTGGCCCAACAAACACTTATTCTTCCACACAATAGATGTAGACCTAAAGAGGTACCGAAGGGATCAATTAACATCATGAGGATCATCATACAAGTAACATAAGACTTACACAAACTTTCTCAACAAATCCTTACTCTAAAATATATGTTTTCTTTCTGGCGTAAACAATAAAAAATTGAGCCTGGTATCACAAACAAACACTAAACACAACTTGAGATAGAGCATTCGAAAACCAACTTGGGGTGCACTTTAGCACTTGAAACCTAAACTAAACCATTAGACTAAATATCTAAACTCATCCTCTAAACACCAAAGACAAAAGATGAACTACGGTGAAATGTGGTGGCTTCAGCTTTCTCCTCCAGACAACCCTAGTCAGCAGCAAGATGTGTCTTTGTTCTGCTGACCCTGGAGAAACTCTATAGTACATCTTAGCAACTAAAACTTGAATATTACCATCTTCTCATCTAAAAATGACCATCCTTCAAACTGCAATACCTCAACTTCAAAAGTAGATAAATGTGGAGCATTTCCCAGACGCATCCTAAGTGCAACAACTTTGAACAATTGTCTTCACTCAACTCTAGAAGCTTCTGTGTTAACCTTCAAGCTCTGAAATCAAGAACATACAACCTTCACACATGTTTTTGACAAACTCCCAAATTGCAAGGTCGTACCTTCAAATGTATAGGTATGTGGAGATATGCGGAGCATTCTCCCAAGATTATTTTATGCAAACTCCAGTACCTTGGACAACTTGAATCTTTTTCTCAAAACTAAAGTAATTTTTTTCCTCAGGAGATAATGAATACAATATTTACTACATTAGAGACTTCATTCTCAACTTCATACAACAACAACAAATTCTTTTCTCAAAGCAAAAATCTTCATGTTAGCACAATCTTTGTTTATGAATTTTAGGAGATAGGGTACAACTATGTACATGACATCCATCACCTTACCCTTCTCATCACAACTTCTTTGATCCATCTTCTTTGTATTCTTCTCTGATCACATTGCAATAGAATTTATTTGACACTACCTCATGGTCACTTTACATCTGACCTTCTTCATTACAACACTACTGACAACATTCTTGAACCTCACACTATTGACATCAATGACAACACAAGTGTAACAATCTCCCCCTTTGGTATTGATGGCAACACTTGACCTGATATGCAATTTTCTCCCCCTTTGACATCAAGGACAAAGGGTTAGTGGTCTTCTTCTAAAATGATCTTCCTTTAGCTCCCCTTGTCTGCATTCTTCTTAATTTTTCTTTCACTACTCCTCACCTGTTAGCTCCCCCTGACTGATCAAATCTTGTTATCCTTCAAAACCTCTTGCCTACTTGCTCCCCATGAGAGGTACCCATCATCAATCCAAGGATAAAAATACATCTTGAACTACTCCCCCTGGACAAATGCACCATCTATGCATCTAGTTAGAAGGAGGGGCAATAACTCCTAACTTCTGTCTGAGATACTCAAAAGTATCCTTAGAAAGTACCTTGGAGAAGATGTCTGCAACTTGATCCTTTGTAGGCACATACTCCAATTTGACTTCTTGATTTACAACCTTCTCTCTCAAAAAGTGATACCTGATAGATATGTGCTTGGTTCTAGAATGCACCACTGGATTCTTTGAAATGTTGATGGCACTTGTATTATCACAAAGAATGGGAATAGGTGCATCATATACAACCTTGATATCCTTCAATGTTTGCTTCATCCACAACACTTGTGTGAAACAAGAAGCAACAACTATATATTCTACCTCTGTAGTTGATAAGGACACTGAATCCTGCTTCTTGCTAATCCATGAGACTAGTCTGTCTCCCAAAAAAAAAGCTCCTCCACTGGTACTTCTTCTATCATCAACATTGACAACCTAATCTGCATCAGTATAAGCACTCAGGGAAAAGTCATCACCCTTTTGGTACTACAATCCATGTTTCAAAGTGCTCTTCAAGTATCTAAATATTCTCTTGACTGCCTTCACATTTGTTTCCTTAGGATCAGCTTGCAACCTTCCAACCAAACACACAATTTGCATAATGTTAGGCCTTGATGTTGTTAGATATAGTAGGCCCCCTTTATGTGACTCATCATATTTACTCAAGTGGCAACTGGATGCCATAGGAGTACTCACAGGTTTGCAATCTTCCATTCCAAACTTCTTCAACATTTCTGTAACATACTTTTCTTAAGCAATAAAGATTCCATCATTTGATTGAGAAATTTGAAGTCGAAGAATGAATGATAGCTCTCCTAACATAGAAATTTCAAACTCTTTCTACATCTCTCTTGCAAACTTCTTACACATCTCATTATATCCACAAAAGATTATATCATCAACATACACAACAACAATTAGAATTTGTTCACCTTCAGTCTTGATGCAAATGTTACTATCAACGGTACCTTTCTTGAAACCTTGCTGGAGTAAGTACTTGTCCAAACTTGCATACCAAGCCCTAGGAGCTTGTTTGAGACCATACATAATCTTCTTGAGTCTGCACACCATGCTTGGATCTTTTGATAACTGAAAACCATCTGGTTGCTCTATGTAGACCTCTTCTTCCAAGTCACCATTCAAGAAAGTAGATTTGACATCCATCTGATATACCTTGAATCCCTTATGTATTGCAAAAGCAAGAACCATTTTGAGTTCTTCCATTCTTGCCACCGGAGCAAATGTCTCCTCATAGTCAACACCTTCAACTTGTGAATATCCTTTGCAAACCAACCTTGCTTTCTTTCTGACCACTTCTCCATCTTCATTAAACTTGTTCCTAAAAACCCATTTTGTTCTTATCACATTCTTGTCTGCAAGCCTTGGTACCAACTCCCAAGTCTAATTCTTTTCTATCCGATTCAATTCTTTTTCCATGGCTTGTATCCATCCTTCATCCTTGCTAGCCTCATTAAAGTTTTTAGGTTCTATTCTTGAAAGCAAAGCAAAGTTTACCTATTCATTTGTTCTTGTAAATCTTCTTCTTATCAAAACTCCTTCATTCTTATCTCCAATGATCTAATCTTCTAAATGGTTTTTCTGAACATACTTGGCTGGAGTCTTAGCAGTCTTTTCTAGAGTTTCTTCCTTTTCTTCAACTTCTGCAACTTCCTCTATGCAGGCAGGTTCATCTAGCCAACAATCCTCTTGCTCAATTGAATTATGATGTGATTCTTCATCCACTCTTACATTTGCACTCTCAACTATCTTAGTTTTTTATTGTAGCATTTTGTAGGCTTTGTTGGTGGTTGAGTACCCAAGGAAAATACCTTCATCTACTCTTGAGTCAAAATTTCCTAGACCTTCTTCATCTCTTCTAATGTAGTATTTTCTTCCAAAAACTCCGAAATACTTGACTGTTGTAGGTCTTCTATTCCAAAGCTCATAAGGGGTCTTGGTGTTGTTCTTTCTTAGTTGTCCTCTGTTAAGAACATAGACTGCGGTGTGAATTGCTTCTTTCTAGTATATATCAAGCAGTTTAGCTTCACTCAACATTGTCCTAGCCATCTCCTGGATAGTCCTATTCTTTCTCTCTACAACACCATTCTGTTGAGGCGTTCTAGCAGCTGCATAGTGTCTTTTGATTCCATCTTCTTGACAAAAATCTAAAAACTCATTTGAAGTGAACTCACCACCTCTATCAGATCTTAAGGACTTGATTCTAGCATTCATTTCATTTTCAACCATAGATTTGAAGATCTTGAATCTATTGAGAGCTTCTAATTTTTCTTTAAAAAATGTAACTCATGTCATTCTAGAGAAATCATTAATGAGCAACATAAAATACCTCTCACCTTGTAGAATTTTTGTCCTAGTTAGTCCACACAAGTTAGTATGAACCAGATCCAATGGCCTTGTAGTGGAATATTCCTTGTACTTGAAAGTTATCCTTGTCTTCATCCCAACCTGACATTCCTTGCATATGGTGCTTGCAGGCTTGATGATCTTTGGCATGTCCCTTCTTTCATGGAACTGATCTTCACAAGATTATCAAAGTTGATGTGCCCCATTCTCTTATGCCACAACCAACATTCATTTGTTTGTCCTAACATATAAGTTCTCTCATTAACTCCTTTCAAATTATACAAGTTGCCTTTTGTCTTAAATCCTTCTACCACCAATTTTCTAGATTTTGCTCTTCTGATTTCACACCCTTGATCATGAAATGTGAGATTATGTCCTTTGCTGCACATTTGACTCACACTAAGAAGATTATGCTTGAGACCTTCTACATAAAGAACATCATTTATCTGAGACTTTCTATCAATGCTTATAGTACTTTTTCTAGTGATCTTTACAGAAGAGTTATCTTCAAACCTAACCAATCCACCATTCCACTTTCCAAGATTGATAAACTTGCTCTTATCACATGTCATGTGATTTGTACATCCACTATCTATCACCCAGAGATTGGTTTTTCCTTGAGCATGAAATGTTGTTTGGACAATCATTGAGTTCTTAGCTCCATTGTCATTCTCCTTATCTTGATCAGTGACATCAGTTATCTAAGATTTTGAATTTTCAAGACCATTCCTGCAATACCTTGCTATATGTCCAAACTTGTTGCAAATTTGACATACCACATTGGCATCCACAAGAGAAGCAAGAGAATTTCTACTTACAAGATTTCTTCTATTTATTTCAGACTTGCAATCCATAGCCTTATGCTTAAATTCATTGCAGATAAAACAATAACCAAAGAAAACATGATTGAACATGTTCATTGAGAATTGTCTTGCATGAAGAAATATTCCTTGAGACAAGATGAGATCTATACATTCTGTATCATCCAAACTTCCAAGATTTGCCTTCTTCAACTACTTTTTGAGTAACTAAATTTCTTTCTCAAGTTTTATACATTCTTTTGTCTTAGATTCAATCAGAGCTCTTTGTTCTTGATTCTCCTTGCACAATCTAAGTATTCAAGAGTGGAAACAATTTCACCTTCAAAATCAACTTCATATTCTTCTTCATCTATAGCCTTGTCTAGATCTTTTGAGATCACCATGGCCATGAAGAGAGATTCTCCTCTATCCTCATAAGATTAGTAATGATCTACTTCTCTGGAGCTGTAGTCTTATTTTGAAAGAAGGTTCCTCTAAAAATTGTTTCTCTTGAACCCCTTGTTGCTACTTTCACTTTCTCCAAAAGGACATTTAGAGGCATAATGACCAATTCTACCACATTTGAAACATTTGAAAGGTAGCTTACCTTTATATTTTTTCGATCCTCTTTTCATATTTCTTAAAAAATTTGCTTCTTCTTCCTCAGCTTCATTGCATATATTAGATGCTCCTTCATTCCTCACAACATTGAAAGCAACTTCTTTTTGACATGGACCTATGACTTAATTTCTCATTTCATAGGTAGTGAGGGACCCAAACAATTCTACCATGGTGAGTTTCTTCAAGTCTTTGGCTTCTTCTATTGAAGAAAATTTTGAATCAAATCTGTGAGGGAGAGATCTTAAGACTTTCTTTACAACCAATGATTTAGCTATGTCTTCACCCATACTTCTAATTCCATTTACTACTTCATCTACCCAGTGTAAGTAGACAGCTATGTTCTCTTCTTCTTTCATCCTTAGATTCTCAAATACTATTGTATAGGATTGTAGTTTGGCTTCCTTTATGGTGTCATCTCCTTCATAGAGACCTTTGAGCTTCTCCCATATATCCTTTGTTGTCTTGTACCACACAACCTTGACTAACTCTGAACTGCTCAAACCACTTAAGATTGCATTCTTAGCTTTGGCATTTATTTCATGGGCATTCTTCACGTCAAAATATGTAATGGGATGATTGTGTACAACATAATCAGTTGTGATTGCTCTCCAGACATCATACCCTAAGGAGGTAAGATAGGCTTCCATCGTTACACTCCAAAAGTCATAGTTATTTCCATCAAACATCAGAGCTTTAGAAGAAGACTCCTTCTGAGCCATGTGTTGTATTCCAAGATCTACCTTCAGCTATTAGGATGCACCAAGGAACCTCATTCTGATACCAATTGTTAGAACACAAGGATATACTGAGAGGGGGGGTGAATCAATATATGTCAAAACTCATTCTAGTTTAAAATTATCAATCAAAACTTGTAACTAATTTAACTAGGAGATCAACAAATTAAACTAATTAAAGCACAACACATAAGCACAGTACCACAACACCAGATTTACGTGGAAAACCCAATAAGGGAAAAACCATGGTGAGCAAGCTGCTCAGATCTACTGTCTAAATCTAGCCTCATAAATGAAAACATGATCACAATATTATTTATGGGCTACAACCCAAAGGAAGCTACAATTTCTTGAAATACAATACAATAACACTTACAGAATGAGGCTACAACCTCTGAACATTACACCCAATATATATCATAGGATAAAACACCTTTGCATCATCCCCACACTTCACTTTGTTACAAAACTTCACTTTCTCTGCATAATGAACACTACTACCTTCAACACACCTTCACTAACATACTCACAACTATTCACACATCTTTGCATATTCTCACACACTCACACTTTCCTCAACAAACACTTGATCTTTCATTTATACCTTCTGCAAATTACAAAATCTTTCTCCCATATCGGCCAAGATGAAATATGTATTCATGAAGCGTGCAGGGCCACACCAAGTCAGAAACCAAAAGATGTAGAAGATCAATGCGGTTCAAGACAAGTGATAACCTTGGACCTATTCTTTATTAACACATTCTTTGAAGTAGGTGCACGCTTCAAATCATCTAGTGGTAACATCAAAACACATGAAGTCAGCCCAACAAACACTTATTGTTCCACACAATAGCTCTAGAACTAAAGCGGTACCAGAGGGATCAATTAACATCATGCAGATCATGACACAAGTAACAAAAGACCTACACAAACCTTCTCAACCAATCCTTGCTTTGAAATATATGTCTTTTTTTGGCACAAACAATCAGAAATTGAGCCTAGTATCACAAACGAACACTGAACACACAACTTGAGATAGAGCTTTGAAAAACCAACTTGCAGTGCACTTCAGTACCTGAAGCCTGAACTGAACCATCAGAATAAATATCTGAACTCATCCTCCAAACACCAAAGCCAAAAGATGAACTATGGTGAAATGTGGTGGCTTCTGCTTTCTCCTCCAGACAACCTTAGTTAGCAGCAAGATGTGTCTTTGTTCTGCTGACCCCGGAGAACCTTTGCGGTACATCTTAGCAACTGAAACTTGAATATTACCATCTTCTCATCTTTAAATGACCATCCTTCAAACCGTAGCACCTCAACTTCAAAAGTAGAGAAATGCAGAGAATTTCCTAGATGCATCCTGACTACAACAACTTTGAACAACTGTCTTCACTCTGCAAGCTCTAGAATGTAGATCAGTGCTTCAAGATTTAACTGTGTGCAAGGATTTGATAGTTAAATCCTGAAGCACTGATCTACATTCATTATGGACTGTGGAAATCTAATGTCTATCGAGCTCTAGAACCTTCTGTGTTAACCTTCAAGCTCTAAAATTAGAAACATACAAACTTTGAACACATGTTTTTAACAAACTCCCAAACTGTAAGGATGTACCTTCAAATGTGGAGGAATGCAAAGCATTATCTTGAGCTTATTCTGTGCAAACTCTAGTGCCTTAGACAACTTGAATCTTTCTCTCAAAACTAAAGTAATGCTTTTCCTCAGGAGACAATAGATACAATATTTACTACATTAGAGACTTCATTCTCAACTTCATATAGGAGAAACAAATTCTTTTCTCAAAGAAAAAATCTTCATGTTAGCACAATCTTTGTTTATGAATTGCAGGAGATAGGGTACAAAGTTTTGTGTACATGACATCCATCACCTTACTCTTCTCATCACAACTTCTCTGATCCATCTTCTTTGTATTCTTCTTTGATCACATTGCCATAGACTTCCTTTGACACTACCTCTTGTTCACTTTACTTCTAGCCTTCTTCATTACAACACTGCTGACAACATTCCTGAACCTCATACTATTGACATCAATGACAACACAAGTGCAATAGTAAGTTTATACCCACACTAAAGTGGGGGCTAAATGTAATGTTGTAAAATGTATACACTATCATTTTACACCTTTTTTAGATCCTAGGTTGGACCTATCTTATTGGCTTCGCTAATCAAGACCTATTTTAACACCTTTTCAAGCTTATAATGATGAATATCCCAATCCTGATAATTAAACCCAACTTAATCAATATAGGACCTGACTAAGCCCGCATTAAATGACATCTTTTAGAGTTTTAATACCAAGGGCCTAGGGTGCCCAAGTGCCCTGGTCCCACTTGGGATTCTTGGTCCCATTTCGGGGTGTCAGCTTAGAATAGTCCTATAGTTTGTATTTGTCAGCCTAATCAAGTTTTAGTTGCCAAAGGTGAGCGGGAATGCATATTTAAATGTGTGTTGTGACTCATTCTAAACCTAGATGAATGCTAAGAGGATTAATGCTAAGTTGCTCTCATATGCTATGCTATGCTAAAGGATTATATGTGCTTTGATTGTCATCTACTTGTGAATGCTACTGAAGTTGTTTGTAGGCTTTGAAGGAAGCTTGAAGCCCTTATCATCACTCTCCTTGTTGGTGCTTTACCTTCATCAACTAATCTCATCTTTATTGTGTTATTCATCATCATTATTGCTTGTTATTCATCATATTATTATAGATTTGGCCTCTGTCCTCCTAGGGCATGCACTCTTGGATCTAATTATTGTTGTAGTGGAGGTGGGAACACCAACACAGGGTTTGATTGAGGCAAACCCTTATACACAACACAACCTTTTCCTCTTTTATTGTGTGTAGGTAAGGTGAACAAGTTTCAGGAGCTAATAGTTAGAGAGAAGGAAGTGCAAACATCTAAAGACCTGGTCATCTTGAAAGTTTTGCCCGAGCTCGAAGGAGGACCAAGGCACCCAGGTGCCCTTGTCCTAGATATCATTGCTGAATCTGTTAGGTTCTGAACTGTTCCCTGATCCTTGAATCTATAATTACTCTAGTCCATTTTTGTTAATCTATAGTAGTCTAATCTTTGTGTCTTTTGGGTCAATTCATACATCCTAGCTAGTTTGCTTGATTGCAATCAAGGTTGGTTGAATCATCTTTATACAAAAAAAAGGAGCATAACACCTATAGCTTAAGCTCTCCCTCTTGGGTAGAAGCTAGGCTCAGTCACTCTCTCCTAATGTTAAGGAATAAGAGGGTTTGATTTAGTTTGACCTATTAAGCTAGTCTCCCTTTTCCCCCCTTTACATATAAATGTGTGTCTGTGTATAGATACAAGAGACCAATCTCATCCATTAGTAAACCAATAGGAATTGTATATGTAGATCATGTTAATTTATTCAAAACAATGAGCATTTGTTGTTGTGAAATGTAATGCATTGAGAATGAATATTGTGACTAGAGGGTGTAGATTGCTAAAGCAAGGGAATGAACAACATAAAGAGTAAAGCATGGGCAAGGGCATGAACAACATAATGAAATATTTATGGTGTCCAGATCATTGATTAGGTGGCAGAGGAAATTTTTTTAATTTTGGATGACGTGGCGCACCAGGTGGAGGGGTCAAGTTATCATGACCCACTATGAAAAGAGGACATAAAGCTTATTCCAATTAAAAATGATGAATGTGCCAGATTGTATTATTAGGATATTGATTGGGAGATATTGCAGAACATAAAGACTAATTGCTACATGGAGTTGAGATAGAAGAAAAATGTGTATGAAAATAAATGTCTTAAAAGGAGATTTACAATTATGAATATGTATGAAAAGAGGACATAAATCTTATTCCAATTAAAATGGTTAAAGGTCCAGATTGTATTATTAGTATATTGATTAGGAGATATTGCAGAACATAAAGACTAATTGCTACATGGAGTTTAGATGGAAGAGACATGTGTATGAAAATATGCCTTAAAAGGAGATTTAAAATTATGAATATGTATGAAAAGAGGACATAAAGCTTATTCTAATAAAAAATGGTGAATTATTAGGATATTGCTTAGGAGATATTGCAAATTGAATTTTGAAGTAAACATACTTTTACAAGGTATTCAATATGATATTAAATTAAATAGTAAATGTAGTTCTAAGATTTTTTTTTGCAACCATTAAAACATTTGTCAATCCATTTCTACAATTACAAACTGTAAACTAAAATTTGTAACTTAAATTAAAGTCATAGTGATGCTTGATCATAATTTTATAATTTCCAAAACTAATGTATACGCCTAAAAATGACACGACTCTGCCCAAATAAATATTCTTAATATTTATTTAAGTCTAAATTCCTCTATCAATAAATAAACAAACCCATTTATTTATTTGATTCATATTCTCCCAACAATTAAATAAAATCAATTTATTTAATTAAATTCTAAAAATTCTTCTAAAATCATTCCAAATTAAATAATATCAATTATTTAATTAGTTCTTCCAAATTCATTCTAAATTAAATAATATCAATTATTTAATTGCTTCTTCCAATAATATCTTCTCTAAATTTAAATAAATCAAATATTTATTTAAGTTGTCTATTTCTTCTAAATTGAGTTATCTCTAAATATAATTCAATCAAATATGCACATGCAATTGAATATTCTAAATATTTAATTGAGCTAAAATATCTTCTCATCCTCATGCAATTTCTATTCTCTTAACTGATTAATCTATTCTTTTAATTGATTAATCTCTTCAGTTAACTCATTCTTCTATTTTATTAATTCCTCTCATACAAAATAGAGCAAGACACTTGTCTTCTTCTTATTTGTGCACATTTCTCAAGGTTTCTCAACTGTTGATCTTCTCTTTCTTAAGTCTATAAATTGAACCCTGTTCTTCCATTTCATTCATCTAGGCTTTAAGTAAACTTACTCTATAGGAATTACAGCGCGCCTTTGGCACCAATTCCTTCATTGCTTGCAATCAAACTTGTTACTACACACTACTATCATTGTTGTGAAGCTCATCTTCATGGCGAAACTATCATAGCCGTTCCCATTTGAACATCTTGGAATCATAGCAAGGAAGTGCACCTTCTGAGGGCCATATTCATAGACAAGATCATTTGTGATAGGTAATCAATGGAAGCTGAGAATTAAAGGAGGTTTGCTTTTGTATTGTTAATTGTTTGATTGATCTCCTTTGTTCATTTATTTCATTTAGTTTTGGGTATCATTGATATTTATATATTGATTATTCATTTAGATCCAATTTTCCCCTAACACTTTTGGCACCCACCGTGGGGCCTAGCCCTAATTTTTAACCAAAAAACTAAGTTTTTGTGTTTTAGAAAGCCGTACACAGGAGGAAACTGCACATCTGACACATCCTAACATGCATGTGTTGTCTGTTCTAGTGCATACATTCTTTCAGTGCATACAGACTCTGTTCCAGTGCATCTATCCTCCGATACGACGCATTTATCAGTTTGACACATATGTACTATTTTCCTGCGCTTTTGACCTCTGTCTTAGAGCATATGTACTATGGCGCTTCTGATCTCTGTTTCTGCGCATTCAAGCTCTGAAGCTGTGCATTTGATCTATCTAGTGATTTTTAGGGTTTCCTTGAAGTTTTTTGCTAACCCTGACTTCTTTTTGTAGGAACACTCTTGATTTGTTTGTAGGTTAGGTACTAGTTTAGAATCATATAGTTGCACTTGTTAACTCACAGTTCAATTTCTAACGAGAAAGTAAATGAATGCTCATGCAAATCTCACATAGTCTTAACTAGGAAGGCGGTAATTGAATCATTGCTATCTTGCATATCATTGAGTCATTGCTATATTGCTATCCTTCAAATTTAACAAACTCATTGCTATCTCATTATCACTTCAAAGTTAACAAATTTGTGTTATCTAGGTAAAATTGAACACATCATTGCTATCTGGGTAAAACTGGACCATTGCTATCTCGATTATCACTTCAAAAGTTAACGAATCTATGCTATTTAGGTAAAATTGACCACATCATTGCTATCTAGGTAAAACTAGACCATTGCTATCTTGATTATCACTTCAAAGTTAACAAATCCATGCTATTTGGGTAAAATTGAACACATCATTGCTATCTGGGTAAAACTGAACCATTGCTATCTTGTTATCACTTCCAAGTTAACAAACCTTTGTGCTTGCCCAAGTAAATAGCTCATTTAGTTTTTTTTTCTTTCTAACTAGGGAAAAAAGAACCACTATCTTCTGTGTTTTGGGAATGATACTAGGCCTATGCTCTCCCCTATCTTGGGTGACCAAAATGCTAGACATATCATTTTCGCATGTGTTTTTCCTTTAGAGGGGCCTGCTCTTGGATACCATTCATCCAAGTAGGAACGACCCTAAGTGGTAATAGGCTAAACACCAAGCCCTACCAATCAACTATAAATAAATTGTGTTTGGAGCAAAAGCTTCAAACAACGAGTGCAGTTGTGTTATACTGATAGCTAACCTCCCCCAAAACCCTCCAAGGCACAACCCTTGCAGGCCAGGAGAATCCATAACAGAGAGTAGTGTTGCCGCATGCATAACCACTCAAATGGTTGCCTTCATTAAACACCTTTTGTTCTAGTGGCCAAAAACCCCTGTAATCCATTTGAAGCCTAGGATTGTACTTGCTTTTCTTCTTAGTCCAAAAAGAGTCAAAAAATTGCAAAAAAAATAGAAAAACATGAAAACATTCTTTGTGTTTGCTATGTCTTCTTGCCATAAATAAAGAAAATTGGATCAAAAGAGACCTTTTTTGCAACCAAAGATACCAAAAACATCATAAAAATTGCCAAAAATTTGCAAAAATACTGAAAAAGCCATAGCTGTGCATTTGCTGTCTGAAATTGCACATTTATACCAACATGTTGCGCATCTGTACTGACTTATTGTGCTTTTAACACCTGGTTCTACACATCTGAAGTTTACCAGTATTGCGCATTTGTACCGACTTTCCGCACATCTACCAGTTTGTGCTGCGCATCTGTTCCAGTGCATGCATGATAGTGAGTACTTCCACAGTCTTTAAGAGGAAAGTTTTATCATTTTTGGGTACCCATTTTAGCCTAGTTCCAAGTTCTGAGATCATATTTCACCTTGCAGTCACTTTTTCCCATCCATTCCCTAGCATACCCTCCCTCTCGTCAGTCATCTCGTCCACCTTCTACCAAGACTTCCTAGGCAAAATCAAAAGTATCCCACATCAGATCATTTTGGATTCAAGTAACCCTAGCAGGTTGCAGAACTTCACTAGTTATCTTGGTGCACCACTAGTCCCTACATAGTAAGATAGGTATCAAGTACCCTTACTTGTGGCTATTGTCTTGTATTGGCCGTCTTGCTTGGAGTCATTGATCAAGAAAGTCCCTTGTCCAAATCTTGTCATAAGTATCCTATCCTCAGCAGTCTCCACTAGCATCTTGCCAAAATCTCTAGTTCCATCCCACCACTTCCCGCGTCGCCTTGCATGGTTTTAACAAGATCTCAATACAAAACACAACTTGAAATGGCCGGATCATCCAATCGCATTGTTACTCCTCACGATAGTGATGAGGATATCTCTCATGAAGATTATCAAGGGCACCTCCAAGATCAGAAATTTTAGCGCTTACTAGAAAAAGTGCTCCATGAGGACCCTCACAAGTACTTTATGCATCTTCCGAGTCTAGGACTCAAACTCCCCTTTGAATTTGATCTCAATACACTGAAAGAGACCACAAAGAAAACACATGAAAATCACACTGAGGGTGATAAAGGAAAGAAAGTCGCGGACTCGAATATACCTATGGAAGAAATGAGGAAACAAATTGAGGGTCTACCACAACAAATGACAGATCTCAATATGGGAATGAGTACTAAAACTTACTCTTTGGAAGACATTGCACCATACCCTTTTGATAAAAGTTTGGACATGGTCCCCTTCCCCTTTCGATTTGAAGCTCCTAAATTTGACAAGTACAAAGGAAAGGGAGACCTAAGAGATCATATTAGGGAATTTACCGCCGCGTGCATAGAAGTAGCTCACAATGAGACCTTCTTAATGAGACTATTCCCTAGATCTCTAGGTAGTCAAGCCATGGAGTGGTTCTCATGACTTCCACTGGGTATCAAGACCTTTGATGAGTTAGTCAACAAGTTCATCACGCAATTCTCATACAACATTGAACATGAAGTCTCCATGCTCAATCTATGCAATACCAAACAAAAGAGTGGCGAATCATTCACCTCCTTCCTGTTGGCAAGAGACACTATATGGATTCATGAATGTTGTCATTGATGGCAACAAAGTTCATCCCACACATCCGTAGGATATGGTGTGTCTCTACCGGAAGTCAGATTGAAGAATGTTGTGGTTCGGTAAGCAAGAACAGAGTATGTGGAAAGGTTCGACAGTCAGGTCTAGATCTCTTAGAGGAAGTATCTTGGTGAAGTGCAGATTTGAGGAAGTCAAGAGGACTACCTTGACTAATAGATTCCAAGGATTTAGCCTCCGGTGGTAGATGAAGAAAAAGATATGAATACTTGAGTATCGGGTTCCTGATTGGCAGTGTGGATAGAGGAAGAACTGACTGGCAGAACATTAGACATTATTCCGGATGCGTTACTAATGATGGTAAAGATTCTTAAGGCATAAGTTATAATTGACCGACATGATTGATGACTTCTACAAGTATATCCTTGATCCGCATTACAGTAAGCAAGGATTCAGCCGACATATCAAAGTTCATGGAAAATATTGACTATTCCAGATGTCGACTAGAAAGGTGATAAAATCACTTGCGCGTATATATATACAAGATGGATTTAGTTGTGAGGGGTGTCATGGTTTTTGTGAAGTGTGAAGAAAAGCAATAGAGCATAGTGAAAGCAGTAAGGCAGATTCAGTATGTGAAGGGACAACAACACTAAGGAAGAGAAAGGATGAAGTGCAGCAGATCAGTGTATTGAGTTTAACCGGAACTAAACTCCAGCATATGTAGATGCTCCTTATCAGTTCAAGTATTGTATTACACTCTTTGTAAATTGTAGACAGTGAGTCTCTTGTAGGCAGTGGGCCTCTTATGAGCAGTGTGCTCGGGCAGTGAGCCCTAATTGGCAAGTGCCATTTTTGCAATTCTATTCTTCTAACAAAGAATACAATCTTGGGTTAATCACCCCGTGGTTTTCTCCCTTAACAGGGTTTCCACGTCAAAAATATTGTGTCATGTGTATTTCCAGTTCATGGTTATGTTTGCTTGTTTGAATTGATGCTGCACTAATTATTAAGAAAGTTCAGAAAGCTGAAATAATTAAAATAACTGATTCACCCCCCCTCTCAGTTATCAACAATTGGTATCAAAGCCAATTTCCTCTTAACAGAGTCTAATAGCTTGAGGAAGATCTGGGAATTCAAATGGATGTATATGGTTTAAGGGAGCAACTCAAGACTGCCCTTGATGATCTTGAGCAGTCAAACTCTGAAGTCAATGAATTAAAGGAAAGACTCAAATAGGCTGATGATTTCATGAAAGAACTAAAAGACAAATTAAGTCTCTCTATGAAAAAGAGAAAGGAGCTACTTCAGCAATTGGCAAGTCAAGGTGAAGCCAATGATACAAATGAAGATCTAAAGGAGAAAACCAAGTTATGTGAAAAGTTATCAAAAGAAATCATTATGGTAAGACATGAAATGGAATCAAGAGTTATGAAGTTTACCCAAGAGGTTGAAGAGAAAAGAAAAAGTGAAGATGATCTAAGACAATCTCTCAAGGAGAAATCAGAAGATTGCCACAAGATGGATAGAATTATCAGACATCTTGAATCTAATCTTGAAGATGCTAAAGATAATGAAGAAAAACTTAAGGATCAAAGTATCTCTCTTAAAAGGGATCTTCAAACAGCAAATGAATATAAAGAGAAATTCAAGATAAGTTCTGCTCAACTTGAAGTTCTTCTAGAAAGTCAAAAGAGGGTAGATGACAAGTGTGGTTTGGGATATGAGAAAGGAGAAAGCTCCGGATCCGGTCAGAAGAATCTTAGATCAGAAAATCCAAGGAACAGGCCTAGAAGACCTCCGGTAAGACAACCTAATGCTCAAAGATATCCATCCTTCAATGGATACTGCCACAACTGCAATAACTTTGGTCATAAAGCTAATTAGTGCAGAAAGAGAATGAATCAGACTAATACATCCTTCTCCGGACAATGCTTCAACTGCAAAAGGTATGGTCACAAATCTCATGAATGCAGAAATATGCAAATGAACAATTCATTCAATGGTAGATGCTTTGCATGCAATAGAATGGGTCATATGGGTAATCAATGCAGATCAAGAGGATATCAATCAAATATGCAAAGAAATGTTGTTTGCTAAATTTGCAATAGATCCGGTCATATTGCAAAATTTTGTAGAAGCAAGAATCAGGACAAAAGAGGTCCAGTATATTATAATCAAAATCAAGATAAGGGAAAACAAAAAGTGAATGCAGATGAAGTTCAAAGTGAGATGAACAAGATTTGGGTGAAGAAAAGTACAGAGAATGTAGGGGATGGATCCGCACTAGACTCTGGTGGTGATATTCCTTCTGGAAATTAAAAAGTGAGCTCTGGCTTAGGGGGAGACACAAAGAAAACCTTGTTCCCCTAGCCAGTCAATTGGTGCTGGAACTGGCACAAGGAGAGTTGCGGATTAAAGGGCTCATAAGAGAAACATCTAAGTAGACTATGGTTAAGATTTGGATGATCCACAAGATGTTTAAGATCAAGATTGATCCGGTTCTTCAGGTCATCCGAATAAGGCAAACCGAAATGACTTAGGTCGAGCATTTATTACAACTTGACATTAGGGTTTGCAGAGCAATATAAGGGTTTTCTCATTAAGCATTTGTTCATTCTGCATTCAAGAAGAAATGAAAAGAGAATCTCTGTAGCAAAATTCCTCAAGCTCATCAAAGATCATTTACAGAAGTCAATTCATCCAGAAATTAATCCGGCTAACTCCGTGAAACCGAAAGGTGCAAAAGGTATTCTCTGTTATCAAATATCTCTCTGCAAATCTTTCAAAGATGACTACTCCAAATATAGTGAAGATTTCTGATAGGCCATGACCTAAATTTAAGAAGCATCCATATAAATCCCTAGAAGTTGATCCCCTCGGTGCTTTTTCAAGCATTCCGCATGGCGTTCTGCATGTAGAAGATGTTAGGGCATATATTCATGCGAATATTGAAGAATTTGGGGAATCTAAGCTGGCTGATATCTATCACAATCAGTTAATAGATGATTCTTTTGAGCTCAAACCTCAGTTCAAGGCCATTCGGGATAAGCATTTTGCATAGTGCATTCATTTCCCCTGTTTTGAAGAAGATGAATGGGTCCGGTATGTGTTGAGCAGAGTACATGATAACTTCCTATGGTTGAATAGACCATTTAAGATCACCAAAGATGCAATTAGGGCAGTAACTGGTCTACATTCATCCGGTGGGATACCTGTTCTCAAATCTGTCAAGAATCAGACAGTGAGTGATGCAACCGGATCAAAATTTGACAAGAGAGCTATGACAATTGAAGATATCACTGATTCAGCTATCAAATTTGCATCCATAATAATTGGTTACAAAATTTACCACTCCAATAGGGAAAATTCAGTACCAGGAACTATAGTTTATACAGCTTATCAGATGCTAAAAGAAAATGCTGACTATGATCTGTGTGAACTTCTTCTAAACCAACTATTGGCGAATCTACAGAAGATCAAGAAGGATAAGAAAAATTCCTTCAAGTATGGTGGACTGATATTGTGTCTGTTTTTCTACTTCATGAGTGAGTTGCTCGGGTCAAGTGGTTGGGTTTGGCAGAATGATAGACCTGTTGCAATCCAAATCAAAGACTATTTGCATGGGCTTGGAGATGCCAAGACAAGAAATACAGCTCTGTGGGGTTATTTCAAGAACTTCCAAAATTTGATGCAAGCAAGAGAGAGAATTCCCAAATCTCTAGTTGAAAAATATAAGGATACAGTTTGTTTTATGGTTAAAACTGATCAGTGCCAAATGGAAGCTGTGGAACCAAGGATAGTCTGGATCATGCCGATGGGGTATGAGGTGGATGAGAAACTTGTGGAGCTGCATGTCCAACACATGCTTAGTCAACCCAAGGATCCCAAAATAGAAAGGTTTGGAACCTTTGAAGAATTGAGTATAAAAATTCATGTGGAACTTAGACAACTGGAGGTAAAGAGAAAAGTGAGAAAAGAAGTAGAAAATATTGCCAAAAAATATGGCATATCAAAAGAAGCTCTTGATGCCAACAGAGAAAAGGTGAAAAGGGTAGAGAAAGAGAAGGAAGAAGCAGAAAAGGAAAGTGATCCGGTAGAAGCCCCCTCCTAGACCAGATCCTCTAAAAGGGTTGCACCTATCTCTGATAAAAGCTCAAAGACATCAAAACCAGAAGTCCAGACATTCGGAAAAGGAGAGAAGAGAACAACGAAAAAAGGCAACAAGATCCTATGTTAGCCTGAAGGATGATGAAGAAACTGAATCAGACGAGGAGGTGAAGAAAATGAGGAAAAAGAAGAAGATATCCAGTGAAACCAAGGAGGCAGAAGCATAAGAGTTTGTTGAAAGAGCCACCCTGTCCTTAGATGATACAGTTAAGGCAATCATTGTGGATGGAAATCTAAAGCCATTAACAGAATTATATGATAAATACAGTGAAGCTGATAAGAAGAGTCTGCAGGATGCCATAGCTAAGTATCTGAACATTTACAACAAGGCTTTCATTGAGATTATATCTTTAATTCCTAAAACCCTTGAGAAGGAACTTGAATTGAGGAAGAATAATGCCAAAGAAAAGGATATGGAGATCTGAGAGTAGATAGCTATTCAGCTATATCCTTCAATCACCCCAAAGCAGATTAGTATGATCTTCAAAGATTGTAAGGATGAATTCCGGAGCAAAGCCAGAATGAATCAGCTCATGCTTGGTGAGACTGACAAGGTAGCCAAGGAAATAGAAGAAATCCTCTGGAATGTCTTTAAAAGATTCAATCTTCCTATCATAGAGGACTTGGGTGCTGATCCCTCAAGTGTTAGAGAGGAATCCCCTGAGGTAATGACAGAAGAAGTAATGGACTCCAGTGAAGGTAAAGACAAGGGCTTAGAATCCTCTACTCCGGAAGAGGTGACTCATGAACAAACAAATATCTCTCCTTCGGTTTCCCCTTACAGTCTCCGGATCTAAAGGAGAACAAAGAATAGAGGAAAAAGGAGAAGAAGCGAAAGAAAGAGAAGAAAGTCAAGCTGAGAAGAACATAAGTGATAGTGCAGAAGAGAAGAAATCTCTATCTCCGGCAAGAGACACTGCAGAAACTGTCAAGAACTTCTTGACAAAAGAAATGTTGGAGATTGATGAACCGGAGTTACTTCAAGGTCCATTTAACTTTGACTCTCTCTCCCCGGTTCAAACAATGAAGATAGCTTCATTTGCCAATGCAAAGGCAAAAGAAAAACTCCTGAAGTCTCACATGGAAGACTGTGAGCTAATAGAAGCTGCATCTGATGTTTTAGAAAAGATCATGCCATCCTTTCAGAAGGATCCCTCAGCCTTCTCATTCGGTAATCTCAAATCTCTAGTCAATAGTGTTAGCACACATTTTGATTCCCTAGAGAAGTCAGCAGAAGATAAGGTCTGGAAGGAATTCTTGGCAAAAAGATTATCAGAGGTACAAGGGTTGATAGCTAATGATAGGAGAAATATGAATATTGGGATAAAAAGCTTGGAAAATGCTCTTAAGGATGGAGGAGATATATATAAATTTTGTATATCCTGGACCACAGTAACAACGGGTATTAAGAAGAAAGTAAAAGAACAGGGGGACAAACTGACAAATCTATCAAAGAATTCCTCTCTCATCCTCCATAATAAATCAAGAATGTCAGACTATTGTAGTCTTGAATGATATCAAGAAGTTGGAGAAGGAAAATAAAAATAGAATAAGCAGGTTAGGTGCACTCAGAGGGATAATTATCTCTAAGTTAGAGGCCATGCATGAGGCCATAAAAGAAGCCCAGATCACAGCTCGGACCAGTGATCCGACTGATCTAAAAAGGGCAGATGCATTTGCATTCCTGTTAAGCAGTCATATATCAATTTTGGACAGAATGAAGCAAAGTTGGGCAACAGAATTTGTCCAATTGAAGATAACTTTTGCAGACATTCTTCAGTATATGTAAGTATGCCATATGTATATATGTATGTGACCAAGTATAGTTGAAATTTTGAAAATTTTGGTTTGCGGATCCTACCCTTTGCCATTGATGTCAAAGGGGGAGTGAAGAATAGTGAAAAATGAGGAATTCAGCTAAGGGGGAGCTTCAGAAATTGTATATAAAAATAGAGCATCAGCCAAGGGGGAGTATAGTGTGACATTTTTCACTAAGTGTTGCCATCAATGCCAAAGGGGGAGATTGTTGGCAAGAGACACTATATGGATTCATGAATGTTATCATTGATGGCAACAAAGTTCATCCCACACATCCACAGGACATGGTGTGTCTCTACCGGAAGTCAGATTGAAGAATGTTGTGGTCCGGTAAGCAAGAACAGAGTATGTGGAAAGGTTCGACAGTCAGGTCTGGATCTCTCAGAGGAAGTATCTTGGTGAAGTGCGGATTTGAGGAAGTCAAGAGGACTACCTTGACTAATAGATTCCAAGGATTTAGCCTCCGGTGATAGATGAAGAAAAAGATATGAATACTTGAGTATCAGGTTCCTGATTGGCAGTGTGGACAGAGGAAGAACTGATTGGTAGAACATCAGACATTATTCCGGATGTGTTACTGATGATGGTAAAGATTCTTAAGGCATAAGTTATAATTGACTGAAATGATTGATGACTTCTACAAGTATATCCTTGATCCGCATTACGGTAAGCAAGGATTCAACCGACAGATCAGAGTTCATGGAAAATATTAATTATTTCAGATGCCGACTAGAAAGGTGATGAAATCATTTGTGCGTATATATATACAAGATGGATTTATTTGTGAGGGGTGTCATGGTTTTTGTGAAGTGCGAAGAAAAGCAATAGAGCAAAGTGAAAGCAGTAAGGCAGATTCGGTATGTGAAGGGACAATAGCACTAAGGAAGAGAAAGGATGAAGTGCAGTAGATTAGTGTACTAAGTTTAACTGGAACTAAACTCCAGCATATGTAGATGCTCCTTATCAGTTCAAGTAAAGTATTACACTCTTTGTAAATTGTAGACAGTGAGTCTCTTGTAGGCAGTGGGCCTCTTATGAGCAGTGTGCTCAGGCAGTGAGCCCTAATTGGCAAGTGCCATTTTTGCAATTCTATTCTTCTAACAGAGAATACAATCTTGGGTTTATCACCCCATGGTTTTCTCCCTTAACAGGGTTTCCATGTCAAAAATATTGTGTCATGTGTATTTCCAGTTCATGGTTATGTTTGCTTGTTTGAATTGATGCTGCACTAGTTATTAAGAAAGTTCAGAAAGCTGAAATAATTAAGATAACTGATTCACCCCCCCTCTCAGTTATCAACACTTCCTACAAAGGTGGAGACTACTAGCAAGCAAATGCCCATATGATGTACCTGAGAAGCAATTGATGGAGCTATTTGTCCATAACCTCAACTCCAATCTTAGCTATCAAATCCAAATTCAATGCCCTTCCTCATTCTCGAAGGTCATTGAGATGTGATTATTCATCGAGAAAGCTATGATCACCAAGGTTTCACTTAAGTTGTACAAGGACACCCCTAACTCCAACTACACTGCGGACAAAGTTTTGGACCAAGAATAAAAATGTAGTCAATGATGGAGTAGTTGATACCAAGGCGGTGGTACCCAAACAACAACCAATATTCACTCTCAAAGGAGAGACAAACAATGCTGTTCCCAACAAACCATTCTCTCAGGAGCCAAAGCCATGGTTCAACTCAAATCCAAGGCAAAAGTTCACACCATTGGGTGAGTCCCAAGAATCTGCATTAAGGAAGCTATTAGCCAACAATGAAATCACTCTACCACCAACAAGTGATTACGAACCTCAAATCAAACCTCACTATTGGAAAAACACCAATTTTTGTGATTATCATAGAGGAAGAGGACATATGACCAACAATTGTATCTATCTCAAACATGTTATTCAAGACATACTTGATCAAAATCAAGGAGGTACCCAACAACATACTTCTAACGAGACGCATGTGGCATACAAAGATCCACTTCTCAATCACGACAGGCTGTACAACAACAACAACAACAACGACAACAATAACAACAACCGCAATAGGTAGAATCAGAATAATGGGAATAATAATGCTAATTATGCAAGTGTGCCATTCGATTATACCATCAATTGCATATCAGAGCACATACCACAAATCAATGTGGTCATGCCTAACCAACTATCAGAGCCCAACAAAACTGATTGCAGTATCATTACCTATAGTGGTCACGTTAAATACAATTCCTCCAAGGTCATCACCTTCTCAGTCCAACCCCCATCAGTATAGTGTCATAGACCAAATCTAAAAAACTCCGGCCCACATTTCTATCCTAGAGTTGTTGTGTCTATCTCCTTCCCATAAGGAGATTCTTGATAAAGCCTTAGTAGAAACGAATGTACCCACAAACTTGGCCCAAGAGAAGTTTTAAGCCATGGTAGGGAATCTAGCCTCCTCCAGAACCATATCATTTACCGAACATGATGACCTCTTAGTGTCTCAACCTCATAACACCCCTTTGCACATCGTCGTTTTCATCCATAAACACCGCATCAAAAGGGTTCTCATTGATGGGGGATCCGGTTTAAATATTTACACTCTTAAGCTAGTCCTTACATTGGGGTTCTCTGAAAACACGGTGGATCTAAGGAAAAAGATTACTATCAAAGCTTATGATGAAGAGGAAAGAACTACCAAAGGGACAGTGGTATTACCCATACAAGTAGGACCGATGATAAAAGACGTTGTGTGCCAAGTCCTAGATAGGGAGCTAACCTATAATATTCTCCTAGGTAGACCATGGATTCATGCCATGAAAGCTATGCCTTCTACCTATCACCAATGCATAAAATTCCCTCATAACGGCAATCAAGTCACCATCCAAGGTGATCTCGACCCCTTTTAGCATTGTAACTCTGTCCTCTCAAAACCTGATTACATCATACCCAACAATAGAGCATCTACATCCCCTACCCCACAACATAATTTTACCTCCGAAGCTTCCTCATCCAAGCCCAAAGAGCAGAAAATTACCATCAAAGAAACATAAGTAGGGGAATACTCCATCGAGCATAGCCTCAACTTGGCCAAATTTCCTCTATCTCCTAGATCCTTTGGGTGACCCAGGAATTTTCCAAAGACATCTGCTCCTCCTACACCTCCCATAGCTCCCTTTGTGAAATGGGGGACCTATCAGATGAAACAGAGGAAAGAGATATCTTACAATGGCTCTACATAGAAGGAGAAGAGAACATACAACAAGAACCACCTAAACTCCCAACAGAAATCTATGGGCGAGGTGAGTCTATCTTACACAGAATGGGTTATGAAGGACAAGGCCCCATTGGCCTAAGAAAAGAAGGAATAGTGGAACCCATTCAACCTTCTTTGTCCTCATTGGTGAGAAATACGAAAGGTCTAGGATACAAGGACAAGGGCAAAGCAAAAGCAAATGCTTGTCTTGTGGAAATAATCCATACCCTTCAAGAGGATAGTGACATAGATTCCAATGAGTATGAGTGGGATGAGCTGATAGAGCACTCCTATGATGACAAAGGGGTTGAAACCATTCAAACTTATAGCCGCTACCATGAGGGACAAATGCTACCGCATAGACCGTTAGAGTGTGATTTGACTATCCCTGAGAATATGACTTTCGAGGAAGGTTTGAGTTCTATCGCAATAAATAATTTGGAGGAAAGTACCATCTCGAACACTCTCCCTACCAATACTCCTAGCATATCCATTCAAACTATCAACAAATCATATCTATCCTTCGACTCCCTCCCCCTTGTGCATCCTAAACTTATTGAATGGGATCTACAAGGAACCCCGCAACTAGATATGTTCCAAAATGATGATGCCTATATTGACTACATGGAACTTAGGGACCACCTACCTAAAGGAGATCATAAAGCTGGCTTCGCCATTGAACTTAATACTGTGGCTTATTTCAGAGAGGGTGCCAAGCCTTCCAGTCACAAAAATATCAAAATAAAAATTGGATTTGATGGTGAAAACTACTCTGCAGCAGTATCAGATCCCAAAATAGTAAAAAGAAAGGACACATATGATGGTGAAAAACTAATTGTGGCACCTGATGATGGAAGGATTGACACTCTCCCCGATGATATGTACCAGGAGAAGTCTTAGATTATTGTGGAACCTACAGAACCTGTTAACATTGGAACAGAGGAACAACCTAAGATCATTCACTTTGCTAAGTCTCTAACCCCACCAGAAAAGACTAAGTTTGTACCATTCTTCAAGAAAAAGCAAGTCAATTTTTCTTGGTCATACGCAGATATGTTGGGGTTAGATCCAGATTTGATTCTACATCATCTTCCATTAGATCCAGGAGTGAAACCAATGAAATGGAAGCTTAGAAAGATGCATCCACACATTGCACTGCTAGTAAAAGAGGAACTCAAGAAATTACTAGATGTAGGGTTCATCAGAGCTATAGACTATCTGGAGTGGGTCTCCAACATAGTACCAGTATCCAAACCTGATGGCTGAGTCAGACTATGTAATGATTCTAGAGATCTAAACAAAGCTTGCTGTAAGGATGATTTTCCGTTGCCAAACATAGATATCATAGTCGACTTAACAATAGGGCATACCATGTTATCTCTCATGGATGGCTTCTCTGGATACAATCAGATCAGGATAGCACTGGAAGACCAGTATAAGACATCTTTTACTTGTCCTTGGGGCACTTTTTGCTGGAATGTCATGCCATTTGGGTTAAAGAACACAGGAGCCACATATCAACGTGCTATGACCACTATATTCCATGATATGATGCACATCACAATGGAAGACTATGTAGATGATATCCTTGCAAAGTCACTCACAAGAGAATCACACCTAGATGTGTTAGAGAAAGTCTTTCAGAGACTAGAACAATTCAAAGTCAGGTTGAACCCAAAGAAATGTGTGTTTGGAGTCACCTCAGGCAAGCTCTTAGGTTTCATTGTATTAGCAAATGGACTAGAGGTAGATCCGGCCAAAGTCAAAGCAATCATGGAAATGCCACCACCCAAGAATCTCACTCAACTGCGGTCTCTACAAGGCAAGCTACAAGAAATCTGTAGGTTCATATCACAACTGGCAGACAAGTATCAACCTTTCAGTCATCTCCTACATAAGAACATTCCATTTAGGTGGGATGAGAAATGCGAAGAGGCATTTGGCAAACTGAAGGAATATCTTATGAACCCACCTATCTTTATGCCTCCCATCCAAGGAAAGCCACTATTACTTTACATATCTGCTACACTCACAGCTCTTGGGGCCCTCCTAGCATAGCAAGATTATGAAGGTAAAGAAAGAGCCATCTACTACATCAGTCGCACATTGGTGGGCATTGAGTTGCAATACTCTCAGATAGAAAGATCGTGCCTTGCGGTAGTTTTTACTTCCCTAAAACTTTGACATTATATGCTACCACATCAAGTCAAACTTATTGAAAAAATAGATCCACTGAAGTACCTACTACGTAAAGCAGCTCTAATAGGTTGCCTAGCCAAGTGGGTAATGCTCCTAAGTGAATACGACATTGAGTATGTAGACAGAAAGGCTATCAAGGGACAAGTCATTACTGATCAGTTAATAGATGCACCACTACAAGACACCACACCAATGCAATTTGAGTTTCTAGATGAATCCTTATTCAATATATCAACACATTCTTGGAAACTCTACTTTGATGGGTCCTACACAAACCATGGATCAAGGGCAGGAATCTTGTTTGTAATTCCTCATGGTGACACCATACCGAAGTCTTATCATTTGTTATTCCCATGCATCAACAACATAACAGAATATGAAGCCCTAGTCATTGGTCTCAAAATGGCAACAAAATGGAAAATCAAAGAGCTACATGTCTATGGTGACTCTCAGCTAGTGATCAACCAAGTCAATGACGACTACCAAACCAAAGATGAGAAGCTTATCCCATACAAGCGCATGGTCGATGACTTTATAGAGTACTTTGTGATCATCTCTTTTGAGCAGATACCTCACATTGAAAACAAAGCAGCAAATGCCATGGCAACCATTGCCTCACTCCTTGAGATCCTAGGGAATGAGTCATGGTACGAGTTCTTAGTGGAAACAATTCAGTAACCAGCTTATGATCTTCCTGAAACCCATTCCATATGCCTATTAGTTGGATCTGATTCACCTTGGTATGGTAAGGTTTACACTTACCTCAAGGACAACACCCTCCCACCTGACTTATCTTCAAACCAACAATGAACCTTTATATGCCAAACTTCTCGTTATACCATTATTGCTGACACCCTATACCGACGTGGTGTATATGGTACCTTACTTCATTGTTTAGAATGAGAAGAATCCCAAACTTCCTTACAAGACGTACATGAAGGGATCTATAGAACACACTCTAGCGATCCTTCCTTAGCTAAGAAACTCATGCGTTTGGGTTATTATTGGCCAAACATGGAAACAAATTCATATCAGTTTGTAAAGAAGTGCAAGCAGTGCCAGATACATGGGAACCTAATACATGCACCAACTCAAGAGTTGAGACCTTTAACGACACCTTGGCCCTTTTGTCAATGGGGACTCGACCTTGTAGGCAAAATTCACCCATCCTCATCCAACGGCCACAAATTCATAATAACCGCCACTGAGTACTTTACCAAGTGGATTGAAGCCATCCCCCTCACCACCATCACAAGTAAACAAATCTCCTCATTCATCCTTAATTACCTCATCTGCAGATACGAAATTCACTCATCCATTATCACAGATAACAGAAGACCTTTTAAGAACCAGGATGTCCAAGAACTCTGTGACCGACTCAAAATCCAACACTGTTTCTCCACACCCTATTACCCCCAAGGTAACGGCCAAGTAGAAGCATCCAACAAAACAATCTTGAAACTCCTCAAGAAGACAGTCAATGATGTTGGCCGTGATTGGCACATCCAACTCAATCCCGCTCTGTGGGCCTATTGAACCAGCATATGCACTCCCATAGGTGCTACCCCTTACGCCCTTGTCTATGGATCATAATCCATCATACCCATCAAGGTTGAGTTACCCTCTCTAAGAGTGTCATTAAAAGGTTTCATAACTGATGAGGAATATAGAGTTTCCAGATTGCAAGAGCTAGAGTTGCTAGAGGAAAGGAGACATAAAGCCTTCAATCATCTCAAGGCATATCAACAAATGATGTCACAAAGTTACAACCACAGAGTCCGTCCAAGAGTCTTTAAGGTTGGAGATCTAGTACTTAAGGAAAATCCCTGCAATTAATAGGATCGGGAATAGAAAGACAAATTTGAACCCAACTGGCTTGGGCCTTATGTGATCATAGTAGCTTATGGATCAAGGGCATATCAGTTAGCAACATTAGAGGGTGAGCTGTTCGATGACCCAATCAATAGCATGCATCTTCGTCGGTTCTATACCTAAGAGAGCCCCAATGTAAGGGGGGCATAAAATGCAAAAGAAAAAATACAAAAAAAAAAATCAGACAAATACAAACAAATCATCCTTTGGTGAAAACCTGGCAAGCAGGCACCTTGGATAGGTATCATGATGAAAACCTGGCAAACATGCATCATGCATACTTTCTAGCTTTCGTGCAAATAAAGGCAAGTGGTGAAAACCTGGTAAACAGGCGTTACTTGTGATAAATCACTTCCTCCATCTTTGGGAAACCAGTCACTTTGTGTCCATTCTTTCTTCACTCATGTCCCATTCGATCTATACCTGTTCCATAATAAAAGTACCTAACGATAACCTATCATGACTTGATACTCTATCTCTTTGTTTCCTTGTCGACCAAGGTTTTATCCAGTATCCTATCCATAGTGTTAGCCTAACATAGTGTCTGTTGCGAGTATCCGCATGGTCAAAAGTCCATGAACTACGTTGCCTCTGTGTCATCAGGTAGGCAAGGCCATTTTTTAAATGCACCCCCGAGGCTCCACCTGTCCCATCTGTCGCGTGTCTAGTCCTTCTATCTATCTGAGTCCACAGCACTTTCTGTCACCTAGGTCCATGGTCCATTAGGGTTTACCCTGAAGTACGTTGCCTCTACGTCATCATGTAGGCAAGGCCATTTAGCAATGAGCCCCTGAGGCACTAGGTCAGTCCCTTAGGGTTTATCTCACCAATAAGGATTGTGGAATCTTTCACCAGCCAAGCGAGCGCAAAGCAAAGCCCGCTTTCAAGCAGAAGTTTCGACGCATCACCTTAACCTATCCAGAGCAAAGCAAGCAAGTACCTAAAGCACTGTAAATGATTTTACCTAAATTATGGCAAGAAACAAACACATCTAAATGCAAAAATGTTTTGTGGTTGATCAGGTTAGGGTACAGTGTCTTGATTTTTGTTATCATGTCTTTCTATGCTACTCAAGGATGCCTAAAGCTAGAGATGCTATGATGGGGGCATGATTATTTTCTTTGTTTTGCTATTTGTGGATTAAACTTTAGTAATGTAACGCCTTGTCTAAAGACATGATTGACAAAAGATCATTGAGGACATCAAAGGTCTAACATGAACGGGGGCAATCCTTGTCTATTGACATGTAAGAAATACTCAGGTCATCTTAGTTCAATTATACCTAGATGCTTGTACTAACTTGCTAAATCAAAATCCATGTAAGCAATACTCAGGTCATCTCGGTTCAATTATACCTTGATGCTTGTATTTTCTTACAACATTTTAAAAGCCCAATGATGAAATAAGCACTTCAAAATACTTGCAATATTAAGATGGCAAAACCACTCGTATCCATTCACATCCACAAAGCATCCATACTGTATCCCATGCAAATAAAGATCCAAACTGTAGAGTATCAATGTTTACAAGTAAAAGATTGTGATTCCTTCTGTCGAGTCATTCTTCTATCGATCAAATTTCTATCTATCATCGTATCTTCTGAGCAGTGATCTAGATGCAAGGTCCATCCTTAATCCATACCAATCAAGTCAAGTCAATCTAGTCAAATGATCCAATCATAATCAGTGGTCTTGATCCTTGTCTAGTTGTAAACAAACTTGATCAGTTAATCAATCAATTGTCTTATACATGATGTAACATTGTTGAAATCAGACCAACACACGCATCTTACACGACATGCTTCATTTCTTGAAACTAGACACTATCCTTCGTGTTTTCTCTAGGGATCCATTGTTCCCCACCATGACAACACACCTGCCATGTTGGTCGAGGGATATATCATTCCCCGCCATGACAACACTGTCGTATATCGTTATTAGTATATCGTTGGTTTACCGCTTGACATGGGCAATACCTTGTTTGTTCTTGTATCATTTTTGCATACTTGCTTGCTTTCTTGTGTGTTTTATCATTCTATCTTGCATTGCGTATCATTCGGCTCTTTCTTCAACAAATTTCTTCAACCCTAACCTAGTTTTCCCTTCGTCATCGTGAGATTGTCCGTCTCACGTCACTCGAACCTTGGCTTCTCTGTCCAATCTCCCGAGGGGGCATCCTATTGTTAAACCTATACCAAGGGCAAACTAGAGCATGTATCATTATAAAAAATTCTATTCTTTGAAGCAACGCCATAAACTGCATTGCATCAAAGAGGGGCAAAATGTATACGCCTAAAAATGACATGACACTACCCAAATAAATATTCTTAATATTTATTTAAGTCTAAATTCCTCTATCAATAAATAAACAAACCCATTTATTTATTTGATTCATATTCTCCCAACAATTAAATAAAATTAATTTATTTAATTAAATTCTTAAAATTCTTCTAAAATCATTCCAAATTAAATAATATCAATTATTTAATTAGTTCTTCCAAATTCATTCTAAATTAAATAATATCAATTATTTAATTGCTTCTTCCAATAATATCTTCTCTAAATTTAAATAAATCAAATATTTATTTAAGTTGTCTATTTCTTCTAAATTGAGTTATCTCTAAATATAATTCAATCAAATATGCACATGCAATTGAATATTCTAAATATTTAATTGAGCTAAAATATCGTCTCATCCTCATGCAATTTCTATTCTCTAGTTCTATTCTCTTAATTGATTAATCTATTCTTTTAATTGATTAATCTCTTCAGTTAACTCATTCTTCTATTTTATTAATTCCTCTCATGCAAAATAGAGCAAGACACTTGTCTTCTTCTTATTCATGCATGTTTCTCAAGGTTTCTCAACCATTAATCTTTTCATTCTTTCTATACTGTTGATCTTCTCTTTCTCAAGTCTATAAATTGAACCCTATTCTTCCATTTCATTCATCCAAGCTTTAACTAAACTTACTCTGTAGGAATTACAGTGTGCCTTTGACACCAATTCCTTCGTTGCTTGCAATCAAACTTGTTACTACACACTACTATCATTGTTGTGAAGCTCATCTTCATGGAAAAACTATCATAGCCGTTCCCATTTGAACATATTGGAATCATAGCAAGGAAGTGCACCTTCTGAGGGCCATATTCATAGACAAGATCATTTGTGATAGGCGATCAATGGAAGATGAGAATTAAAGGAGGTTTACTTTTGTATTGTTCATTGTTTGATTGATCTCCTTTGTTCATTATTTCATTGAGTTTTGGGTATCATTGATATTTATATATTGATTATTCATTTAGATCCAATTTTCCCTTAACAACCAATAAATGTGTTACAAAACATAGAAGACGACCATTAAGTTGTGTTGATAAACACTACTCAAAAACTAGTTAAAGTGTTCTAACAAACACCCTTGAACACCAGTTTTAATATTTGAAATCTTTTGAATCTCTGCAGTACAAAGTTAAAGAAACGAAGAGCCTTAAGCATTGAACTAGACATTTCGCCACAAAACAACTTTGAACTTTCCATTAACGACCACATACAACAATAGATGGAAGAAATCCCATTGCAAACAATAAAAAAATATAATAGCCATGGATAAACAAGAAACCCATTTAAATATAGAACCATCATGATTACAACCACAGAAAAAACAAAACAACCTTCCATTAATGACCAGAGACAACAAAATATGGAAGAAAAACCATTGCAAACAAAAAAAAATCAATGGCCATGGATAAACAAGAAGCCCATTTAAATACAAAACCCTCATGATTACAACCTCTCAGAAAACCAAAAGAACCTTCCATTTACAAATACAAACAACAATAGATGGAAAAAATCCCAATGCAAACAATAGAAATAATTGAATACCCATGGATAAACAATAACCCCATTTTAATACCGAACCGTCATGATTACAACCACTCAGAAAACCAAAAGAACCTTCCATTTACGAGTACATATACCAATAGATGGAAAAATTTTATTGCAAACAATAAAAAATAATTTAATACCCATGGATATACAATAACCCCATTTTAATACTGAACCCTACAAAACCAAAAAAACCTTCCATTTATGATTACAGACAACAATATATGGAAAAAATCTCATTGCAAACAATAAAAAATGTTTTAACACCCATGGATAAACAATAACCCCATTTTAATACTAAACCCTCATGATTACACACAGAAAACCAAAAGAACCTTCCATTTACTATTATAGACAACAATAGATGGAAATAATCCCATTACAAACAATAAAAATGTTTTAATACCCATGGATAAATAATAAACCTATTTTAATACTGAACCCTCATGATTACAAACAGTTAGAAAACCAAAAGAACCTTCCATTTATGATTACAAACAAAAATAGATGGAAAAATTCCATTGTAAAAAATAAAAAATATTTTAATACCCATTGATAAACAATAACCCCATTTTAATACCAAACCCTCATGATTACAACCAGATAGAAAACCAAAAGAACCTTCTATTTAAGATTACAAACAACAATAGATGGAAAAAATCCTTTGCAAACAATAAGAAATAATATAATACCCATGGATAAACAATAACCCCATTTTAATATCGAATCATCATGATTACAACCAGATAGAAAATGAAAAGAACCTTCCATTTATGACCACAGATAGCAATCGATGGAAAAAAATCCCATTGCAAACAATAAAATATATGTTAATACCCATGAATAAACAATAACCCCATTTGAATATCGAACCCTATTGATTACAACCAGACAGAAAATGAAAAGAACCTTCCATTTACGACCACAGACATCAATAGATGGAAGAAATCCCATTGCAAACAACAAAGACCAAACCAAGATATTGCATGCATAAACCATATAACAAAAAAACTGAAAAAACCTCTTTTTTTTTAGCTTAATAGATCATTGCCTTAGCAGGATAAGATATCCTTACTAGGGTCGTGCGGGAAGCCGTCATGGAATAGAGTCGAAGGAGAAATGAGCCAAGCCATCTCCAAAACTGAGCCATTTTAAATGCCTAAACAAAATACCTAAGGATAAACAATAACCCCATTTTAACACCGATCCGTCATGACTACAACCAGATAGAAAATGAAAAGAACCTTCCATTTAAGACCACAAACAACAATCGATGGAAAAATCTCATTGCAAACAATAAAATATATGTTACTACCCATGGATAAATGTAATGTCCCCTTCTTGCAAGCCAAGATTTTTGCAACCTTGCAAACAATTTCAACTTGTAAAAGAGCACATTAGTATTCCATTTATTTTTAACACTTAACCATAATCATATGTAATTGCTTCAGAAACACAACTATACATGTATTTTTTCTATTTCACAAGTCCATTGTCCATATTTCATAATCTCCCTTGGGTGAGATAACCTTAGGCCTATTGTTAATCATACCTTCCACCTTATGAGAGATGACTCATTAGGAGGCAATGTCATACCAACTATCATGGGTCCTATTATTATTCCTTTGGTTAGTAAACCAAAGGCCCATATTATTCATTCGATTCATCAATTGAAGGCCCATTATCATTCCTTGATTCGTCAACCAAGGCCCATTATTATTCCTTCAATATTTAAATCGAAGGCCCATTATTACATCCTTTGATTCATCAATCAAAGCCCCATTATTATTCCTTGATTCGTTAATCAAGGCCCATTATTATTGGTCTTGAGGATGATTTCTCACCACCACGAGCCATACCCATGGTTGGTCAATTATTGTCCTAACTATCAACCTCATTTCCATAGTGTTGGGTAGATTAGCAATGAGGCCACTTACTCATCCCTAGGATGACCATGCCCATAACCACGTATAGAGTTCCATTCCAATTATCTTGTCCATATATAAATCCTAATATCAAATTCATATCATGCCACAGTTTCATTTGCTTTACTATATCTTTCCTATTCTAATATAAATTCCTTTAATCATCATGATTTACACATTTCCAAACATAATGCAAGTATGATATTCAATTTCTCATTTAGATGCCTAATACATATTTACATTATTCTATTTCCCTAAACTTACAGTGATGCAGATATAATGAAATGGCCAGT
Source organism: Cunninghamia lanceolata (assembly GCA_027924645.1). Classification (NCBI taxonomy): domain Eukaryota; kingdom Viridiplantae; phylum Streptophyta; class Pinopsida; order Cupressales; family Cupressaceae; genus Cunninghamia; species Cunninghamia lanceolata. The sequence continues at coordinate 480,481 of BSBN01000626.1, read as the reverse complement.
TTCCTTTAAACCATTATTCTCAATATGAATATTAATGCAATCAAATTATGGTAGTAAACACATATGAGGGATCATACCTTGGTTAGTTGCTGTAATCAAATCGTCTTATTATAGCAGACTTATGCAAATATATATATGATGGGTGACTCGTCTCTTATATGCTTTCGCTGTTGTCACACTCTTGACTGATATGTGCTTTCAATTAGATATTATTATATGATTGTTAGCTCGTTGAGATACTATTTGGCAATCCTGCCGATATATATATGTATATATATACATATATATATATATATATATACATATAGCAGATGTATCCAATATAATCGATCATTTGTTGCATCTATCTTGTATGTTTCTTGGTTCAATTAGATGTTTGTATTCATTCGCTGATGTTTGATATGAAGATGTGGTGTTTGATGCCTCGATGCTATGGTGTTCTTTATCTTAATTTCTTTTTATGCTGTGATCTTTTGTAAGGATTCTATTCCGGATGCCTTTGGATGATTGATCCATGTCTATTTTATACCAATTGATCATAACCTTCTACAAGGGACATGATTGATCGTTGGCTTGGACATCATTCATTATCTTTACTAATCGCTATTTTTAATTATCATTCATCAACGGATTGCGTAGGCTCGTCAATTTGGAAATGATCATTGTTGGCCAATTATGGGAAATTGACGCCCTTGCTTAGTATTGTTTAAGTGCTTACTTTATATCTACTTTGTCTTATCTGCCCACATTGATTGCTCATGTTGTCTTTTGCCCATGTAATGTGATTACCTTGTCTTTTTATCCTTCTGATTCGTAGTTCTTCTTGTTCAATCCTCCTTGACTTCTTTAGGTGCCTTCTCCATGAAATCATCCCAACCATGCTATTAGGAAAACAAACTTGATTTCACAATGTTTGTGTTTAAGATGAAACATGACAATAAACAATAACCCCATTTGAATACTGAAGCCTAATGATTATGTAACCAGATAGAAAACAAAAAGAACCTTCCATTTATGACCACATAGAGCAATAGATGGAATAAATCCCATTGCAAACAACAAAAACCAAACCAAGATATTGCATACATAAACCATACGACAAAAAAACCTCTTTTTTTCAAGCTCAATAGATCATTTCCTTAGCAGGAGAAGATATCCTTGTTAGAATTAGACCAGACAACTGAGAGGGGGGGTGAATCAGTTGTCCCACAAATTTAAACTTTTTCTGCTTTTAACCTTCTTTATCAACTTACTATCAGATTAATGATGTCAACATTAAAGCATGAATCAACAACACATGAGCATAAACATAAGAAACACACTTGACACCAAGATTTTGACGTGGAAACCCGGTTAAGGGAAAAACCATGGTGGGGGTTAACCCACAAAGATTATACTCTGTTAAAAGTATTACAAAGAGGGGAATGCACATGCATTTGGGCTCACTGCCCAGAGCTCACTACTCAAGAGAGGCTCACTGCCTACAAGAAAGTTTACAAATGATTACAGATTGTTGAACTGATAAGTAGCATCTTCCAATGCAAGAATTCAGTTTCGGTTAAGCATAGAATACTAATTTTACACACTTCATCTTTATTCTGCCCTCTTTATTGCTCTACCATAATCTAGACCTTAGATCTCTTCTCTTTTGCACTTCTATCTTCCTTTTTAAAACTTATTCCATATTCATATCACTACACACACCACAATACTCAAATCTATCAGCTATATATATCCACATCAATAATTCAATCTCCTTTCTGTCAGCCTTGTGAAGAACTTAACATACAATACAAATACTCTGTTCAGTCGGCTGAATCCATACACAAATAAAGATGTGTACCAGAAATAGCACTTGCATGTCACAATACATGTCAGCCACTAACATTATATCCCATACGTAACTCACCAAAACACTTCTATTGGATCCACACAACGATCAAACATAAGTCAACCTGTTCTTCACTGAACTATTCTGTCATATTAGGACCTAGTACTCAAATGCTCATATCTTTTAATCCCTTTGTCACCGGAGGCTGAAATCTTGGATTTGGATTGTCCTGACATCCCTCTACACTCCCTTAGATCCATAACACACAATGATTAACTGGAGAGATTTGCTGGTCAAAATACTGAACTCTGCCATATGCTCTGTTTCTGGCTCCCCAGACTTTGATAAATTTTCATTTTGACTTCCGGTAAGAACAAATTATGTTATGTGGATGAGTGGAATAGTCTTAGTTGCCATCAATGACAACACCTGTCATGCGTAGCAGTGTCTCTTGCCAACAATCTCCCCCTTTGGCATTGATGGCAACACTTAGTAAAAAATGACTATGTGTCGGTGCTACTCCCCCTTACTCTGTACTTGTGCTCTCCACTATTTCCAAAGCTCCCCCTTTGCTAGATTTATCATTTTTCACTGCTCTTCACTCCCCCTTTGACATCAATGGAAAAAGATGGAATCTGCAAACCAAAATTCACTCAAAAATTTGTATACAATGTCGCATATGTACAACCATTCCTTAAGTTATATTTACATATACTTAAGTATATCTCCAAAAATATTCTTCAGCAGGGCCAACTCTGTATCCCAACTCTTCTTCATACTATTCAAAGTTAAAGTGTGACCATTGAACAAAAATGCTTGTGCTTCAGCCTTCTGGAGGTCAATGGGATCACCTGTTTGTGCAGTAGTTTGGGCTTCTGTCATAGTGTTGAATATTGCTTCTATCTTAGGGGAAATCAGTCCCTAGAGCTCACCCATTCTTGCTTGAATGTTCTCCTTTTCTCTTGTCAACTTCTTTATTTCTTCCAACAGACTGATTTCTTGACATTCATTACTTGCCACTGATACTGTCAATGGATCAAAAGCTTGGGATATACTTGACAATTTTTGTTTGCATTCCTTTACTTTATCTTCTATATCCTTGTTGTTCTCAAAATAATCTACGCTCATTTTTGTAGACAACCCCTATGAAACTTGTCCGTTTCGTAGCCTACACTCTAAGTTTACAAATCGAGACAAGTACTTTTGGCCTCGTGTGAAGTCATTTGACACCGTATAATAGCTTGTAACATTCCCCTAGGTTGTTTCCTCGAAGTTCATGAAAATCGACTAGGTTACAAGCTTGTCAAAATATCAATTTTGACTGTTTTTAGGATGTCAGAAATTTTTCAAGTTTATATGCATTCGTGGTCAAATCCACTGCTCTTGCATGTTTATTGTTGTTTTTATATGCATAGTCGGTCAATTTCACCATTTGTGCATATACTTGTGTTTCGGGTCATACATGTAATAGCGGCAGTTTTCACCACTTGCACATATTTTAAGTCGTTTTACATTATATGCTCAGGTGGTCTTTTCCCCCACTCGTGCATGTTGATCATCCAATGTGGAGGCAGTGAAATCCACCACTCAAGCAAAATACTAAAGAATCAATGAACTTAAAGTTGCATTAATGGCACTCGTGCCATGTTTAATGCAAACTTTAAAACCTTTTTAAAACATTTTTGATTCGTTTTGTTTTGTTTATTTCTTATTTCCCAACCTTCTAATCAACTGGTAAACCCTTCTTGAGATCGTTTGATTGCGTCAACTGTGAATTTGAGTGGATTTTGGCTTCTGAATTTGTGACTAGGGTTTTAGGTCAGCCTTTTCAGGTAAGCCTTTGTTTTCTATTTTTTTCTTTCGTTTTCTTCCTAAGGTTTTTCCTATTTGAAAATACAATGTATATTTGTATTGTTATTGTTTATTTTCATTTCGTTGAAGATTTTTGTCAAAAATTCATAAATCTGCTTTCTCTGTGTGTGAACGGATCTTAGTGCTCTTTGTAAACTTAGGTTTAGATTTCATTTTCATCTTGTGCGTTGTTGATAGTTTTCACCGACGATGCCTTGTCTTCCATGAGTTTGATTTTGAATGTGATGTCGGTGAAATCCACCGATCATACTTCGCATTAACCCTGAATGTAAGGGCGGTGAGAATCGCCGCCCTCACATCCTTTTTCTTTGATTACCAAAGTGTATCGGTGGTTAAAACCACTGCCGATACATATGCCTTCTCTTTTTTTTTGCCCCTACATGAAGATTAAAAAACTTTTAAATATTACATGTTCCAGTGGTAAAATTCACCGCGATTACATATGATTAAAGGTTTTTGATAATAAGGTGTATGAGCGGTCATTTCGACCAACATTGCATCTGAACATTTTAAGCTTTTCCTCCAACATGCCTGAGCGGGCATTTTTGCCGCTTGCACATGCACACTAAAAATTTGCATTCTACCCTCGTGTAAGGGAAATCAAATTGACCGCCCCTACATCAAACTTGAATATTTTACCTCATACATGCAAAGGTGGCCCTTTTTGCTGACCTTGCAAGATAAATGACTTGTCCCTCATACAGGAGCGGTCATTTTGACCGCCCATGCATATTTTCCTGAAAATTTTCCTAACACTGGAAGATTTTTCCTTTCAAAGCCTATTGGCCTGCTTTCACTTTTTACCTCATTTTGCATGCTCTCAATCCCTTCAATGCACATTCCCATGTTCATGATCGTCAATTCACGGTAGCCCCAATTTGCCTATCTTTCCCCTAACTGCGAGATCATGGATTTTTGCAGTTTTCAACAAACATCTGTGGTAGACACCGTTTCCAATTTTTTCTTCGAAGCTGATGTCAGAGCCGTCCCCATGAAAGGCTAAAATCATGAAGTATAAATACCAAGGGGTCTTCCCTGTTACTTGAGTGTAGTCTAATGTTGATGAGATTAGAGATACAGAAATTGGTCATGTGGACATGGCCGAGTTTGTGGACAGAACCAAACAGTCAAATCCTCCTCGGTATATGCAAAATATCATCAACAATAATATTCACTTGGTTGCCTCTTTTCCTGTTGCTGCCCACAATCCTGAGTTTGTTCTTCAGGTAGCCAGTCATTATAATAGGGATACTAGGACCGTGTTTGATTCCCAAGGGAATGTGATCATGAAACTAGATGCGAAATTTCTTGACAAAATCTTCATGTGTCCTATTGAAAATATTGGACAAATTGATTTTGCTCAAGGGCAAAAAGATTATGATGAAGATGTGGAAGCTGCAAGGAAGTACATAAACAATAAGTGGTTGAAGATTCCTCAGAGCAATTTGACCAGATGGCCGAAAGATCTCCTGAGGAGTGACTTTGTTGAGGAGGTCTGTGACTTGATTACACTGTTAAAGTCGAATCAAAGGCCTTCCTTCTTCATCCAAGTTTCAAGAGTGGATGTACACATATATGAAGGTGATTCTTAGTGGTACACATCAAATCTTTTGGGGAGAACTGGTGCAGTCACAGTAGGAGGGTTCACAAAATGAACTGTTTGGACCGTGTAGCAAGAGTAAACACAACAGAAACACTCAAAGAAAATGGAACAAATGCAGATTTAATCATTCAATATATCAAAGAATTCAAATACAATCTGGCAGGAAACACGCAGGCTTACAACTAGAGCTCCAAGGCCTGAATACATACATGCGCAAGATAAAACTTTGAAGCTCCTTCTCACAAAACTAAACTATAGAATATGAATCAATTGCTAACTACTTTCCTAAGTATCTATTACATCTTTATATATCATTTCCAGACCAATAGATTCGTCTACGTCGGCCAAGGAAGATCACAAACTCCAATGAAGAGTTGTAATGTGTTCACAGATAGGTCAGACCTAAATGCATAGAACACTTCCTTAAATGTATGGAACAATGTGCAGACCCTTGGGGGAGGTCAGCCATGAACTAAAGAACATTGAATGATGTGTCAATGAGATCCATAAGTCAAGGAACGATTCGTAAACCTTCTCTTTCAGCTGATTATTAGGAACTGTTGGAATGCTTTGTTCTGAAAAAATAGTCAACTTATGATAGCGATATCTTTCTGGAAACTTATCCAAATGCTCTGAATTCTTGATATGATGTAGATGAATGAATGTAGATGCTAAGTCCAGATCTGCAAGATGTGAAATGCCAAAACTGGACCACAAGTTGAGAACTGCTACTGACTAAACTGCCTAAACTGTACTGGAAAATGAAAGAACTGAAATGCAAACAAACTAAAATGTAAATGTTTTTGGTTGATGCAAGATTTCTCTTGAACCAAGGATGCTCCTGCACCAAACATCCAGGGTTATTTTAAAAGTGAGTCCCTCGCTTTGCTGGGGCTAGGGGAGAACCAAGACGGTCCACCTCAGCCTGAGAAATCCACGATGAATCTTCTTCCGTCTGCCTTTCCACTTCACAAGATATTCTTTGTATTGTCTTCCTCTGGTGTTATATCCAACTCTGCTATCCAAAATGCCTTTAATCTATTTTGGTGCTTGTTGTGGCAACTGCTTTTTTAAGTCTTCTCCCATGCTGTCACAGAACTCTGCTTCATAATACTGATAAAGATCTGCAATGTTGAAAATAGGTGAAATACCCAATGTTTCTGGTAATTCCACTTCATATGCATTTTCTGAATCAAATTTCTTGAGTATCCTACAAGGTCCAAACTTCTTCATCTTCAACTTGTTATATGTCCCAACGGGAAATCTTTCTTTTCTCAAGTATATCATTACTTCATTTCCAACTTCAAATTCCTTATGTCTTCTCTTCTCATCTGCCTTTTCCTTATACTAATTGTTCATATCCTCCAAATGCTTCTTCACCTGATAATGCATTGTCTTCATATGATCTGCAAATTCTTTTGCTTCTGCACTCTTCTTTTCCTCTATATTGATGTCGCTTAATTCTACAACTCCTCTAGGATTCACTTCGGTAACAATCTCAAAAGATGTTCTTCTGGTACTCCTATTTACTAAATTGTTGTATGCAAACTCTGCTTATGAAAGAATCAAATCCCAATTTCTGGCTCTGTCTCCAACCAAACATCTCAACAAGTTTCCCAAACTCCTATTCACTACCTCTATCTGTCCATCTGTCTGTGGATGAAAAGTAGAACTGAATTTCAAATTTGTCTTCATCTTCTTCTAAAGTGTCTTCCAAAAGTAACCAACAAACTTAGTGTCTCTATTTGAAACTATACTCTTAGGTAATCCATGCAATCTCACAATCTCCTTGAAAAAAAGGTCAGCTACATGCACTGCATCAGTTGTCTTCTTACAAGGTATGAAATGACCCATCTTTGAAAATCTATCAACCACTACAAATATTGAATCATACCCTCTCTGTGTCTTAGGTAATCCCATTACAAAATCCATGCTTATGTCTTCCCAAGGTCTCTCCGGAACTGTCAAAGGTTTATACAACCTAGTGTTCTGACTACTCCCTTTTGCAACTTGACAAACTCTACAACTTTGTACAAATCTCCTGACATCCTTATGTATCTGAGGCCAAAAGTAATTTTCACTTACCAAGGCTACTATCTTATCAATGCCAAAATGTCCTGCCAATCCACCACGATGCTTCTCCTTGATCAAATTATCTCTCAATAAACTTCTAGGTATGCATAACTGACTTCCTTTGAACAACATATCTTCTTGAATGAAATAGTCTAACCACTTACTCCTATCTGCTATAATAGGTTCCTTACATGCTTTCCAAGGTTCTGCAAAATCAATGTCTCTCTCATACAAGTTCTTCAACTCATCAAAACGTAACACTTCAACTCTCATCTCTGTCAACAAGTTTCTTCTTCTACTCAAGGCATCAACAAATTTGTTTGATTTACCACTCCTATGCTTCAACACAAAAGTATAACTCTGCATGAACTCTACCCATCTCATGTGTCTCTGATTCAACTTTCCTTGACTATTCAAATATTGCAAAGCTTGATGATCTGTATACAACACAAACTCCTTAGGCAACAAGTAATGTCTCCATTTCTTCAAGGCTTGAATTATGGCATAGAACTCTTGATCATAAACTAAATATCTTTTCCTTGCATCATTCAACTTCTCACTGAAATAAGCTACAGGTCTACCTTCTTGACTTAACACTACTCCAATTGCATTTCCACTTGTATCACAATCAACTTGAAATACCTTATTGAAATCTGATAATGCCAAAACAGGTTTCTCTGTCACTTTCTACTTCAACAGTTCAAAACTTTTATCTGCTCCTGATGTCCACTTGAAATCTTTTCTGTCACCTCTCATTGTTTCTGTCATAGGGTTACAAACTAAACTAAAATTTATGATGAACTTCCGGTAGAAACTAGCCAAACCATGAAATGATCTAACATGTCCAATACTCTCCGGTGTAGGTCATTCAATAATTGCTTTCACTTTCTCAGGGTCCATCTTCAATCCTTCCGCAGAAATCACAAATCCAAATATACCAATTCTTCCTTCATGAAACTACACTTCTTGATGTTTATCAGCAATTTCTTTTCTCTCAACCTCTGCAAAACTTGTCTAATATGTGTAGACACCGAAAATTGGATTTGCTCTACAAACCAATTTCCCGTACCTCTACACTAATCCACTCTTCCCATCTGCATATCCTTGGTGATCAATTAATTCACCTAATTAATCCATTTAATCTTACAACCCTATCCTAGCAATTAAATGAATATTGCTAATATTTATTTAGATGATTTATCCATTTCCCTAATCCCTGTTAATTAGATAAATCCTACTTATCTGATTAACCTAGGCTTAAGTTAATTAAGATTAACACTTAATTAACCCTGCTTACCTCATCATCCACTCACTGAATTTAAAATTTAGTTGTCTCCCACTATCCTCCACTCGCTGAATTTAAAATTTAGTTGTCTCCCACTATCCTCCACTCACTAAATTTAAAATTCAGTTGTCCCCCACTATCCTCCACTCTTCCCAAAAATGAATTATTTATTCATCCACTATCCTCCACTCTTCCCAAAATGTGAATTATTAATTCATCCATTAGGAATAAAAGATTCACTTTTATTCCTAGCCCTCGATCTCATCAACTGAATCCTCACCCTCCATCCTCATCTCCAAAATTTTATAAATTGGACCCCTCTCTAAGCCATTGGAGAGAGACCTCTTCATGCATCAGAACTCTATCAAAATCACTCCCCAATCTCCTCATCTTATCAAACCTCTGCCAAAATTATCTCTCATCCTCATCTCCATCTCCATCTCAGTCCAAATCACTCATATACATTGTGTTGTAGGCATTGAGCAATCCACATTAGTCATTCTAATCACGGGAAACATCTGAGGAGCTCTAATCGGGTGCAGCTCCTTCCTGCATGGATTCGTGAGTCAAAAGGAAGGTATAATCATGTATTTTTGCATTAGATTAGTTTTAACCTTTCATTTTGATTTCACTGATCACATTTGGCACGCCCGGTCTCGAATCTACTCATCATTTTGTGAAGGTTTCTTGTCAAAATCTTCATTTTTCTAACAAATTTTATGAAGTTTTGGTGATTAAGTGTTGCAGGTTGCATCCTAAGCAAAAATGGGCATCATTTTTGTGCTCCGGACACTATTTCTGTGAATTTTGACAATAAACATGACTAGGTTTTGAGAAATTTTTTTTGAAAAAATTGAAAATTTTTAGGGTACAGTACCGTACCCCCTGCCGTACTGGACTCTGCATTGTCTATATGCTGTGATAGTTGGTTTTCCTGTGCAGGTTTAACATTGTTGTTTGCAGGGTAACTCTCGGTTCTGTGTGCAGGTTTTACCACAGCAATCGCCACCAGGTCGAAAACTCCTGTCCGCCACCAGTCGAAACCCTTATATCTCCATCGCCACCCGCGTAGCACCGGTCGACACTCCCCTACCAACCCGGTCACCGCCCCGTCGCCACCACCTGAACCCCCATCGCCACCACTAAACTGCCGCCGCCTGTTAAACCTCCCGCCACACCCGCTACACATCCTCCCATTGCCACTCCCCTTACCACGCTGTCACCACCTATTGATCACCGCTACCTTGCCAGTCCACCGCCCTCCACCTCCCCCAGCTCCCCACCCTGCTAAACCCTTATATCTCCCATCCTCCACCACGGCCACCTCCGACACCACTCCCTTCGGCTCCCCCACATACCAGTTGCCGCCCGAGCCTCCTCCTTCCTGCCTCCTCAGCCTCCCCACTCCCGACCACCAGTCCTCCAAGCCTACCGACCACCGCACCCTTGCAACCTCTGCCGCCACCTCTCCCGTAGCCCCTCTGCCATTGCCACTACCTCTGCCTCCTACCTTCTCCCGCAACACCATCCACTGTCATCTCTCCCGCCGCCTGTAGCTAAAAACTTAAAACACAAACCCTAACCGCGGGTGTAAGGAGGGAAAGGGGCTTACATATATCTTTTTTATTTTTTGCTAGGTTCTAGCCCCTGGTCATATCAGCGACCAGGGGCCTTTTTCGCCTCTAACCGCCAATCCAAACCCTAACCGCCAGTCTCCACTGACCGCTACATGTGATCACAACACTTAACAACTAACGATTTTTTATGACAGTCAGGGGTATCTTTTGCTTTCCATATGCCCTCATAGGGGCATTTTTTTTCTTTTGATCATAACTTGGCCATACAGAGGTGAATTTTCGCAAAATTGGAATCGTTGGAAAGATGATGAGGCAAACTTCGTAGTTGTGAGGTTTTTATCAGGTGATTGTACTTTTGTCCTACCTTTTTTCATCAGTCAAAGTCAAACATGCTTAAAATCTTCAAATCATCATAACTTGTGCAAATTTGATCGTTTTTCAGAGAATTTTTTTTCAAATCGCATAGAATTTCTTGAATTTTCTGTTCATGCAATCTGATTTCCTGTATCAGTTCTTTTTTCATCAAATTTTCTTAGATTATCAATTTTCACATTGCAATCCTCTTGGAAGTCTACTTGCTCTTGTTTTCGGTTTCGTGACTTGCAAGTGATCATTCGGGGCTGGAGCAACATCCGGAGCAGCATCTACATCAATTTGGATAGCAAGTTAATCAGGTGCCTTCATTTTCATCCTTTATCTCTCAATCATTGCTTGCAAACACACCTCAATTTGGGCTCATAAAACAAACATTTGTCTTCATCACATATCAAAATTGGGCTTAAAACAAATCAGTGTCTTCAATCACATCTTGAAATTGGGTTTAAAAAGAACCACTGCTTGACGTGTATTTCATCACATTTCATTCTCTAAGGGTAATTAATCAACTACGAGTGTGAATCAAGTGGGTGTGTGTATTCTCTCTCCTCACACCGCAAGGTGATCTTGGAGATCAAAAACACCTCACTTGATTTGCTTTTGTTAATCCCTTTCCTAGGAGACTTGCTAGGGGATTTCATCACCCCTAAGGACGACCTCATCCGAGGCTGAATCAAAAGACACCCTCTTTGAAATCAGAATCCTGTCACTCTTGGCTAAGCCCCAAAGAACTTTCTACCTTTTGGAAGTGAAGGTGAAGGGTGGGTTACCCCCTTCTCCCGGCTGTGTGATAGGATTTCACTTTCAAATCATTAGTCAACCTCATCTAAACATTGCCCAAACTTAACTAGCCATACCCCGTCAAACTAGACATTAGGGCCTGTTGATTTGTCTTACACATGTGCTTGTTCATCATTATCATATTCTTCAAATTCAAAATTCAAATTTGCTTGTGTCTTGTGTGAGTGATTCTTGTTTGTACATGTGATCATTTGCTAAACATTGCCAAATCAAACTAAACATCAAAAACATAAACAAATCAATCTAAGCATTCATCCTAGTCACCTTCATCCTAATCAACTTCATCCAAACAATCCACATCATCATCAAATCATAACCAAGCAATTTCCAAACAGGACTTAAGACTTAAACACTTGTGTGACATCATGTCAATCTTAGAGAACCTTCAAAAACTCCTTCATATGCTTCGCCACATGCATGCAAGCCAATCACCTTTAGAGCAACAAACCTTTCAAACCATTCAAGGACTTATTCAAATATGTTGAACAAGCCAATCCTCACACATACAATACCTCTCGGAAGAAATCCAACACCTCTTAGCCACTTGCAAAGTCCAACAACCATCATATCTAGCACCTATCCCATCATATCCATCTACACATCAAACCAATTCTGCATCAAGTTATCCCACTTCATATCAACCAAATTCATCCACATGTCCTATCAACCCTTTATCAACTTATCACAACCCTTATTTATATCAATCCATATCAGAACAATCATTATCCTATGCAACCCCTCCATCATCATCACATCAACACATTTACCAACATCAACAACAAATCATATCACAACAAGAAGTCCAAACACCATCCCAACCTCAACAAATTCCACAACAACCTTACATGTCATCATCTTTAACATCATATCAACCTCCATCATCCTCATATCAACCTTCAACCTCATATCAACTTCCATCATATCAACCTACATCATCCTCATATCAACCTCCATCATCCTCATATCAACCCTCTACTTCATACCAACCCCAAAACCTTTTGTCTACATATCCTACCATTACACCTAGCTACCAAGACTATCAATGGCCTCCCCAACAAGCACCAGTGAGCCCAAATCCAACTTTGCAACAAGAAGCACATGCAAGTCCAAGTGGTCCCTTGTACATAAATCAAATGAGTCCAAGTCATCCTAGGCAAGATCTAATAACCTTTGACAAGGGAGATACCAATCTAGAGTGCCCTCCAACACCATCATCCAGTCCAATACCTATCCTTGAACCCATCCATGAACCATCACAACCTAATACCATCACCCCCCTATCCAATCCCAATCCTATTTCCACACCAACCACCATCATTATCCATCCATTATATTGCTCTTCAACCCCTACACTCATGAAGGATGCCATCCATTGGCTATTAGCAAGGAATCAAACACCCTCATGCAATCCAACACCTACCAAACCTCTTGAACAATCTCCTATCATAACTCAAGAACAATCATACAGCCATGTTCAAGAACCCATAAGTCAAGCACATATCACATCAATCCAAGCACCCATCACATCTATCCAAGTCACTTCCACTTCCATGCAAGCACACGAGCTATGTCAAGAAACAAATCCAAAGCATGTTGAAACATCAACCCCTTCTCCTAATCAAGTTCTAACCATCCCATCTAATCCCATCCCCGATCCCCTCCCATCTATTGGTCAACTTATTGATCCCACACCTTCTACCACCCCTTTACCATCCCCCATGAATCCTTTACCTCCATCTACCAATCCCATCCAAAATCCATCCCCTTATCCACTTGGCACAAACACTTTCATCCACGGTAAACCCCTTGTAGGATGTGAACAACTTCCATCCACCCCCTATCTATCTCCAACAAACAATGGATTCGCATCTTGTTTCCAAAGCACCAAACATCCCATTGCATGTCGCATACTCCAACACATGAATTACCAAGGTAAAGGCTTAGGCCTTCACGAACAAGGAATCTTGGAGCCCATCCACACCACATTCCATCCATCCTCACATGGCCTTGGCTATGCATCCCAAGAACAACAATCTACACAAGTTGATACCATCCATCCACCTTCCAAAATCCATTCATCCAATCCCAAACATGGTGCATCTCATCGCACTTATAAAACATATGTTGCCATCCCTCCTCCATCATCCTATCATTTGTGACCATCCATCTTCCTCCATCAAATTTACCTCCACTACTTCCAACTCCAAAGATCCCTATCAAATCCACTCTACCTCCTATCCTACCAACACCAAATATCCCTATCCACAAATCCTCTTATCCTCCCATCCTCCCAACTCCTAATATCCCCATCCTCAAATACCCTTATCCATTTATCCATAAATCCACTTTTTACCCCTCCACCCATAAATCCCCTAAAATTCCCAATCAAGACCAACAAAAGCACACATCTTTCAAATATGAAGCTTCCCCCAAATCCATGGGATTCAAAAATTTGAATGCCTCAACTCATAAAGCACAAAAGCCTAAGGATATTATCCCTTCCAATCAAAATGAAAAATCAAAAAGGCTATCCAATCCCACACCATCACAAGAAAAAGCAGAAACAAAAATGGTGTGGGTCCCTAAACGAAAAGCACCAAACTCTAATGAAGCATCCACATCCCAATCCACCCCACAATCCCAAACACCCCGCTCCCCATCTAAAAATCCCCCAAAGTCTAAGTCTATTTGGGTCCCTAAAGCCCCAAATCGACCATCCAAATATCCCCCATCCCAATCCTCATTACTCCCAACTCCACATCCCAAGTACAAGCTTCCAAATACATCACGATGTGTGCAACCACTGGTCTTGGTTCCCCTCCATCACTTAACATTCCCACATACCCCCATCTCTCCATCTTTCGTTCACCATCCTACATATCTTCCCCATCACATTCCTATGGTCCATGCTTTTGCATAATCCACATCATAATACATTATCCACCACCCATTCCTTCTCCTATCTTCCAACAATCCATGCAATCATAATCCATAATGCTATCCAACATGGGACCATCTTCTCCTTGCTATGGAAACAGACGCTAGAGTCCCCATTCCATCAAAAAAGTAAAAAAAAAAAAAAAAAAATCAAGAAAATAGTAAAGAGAAAAAAAGAATCCATCCAATGGTGAAAACCACTCCTTGTGGCGCCTTGGGCAAGTACCATGACGAAAACCCCTTGTGGGCATCATGCGTAATCCCTTCTCCATCCATTTTGTATCCCTACACTTGGGGGCAAAACCATATCCTTCATCCACGTCCATAACATCCTTTTACATATCCTATCCATATATCCTTATCCTATCATATTCCTATCCACTACCCCCTATTTATCCTATCATTTCCCATCCATCCTATCCATTAGATATTTCTTTTACCATCTCCCACCTTAGATCTTGATAAAGACAAGGGGCAAAATATCAACAACATGCTTTGGCGACCTCTTGGCATACTTCCTTTCCAAGTATATCCTCCATTCATCTATTGCAAAGACCATCCATTCAAACATGAACCCATCATGCAAAATTATAAGCATTAGGGCGTATGATTCCTTGCAACCTAGCCCTTGGAGAAAATCCTCATCCCTATCTTCCATCTATCTAACATACATCCCTATCGCTTGCCCATTCATCTATCATGAATCAGTTATCCATCATCCTTTCATCGCCAACCCCCCTATCCAACCCCATCACTTTCACCTCTAGACTTGGTGTTCCCTTGTCATTGGTATCTAGCATAAAGGTTATCCACACTAAATCCAATGCAACCATCATAATAAATCATGCTCTTTCCAAAAAAATCAAAAAATCCAAAAATCACAAAAAAATCAAAAAATCCAAAAACCCAAAAACATCACAAAATCAAAAAATCCAAAAACATCACAAAATCAAAAAATACAAAAAAATCACAAAATCAAAAATCCAAAAACATCGCAAAATCCTAAAATCCAAAAACATAAAAAAATCCAAAAATCCAAAAACATCACAAATATCAAAAAAATACAAAAACATCACAAATATCAAAAAAATACAAAAACAATAGAAAACACACAAAATTCCAAAAATAATCTATCCATCACAAAAATCAAATTCCATCACACTCTCATCATCGTCACATTTATCATCATACCACATCATCATCACATCTATCCTCAATAAGCTTACACTAGATCCAAGCTTCGCATCACCTATCAAAGCATTGTCCCTTAATCAAAATCATCAACTATCAAATCAACATCAACCATAACTTGTCACCATCATATCTTGAGCCAATCTTACATCAACAAAACATGATCCAATCATCAATCGATTCTTGCCTTGGGATATGTTGTTCCTACGATAGGCAGAATCTATCCAATCATCACAACATCATCTATCAATCCCTGCCTTAGGATATATCTTTCCTACGATAGGCAGCATCTATCACATCATCGTCCATTTTGGCAAAAGATACAATGGTTACTTGTTTGGTTCGTTGGTCTTTTTGTTTTTGATTTTTATCTTTTGTCCTATTCAAAGATCACATCAAAGCTACCTTGATCTTATTATATCATGGTATGTGGTGAAAACATCTAGAATGGGGCGTAGTCTTGCTTTTGTATGCTGTGCTTGTGGGTTGGTTTCATTACTCCAAGCTAGTATTCATATCTTGATTGATCATAGGGTCGGTTCTAGCATATTGATCTCCTTATGCATCTTTTGTGTACTAAGGGCTTATGCTATGAGTCCCCTTCCCTCGTCTAGACAAGGTTGTACTATCTTGGGCATGCATGGGATCATCCCTTTGTCTGCGTGTCTGGTCCATGCAAACGTTGGATAAACATCATCACCCTGGTCTTCTATACCTTGGTGAAAATATCCACTTTGCTAGATCAAACCTAAGATTGCTCTAAATCAGTTTCAGCACAATGATCATCCACCAATCATCTCCGAACATCATCATCCTTTCATCCCACCACTTATCCTCCAATCACTTCTACCAATAAGTCCATCCATTTGGAGAGCACAACCGTGTTCTCGCAACCCGCCTATCCTCTCGAGGGGGCATCACCCTTACCAATTATCCCCAAACCTTACCCTATTCTTCCAAACCAAAATCTTTTTTCTATCCAATCCATCTCTATGTTCTAACTTCTTTGAAATGATGATACTTAGCCGCAACACAATCTCAAAGAGGGGCAAATGTAGACACCGAAAATTGGATTTGCTCTACAAACCAATTTCCCGTACCTCTACACTAATCCACTCTCCCCATCTGCATATCCCTGGTGATCAATTAATTCACCTAATTAATCCATTTAATCTTACAACCCTATCCTAGCAATTAAATGAATATTGCTAATATTTATTTAGATGATTTATCCATTTCCCTAATCCTTGTTAATTAGATAAATCCTACTTATCTGATTAACCTAGGCTTAAGTTAATTAAGATTAACACTTAATTAACCCTCCTTACCTCATCATCCACTCACTGAATTTAAAATTTAGTTGTCTCCCACTATCCTCCACTCACTGAATTTAAAATTCAGTTGTCTCCCACTATCCTCCACTCACTGAATTTAAAATTCAGTTGTCTCCCACTATCCTCCACTCACTGAATTTAAAATTCAGTTGTCCCCCACTATCCTCCATTCTTCCCAAAAATGAATTATTTATTCATCCACTATCCTCCACTCTTCCCAAAATGTGAATTATTAATTCATCCACTAGGAATAAAAGATTCACTTTTATTCCTAGCCCTTGATCTCATCAACTGAATCCTCACCCTCCATCCTCATCTCCAAAATTCTATAAATTGGACCCCTCTCTAAGCCATTGGAGAGAGACCTCTTCATGCATCAAAACTCTGTCAAAATCACTCCCCAATCTCCTCATCTTATCAAACCTCTGCCAAAATTATCTCTCATCCTCATCTCCATCTCCATCTCAGTCCAAATCACTCATATACATTGTGTTGTAGGCATTGAGCAATCCACATTAGTCATTCTAATCACGGGAAACATCTGAGGAGCTCTAATCGGGTGCAGCTCCTTCTTGCATGGATTCGTGAGTCAAAAGGAAGGTATAATTGTGTATTTTTGCATTAGATTAGTTTTAACCTTTCATTTTGATTTCACTGATCACAATATGCAACAAATGTTCTTCTTTTGTCTTACTGAAAATCAGAATATCATCCAAGTACACAATTACAAACTTACCCAAGAATTTCTTCAAGACTTCATTCATCAGCCTCATGAAAGTACTCGGTGCATTTGTCAATCCAAAAGGCATAACTAACCGCTCATACAATCCTTCATTTGTCTTAAAAGCAGTCTTCCATTCATCTCCTTCTCTGATTCTAATTTGATGGTATCCACTCTTCAAGTCTATTTTTGTGAAATATTTTGCTCCACTCAAACAATCCATGATATCATCCATCCTAGGTAAAGGAAATCTATACTTAACTGTGATCTTGTTTATTGCTCTGGAATCAGTACACATTCTCCATTTTCCATCCTTCTTAGGTGCTAACACTGCAGGTACTGCACAAGGACTCAAGCTTTCTCTGATCAAGCCTTTCCTCAACAACTCTTGTATCTGTCTATTTAGTTCTTCATTTTCTGTCGGTGTCATCCAGTGTGCTACTTTGTTAGGCAAACTTGCTCTTGGTATAAGATCCATGTGATGACTGATACTTCTTATAGGTGGTAATCCTCCAGGTACATTATCTGATATGATGTCTTCATACTCTGTCAGCAACTCTCTTATCTCATCTAATTCAGGCTTCTTCAATATTTCAGGCTTCTTAGGAATCAAGGCATAACACATACTTTCCCATTTCAAACCATCCAAAAATTTCCTTCCATCTACCAAATAGATTCTAACATTCCCACATGCCACATTTTTAGGATCATCATCTAAAGGAATCAAAGTAATTTTTTTCCCATTTGCTGTTATAGTATATATATTCTTTCTTCCATCATGCATAGCTTTTCTATCATACTGCCAAGGTCTACCCAACAAGATATGACAAACATCCATAGGCATAATATCGCAGAAGACTTCATCATGATAAGATCCAATATGAAATTTCACCAAACATTGTTCACTCACCAGTACCTTATGATCATCCTGAATCCATGCTATCTGATAGGGGGTGTTTCAATCTCTCCAACTTTAGCTTAGTCACCATCTCCTCTGAAACTAGGTTATCTGAACTACCACTATCAATTACAACTTTACAACACTTACCTCCGGATTTGCATCTAGTTCTGAACAGACTTTTCCTCTGTGACGTTTCCTCATTTGTCTCTACTTGAAATAGTGCTCTCTTCATCACCAATGATTCTCCTTTCTCCAGATTGCCAATTGAACAAGGTGATCCAACAGGTTCTTCTTCCACATAGACTGCTCTCCCATTATTTTTTGTCTTCTTGCTTGTACTACTTTGATTACATTCAAATGCCCTATGTCCTTCACCTCCACACTTGAAACAAGTACCTCTAAATGTTTTCTTATCAAATCCTCTTCCTTCCCTTTTGTATCCTTCATTCCAGTTTGCACTGGGGTTTCCTCTCTGATAAAAATTTCTGTCATCTCTCCAGTAAGCATTGTTATCTCTGTCATCCTTTCTAACTAGGCTATCAAATTTGTTCTGCTCCACAAATGATCTATCATATCTAGAAAATGATCTTCCTCTCTGAAATTTACCTCCTCTGCCTCTCTATCTCTGATCATGCTTCTTATTTATCTTTTCTTCAACCTTCAGGGCAAATTGATATGCTTCTTCCAAAGATGTCATTCTTACCAAACTTAGTTCTTCTTAAATGTTCAATCTCAGTCCATTGATGTATCTAGCCACTTTCTCCTTGCTTGCTTCACTATGTCCTATTCTTATGATCATCTTATGAAATTGTTCAGTGTATTCCTTCACAGATTTCTCCTTTTGTCTCAGGTTTTGCAATCTTTTCAACAATTCTAACTCATAGTCAGTAGGTATGAACTGATTCTTCAACTTGGTCACCATCTGGTCCCACTTTGTAATATTTTCTTTTCCTCTTCTATTTCTTTCCAACTGAACTTCTTTCCACCATATAGCAGCATGTCCTTTCAACTTTGTCTTTAAAAATTTCACCTTCTCTGGATCTTCAATCTCCTCATATTCAAAGTATTCTTCCATGTCATTTATCCAGTCAATCAATTCTTCAGGATTCAAATTACCAGTATTGTTCGAAACATCAACTTTAGGTCTCTTTCCAATCTTTGAAATAGCTCACAACATCTTTATCTGATCTGACTCTTCTTCTTCATCACCTCCTAGGGTTTTGCCAGTATGATCAACAGATTGAAATTCTTCCTCATCATCACTTTCAACATTAGGTCTAGGTGTCAATCCTCTTCGCCTATCTTCTTCAACAACATCCAAACAGATTTGCATTGTTCTCATCAATTCCATCATCTCATCCATTCTATTATCCATTGTACCAACAAGAGGAACTCTTCACGGTGGCATCTTCCTTGGATTAAGTGCAAACTACCTCAGGTTCGACGATTGAGCTATAAGCGACAACTACCTCGCAATCAATGATCATTTGTGCACAAGTAACCTACCTCGAATCAATGATCTAGTTACAACAAGATCTTACGGAATCCCCTTTGCCAATTCGCTCTAAAGAATCAAACTATCACTCTCCAAGATTCAAACTTTAGCTCTGATACCACTTGGTGCAGTCACGGTAGGAGGGTTCACAGAATGAACTATCTGGACCATACAACAAGAGTAAACACAACGGAAACACTCAAAGAAAATGGAACAAATGCAAATTCAATCATTCAGTATATCAAAGAATTCAAATACAATATGCCTGGCAACACGCGGGCTTACAACTAGGGCTCCAAGGCCTGAATACATACATGCACAAGATAAAACTTTGAAGCTCCTTTGGACAAAACTAAACTATAGAATATGAGTCAATTGCTAACTACTTTCCTAAGGATCTATTACATCTTTATATATCATTACTGGACTAATAGAGTCCTCTGTGTCAGCCAAGGAAGATCACAAACTCTAATGAAGAGTTGTAACGTGTTCACAAATAGGTTGGACCTAAATGCATAGAACACTTCCTTAAATGTATGGAACAATGTGCAGACCCTTGGGGGAGGTCATCCATGGACCAAAGAACATTGAATGATGTGTCAATGAGATCCACAAGTCAAGGAACGATCCGCAAGCCTTTTCCTTCAGCTGATTATCAGGAACTGTTGGAAAGCTCTGTTATGAGAAAAGAGTCAACTTCTGATAGCGATATCTTTCCGGTAACTTATCCAAATGCTTTGAATTCTTGATATGATGTAGATGAATGAATGCAGATGGTAAGTCCAAATCTGTAAGATGTGAAATGCCAAAACTGGACCACAAGTTGAGAACTACTACTGATTGAATTGTACTAGAAAATGAAATAACTAAAATGCAAATGTTTTTGGTTGATGCAAGATTTCTCTTGAACCAGGGATGCTCCTGCATCAAGAACAGATTAGCAATGCTCTACATGAGCAATTGATAAAAGTCAATACCACCTTCAAATTTTATATAACTTCATATCTGGTATATGCTGCTGCGAGCATGAGAAGTTTTCGTGGTCTGACTCAGGTTGGTGATAGGAGATTGGTTCCTGTTTATGAGTACTATCCCCAAATCAATCTAAAAGGATCAATCCATCATTTTTGTAGGGTTAATGATGCTTTCTTCTCAGTCTTTATGCGCTTGTGGGATAATGAGCTTGTTTAGAAGAGAGTTTCAGATGAAGCTTGGAAAGTTATAAATTCTTTTGGCTGCTTGTTCTTACAGTTTCCTACTTTCACATATCTCAGAGTAGGATATTATCCTGGTTATCCATATATACTTCCACGGTATCCTAGTGATAGGATTGTTCTCATGGACCTATGTAGACATCTGATTGTGGTGCACAATAAACAAATGGAGTTGAAAAAGTCTGGGATTAAGTTTCCTCTAGAAATTGGAAGGTACTCGGTTCAGTCAGCTACCAAGGCCAAAATAGTTGAATCTGAAATGCAATTGGTCACAATGAAGACTTTCAAGAAAATAGATCATTTTGATTTTAGAAGGGTATAAGATAAAATCAAAAGAAAGTCAATTTTCCACATGCCAATGGTTGAAGATATCTGGGCTGATCTCAGAACATAAAATGAGATTAGAAAACTAGATTATTGCAGACTCCATTTGAGTCAGATTGAAGAACTAGGCCTTGCAGATATTCCGGAGGGAATGGAATATGATGGGAATGTTTTAGATCCCAAATACAATACTGAGAATGTTGAGGCTTCACCTCTTCTAGAGGTCAAATGGTCAGTCAAAGAGGAGACTTCAATCAGGAAAAGGTTTCAGTCAATTCTGGCTAATACAAATGTATGGTTGGAAAGGAAAGGGATTAGTATGAAAGAATTCCTTACTGGATTAGAGACCAAGGTTCAAGAGCAAACAGACAAAAAGGTGGAAAACTGGACCAAGAACAAAAGTGACACTTCCTCCTCTTCTAAAGTACAAAAGCCAAAAATCAAATTTGTATTTAAGGGAGGGAAGAAGAAAGAGGTTGCAGGAACCTCTAATGTCACTGAATTAGGTGCTGAAGACACAAATGTTGAGCAAATGGAGGTTGAAGATGTTGAAACTGAAAAGAAAAATATTGAGAAATCTAAATATGCCCAACAAACAGAAATGTCTGAAAAGTATGATGAGGAAGGTGAAATAGAACAAGGCAAGGATGAGAATGTAGAGTAGGAACAACTTGGTGATCCACATCAGTGTCCTAAGAAGAATCTTCCAACAAAATCACAAGTTTCTACACCCCTTCTTCATGCTCCTATTTCTGGTAGTTTTTCAGTAGTTTCTAATGTTCCTATTTCCCCTATTTTTGTTGTGTCTTCTGATAATACCCCTACTTTTGTAAGAACCAGTTTTGGGACCATGTTTGATTCCTCTAGTTCTATTCAAAGTTTATCTTCCCCCTCTTTTGATATTGGTGAACAATCTATTTTAGAAAATCTTCTGGATGGTTCAGAGAAAGTTGTTGACACGGGTGTAGTTTTTACCAACACCAGTCCTATTGTTACCATAATAGGTGTAAGTATGGATCCGGAAAAATAGGTAGTGGACTCTTCTCTGAATGTTGGTGCTTCTATACTTCCTCCATGGTTGTCTGCATACACTCATAAGAGAAAGAAGCAAGCAATTTCACCAGATGAAATTAATATTGAGAAGCTATTGCCTGTTAAATCAAAGACTCTGAAGAAGAAGCCCAAGACTGTCTCCAGGCTCATTAATGAAAAAGGAATCAGATATGTGAAAATTGCCAAGCCACCAGAGGATGCTACTATTGATAATTGTGATATGAATGATTATGTTGTTTCAAGAGTTGAGTTAGGTAAGCTAACTCATGAAGGCATTAAGGCAGATTTTCAAACTACTACCAGCACCTTGCTTAAGAAATATGATGAAGTCAAGAAGGAGAAAGAGCAGTATAAAGCCAAAGCAGAACAACTTTTTGCTGTTCTTCAGAAAATAGTAAAATCATCTGAGATTGTGGAGCCTATGGTGGTAACAATAGAAGATCCTCTGATTCAAAAGGTGGAAAAATCTTAGGCTAGAGGGAGAGTAGTTGGTGATATTGTGGAACATCTATTGGCACAAGGAAGAGTTCTAATGAAGACCACCATAGAAAGAAAAGGAAAGATGGACAAGGCAAAAGTTGAGCTTGATAACCTGATTGATTTATTTTCTCAAGAGCTACAAGATCAAGAGGGAAGCTTAGAGGAGTGGATTGATATGAAGAAGATCAAAATAAAGAATCTGATAACCATTTGGGTCATCTCAAACCAAGAGTCTTATCTTAAGACTAAGGAATCCCTTGTCCACCGCATAATGTAATAAAGGGTTTACTTGATGACTTGTGCCAAGCACGTGAAAATAGTGAAGACAATAATGTCTTGCTTCTACATAGGTTGGAGGAACTCCCATGCACTCTGACAGGTGAAGGTCACAAGTTTCTTTCAGTGGAGGAAATGATAGATGCTTTTGAGAAAATAGTGCAACATAAATTTGAAGATGAAGTGTATATAGTAGTTTCAATGAACAACCTTTATGATAAACATTCAACTTTTGAAAATCTAAAGGACAACCTTGAGAAGCATGAGAAGGTGATGAAGGCAGTGAAAGATGCAGTTCTTTGGGCCCGTACTATCTCAGAGAATACAACCAAGCCTGATGTGTGTGAAATGGTAGCGGTGCAAACTATATATCAGAACTCTTTGAAGAAGAATGATGGAGGAAGCTGAAGTTCCTTTTTAATACCTTAGTTTATTTTCATTCTTGTATATGTAATTTGAATTTTGTTATGGACATACTCATGTGTAATTTTCTAAGATGTAATTACATATGAGACAAAAGAAGTCATAAGTCAAATAGGACTCTTTTGTTTGAATAAGTCAAAGTAGTTAGGATTTCCCTATTTTTTCTCTAGGCTCCTCCCTATAAATAAAGAGGGCCTCTATTGTATCTTTTATCTTTTAGTTATTGAAGTGAAACTCTGCCAAATTGAAGAACATTTTGAGACTTTGTGTTCAAATTGTAAATCATATTTTATCAAGTCAATAGAAAAGCATGCAATCGTTCAATCTTTGCATTGGAATAACTTGTGGTGTATTGGAAATTGTTCTTATGTCCTTTTCCTTATACTATCTTATCTATTTGATCGAATTGTAGTGTGAGTTTGGATAATTTTGGAGATATTCTAAAGTTAATTTTGGAGACTTTGTGTTGTAATAATTATCTTTGGGTTTGTGATTTTTATGTTTTGGAGTAAAAGATATTGGAAAGACTTTGATCTGTTGCTATCTTTTATGATCATGTGCTTTTATCATAGTATTCGGTGAAGACTTTGGGCTGCACCTTATCCTATTTGGTCCTAAATATTAAATTAGCAAAAGGAGCAACGATAGACTTTTTGCTTTCGTGAGTTTCTTAGTTATATTTGATTTGTATTGTGAAATTGCTATTTTAAATTGTAAACATCATTTCTAAAAAAAGAGAAATCGATGATATGGATTCACCCTGAAGATTAGTGTTAGAATAGATAAGTTTGAAAGTAGTTATAAAAGGGAACCTCCCCTTGCTGAGAGGAGAGATTTATCTCATCACACTATGGTTGATATAACCATTTTTCTATCAGTGAGTTGACGAAAAAATATTCACCCAATAGTTTTTGGTGACTCTACTAGGGAAGAACGCGCAACTTAGAGCCTCACACTTTAAGTTGAAGCATTTCATCCTCTTCCATTGTTTTAAAGTTGTTTCCAAATCTTTGTTGAGTACATTGTATTTTGACAGACTCATGGTATACAAGAAGCAAGAGAGCTCAAGGTATTATTGATCCAGTATTTGAGTTGATGCATCAAAATAACTTTGGTCTTTCGCCTCCACAACCTTGGCTTCAGCGAACTAGGAGTTTTCCTCCTACCAATGTCAGGTCCCCAATACCAGGTGAATCTTCTAGCTCTAGTGCTAACAGAGTTTTATCTATTCGAATCCCTGAAAGGTTTGTCATCCCACCTTTCAGTTAGTGCATAATGGAAGCTCAAGGTCCGTGGGGTAATACTTTTGGTCCTTTGAATTTAACGCCTCCATTGCATGAACTACCTTGTAGTTTAAGGAAGAATTTCCCTAAATTCTATGGAGATGGGAAAGTTCATCCTGATGAACACATTGCAGCCTTTTGCATAGCTTGTGGTGTGATAGGAGTGGAACATGAAGATGTGCTGTGAGACTTTTTGTAGAAACATTGCGAGGTGCTATTGCAAATTGGTTTTACCATCTTCAAGCCCAATCCATAACCAATTGGAATACTCTCAAAACCAAGTTTGAAGCTAGGTTTAAGCCTGCAAAAGATGCACACACTTTGTTAGCTTAGCTAACACAAATGAAGAAAGAACCACATGAGTCCATGCAAGATTTCATTGCTAAGTTCAACAAATTGACAAATAGGATTCCTGCAACTGCGCAACCAACGACGGAGAATCTTAAATGTTTCTTCATCAACTCATAGCTTCCTGAGGTAAGTTTTTTGCTAAGGTGGGCTGGTCCTGCTGATCTTCCTCTAGCTCAAAGTTTGGCTACAAAGGTTGAAGACGATCTTATCCTTGTGAGTAAGATAAGAAGAGATTCCAACAGAAATAGAGTTCAGCCCTCTACTGATAATCCATCCACAAGCACCACAGATCCTATGGTGCAGAAGTTAGCAAATGATTTGCTAGCTTTGAAGAAATAAATGTCACAAGGTATGTCTGCTCCTTCTTATAGGGATATACCAAGGAGAACATTTCCCAACAATTCATATCAAAGCAATGCTGTCAAAAATCAAGGGCAACAAAATCGTCTTCCGCCCACACAGGGGAAGCTTGACACTGAAGCAACACCGGTCAACTCAGCAGTTGGCTACTATGAAGCAGAACATGATAGTTCTTTCCATCCTAATTTGGATCAGGAGAATGATGCTAATCTTTTTACTGAAGGAGAACAAGAATCAGCTGGCGACTCTACCATTGGTTTTCTGAATTACCAAGATGAAGCTGAAAGAGAAGGAGAAGTATATGATGGAGCATATGCAATTTTAAATAGGTCCCAAAATCAATCAAATCAGCAAGCTGATAAAGGAAATACAAGAGAGGAGCCTCAACCTATGATCTTAATTTCCAAATGAGGAACTCCATTGCCTTTTTAGTCAAAGGACCCGGTTGTCACTAAACAAGTAAGTTCATCTAACAATCCTGTCTCTTCTACTTTTGTTCCTCAGACCAGTCCTACCCTGAATAAAACTCAAAATGATGGATTTCCTTCCTCTGTATCTAGTTCATTTCAGCTATTTGACATAATAGATCATGCTAGGAAAACCAAAATCCAAATGTCTGAGGTTGAGTATTTACAAGCTAATCTTGAACAGTTTGATAGGTTAGCTAAATATGTTAAAAACAAGAATGTCCCTATAGGGCAAGATTCTCCCAAATTTTCCCATGACTCCTCAAAGAACAAATCCACCCAAAATAACCTAGTCACTACTCCCCTTGTTACTCCAGGGAAAATAGAACCTTTCTATGTTTCTCTATTGGTAAATGGTCACAAGTTGAGCAATTGTATAATAGACTCTGGGGCTTCTTTTAATGTCATGCCTGCCAAAGTGGCAGATGCCCTCGGTCTTACTTTGACCAAGACCTTTGGGAGATGTTTCTCCATGGAAAATAAGAAAGTGCCATTGTTGGGCCAAATCAAAGATGCCCAATTTGCATTTGCAACCTTTCTAGATGAGAGGATCAAGATGACCGTCCTAGTAGCTGATGTTCTAGCTTCTTATGGCATTTTGCTTGGGCGTAATTTTTGTAAAGATGTGGGTGGAGAATTGAACATGGATCTATCAGAGGCAAAAATACCCATTAAAGGTATTATGCAAAAGTTGCTTCCTGAGAAGGAGGCAAAATATATTGTTACCCAAACTGAAAATCCAAAAGCCCAAACTTTGTTTGAGTCTTCAGGAATGAGTAACTATTTCTTATCAACTGAAAATACTTCTAGTTCCTTAGACAAGAGTTCAGATATTTCAGATGGAGAATCAGAAGAGTATTCAGATGAAAGTGCAGATGAGAGCATAGTGATGTTGGATTCGTCTCTTTCTGATTAAGAAGAATCTACTAGTTGTAGAAACATCAAAGTGAAAAATTCAAATGATGTTTGGGTTTTAGAATTTGATGGCAGTTGTTCTTCCACCGGATCTGGAGCTGGGGTTGTTTTGATATCTTCGCAAGGTGATATCTTTCCTTTATCCTATAAGTTGCAGTTCGACAATACCAATAACACCGTTGAATACAAGTCTTTGTTGCTCGGAATGGAGGCTACTTGTGTTAAAGGTATTAAAAATCTTCATGCTCAACATGATGCTGAACTTGTGGTTTGTCAAGTGAGAAATCTTTATCAGACCAAGAATGAAAGGTTGAGACATTACCACAACCATGTCTGGGATTGCATTGAAGGTTTTGATGCATTTGACATCTCAGCAGTATCGAGAGAGTTTAATGATCGTACTGATTCATTAGCTGTCTCCACCACCCTTATGGTCCCCCGTAAGGATTTCAAAGGTAACAAGTACACAATTGAGTTGGTTTTCTGACCAAGTGTGCTAGATAATGCTAACCATTGGTAGGTCTTCAATGGTGATAATCAGATCATTGGTTTCTTAGAGAAGACATATAACTTTGATGAGCTCTATTTTGAAGGTAGTGATTCTCTGCCACGTGAATATGTTTCTGAAATAGATTCACAAACTAGCAAGGAGTTTCTTCAGTTAAAAGGGAATAAGATTCCTAAAGGTTTGGTTTCTTTAGAAAAGTTATTTGATAAGCATGACAAATATATCAAAAAGCAACAACAACTTGATTCAGGTTCATCCATGGAATTTGAACAAGTAAATTTGAGTTCTGAAGTAGATCCCAAAATGGTTAACATTGGGAAGTGTTGCACTGCTGATGAGAAATTCAAATTCATTACACTTCATCGTCATTACATTGATGTTTTGGAATATTCTTATGATGATCTAAAGTCTTTCAGACCTAAGGAGATTTAGCATGAAATCCCTCTCAAGGTTGGGTCATTGCCTCACAAGCAAAAATAGAGGCAATATAATCCCAAAATATCAGGCACTATTCTTTCTAAAATCCAGAAAATGTTGAATGCAAGAATAATTTTTCCTATTCATCATTCTACTTGGATTGCGAATATTGTTCCTGTGAGAAAGAAGAACGAAGAAATCCGTATATGTGTTGACTTCAGGAATCTCAACCAGTTTTCTTTAAAAGATAACTACCCTTTGCCTATTATGGACCAAGTGTTACAAACTGTAACTAGTTTGGAGATGCTGTCTATGTTAGATGGTTTCTCAGGCTATAATCAAGTAGAGGTCATCGAAGTAGATCAATACAAGACTACTTTTACAACACCTTGGGGCACATTTGCATACTGCAGGATGCGGTTTGGTTTGATTAATGTTGGCGCTACTTTCCAAAGAGCAATGGACCTCGCTTTCATAGATGAGATGGGGAAATTCATTGTAGTGTACCTTGATGACTTGACCGTTTTCTCCAAACAACGTCAAGATCATGCCTATCATTTGTGACAGGTTCTGGAACGGTGTTGACAAAATGGTATTTCTCTTAATCCTAAGAAATTAGTTTTTGGGGTTACAGAGGGTAAGCTTCTCGGTCACATTGTGTCTAGAGAAGGTACTAAGATTGACTTAGAAAGAGTCAAGTCTATCCAGAGTCTTACTTTGCCTACTAGTAAGACTACAGTTCATTCTTTCTTCAGAAAGGTGAATTTTCTACGGAGGTTCATTCTAGAATTCACAAAAAAAACCCATCACATTGTCAACATGATGAAGGATAAGACTACTTTCCATTGGAGTGCGGAAGGTAAAGCAGCATTTGAGGACATTAAGAGAGCCATAGCTCATGCTCTGGTTCTGGTTTGTCCTGATTATACTAAAGACTTCATAATGTATAGTTATGCCTCTGAGCATACACTTTCAGCCATTCTTGTTCAACAAAATGAAGGTGTGGAATCTCCTATTTCATTTATGAGTTGTCCTCTGAAGGCTCATGAATTGAAATAATCAAATAAGGAGAAACATGCTTATGTCATGGTCAAGGTCGTGAAGCATTTCTAGTTTTATATTTTAAATTCACATACTGTTGTTTTGGTGCCAGACACGACAGTGAAATCTATCCTGACTCAACAAGAGTTTGGGACCAAAAGAGGCAATTGGATTGCCAAAATTCAAGAGTTTGATCTTGATATCAAACCTACCAAGCTTGTGCATGGAAGAGGTTTGTGTCAGTTGATTGCCAACAATATACCAAAAGAAATAGGAGATGAAGAGGAAGAAGTTGAGGATATGCCAACTATTTTCTTTGTTACTACTATAGATGAGTGGTATTCTAATATTGCTTATTTTCTTACCTATGGTGATTGTCCTTCTCAATTATCCTATAAAGAGAAGCGAACTATCAAATTGAAGGCTGCAAA
Source organism: Cunninghamia lanceolata (assembly GCA_027924645.1). NCBI lineage: Eukaryota > Viridiplantae > Streptophyta > Pinopsida > Cupressales > Cupressaceae > Cunninghamia > Cunninghamia lanceolata. The sequence continues at coordinate 450,942 of BSBN01000626.1, read as the reverse complement.
CTGTCTTATGGGATAATGGTTTGTATAAAAGAAGCCTTGATGGAGTTTTTCTCCGTTGTGTGGATAAAGCACAACAAAGCAGACTTCTGGAGTCTTTTCACAATTTGTCTTGTGGAGGACATTTTCTGCGCCTGTGACGACTAATAAAATTTTGTGAGCTAGGTACTATTGGCCCACATTGTTTCAGGATGCGTACAACTAGGTACGTAGGTGTGAGCTCTATCAGCAGTTTGTTGGAAAGCCTAAGTTAGTTGCACTACCACTCAAGCTAGTTGTAATTGAAGAACCTTTTCAACAATGGGGCATTGACTTCATTGGTGCTATGAACCCACTGTTGAGTGTGGGACACAATTTTGTTCTCACTGCAACTGATTACTTCACCAAGTGGGTGGAGGCCATTCCAGTTAAGCATGCTACTTTAGAGGTGGTATGTAATTTTCTTAAGGAAAATATTATTTCCCGGTTTGGAGTTCCAAACAAAATTGTAGCAGACAATGCTACTTGTTTCTCTTCCAACGAGATCACTAGTTTTTTCTATGAACATGGGATTATCCTTTCTCATTCTTTAGACTATTATCTGCAAGGGAATGGTCAAGCACAATCTAGTAACAAAAATCTGGTTACCATTATCAGGAAACTGGTTGAAGATAACCAGAGAACTTGGTATGAAGCTTTATTTGATGCTTTATGGGCAGATAGGATTACCCCCAAAAGAGCAATAGGTATGTCACCATTTCAACTACTATATGGTCTGATTGCAGAATACCTATTACCTTGGAGTTGCCAGCATTGAAGCTGGCAAAGGCAGTAGAAGATAGAACTTTTGAAAGTTCTATTGACAAAAGGATAATGTACCTCACCGAACTTGAAGAACAACAAGCTATGGTAGTAGACCATATTACTGAACATCAAAGTCAGGTAAAGAAGCTCTTTGACAAAAAGCCAAAGGATCATGAGTTTCAAATTGGAGATCAAGTCTTGTTATGGGACAAGAGGAGAGAACCAAAAGGAATGCATGGGAAGTTTGATTCCCTATGGAGAGGCCCGTTCATCATTCATCAACTTTGTGGTGAAAATAGCTTCTTGCTAGAGTATATTGATGGAACACCATTCTTGTTGCCTCACAGTGGACAACATCTGAAGCACTTCAATCCTTGAAGTATTAGATAAGTTCATTTGTACATTTGTATAGTTTCTGTGTTTTTATTTTTCATTTTTTTTAGTCTTTTGTGTCTTTTTCTTTTTGGTAGCTTGACTCTATAGCCCAATGGCATGGATGAAGTCACTTAGAGACTGGTTTCTTCTCCCTTTGATTGTTTCAAAGTTTGATCGAAGGAAGTTCCCCAATTAGAGTCAGCTGTTGTTCTCAAAATTAGCTATGCTCATTTTTGTAGACAACCCCTACGAAACTTGTCTGTTTCGTAGCCTACACTCTAAGTTCATAAATTGAGACAAGTATTCTTGGCCTTGTGTGAAGTCATTTGACACCATATAATAGCTTTTAACATTCCCCTAGGTCGTTTCCTCGAAGTTCGTGAAAACCCGACTAGGTTACAAGCTTGTCAAAATATCAATTTTGACCATTTTTAGGGTGTTAGAAAATTTTCAGGTTTATATGCATTGGCGGTGAAATCCACCACTCTTGCATGTTTATTGTTGTTTTGATATGCATAGTCGATTGATTTCACCGTTTGTGAATATACTTGTGTTTTGGGTCATACATGTAATAGCAGCATTTTTCACCGCTTGCACATATTTTAAGTCATTTTACATTATATGCTCAGGTGGTCTTTTCCCCCGCCTGTGCATGTTGATCATCCGATGTGGAGGCGGTGAAATCCACCACTCAAGCAAAATCCTAACGAATCAATGAACTTAAAGTTGCATTAATGGCACTCGTGCCATGTTTAATGAAAACTTTAAAACCTTTTTAAAACATTTTTGATTCATTTTGTTTTGTTTATTTCTTATTTCCAAACCTTCTAATCAACTGGTAAACCCTTCTTGAGATTGTTTGATCACGTCAACTGCGGATTCGAGTGGATTTTGGCTTCCAAATTTGTGACTAGGGTTTTAAGTCAGCGTTTTTCAGGTAAGCCTCGGTTTTCCATTTTTTTATTTCATTTTCTTCCTAAGGTTTTTCCTTCCTGAAAATAAAATGTATGTTTGTATTGTTATTGTTTATTTTCGTTTCATTGAAGAGTTTTGTCAAAAATTCGTAAATCCAGTTTCTCTGTGTGTGAATGGATCTTAGTGCTCTTTGTAAACTTAGTTTTAGATTTCGTTTTCATCCTGTGTGTCACCGATAGTTTTTTCTGACGATGCCTTGTCTTCCATGAGTTTGATGTTGAATGTGATGTTAGTGAAATCCACCAATCATACTTCACATTAACCCTGAATGTAAGGGCAGCGAGAATCACCGCCCTCACATCCTTTTTCTTTGATTACCAAAGTGTCTTTGTTTTTCGCCCCTACATGAAGATTAAAAAACTTTTAAATATTACATGATCCAGTGGTAAAATCTGCTGTGATTACATATGATTAAAGGTTTTTGATAATAAGGTGTATGAGCGGTCATTTCGACCGACATTGCATCTGAACAGTTGAAGGCATTTTTGCCGCTTGTGCATGTGCACTAAAACTTTGCATTCTACCCTTGTGTAAGGGCGGTCAAATTGACCGCCCCTACATCCAACTTGAATATTTTACCTCATACATGCAAAGGCAGCCCTTTTTTCCAACCTTGCATGATAAATGACTTATCCCTCATGCAGGAGTGGTCATTTTGACTGCCCATGCATATTTTCCTAAAAATTTTCCTAACACTGGAAGATTTTTCCTTTCAAAGCCTATTGGCCCGCTTTTGCCTTTTACCTCATTTTGCACACTTAGAAGCCCTTCAATGCACATTCCCATGTTCATGATTATCAATTTGCAGTAGCCCCAATTTGCCTATCTTTCCCCTAACTACGAGATCATGGATTTTTGTAGTTTTCAACAAACATATGTGGTAGACGCCGTTTCCAGTTTTTTCTTTGAAGCTGATGTCAGAGTCATCCCCATCAAAGACTAAAATCATGAAGTATAAATACCAAGGGGTCTTCCCTATTACTTCAGTGCAGTCTAATGTTGATGAGATCATATATACAAAAATTGGTCATGTGGACATGGCCGAGTTCGTGGACAGAACCAAACAGTCAAATCCTCCTCGGTATATGCAAAAGATCATCAACAATAATATTCACTTGGTTGCCTCTTTTCCTATTGCTGTCCACAATCCTGAGTTTGTTCTTCAGGTAGCCAGTCATTATAATAGGGATACTAGGACCGTGTCTAATTCCCAAGGAAATGTGATCATGAGACTGGATGTGGAATTTCTTGGAAAAATCTTCATGTGTCCTCCTATTGAAAATATTGGACAAATTGATTTTGCTCAAGGGCAAAAAGATTATGATGAAGATGTGGAAGCCACAAGGAAGTACATAAACAGTAAGTGGTTGAAGATTCCTCGAAACAATTTGACCAGATGGCCGAAAGATCTCCCGAGGAGTGATTTTGTTGAGGAGGTCTGTGACTTGATTGCATTGTTAAGTCAAATCAGAGGCCTTCCTTCTTCATCCAAGTTTCAAGAGTGGATGTACACATATATCAAGGTGATTCTCAGGGGTACACAACAAATCTTTTGGGGAGAATAGATTAGCAATGCTCTGCATGAGCAATTGGTAAAAGTCAATACCACCTTCAAATTTTATATGACTTCATATCTGGTATATGCTGCTGCGAGCATGAGAAATTTTCCTTGTTTTACTCAGGTTGGTGATAGGAGATTGGTTCTTGTTTATGAGTACTATCCCCAAATCACTCTAAAAGGATCAATCCATCATTTCTGTAGGGTTAATGATGCTTTCTTCTCAATCTTTATGTGCTTGTGGGATAATGAGCTTGTTCAGAAGAGAGTTTTAGATGAAGATTGGGAAGTTGTAAATTATTTTGGCTCCTTGTTCTTATAGTTTCCTACTTTCACATATCTCAGAGTAGGATATTATCCTGGTTATCCATATATACTTCCACGGTATCCCATTGACAAGATTGTTCTTATGGAACTATGTAGACAGCTGATTGTGGTGCATAATAAACAAATGGAGTTGAAAAAGTCAGGGATTAAGTTTCCTGTAGAAATTGGAAGGTACTTGGTTCAGTCAGCTACCAAGGCCAAAATAGTTGAATCTGAAATACAATTGGTCACAATGAAGACTTTCAAGAAAGAGATGATTTTGATTTCTGAAGGGTACAGGATAAAATCAAAAAAAGTCAATTTTCCACATGCCAATGGTTGAAGATATCTGGGCTGATCTCAGAACACAAAATGATATCAGAAAACTAGATTATTGTAGACTCCATTTGAGTCAAATTGAAGAACTAGGCCTTGCAGATATTCCGAAGGGAATGGAAGATGATGGGAATGTTTTAGATCCCAAATACAATACTGAGAATGTTGAGGCCTCGCCTCTTCTAGAGGTCAAATGGTCAGTCAAAGAGGAGACTTCAATTAGGAAAAGGTTTCAATCAATTCTGGATAATACAAATGCATGGTTGGAAAGCAAAGGGATTAGTCTAAAAGAATTCCTTACCGGATCAAAGACTGAGGTTCAAGAGCAAACTGGCAAAAAGGTGGAAAACTAGACCAAGAATAAAAGTGACACTCCCTCCTCTTCTAAAGTACAAAATCCAAAAATCAAATTTCTATCTTAGGCAGGGAAGAAGAAAGAGGTTGTAGGAACCTCTAATGTCATTGAATCAGGTGCTGAAGACACAAATGTTGAGCAAATGGAGGTTGAAGATGTTGAAACTGAAAAGCAAAATATTGAGAAATCTAAAGACGCCCAACAAACAGAAATGTCTGAAAAGTCTGATGAGGAAGGCGAAATAGAACAAGGCAAGGATGAGGATGTAGAGCAGGAACAACTTGGTGATCCACATTAGTCTCCTATGAAGAATCTTCCAATAGAATCACAAGTTTCTACACCCCTTCCTCATGCTCTTGTTTCTGGTAGTTTTCTAGTAGTTTCCAATGTTCCTATTTCCCCTATTTTTGTTGTGTCTTCTGATAATACCCCTACTTCTGTAAGAACCAGTTTTGGGACCATGTTTGATTCCTCCAGTTCTATTCCAAGTTTATCTTCCCCATCTTTTGATATTGGTGAATAATATGTTTTGGAAAATCTTCTGGATGGTTCAGAGAAAGTTGTTGACACGGGTGTAGTTTTTACCAACACCAGTCCTATTGTTACCATAACAGGTGTAAGTATGGATCCGGCAAAACAGCTAATGGACTCTTCTCTGAATGTTGGTGCTTCTATACTTCCTCCATGGTTGTCTGCATACACTCCTAAGAGAAAGAAGCAAGCAATTTCACCAGATGAAATTGATATTGAGAAGCTATTGCTTATTAAATCAAAGACTCTGAAGAAGAAGCCCAAGACTGTCTCCAGGCTCATTAATGAAAAAGGAATCAGATATGTGGAAATTACCAAGCCACCAGAGGATGCTACTATTGATAATTTTGATACGAATGATTATGTTGTTTCAAGAGTTGAGTTAGGTAAGCTAACTCATGAAGGCATTAAGGCAAATTTTCAAACTACTGCCAGCACCTTGCTTAAGAAATACGATGAAGTCAAGAAGGAGAAAGAGCAGTATAAAGCCAAAGCAGAACAACTTTCTGCTGTTCTTCAGAAAATAGTAAACTCTTCTGAGATTGTGGAGCCTATGGTGGTAACAATAGAAGATCCTCTGATTCAAAAGGTGGAAAAAGCTCAGGCTAGAGGGAGAGTAGTTGGTGATATTGTGGAACATCTGTTGGCACAAGGAAGAGTTCTATTGAAGACCACTGTAGAAAGAAAAGGAAATATGGACAAGGCAAAAGCTGAGCTTGATAACCTGATTGATTTATTTTCTCAAGAGCTACAAGATCAAGAGGGAAGCTTAGAGGAGTGGATTGATATGAAGAAGATCAAAATAAAGAATCTAATAACCATTGGGGTCATCTCAAACCGATAGTCTTATCTTAAGACTAAGGAATCCCTTGTCCACCACATCAATGTAATAAAGGGTTTACTTGATGACTTTTGCCAAGCACATGAAAATAGTGAAGACAACAATGTCTTGCTTCTACATGGGTTGGAGGAACTCCCAAGCACTCTGACAGGTGAAGGTCACGAGTTTCTTTCAACGGAGGAAATGATAGATGCTTTTGAGAAAATGGTACAATAGAAATTTGAAGATGAAGTGCCTACAATAGTTTCGATGGACAACCTTTATGATCAGCATTCAACTTTTGAAAATCTCAAGGACAACCTTAACAAGCATGAGAAGGCGATAAAGGCAGTGAAAGATGCAGTTCTCCGGACCCGTACTATCTCAGAGAATACAGCTAAGCCTGATGTGTGTGAAATGGTAGTGGTACAAATTATATATCAGAACTTTTTGAAAAAGAATGATGGAGGAAGCTGAAGTTCCTTTTTAATACCTTAGTTTATTTTCATTCTTGTATATGTAATTTGAATTTTTTTATGGACATACTCGTGTAATTTTCTAAAATGTAATTACATATGAGAGAAAAGAAGTCATAAGTCAAATAGGACTCTTTTGTTTGAATAAGTCAAAGTAACTTGGATTTCCCTATTTTTGCTCTAGGCTCCTCCCTATAAATAAAGAGGGCCTCTATTGTATCTTTTATCTTTTAGTTATTGAAGTGAAACTCTGCCAAATTGAAGAGCATTTTGAGACTTTGTGTTCAAATTGTAAATCATATTTTATCAAGTGAATAGAAAAGCAAGTGATCGTTCAATCTTTGCATTGGAATAACTTGTGGTGTATTGGAAATTGTTTTGATGTCCTTTTCCTTATACTATCTTATCTATTTGATCGAATTGTAGTGTGAGTTTGGATAATCTGGGAGATATTCTAAAGTTAATTTTGGAGACTTTGTGCTGCAATAATTATTTTTGGGTTTGTGATTTTTATGTTTTGGAGTAAAAGATATTGGAAAGACTTTGAGCTGCTGCTATCTTTTATGATCGTGTGCTTTTATCATAGTATTCGATGAAGACTTTGTGCTGGACCTTATCCTATTCGGTCCTAAATATTAAATTAGCAGAAGGAGCAACGATAGACTTTGTGCTTTCGTGAGTTTCTTGGTTATATTTGATTTGTATTGTGAAATTGCTATTTTAAATTGTAAACATCATTTCTGAAAAAAGAGAAATGGATGATATGGATTCACCCTGAAGATTAGTGTTAGAATAGATAAGTTTGAAAGTAGTTAAAAAAGGGAACCTCTCCTTGTTGAGAGGAGAGATTTATCTCATCACACTGTGGTTGATATAACCATTTTTCTGTCAGTGAGTTGACAACAAAATATTCACCCAACAATCCTCTATCACTTTAGGAGTAGATAAACAAAACTTATATATATTGCCTCCTTCCGAAAGAGCATTTTGAGTCCTCTTTATACGGTTATCTAGCACTAATCTGTCTATCCCAATCATGCCTTTAAGTGCATCAAATCTTTTGCTATTAAATTCATTCTAAACTTTAACTTCTACAGATTTTTCAAAGGACTCAAAATGAGTGCTTACAGAATTTACAACGCTTTTCAGATTTTTAGAGGGAGAATCAGATAGATTCTTCTGAAATGTTGGCATTATTTTCTCCAATATACCGGATGCAAGGCCTAGCAGCTCGTTGTCCTCTATGTGAGATTTCAATACCTTTTCTCTTGCCTTGGCTTGAGTGAAAGATGCTATCTTCATCAATTAGACTAGAGAGAAATTATCCAAGTTGAGTGGTCCTTGAATTAGTTCAGGTTCATCAAACTCTAGCATTTCTTTACTCAGAAAACTCTTCACTGCATCTACAGTGTCTCTTGCCACAATTTCTGGACAACTTTCCTTTCCTTGAGTTTTCCCAGTGTCAGTATTAGGACTATTTTGTTTGGGTGCATCAACATTTGCACCATCTTCTTCTGTTTTATCTTCCTTGCCCTTGACTCCTTCTTTCTTTTCTTGTTGGTTAACTTCAGTGGAAATTCATGTTTCCATGTTTACTTCTATGTTAACTTTATCTATTTGATCCTAAGTATCCCTTTTGTCTTCAGCCTCTTCTGATTTCTGATCCTCTTTCTTTTCTAAGTCACCTTGAGTAGGACTTAGTGTCCCTTCATTGGTTTGCTCCGGAGGATTTAGAGTATCATTTTGGTCATCATTTCCCTCTCCAATCTTACCTTCTAAAGTCTCTTGTTTCGAAATTGAAGGATTGTCTTCCTCAACTTGTTTTTCTGAAATAATATAATATTTATCTTTATCTAGGGCCTTCTTCAAAATTTCCTCTGTTTCCTTTACAACTTCCTCAGTTTCACCAAGCATTAGCTTGTTCATCCGGATCTTGCTTTTGAATTTCTCCTTAACTTCCTTGAGGATTTTATCTGCTTCCCTTCTAGTCATTACTAGACATAGGGTGGAGAGGACATATTCTCTGAGTTCTATGTCTTTATCCTTGGCGACTTCTTTCCTCATCTCTAGTATTTTCCTTAAACTTTTAGGAATTTCTTGCAAAATTTCTAGTAGAGCTCTATTGAATTTAGTCAAGTATAGGATGGTGGCATCCTCCAAGATTTTCTTATTTGCTTCATCAAAACTATCATTATATTTTTTGATAGGCCTTAGATTTCCATGAACAGTAATTATTTTTATAATTTCATCAACAGTCATAGCAACCTTACCAGTCTCTTGCTTTTTACTTGCCTTTTTGCTTTCGGAAGGTTGGTCCTCAGGAGCCCTTGAAGTCTTGGCTTTCTTAGATCTTATCTCTTTAACTTATTCATCTATCTCTATCTCTTCATCATCTTTTGTGCTCACATACGTTCTTGTGGCCTTTGTTTTCTTTCTCTTACTTTCTTCACCGGATGGTCTGTCTTCTAGTTTTGCAGGTTTAGGGGGAACATAAGCAGCAACAAAGCTCCTAGTAGTCCTTGGAACGGAGGATGGTTCCATTGGAGTATCTTCTTATTTCTTGTCCTACTTTTCCTTTTCAGCCTTTTCAATTCTTTCTCTGTTTTGCTTCACTGCCTCCTTGGTTAGGCCAATGCTTTCAACATACCTTTCAACTTGCCTTTGAACTTTTCTCTTGATCTTTGGTTGCCTGAGCTCAACATGCAATTTTAGACTTAGGTCCTTATACGTTCCAAACCTTTCAACAGAGGTGTCTTTTGATCTACTCAAGAGATGTTGAGCATACATGTCCAAGACTTTTTCATCAACCTCATAGCCCATAGGCATAATCCATACAGTTCTGGATTCCACAGCCTCCATTAGGCACTAATCAATGTCTACCATAAAGAAGATTTCATTCTCATACTTCTCAACTATTGATTTGGGGATTCTTTCCCTTGAGTGCATCATACTCTAATTTTTTTTTAAAGTACCCCCAGATTGCAGTCTTTTGTGCACTTGAGTCTCCAATGCTATGTAAATGATCCCTTATTTGAATTGCAACTGGCCTGTCATGTGTCTAGTGCACACCTTGCACTCCAGGTACTTCATTCATGAAATAGAAGAATAACCATATAATTAAGGAACCATACTTGAAGGTGTTTTTCTTATCCTTCTTGATTTTTCTCAGATTTTCAACCAGTTGGTTCTGTAGTAGCTCACATAAGTCATAATTTGTATTTTCCTTCAACATTTGATATGCTGCATATATAGCAGTTCCAGAGACTGAATTCTCTCTGCTAGAGTGATAGATCTTGTAGCCAATCACCATGGAAGTAAACTTCACATCCGGTTCTATAATGTCATTTATGGTCATAGCCCTCTTATCAAACTTTGCATCGGTTGCATCAGTAACAGTTTGTTTTTTCACAGATTTTAACATGGTTAATCCATCGGTTGAGTTTAACCCAGTCAAAATTCTGGTAACATCCTTGGTAATATTGAATGATTTTAATAGCCATATGAATTCATCATGTATCCGGCTCAACACATATCAAACCCATTCACTTCATCAAACGTCAGAAATTCAATCACTTGAAGAAAATGTTTGCTTTCTAGGGTTTCAAATTCTGGTTTCAGTTGATAGTTATCATCCTTTAGATGGTTCTTAAACAATTCAAGCAACTTCAAATTCCCAAATTCTTCTACATTGCAGTGGATGTATGCCCTAATATAGATTTCAACATGCAGTACTCCATATGGGACACCGAAGAATGCACCTAACGGTTTGATTTCGATTGACTTGTAAGGATGCTTCTTAAATTTTGGACAGGGCCTTTCATTAATTTCAACAACAAGAGGAGTAGCCATCTCAACAGATTTTAGATTCAAAGCTTTACAGAGAAGTACCTTTTTCTTCGACGGGGTTAGGGTTGATCAATTGCTGGTTGAATTCTCTCTTTGTGCTTCAATCTTTGGATTTGCAGCTCAGATGCTCTTCTTCTTGTTTCCTTTGAATGCAAAGTGATTCAAATGCATGACTAAGTGACCTTTTATCCTCTGCAAAACCTAATTTAACATTGTAATGAATGTGTTTCCCTAACTTCATTCGGTTACTCTATTTCTTGAACAGTTCTTCATGAATCACTCCGTAAATTTCCATATCAACAACTTTTCTTTCAGAAATCCTTCCAAAAGTTCTGAAACAATTCAAAATATCTTCTCTCATTGTGCCAGATCCAGGCACCCACTTACTGGCTGGGAGAATTTGATTTCCAATGTATCTCCCCCTAAGCTAGAGCTCCAAATTTAATTCCTGGTGGAATTATCAACACTGGATTCCAGTGCGGACCCATTGCTATTATTCACAACACTTTTCTTGACCCATGTCTTGCTCATTTCATTCTGGATTTCATTCACATCAATTTTTCCCTTGACTTTGTCTTGTCTTTGCTCATTCAGTTTTTTGCTTACCGAACCTCTTCTTTCATTATTCCTGCTTCTGCAGAATCTTGCAATATGACCAAATCTATTACAATGAAAGCACACAACATTTCTTTTCTTATGTGCTTGATTTCCTCTTGATCTGCACTGATTAGCCATGTGTCCAAATCCATTGCAAGTAAAGCAGTAACCATTGAAAGAGTTGTCATTTCCTCTATTGTTAGAGTTATTCATTATCATACTTCTGCATTCATTTGATCTATGACCATATCTCTTACACTTGAAGCATTGATCGGGGAAGGATGGACCATTTTGATTTACTCTGCTTCTGCACTGAGTAGCTCTATGACCAAATTTATTGCAGTTGAAACAATTGCCATTGAAGGATGGATATCTTTTAGCATTAGGTTGTCTTACCAGAGGTTTTCTAGGTCTGTTTCTCCACTTCCTTGGTTGAAAATTTCTTTGTCTGGATCCGGAGCTTTCACCTTTCTCATAACCAAGACCATGCTTGTCATCAGTCTTTTTTTGTCCTTCAAGCAGTGCTTGAAGTTTAGATAAGCTTATCTTGAACTTCTCCTTGTATTAATTTGCAACTTCTAGGTCATGTATGAGAATGACAATTTGCCTTTCAAGTTCTCTCTCATTGTCTCTGCTTTCTTGTAGATCAGACTCTAGATGGCCAGCTATTCTATCCAATTTGCAGCATTCTTCAGTTCTATCTTTTAGAGTTTGATTTAGGTTTTTTCAATCTTCTTCCTTTTCTCAATTTCTTTGGTTAGCCTCATTACCCCAGATTCCATCTCATGTTTTAGAACATAAACTTCTTTTGTCAGCTTCTCACATTCCTTTATCTTTTCTTCTAAAGCCTCATTCATGTCATTTTCTTCAGTAAGATTAGCTAGATGATGAAGTAGTTCCTTCCTTGTTTCCATTTATTTATTTAGTTTATCTTTTAGCAAGTCAATGCAATCATCAACATCCTTAAGGTTTGCTTTCAGATCATCTATTTCTGCTTTGGACCATTCAAGATCTTCTAAAGCTAATTGAAGTTGTTCTCGGAGTGAACCCATTGAAAACTCCTTCCCAGATCCTCCTTAAGATGTTAGGCTTCTTTAAAGGAATCTTGCTCTGATACCAATTGTAGGAATTAGATTAGACAATTTAGAGGGGGGTGAATCAGTTGTCCCAAAAATTTAAACTTTTTCTGCTTTTAACCTTCTTTATCAACTTACTATTAGATTAATGTTGTTAACATTAAAGCATGAATCAACAACACATGAGCAGAAACATAAGCAACACAATTGACACCAAGATTTTGACATGGAAACCTAGTTAAGGAAAAAACCACGATGGGGGTTAACCCACAAAGATTATACTTTGTTAAAAGTATTACAAAGAGGGGAATGCAAATGCATTTGGGCTCACTGCCCAGAGTTCACTGCTCAAGAGAGGCTCACTACCTACAAGAAAGTTTACAAAGGATTACAGATTGTTGAACTGATAAGTAGCATCTACCAATGCAAGAATTCAGTTCCAGTTAAGCACAGAATACTAATTTTACACACTTCATCTTTATTCTGCCCTGTTTACTGCTCTGCCATAATTAATACCTTAGATCTCTTCTCTTTCACATTTCTATCTTCCTTTTTCTCACTTATTCCATATTCGCATCACTACACACCCCACAATACTCGAATCTATCAGCTATATATATCCGCATCGATAATTCAATCTCCTTTCTGTTGCCCTTGTGAAGAACTTAACACATAATACAAATACTTTGTTCAGTCAGCTGAATCCATACACAAATAAAGATGTGTACCAAAAATAGCACTTGCATGTCACAATACATGTCGGCCACTAACATTATATCCCATACGCAACTCACCAAAACACTTCTATTGGATCCGCATAGGGATCAAACATAAGTCAGCATGTTCTTCACTGAACTGTTCTATCATATTAGGAATTGGTACTCAGATGCTCATATCTTTTAATCCCTTTGTCATTGGAGGCTGAAATCTTGGATTTGGATTGTCTTGACATCCTTCTACACTCCCTTAGATCCACAACACACAATGATTAACTGGAGAGATCCACTGGTCAAAATACTGAACTCTGCCATTTGCTCTATTTTTGGCTCCCCAGACTTAGATAAATTCTCATTCTAACTTCTGGTAAGAATAGATTATGTTATGTGGATGAGTGGAATAGTCTTAGTTGCCATCAATGACAACACCTGTCATGCGTGGCAGTGTCTCTTGCAAACAATCCTTACTAGGGTCATGCGGGAAGTTGTCATGGAACATAGTCGAAGGAGAAACGAGCTGAGCCATCTCCAGCATGAGAAGTAGCATCAATAAAGGCTAAGTGACCATGTTTCGGTGCCATCTGCAATGACCAAATGTGATAAGTAGCATCAGTAATGGCATGCCAACATTTGATGAATGGAAAGGATGGGAGCATTGAACGCTCCATAGCTCTGAAATGTAGCAGCACAATGCCATGAAATGCAAACTGTAGAGTAGTAAATGTGACAACATAATAGTGAATGAGGGAGTGGTGAACTATTAATGTGAGTGTGAGAAGTAAAGGTGGCGGAATGCTCACATGCCACATGACGTGTTGAGCACAACATACGATGCAAATCCCTGCCATCAGGGTTCCTTATGGCCTATCGTTGTTTGATGTTAAAAAATAGCTGGAAATTTGCCCTTGCCAAAAAGACTCATTGTCCACATGGCAAAAAATTGGTTGACCCCTCCAAATGAAATATTTAGGGAGTCTGACCTATTGGAGTCTAGGACAACACTGAGAGGGGGGGTGAATAAGTGTTGTATAAACTTTTACAACTTTTTGCACCTTTTAACTTACAAGATAAAGAGAGAGGAAGACATCAATGATCTGTTAAACACATATGCACAAGTATGATAATGAAAGGTATAAATCAGAACCTTAAGAACAAATTATTAGGGCACATGAACACATGAAGACAAACAAGAAACATAACACCTGATTTGATGAGTGGAAAATCCTCTAGGGGAAGAAAAACCACTTTGAAATGCCTCACAGGCTTAATCAAAAACCTCACTAGTTACATTCAAGCCTCATTGGCTACATAGGTCTCACTGACCATACAAGTCTCACTGACTACAAAGAGGTCTCACTGACCATACAAGCCTCATTGGCTACAATAAACAATCTCAGAACAATACAAAGAATACAGAGGGTTTCTCTGCTTCAATACAAACCCTTGAATTTGCATATCCCTTTGCAATCACACTCAATTTAATCTACATATCAGTCTCATTATCTCTGCACAATCAATTCACCTGATTCAGATTATCTCTACACAATCAATTGCATATTGTCTTCATACTTGACAAGGTTCTAACTGAAAGTTTGTTGCATAATGTCTTCATCATGTGTTTGATTCATCCCTACAAAAACATGATCTCATACATCTCTCAAATCACTTACAAAATATCATCTGATCATCTGTATTTTCTCTTCAAAAGAATCTTCACAAAAATGTCTTCATCATTGCATATTAGTCCACACATAAATTCATCCATCAATGCACCTGTAATAAAATTATAAACAGAAAGACCCTTGATATTCCTTTCCTCTGCATAACAATTTCCATTCATGAAGAACCTGCAAAAAATAAGATTATATTCTTCTTCTTTGCATAACCATTCATATTCTTCTTCTATCTGATTCATTTTCCTTTTCTCATAAAAATTTCCATCTCCTTTTATTGAATGTCTTCAACAATATTTTTTCAATTTGCAAAAATCATCTTGAATAAAAAATTAATTCCAATTTCCCTGTCAAGAACAAATAATCCATTTCTTTTTCCAAACTCACTGCTCAGAAATCTTCTTCATAAAGATTAGAAAAGAGGACAAAAAAATCCTTAAAAAACCATTCTTAAAAATAATATCTTATCAAAGAAATTTTCCCTTATTAGAAACTTTCATCTTTTTGTCTTCCATTGCACGAGAGAGAAAGAGGACCACTTGAGTTTTAATATTAGAAAAGAAAATTCATAAAAATCTCCTTAAAAAACTCAAATAAATCTACCTTAAAATCTTCTTTTTAAAAGACTAAAAATAGCCTTTCCAAACTGACACATTTTTATGACGTTTCAATGCACGTCAAAGAAAATGCATAGAGGTCGGGGTCTTAATTTTAAATGATAACCATTGATTGGAAAGTGCGCGCCCATATTGCTTTTAAAACTGAGCCCTTGATATGCTTTTTGCCGCTTATAATATAAAGATCTTACCCGTTGATCTGGTCACCCTAAGTCATGGGGCCGGTTAACCTATGAAGAAGACCCCCTTAAGTGTTCACTTAGGTGGTTGGTCACCTCTATTAGCAGGTCAATGAAACAATATAACATAAAGTGAAAATTTCATATACGGGTAGAGAATGATATGTAAAGGATTTTAGACTTTAAGGTTTTAAACTTTTAATAAACCTTGAGCCCTTAAACAAAATTCCATGATGATCTTATTATAAAATACCTCCTTAACATCAAACTGACCATGATCTGCATTAACATCCTATCAGTCCTGACCATGAACATGAATTGATGAAACTAATCAAGTCATATAACAAGTCATATCATCAACTCAACAAACCTCAAACCTTCTTAAGTCCAACCTTGTATCATCACTGTGCACTTCATGACATTTGATATCAACTTTACTATATTCATCTTGTACATATTACCAATCATATCATGCAAACTCCTTGCATGTAAGCATGTGGACTGAACCAATGAGAAACATTGAACAATACGAACTTTGTGAGACAAGACTACAAACTTACATCCTGCATTTCTTAGACCATCTACATCTCCTGACTCAACCATGAAGCAATTGTACTTTGCATTGTATATGATTATGTCATCAACCAACAACTTCATGTAACCTTTAAGAAAATCAATGAGGTCTCCTACACCCAACATACAACCGTCATGACTAACATCAACTCTTTCAATGAACAATACACAAACTCCTTAATCATGACATGAAGCATTCTGACAACATCCTTTGCAAATCTTTTATGTCTCTGCACACCTGCACTCAATATGATAACTTTTGCATGTATACCAAACCAATCACAACATGCATCAAAACTTGAGAAGATCAGATTGATGTCTTCAACATCCTGAGACATGGCAATCATCAAATATAGATCGACAATATCAAAACATCAAAGCATCAACACATCATGGCATAAGCTCCTGACAAATTGAGATTCTGAAATCCTGATTACTAACTTGTCACCTTTTTGACATCAATGACAATTAACTTCCATCACGACCAACTGAAAAAGACAAATTTTTCTAATTTCAGATGACATGGCGCGCTAGGTAAAGGGGTCAAGTTAAGGTGACCCACTGTGGAGTTCATTGGTTTAGGAACTCCCCAAACCGCCGAAAACAAAGGATTTATATTTGTGTCCTAACAATGGTGTGATTAAAACTAAATAGCACTATTCATTTTCCTTGTCCTAGAAATGGAAGGTTCGACCTGCCAAAGTGGAAGCTCAGGGACAGGTATAAACATCCATCATAATGCATAAATCCTTTGTCACCCTTTGAAGCTGCGACCAATGTGATGCAATAACACAAAATGGCATGATTGTGGGATATACACAAGGCAGATTTGGTCAAAAAGGTTTTAGAAACATAAGCAAGTGCAATTGGCGGGTGTTAAGCCACCATTACCAAGCATCTCCTCTTGCCTACGCATAAATAGAAACCTTAGAGTAGGGCCGCGAAGGGTATTCACAAAATGGATTTGTTAAACAGGCCGTAGAAATGTGGTCTCATAGCCACCATGATCATAGGATATTCGCAACATGGATTTGTTGAAAAGGCTTTAGAAAATTTCGAGTCAATGCATTGGAAGTTGTAAAGCCAAATCCACAGCCCACACAGGTGAAAGGAGAATCCATCAAAGCAGAATTGGAGGGTAATTTTTGTCAAATATCGTAGTTGGAAACGCCCTGGTAAACATACTCGCAGGAACATGGAGGCATAGACATGGCACGTGAACTTTTTAACTTAATACCTTAATGCGATGTCTTCTATTAGTTCATCATTGCGGGAGGTGCACAAAATGGATTTGTGGGTGTAAAACCAAATCCCACAAACTCTACTAGGAATTCCCTTGTGCGGCCTGTGCAAATGGGAGCTTTCGAACAAGTGATTTCAATTTGTTGGAAAACTGGTTCTTTTGATGCTATAATCTCAGGCATATAGGAGATTGCCAACTCCTACAAGCAATGAGAAAGGGTGGGATTTGCAGAGCATGCTGTATGAATTATGCAATTTCAAATGTTCCAAATAAAAAAAAATCCTGAACAATATATAAATGCCTTTGGTGAGACTGCTCCGTAACATAATATTGTTGTTCATCTTGACCTAGAAGCATTGTACCACTCACTTCCAGTCTAGTCAAGTCATCAATGCTATTTATAAGAGTAACTTTTGAGAGTCCAAAATCTATCAAATTAATATGCCCAGCAGGGGCAATCAACAAGTTATCCAACTTCAAATCTCTATACACAAAGTGCAGCCACTGCAAGTACTCCAGAGCTAGAACAATTTCATCTATATAAATGCCTGCTATTTCCTTCTCTAGGCAGCTCAAATTCCTCATCAACGAATAAAGGTTTCCTCCATTTAAGTACTACATTACAAGAGACAGGTTTCCTCCATTTAAGTACTACATTACAAGATACAGGTTTTCTCGAACATGTTAATGAATAGAAAAGGCAGACCATGAAAGGATTTTGAACAGATATTAGAATATCACGCTCAGCTAAAATACTTTCCATGTCTTGCTTATATGTCTACTAGAGGACTTCCAACTATAATATCTGAGAAAACTTCCTCCTCCATTGCGCTTTGATGGATTCGAATATTCTATTTTAAACTTCACTTTGGCGCGCTCGAGAGGATACTGGTGATGGCTATGGAGTTTGATTTTATACATGCCCATTGCGTTTGCTTGTAAACGCCGTTTAAAAGATTTCATTTAATGTATATCCTGCCATCATTACATTTCATAGAATAAGATCTTCTTTGAGGCATCAGTCAAACAGTTCACGTTTCTTGTCTACGCTCGCACATTTCACACACATCCTTATACAACTATATATCTGATACAACTTCCAACTATATATTTGATACAACTTCTTTCATTTAACTGTGACAAAGATTGATAGGCTGTTCTAAAGCTCCCATTTTGGTACATAGGAAAAATGCTGGCCAGGTGATGGAGTTCGGCCTTACACATCTGATTACATTTTCTTAGTAGTTTCTAAAGCCTTTACAACAGATCAATTTTGTGCAGACCCTCACGACAACCATTAGATAAAGTTTCTTTCAGGCATTCTAAGAGAAGTTTGTGCAGCTTGTTCATTGCTTCAACATTTTGTATGAAATGTCTACCCAAGAATCTGCAACTGCAACGTCTGAAGAAAATCCAAATTCAGCTCCAAAGCTTCTATCTTGGCGTGCACAGGAAGGGCGAAATTGAATCTTCACAAGGTGAATCACAACATTGAAAATCATCCTACACATGATGATGACAGCAACAAAGAAGGTGAGTACAAATTTTTACTTATACCCTGTTGGTAAACAATTTTGTCACTGCAAAAATTGCACCCAATGGGCAATAACAAAATACACCAACAAATGGAGAAATCGTTGTGAGCTCAATGATTCTCCTATGTGTTTGAGAGGGGAAGCTCTCTCGTATGATGAGGTTTTAAGATTTTTGAGTACTTTTCACTATAAAGTACAAAAAGTTAGAAAAGGGAAAAGTGAGAGAAAAGAGAAAGAAACTTAACTATAAACATAACAAACACAACGTAGGTTTCTTGAAAGAAAGAAGGAAAGGAGAAAATTCAAATTAAACTAAAACCAAGAGCGCAAAGTCTCCAAACCATCTGTAAGCCAAGAGCAGGGAATGAGGAAATGAGTGTAAATAAAACTAACCAAACATAAGAATAATCAACCTTCAGGAAGAAATGATGACAAAAGAACAACAATTCCTCATTAAAATGAACAGGAGCACAAAGTTTCCAGTTTTTCCCCTTTACAAAGCCCTTAGTTTTCTAAAACAGAAAAAGATCAAAAGTCTTTTCTTCCTATTCAGATTACATATTTATAGACTTTTCTCCCTCACTAGAATATAACCGACTCTTGAAAAGTAGTTATAATAAAAAAACCTTTTTTGCTTCCTGTATACATAACATTTAACTCATTAAATGAGTTAAAATATTATTAAATGAACTTTATAATAAAGTGATATATTTCAACTCAAGGTTGACTGGCAAATGATTGTCAAAATATCTTGCATGGGTTGTAGTTGTTGATTCATAATCTTCAGCCATTGAGTCTTCTTCCTCTAAAATAGAATTCACATATAGTGTGGAGACAGTTTGCTTCTCAAATACAACTTTTTGATTTTCCATAAAACTCCAATAGACACCTAACAATGTCAAGATCAACATGAACATTTAGAACTCCCTTTCATGTTAAGCTTGAAGTAGGTTCCGACCAATATCATCAGGAGTTCTAGATATTGAAGTTGAAAGCCATAGTTTTCAATCGATCAATTCTTCATTTTCATGTTGTCTTTGCCTTATCAAATGTTTTTCCATGGAAGATAGGACTTGGAGCATAACAAATTCCAAAATGTGTGTACAATCCAGTATATTCTATATCACCTTTTGTGTTCCCTTTCAAATCTAGTGTTGGTCCCATTCTTACTACTATGTAAAAGTGACAAATATTCTTCACTGCTTGGCCTTACTAATTTGTCTTGCTTGTGATGAGATGGACAACTTTTAATAGCAAATTTAGATGATAGATGATGCTGGAGCATCCAGTGGTGTAAGGGCAATCTTGCATCACCTAAAAAAGATGATGTTTTAAAATCATTGTTGTTGTTTCCATTTCTTTTGAAAATTAGTATTTCTGGTTCCATAATCACTTGAATAACGATGTAGAACTTTCAATTTTTCAAACTGATAAAAATAGCAAACTGCTATTTTTTAGAAAGTTTACATTTGGGCACGGATTGAAGTAAAAATTTACAAGAAGCTTCGTAAATAAAAAATAAGACCTTTGGTGAAGGAATCATGCAAAGATCATTTGTGAGTTGAAATATATTAAAGTTTTAGTTTTCCAAAAAATAACTAAAAATTATTCAAATTCAGGTTTGAGGCACTAAATGGCTCCTAGAAGTTGACCTATTTTTGGAGGGAGATGCAAATTTCAAAATTTGGCTGTTGGCCGCCAAAAGGGCTATTTATGACCATTTTTGGGAACCTTTTTCAGTAATAGAGATAAGGGGGAAAGTGTAGAGTCAAGAATGAGTGGGAAAACAGAAACCTTAGCAGATTTAGGGTTACAGAAGGTAGAAGATTCTAGAGTCTTGAGATTGTAATGTGTTGCATTATTTGGAGGATTCATCCTCTGATTGTATTTGAGCTTCTGTAATGTAATGAGTTGTCCAAATCAATAAAAGAACATTCTATTTTCTATGTGCAATTTTTGTTGTTATTTGTTTTGTGATTTACCCCCTTCATTAAGTAGTATTAGAGCAAGGGTTCCTAAGTGTGTAGACATATCACCGACCCCTTGTATCAAAGATGGTAGTCAACACATCATGCACTGATCACTATGTGTAAAATTCTACAATGGAATCAAGATGCTCTTGCAGCTCTAAAGCCAATAGAGAAAATGATAAAGATGATATTGGATGAGTATCAGTATGTGAATGGTGAGAATCAAAGAATGCATGCAAAGATTGATTCTTTTGCCACTTTCAAACACAAGTTCATTCCATCAATCCTAACAAAGGATGAAAAGATCAAGGATTTTGATGCGTGGAAAGATGAATTTGGTCATACAGTTTCTAAGGTCATGGAATGTTTGAAAAAGGATGAAGATATCAATATTCTTAGCTTCAACATCATTCTGGGCAGAGTAATTGCTTTGGATGTTGGATATACAAAGTTTGTAATTGATGTCAAAGCATTGCTGGACAAAAGGTGGAAGGATCACCAGGCCAATTTGCTCCAAATTCAAGATTATAAGTGGCCTAGTGATTATGCTGTGTTTCAATGGCATCAGAAGTATCTTGAAGCTGATGAATAGATAGGCTATACGTCCAGGGGAGCAACGAACATCATGGCCTCATGACTACATAGTATACCAATGGGAGCAAGAGTATTTGGCTCCTCTAGAAGAATAGGGCCTTGAAGATGTTGCAGTGGAAGAACTGAGCCTTTAAACACTCTATCATGGAGAGGGGGACTTTGCCAGATCAAGATGATCACGGGTCTCCTATGTTGATTAATAGACTACAAGTGTATTGCAAGTGCTGCGGGCTTCCAATCAATATTGTCTACTTTCTCTATTTTCTCTTAATTATGTTTTAAGCAAAATTAATGTTTAGTTTATACGAAGAGGCATGAATTTTGAAAAGATGCCATATTGTGTAATAGTCTGAAGCTTGTTGCTTCTCTTATAAAAGAGAAACCAAGAACAAATTTTGATATCATCATCATAGGCATTTATAGAAACATATATGAGGAGACTTCTATTATATTGTAATATCTATTTGAAGCAATCAATGAAGAAGAAGATTTAATCTAGTGCTCAAATTCTGGTTAAGATATCTAAGAGATCATTTCTTTGTTTGTAATGAGGAGGATTAGTTCACCTAATGTTAAGATATCTATATGTATTATTAAATCACAGATGTTCGTTATTATTTCCTTCACACAAGCATATTCAATGCATGTTGAGGATAAAATCTGTATTACAAACTAAAGCTATCATCTAGGACATACAAGATTATTCTAGCATCTAGAAAACATATAGGACATACATAAAGTTATATTCCAACTAAACAAAATTAATTTCAACCAAAGTAAGAAAACTAAGAAGAATGATTGAACCTAACTTTAAATGCACTTCAAATCAGTAGTGAACATCTCAGGTTTTGTATACAATGTACCAGTAGAATAATGATGATTACATTTAGAAATGTATCAGTAAAATAATAGTGAATAAGCATACCTATACTTAGATCTTTATTACATTTAATAATAAATTACACCATACATATAACCAAAGTTTAGGTGACAAGCTAACCTCTTAAGGCAACATGCTAGTTAAGGTGACAAAACATCATCATAATCATCTGCATTGCCAACAAGATCGAAATCTTGATCACTCGTGTCTGCATCTACTTGATTTTCTTCCTCATCCTCATCTATGACATGCTGCTTATTCTCTCTCCCAATCTCTTCATTGGTAATCAAAATCTCTTCTTCAAACACTCCATCATTGTCTTCATCCACTTCTTCGAATGTTTCTTCTAAATTAACATATTGCCCATCAGGTATTATATTGACAACTTCTATGAATTTTGATATGGAACGAGACTCTGTTTGAATGACATATGACCATTCTGGGCTTCTTACAACATCAATTAGAAATGATTGGTTAATTTGAAGAGGGGAACATACGGCTCATCCATCTCTGATAAAAATTGTCCTGTATTTTCCCATACAAATCCATGCTCATCAAATTGTATTGCGGATAGTCGTATCCACTTACATTTTAATAATATAGGACTATTTTCACCAAAATCCACTTGAATAATTTCTTGGATGAATCCAACATAAAATTTCTTCTCAGTTTCATGAAGAAATTCAGCACTAACAACACAATCATAATTTGTCTTTCCTTTGTCTTTTTCTTCCACTCTTAAATGACTACCATAGGCCCACATTCCACTAAAACACATAGCCCATATATGTGGAGATTGTGAAAGTTCACTTTCCTCCATTGTTAGATCTTGACCTTCTTCTTTTGCATCACTGACTGTATTAGGAATCCATTCTTCAAATTTTGGAAAAGAATCACCTCCAATCAAATCATGATGTCTGCGCTTTTGAGGTCGATGTTGCATCCAAGTTTGATTCTCTTCTTCACATTTTCTACATAGAATATTAACATACACATAGTAAGTGTAGATTAGGGAATCAAATCAAGGTAAAAACACAAACCAAATCCATAATAAAACAAATAGTTTATACCTCAAACATGAAAAACCCAATCTCATCAAGGGAAGAAGAAACTTGCACCCAAGAGCTCCTAAGACATGATAATCCCTATATAATGATTCAAATGTGATGCTATCTAAATTTGCAACTCACTAAAGACTAGCTCAATGGACATTTGGGCATGGTAACATTGCATAAAACTTGGATCACAAAATGGGTTGGAGGATGAAGTATTTATAGATTTTTGGAAGGGATTTTGATCCAAGGGTGGAGATTGGTTTGGAAGATCAATGGTGGAGGATAAAAGTGATTTGGAGGGCCTATATTTGATCTTGGAGGAATGGAGGGCTAGGAATACAAGTAAATCTTTTATTCATTTTGGGAAAAAGGGGTAATTAAATGAGCATGGGTGTGAAGGATTATTTTTGAATTAAAGATTCATATGGGGAATGTAAAATGAATTAAAAATTCATTTAGGGATAAGTGGAGATAAATGAGGTATGGGGGTGTAAGGAGAATTAATTGTGATGTGGGATGTATTTAAATAAAAAATTGACTTATGTGGATTTATTTCAATTTTTTATTTGGAGGATGTGGGGAAGGGTGTTAAACTAGGTTTGACCGCCCAAATGAGAGGTTAGGATTAATTAAATGTAGGTTTTATTTAATTAATTCTAGGGCTAGGATGAGGTAGGCTAGGGTAGGCAATTAAATAATAGCTATTTAATTGCCTAGGGTAGGGATAGGTCAATTATTAGGCTGCATTAATTAGGTAAACATAATTTAGCTAATTAATTAGATTTAGTGAGGAGAGGGAAATTGATTAAATAAATATTGCATATTTATTAAATCAATTGGCTAAGGTCTGAACTATTGAATTAATGAAATTAATTCAATTGTTGGGGATAAAATAATAAAAAATTAGACGATGAAGGGACAATTAATTAAATAAAAATTTAATTAATTGAATAGAAGGGAAATTGATAGTTTAGGGATGTCAGGAGTCAGTTTGATGGTAAAAGATATTTTTAGGTGTTTACATTTGCCCCTCTTTGACGTGGCATTAGGACCTAGGAGGGAAGTGGCGTCGGGTCGAAGAAAAATATGCCCCAGCTGCCAGGAAGGAATAAGATGGGTGAGGGATGCCCCTTCGAGAGGTCGACAGAATTTTTTTTAGGGTGACCTCTCGAAAAGACGCAACGGGAGTGAAAGTTGGATAGGGAATGGAAAAAGGAGATGACAGGAAGAAAAATAGAGGAATAAGGTTGAGATCTGCACCCTGGAGGGGAAAAAGAGTGGATGGGGGAATGACATGGCATGCTATATTAGGTGAAGTGGGAGGGGCTGTGCGGATGGATACATGGCCATGACGGGTTGTAACAGCGCAATCAAGTGCTTGTGCCCGTATGGTGATTGTGTTGACGTGGTGAGATGATGGCTCTATCTGCCCTACAATAGAGTCGTAGGATGCGGGTGGTGGGGTGACGTTGTATGCTTGATTAGATGAGGAGGCTTTATTATGGTTAGGCAGTGGATCCTTGTAAGCTCCGAGATTGGCGTTTGGCATTGGTTGGGTGGTTTGATCAAGTCTGACTTGATTTTGATCTATAAGGTTTTGGATGCAATGCTTTAGTTGCATGCAGTCAGTGGTTTTATGACCCAAAATGCGGTGGTATTCGCAATAATCATTTTCATTGTACCATGCTGCTTTGAGCTCATTCTCTTGACGGGGTTTAACAGGTGGGGGTGTGATCAAACCTTTCTTGAGACATCTATCGAGGATGTCCTCAATGGGTTCCCCTAAGGGTGTAAATTGCCTTCAAGGTTTGCATGGTTTAGTTTGCCCCCTTGGGTTATTTACATTGGTTGCATAGGTATGTGAAGGTGTTTGATTCTGTACATGTTGGACGGCTTTCACATCCGTGATGCCATCATTCAAAGTGTTCTTGTTCTTCCCCCAATAGCGTGGCTTGTCATTTGATTGTGTGTTGGCATTGTTGTTTGTATTGGGGGTGTTGATATGGGGTTTGTTGTTGTTGTTGTTGTTGGATTTGTAGTCATACAATTTGATGGAGCCCTTGGCAATGAGGGCCTGTTCGATGGTGGTACCTTTGTCGATGACCTCTTCAAAGGTAGACGCACAAAGGATTTGTAAATGAAACCCTATTTCTTGATTGAGGTTGGTCACAAACATGGTGATGAGTTGTTTTTCAGGAATCAGCCATGGGAGTTTGCTTGCTAAGCTTCTCCATCTTTGCAAGAAGGAAGCGAAGGATTCTCCGCTTTTTTTTTTTGTGTTGCAAAGGTCTATCATAGATATCTCATGCTCGAAGTTATAGGAGAAATGGTTTACAAATTTTTTTGCAAGCTCAGGGAAAGACCTAATGCTTGGGGGAAGATCTACGAACCACTCAGTGGCTTGATCATCGAGACTTCTTGGAAATAGTCTCATAAGATATGTATCGTTATTTGAGACTTCTAAGCAAGCGAGGTAAAACTCCCTAAGATGATCCCTAGGTTCTCCCTTTCCCTTGTATTTGTCAAATTTAGGCGTTTCAAAGTTCTTGGGGAAAGGAGGCATGTACAATGTGCGATCAAATGGATAGGGGCAAATATCCTCAAAGGAATAGTGCTTGCACTTGCCCCTAGTTTGCATGTTGTCTACCTTTTCGATCAAGGTCTATACAACTGTTGTGAGATCTTATGTTGGTTGTGTTTGGGGTGTGTAGGTTTGCTGATGGATGAGGTGTTGGAGATGGGGTGGTGTTTGATGTTGGAGATTTTGGGAGGTTGTGTTTTGATATTATGGGGTGGTGTTTTGTGCAAGCTATTGTTGATGAGTGTAGAGTTGTTGGAGAATATGTGGGGGTATTTGGGGATTGGGGTTATGTTGTGTTGATGATGCTATGGGGTTATGTGGATATGTGACATTGGACGGATTGACGTTGGATAGGTGGACATTGGATGGTTTGGACGCATTGTAAGGTGGTTGTGAGAATAATTGTCTTAGGTATGCTATGGTGTGAGGGTTGGGTGGAGGCACACTCGTGGAGGTACTTGCATGCGTGAGGTTCCCTTGTATGCCCAAGGCGATTTGTGGAATGGAAGAGTTTATGGTGGTTGTGGTAGTAGATGTGATGATGGGTTGGGAGGTGGTAGGGATGGAGGCACTTGTAGGGATTGTAGATGTGGTGACATTAGATGTTGTGTTGGTGGTAGATACGGTGGGAGTTGATGTTTGTGGGATGATAGGTTGGGTGTTTGATGTAGATGGTTGGGAGGATGTGGTAGGAGTGACGTTAGAGGTGGATGGTTGAGATGATGTCATGTTATGGGCTAGTTGAGCACCAATTTTGAGGAGATGATCAAGATATCTATTTGGATCCGACCTTAGGACTTTGTCAAGCATGTCCATGTTATCAGCGTCTTGTGTGAAGTTCAAGATATCTTGATCATCTTGGGACATGGTGGGTGGTGGAGGTGGTGGTGGTGGTTGTAAAAAATGGAAGGGGTTTTCGTTGGGATTATATGGTGGGATTTGGAAGAGCGTAGGTGGGTTGAATGTTTGGTTGATGGGTATGCTGTTGTTGTTGGTGTTAGGCATTCCTATGCTGCCATATTGTTTGGATTCTGCCATTTCTTGATTATTTTTGTGTTATGATCTAGTTATGGGCATGCACGTGTTATGGATTTGATTTTGAGGTGGAGTGAAATGGAGATGGAGACCTTAGAGAATTTGGATTAAATTGTTGGACCCAAAGATGGATGTGGTAGTGAGATGGATTGAAGGGGTGATTGTAGTGTGATAAAAGATCGCTAGGTTTTTCAAAAAGATATTAACCTAGGGGTGATAATAATGGGCGGTATTTTGACTTTTCACACAAATTTTGGACCAAAAGGTAGGTGATGGATGATGTTTATTTTGAAGAGATTTTTTTGATGTTTGATTTTGATGTTCGATATGAGAGATTAGGATGGTGTTTTTCAAAAGGATTTGATGGTCAACAAATTAAGCTTAGGGAAGATCTAGATTTGTGTCGCACAAATAGATGTTTTTCTTTGTTTGGGGTAGACTAATGACCTTACATAAAGAAGGATGATTACTTCACTTGAAAGGTAGACTAATGACTTTCCAAGCAAGATATGATGTGAAGGATGAAATCTAGATCTAGCTTTAGCTTAAAAGGGATGATGAGTTTTTGATTGGTGATTTTTTGATGGGTGTTTTGATTTGGAAGATTTTGGATATGTTTTTGGATTTTGGAATGATTTCTTGTGACAAGAATTTTTGTTTGGTCCAAAAGGTATGAAAAGATTAATGGGGATAAATGGATATGAAATTGAGTAGATTATGATATAGTAAAGGGTCCAATAATGATAGTGATTGATTCTCTAAGGTCAAAGATTTGGAAAATTTGAGGAGAAAATGGTTGGGGTACGGACTATTTTTTGGAATGTGAATATGGATTATGGCAGAGTAGATGGTGAAGATCACTACTGAATGGGTCTTAGTCTCAGGCAAGTCAATCTAAAAATAGCACCAATCCATAGGTGAAATGGCGCCAAAATCAGACAGAGATGGCGCTGATACAGGGTAGTATTGGTCAAGGTCCTGAAAAAGACAGATCTTTGATGGCAATTTTGGATTTGTTTTGTTTGGAATTTGATCAAATGATTCTTATTGTTTCTTGGCAAGTGCTTTGAAAACAAATTTAAGCACAATAACACACACAATAACCAAGATTTTTTTTTGTGAAAAGACGTGTGATTTTGTTAAACAATCACTTTGCACAACCTAAGGTGAAGATATGACAGTATTTGTTGAATCCCCTAGCTGCGCCTATTCAAAGCGGGTAGCTCCAGGATCTTGGTAGCACTGGCTCCTCCTTACAATTGCACACACTTCTCACACATACCAAGATCCGGGTTTCCTATAAGGTTTGTCCCTCACCAAACCTTTGGATGATCCCTGCTACCTTGGCTAAGAACCACATGAATCGGGGCCGCTTCAAAGGTTTCCCTTCTGCATCAATAAATAGAAGGATTTTGGCTTGCTAAACAAAGGTTCGTAGTAAGTGCTTTCGTTTAGGTGGTTATACATGCGGCAACAGTACTCTCCATTATGGAGTCTCCTAGCCTCCAAGGGTTACGCCTTGGAGGGTTTTGGGGGAGGTTGGCTGTCGGTATAACACAACAACACCTGTTGTTTGTGACTTTCATCCCAAACACCTTATTTTATATAGCGGCTTGAAAAAGCTTGGATTTAGCTTATTGTCGCTTGGGTCGTTCCCACCTTTCAAAGCGGGGTGGCAGGCCCTCTAAGGATTAACAAAAGCAATACAACCACAAAAATACTTTTGATCCCCAAGTTCATACAAAGATGCGAGGGGAGAGCATACATATTCTTTGTGCTTGCATCACACTAAACATGGTTCATTTTAGTTCTTTGGTTTACGTTGGGGGTGATTAATGCAAGTGTTGTGAGAAGCTTTTGATTTCCAAGATCACCAAATGGCGTGGGGGAAGAGCATACACTTTTCACACTACAAACATAAACCACGAAAACACTTCACACAAATTAGATTGGTTTTCTTGATTATATGAGTGAAAAATGCAGATTGTTATTCTTTTTAAAGCCCAAAGTCAAAATGTTTTGATAGTTGTTGTTGGCACACACTTGTGAATTTTAGAACACCAAATTCAAATGTTTGGCACACACACACAAAGATTTGTTTGTTTGTTAATCAATTTTTATAACACCAAATTGAAATGTTGTGTAAACTAGCATGTAAGGGTTCGTTTTAGTTTCCAAAGGAAATATTTTCTAATCTAAAAACACCCTACAAAAACTTATTAGTGTCCGCAAGATGATGTGGATGACCTGCAAAACACTTGTCAGTACCTGCATAGGACGCAAAGTCAATTTGTATAAATAGCGCTAAAACAGAGTCCTAATAGCGCCACCGTGGACAAAAAATGACGCTACTGACAGAAACCTATCAAGAAAACCTAACCCTAGACAGATAGCATTGATTCACAAATATGCGCTAATACCGGATATAGAGTGCGCCAAAATATGATATAGCGCTACATAATGACATAGAAGGCGCTAAAATAGAATATAGCGCTACAATGGGATATAGAAGGCGTTGAAATAGTAAATAGCGCCAATATGGATATCATAAGGCGCCACTGTGGGTACTATCAAGTGGTCTGGTCATTGTTGCAAATAGCGATAATCTAGGTTCTGATAATGCCAATACGAGCCTGTACGCGTCCGTCCTACAAAATAGAGGTTTTTTTCTGACCAACACAGAGCGTTAGACTGCAAAATTAAGGTCCTATTAGCCTTGTTATTACAACAAATGAAGAGACAAGACCAAATGAAAGTTAAAGTGCATGTGTCTTTAAACAAATTTTTGGCATGACCTCCCCTTCTTTTTCAAGATTTATGTAGAAACAGAGAGCAAATCTCGACAGGAAAAAGAACAAAAAGAATGGGAGTCAGATGTATAAATGAGTAAGATTTAAGAGAAAATGCGCTTTGGAAGATGGCACTAAAATAGTATATAGTGCTAAAATACTCTAGAGATGGTGGCACTGCACAGGGTATATAGCGTCGCACCTACAAAATCACATCTCAAACACAAAACTCATAAAAAAATATTACACTTGGACCTTGTGGGTCCCACCGGGCATGCCAATGTAGATTAAGGAATCAAATCAAGGTAAAAACACAAACCAAATGCATAATAAAATAAATAGTTTATATCTCAAACATGAAAAACCCAATCTCATCAAGGGAAGAAGAAACTTGCACCCAAGAGCTCCTAAGACATGATAATCCCTATATAATGATTCAAATGTGAAATGCTATCTAAATTTGCAACTCACTAAAGACTAGCTCAATGGACATTTGGGCATGGTAACATTGCATAAAACTTGGATCCCAAAATGGGTTGGAGGATAAAGTATTTATAGATTTTTGGAAGGGATTTTGATCCAAGGTGGAGATTGGTTTGGAAGATCAATGGTGGAGGATAAAAGTGATGTGGAGGGCCTAGATTTGATCTTGGAGGAATGGAGGGCTAGGAATAAAAGTAAATCTTTTATTCATTTTGGGGAAAAGAGGTAATTAAATGAGCATGGGTGTGAAGGATTATTTTTGAATTAAAGATTCATATGGGGAATGCAAAATGAATTAAAAATTTATTTGGGGATAAGTGGAGATAAATGAGGTATGGGGGTGTAAGGAGAATTAATTGTGATATGGGATGTATTTAAATAAAAAATTGACTTATGTGGATTTATTTCAATTTTTTATTTGGAGGATGTGGGGAAGGGTGTTAAACTAGGTTTGACCACCCAAATGAGAGGTTAGGATTAATTAAATGTAGGTTTTATTTAATTAATCCTAGGGCTAGGATGAGGTAGGCTAGGGTAGACAATTAAATAATATCTATTTAATTGCCTAGGGTAGGGATAGGTCAATTAGTAGGTTGCATTAATTAGTTAAACATAATTTAGCTAATTAATTGGATTTAGTGAGGAGAGGGAAATTGATTAAATAAATGTTGCATATTTATTAAATCAATTGGCTAAGGTCTGAACTATTGAATTAATGAAATTAATTCAATTGTTGGGGATAAAATGATGAAAAATTAGACGATGAAGGGACAAATAATTAAATAAAAATTTAATTAATTGAATAGAAGGGAAATTGATAGTTTAGGGATGTCGGGAGTCGGTTTGATGGTAAAAGACATTTTTAGGTGTCTACAGTAAGATTAATAATATAAATGTGTAAATGCAATTGAGTAAATAAATTATTGTGTAAATATTTTTTACCTATGCCACTTATCGAATGAAGTTGTGTTTTGAAGAATATATGCATGTATTACACTTGTTTCTTGATGTGATAGCTTGAAGTGACATCCATTGCCTTCTAATACTTCACCTGCAACTCTTTCATCTTCGTCATCATCCCATACATGTCGATTGACATTTTTAAAATCCTTCATATATACTGTGTAAAATCCCATGGCCTCTTGCATTGAATATCCCTCAAACATGCCGCCTTCTGGTTTTGCCCTAGTATGAACAAATTTTTTCAAAACCTTCATATATCATTCTATAGGATACATCTCTCTTGTTCTTACTAGGCCACAATGCTCTATTTCATGTTCTAGATGTATCAAAAGATGCATAGAAATGTTAAAGATTGTTGGTGGAAATTTCCGTTCCAATAGACAAAGGACTTCAACAACCTCCTCCCTCAAACTATCAAAGTTCGAAGGATCTAATACATGTAAACTAATTCTCTTTAATATTGGGCCCAACCTTATAACTGTCAATCTTGGCCCCTTTGCCAAACTTGATATATTTACCACAATAGGTAAAATATTCTTGATTATGACATGATAGTCATGGGTCTTGAGGCCTCTTAAGCCATTAATGTCAGTTTGGCTTCTAATACTACTACTTACATATCCAGTGGGAAAGCGAGTTTGAGACAACAACTGTAAGAATTGTGCACGTTGTTCCTTTGTCCAGACATAAGGAGCACTAGGTTTTCTATATTTTTAATCAGCACATTTTTCAACCAAAAGATTTTGATGAATCTTTAGTTGTCGAAAGTCTTCACATGATGAAATCCCTTCCTACCCTAATCTAATGAGGAGAGATGAGCGCAAATTTGTTTTAATCTTTACAATTACAGTGTTATTAACCCACTAACATAGATATTGTAGCAAACACATACACAAGAATGCAAGACATAATAAGAGAGAGACAAGAGATACGTGGGACAAACCCTTACGGGTGAAAAACTCCACACTCTAAAACACAGCTCAAATGTATTCCATAAACAATGAAGGTTACAATATAGTCATAGAGCCAATGCTCTTGTAGGAGTCTTCTACACTCGTATATAGTCATAGAGCATAATAGTACCTATCAATCACATAAATACATCTCCTCAAAGCACCTGTTTATATAGAAAATACAAGGCAAAAATGGCTCTATCTTGGGATGGGCATCCAACTTGGCCTCATGGCCCAAAAACCACGCCTATGGACACTTGTCCAACATTGTAGAATGTTCGTAACACTTGTCAAGTCACCCCATCCCAAAGAGGTCACCTATTCCCAAGTTGGGCAATGACAGATACTCTTATGACACTTATGACCATCATAGAATCCGTCATAGTTGTCATATCTTACAGCTGTAAGAGACTCTATCATAAACATGCTATAAATAGCATATTCCCTTACAACATGTCATAACCCTCCTTGGGGAACCCAAAGATGCCTTTTTCAAAGATTCTCTTCGACACATGTCTTCACTTGTCATAGAACCTTCTATTTCTGACTCTTACATGTCATAGATTCTGCCATAAGAATCTGTCATAACTGTTTTGGTCAAGATTCACTTACACACTAGTCAAGATGCTGACACATGGCAGAAAACCTCTACCACACAAAAGGGACGCCTATCTCTACATGGAGTGTGTTGACCATCCTAGTCATCTTACAAGTGGAGTGACAACTCATCGTGCCACTTCACACTAAATGACAAACTAGGATGTGCAATAAATTACAACATAGACTAAGTAAATAAATTACATTACAATAATAAATGCAAGGAATTACCAAGGTTGAGACACCTTAATTCCCAACATTCTCCCACTTGTCGAACACCTTGTAAGAGCCAATAGAAATAACAGGATTTAACTGCTATAGACCAAGAGGCCCATAGACTCCAAACACCATCTGAACTTCTCTATGCCCACTAGTTTCATCAATGCATCCGCAACATTCTTCAAAGTGTCTACCTTCTCCAAATTCACCTTCCCATCCTCTACCATGTATCACACGAAGTGAAACTGTACATCAATATGCTTTGTTCTGGCATGGAAAATTGGATTCTTTGCTAGGCAAATCGCACTCTGACTATCACAACAAATTGTAATCTGTCCTACATCAACACCAATATCTGAACACATTCTCTTAAGCCAAATGGCTTCCTTACAAGCATGAGTTGCTGCCATACACTCAGCTTCTATCATGGACAAAGCAACCACAGGTTGTCGCTTACTCATCCAACTGATTGCACCACCAAACATAGTGAACACATAGGCACTAGTGGATCTCCTGCTGTCAATGTCACCTGCCCAATCAGAATCCATGAATCTACGAATACAAATTGAATGTGGAGGTCCTATAGCATTACCATGATAGCATATGGAATACTCAGAAGTACCCCTCAAATATCTCAACACTCAGTTAACTCCATCCCAATGTACCCATCTAGGATTAGCCATAAATTGACTAAGGACTCCCACTACTTGGGCAATGTCTGGTCTTGTGCAGACCATAGCATACATCAAACTGCTAGCATAAGGTACTTTGCTCATGTCCTCCACCTCACTAGGAGATTTTAGACAATCATTAATAGACAATTTTGTCCCTAATGAAATAGGAACACACAATGGTCTACAATCTGCCATGTTGAACCTATCCAACACAGTCTTCACATACTTACTCTAGCTTAACCAAAGTTTTCTGTTAGCTCTGTCTCTTCTGATTTCCATTCCTAGAATGTACCTGGCTGCCTTTAGATTTTTCATCTCAAACTGTGTTGACAACTGAGACTTCAAATCAGAAATAATTTTCTTACCATTCTCAATTAACAACATATCATCAACATACAATGCGATAATGAGAATGCAATCATTGCCAAACTTGTAATACACACAATGATTAGATTTCAATCTTAGATATCCAATTGACAACACAAAGGCATCAAACTTCAAGTACCACATCCTAGGAGACTGCTTCAAACCATACAAAACTTTTTTAACTTGCAAACCAAATTTTCTTTACCTTTCTCTATGTAATGATGTGGTTGTGACATGTAAATTTCTTCCTCAAAATCACCATGAAGAAAAGTTGTCTTCACATCCATCTGCTCCACCTCTAAGTCATAAGTTGCTGTAAGAGATGATAGGAACCGAATAGATGTCAGCTTTGCAATGAGAGAAAATTTCACCATAACCAATTCCCTCCACTTATGAGTACCCCTTCGCAACTAGTCTGGCCTTGTACTTTTCAACACTACCATCTACACCAAATTTCTTCTTGAACACCCATTTGTATCCAATAGGTTTCCGTCCTTCAGGAAAAGGCACCAAGTCCCATGTTTTATTCTTCTCCAAAGAAGTCATTTCATCCTCCATGGCCTCCTTCCAGGAACCTGCATCTTTCATGCCCATAGCCTCTTTCACAGTTCTAGGCTCATTAGTGTTAGCAAATAAAGCAAAAGAACAACTAGAATCAAGCAATGAATAAACAAAACCTATCAAATTGCTTTCTTGTTCATGTAGACCTCCTCAAAGGCTGAGGTTGAGGTTTTGCTTCTTCTAAGCTTTCAGAGCTGCTAGAGCTCTCCTCATCATTAGGTCTCACAGGGTCTGTCGGTTCAGTCTTCTCAGGGGTAGAAAGAAACTGAACCACATCCTCTTTCTTTTCTGTCTGTTCTAGCTGTAAAACAATGGAAGAAGGTGTTATCTCTTTGAAGATAACACTTCTACTATACAACACTTTTTTAGCCACAAGATCCCAAAGTTTGTATCCTTTCACATCGACACCATAGCCAATGAAAATACACTTAACAATCATGATCTCTAATTTAGACCATTTCTCCCTAGGAACATATGCATATGCCTCACAACCAAAAACATGAAGATGTCTAATTGAAGGTGTTGGTAATTTTCCTAGACTGGATGCTTGTTCCCAGTCACCCCTACAAAGTAGCCATCAATGATCAACAGGATTCCTGGGCCAGGGGCCAACAGTATAGGAGATAGGCTCTATAAATATCTCCTTTTCTTCTTTAGGCTCTGCAGAACCAAGGGGGGTATTCCCTACTCAACATCCATGAGATATGCTTATGGATTGACTGGGATGTTGACACAAAGCAGATAAATCCTCTCTTATGCAGACCAAAACTGTGAGATAAGTGCAAAGGGGCTAGCTTTGGGCCTATATTCAATTGTAGACAGAGGATTTTGGATCCTAAAACTACTTCTAATGTCCTAAAAGGTTTGTTTATGAAGTTTGAGTTTGATTTATATATGGATGCAAAACTAGGACTTTGGGTTACAACAGAGATACCAGACCAGATCGATGCCTATCCAGGGCTCAGAGTCAATAGACATATATATGTGAATGTTTACCATAGACCTAAGACAATAATCAGATTTCAAGGGGTTTCTAAAATGTTTGCCTTACAGACAATACCCAAGAGAGAGAGTTTAGTTATTTCTGCTTAGAAACATCCTTACTGCAATGTATTCTCCTCAACACTTAATCCAAAACATTCAATCTACTCCTTGAGCAGAAGTAAGAGATTAAGTATTCAATATAGAAAACCTATATTCTAGAATCTATAACACCCCTTAGATGTTTAGAGTCAGAAGAAAAACACATTCAGTCTGGAGACAAATAACAAAACACACGCAATGAAGCATTACTCATTTAAATTAATATGAAATTGATAATTCTGTGCATAATACATACAACATACAATTCATAAACTCACAAGACACCTGAAACAGAGTCACCAGAAAGTTGTATTCATATTGTAACACCAAAATTTGTCCAGTTTTTCAACCACCAATGAATGACACATCTTGTCTCTTATACATCACAAGTGTGTAAATTTAGCAATTAATTACAAAAGTCCACTCAAAATCTAAAAATTTACCCAAATTTACCAAATACAGAGCACCATGAGAATGGCACTCGAAACAATTAATGAAGCAGACAGAGAGGAAAGCTGGGAGTGGTTGAACTCAAGCCCGACGCCGCCACCTGAGAATTTTCCTCTTTAATCAGGTAGCTACCTAGTCAATCAGACCATACCTCTGCAATTCCTGTCCCATTAATGGCACACCAACCCGTAGGACACAGCAACGGTCCGCACCCTAAAAATTTCCACCAGAAAAGATACATCGAGCATGGGAAATCCCATGCTGATGAAAGTTTGAACCATGATCATTGAAATCCTCCCTATCGCTAAGATCTGCGGTGCCAAAAAAGTCTGAAAAGTCAAGAACGAATATAAACGTGCCATGTAGGCACCCCACGCATCCATCGCTAACCAATCCAAAAATGTGAGATCAATAATCCCACATTCATCCCACAATGCTTGCTTGAGTAGCTTATAAACCAAGTCAAGAGCAAACCTAGTGTTGTGCGCTTTTGCCTTGCACGACTAGTGAACCACCTACCACCAACCCGTCACCTTGACTCCTGCCGACACAAAGACCCAATCGATGAGACCACAAACCATCGGTCGGCCTGAAAAATCACTTGTCAACATCACAAGTCATCCTGATGACCACCCCGCTAGATCGGTGAGACCAACCCCATCGGCCAAACTCCAACTCACTTCTCTGATCCCACAACTCTCACCGACCGCTACACCCTTCGGCAAGACAGAGACCGTCGGAGCTACCAAAAAATCCATCCGCCGATATCACGTCACCCTGATGGCCAATGAATCATACCCTGTCGGCCAGACCGGCCATATCAGAAAACTCCCTGCTAGCTTTCCCGATACGCATTGTCTTGCTGAAGGGTGTCTTCAAGCCATAGTCTATCGGCCAAACCCCAACTCGTCAGTATAATCAAAAACTCCCTTGCCGATATCACTACCCTCACCGATGGCCCCATCTTTGGTAAGACTTACACCATCGGGGTGACAATACTCACAATGTTCCGACGAAGACCGTCATGCCGATGGACATAGAAACTCTAGGGTTTGGATGAAAAACCTGCAAATGCCCAAGCCTAAACCCCCAGACATAAATGAGTACTAACAGAGGCTCCAATTGGGGATGTACAGGTGCAAGACTGCAGCGAGGACGAGACTACTCCAGGGTAGACCAGACAAAACCCAAAACTCAAAACACAACCGACTATACAAGGCACATATAAAATATTTACAACTAATTTACAGTGTGCATAATAGGTACTCATTTATGAGAAAAAAGCCCTAAGGAATTTACTGTGCACAGGCAATTCCAGTAATTTACCATTGAGGGCCTGGAGAAAATAAGAATTACCTCCATGAATAGTGCCAATTTGGTAAGGGCGAGTCCATAAGGGCTCAAATTTGCTGTGTTTGCCCTTATCCTGGCTCTTTGAATTCCACATAAGGACTAGGTCACCTATCTGAAACCTTCTCTCTTTAGCCCTTCTATTAAACAGATATTTCACCTTTTGTTGTCTCTTGATGTTTGTTTTCTGTGCCTCCCTTCTCATTTCATCCAGTGCTACCAGCTAATTTATTCTTTTAGTCATTGGGTCTTCAATCTCCTCCTCATTTTCCTGTATGAATTTATAAACTGGCAAGAGATTGTTCACAAGCAATTTAGCTGCTGCACCATATACTAATTCATAAGGTGACCTTCCAGTTGCTCTTTTTACTGTCACCCTGTCGGCCCATAATGCCAATTTCAGCTTTGAATCCCAAGCTCTCTTGTTTTCATCCATCACTCTCTTGATGATTTTCATGAGACTTTTGTTGCTTGACTCTGCTTGACCATTTCCTTGCAGGTGATATGGTGATGTATGAGACAAATTAATTCCATAACTATTGCAAAAATCAATAAATTCACTAGACCTGAAGCACATTGTATTATCTGTGACCACTTTGGCTGGTACTCCAAATCTGATAATAATGTTTTCTAGAATAAAATCCATCACCACCTTGCTTGTAGCTTTTTTAGTTGGAATGGCCTCAATCCATTTAGTGAAATAATCGGTGGCAACCAGAATCCAACTGTGTCCCCCACTAGATTTTTCTGAGATTTCCCCTATAAAATCAATTCCCCATTGCTGAAATGGAGCTTCTACAGTTATGGTTTTAAGGGGCAATACACCTTCATATTTTAGCTTTCCTGAGAACCTCTGGCAAGGATCACATTTTCTTATCATTTTTTGTGCGTCTGAGAAGAGAGTTGGCCACCAGTAGCCAGCTCTGAGAATCTTGTGGGTTGTTGTATAGGCAGCATAATGTCCACCACACACTCCATCATGCATGTCACTTAGAATATCCTTAGCCTAATTTTCATCCACACATCTGAGTAATACACCATCAGGATTTTTCCAATACAGCTCTCCTTGAACAATGATGTATTTAATAGCCTGTAGCTTTAAGGTCCTCTTCTGATCATCACTGAGATGAGAAGGACAATTTAGATTCTACAAATAATGTATTATGTTCTTATACCATTCAGAATCTGACACGTTTACAACTTCATTATGCACCACATTCACTTGGCATGCCTCTAAATTAGACTGTGTCATTAGTTTTGCCAAACCTTGTCCCCTTACCAGCTTAGTGATCTGCATTTCAATGTTGAACTCCTGCAATTTGCTTATCCATCTGCATCTTCTTCCAGTTACCTCTTGCTGAGTAAAGATATATTTGACTGTTGCATGAGGCACATACGCAATTACTTGAGAGCTCACCAAATATGGCCTGAAACTTTTGACTGCTCTAACTAGTGCATATGCCTACTTCTCCATGATGTCATACTTTAATTCAGCAGCCTGCAATGACTTACTAAAGAAAGCTATAGGTTGATGTCTCAATGCTTCTAGATTTGACTGTGTAAGTTTTTTTCCTCTCAACGTTTCGAATCACACACAGTGATCCATCATCAGGAGAAAAGAGCAAGAGAAGAGAAATAAAAATGATGATTTGTAGACTTGAGCCAAGTAAACTTACACAATCAAATCCAGAAGCATTGAGACATCAACATCATGGACTGTGGAAAATTAATGACAACCAAGCTATAGGTTGTTCAAAACCTTCTTCATTTTTCTGCAATAGACATGTAGCAATAGTATGGTAAGAATCAAATGAGAACAACTGAAATGGCTTAGAAAAATTAGGGGATTTCAGCACAGGAGCCATCTTTATAGCCTCTTTTATATTCTGAAATGATTTGGTTGCTTCATCCTCCCATTTGATAATTGCACCCTTCTTCAACATCTTGGAGATGTCTTTTGTGGTTTCTACAAAGTTAGGCACAAATCTTCTGACAAAGTTAATTTGTCCAAAGAAGGACTGAACACCCTTCAATGTTTTAGGGATCTGAATTTTGTCAATTGCAGCCACCCTTTCTGGATCAATCTTGACTCCATCCTTGGAAACAATGTGTCATAGTAGTTTTCCTTCCACAACCCCAAAAGCACACTTCTTTAGGTTGAGCGAGATGCCATACTCTATTACTTTAATAAAAATCTGTTCCAAATGCATACAGTGCTGCTCCTCCTTTTTTGAAAAGGCAGTTAAGTCATCCTGATATACATCCAAGATTGAATCAATCAATCCTGCAAAAGCAACATCCATGGCCCTCTGAAATGTAGCACCTGCATTTGTCAGTCTAAATGGCATCCTCACATGTACATATGTTCCCCATGGAGTAGTGAAAGTAGTCTTGAATTGTTCTGATTCTTTCACTTTCACTTGATTGTACCCTGAAAATCCATCCATCATGGATAAAAGTTCACAGCCAGTCACCTTCTGTAGCATGGCTTCCATGTTTGGCAATGGATAATTGTCCTTCAAAGAGGACACATTTAAATTTCTGAAATCCACACACAGTCTTATGTCACCATTCTTTTTTCTGACTAGGACAAGGTTAGACACCCAAGTTGAGTGTCTGATAGGCATGATTATTCCAGCCTCTTGTTTGTTGACTGTTCTCTTTGATTGAATCGAGAGTTGCATAAGTTCTTCCTGCATTTTAGGAGCTAAAGTTGGGTTGATAGGCCTCTGTTTTTGTCTAAATGGTTTAGCTCCAGGCTTCAAAGGGATTTCATGCTGAAATAAATCCTCTCTATAAGCTTTGAGGTCCTCATAAGACTAGGCAAATACATGCTTATATTTTCTCAGCAATGCAATCAGCATAGCTCTGATACATGGTTTAAGCTGTTTGCCAATATATACCTTTTTGGGGGCTTGAGATGTCCCCAAGTTTATCTCCTCTAGATCATTCTTATTTGTTGGAGATGTCTTTGTAACAAATTGGTCCCTATGGTCAAAAGCTCTCTCTAAAACAACCAGCCCTCTAGGGATTTTATTTGTCTTTAGCTGAAATATTTCTTTCCCTAAGAGAGTTTCTTTTCCATCTACAACCTCTACAAGGTTCTAAAAATCCATTTCTTGGTTCTCATACTCATCGATGCAATGTAGAAATCTTAGTAAATCCTTGTCATCATCAAATACTTGCCAGCTGCATACATTATCTAGCACTGTAGGCCTGAGCTTGACCTCAACATTTGTGACATCTGATAGAGTGATGTCATCTGGCCTTATGGCTACATTGGCTAGGAAATCTGCCCTAATATTTTTTGATCTTTCTATCCAATTTATTGAAAATGCATCAAACAATTCAATTGTATCCCAGACAGCGTGCTCATACTGTTTTAACCTTTTATTTTTGATGCATACTTATCTCTAATTTGGGAAACAACTAACTCTGAATCTCTAAATACTCTTAACATTTTAATTCCATGCTTTAGAGCAACATTCAATCCCAATAGCAGAGCCTCATACTCTGTAGTATTATTTGTGCAGGTAAACTTAAGAAAGAATGAGAATTTTAGAAGCTTACCAGTTGGAGACAAAAATACAACTCCAGCACCAGAACCTTCCTTCGAACAAGCTCCATCAAAATACATGGTCCATAGACCCTATTGATCCAATTCTTGAATGCACATGTCTCCGTCTTTACCTTCTTGATCATCTGAGACAACCCTGAAATTATCACAGTCAGTGTCCACGAAACATATATGCTCTTCTGACTCTTGATCCTCCACTGTCTTTGATGATCTTTCTTCTCTAATCAATTTGACATCCCTGCCATTCATAGGGATCATAGAATATGACAAGTCTAATTGCATACTTCCACCAATGAGCACTGCCCACCTTCTTGACAACAACATGCCATACTGCGGCTTGATATCAACAACTGTTATGTTCATCTTGTAGGTTTTCTCTGGATATGCTGCCAGTCTAGAATCAACATCTTTCATAATTCCAATGACAAGTACCTCCCTAGCATCCATTGCATAGCATTTCCCACATGCCTTATCTATCTTTAACCTAGCTTGTTGCATGATAGCCAAAGGCATGATGTTTGTGGATGCTCCTGAGTCCAGCATACAGTTCTTAATTATTTTTCCATTTATGACAAGGGAGACATAAAATGGTTCCACCTGTGAAGGACATTTTGTCATGGTCATCCCCATATATACTTCAGGAACTTCATCTTCATCAATGTACAGGGCTTGTTTCTTACCCTGAGGTTCATCACTCAACTTGGCTTGACAAGGCACACCTGAAATCAGGGATACTGCCTTATTTTTGAATTCTTCCATTTCATCAACTCCATCAGTGGAACAGAGACTTTTATCTGAGATAAGACTTGAGTTATGTCAAATGGAGCATAATTTTGAATAACATTTGTAGCTTGCTCCACCATTTTATCTCTATCCTGAGATGATCCAGCTTTAATTTTTATAGCTCCTTGTCTGTCATTACTACTCTAAAATTTTTTATTTTGATCCTCAATCTAGGGAACTATATTCTCTACTTTTTGAGAATCATAACTTGTTTTTTGCTTAAGGCCTTGTTTATTGTTGTTCCATTATCTCTTATATGTTTCAGTCCCCTTATGACTATGCATAGGTTGGCTCACAAAAGTATTCTCTAGTTGAGGTGTGTTGCTTGTCTGAGCCTTACCTCTAAGGTTATAATTGCTTTTGGCCTGAGCTACTGTTGTAGCTGTGAGGGCTCTAATTTCTTCATCAGAAGGTCTCCTCAAGTTGTTCAGAAAATTGTATGAATCTTGAGCATAAGCGTAGCTATCTTCCTCATCTTCATCATAAGGAAACTGCTAATAAACCTCCATCTCATCGTTCGCACTTGCATCAGCATCATGAGAAGAGTATACTATGTTTGTAGAAAACATATTGACATTATCATCTTCCACACAATGCGGCTCATTGCATTCATCATAGGCAACAACATTATTATATAGAGACTGAGCAATCATACATTGTGATTGTGAGTGAGGCATTTGGCATATTATACACCATGGGGCGTCATCAGCCATATTAATAGTTTTCTTCAAAGGGTCAAGTGTCTCCTTTACATTCTAAGCTCTTTGACTTGTATTGCTGTGTGGGAGGATGGGTTTACCATTATGCCAATTGGTATGATATGGCATGTCATGTAATGATGGTCTTCTTTCTTGCCTTTGGTAAACTTGTCTATCAGGACCTATTCCGTTTTCATTTATAGCCATTCTGTAACTCAAGTCCTTGACAATAGTTGTCAATTTGTCTATTTTATCCTCAGAAGTGGATGCATTGCCTTGAACACTTTGAGATTTAGTATTTGGATTTTGCAAAATTTTCACGTCATCTCTTATGTTTGTCTTACCAGATGCTTTTATGTTATTTTCAATATTTATTGCAATTTTGAAGGCATCTCTGAGGCTGTGAGGACCCTTATCTCTTAATCCATAAGCTGTCTTGGCATCAAAAGCGTTTATATACAACACTATGCACATTGGTTCATTAGGCCTCAAGTCCAATGGCAATTTGTTGAATACCTTAGTGAATTTGGCATTGAAATCAGCAACTTGTTCATTT
This sequence comes from Cunninghamia lanceolata, assembly GCA_027924645.1. Lineage (NCBI taxonomy): Eukaryota > Viridiplantae > Streptophyta > Pinopsida > Cupressales > Cupressaceae > Cunninghamia > Cunninghamia lanceolata. Next base: position 408,158 of record BSBN01000626.1, on the reverse strand, counting down.
GATCCTTTGGTGATTCCAGTGAATTCATTGATGAAGAAACTTGGATCAGTTTTGTCACCATATTGTTCTTTGAATATCCTCCTGAAATCATCCCATGATGAAATGCTTCTGTTAGGTAGACCTTTATACCATTCCTTGGCTTCATCAACTAAGGATTGCATAAATGATTTCATGAAAACATCCTCATGCTCAACCTCAAAGTTATCCATGATGTTCTGAAAAGTTTTTAAATGGTCTTCACCTAACACAGTATTATTTCCTAAAATTTTAGGCACTTGTAGCCTCACATGTTTGTCAATAGGGTTGGGGTAACTAGGAATGCCATCAAAAACTAATTGCCTGAATCTGTCTAGCTGCATAGGCCGTCTACCAAACTAATTTGCATTCACATTCCTATTTGCATTCTGGTTTCTTACATTATTCAATGGTATTCTGGCATCATTTGCATTCTGTCTCTGATCATTATGTTGATCCTGAATTTCAATCCTGTGCTGATTTCTCTGCATATTTGGATTGCCAAGGGTGGGAACTGAATCATTATGAGCAACTCTCAGTACTTGCACTTTCTGTCTCATGTCATCTCTGATTTTCATAGCTTGTTAATATTCTAACTCAGCTCTTAAACTTTTCATTTCTTCAGCTAATTGTTCCTCTTTGGGCATAGAAGAGGATGGTCCCATTCCATTCTGGTCATCATCATCATCATTCCTTGGAGATTCAACCTCTTCAAACCTGTCACTGGGATCTAAGAAAGGGCATTCTTGAAACACTTCTGACCTTATTCTCAAAGCACCACCTTGTTGTCTTTCATATACATTTTAGATTTCAGCTTCTGTGTTTGAAAAATAAGGTATTGTCCTCTCTGAAGATCCTGGATTGTCTTGAACATTATCACTTCTGGGAGAACCCTCTTGACTGGTTTGAGCAGTCCCTTTTTTCCTATACATCATTTTTATGGGTAACTCCTCAAATAGAGTATTACGCTGGGATCTTCTCCCTTACATACAAATTTTTTCTTTACCGGTTGGGAGATTGGTTAGAGTCGCCACCTACAAGTAGGAATTAAAATCTTTTCAAATTAGGGTTCTTTCACTAAGCAGTCCCCAGTAGAGTCACCAATTACTGTTGGTAATTTTCCCAGACTGGATGCTTGTTCCCAGTCACCCCTACAAAGTAGCCATCAATGATCAATGGGATTCCTGGGCCAGGGGCCAACAGTATAGGAGATAGGCTCTATAAATATCTCCTCTTCTTCTTTAGGCTCTGCAGAACCAAGGGGGGTATTCCCTACTCAACATCCATGAGATATGCTTATGGATTGACTGTGATGTTGACACAAAGCAGATAAATCCTCTCTTATGCAGACCAAAATTGTGAGATAAGTGCAAAGGGGCTAGCTTTGGGTCTATATTCAGTTGTAGACAGAGGATTTTGGATCTTAAAACTACTTCTAATGTCCTAAAAGGTTTGTTTATGAAGTTTGAGTTTGATTTATATATGGATGCAAAACTAGGACTTTGGGTTACAACAGAGATACCAGACCAGATCGGTGCCTATCCAGGGCTCAGAGTCAGTAGACATATATATGTGAATGTTTACCACAGACCTAAGACAGTAATAAGATTTCAAGGGGTTTCTAAAATGTCTGCCTTACAGACAATACCCAAGAGAGAGAGTTTAGTTATTTCTACTTAGAAACATCCTTACTGCAATGTATTCTCCTCAACACTTAATCCAAAACATTCAATCTACTCCTTGAGCAGAAGTAAGAGATTAAGTATTCAATATAGAAAACCTATATTCTAGAATCTATAACACCCCTTAGATGTTTAGAGTCAGAAGAAAAACACATTCAGTCTGGAGACAAATAACAAAATACACGCAATGAAGCATTACTCATTTAAATTAATATGAAATTGATAATTCTGTGCATAATACATACAACATACAATTCATAAACTTGCAAGACACCTGAAACAGAGTCACCAGAAAGTTGTATTCCTATTGCAACACCAAAATTTGTCCAATTTTTCAACCACTAATGAATGACACAGCTTGTCTCTTATACAGCACAAGTGCGTACATTCAACAATTAATTACAAAAGTCCACTCAAAATCTCAAAATTTACCCAAATTTACCAAATACAGAGCACCTTGAGAATGGCACTTGAAACAATTAATGCAGCAGACAGAGGAAAGCTGGGAGTGGTTGAACTCGAGTCCCACGCCGCCACCTGAGAATTTTCCTCTTTAATCGGGTAGCTACCTAGTCAATCAGGCCATCCCTCTGCAATTCCTGTGCCATTAATGGCACACCAACCCGTAGGACACAACAATGGTTCGCACCCTAAAAATTCCTACCAGAAAAGATACATCAAGCATGGGAAATCCCATGCTGATGAAAGTTTGAACCATGACCATTGAAATCCTCCCTACCGCTGAGATCTGCGGTGCCAAAAAAGTCTAAAAAGTCAAGAACCAATATAAACTTGCCATATAGGCACCTCGTGCATCCATCGCTAACCAATCCAAAAATGTGAGATCAATAATCCCATATTCATCCCACAATGCTTGCTTGAGTAGCTTATAAACCAAGTCAAGAGCAAACCTAGTGTTGTGCACTTTTGCCTTGCACGATTAGCAAACCACCTACCACCAGCCCATCGCCTTGACTCCTGCCGACACAAAGACCCAATCGGCAAGACCACAACCATCGGTGGGCCCGAAAAATCACCTGCCGATATCACAAGTCACCCCGATGACCACCCTGCTAGATCAGTGAGACCAACCCCATCGGCCAAACTCTAGCTCACTTCTCTGATCCCACAACTCTCGCCGACTGCTACACCCTTCGGTAAGACATAGACCGTCAGAGCTACCGAAAATCCATCCGCCAATATCACATGTCACCCCGATGGCCAATGAATCATACCCCGTCGGCCAGACCGGCCATATCGGCAAACTCCCTGCTAGCTTTCCTGATACACACTGTCTTGCTGAAGGAGCCATAGTCTATCGGCCAGACCCCAACTCATCGACACAATCAAAAACTCCCCTGCCGATATCACTACTCTCACCGATGGCCCCATCTTCGATAAGACTTACACCATCAAAGCGACAATACTCATAATGTTCTGACGAAGACTGTCATGCTGATGGACATAGAAACTCTCGGGTTTGGATGAAAAACCTGCAAATGCCCAAGCCTAAACCCCCAGACATAAATGAGTACGAACAGAAGGATTCTTACCAGACCACACCTCCATAGGTGTCTTACCAACAAGAGATGATGTAGGAGACTTGTTTACCAGGTAGCAAGCAGTGGCTATAGCTTCAGCCCAAAACTTTTGTTCGAGGCTTACTCCACTAAGCATACTCCTAGCCTTCTCCATTAGTGTCCTGTTCATCCTCTCTGTAACTCCATTTTGCTACGGGGTGTAAGGAGTTGTCTTATGTCTTTCAATCCCTTGCTCTTTATAGAACTTATTGAACTTTGCCGAACAAAACTCACCACCATTATTAGTTCTCAAACAATTAATCTTTTTACTACTCTAATTTTTAGCAAAAGCTTTAAACTCTTTAAACCGACTAAAGACTTCAGTCTTGCTTTTGATAAAATAAACCCATGTCCTTCTACTATAATCATCTATGAAAGATACAAAATATACAGATTTAGAAATCGAAGGAACATTAACAGGACCAAACACATCATAATGAATAAGATCCAATACACTAGAAGACTTGTGAGAACTAGAGTAAAACTGAACATGGTTTTGCTTTCCATATACACAATGTTTGCAAAAGTTAAACTCGAGATTACAATCATTTAACCCCTCAACGATGTTCTTATTTTTTAGGGTTCTAAGACCCTTCTCACCAATGTGGCCATATATCAAATGCCATAACATAGTCTTTTCAGCAGGAAGTTTAACTTCTAAAGCATGTGCACTACCATCAGAAAGTGTTACAACAAATTTCTTCATTGCATGTTCAGATGGTGGGGATGAAGTGACTACAGCTCTTTTCTTTGAGTCAAAAGAACTATTACACTATGAAGTGCATGCCTCTAGCTGAAACAGAGTACCTCTCTGAGTACCCTTAGCAAGCACCATAGATCCTCTAGTCATCTTGCATCCATCCTTCAAAAATATAACCTGGACACCTGCATCATTCAACATACTTACAGAAAGCAGGTTTCATGCTAGGCTTGGGATGTGCATAACCCCAGTGATCCCCTTCACTCATCCATCAGGGAATCAGATTGAGACTCTTCCATGACCAACAATCTTCAAATGATAATTGTCACCCATGTACACTCTTCCACCATCGAACTCTTCATACTTCGTGAACCAACTTCGATGTGAGGTCATGTGGAATGATGCACTAGAATCTATCAACCACACATCATCAGATGCATGGGTGGCCAGGGTTGCGATGAAGGCATCACCATCATCTTGTGACTTGTCAGAATCTGAATATGGGGCATTCTTCTTCTTCTTTTTCTTTTCCTCTTTACATTCCTTTCGGAAACGCCCAGTTTTGCCACAGTTCCAATAGAGAGCCTTGGACTTTCCAGGAGATTTGGATCTCCCACGGGATTTGGATCTGCCCTTCTTAGCTTTCTTGTCCTTTTTGCTTTTCTCTTTGGGTCTTCCATGAATCGCAAGATCCTCTTTGGCTGCCCCAGAAGACTTTCTCCGCATCTCTTTAGATAACAGTGAAGATACCACTTCATCCATTTTGAATGTGGATGTGGTTCTCCCAATAGCCATCACAAGATGATCCCACGATTCTGGCAAAGAACAAAGCAAGGTCATGCAATGATCCTCCTCCTCCATCTACACACCAACGAATGTCAATTGTGCAACTAACATGTTGAAAGCATTCAGGAGATCTGCAACCGATCCTCCATTCTCAAAGAATACAACTTCTTTCTCAGAAAAAGTTTGTTCACCAGGGATTTGGCATAATAAACATCACCCAACTTCTTCCAAAGGTGTTTTCTGGTCTTCTCCTTATGGACATTCAACATGACAGAATCAACTAGATTGAGTCTTATGAGACCCTTAGCCTTTCAATCTTTGAGATCCCAATCAGCTTGTGCCATTGCAGTTGGTTTTACACTGGATACGGTTTCCCATAGGTCACGATCAACAAGCATGTCTTCCATCTTAAGATTCCATAACTCAAAATTAGTGCCATTGAATTTCTCCACCTCTAATCTTCCAGATGTCCATGCCATCTCTTTCCTGCAGTAAGATTATAGAATGCTCTGCACAAAGCTCCCACTCAACCTAAGATTAGCTCAAAGAACCCCTACCCAACAACTAGGACCAAAGGTGATCAAGCTCTGATACCAACTGAAAGGAAGCTAGGTGTGCGGAAATCGCTTCCTACACTAATCTAACGAGGAGAGATGAGTGCAATTTCATTTTAATCTTTACAATTACAGTGTTATTAACCCACTAACAGAGATATTGCAGCAAACACATACACATGAATGTAAGACAAAAGAAGAGAGAGACAAGATATATGTGGGGAAAACCCTTACGGGTGAAAAACCCCACACTCCAAAACACAAATCAAATGTATTATGTAAACAATGAAGGTTACAACATAGTCACAGAGCCAATGCTCTTGCAGGAGTCTTTGACACTCATATTTGGAGAAAATATGTCAGTATAGCAGTACCTGTCAATCACATAAATACATCTCCTCCTCAAAGCACCTGTTTATATAGAAAATACAAGGCAAAAATGGCTCTATCTTGGGATGGGCATCCAACATGGCCTCATGGCCCAAAACCCATGCCTATGGACACTTGTCCAACATTGTAGAATGTTCCTAACACCTTTCAAGTCACCCCATCCCAAAGAAGTCGCCTATTCCCAAGTTGGGCAATGATAGATACTCTTACGACACTTAGGATAGTCATAGAATCAGTCATAGTTGTCATATCTTATAGCTGTAAGAGAATCTTTCATAAATAGGCTATAAATAGCATATTCCCTTACAACATGTCATAACCTTCCTTGGGATGCCCAAAGATGCCTTTTTCAAAGATGCTCTTCGACACATGTCTTCACCTGTCATAGAACCTTCTATTTCTTACTCTTACATGTCATAGATTTTGTCATAGGAATCTGTCATAACTGTTTCGATCAAGATTCACTTACACACTAGTCAAGATGCTGACACATGGTAGAAAACCTCTACCACACAAAAGGGACGCCTATCTCCACATGGAGTGTGTTGACCATCCTAGTCATCTTACAAGCAGAGTGAAAACTCATCGTGACACTTCACACTAAATGACAAAACGGGATGTGCAACAAATTACAACATAGGCTAAGTAAATAAATTACATTACAATAATAAATACAAGGAATTACCAAGGTTGAGACACATTAATTCCCAACAAAAAGAGTTTCTATAATAGCATAGGCTATATTTTTCTCAGTATGCATAAAGTCAACAGTATTCATAATGGCTATATCCTTAAAGTATGGCAACTTATAGAATATTCACAACCGTTTTACACCACTTTCACTACATGGATCATATCTACTATGAGCAATCCCATAATTTCAATAAATGACATTCTTTTTTGTCCATTCTCAACAATGTAATCACTTGTTATTAGCAATACTGCTTCACGATTCTCTTCTTGACCATTGAAAAGTGTTTTTTGTCAATTATATGGATGATCTATTTTAAGGTAAGCATGTCCACAATAAATACACTTAGGCAAACTTCTTGAGTGCCTCACAAAATCCTTAAAGTTGCAAGCAGGACATCCATGGTATCCATGAACACTGAGACCAGACAATTTGCTATATGTAGGAAGATCATGAATCGTAAACAATAAGGAAGCTCTTAAAGTGAATTTGATTGAATGACCATCCCTTAAAGATTGAATTGCTTCAATTCCTTTCCACAATTCCATTAGCTCATCATAGAATGGCTCTAAATAAGCATCGATTGTATCTGAAGTCGCACTTTTCTTTCTTGGTATAATCAATGATAGCATTAAGAAAAATGGTTTAGTTGATAACCATGGAGGCAAGTTATAATTTATTAAAAACACTAGCCAAGTTGACCATTTAGTACTTTGATCTAAGAATGGGTTCACCCAATCTAGAGCCAAACCCAACCTTATATTACGAGGATCTTGAGAAAAATCAGGCCATCTGTTATCAAATTCCATCCACGTCTTAGAATTAGGCACATGTCGTTGTTTTCCATCGGTGCTCTTATTTTGGGCATGCCATTGCATAAGTTCAACAATGTCTCTACACCTATACATTTGGAGTAATTATGGGATTATTGGAAAGTGAAGAAGAACCTTTCTAGGAACCACAACTGATTTCAACCGTTGTCTATACCTCACTTCATGACATTTCAAACATTCACTCTAACTTACAAGATTATTGTGAAATAATACACAACCATTCACACTTGTGTGGATGTTTTCATACCCTAAGCCTATATTTTTGATTTGCTTTTTACATTGACTTTGTTTTGTTGGCAATGTGGAGTTAGGTGGTAACAACAAACTTAATAATGCTAATAACTGATCTACACTCTCATTTGTCCAACCATGCACCACCTGCAAGTTAAGAATTTGAAGGATTGTTGTCAAACGACTTAACTTGCAATTAGCATACACAGGCTTTAAAGCATCCTCCATTGACTTGACCCAATCATCATTGAGACCCTCATTCAACATTCTATCAACTTCAAACCCTTTGTCTAACATTTTTGCCTCTTCATCTATGTTTGGGGCCACTCCATCTATGTTTGTTGCCTCTTTATTTATGTTTGGTGCCACTTCATCTATGTTCGTCGTGTCTTCATCTCTCACACTTTGCAATTCTATCATATCTTCATAATAATTGTAATCCCAAGGGCTTATACCACTATGCCCATATCTTATCATTTGCCAAAGAATTAGGTTTATATTTCTCACCTTTCCACCAAGACAGTCTTTATATGGACATGGATATTTGTCCATGGCCCTCTCATTGGCTACTCTCTCATCAAATGCATGGTATTGATCCATAGTCAACCTTTGACGTTGATCCATCTATAATGTTCTACACATAGAAACATAATTCTATTAGCAACAAAAATCTAGCTTTCGAATCCATTTGGTTTGGTAGAATTTCATCAAGTTTTGTGCGAGATATTGCATTTTTGGTGAGTGCAAGTCTAAACCCTACCTAGGGTTTTCAGGGAGCAAAATTTGATCATGGGTAGAGTTTCCACAATCCAAAAATCCTAAAAATTGGTGGAAAGCTCTATCCCACACCTATCCACATCCCTGCAAGAGGACAACTCATGACTAGCACATGTGAAGAAGATATGATTGACTGTGTGTGCAGCTTTGCTGTGAGATAGTCCTAAAACCCTAGCTTCTTTGTTGCTTTGAATAATCTATGAACTGTACGTCAATGGAGGGGTGAAGAATCATATTGGCATGTTGTTAGGGTCTACACAAGCCTGGGAATTCACATGACAAGTGTTCTTACCTTCATTTAGAGTCATCACCTTGAATGCACCTAGTGGAAGCAAGACCTAAATTGCATAAATCATTGTGTTAATCACTTGGTTAGGTCATGTACATTTGGAAACCCCTAGAAGATGTTGTAATAGGTTTGACTAAACCAAGTTTCCCATATTCCATGTTGTCTTCAATGATTGAGTATCACTAGGGTGTTGTTTCCATGTTTTAGGCTTAGGAGCAAATTGTCAAGAATGAATAAGGGTGCAAATTTGCATCAAGTGTATTGAAACTTTGTTTGGGATGTGTCAAGGTTATTGTGTGTGACTCCTTCCTCTGCATCATGTTCTACCTCTACATAAATATCTATGGTCAGTTTTGTGTATTTTTTGCTTGTAGGATTCTCATAGTTAGTGAAAAAGGTAGTGTTCATGAAGGAATGGAAAAGATGTGTAGAGCCTTTGAATTATACCCTTACTATGCAATGGCATTGAATCATTTAGCAAACCATTTTTTCTTCACAGGGCAATATTTTCTTATGGAATAGTTGACTGAGATAGCTCTTGTTTCAACTAAACACCCTCTCATGAAATCTCATTCATATTATAATCTTGCATGATCTTATCATAGTAAAGGTGATTATGACACCACTAGCCGCTACTACATGGCATCAATCAAGGAAAGCCAGAGGCCATAGGATATTGTGGACAGGTTCTATTGAAGCTGGGAGATCTTAAGTGTTCTCTCTCAAATTTTGAAAAGGTTCTAGAGGTCCATCCTGAGAACTATGAGGGTTTAAAAGCTATAGGCCATATATATGCTAAGCAAGGGCAGGCAGAGAAGGCTTTGGATATTTTAAGAAAGGCAACTCACATAGATCCACGTGATGCCCATGCATATATCAAGATGGGTGAGTTATTAATATCATCAGACCCCAGTGCAGCCTTAGATTCTCTTAAGACAACAAAGTCTCTTCTGAAGAAGAGCAGAGAAGAAGTACCCATTCAATTGTTAAACAACATTGAGGTACTTCATTTTGAGCGTGATGAACTAGAGTTGGCTCAACAAACTTTTATGGAGGCATTAGGAAATGACATTTGGGTTGAATTCATAAATAAAAGCCCCAGTGCTAATTCTGCAGTTTTTCCTGTGCTCTTTAAGGATATGGAATTCTTCCATCAACTAGAAGAAGGTGGTGTTTCACTTGAGCTACCATGGGATAAAGTCACAACACTATTTTGTCTTGCTAGGTTGTTTGAACAACTACATGATACTGAAAAGAAAATCTTTTATACATGCTAATATTGTTCAATTTTCTTGATTATGTGGATGCATATCTACATCTTGCAGCTATGGCCTAGGCTTAGAATGAGATCCAACTAAGCCTAGAATTGATTGGGGATGCACTTAAGTTGGATAAAAACTCATCAAATGCTTTATCTATGCTTGGTAAAATGGAACTAAAAATAGATGACTAGCTTAAAGCAAAAGAAACAATTAAAGCTGCACAAAGTGAATCAGATGTAAAGAATTCTTATGTTGACATTTCACTTGGAAATTGGAATTATTTTGCAGCTTTTTGCAATGAGAGGAGGGATCCAAAGGTGGAGGCACAACATCTTGAGAAGGCTAGAGAACTTTATTGTAAAGTGTTGGAATAGAGACCAGGAAATGTTTATGCTGCAAATGGGGAAGCCATTGTGCTAGCTGGAAGGGGTCAATTTGTTATTGCAAAGGAATTTTTTACATAGGTACAAGAAGCTGCAGCAGGAAACATCTTTGTTCAGATGCCTGATGTGTGGGTAAATCTAGCACATGTTTACTTTGCATAAGGACAGTTTATGCTTGTAGTGAAAATGTATCAAAATTGTTTGATGAAATTCTATTTTGGCACTGACACCCAAAATTTATTATATTTAGCTTGAACACATTATGAAGCAGAATAGTGGAAATATTGTAAAAGAACATTATTAAGAGCAATAGATTGTAACTACTGTAAATTGCCAATCACAAAGCTATAGATTTTGTGTTTATAAATGTAATGAGGCTTTCGAATTACCTCTGAATTCACTACATAGGGTGTCCCCAAATCTGACTTCATTGCAGAGGGCCTCACCGACTTCAAATTCATTACAACAAACTCTGAATTCCTTGCCCACCTTTTCAGAAGTCTCCAGGTCCTCTCCACTTTATCTCCCATGCAAGTAGTTTCTATAACTCAAAATGCCTCAGTGTGACTGTAACTCAGGGAAAGTACATTGATCTCTACATTCTCGACCTTTTATTTTTTGGTGAGTCCACCACAAGCAGCACTGAACGGTCAGAGATATTCCAAGTTGAGTGCATGAAGAGCATGTTAGAGTGCCTGCAAGTGAAGAGTGTGATGGTGATGGGCCATAGCTATGGTGGGTTTCTGGGATTTTGGATGGTAGATATCCATTGCTAGCTCGTAATTGTGAGCTTCGGTGTTTGCAATGATGATATGCTCATGAGCTCGGTGCCACCGATATCAGAGATGTTCTTCTTCCCAACTAATGAAGAAGGAATTCTGCAATGAACACAAATAATGAATCGAGCCAATACATCCCACCAATAATTTCCCCAAAACTATTTTAAAAATTTTGTCTAATTTGTATTTGCGTGACTAACTATTTAGTCATTTTTATTTCGGTGACTAAATAATTTTTTAGTCAACAACCAAATTAGTCATTTATTTACTCATTTATAGTTGAGTTGCAAAAAAATAGTAGAATTTAGTCATTTTTAGTTGTTGTGACTAAAACTTTTAGTCACTTAGTCATTTATTTGCCAAAATTCTACTAGTAACATTTTCCTTCTTTTGTGGCCTTCATATTCTTAATTTGTGAAGCATTTTCCCTTGAAAACTGACGTGTTTGAGCTACCTTGAAAATGCAACATTTTTACTTTTGAGCCCCTACCCCCAAGCAAATTTTCCTTCTTTTGTGGCTTTTAGATAATTCATTTGTGAAGCATTTTTCTTTGAAAACTGACATGTCTAAGCCACCTTGAAAATGCAACATTTTTATGTTTGAACCCCCACCGCCAAACATATTTTCCTTCTTTTGTAGCCTTCAAATTCTTCATTTGTGAAGCATTTTTCTTTGAAAACTGACGTGTTTGAGCCACATTGAAGATGCAACATTTTTTATGTTTGAGCACCCGTGGCCAAACACATTTTCCTTCTTTTGTGGCCTTCAAATTCTTCATTTGTGAAGTATTTTTCTTTGAAAACTGATGTGTTTGAGCCACCTTGAAAATACAACATTTTTATTTTTGAGCCCTCGCCGCCAAGCACATTTTCCTTCTTCTGTGGTCTTCAAATTCATCATTTGTAAAGCAATTTTCTTTGAAAACTGATGTGTTTGAACCACCTTGAAAATGCGACATTTTCATTTTTGGGCCCCCACCGTGAAACACATTTTCCTTCTTTTGTGGCCTTAAGATTCTTCATTTGTGAAGCATTTTTTCTTGAAAAGTGATGTCTTTAAGCCACCTTGAAAAGACAAAATTTTTATGTTTGAGACCCCGCCGCCAAGCACATTTTCCTTCTTCTGTGGCCTTTAGATTCTTCATTTGTGAAGCATTTTTCTTTAAAAACTGATGTGTTTGAGCAACCTTGACAATACAATATTTTTGTGTTTGATCCCCCACCACCAAGCACATTTTCCTTCTTCTGTGGCCTTTAGATTCCTCATTTGTGAAGCATTTTTATTTGAAAGCTGACGTGTTTGAGCCAACTTGAAAATGCAACATTTTTTTGTTTTAGCCCCCGCAGCCAAGCACATTTTCCTTCTTCTGTGGCCTTTTGATTCTTCATTTGTAAAGCATTTTTCATTGAAAACAGACGTGTTTGAGCCACTTGAAAATGCAACATTTTTATGTTTGAGCCCCCACAACCAAACACATTTTCCTTCCTCTGTGGCCTTCAGATTATTCATTCGTGAAGCATTTTTCTTTGAAAACTGACGTGTTTGAGCCACAATGAAAATGCAACATTTTTATGTTTCAGCCCGCGCCGCCAAGCACATTTTCCTTCTTATGTGGCCTTCAGATTCTTCATTTGTGAAGCATTTTTCCTTGAAAATGCAACATTTTTATGTTTGAACCCCTTCCACCAAGCACATTTTCCTTCTATTGTGGCCTTTAGAGTCCTCATTTGTCAATCATTTTTCATTGAAAACTGATGTGTTTGAGCCACCTTGAAAATGCAACATTTTTATGTCTGAGCCTCCACTACCAAGCACATTTTCCTTCTTTTGTGGTATTCAGATTCTTCATTTGTGAAGTATTTTTCTTTGAAAACTGACATGTTTGAGCCACCTTGAAAATGCAACATTTTTATTTTTGTGCCCTTGCGGCCAAGCACATTTTCCTTCTTCTATGGCCTTTAGATTCTTCATTTGTGAAGCATTTTTCTATGAAAACTAATGTGTTTTAGCCACCTTGAAAATGTAAGATTTTTATGTTTCAGCCCCTGCCGCCACGCACGTTTTCCTTGTCCTATGGCCTCCAGATTTTTATTTAAGAAGCATTTTCTATGAAAACTGACGTGTTTGAGCCAACTTGGAAATGCAACATTCTTATGATTGAGCCCTCACCACCAAACACATTTTCCTTCTTTTGTGGCCTTCAGATTCTTCATTTATGAAGCATTTTGCCTTTAAAACTGATGTGTTTGAGCCACCTTGAAAATGCAACATTTTTATTTTTGAGCCCCCACTGCCAAGCACATTTTCCTTTGCTTGTGGCCTTCAGGTTCTTCATTTGTGAAGCATTTTTCCTTGAAAACTGATGTTTTTGAGCCACCCTCAAAATGCAACATTTTTATGTTTGAGCCCTTGCCACCAAGCACATTTTCCTTCTTCCATGGCCTTCATATTCTTCATTTGTGAAGCATTTTTCTTTGAAAACTGACGTGTTTGAGCCACCTTGAAAATCCAACATATTTATATTTGAGCCCCCACCGCCAAGCACATTTTCCTTCTTCTGTGGCCTTGAGATTCTTCATTTGTGAAGCATTTTTCTTTGAAAACTAATGTGTTTGAGCAACCTTGAAAATGCAACATTTTTATTTTTGAAGCCTTGCTGCCAAGCACATTTTCCTTTATCTGTGGCCATTAGATTCTTTATTTGTGAAGCATTTTTTCTTTGAAACCGATCTGTTTGAGCCACCTTGAAAATGCAACATTTTTTATTTTTGAGCCCCTGCCGCCAAGCACATTTTCCTTCTTCTGTGGGCTTCAAATTCCTCATTTGGGAAGCATTTTTCCTTAAAAAATGATGTATTTGAGCCACCATGAAAATGCAACATTTTTAGATTTGAGCCCCGGCCGCCAAGCACATTTTCCTTCTTTTGTGGCCTTCACATTCTTCATTTGTGGAGTATTTTTCCTTAAAAACTAATGTGTTTGAGCCACCTTGAAAATGCAACATTTTTATGTTTGAGCCCCTGCCGCCAAGCATATTTTGCTTCTTCTGTGGCCTTTAGATTATTCATTTGCGAAGCATTTTTGCTTAAAAACTAATGTGTTTGAGCCACTTTGAAAATGCAACATCTTTATATTTGAGCACCTGTCGCCAAGCATATTTTCCTTCTTCTGTGGCCTGCAGATTCTTAATTTGTGAAGCATTTTTCTTTGAAAACTGACATGTTTGAGCCACCTTGAAAATAAAATATTTTTATATTTGAGCCCACGCTGCCAAGCACATTTTCCTTCTTCTGTGGCCTTCAGATTCTTCATTTGTGAAGCATTTTTCCTTGATAATTGACATGTTTGAGCAATCTCGAAAATGCAACATTTTTATGTTTGATTCCTTGTCGCCAAACACATTTTCCTTCTTTTGTGGCCTTTAGTTTCTTCATTTGTTAAGCATTTTTCCTTGAAAACTAATGTGATTGAGCCACCTTAAAAATGCAACATTTTAATTTTTGAGCCACCGCCGTGAAACACATTTTCCTTCTTTTGTGGCCTTCAGATTCTTCATTTGTGAAGCATTTTTCCTTTAAAGATGATGTGTTTAAGCCACCTTTAAAATGCAATTTTTTTTTATGTTTGAGCCCCCGCTGTCAAGCACATTTTACTTCTTTTGTGGCCTTCAGATTCTTCATTTTAGGAAGCATTTTACCTTAAAAACTGATGTGTTTGAGCCTCCTTGAAAATGCAATATTTTTATTTTTGAGGCCTCACCACCAAGCACATTTTCCTTCTTTTGTGGCCTTTAGATTCTTCATTTGTGAAGCATTCTTCCTCAAAAACTAATGTGTTTGAGCCACCTTGAAAATGCAACATTTTTAAGTTTGAGCCCCCACCGCCAAGCACATTTTCCTTCTTTTGTGGCCTTCAGATTCTTCATTTGTGAAGCATTTTTATTTGAAAATTGATGTGTGTGAGCAACCTTGAAAATGTAACATTTTTTTGTTCGAGCCCCCACCACCAAGCACATTTTCCTTCTTTTGTGGCCTTCAAATTCTTCATTTGTGAAGCATTTTTCCTTGAAAACTGATGTGTTTGAGCCACGTTGAAAATGTAACATTTTTATTTTTAAGCCCCCGTCGCCAAGCATATTTTCCTTCTTTTGTCTTGTTCATATTGTTCATTTGTGAAGCATTTTTCCTTGAAAATTGATGTATTTGAGCCAGCTTGAAAATGCAACATTTTTATGTTTGAGCCCCTACCGCCAAACACATTTTCCTTCTTTTGTGGTCTTCAGATTATTCATTTGTGAAACATTTCTCTTTGAAAACTGAAGTGTTTGATCCAGCTTAAAAATGTAACTTTTTTATGTTTGACCCTCGGCCACCACGCACATTTTCCTTCTTGTATGCCCTTTAGATTCTTCATTTGTGAAGCATATTTCCATGAAAACTAATGTGTTTGAGCCACCTTGAAAATGCAATATTTTTATGTTTGAGCCCACGCCGCCAAGCACATTTTCCTACTTCTGTGGCCTTCATATTCTTCATTTGTGAAGCATTTTTCCTTGAAAACTGATATGTTTGAGCCACCTTGAAAATGCAAGATTTTTTATTTTTGAGCCCCAGCCGCTAAGCACATTTTCCTTCTTCTGTGGCATTCAGATTCATCATTTGTGAAGCATTTTTCCTTGAAAACTGACATGTTTGAGCCACTTTGAAAATGCAACATTTTTATGTTTGAGCCCCCACTACCAAGCACATTTTCCTTCTTATGTGGCCGTCAGATTTGTAATTTGTGGAGCATTTTTCTTTGAAAACTGACGTGTTTGAGCCACCTTGAAAATGCAACATTTTTATGTTTGAGCCCCTACCACAAAACACATTTTCCTTCTTTTGTGGCCTTTAGATTCTTAATTTGTTAAGTATTTTTCCTTGAAAATTGATGTGTTTGAGCCACCTTGAAAATGCAACATTTTTATTTTTGAGCCCCTATCGCCAAGTACATTTTCCTTCTTCTATAGCCTTCAGATTCTTCATTTGTGAAGCATTTTTCTTTGAAAATGGACGTGTCTAAGCCACCTTGAAACTACAACAATTTTATGTTCGAGCCCACACTACCAAGCACATTTTCCTTTTTCCGTGGCCTTCAGATTCTTCATTTGTGAAGCATTTTTATTTTAAAATTGACATTTTTGACCCACCTTGAAAATGCAACATTTTTATGTTTGAGCCCCTGCAACCAAACACATTTTCCTTCTTTTTTGACCTTCAAATTCTTCATTTGTGAAGTATTTTTCTTTGAAAACTGATGTATTTGAGCCACTTTGAAAATGAAACATTTTTTTTGAGCACTCGCCGCCAAGCACATTTTCCTTCTTCTATGATCTTCAGATTCTTCATTTGTGAAGGAATTTTCTTTGAAAATTGATGTGTTTGAGGCACCTTGAAAATGCAACATTTTTATTTTTAAGCTCCCACTGCCAAACACATTTTCCTTCTTCTCTAGCCTTCAGATTGTACATTTGTGAAGCATTTTGTCTTGAAAACTGATGTGTTTGAGCCACCTTGAAAATGCAAACTTTTATGTTTGAGCCCCCGCTGCCAAGCACATTTTTCATCTTCTGTGGCCTTCAGATTCTTCATTTGTGAATCATTTTTATTTGAAAATTGACGTGTTTGAGCTAGCTTGAAAATGTAACATTTTTTTGTTTTAGCCCCTGCAGTCAAGCACATTTTCCTTCTTCTGTGGCCTTCTCATTCTTCATTTGTGAAGCATTTTTCATTGAAAATAGACGTGTTTGAGCCACCTTGAAAATGCAACATTTTTATGTTTGAGCCCCCTCGCCAAGTACCTTATCCTTCTTCTGTGGGCTTCAGATTCTTCATTTGTGAAGCATTTTTCATTGAAAACTGACGTGTTTGAGCCAGCTCAAAAATGCAACATTTTTTATGTTTGAGCCCTCACAGCCAAGCACATTTTCCTTCTTCTGTGGCCTCCAGATTCTTCATTTGTGAAGCATTATTTTTTGAAAATTGACGTGTTTGAGCCACCTTGAAAATGCAACATTTTTATGTTTGAGCCCCCACAACCAAGCACATTTTCCTTCTTCTGTGGCCTTCTGATTCTACATTTGTGAAGCATTTTTCCTTGAAAACAGACGTGTTTGAGCAACCTTGAAAATGGAACATTTTTATTTTTGAGCCTCCGCTGCTTAAAACATTTTCTTTCTTTTGTGGCGTTCAAATTCTTCATTTGTGAAGCATTTTTCTTTGAAAACTGACATGTTTGAGCCACCTTGAAAATGCAACATTTTTATTTTTGAGCCCCTGCAACCAAGCACATTTTCCTTCTTCTGTGACCTTCAGATTCTTCATTTGTGAAGCATTTTTCTATGAAAATTGATGTGTTTGAGCCACCTTGAAAATGTAACATTTTTATGTTTAAGCCCTCATCAACAAGCACATTTTCCTTCTTTTGTGGCCTTTAGATTTTTCATTTAAGAAGCATTTTTCTTTGAAAACTGACGTGTTTGAGCCACCTTGAAAATGCAACATTTTTTATGTTTGAGCCCTTGCCGCCAAGCACATTTTCCTTCTTTTGTGTCCTTTAGATTCTTCATTTGTGAAGCATATTTCCTTGCAAACTGATGTGTTTGAGCCACCTTGAAAATGTAACATTTTTATTTTTGAGACCCTGCCACCAAGCACATTTTCCTTCGTCTGTAGCCTTCAGGCTCTTCATTTGTGAAACATTTTTCCTTGAAAACTGATGTGTTTGAGCCACCTTAAAAATGCAACATTTTTATGTTTGAGCTCCTACCACCAAGCACATTTTCCTTCTTCTATGGCCTTCACATTCTTCATTTCTGAAGTGTTTTCTTTGAAAACCGACTTGTTTGAGCAACCTTGAAAATCCAACATTTTTATGTTTGAGCCCCCGCCGCCAAGCACATTTTCCTTCTTCTATGGCCTTTAGATTCTTCATTTGTGAAGTATTTTTCTTTGAAAACTAACCTTTTTTAGCAACCTTGAAAATGCAACATGTTTATTTTTGAGTCCCCGCTGAGAAGCACATTTTCCTTTTTCTGTGACATTTAGATTCTGGGTAAGTGCAAGAAGATGGGGGGCTAAAAGGGGGTCTTAAGTGGCCACTTTTTTTCTAAAATCAGGAAATGCTGGCCTTGGATGAGAAATTGAGCATAGTTACACTCAAAATTTGGAGATGCAACCAAAACAATGTTCGTAGTGCTCCGAGTCTACTTTCTAAACTACTATTTTTTTTGAAAATGGCATAGATTAAGGGGTTCAAAAGAGGGAGCCATAGAAATTGGTGTTGTTTTTGTCAAAAAAACATAACATAGCATGTTTTGTGGCTCCCTCAAAAGGTCAACTTTTTTTTGGTATTTTTAAAATCGCTTCAGTGAGAAATTAGCTAATAGCATGTAGTTTATGCCCGATTTTTCTGATAATTTTTTGATGAATATTTGATTTTTTACTAATTTTCAAAGTGGACACATCCTAAAAAATAGAATTTTGGCCGTGCTACCCCTATAAATTTTGAAAACTAATTGAAAGTCATTTTTTAAAATATGTGTAGAATGGAGTCTAGTTTCTAAATATGTAATTTTTTTGAAATTTTAATGAATAGTTAATTTACAATGAAAAAAAGACCAAACAGTGGTTTTTGCCCAAAAATAGACACACAAACAAAAGAAATTAAAGATGAAAGGCTTAACATTGTTAAAATGTGAAAAAAATCACATCATCAAATAGCTAAGAGAAAGCCTAACATTACCCAGGTGTTTAATTTGTTTGACCTTGAAACACGTGCAAATCTAAGGGTTAGCACGAACAAAATTATGTAAAATCTTGAAGAATATGGAAAAGCACGTCCATGGATGTTGAAAAGGCACTCCAAGACTTTGGGTTGGAAATCCAAAGAAAATCCCAAGCCTAAGGCTTGGGATTATGTTCCCCTTGAATTTTTTTATGTTCAAGGTTATTAATCATGTATGTATGTATGTATAGTGTTGTGGGTAGAGAAGGGTAGAGATGGGAGTGAGCCAGATAGGGGAGGAGAGGTGTGGATAAGGATTGAGTGATTAAGGTTTAAGGTTGAGGGTTGAGGGTTTAGGGATAGGATTTAGAGTTTAGGGATAAGGGATTTAGGACCTTGAGGGATTAGGGTTTAGGGTTGAGGCTTTGGGGATAGCATTTAGGGTTAAGGGTCGAGGGATTAGGGTTAAGGTAGAGTGTTGAGGGTAGAGGGATTAGGGATAGGGTTTAGGGTTGAAAGTTTAGGGTTGAGGGATTAGGGTTTAAGGTATAGTTTTGAGGGTTGAGAGTTTAGGGATAGGGTTTAGGATTTAAGGTTTAAGTGTTGAGGGTTGAGGATTTAAGGTATAGTGTTGAGGGTTGATGGTTTAGGGATAGGGTTTAGGTTTGAGGGATTAGGGTTCAGGGTTGATGAATTAGGGTTTAATGTTGAGAGTTGAGGGTGGAGGGTTGAGGGTTTAGGGATAGGGTTGATGTTCAAGGGATTAGGGTTAAAGAAGAGTGTCGAGGGTAGAGGGATTAGGGATAGGGTTTAGGGTTGAAGGTTTAAGGATTTAGAGTTGAGGCTTAAGATATAGTGTCGAGTGTTGAGCGTGTAGGGATAGGTTTTAGGTTTCAAGTTTTAAGGGTTAAGGGTCAAGGGATCAGAGTTAAGGGTTGAGGGATTAGGGTTTGACATCGAGGGAATAAGGATTAGGGATAGGGTTGGAGGGTTTAGGGATAAGGGATTAGGGTTTAAGGTATAGTATTGAACCTGTTGAGGGTTTAGGAATAGGGATAGCATTTAGGGTTTAGGGATAAGAGATTAGAGTTGAGGGATGACAGATTAGGGTTGAGGGTTGAGGGTTGAGGGATTAGGGTTTAGGGATAAGGTTTAGGGTTGAGGGTTGAGGGATTAGGGTTTAAGGTATATTGTTGATGGTTTAGGGATAGGGTTTAGGGTTGAGGGATTAGAGTGAAGGGTTGAGGGATTAGGATTTGACGTTGAGGGTTGAGGGTCGAGGGTTGAGGGTTGAGGGATTAGGGTTTAAGGTATAGTGTCAAGGGTTGAGGGTTTATTGATAGTGTTTAGGGTTGAGGCTTGAGGGATTAGGTTTTAGGGTTGATGGATTAGGGTTTAAGGTATAGTGTTGAGGGTTGAGGGTATAGGACTAGGGTTTAGGGTTGATGGATTAGGGTTTAGGGTTGACGGATTAGCATTTAATGTCAAGGTTAGGGTTAAAGTGTCGAGGGTAGAGGGATTAGGGATAGGGTTTAGGGTTGAAGGTTTAAGGATTGAGGGTTGAGGCTTTAGGGATGAGGGTTTAAGGCTTAATATATAGTGTCAAGTGTTGAGGGTGTAGGGATAGGGTTTAAGTTTTAAGGGTTAAGGGTTGAGGGATAGGGATTAGGGTTTAAGGTATAGTGTTGAGGGTTGATGGTTTAGGGATAGGGTTTAGGTTTGAGGGATTAGGGTTTAAGGTTGATGAATTAGGGTTTAATGTTGAGAGTTGAGAGTTGAGGGTTAAGGGTTGAGGGTTTAGGGATAGGGTTGATGGTCAAGGGATTAGGGTTAAAGAAGAGTGTCGAGGGTAGAGGGATTAGGGATAGGGTTTAGGGTTGGGGCTTTAGGGATGAGAGTTAAGGGATTAGGGTTTAAGATATAGTGTCGAGTGTCGAGCATGTAGGGATAGGTTTTAGGGTTCAAGTTTTAAGGGTTAAGGGTCAACGGATCAGAGTTAAGAGTTGAGGGATTAGTGTTTGACGTCAAGGGTATAAGAATTAGGGTTTAGGGATAAGGGATTAGGGTTTAAGGTATAGTATCGAGCCTGTTGAGGGTTTAGGAATAGGGATAGCATTTAGGGTTTAGGGATAAGAGATTAGAGTTGAGGGATGACAGATTAGGGTTGAGGGTTGAGGGTTGAGGGTTGAGGAATTAGGGTTTAGGGATAAGGTGTAGGGTTGAGGGTTGAGGGATTAGGGTTTAAGGTATATTGTTGAGGGTTTAGGGATAGGGTTTAGGGCTGAGGGATTAGAGTGAAGGGTTGAGGGATTAGGATTTGGTGTTGAGGGTTGAGGGTTGAGGCTTTAGGGTTTAGGGTTTAGGGATAGGGTTAAGGGTCGAGGGATTAGAGTTAAGGGTTAAGGGATTAGGGTTTCATGTTGAGGGTTGAGGGATTAAGGTATTAGGGTTGAGGGTTGAGGGATTAGGGTTTAAGGAATAGTGTCAAGGGTTGAGGGTTTATTGATAGTGTTTAGGGTTGAGGATTGAGGGATTAGGTTTTAGGGTTGATGGATTAGGGTTTAAGGTATAGTGTTGAGGGTTGAGGGTTTAGGGATAGGGTTTAGGGTTGACGAATTAGGATTTAGGGTTGACGGATTAGTGTTAAATGTTGAGGTTAGGGTTAGAGTGTCGAGGGTAGAGGGATTAGGGATAGGGTTTAGGGTTGAAGGTTTAAGGATTGAGGGTTGAGGCTTTAGGGATGAGGGTTTAAGGGATAAGATATAGTGCCAAGTGTTGAGGGTGCAGGGATAGGGTTTAAGTTTTAAGGGTTAAGGGTTGAGGGATAGGGATTAGGGTTTAAGGTATAGTGTTGAGGGTTGATGGTTTAGGGATAGGGTTTAGGTTTGAGGGATTAGGGTTTAGGGTTGATGAATTAGGGTTTAATGTTGAGGGTTGAGGGTTGAGGGTTGAGGGTTTAGGGATAGAGTTGATGGTCAAGGGATTAGGGTTAAAGAAGAGTGTCGAGGGTAGAGGGATTAGGGATAGGGTTTAGGGTTGAAGGTTTAAGGATTTAGGGTTGAGGCTTTAGGGATGAGGGTTAAGGGATTAGGGTTTAAGATATAGTGTCAAGTGTCGAGCGTGTAGGGATTGGTTTTAGGGTTCAAGTTTTAAGGGTTAAGGGTCGAGGGATCAGAGTTAAGGGTTGAGGGATTAGGGTTTGACGTCGAGGGTATAAGGATTAGGGATAGGGTTGGAGGGTTTAGGGATAAGGGATTAGGGTTTAAGGTATAGTATTGAGCATGTTGAGGGTTTAGGAATAGGGATAGTGTTTAGGGTTTAGGGATAAGAGATTAGAGTTGAGGGATGACGGATTAGGGTTGAGGGATTAGGGTTTAGGGATAAGGTTTAGGGTTGAGGGTTGAGGTATTAGGGTTTAAGGTATATTGTTGATGGTTTAGGGATATGGTTTAGGGTTGAGGGATTAGAGTGAAGGGTTGAGGGATTAGGATTTGACGTTGAGGGTTGAGGGTTGAGGCTTCAGGGTTTAGGGTTTAGGGATAGGATTGAGAGTCGAGGGATTAGAGTTAAGGGTTGAGGGATTAGGGTTTGACGTTGAGGGTTGAGGTTCGAGGGTTAAGGGTTGAGGGATTAGGGTTGAGGGTTGAGGGATTAGGGTTTAAGGTATAGTGTCGAAGGTTGAGGGTTTATTGATAGTGTTTAGGGTTCAGAGTTGATGGATTAGGTTTTAGGGTTGATGGATTAGGGTTTAAGGTATAGTGTTGAGGGTTGAGGGTTTAGGGATAGGGTTTAGGGTTGACGTAGTAGGGATTAGGGTTGATAGATTAGAGTTTTGGGTTGACGGATTAGTGTTTAATGTCGAGGTTAGGGTTAGAGTGTCGAGGGTAGAGGGATTAGGGATAGGGTTTAGGGTTGAAGGTTTAAGGATTAAGGGTTGAGGCTTTAGGGATGAGGGTTTAAGGGTTAAGATATAGTGTCAAGTGTTGAGGGTGCAGGGATAGGGTTTAAGTTTTAAGGGTTAAGGGTTGAGGGATAGGGATTAGGGTTTAAGGTATACTGTTGAGGGTTGATGGTTTAGGGATAGGGTTTAGGTTTGAGGGATTAGGGTTTAGGGTTGATGAATTAGGGTTTAATGTTGAGAGTTGAAGGTTGAGGGTTGAGGGTCGAGGTTGAGGGATAGGGTTGAGGGTCAAGGGAGTAGGATTAAAGTAGAGTGTCAAGGGTATAATGATTAGGAATAGGGTTGGAGGGTTTAGGGATAAGGGATTAGGGTTTAAGGTATAGTATCGAGCCCATTGAGGGTTTAGGAATAGGGATAGTGTTTAGGGTTTAGGGATAGGGTTTAGGGTTGAGGGATTAGAGTTAAGGGTTAAGGGATTAGGATTTGATGTTGAGGGTTGAGGGTTGAGTCTTTAGGATTTAGGGTTTAGGGATAGGGTTGAGGGTTGAGGGATTAGAATTAAGGGTTGAGGGATTAGGGTTTAACGTTGAGGGTTGAGTACATCGAGGTTTGAGGGTTGAGGGATTAGGGTTAAAGTAGAGTGTCGAGGCTATAAGGATTAGGGATAAGGTTGGAGGGTTTAGGGATTAGGGATTAGGGTTTAAGGTATAGTATCAAGCCCGTTAAGGGTTTAGGAATAGGGATAGTGTTTAGGGTTTAGGGATGATGGATTAGAGTTGAGGGTTGAGGGATTAGGGTTTAGGGATAAGGTTTAGGGTTGAGGTAGACAAGGAGCGACTGAGAGACATAGAGAGGGGAGAGGTAGAGAGGTGAGGGGGAGAGATAAGTGAGATATAGAACATGAGCTAATGGAACTAGAGGTGAGATATTGTAAAGGTGCTATTGAAGGTGAGATAGGTACGAATATTTATGGATCAATCTATAGCAAGACAAAATGTGAGAACGTTATAATGCACTCACGTTTTGTCCTATTATAGAAATGGTAAAAAAGTGTTGACCCCCATGTTCCAGGCCCACATGTTCTATTTTCATGCTGATTATGCGCGTGCTCTAACAAAAAAGAAATGCTTTCATGCTGTTGGGAAGTTCACATGCACATTTTACACATTTTACCACCTTTGCATCATCTTTCCACCACCTTTTCTGCTTTGCCAACTTGAGAAGGAGGAAATAACATAGTTTTCACACCAAGTTTGATATATATCTATTCAAGTTTCAATTTTTGTAGTGTTGCAATGTTAATTGTGATTCAATTTTAGGAATTTAACATTATATATTGGTTAATAGTATTGTTGCTAGTAATTATATTTGAGTGTTATTCAATTTAACATTGAAAAGGAAGCAAGTGGTGAAAAACTCAAATTGTTGAGGAGTTTGATGCAAGAAGAAAAAAACACTACATAATTGGGTACTCTCTCCATTCAAATCTTCATTTTTTAGGTATGTCTAGTCTTTACATGCATGCTCTTTACATTTTCCTTAATTCTATTTGAATTACTTTATCATGGTTTATCATACATTTTTAAAATAGACACATTCCCAATCAAGAAAGCAGCCTACAATCTCACATGATGCCATGTATATTTTCTACACTTGGGCTCTTTAATAATTATGTGTAATAAACAGACCTTAACATACCATGATGTCAAACTATACAAGAATAAATCCTTACAACATAATAAAAATACAATCCCACTATTATCTTGTCATATTAACAAGTTAAAATACAAATGAATAGGTGCCAAGATCATAAAAGTATGCACATGACATGATGATTTGTATGCACATATCTTGGGCTAGGACATTCCTTATGCACCTATTCATGATGATTTGTACATGCACATGACACAACAATTGTTGTCTATTCCTTCACAAGCCACCCCAATCCTAGTATCCCTAGTACCAACAAAACACCTTCTCAATTCCAAATCCTAGTAGCCCTAGTAACAACAAACATGTCAAATTGGGTCTGTGTCAACCTTTTCAAGCATGAAGTCCCATGTACTCTTTTCATGGCTGCAATAATTTTCTTTGTATGCTTTGTACCTATTTTGGTTGAGTGACATTTACTCTTTTACATAATGATTGTATGTACATTTACTATGAAGGGTTGAATGACATATATTTTAGTTATTTGTATGGATTCATTTCTTAGGAACTAATATTGGTCTCTTTATCATTCTATAGACAAATTCTCTGTCATGCCGAGGAAACGATCAAGAATTAAACCAACACAGGAAGAGATAGAAACTAAGAATGCAAAGAATGCAGTGGCTATGAGGGAACTTCATGAGAAGAGGAAATTGGACACAATAAATGAAGACATGCCAATTGAAGAGGAACCACAACCATCACAAAGAGATATGGTATTGGCGGCACAAAGAGACCGAATGCAAAAACTTTGTGCTACGAGAGATTTGAATACCATAGTTGGAGACACGTCCTCTACCGCAAGTCAACATGTAGGGACACCATCTACCACATCTCAAGTTGAGAGTACATCATCACTCACATGTGATGAAGGAGGTACACCATTATTCCCACCTCAAGCTCAAGGTACATCATCTATTCCACATTCGATCGAAGGTATTCCATATAGCCTATCTCATTTAAATATTGATGAAATTCCTAATGTTGAGATGAATTTATCTAACTTAACACCACCTAGAATTTTGCAGTAGAAAGCCAAAGTATTTGATTGATATTGATGAGAATATTTTTTAGCTAATGGAAGGTAAGATTCCAAAACGCACTTGTAGAAGATATGCTCATAAGATTTGGAGATTGTTCTTTGAAAAGTTAAATGAGACTGCAAGATGTCAACTATTCCTTGAAATAATGTGAAGTATAAAGTATAGGTCCATCATGAAGATTCTTGGGTTGAGAACATCAGAGGCTTCAAGTGAAAAATCTATTGTCAAGAATCTAATGAGTGCGTATGAGAGTGTGGGTAACACCTCATACATAAAAGATAGTAATGCAACACGACGTGTGATTACATTGACTATAGTAAGTAGTCAAACAAGGAAAGCTCATCTCATTAGAAAGATGAGTCAAGAATTGAGAATTAATAGGAAAACTTTATCAAGAGCTGTTGGAAGACGCTAAAGAATTGAGGACACTAATGCCAATGAATTATGGGCATTCCCAGGGGGACTACCACAAAAAGATAAACCAATTGTTGAAGCATTGAGATCACTAATTGAAGACTTTTGGAAGAATAACACAAGGGTATCTCTGAATCAAAGGGATGTGGTAAGAAGGAGAATCGGTAGTCAGAATCGTGAGCCACATCCAAAGCATTTTTTGGATGAGACTCAAACACAGTTTTATGGTAAATTTCTAGAGAAGTATCCTCAAATTAAAATTTGTCAAAGATATTTTGAAATGTTAAAACCTTTCTATGTCAAGATAAATCACACATGCACTACTTCTTGTTGTAGATTATATAATGAATTTTCTAACCATTTTGATGTTTATAGGTCTATATGTTTAGATATGTATACTAACAATGTTTTGTAGGGTTGTGCCATACGTGCCCCACCAACACCTTTAAGAGACTTCATATCAAGAATTTTACTTGAAAGAGAGGAAGGTCAAATATTCTACAAGAAATTATGCTTGGATGGCACATGTCATCGTTGCGGTGGCTTGCAACATTTACCAATATGTGAACATATGGAAAGAACACATGCGGTTGGAAATTAACTAGTAGAGTTTGGAAAGTATAAAATAGTGGAATACAATACAAAAGATGGTAAAGAAGCAAAGAGGTGTGAATTGGTTATTGAAAAGATTCCAGTGTATCAGTTTTTGCCTATATTTCGTGATAGCATAGTGTATGAGTATGCAAGATATGCCCATAGAGCTCGATGGTTGGACTTGCAATTCAAGTTATGCAAGGACACATTTCCAGTTGGTAGCATTGCTTCAGTCATCAACTTTGCAGAGAACTACAGTCTACAGCCACAACGTGAGGTGCAATCACAATATTACAACTCCACACAGGTTTCTATATTTGTGCACATTGCATTCACCTATTTGAATGATAGTACAGAGGATGACAGAAAGATCATAAGGGAGTATAATTTCTATATTAGTGATGATCGCACACATTCTACAGAGTTCGTGCAAGGTTGCTTTCAGGTGTTCTACAATGATTTGGCTAAAGGGGCATATCGTTCAGTTAGCATATCATATGGTCAGATAGCTGTGCGTCACAATTCAAGAACTCACATAATTTCTATTGGCTGAGTAGGAGGCATAATTTTACAGGTATTCAACATATGTGGAACTTTTTTGAGGCTGGGCATGGAAAGGGGGAGCATGATGGTGCAGGAGCATGTATCAAAAGAGCCATAGCACGAGAAGAGTTAAAGTATAAAGACAATGCAAAGTTGACAGATGCAAAATTGATTGTCGAGTGGTGTAATGCTTCCATGGGTCTAGGTAATGAAGGTAAGTCTTCAGTTTGTAGATTTTTTTAGTTGATAGATGATACTAACATTGCACCATATGAGGACTGTTGTACACTGACAAGATCAAATGACATGCACTCTTTCAGAAGCTCAATTGCAGGTTCATGGAGTATCCATATGTGAAAGATGTCATGCTTTTGTTCTTCCTGTACAATTCAAGCCTGGGATGAGTGCGAGTCAAAGGAGTGGGTTTACGAATGGCAGTTAAGTTATCTTAGCCCACTTGACACGTATCGACCCCCAACGACATTGGAACTAACACAGATGGAATCATCAGTTGACTTTGACCACATATCAGATCTAGTTCAACTAGGTAATATATCTATTTGCATAGTTTTTGAAATTCCTAATGTCATCTTACTTTGTAGTGTTTTTGTAATGTTGACTAATTTCATCTAATTTGCTAGCTATATCAATGTAGGGCACGTATATGTAGTTATTGCAGATGAAGATAATGAAGAGGGAACATATTATTACTTATGTCATTGTGTTGAGGCCAAAAATAAATTGGAGGCCCCAGTTACAAATGGAGAAAACATCGAATACCCTACAGGCTCAGTGGTTATTACTGGAACATGGCTTAGAAGGTACCCACATAAGAGTGTTAATGTTTGGTTGTTTCAGGACTTTGACACACATCGGAAGATTCTTCATTACTTGAACCTTGTCGTGGCATCCAATGTTTATTTGATACAGTAGCGGGATAGACCTTTGAACAAAATCTCGTGGAAGGTGCATGAGTCTGACCATGAAGCAATACTTGACACAATAAAGAGTAGAGCAGACCCGGATGGTTCATTAGATTAATTTGTAAGTATTCACATTAATTTTGTAAAGTCATGTTACATTGAGTTGTAAGTATGCACATTAATTTGTAAGGTTTGTCTTTTTTTATTTCCTACTGCACTTTTACACATATACACATTTTTACATCATCATGTTATGTTTTATGGGGTTAGACCTAAGTGATGGATGAAGTTGATCCTGAGAATAATGTATAAAATCTGGGTAATGTATAAAATATACGTGTCTATAGGTGTCTTGGTTTCTAACTAGATAATAGGTGTCTCTAATTGTGATGTAGAGGCAATGGGATAGTTGGAGGATGGCAAACTAGACAAGGTTTCCTTATGCTCTAAAGCCCAAATTTCATGATCATTATACAAAAGTGGGAACAACAGTTAGAGACCCTGAATTCTTCATAGAAAAGCTGATTTCAGATGCTATGGGATCCATTCCAATCATTACCAAAGGCAGACCAAACTCAGGATTACCACTTCCTTCACAAACCCAAGAAATGGCTTGTAGCCCTAAAAAAGAGAATAGTCCTAATAAATTTTGATATAGATCTTCAAACACAGAACTTGGACAATTAGTAGATACCTATTTGGACTCCCTATCACATATCCAAAACTAGGTATAGGTTGTTTTGGATGATATACCCTAACCTATAACTCCTCTCAATAACCTAGAGCCCCAATTAGGCCTAAAATACAAAGAGACCCCCCTTAAATTCACACACAGAACTCAACCAATGACTTGAGCACTTATTATTCATGCCAAAACTATGAATTTTGTGGGTTTTGTCCTCCTACAATCTGTTGTTCCCAAAAATGCCTCTATGGTTCCTTCTCTATGTCTCTAAACATCACCTAACACATGGTTCTGTTAGGTTTCCTCAAAGAAAACTTCTTCTCCTTAGATTTCCTACCAAAAAATCATCATAGCATACTAAAACAGACCTACTACAACCCATTCCACTGATCAAAAGTGAATCAAATCAGTGGAATGGCAAAAAAATGCATGATTCTTACCAAAACCCTAGATAAGGGTTTCTTAAACTATTTTTAGAAAAATGAGTCTTACTCTACTCTAGAATTGTTTCAAGATGCCAAACTAGATGCAAATGAATGTCAACTCACTCTAGTTTCATGCCACCACCATAGTCCTTCAGTTGCACTAATGGTGCAGGGGCACCTAGGTTATCATGCCTCCAAGAGGGGTCAAAAAATGAAATTTTATTTTGATTGAGTCAATTGTATGTAATAAGGTCATCTAAGACCATTTGATTTCTTTTTAAGTCACTTTGAGTCATTTGGGGTTAGTTTGAGTCTTTGAGTGATGTTGCAAAAAAGTGTCAATGTTGTCAAGTTGCACAAAGCAACTTTTACATTTTTGGTGTCCTGCTCCTGATGCGACCAAACTGATTGTTCCAATGCATCTAGATGGGTACATTTATGCTAGACATGGTCTTGTTTTTCACCCAAACATGTCAAAACAGTCTGAGCTACATTGTACCAACGATATCCCTAAAGAGTCTAAAGTGCAAAAAGGCAACAATCTTTGACGAGATGTTACTCAAAAATCATGTCACTTAAAAACATTCCATTTGAGGCAACACAATCATGTAGAGTGTCTCTACAATAACCTCTCTCGGTTTTTTATATCTTTGAGGCATTTGCCTGTGGTGAAAGGTTTTCTGCTTCCCCAAAAATCGTTAGGAGGCAGTGTAAAGTTGCAAAGGGGTGTAACTTTTGTCCTACTCTTGATGCGACCAAACTGACAGTTCCAACACGTTCAGATGGGTACATTTACGCTAGGCATGGTCTTTTTTTCACCCAAACATGTCGAAATAGTCCAAGCTACATTGTACCGACAATATCCCTGAAGAGTCTAAAGTGCAAAAAGGCAGCAATCTTTGACGAGATGTTACTCAAAAACTGTGTCACTTAGAAACATTCCGTCTGAGGAAACATGATCACATAGAGTTCCTCTACAATAACCTCTCTCAGTTTTTTATATCTCTGAGACATTTGCTCGTGGTGAAAGGTTTTCTGCTGCCCCAAAAATCGTCAGAAGGAGGCAGTGTAAATTTGCAAAGGGGTGTAACTTTCGTCCTACTCCTGATGCCTCCAAACTAACTATTCCAATGCATCTAGATGGGTACATTTACGCTAGGTATGGTCCTATTTTTCACCCAAACATGTCAAAATAGTCTGAGCTACATTGTACTGACAATATCCCTGAAGAGTCCAAAGTGCAAAAAGGTAACAATCTTTGATGAGATGTTACTTGAAAACCATGTCACTTAGAAACATTCTGTTTGAGGCAACATGATCACATAGAGTGTCTCTACAATAACCTCTCTTAGTTTTTATATCTCTGAGACATTTGCCCGTGGTGAAAGGTTTTATGTTGCCCCAAAAATCGTCAGAAGGAGGCAGTTTAAAGTTGCAAAGGGGTGTAACTTTTATCCTACTCTTGATGCAACCAAACTGATTGTTCCAACACGTCCAGATGGGTACATTTACACTAGGCATGGTCCTATTTTTTACCCAAACATGTTGAAATAGTCTGAGCTACATTGTACCGACAATATCCCTAAAGAGTCCAAAGTGCAAAAAGGTAGCAATCTTTGACAAGACGTTACTCGAAAATCGTGTCACTTAAAAACATTCTATCTAAGGCAACATGATCACGTAGAGTGCCTCTACAATAATCTCTCTCAATTTTTTATATCTCTGAGGCATTTGCCCGTGGTGAAAGGTTTTCTACTGCCCCAAAAATCATCAGAAGGAGGCAGTGTAAAGTTGCAAAGGGGTGTAACTTTCATCCTACTCTTGATGTGACCAAACTGACTATTCCAACGCATTCGGATGGGTACATTTATGCTAGGCATGGTCCTATTTTTCACCCAAACATGTTGAAACAGTCCGAGCTACATTGTACCGACAATATCCCTGAAGAGTCCAAAGTGCAAAAAGGCAGCAATCTTTGACGAGATGTTACTCAAAAACTGTGTCACTTAGAAACATTCCGTCTGAGGCAACATGATCACATAGAGTGCCTCTACAATAACCTTTCTCAGTTTTTATATCTCTTAGGCATTTGCCCATGGTGAAAGGTTTTCTACTGCCCCAAAAATCGTTAGAAGGAGGCAGTGTAAAGTTGCAAAGGGGTGTAACTTTCGTCCTGCTCCACGGTGCAAGTTTTAAGTTGATTTTCTCTAAGGCACCAATGTGAGGTTGTTTTGATGGCAAAGGGCGCCTTGATTCATGATGTTGAATCTCCTTCCTCCTATGTGCCAAAATGGATAGTTTAGACAAGAAAAGGCGCCTTAGTATACTTAGCTCATTTCTTGGCAATTTGATGGCTCCAATCACTTGTTCAAACCTATAGGAGACCATTTTACACTTAGGCGCTAGATCTTAGGATTTAGAACATCTTCCTTCAAGGCACCAAAATGAGGTTATTTAGACACAAAAGTGCACCTCCATACAAGATGCTTATTCTCCTTCCACTTAGGCACTCATTCATGATGATCCAAGTGACAATAGGCACCTAGACTTCCTTTGGTAATATTTAGTCATTTTGAAGGTTCTAACACTAGGCGCTACAGTTGGAAGTGATTTGAAGTTCATTTTCCTCTAGGTGCCCAAAATGAATGGTGGAGACAAGAAAAGGCGCCTAGGCTTCTTTTGACGATTTTCAAAGTCTTCCTAAGTTATATTATGTTATATTGACCCTTAGGTGCAAATGGATGATCTAGGATGACTCTAGGTGCATATCCAAGGTGATATCTTTCTGGGCGCAATCTTCACTAAGTTTAGACTTCACTTTACATCAAGGCGCCAAAATGGATAGTTTAGAGAGAGGCAAAAATGCGCCTAGAGGTATGATGCTCAGTTTGATGTGTTTGATCAACTTTTATAATCAAGATGAATTGCCTCCCTTAAGGAGCCCTCCTTTATATTTTGAAACATCCTTTCAATATCAAGGTGCAATTTTGAGGTTGTTTGGATGATGAAAGGCGCCTTGAGTTCTAGGCGAAGTTTTGAGGTTGTGCAAGTAGAGAAATGTGCCAAAGGTCTTAAAGCAAATTTGTGCCTAAAACTGAAAATCCCCGAGGTATGACTTATGGAAGCCTATAGCCCGAATGTTATGTTGCATACTAAAATTAGGTAAGACTCAATGTAATCTCATAACCTCACCTTATATGCAAGAGGAATTACATTTAATAACCACAATGGTCATCAGATGCACATAAGCATATGATTTTGACTATCTTATTCAAAACAACAAACATACTCTTTGCATCCCAATATGGTATAATAACAAGAAATAAAGAAATATTTTTAATTGACCAACTCATAAAGAATATGGATCAACATACTCATTTGAAAATTTTCAATTGAGCAACTCATAAAGAATATTAATATTTTCTATTCAACATGATGATTCATTTTTTTTTTAAATACAACTTTTATCTTTTAGTTCCAAAATGAGGTTTAGGTGATACTTGAATAACAATAGCTAGCTTATTAGATCAACAAACATCCTATGTAATACAATTGGACTTTAAATATTTGAAGTAGCCATCTACAAATATCCATTCAAACGTGGATTTATAATGCAAGTATGGACGCCATCAATAAAAAAGATTTGTATTAACCAAATATCCATATAGGCATACATCAATTTCTGTCGATATAAGTATAACATATATACAAAATAGCCATATAGGCTTACAAGAATGCCATATAGGCATACAATGTCAACTATATGCAATACAAAATATATGTTCACAAATGCCATTTAGGCATACAACAAAGGAACACAATAAAAAGTCATTCCCCTCTGGCTGGTGAAGAGAATAGATCATGGGTAGCCTTTGATCTTCTAGGGGATGGAGATGCGTATGTGGGTGGTCTACTATGAACTCGAGGGCTACTCCTCTTATTTAGTTCTTCCTGCATCTTTAGCTGTTACAATAAAAAGTATAGACATTAATATATAGAAATTACATGTTATAAAAAATGAAACATTTAACAAAATAATCACTTACCGCTACCATATAATCTGTCTCCTCACTTGCCTCAGTAGTAGGAATAGGCCGTGGTGATGTCATGTCCTATAGAAACCATCCAGATAGAAATTAAACTTCAAATCAATAATCTTTTGATTTTTCAAAAATAAACAACTATAACAATGAATGTAAATTGAAATTTACTAATCTGCCTCATACCCTTGTCAATGCCATGGAGCTATGAATCGTAGAGGTCACACCATGCTCCATTGCCCTATGAACATTAGGAGGTGTCTCCGCAGCCTGTATCATCTGGAAATAAAACAACATTATTCAATTATGAAAACTATAATAGTGATG
Source organism: Cunninghamia lanceolata (assembly GCA_027924645.1). Classification (NCBI taxonomy): domain Eukaryota; kingdom Viridiplantae; phylum Streptophyta; class Pinopsida; order Cupressales; family Cupressaceae; genus Cunninghamia; species Cunninghamia lanceolata. The sequence goes on along the minus strand of BSBN01000626.1, from coordinate 374,836 downwards.
CAAATCATGGCTCCTAACATACACATACGTTCATTTAAACATGGAAGTACACACAATAAAGCACACAAGTCACATACAAAAATCTAGTAAGTACGATTCATTCATTAAACTATTTATTTTATTACCTCCGTGAAGCTTTGAAGTCCACCACCGCTGGTAGGTGTTACCATGAAATCTCTAATATTAACCTATTCAACATCTAAAATCAGATATTAAAATACCATTCATATAATGATGCTATTCACATGTAATATTTATAATTGTTTACTAGTTACATACTCCGACAGTAGATGATCTAGTGTAATATGCAGGTGGAGAACCACTGAAAACTACATCAACGCTATGACCTTGAAATTTTATTAAAATCATCAAACTAAATTAGTTAATCTTGCATTTCAAAAATGAAATTTAATAAATTAAATTCAATAAACTTGCTAATATTTACCTGAGTATCAAGGCCGAAAGTCTCACTCAGGAGGGTATCTGTCATCACCATCTACTCAGCTGTAGATGTAGCCTATGCACCTATGTCCTGACTATCCATGGGGTCATAACCACAGGTTGACCCACAAGTCTGAAAAGCATGGGGTGGGCCCTACTCCTTGCACTATCTCCCAACCCACTCTGTGCTGCAGGACTGGCATGCTCTATGATGCTCTTGGTCAAGGCACTAATGCATTGAAGTGTATTGACCTCAACACTCTCCTTCACAATGGAAGGGATAGAAACATGCTAATGGGTTGGTCTACTGATTACTTGTCTCACTGCTCGCTGTGGGTCAACACGTGCCCCTAGTCTATCTTGTGCTGAACCCCCACCTCTACCCTGGAAGTCCCACATATCAAAATAGTTTGGCACTTTATTGAGGACAAACTCATAGTAGAGTTTCCTCAAAAAGTATTGCGAGACCTCATTATTATTGCATGGAGGATGGTCAAAAACCATCCACCACCTCTGCCCAAAATTGTCCCTTATCGCTTAGTTGTTGCACCAATGGATAGGGAACCTCTTGCATGTAAGGGGTGGAGGTTGATTTGTTTGTGGGTTTGTGAAAATCTAACACAAGTCTAATTTTGTAATTTGTAATTTTTTCACATCTTGGTATGACAACTTGTCTGCATAATAGTCTCTAAACTCTCCTCTTATCCGTCGAGCTAGATATTTGCTTGCTAATTGAATCTACATTTGATAACATAGATTCAAGAGATTCAGCAAGTGTGGACCTATGCAAGGTTGAAGTGGAAGGATCTTTCAACCTTGCAATTATATCTTCAATTTCTTTTTTGTTGTTTTCAATTTGCCCCATTATATTTTCTTGTGTTCCAGGGGCATGTCAAGGAATGGATGGAGGAGGTTGTTGTTCCACAAGTATTTCCTCCTCAGGATTTTGTGGATTTTGAGGAGGAGGAGGAGGTGCATTAACATTTCTTGATAATTAACGAAATATACATAAAAAATCAACTCAAACCTACCTATTTAGAAACAAATTCAAACAAATAAATAAATAAAACTCGCTCCTTTGGCGTGCTTGACGTCATGGTGGTATTTTGGTGACGAATCAATAAGGTTTTGGTGTTGAATTCACTTTTCCAAAATGCAAGTGCGCTTCCTAGGGTTTGCAGGCCGTGGGTATAGAGGAAAAAAAAGAAATGAAATGAGATGAAAAGCTTTATTTATTTATTTATAATAAGTCATAATGCACTCGCGTTATAATGAGCTCGCGTTATGCATTAACTTTTTTTGAAAATAATTTGGTCACTTTTTGGCCCCCCATCTTTTTGCACTTACCCTTCTTTATTTGTTAAGCATTTTTCCTTGAAAATGGATATGTTTGAGCCACCTTGAAAATGCAACTTTTTTATTTTTTAGCCCATGTTGCCAAGCACATTTTCCTTCTTCCGTGGTCTTCAAATTCTTCATTTGGGAAGCATTTTTCCTTAAAAAATGATGTGTTTGAGCCACCTTGAAAATGCAACATTTTTAGTTTTGAGCCCCCACCGCCAAGCACATTTTCCTTCTTTTGTGGCCTTCAGATTCTTCATTTGTGAATTATTTTTCCTTAAAAACTGATGTGTTTGAGCCACCTTGAAAATGCAACATTTTTATGTTTGAGTCTCCATCGCCAAGCACATTTTCCTTCTTCTGTGGCCTTCAGATTCTTCATTTGGGTAGCATTTTTGCTTAAAAACTAATGCGTTTGAGCCACTTTAAAAATGCAACATTCCTATTTTTGAGCCCCTACCGCCAAGCACACTTTCCTTCTTCTGTGGCCTTCAGATTCTTCATTTGTGAAGCATTTTTTTATAACTGAGGCATTTGAGCCACCTTAAAAATGCAACATTTTTATGTTTGAGCCCCTACCACAAAGTACATTTTCCTTCTTTTGTGGCCTTCAGATTCTTCATTTGTGAAGCATTTTCCCTTGAAAACTGACATGTTTGAGCCCCCACCGCCAAACACATTTTCCTTAATCTGTGTCCTTCAATTTTTTCATTTGTTAAGCATTTTTCCTTGAAAACTGATGTGTTTGAGCCGCCTTGAAAATGTAACATTTTTATTTTTTAGCCACTGCCGTGAGCCACATTTTTCTTCTTCTGTGGCCTTCAGATTCTTCTTTTGTGAAGCATTTTTCTTTGAAAACTGATGTGTTTGAGCCATCTTGAAAATGTAACATTTTTATGTTTGAGCCCCTGCAAACAAGCACATATTCCTTCTTTTGTGGCCTTTAGATTCTTCATTTTTGAAGCATTTTTCCTTGAAAACTGATGTGTTTGAGCCAACTTGAAAATACAACAATTTTATGTTTGAGCCCCTACCGCCAAGCACATTTTCCTTCTTTTGTGGCCTTCAGATTCTTCATTTGTGAAGTATTTTTCTTTGAAAACTGATGTGTTTGAGCCACCTTGAAAATGCAACATTTTTATGTTTGGGCCCTCGCCACCAAGCACATTTTCCTTCTTTTGTGGCCTTTAGATTCTTCATTTGTGAAGCATTTTCCCTTGGAAATTGATGTGTTTAAGCCACCTTGAAAATGCAACATTTTTATTTTTGAGCCCCCAGCACCAAGCACATTTTCCTTCTTCTGTGGCCTTCAGATTCTTCATTCTTGAAACATTTTTCTTTGGGAACTAATGTGTTTGAGCCACCTTGAAAATGCAACATTTTTATGTTTGAGCCCACGTCGCGAAGGATATTTTCCTTCTTTTGTGGCCTTAGATTCTTCATTTGTGAAGCATTTTTCTCTTGAAATTGACATGTTTTAGCCATCTTGGAAATTTAACATTTTTATTTTTGAGCCCCCGTAGCCAAGCACATTTTTATTTTTGAGCGCTTGCCGCAAAACACATTTTCCTTCTTCTGTGACCTTCAGATTCTCCATTTGTGAAGCATTTTTCTTGAAAAGTGATGTGTTTAAGCCATCTTGAAAATACAATTTTTTTATGTTTTAGCCCCCGCCGCCAAGCACATTTTCCTTCTTCTATGGCCTTCCGATTCTTCATTTGTGAAGTATTTTTCTTTGAAAACTGACGTGTTTGAGCCACCTTGAAAATACAACATTTTTATGTTTGATGCCCCACTGCCAAGCACATTTTCCTTCTTCTGTAGCCTTCAAGTTCTTCATTTGTGAAACATTTTTATATGAAAACTAACGTGTTTGAGCCAGCTTGAAAATGCAACATTTTTTGTTTTAGCCCCCGCAGCCAAGCATATTTTCCTTCTTCCATGGCCTTCTGATTCTTCATTTGTACAGCATTTTTTGTTGAAAATAGACATGTTTGAGCCACCTTGAAAATGCAATATTTTTATGTTTGATCCCCCACCGCCAAGCACATTTTCCTTCTTCTATGGCCTTCAGATTATTCATTTGTGAAGTATTTTTTTTTGTAAACTTACATGTTTGAGCCACCTTGAAAATGCAACATTTTCATGTTTGATCCTCCGTTGCCAAGTAGATTTTCCTTCTTCTGTGGCCTTCAAATTGTTCATTTGTGAAGAATTTTTCTTTGAAAACTGACGTGTTTGAGCCACCTTGAAAATGGAACTTTTTTATGTTTGAGTCCCCACAGCCAAGCACATTTTCCTTCTTCTGTGGCCTTCTGATTCTTCATTTGTGAAGCATTTTTTCTTGAAAATAGATGTGTGTGAGCCACCTTGAAAATGCAACATTTTTATGTTTGAGCCCCTGCCGCCAAGCACATTTTCCTTCTTTTGTGGCCTTTAGAGTCCTCATTTGTGAATCATTTCTCCTTGAAAACTGATGTGTTTAAGCCACCTTGAAAATGCAACATTTTTATTTTTGAGCCTCCACTGCCAATCACATTTTACTTCTTTTGTGGTATTCAGATTCTTCATTTGTGAAGCATTTTTCTTTCAAAATTGACGTGTTTTAGCCACCTTGAAAATGCAATATTTTTTTTTTGAGCCCCTGCAACCAAGCATATTTTCCTTGTTCTGTGGTCTTCAGATTCTTCATTTGTGAAGCATTTTTCTATGAAAACTGATGTGTTTGAGCCACATTGAAAATGTAACATTATGTTTCAACCACTGCCCCCAAGCACATTTTCCTTCTGCTGTGGCATCCAGATTTTTCATTTAAGAAGAATTTTTCTATGAAAACTGACGTGTTTGAGTGAGCTTGGAAATTCACCATTTTTATGTTTGAGCCCTTGCTGCCAAGCACATTTTCCTTCTTTTGTGGCCTTCAAATTCTTCATTTGTGAAATATTTTTTCTTAAAAACTGATGTGTTTGAGCCACCTTGGAAATGCAACATTTTTATTTTTGAGCCCCCATCGCCAAGCACATTTTCCTTCTTCTGTGGCCTTCAGATTCTTCCTTTGTTAAGCATTTTTCTTTGAAAACTGACGTGTTTGAGCCACCTTGAAAATCCAACATTTTTATATTTAAGCCCCTGCAGCCAAGCACATTTTCCTTCTTCTGTGGCCTTCAAATTCTTCATTTGTGAAGCATTTTTCTTTGAAAATTGACGTGTTTGAGCAACCTTAAAAATGCAACATTTTTATTTTTGACCCCTCGATGCCAAGCACATTTTCCCTCATCTTTGGCCATCAGATTCTTTATTTGTGAGCCCCTACCACCCAGCACATTATCCTTGTTTTGTGGCCTTCAAATTCTTCATTTTGAAAGCATTTTTCCTTAAAAATAATGTGTTTGAGCCACCTTGAAAATGCAACATTTTTAGATTTGAGCTGCCACCGCCAAGCTCATTTTCCTTCTTTTGTGGCCTTAAAATTCTTCATTTGTGAAGCATTTTTCCTTAAAAACTGATGTGTTTGAGCCACCTTGAAAATGCAACATTTTTATGTTTGAGCACCTGTCGCCAAGTACATTTTCCTTCTTCTATGGCCTTCAAATTTTTCATTTGGGAAGCATTTTTGCTTAAAAACTAATTTGTTTGAGTCACTTTGGAAATGCAACACTTTTATATTTGAGCCCCCCTCACCAAGCATATTTTCCTTCTTCTGTGGCCTTCAGATTCTTCATTTGTGAAGCATTTTTCTTTGAAAACTGACGTGTTTGAGCCACCTTGAAAATGCAACATTTTTATATTTGAGCCCATGCCGCCAAGCACATTTTCCTTCTTCTGTGGCCTTTAGATTCTTCATTTGTGAAGCATTTTTCCTTGAAAACTAACATGTTTGAGCAATCTTGAAAATGCAACATTTTTATGTTTGAGACCCCATCGCCAAAGACATTTTCCTTCTCTTGTGGTGTTCAGTTTCTTCTGTGGCCTTCAAATTCTTCATTTGTGAAGCATTTTTCTTTTAAAATTGACATTTTTGACCCACCTTGAAAATGCAACATTTTTATGTTTGAGCCCTTGCAACCAAACATATTTTGCTTCTTTTTTGGCCCTTAGATTCCTCATTTGTGAAGCATTTTTATTTGAAAACTGAAGTGTTTGAGCCAACTTGAAAATGCAACATTTTTTTGTTTTAGCCCCCACAGCCAAACACATTTTCCTTCTTCTGTGGCCTTCTGATTCTTCATTTGTAAAGCATTTTTCTTTGAAAACAGACGTGTTTGAGCCACCTTTAAAATGCAACATTTTTATGTTTGAGCCCCCGCTGCCAAACACATTTTCCTTCTTCCGAGGCCTTCACATTATTCATTCGTGAAGCATTTTTCTTTGAAAACTGACGTGTTTGAGCCACCTTGAAAACGCAACATTTTTATGTTTGAGCCCCCACCGCCAAGGACATTTTCCTTCTTCTGTGGCCTTCAGATTCTTCATTTGTGAAACGTTTTTCCTTGAAAGCAGATGTGTTTGAGACACCTTGAAAATCAACATTTTTATGTTTGAACCCCTATCGCTAAGCACATTTTCCTTCTTTTGTGGCCTTTAGAGTCCTCATTTGTCAATCATTTTCCTTGAAAACTGATGTGTTTGAGCCACCTTGAAAATGCAACATTTTTATTTTTAAGCCTCCACTGCCAAGCACATTTTTCTTCTTTTGTGGTATTTAGATTCTTCATTTGTGAAGCATTTTTCTTTGAAAACTGACGTGTTTGAGCCACCTTGAAAATGCGATATTTTTATTTTTGTGCCCCTGCAGCCAAGCACATTTTCCTTCTTCTATGGCCTTTAGATTCTTCATTTGTGAAGCATTTTTCTATGAAAACTAATGTGTTTGAGCCACCTTGAAAATGTAAGATTTTTATGTTTCAGCCCCTGCTGCCAAGCACATTTTCCTTGTTCTGTGGCCTCAAGATTTTTCATTTAAGAAGCATTTTTCTTTGAAAACTGATGTGTTTGAGCCACCTTGGAAATGCAACATTTTTATGATTGAGCCCTCGCTACCAAGCACATTTTCCTTCTTTTGTGGCCTTTAGATTCTTCATTTGTGAAGCTTTTTTCCTTTAAAACTGATGTGTTTGAGCCACCTTGAAAATGCAACATTTTAATTTTTGAGCCCCCACTGCCAAGCACATTATCCTTTGTCTGTGGCCTTTAGGTTATTCATTTGTTAAGCATTTTTCCTTGAAAACTAATGTGTTTGAGCCACCTTCAAATTGCAACATTTTTATGTTTGAGCCCTCGCCACCAAGCACATTTTCCTTCTTCCGTGGCCTTCATATTCTTCATTTGTGAAGCATTTTTCTTTGAAAACTGACGTGTTTGAGACACCTTGAAAATCCAACATTTTTATAATTGAGCCCTTGCCACCAAGCAAATTTTTCTTCTTCTATGGCCTTGAGATTCTTCATTTGTGAAACATTTTTCTTTGAAAATTGACATGTTTGAGCAACCTTGAAAATGTAACATTTTTATTTTTGAGCCCTTGCCGCCAAGCACATTTTCCTTCATCTGTGGCCATCAGATTCTTTATTTGTGAAGCATTTTTTCTTTGAAACTGATCTATTTGAGCCACCTTGAAAATGCAACATTTTTATTTTTGAGCCCCTGCCGCCAAGCACATTTTCCTTCTTATGTGGCCTTCAAATTCTTCATTTCAGAAGCAGTTTTCCTTAAAAAATGATGTGTTTGAGCCACCATGAAAATGCAACATTTTTTAGATTTGAGCCCCGGCCACCAAGCACTTTTTCCTTCTTTTGTGGTCTTCAGATTCTTCATTTGTGGAGCATTTTTCCTTAAAAACTGATGTGTTTGAGCCACATTGAAAATGCAACATTTTTATGTTTGAGCCCCTACCGCCAAGCACATTTTGCTTCTTCTGTGGCCTTTAGATTCTTCATTTGTGAAGAATTTTTTATTAAAAACTAATGTGTTTGAGCCACTTTGAAAATGCAACATTTTTATATTTGAGCCCCCGTCACCAAACATATTTTCCTTCTTCTGTGGCCTTCAGATTCTCAATTTGTGAAGCATTTTTCTTTGAAAACTGACGTGTTTGAGCCACCTTGAAAAAAAATAAATTTATATTTGAGCCCCCGCCGCCAAGCACATTTTCCTTCTTCTGTGGCCTTCAGATTCTTCATTTGTGAAGCATTTTTCCTTGAAAATTGACATGTTTGAGCCACCTTGAAAATGCAACATCTTTTTATTTTTGAGCCCCCGCCACCAAGCACATTTTCCTTCTTCTGTGGCATTCAGATTCTTCATTTGTGAAGCATTTTTTCTTGAAAACTGACGTGTTTGAGCCACTTTGAAAATGCAACATTTTTATGTTTAAGCCCCCACTGCCAAGCACATTTTCCTTCTTATGTGGCTGTTAGATTCGTAATTTGTGAAGTATTTTTCTTTGAAAATTGACATGTTTGAGCCACCTTGAAAATGCAACATTTTTATGTTTGAGCCCCCGCCACAAAACATATTTTCCTTCTTTTATGGCCTTTAGATTCTTATTTTGTTAAGCATTTTTCCTTGAAAACTAATGTGTTTGAGCCACCTTGAAAATGCAACATTTTTATTTTTGAGCTCCTACTGCCAAGTACATTTTCCTTCTTCTGTGGCCTTCAGATTCTTCATTTGTGAAGCATTTTTCTTTGAAAATTGATGTGTCTAAGCCACCTTAAAACTACAACAATTTTATGTTCGAGCCCACACTGCCAAACACATTTTCCTTTTTCTATGGCCTTCAGATTCTTCATTTGTGAAGCATTTTTATTTTAAAATTGACATTTTTGACCCACCTTGATAATGCAACATTTTTATGTTTGAGCCCCTACAACCAAACACATTTTCCTTCTTTTCTGGCCTTCAGATTCTTCATTTGTGAAGTATTTTTCTTTGAAAACTAATGTATTTGAGCCACTTTGAAAATGCAACATTTTTTTTGGACACTCACCGCCAAGCACATTTTCCTTCTTCTATGGTCTTTAGATTCTTCATTTGTGAAGGAATTTTCTTTGAAAACTGATGTGTTTGAGGCACCTTGAAAATGCAACATTTTTATTTTTGAGCTCTCGCTGCCAAACACATTTTCCTTCTTCTCTGGCCTTCAGATTCTACAGTTGTGAAGCATTTTGTCTTGAAAACTAATGTGTTTGAGCCACCTTGAAAATTCAAACTTTTTATGTTTGAGCCCCTACTGCCAAGCACATTTTTCTTCTTCTGTGGCCTTCAGATTCTTCATTTGTGAACCATTTTTCTTTGAAAATTGACGTGTTTGAGCCAGCTCAAAAATGCAACATTTTTTTGTTTCAGCCTTGCAATCAAGCACATTTTCCTTCTTCTGTGGCCTTCTCATTCTTCATTTGTGAAGCATTTTTCATTGAAAACAGACGTGTTTGAGCCACCTTGAAAATGAAACATTTTTATGTTTGAGCCCCCCCGCCAAGCACATTATCCTTCTTCTGTGGGCTTCAGATTCTTCATTTGTGAAGCATTTTTCATTGAAAACTGACGTGTTTGAGCCAGCTTGAAAATACAACATTTTTATGTTTGAGCCCCCGTAGCCAAGCACATTCTCCTTCTTCTGTGGCCTCTAGATTCTTCATTTGTGAAGAATTTTTCTTTGAAAATTGACGTGTTTGAGCCACCTTGAAAATACAACATTTTTATGTTTGAGCCCCCACAACCAAGCACATTTTCCTTCTTCTATGGCCTTCTAATTCTACATTTGTGAAGCATTTTTCCTTGAAAACAAATGTGTTTGAGCCACCTTGAAAATGAATTTTTTTAATTTTTGAGCCTCTGGTGCCAAAAACATTTTCTTTCTTTTGTGGCCTTCAAATTCTTCATTTGTGAAGCATTTTTCTTTGAAAACTGACGTGTTTGAGCCACCTTGAAAATGCAACATTTTTATTTTTGAGCCCCTGCAACCAAGCACATTTTCCTTCTTCTGTGGCCATCAGATTTTTCATTTGTAAAACATTTTTCTATGAAAACTAATGTGTTTGAGCCACCTTGAAAATGTAACATTTTTATGTTTCAGCCCCGATCACCAAGCACATTTTCCTTCTTTTGTGGCCTTCAGATTTTTCATTTAAGAAGCATTTTTAAAAAAAAACTGATGTGTTTGAGCCACCTTGAGAATGCAACATTTTTATGTTTGAGCCCCCGCCGCCAAGCACATTTTCCTTCTTTTGTGTCCTTCAGATTCTTCATTTATGAAGTATTTTTCCTTGCAAACTGATGTGTTTGAGCCACCTTGAAAATGTAACATTTTTATTTTTGAGACCCTGCCGCCAAGCACATTTTCCTTCGTCTGTAGCCTTCAAATTCTTCATTTGTGAAGCATTTTTCCTTGAAAATTGATGTGTTTGAGCCACCTTGAAAATGCAACATTTTTATGTTTGAGCTCCTACCACCAAGCACATTTTCCTTCTTCTATGGCCTTTAGATTCTTCATTTCTAAAGCATTTTCTTTGAAAACTGACTTGTTTGAGCAACCTTGAAAATCCAACATTTTTATGTTTGAGCCCCCGCCGCCAAGCACATTTTCCTTCTTCATTGGCTTTCAAATTCTTCATTTGTGAAGTATTTTTCTTTGAAAACTAACCTGTTTGAGCAACCTTGAAAATGCAACATGTTTATTTTTGAGTCCCTACCGCCAAGCACATTTTCCTTTTTCTGTGACGTTCAGATTCTTTATTTGTTAAGCATTTTTCCTCAAAAATGGATATGTTTGAGCCACCTTGAAAATGCGACATTTTTATTTTTGAGCCCATGCTGCCAAGCACATTTTCCTTCTTCTGTGGTTTTCAAATTCTTCATTTGGGAAGCATTTTTCCTTAAAAAATGAGGTGTTTGAGCCACCTTGAAAATGCAACAGTTTTAGTTTTGAGCCCCCACCGCCAAGCACATTTTCCTTCTTTTGTGGCCTTTAGATTCTTCATTTGTGAAGTATTTTTCCTTAAAAAATGATGTGTTTGAGCCACCTTGAAAATGCAACATTTTTATGTTTGAGTCTCCATCGCCAAGCACATTTTCCTTCTTATGTGGCTTTCAGATTCTTCATTTGGGTACCATTTTTGCTTAAAAACTAATGTGTTTAAACCACTTTGAAAATGCAACATTCTTATTTTTGAGCCCTTGCCGCCAAGCACACTTTCCTTCTTCTATGGCCTTCAAATTCTTCATTTGTGAAGCATTTTTTTTTTATAACTGACGTGTTTGAGCCACCTTAAAAATGTAACATTTTCAAGTTTGAGCCCTTGCCACAAAGCACATTTTCCTTCTTCTGTGGTCTTTAGATTCTTCATTTGTGAAGTATTTTCCCTTAAAAACTGACATGTTTGAGCCATCTTGAAAATGCAACATTTTTATGTTTGATCCCTCGCCGCCAAACACATTTTCCTTCATCTGTGTCCTTCGATTTTTTTATTTGTTAAGCATTTTTCCTTGAAAACTGATGTGTTTGAGCCGCCTTGAAAATGTAACATTTTTATTTTTGAGCCACCGACGTGAACCACATTTTCCTTCTTCTGTGGCCTTCAGATTCTTCATTTGTGAAGCATTCAAAAATTGACGTGTTCGAACCACCTTGAAAATGTAACATTTTTATGTTTGAGCCTTTGCTGGTAAGCACATATTCCTTCTTTTGTGGCCTTCAGATTCTTCATTTTTGAAGCATTTTTCCTTGAAAACTGATGTGTTTGAGCCAACTTGAAAATGCAACAATTTTATGTTTGAGCCCCTACCGCCAAGCACATTTTCCTTCTTCTGTGGCCTTCAAATTCTTCATTTTTGAAGCATTTTTCTTTGAAAACTGATGTGTTTGAGCCACCTTGAAAATGCAACATTTTTATGTTTGGGCCCTCACCGCCAAGCACATTTTCCTTCTTTTGTGGCCTTCAGATTCTTCATTTGTGAAGCATTTTCCCTTGGAAACTGATGTGTTTAAGCCACCTTGAAAATGCAACATTTTTATTTTTGAGCCCCCGCCACCAAGCACATTTTCCTTCTTCTGTGGCTTTCAGATTCTTCATTCTTGAAACCATTTTCTTTGGGAACTAATGTGTTTGAGCTACCTTGAAAATGCAACATTTTTATGTTTGAGCCCCCGCCGCCAAGGATATTTTCCTTCATTTCTAGCCTTCAGATTCTTCATTTGTGAAGCATTTTTCTCTTAAAATTGAAATGTTTTAGCCACCTTGGAGATTTAACATTTTTTATTTTTGAGCCCCCGTAGCCAAGCACATTTTCATTTTTGAGCCCCCGCCGCCAAACACATTTTCCTTCTTCTGTGACCTTCAGAATCTTCATTTGTGAAGCATTTTTCTTGAAAAGTGATGTGTTTAAGCCACCTTGAAAATACAATTTTTTTATGTTTTAGCCCCTGCCGCCAAGCACATTTCCCTTCTTCTATGGCCTTCAGATTCTTCATTTGAGAAGCATTTTTTCTTTGAAAACTGACGTGTTTGAGCCACCTTGAAAATACAACATTTTTATGTTTGATCCCCCACCACCAAGCACATTTTCCTTCTTTTGTAGCCTTCAAATTCTTCATTTGTGAAGCATTTGTATTTGAAAACTAACGTGTTTGAGCCAGCTTGAAAATGCAACATCTTTTGTTTTAGCCCCCGCAGCCAAGCACATTTTCCTTCTTCTGTGGCCTTCTGATTCTTCATTTGTAAAGCATTTTTTGTTGAAAATAGACATGTTTGAGCAAGCTTGAAAATGCAACATTTTTATGTTTGAGCCCCTGCCGCCAAGCACATTTTCCTTCTTCTATGACCTTTAGATTATTCATTTGTGAAGTATTTTTCTTTGTAAACTTACATGTTTGAGCCACCTTGAAAATGCAACATTTTTATGTTTGATCCCCTACTGCCAAGTAGATTTTCCTTCTTCTGTGGCCTTCAGATTGTTCATTTGTGAAGCATTTTTCTTTGAAAACTGACGTGTTTGAGCCACCTTGAAAATGCAACTTTTTTATGTTTGAGTCCCCACAGCCAAGCACATTTTTCTTCTTCTGTGGCCTTCTGATTCTTCATTTGTGAAGCATTTTTTCTTGAAAACAGACGTGTGTGAGCCACCTTGAAAATGCAACATTTTTATGTTTGAGCCACCTTGAAAATGCAACATTTTTATTTTTGAGCCTCCACTGCCAATCACATTTTCCTTCTTTTGTGGTATTCAGATTCTTCATTTGTGAAGTATTTTTCTTTCAAAATTGACGTGTTTTAGCCACCTTGAAAATGCAATATTTTTATTTTTGAGCCCCTACAACCAAGTACATTTTCCTTGTTCTGTGGTCTTCAGATTCTTAATTTGTGAAGCATTTTTCTATGAAAACTAATGTGTTTGAGCGACCTTGAAAATGTAATATTTTTATGTTTCAGCCCCTGCCTCCAAGCACATTTTCCTTCTTTTGTGGCCTTCAGATTCTTCATTTGTGAAACATTTTTACCTAAAAACTGATGTGTTTGAGCCACCTTGAAAATGCAACATTTTTTATTTTTGAGCCCCCACCGCCAAGCACATTTTTCTTTGTCTGTGACCTTCAGACTCTTCATTTGTGAAGCATTTTTCCTTGAAAACTGATGTGTTTGAGCCACCTTGAAAATGCAACATTTTTATGTTTGAGCTCCCACTGCCAAGTACATTTTCCTTCTTCTGTGACCTTCAGATTTTTCATTTGTTAAGCATTTTTTTTTGAAAACTGACGTGTTTGAGCCACCTTAAAAATCCAACATTTTTATATTTAAGCCCCCACCGCCAAGCATATTTTCCTTCTTCTATGGCCTTCAGAATCTTCATTTGTGAAGCATTTTTCTTTGAAAAATGACGTGTTTGAGCAACCTTAAAAATGCAACATTTTTATTTTTGAGCCCCCGCTGCCAAGCACATTTTCCTTCATCTATGGCCATCAGATTCTTTATTTGTGAGCCCCTACTGCCAAGCACATTATCCTTGTTCTGTGGCCTTCAAATTCTTCATTTTGAAAGCATTTTTCCTTAAAAATGATGTGTTTGAGCCACCTTGAAAATGCAACATTTTTAGATTTGAGCCCCCGCCACCAAGCACATTTTCCTTCTTTTGTGGCCTTCAGATTCTTCATTTCTGAAGCATTTTTCCTTAAAAACTGATGTGTTTGAGCCACCTTGAAAATGCAACATTTTTATGTTTGAGCACTTGCCGCCAAACACATTTTCCTTCTTCTATGACCTTCAAATTTTTCATTTGGGAAGCATTTTTGCTTAAAAACTAATTTGTTTGAGTCACTTTGGAAATGCAACACTTTTATATTTGAGCCCCAGTCACCAAGCATATTTTCCTTCTTCTGTGGCCTTCAGATTTTTCATTTGTGAAGCATTTTTCTTTGAAAACTGGCGTGTTTGAGCTACCTTGAAAATACAACATTTTTATATTTGAGCCCCTGCCGCCAAGCACATTTTCCTTCTTCTATGGCCTTCAAATTCTTCATTTGTGAAGTATTTTTCTTTGAAAACTGACATGTTTGAGCAATCTTGAAAATGCAACATTTCTATGTTTGAGACCCCGTCGCCAAACACATTTTCCTTCTCTTGTGGCCTTCAATTTCTTCATTTGTTAAGCAGATTTTCCATCTTCTGTGGCCTTTAGATTCTTCATTTGTGAAGCATTTTTCTTTTAAAATTGACATTTTTGACCCACCTTGAAAATGCAACATTTTTATGTTTGAGCCCTTGCAACGAAACACATTTTGCTTCTTTTTTGCCCTTTAGATTCTTCATTTGTGAAGTATTTTTCTTTGAAAACTGATGTGTTTGAGCCACTTTGAAAATGTAACATTTTTCTTTTTGAGCCCTCGCTGCCAAGCACATTTTTCTTCTTTTGTGGTCTTTAGATCCTTCATTTGTGAAGGAATTTTCTTTGAAAACTGATGTGTTTGAGCCACCTTGAAAATGTAACATTTTTATTTTTGAGCTCCCACTGCCAAACACATTTTTCTTTTTCTCTGGCCTTCAGATTCTTCATTTGTGAAGCATTTTTCTTGAAAACTGATGTGTTTAAGCCACCTTGAAAATGTAAAAGTTTTATGTTTGAGCCCCCGCCGCCAAGCACATTTTCCTTCTTCTGTGGCCTTGAAATTCTTCATTTGTGAAGCATTTTTCTTTGAAAACTAACGTGTTTGAGCCACCTTGAAAATGCAACATTTTTATATTTGAACCCCTACCGCCAAGTACATTTTTCTTCTTCTGTGGCCTTTAGATTCTTAATTTGTTAAGCATTTTTCCTTGAAAACTGACATGTTTGAGCAATCTTGAAAATGCAACATTTTTATTATTGATCCCCTGTCGCCAAACACATTTCCCTTCTCTTGTGGCCTTCAATTTCTTCATTTGTTAAGAATTTTTCATTGAAAACTGATGTGATTGAGCCACCTTGAAAATGCAACATTTTTATTTTTGAGCCACCAGCACGAAGCACATCTTCCTTCTTCTGTGGCCTTCAGATTCTTGATTTGTGAAGCATTTTTCCTTTAAATCTGATGTGTTTGAGCCACCTTTAAAATGCAAAATTTTTTATGTTTGAGCCCCCGCTGTCAAGCACAATTCCTTCTTTTGTGGCCTTCAGATTCTTCATTTTGGGAAGCATTTTTCCTTTAAAAACTGATGTGTTTGTGCCACCTTGAAAATGCAACATTTTTATTTTTGAGCCCTCACTACCAAGCACATTTTTCTTCCTTTGTGGCCTTCAGATTCTTCTTTTGTGAAGCATTTTTCCTCAAAAACTAATGTGTTTGAGACACCTTGAAAATGCAACATTTTTATGTTTGAGCCCCCACCGCCAAGCACATTTTCATTTTTTTGTGGCCTTCAGATTCTTCATTTGTGAAGCATTTTTCTTTGAAAACTAATGTGTTTGAGCCACCTTGAAAATGCAACATTTTTTGTTTGAGCCCCCACAACCAAGCACAATTCCTTCTTCTGTGGCCTTCAAATTCTTCATTTGTGAAGCATTTTTCCTTGAAAATTGATGTGTTTGAGCCACGTTGAAAATGCAACATTTTTATTTTTAAGCCGCCGTCGCCAAGCACATTTTCCTTCTTTTGTCTCCTTAAGATTATTCATTTGTGAAGCATTTTTCCTTGAATACTGATGTATTTGAGCCACCTTGAAAATGAATCTTTTTTATGTTTGAGCCCTCACCGCCAGGCACATTGTCCTTCTTTTGTTGTCTTCAGATTCTTCATTTGTGAAACATTTTTCTTTGTAAACTGAAGTGTTTGAGCCACTTTAAAAATGCAACATTTTTATGTTTGAGCCTCCGCCACTAGGCAGATTTTCCTTCTTCTATGGCCTTTAGATTCTTCATTTTTGAAGCATATTTCCATGAAAACTAATGTGTTTGAGCCACCTTGAAAATGCAATATTTTTATGTTTGAGCCCCCACCACCAAGCACATTTTCCTTCTTCTGTGGCCTTCAGATTCTTCATTTGTGAAGCCTTTTTCTTTGAAAACTGATATGTTTGAGCCACCTTGAAAATGCAAGATTTTTTTTAATTTTTGAGCCTGCACCGCCAAGTACATTTTCCTTCTTCTGTGGCCTTCAGATTATTCATTTGTGAAGCATTTTTCCTTGAAAAATGACGTGTTTGAGCCACCTTGAAAATGCAAAATTTTTATGTTTGAGCCCCTACTGCCAAGCACATTTTCCTTCTTATGTGGCTGTCAGATTCATAATTTGTGAGGCATTTTTCTTTGAAAATTGATGTGTTTGAGCCACCTTGAAAATACAACATTTTTATGTTTGAGCCCCTGCCATCAAACACATTTTTCTTCTTTTGTGGCCTTCAGATTCTTAATTTGGAAGCATTTTTCGTTGAAAACTAACGTGTTTGAGCCACCTTGAAAATCAAACATTTTTATTTTTGAGCCCCTATCGCCAAGCACATTTTCCTTCTTTTGTGGCCTTCAAATTCTTCATTTGTGAAGCAGTTTTCTTTGAAAACTGACATGTCTAAGCCACCTTGAAACTAAAGCATTTTTATGTTCGAACCCACACTACCAAGCACATTTTCCTTCTTCTATGGCCTTTAGATTCTTCATTTGTGAAGCATTTTTCTTTTAAAGTTGACATTTTTGAGCCACCTTGAAAAAACAACATTTTTATATTTGAGCCCCTACAGCCAAACACATTTTCCTTCTTTTGTGGCCTTCAGATTCTTCATTTGTGAAGTATTTTTCTTTGAAAATTGATGTGTGTTAGAAATGAAAGAAACACTACTTTAATGGAAATCTGATTCGAATAAATTTCAACAATCTTTAAGTGTGCTTTAACAATGGAGATTGTAACAAAGCATAAAACCCAGTCCAGAAAAGATGTCAAACATGAAGAACTCAACACAATGACGCAGTGTTTACATGGAGAAAACCCTTGCAGGTAAAAAACTCCACTAGGAAAGAGGCACAAGTTTGTATTAATCTCAACAAGATTGTAGAATACATCAACTACACAACTCTCTCCACAAGTCTTCAATCCGACAGGATTCCGGCAGCACCTGAGTACCTAAAATCTATATTGCAACAACAAAATACATGGCAAATACTTAATATTTTCCAACTCCTCCTAGGCATTCACCTTCTCTCTCCTAAGATTCTCCAACCTGTAAACATTAATTACCATCTTACAAGCATCTTACACTTGTCCAAAAACAACCATGCAAAGGTTGGAGGCCCAAGACTAAATCTGGCCTTGTACAGCATGTTATGACATGTCATAACCATCATAGATTCCACAAAAGAGTATCTTTCTAAGATAGGAACCTTGAGCTAAATATAGCAAATATACAACTACCATATCCATCATATGCGTCATAGAATCACATAATCTTATGACAACTTGCAGCTGTCATAGATTCACTTACCAAACATTATGATAGTTGTCATACATGCCAAGAATAGTAGATTCCTCAAGGGGGCATGCCTATCCTCATTTACTTTGAGTTTTTACATTTGCCAATTGTAACAGTCACTCCTTGATTACCTTCGGCTACTCCGAAATTACCCCTGCCAGTGAAACTAGTACATCTCCTCATGGATAATTACAAATTACATATAATAAATGGAATAAATATAATATTGGGATTTACAAGGCTAATGGCACCTTATCCCAACAACGTGTTCGAGCCACTTTGAAAATTCAACATTTTTATTTTTGAGCCCTCGCTGCCAAGCACATTTTCCTTCCTTTGTGGCCTCTAGATTCTTCATTTGTGAAACATTTTTTCTTGAAAACTGATGTGTTTAAGCCACCTTGAAAATGCAACATTTTTATGTTTGAGCTCCCACTGCCAAGTACATTTTCCTTCTTCTGTGACCTTCAGATTTTTCATTTGTTAAGCATTTTTTTTTGAAAACTGACGTGTTTGAGCCACCTTAAAAATCCAACATTTTTATATTTAAGCCCCCACCGCCAAGCATATTTTCCTTCTTCTATGGCCTTCAGAATCTTCATTTGTGAAGCATTTTTCTTTGAAAAATGACGTGTTTGAGCAACCTTAAAAATGCAACATTTTTATTTTTGAGCCCCCGCTGCCAAGCACATTTTCCTTCATCTATGGCCATCAGATTCTTTATTTGTGAGCCCCTACTGCCAAGCACATTATCCTTGTTCTGTGGCCTTCAAATTCTTCATTTTGAAAGCATTTTTCCTTAAAAATGATGTGTTTGAGCCACCTTGAAAATGCAACATTTTTAGATTTGAGCCCCCGCCACCAAGCACATTTTCCTTCTTTTGTGGCCTTCAGATTCTTCATTTCTGAAGCATTTTTCCTTAAAAACTGATGTGTTTGAGCCACCTTGAAAATGCAACATTTTTATGTTTGAGCACTTGCCGCCAAACACATTTTCCTTCTTCTATGACCTTCAAATTTTTCATTTGGGAAGCATTTTTGCTTAAAAACTAATTTGTTTGAGTCACTTTGGAAATGCAACACTTTTATATTTGAGCCCCAGTCACCAAGCATATTTTCCTTCTTCTGTGGCCTTCAGATTTTTCATTTGTGAAGCATTTTTCTTTGAAAACTGGCGTGTTTGAGCTACCTTGAAAATACAACATTTTTATATTTGAGCCCCTGCCGCCAAGCACATTTTCCTTCTTCTATGGCCTTCAAATTCTTCATTTGTGAAGTATTTTTCTTTGAAAACTGACATGTTTGAGCAATCTTGAAAATGCAACATTTCTATGTTTGAGACCCCGTCGCCAAACACATTTTCCTTCTCTTGTGGCCTTCAATTTCTTCATTTGTTAAGCAGATTTTCCATCTTCTGTGGCCTTTAGATTCTTCATTTGTGAAGCATTTTTCTTTTAAAATTGACATTTTTGACCCACCTTGAAAATGCAACATTTTTATGTTTGAGCCCTTGCAACGAAACACATTTTGCTTCTTTTTTGCCCTTTAGATTCTTCATTTGTGAAGTATTTTTCTTTGAAAACTGATGTGTTTGAGCCACTTTGAAAATGTAACATTTTTCTTTTTGAGCCCTCGCTGCCAAGCACATTTTTCTTCTTTTGTGGTCTTTAGATCCTTCATTTGTGAAGGAATTTTCTTTGAAAACTGATGTGTTTGAGCCACCTTGAAAATGTAACATTTTTATTTTTGAGCTCCCACTGCCAAACACATTTTTCTTTTTCTCTGGCCTTCAGATTCTTCATTTGTGAAGCATTTTTCTTGAAAACTGATGTGTTTAAGCCACCTTGAAAATGTAAAAGTTTTATGTTTGAGCCCCCGCCGCCAAGCACATTTTCCTTCTTCTGTGGCCTTGAAATTCTTCATTTGTGAAGCATTTTTCTTTGAAAACTAACGTGTTTGAGCCACCTTGAAAATGCAACATTTTTATATTTGAACCCCTACCGCCAAGTACATTTTTCTTCTTCTGTGGCCTTTAGATTCTTAATTTGTTAAGCATTTTTCCTTGAAAACTGACATGTTTGAGCAATCTTGAAAATGCAACATTTTTATTATTGATCCCCTGTCGCCAAACACATTTCCCTTCTCTTGTGGCCTTCAATTTCTTCATTTGTTAAGAATTTTTCATTGAAAACTGATGTGATTGAGCCACCTTGAAAATGCAACATTTTTATTTTTGAGCCACCAGCACGAAGCACATCTTCCTTCTTCTGTGGCCTTCAGATTCTTGATTTGTGAAGCATTTTTCCTTTAAATCTGATGTGTTTGAGCCACCTTTAAAATGCAAAATTTTTTATGTTTGAGCCCCCGCTGTCAAGCACAATTCCTTCTTTTGTGGCCTTCAGATTCTTCATTTTGGGAAGCATTTTTCCTTAAAAACTGATGTGTTTGTGCCACCTTGAAAATGCAACATTTTTATTTTTGAGCCCTCACTACCAAGCACATTTTTCTTCCTTTGTGGCCTTCAGATTCTTCTTTTGTGAAGCATTTTTCCTCAAAAACTAATGTGTTTGAGACACCTTGAAAATGCAACATTTTTATGTTTGAGCCCCCACCGCCAAGCACATTTTCATTTTTTTGTGGCCTTCAGATTCTTCATTTGTGAAGCATTTTTCTTTGAAAACTAATGTGTTTGAGCCACCTTGAAAATGCAACATTTTTTGTTTGAGCCCCCACAACCAAGCACAATTCCTTCTTCTGTGGCCTTCAAATTCTTCATTTGTGAAGCATTTTTCCTTGAAAATTGATGTGTTTGAGCCACGTTGAAAATGCAACATTTTTATTTTTAAGCCGCCGTCGCCAAGCACATTTTCCTTCTTTTGTCTCCTTAAGATTATTCATTTGTGAAGCATTTTTCCTTGAATACTGATGTATTTGAGCCACCTTGAAAATGAATCTTTTTTATGTTTGAGCCCTCACCGCCAGGCACATTGTCCTTCTTTTGTTGTCTTCAGATTCTTCATTTGTGAAACATTTTTCTTTGTAAACTGAAGTGTTTGAGCCACTTTAAAAATGCAACATTTTTATGTTTGAGCCTCCGCCACTAGGCAGATTTTCCTTCTTCTATGGCCTTTAGATTCTTCATTTTTGAAGCATATTTCCATGAAAACTAATGTGTTTGAGCCACCTTGAAAATGCAATATTTTTATGTTTGAGCCCCCACCACCAAGCACATTTTCCTTCTTCTGTGGCCTTCAGATTCTTCATTTGTGAAGCCTTTTTCTTTGAAAACTGATATGTTTGAGCCACCTTGAAAATGCAAGATTTTTTTTAATTTTTGAGCCTGCACCGCCAAGTACATTTTCCTTCTTCTGTGGCCTTCAGATTATTCATTTGTGAAGCATTTTTCCTTGAAAAATGACGTGTTTGAGCCACCTTGAAAATGCAAAATTTTTATGTTTGAGCCCCTACTGCCAAGCACATTTTCCTTCTTATGTGGCTGTCAGATTCATAATTTGTGAGGCATTTTTCTTTGAAAATTGATGTGTTTGAGCCACCTTGAAAATACAACATTTTTATGTTTGAGCCCCTGCCATCAAACACATTTTTCTTCTTTTGTGGCCTTCAGATTCTTAATTTGGAAGCATTTTTCGTTGAAAACTAACGTGTTTGAGCCACCTTGAAAATCAAACATTTTTATTTTTGAGCCCCTATCGCCAAGCACATTTTCCTTCTTTTGTGGCCTTCAAATTCTTCATTTGTGAAGCAGTTTTCTTTGAAAACTGACATGTCTAAGCCACCTTGAAACTAAAGCATTTTTATGTTCGAACCCACACTACCAAGCACATTTTCCTTCTTCTATGGCCTTTAGATTCTTCATTTGTGAAGCATTTTTCTTTTAAAGTTGACATTTTTGAGCCACCTTGAAAAAACAACATTTTTATATTTGAGCCCCTACAGCCAAACACATTTTCCTTCTTTTGTGGCCTTCAGATTCTTCATTTGTGAAGTATTTTTCTTTGAAAATTGATGTGTGTTAGAAATGAAAGAAACACTACTTTAATGGAAATCTGATTCGAATAAATTTCAACAATCTTTAAGTGTGCTTTAACAATGGAGATTGTAACAAAGCATAAAACCCAGTCCAGAAAAGATGTCAAACATGAAGAACTCAACACAATGACGCAGTGTTTACATGGAGAAAACCCTTGCAGGTAAAAAACTCCACTAGGAAAGAGGCACAAGTTTGTATTAATCTCAACAAGATTGTAGAATACATCAACTACACAACTCTCTCCACAAGTCTTCAATCCGACAGGATTCCGGCAGCACCTGAGTACCTAAAATCTATATTGCAACAACAAAATACATGGCAAATACTTAATATTTTCCAACTCCTCCTAGGCATTCACCTTCTCTCTCCTAAGATTCTCCAACCTGTAAACATTAATTACCATCTTACAAGCATCTTACACTTGTCCAAAAACAACCATGCAAAGGTTGGAGGCCCAAGACTAAATCTGGCCTTGTACAGCATGTTATGACATGTCATAACCATCATAGATTCCACAAAAGAGTATCTTTCTAAGATAGGAACCTTGAGCTAAATATAGCAAATATACAACTACCATATCCATCATATGCGTCATAGAATCACATAATCTTATGACAACTTGCAGCTGTCATAGATTCACTTACCAAACATTATGATAGTTGTCATACATGCCAAGAATAGTAGATTCCTCAAGGGGGCATGCCTATCCTCATTTACTTTGAGTTTTTACATTTGCCAATTGTAACAGTCACTCCTTGATTACCTTCGGCTACTCCGAAATTACCCCTGCCAGTGAAACTAGTACATCTCCTCATGGATAATTACAAATTACATATAATAAATGGAATAAATATAATATTGGGATTTACAAGGCTAATGGCACCTTATCCCAACAACGTGTTCGAGCCACTTTGAAAATTCAACATTTTTATTTTTGAGCCCTCGCTGCCAAGCACATTTTCCTTCCTTTGTGGCCTCTAGATTCTTCATTTGTGAAACATTTTTTCTTGAAAACTGATGTGTTTAAGCCACCTTGAAAATGCAACATTTTTATGTTTGAGCTCCCACTGCCAAGTACATTTTCCTTCTTCTGTGACCTTCAGATTTTTCATTTGTTAAGCATTTTTTTTTGAAAACTGACGTGTTTGAGCCACCTTAAAAATCCAACATTTTTATATTTAAGCCCCCACCGCCAAGCATATTTTCCTTCTTCTATGGCCTTCAGAATCTTCATTTGTGAAGCATTTTTCTTTGAAAAATGACGTGTTTGAGCAACCTTAAAAATGCAACATTTTTATTTTTGAGCCCCCGCTGCCAAGCACATTTTCCTTCATCTATGGCCATCAGATTCTTTATTTGTGAGCCCCTACTGCCAAGCACATTATCCTTGTTCTGTGGCCTTCAAATTCTTCATTTTGAAAGCATTTTTCCTTAAAAATGATGTGTTTGAGCCACCTTGAAAATGCAACATTTTTAGATTTGAGCCCCCGCCACCAAGCACATTTTCCTTCTTTTGTGGCCTTCAGATTCTTCATTTCTGAAGCATTTTTCCTTAAAAACTGATGTGTTTGAGCCACCTTGAAAGTGCAACATTTTTATGTTTGAGCACTTGCCGCCAAACACATTTTCCTTCTTCTATGACCTTCAAATTTTTCATTTGGGAAGCATTTTTGCTTAAAAACTAATTTGTTTGAGTCACTTTGGAAATGCAACACTTTTATATTTGAGCCCCAGTCACCAAGCATATTTTCCTTCTTCTGTGGCCTTCAGATTTTTCATTTGTGAAGCATTTTTCTTTGAAAACTGGCGTGTTTGAGCTACCTTGAAAATACAACATTTTTATATTTGAGCCCCTGCCGCCAAGCACATTTTCCTTCTTCTATGGCCTTCAAATTCTTCATTTGTGAAGTATTTTTCTTTGAAAACTGACATGTTTGAGCAATCTTGAAAATGCAACATTTTTATGTTTGAGACCCCGTCGCCAAACACATTTTCCTTCTCTTGTGGCCTTCAATTTCTTCATTTGTTAAGCAGATTTTCCATCTTCTGTGGCCTTTAGATTCTTCATTTGTGAAGCATTTTTCTTTTAAAATTGACATTTTTGACCCACCTTGAAAATGCAACATTTTTATGTTTGAGCCCTTGCAACGAAACACATTTTGCTTCTTTTTTGCCCTTTAGATTCTTCATTTGTGAAGTATTTTTCTTTGAAAACTGATGTGTTTGAGCCACTTTGAAAATGTAACATTTTTCTTTTTGAGCCCTCGCTGCCAAGCACATTTTTCTTCTTTTGTGGTCTTTAGATCCTTCATTTGTGAAGGAATTTTCTTTGAAAACTGATGTGTTTGAGCCACCTTGAAAATGTAACATTTTTATTTTTGAGCTCCCACTGCCAAACACATTTTTCTTTTTCTCTGGCCTTCAGATTCTTCATTTGTGAAGCATTTTTCTTGAAAACTGATGTGTTTAAGCCACCTTGAAAATGTAAAAGTTTTATGTTTGAGCCCCCGCCGCCAAGCACATTTTCCTTCTTCTGTGGCCTTGAAATTCTTCATTTGTGAAGCATTTTTCTTTGAAAACTAACGTGTTTGAGCCACCTTGAAAATGCAACATTTTTATATTTGAACCCCTACCGCCAAGTACATTTTTCTTCTTCTGTGGCCTTTAGATTCTTAATTTGTTAAGCATTTTTCCTTGAAAACTGACATGTTTGAGCAATCTTGAAAATGCAACATTTTTATTATTGATCCCCTGTCGCCAAACACATTTCCCTTCTCTTGTGGCCTTCAATTTCTTCATTTGTTAAGAATTTTTCATTGAAAACTGATGTGATTGAGCCACCTTGAAAATGCAACATTTTTATTTTTGAGCCACCAGCACGAAGCACATCTTCCTTCTTCTGTGGCCTTCAGATTCTTGATTTGTGAAGCATTTTTCCTTTAAATCTGATGTGTTTGAGCCACCTTTAAAATGCAAAATTTTTTATGTTTGAGCCCCCGCTGTCAAGCACAATTCCTTCTTTTGTGGCCTTCAGATTCTTCATTTTGGGAAGCATTTTTCCTTAAAAACTGATGTGTTTGTGCCACCTTGAAAATGCAACATTTTTATTTTTGAGCCCTCACTACCAAGCACATTTTTCTTCCTTTGTGGCCTTCAGATTCTTCTTTTGTGAAGCATTTTTCCTCAAAAACTAATGTGTTTGAGACACCTTGAAAATGCAACATTTTTATGTTTGAGCCCCCACCGCCAAGCACATTTTCATTTTTTTGTGGCCTTCAGATTCTTCATTTGTGAAGCATTTTTCTTTGAAAACTAATGTGTTTGAGCCACCTTGAAAATGCAACATTTTTTGTTTGAGCCCCCACAACCAAGCACAATTCCTTCTTCTGTGGCCTTCAAATTCTTCATTTGTGAAGCATTTTTCCTTGAAAATTGATGTGTTTGAGCCACGTTGAAAATGCAACATTTTTATTTTTAAGCCGCCGTCGCCAAGCACATTTTCCTTCTTTTGTCTCCTTAAGATTATTCATTTGTGAAGCATTTTTCCTTGAATACTGATGTATTTGAGCCACCTTGAAAATGAATCTTTTTTATGTTTGAGCCCTCACCGCCAGGCACATTGTCCTTCTTTTGTTGTCTTCAGATTCTTCATTTGTGAAACATTTTTCTTTGTAAACTGAAGTGTTTGAGCCACTTTAAAAATGCAACATTTTTATGTTTGAGCCTCCGCCACTAGGCAGATTTTCCTTCTTCTATGGCCTTTAGATTCTTCATTTTTGAAGCATATTTCCATGAAAACTAATGTGTTTGAGCCACCTTGAAAATGCAATATTTTTATGTTTGAGCCCCCACCACCAAGCACATTTTCCTTCTTCTGTGGCCTTCAGATTCTTCATTTGTGAAGCCTTTTTCTTTGAAAACTGATATGTTTGAGCCACCTTGAAAATGCAAGATTTTTTTTAATTTTTGAGCCTGCACCGCCAAGTACATTTTCCTTCTTCTGTGGCCTTCAGATTATTCATTTGTGAAGCATTTTTCCTTGAAAAATGACGTGTTTGAGCCACCTTGAAAATGCAAAATTTTTATGTTTGAGCCCCTACTGCCAAGCACATTTTCCTTCTTATGTGGCTGTCAGATTCATAATTTGTGAGGCATTTTTCTTTGAAAATTGATGTGTTTGAGCCACCTTGAAAATACAACATTTTTATGTTTGAGCCCCTGCCATCAAACACATTTTTCTTCTTTTGTGGCCTTCAGATTCTTAATTTGGAAGCATTTTTCGTTGAAAACTAACGTGTTTGAGCCACCTTGAAAATCAAACATTTTTATTTTTGAGCCCCTATCGCCAAGCACATTTTCCTTCTTTTGTGGCCTTCAAATTCTTCATTTGTGAAGCAGTTTTCTTTGAAAACTGACATGTCTAAGCCACCTTGAAACTAAAGCATTTTTATGTTCGAACCCACACTACCAAGCACATTTTCCTTCTTCTATGGCCTTTAGATTCTTCATTTGTGAAGCATTTTTCTTTTAAAGTTGACATTTTTGAGCCACCTTGAAAAAACAACATTTTTATATTTGAGCCCCTACAGCCAAACACATTTTCCTTCTTTTGTGGCCTTCAGATTCTTCATTTGTGAAGTATTTTTCTTTGAAAATTGATGTGTGTTAGAAATGAAAGAAACACTACTTTAATGGAAATCTGATTCGAATAAATTTCAACAATCTTTAAGTGTGCTTTAACAATGGAGATTGTAACAAAGCATAAAACCCAGTCCAGAAAAGATGTCAAACATGAAGAACTCAACACAATGACGCAGTGTTTACATGGAGAAAACCCTTGCAGGTAAAAAACTCCACTAGGAAAGAGGCACAAGTTTGTATTAATCTCAACAAGATTGTAGAATACATCAACTACACAACTCTCTCCACAAGTCTTCAATCCGACAGGATTCCGGCAGCACCTGAGTACCTAAAATCTATATTGCAACAACAAAATACATGGCAAATACTTAATATTTTCCAACTCCTCCTAGGCATTCACCTTCTCTCTCCTAAGATTCTCCAACCTGTAAACATTAATTACCATCTTACAAGCATCTTACACTTGTCCAAAAACAACCATGCAAAGGTTGGAGGCCCAAGACTAAATCTGGCCTTGTACAGCATGTTATGACATGTCATAACCATCATAGATTCCACAAAAGAGTATCTTTCTAAGATAGGAACCTTGAGCTAAATATAGCAAATATACAACTACCATATCCATCATATGCGTCATAGAATCACATAATCTTATGACAACTTGCAGCTGTCATAGATTCACTTACCAAACATTATGATAGTTGTCATACATGCCAAGAATAGTAGATTCCTCAAGGGGGCATGCCTATCCTCATTTACTTTGAGTTTTTACATTTGCCAATTGTAACAGTCACTCCTTGATTACCTTCGGCTACTCCGAAATTACCCCTGCCAGTGAAACTAGTACATCTCCTCATGGATAATTACAAATTACATATAATAAATGGAATAAATATAATATTGGGATTTACAAGGCTAATGGCACCTTATCCCAACAACGTGTTCGAGCCACTTTGAAAATTCAACATTTTTATTTTTGAGCCCTCGCTGCCAAGCACATTTTCCTTCCTTTGTGGCCTCTAGATTCTTCATTTGTGAAACATTTTTTCTTGAAAACTGATGTGTTTAAGCCACCTTGAAAATGCAACATTTTTATGTTTGAGCTCCCACTGCCAAGTACATTTTCCTTCTTCTGTGACCTTCAGATTTTTCATTTGTTAAGCATTTTTTTTTGAAAACTGACGTGTTTGAGCCACCTTAAAAATCCAACATTTTTATATTTAAGCCCCCACCGCCAAGCATATTTTCCTTCTTCTATGGCCTTCAGAATCTTCATTTGTGAAGCATTTTTCTTTGAAAAATGACGTGTTTGAGCAACCTTAAAAATGCAACATTTTTATTTTTGAGCCCCCGCTGCCAAGCACATTTTCCTTCATCTATGGCCATCAGATTCTTTATTTGTGAGCCCCTACTGCCAAGCACATTATCCTTGTTCTGTGGCCTTCAAATTCTTCATTTTGAAAGCATTTTTCCTTAAAAATGATGTGTTTGAGCCACCTTGAAAATGCAACATTTTTAGATTTGAGCCCCCGCCACCAAGCACATTTTCCTTCTTTTGTGGCCTTCAGATTCTTCATTTCTGAAGCATTTTTCCTTAAAAACTGATGTGTTTGAGCCACCTTGAAAGTGCAACATTTTTATGTTTGAGCACTTGCCGCCAAACACATTTTCCTTCTTCTATGACCTTCAAATTTTTCATTTGGGAAGCATTTTTGCTTAAAAACTAATTTGTTTGAGTCACTTTGGAAATGCAACACTTTTATATTTGAGCCCCAGTCACCAAGCATATTTTCCTTCTTCTGTGGCCTTCAGATTTTTCATTTGTGAAGCATTTTTCTTTGAAAACTGGCGTGTTTGAGCTACCTTGAAAATACAACATTTTTATATTTGAGCCCCTGCCGCCAAGCACATTTTCCTTCTTCTATGGCCTTCAAATTCTTCATTTGTGAAGTATTTTTCTTTGAAAACTGACATGTTTGAGCAATCTTGAAAATGCAACATTTTTATGTTTGAGACCCCGTCGCCAAACACATTTTCCTTCTCTTGTGGCCTTCAATTTCTTCATTTGTTAAGCAGATTTTCCATCTTCTGTGGCCTTTAGATTCTTCATTTGTGAAGCATTTTTCTTTTAAAATTGACATTTTTGACCCACCTTGAAAATGCAACATTTTTATGTTTGAGCCCTTGCAACGAAACACATTTTGCTTCTTTTTTGCCCTTTAGATTCTTCATTTGTGAAGTATTTTTCTTTGAAAACTGATGTGTTTGAGCCACTTTGAAAATGTAACATTTTTCTTTTTGAGCCCTCGCTGCCAAGCACATTTTTCTTCTTTTGTGGTCTTTAGATCCTTCATTTGTGAAGGAATTTTCTTTGAAAACTGATGTGTTTGAGCCACCTTGAAAATGTAACATTTTTATTTTTGAGCTCCCACTGCCAAACACATTTTTCTTTTTCTCTGGCCTTCAGATTCTTCATTTGTGAAGCATTTTTCTTGAAAACTGATGTGTTTAAGCCACCTTGAAAATGTAAAAGTTTTATGTTTGAGCCCCCGCCGCCAAGCACATTTTCCTTCTTCTGTGGCCTTGAAATTCTTCATTTGTGAAGCATTTTTCTTTGAAAACTAACGTGTTTGAGCCACCTTGAAAATGCAACATTTTTATATTTGAACCCCTACCGCCAAGTACATTTTTCTTCTTCTGTGGCCTTTAGATTCTTAATTTGTTAAGCATTTTTCCTTGAAAACTGACATGTTTGAGCAATCTTGAAAATGCAACATTTTTATTATTGATCCCCTGTCGCCAAACACATTTCCCTTCTCTTGTGGCCTTCAATTTCTTCATTTGTTAAGAATTTTTCATTGAAAACTGATGTGATTGAGCCACCTTGAAAATGCAACATTTTTATTTTTGAGCCACCAGCACGAAGCACATCTTCCTTCTTCTGTGGCCTTCAGATTCTTGATTTGTGAAGCATTTTTCCTTTAAATCTGATGTGTTTGAGCCACCTTTAAAATGCAAAATTTTTTATGTTTGAGCCCCCGCTGTCAAGCACAATTCCTTCTTTTGTGGCCTTCAGATTCTTCATTTTGGGAAGCATTTTTCCTTAAAAACTGATGTGTTTGTGCCACCTTGAAAATGCAACATTTTTATTTTTGAGCCCTCACTACCAAGCACATTTTTCTTCCTTTGTGGCCTTCAGATTCTTCTTTTGTGAAGCATTTTTCCTCAAAAACTAATGTGTTTGAGACACCTTGAAAATGCAACATTTTTATGTTTGAGCCCCCACCGCCAAGCACATTTTCATTTTTTTGTGGCCTTCAGATTCTTCATTTGTGAAGCATTTTTCTTTGAAAACTAATGTGTTTGAGCCACCTTGAAAATGCAACATTTTTTGTTTGAGCCCCCACAACCAAGCACAATTCCTTCTTCTGTGGCCTTCAAATTCTTCATTTGTGAAGCATTTTTCCTTGAAAATTGATGTGTTTGAGCCACGTTGAAAATGCAACATTTTTATTTTTAAGCCGCCGTCGCCAAGCACATTTTCCTTCTTTTGTCTCCTTAAGATTATTCATTTGTGAAGCATTTTTCCTTGAATACTGATGTATTTGAGCCACCTTGAAAATGAATCTTTTTTATGTTTGAGCCCTCACCGCCAGGCACATTGTCCTTCTTTTGTTGTCTTCAGATTCTTCATTTGTGAAACATTTTTCTTTGTAAACTGAAGTGTTTGAGCCACTTTAAAAATGCAACATTTTTATGTTTGAGCCTCCGCCACTAGGCAGATTTTCCTTCTTCTATGGCCTTTAGATTCTTCATTTTTGAAGCATATTTCCATGAAAACTAATGTGTTTGAGCCACCTTGAAAATGCAATATTTTTATGTTTGAGCCCCCACCACCAAGCACATTTTCCTTCTTCTGTGGCCTTCAGATTCTTCATTTGTGAAGCCTTTTTCTTTGAAAACTGATATGTTTGAGCCACCTTGAAAATGCAAGATTTTTTTTAATTTTTGAGCCTGCACCGCCAAGTACATTTTCCTTCTTCTGTGGCCTTCAGATTATTCATTTGTGAAGCATTTTTCCTTGAAAAATGACGTGTTTGAGCCACCTTGAAAATGCAAAATTTTTATGTTTGAGCCCCTACTGCCAAGCACATTTTCCTTCTTATGTGGCTGTCAGATTCATAATTTGTGAGGCATTTTTCTTTGAAAATTGATGTGTTTGAGCCACCTTGAAAATACAACATTTTTATGTTTGAGCCCCTGCCATCAAACACATTTTTCTTCTTTTGTGGCCTTCAGATTCTTAATTTGGAAGCATTTTTCGTTGAAAACTAACGTGTTTGAGCCACCTTGAAAATCAAACATTTTTATTTTTGAGCCCCTATCGCCAAGCACATTTTCCTTCTTTTGTGGCCTTCAAATTCTTCATTTGTGAAGCAGTTTTCTTTGAAAACTGACATGTCTAAGCCACCTTGAAACTAAAGCATTTTTATGTTCGAACCCACACTACCAAGCACATTTTCCTTCTTCTATGGCCTTTAGATTCTTCATTTGTGAAGCATTTTTCTTTTAAAGTTGACATTTTTGAGCCACCTTGAAAAAACAACATTTTTATATTTGAGCCCCTACAGCCAAACACATTTTCCTTCTTTTGTGGCCTTCAGATTCTTCATTTGTGAAGTATTTTTCTTTGAAAATTGATGTGTGTTAGAAATGAAAGAAACACTACTTTAATGGAAATCTGATTCGAATAAATTTCAACAATCTTTAAGTGTGCTTTAACAATGGAGATTGTAACAAAGCATAAAACCCAGTCCAGAAAAGATGTCAAACATGAAGAACTCAACACAATGACGCAGTGTTTACATGGAGAAAACCCTTGCAGGTAAAAAACTCCACTAGGAAAGAGGCACAAGTTTGTATTAATCTCAACAAGATTGTAGAATACATCAACTACACAACTCTCTCCACAAGTCTTCAATCCGACAGGATTCCGGCAGCACCTGAGTACCTAAAATCTATATTGCAACAACAAAATACATGGCAAATACTTAATATTTTCCAACTCCTCCTAGGCATTCACCTTCTCTCTCCTAAGATTCTCCAACCTGTAAACATTAATTACCATCTTACAAGCATCTTACACTTGTCCAAAAACAACCATGCAAAGGTTGGAGGCCCAAGACTAAATCTGGCCTTGTACAGCATGTTATGACATGTCATAACCATCATAGATTCCACAAAAGAGTATCTTTCTAAGATAGGAACCTTGAGCTAAATATAGCAAATATACAACTACCATATCCATCATATGCGTCATAGAATCACATAATCTTATGACAACTTGCAGCTGTCATAGATTCACTTACCAAACATTATGATAGTTGTCATACATGCCAAGAATAGTAGATTCCTCAAGGGGGCATGCCTATCCTCATTTACTTTGAGTTTTTACATTTGCCAATTGTAACAGTCACTCCTTGATTACCTTCGGCTACTCCGAAATTACCCCTGCCAGTGAAACTAGTACATCTCCTCATGGATAATTACAAATTACATATAATAAATGGAATAAATATAATATTGGGATTTACAAGGCTAATGGCACCTTATCCCAACAACGTGTTCGAGCCACTTTGAAAATTCAACATTTTTATTTTTGAGCCCTCGCTGCCAAGCACATTTTCCTTCCTTTGTGGCCTCTAGATTCTTCATTTGTGAAACATTTTTTCTTGAAAACTGATGTGTTTAAGCCACCTTGAAAATGCAACATTTTTATGTTTGAGCTCCCACTGCCAAGTACATTTTCCTTCTTCTGTGACCTTCAGATTTTTCATTTGTTAAGCATTTTTTTTTGAAAACTGACGTGTTTGAGCCACCTTAAAAATCCAACATTTTTATATTTAAGCCCCCACCGCCAAGCATATTTTCCTTCTTCTATGGCCTTCAGAATCTTCATTTGTGAAGCATTTTTCTTTGAAAAATGACGTGTTTGAGCAACCTTAAAAATGCAACATTTTTATTTTTGAGCCCCCGCTGCCAAGCACATTTTCCTTCATCTATGGCCATCAGATTCTTTATTTGTGAGCCCCTACTGCCAAGCACATTATCCTTGTTCTGTGGCCTTCAAATTCTTCATTTTGAAAGCATTTTTCCTTAAAAATGATGTGTTTGAGCCACCTTGAAAATGCAACATTTTTAGATTTGAGCCCCCGCCACCAAGCACATTTTCCTTCTTTTGTGGCCTTCAGATTCTTCATTTCTGAAGCATTTTTCCTTAAAAACTGATGTGTTTGAGCCACCTTGAAAATGCAACATTTTTATGTTTGAGCACTTGCCGCCAAACACATTTTCCTTCTTCTATGACCTTCAAATTTTTCATTTGGGAAGCATTTTTGCTTAAAAACTAATTTGTTTGAGTCACTTTGGAAATGCAACACTTTTATATTTGAGCCCCAGTCACCAAGCATATTTTCCTTCTTCTGTGGCCTTCAGATTTTTCATTTGTGAAGCATTTTTCTTTGAAAACTGGCGTGTTTGAGCTACCTTGAAAATACAACATTTTTATATTTGAGCCCCTGCCGCCAAGCACATTTTCCTTCTTCTATGGCCTTCAAATTCTTCATTTGTGAAGTATTTTTCTTTGAAAACTGACATGTTTGAGCAATCTTGAAAATGCAACATTTCTATGTTTGAGACCCCGTCGCCAAACACATTTTCCTTCTCTTGTGGCCTTCAATTTCTTCATTTGTTAAGCAGATTTTCCATCTTCTGTGGCCTTTAGATTCTTCATTTGTGAAGCATTTTTCTTTTAAAATTGACATTTTTGACCCACCTTGAAAATGCAACATTTTTATGTTTGAGCCCTTGCAACGAAACACATTTTGCTTCTTTTTTGCCCTTTAGATTCTTCATTTGTGAAGTATTTTTCTTTGAAAACTGATGTGTTTGAGCCACTTTGAAAATGTAACATTTTTCTTTTTGAGCCCTCGCTGCCAAGCACATTTTTCTTCTTTTGTGGTCTTTAGATCCTTCATTTGTGAAGGAATTTTCTTTGAAAACTGATGTGTTTGAGCCACCTTGAAAATGTAACATTTTTATTTTTGAGCTCCCACTGCCAAACACATTTTTCTTTTTCTCTGGCCTTCAGATTCTTCATTTGTGAAGCATTTTTCTTGAAAACTGATGTGTTTAAGCCACCTTGAAAATGTAAAAGTTTTATGTTTGAGCCCCCGCCGCCAAGCACATTTTCCTTCTTCTGTGGCCTTGAAATTCTTCATTTGTGAAGCATTTTTCTTTGAAAACTAACGTGTTTGAGCCACCTTGAAAATGCAACATTTTTATATTTGAACCCCTACCGCCAAGTACATTTTTCTTCTTCTGTGGCCTTTAGATTCTTAATTTGTTAAGCATTTTTCCTTGAAAACTGACATGTTTGAGCAATCTTGAAAATGCAACATTTTTATTATTGATCCCCTGTCGCCAAACACATTTCCCTTCTCTTGTGGCCTTCAATTTCTTCATTTGTTAAGAATTTTTCATTGAAAACTGATGTGATTGAGCCACCTTGAAAATGCAACATTTTTATTTTTGAGCCACCAGCACGAAGCACATCTTCCTTCTTCTGTGGCCTTCAGATTCTTGATTTGTGAAGCATTTTTCCTTTAAATCTGATGTGTTTGAGCCACCTTTAAAATGCAAAATTTTTTATGTTTGAGCCCCCGCTGTCAAGCACAATTCCTTCTTTTGTGGCCTTCAGATTCTTCATTTTGGGAAGCATTTTTCCTTAAAAACTGATGTGTTTGTGCCACCTTGAAAATGCAACATTTTTATTTTTGAGCCCTCACTACCAAGCACATTTTTCTTCCTTTGTGGCCTTCAGATTCTTCTTTTGTGAAGCATTTTTCCTCAAAAACTAATGTGTTTGAGACACCTTGAAAATGCAACATTTTTATGTTTGAGCCCCCACCGCCAAGCACATTTTCATTTTTTTGTGGCCTTCAGATTCTTCATTTGTGAAGCATTTTTCTTTGAAAACTAATGTGTTTGAGCCACCTTGAAAATGCAACATTTTTTGTTTGAGCCCCCACAACCAAGCACAATTCCTTCTTCTGTGGCCTTCAAATTCTTCATTTGTGAAGCATTTTTCCTTGAAAATTGATGTGTTTGAGCCACGTTGAAAATGCAACATTTTTATTTTTAAGCCGCCGTCGCCAAGCACATTTTCCTTCTTTTGTCTCCTTAAGATTATTCATTTGTGAAGCATTTTTCCTTGAATACTGATGTATTTGAGCCACCTTGAAAATGAATCTTTTTTATGTTTGAGCCCTCACCGCCAGGCACATTGTCCTTCTTTTGTTGTCTTCAGATTCTTCATTTGTGAAACATTTTTCTTTGTAAACTGAAGTGTTTGAGCCACTTTAAAAATGCAACATTTTTATGTTTGAGCCTCCGCCACTAGGCAGATTTTCCTTCTTCTATGGCCTTTAGATTCTTCATTTTTGAAGCATATTTCCATGAAAACTAATGTGTTTGAGCCACCTTGAAAATGCAATATTTTTATGTTTGAGCCCCCACCACCAAGCACATTTTCCTTCTTCTGTGGCCTTCAGATTCTTCATTTGTGAAGCCTTTTTCTTTGAAAACTGATATGTTTGAGCCACCTTGAAAATGCAAGATTTTTTTTAATTTTTGAGCCTGCACCGCCAAGTACATTTTCCTTCTTCTGTGGCCTTCAGATTATTCATTTGTGAAGCATTTTTCCTTGAAAAATGACGTGTTTGAGCCACCTTGAAAATGCAAAATTTTTATGTTTGAGCCCCTACTGCCAAGCACATTTTCCTTCTTATGTGGCTGTCAGATTCATAATTTGTGAGGCATTTTTCTTTGAAAATTGATGTGTTTGAGCCACCTTGAAAATACAACATTTTTATGTTTGAGCCCCTGCCATCAAACACATTTTTCTTCTTTTGTGGCCTTCAGATTCTTAATTTGGAAGCATTTTTCGTTGAAAACTAACGTGTTTGAGCCACCTTGAAAATCAAACATTTTTATTTTTGAGCCCCTATCGCCAAGCACATTTTCCTTCTTTTGTGGCCTTCAAATTCTTCATTTGTGAAGCAGTTTTCTTTGAAAACTGACATGTCTAAGCCACCTTGAAACTAAAGCATTTTTATGTTCGAACCCACACTACCAAGCACATTTTCCTTCTTCTATGGCCTTTAGATTCTTCATTTGTGAAGCATTTTTCTTTTAAAGTTGACATTTTTGAGCCACCTTGAAAAAACAACATTTTTATATTTGAGCCCCTACAGCCAAACACATTTTCCTTCTTTTGTGGCCTTCAGATTCTTCATTTGTGAAGTATTTTTCTTTGAAAATTGATGTGTGTTAGAAATGAAAGAAACACTACTTTAATGGAAATCTGATTCGAATAAATTTCAACAATCTTTAAGTGTGCTTTAACAATGGAGATTGTAACAAAGCATAAAACCCAGTCCAGAAAAGATGTCAAACATGAAGAACTCAACACAATGACGCAGTGTTTACATGGAGAAAACCCTTGCAGGTAAAAAACTCCACTAGGAAAGAGGCACAAGTTTGTATTAATCTCAACAAGATTGTAGAATACATCAACTACACAACTCTCTCCACAAGTCTTCAATCCGACAGGATTCCGGCAGCACCTGAGTACCTAAAATCTATATTGCAACAACAAAATACATGGCAAATACTTAATATTTTCCAACTCCTCCTAGGCATTCACCTTCTCTCTCCTAAGATTCTCCAACCTGTAAACATTAATTACCATCTTACAAGCATCTTACACTTGTCCAAAAACAACCATGCAAAGGTTGGAGGCCCAAGACTAAATCTGGCCTTGTACAGCATGTTATGACATGTCATAACCATCATAGATTCCACAAAAGAGTATCTTTCTAAGATAGGAACCTTGAGCTAAATATAGCAAATATACAACTACCATATCCATCATATGCGTCATAGAATCACATAATCTTATGACAACTTGCAGCTGTCATAGATTCACTTACCAAACATTATGATAGTTGTCATACATGCCAAGAATAGTAGATTCCTCAAGGGAGCATGCCTATCCTCATTTACTTTGAGTTTTTACATTTGCCAATTGTAACAGTCACTCCTTGATTACCTTCGGCTACTCCGAAATTACCCCTGCCAGTGAAACTAGTACATCTCCTCATGGATAATTACAAATTACATATAATAAATGGAATAAATATAATATTGGGATTTACAAGGCTAATGGCACCTTATCCCAACAACGTGTTCGAGCCACTTTGAAAATTCAACATTTTTATTTTTGAGCCCTCGCTGCCAAGCACATTTTCCTTCCTTTGTGGCCTCTAGATTCTTCATTTGTGAAACATTTTTTCTTGAAAACTGATGTGTTTAAGCCACCTTGAAAATGCAACATTTTTATGTTTGAGCTCCCACTGCCAAGTACATTTTCCTTCTTCTGTGACCTTCAGATTTTTCATTTGTTAAGCATTTTTTTTTGAAAACTGACGTGTTTGAGCCACCTTAAAAATCCAACATTTTTATATTTAAGCCCCCACCGCCAAGCATATTTTCCTTCTTCTATGGCCTTCAGAATCTTCATTTGTGAAGCATTTTTCTTTGAAAAATGACGTGTTTGAGCAACCTTAAAAATGCAACATTTTTATTTTTGAGCCCCCGCTGCCAAGCACATTTTCCTTCATCTATGGCCATCAGATTCTTTATTTGTGAGCCCCTACTGCCAAGCACATTATCCTTGTTCTGTGGCCTTCAAATTCTTCATTTTGAAAGCATTTTTCCTTAAAAATGATGTGTTTGAGCCACCTTGAAAATGCAACATTTTTAGATTTGAGCCCCCGCCACCAAGCACATTTTCCTTCTTTTGTGGCCTTCAGATTCTTCATTTCTGAAGCATTTTTCCTTAAAAACTGATGTGTTTGAGCCACCTTGAAAGTGCAACATTTTTATGTTTGAGCACTTGCCGCCAAACACATTTTCCTTCTTCTATGACCTTCAAATTTTTCATTTGGGAAGCATTTTTGCTTAAAAACTAATTTGTTTGAGTCACTTTGGAAATGCAACACTTTTATATTTGAGCCCCAGTCACCAAGCATATTTTCCTTCTTCTGTGGCCTTCAGATTTTTCATTTGTGAAGCATTTTTCTTTGAAAACTGGCGTGTTTGAGCTACCTTGAAAATACAACATTTTTATATTTGAGCCCCTGCCGCCAAGCACATTTTCCTTCTTCTATGGCCTTCAAATTCTTCATTTGTGAAGTATTTTTCTTTGAAAACTGACATGTTTGAGCAATCTTGAAAATGCAACATTTTTATGTTTGAGACCCCGTCGCCAAACACATTTTCCTTCTCTTGTGGCCTTCAATTTCTTCATTTGTTAAGCAGATTTTCCATCTTCTGTGGCCTTTAGATTCTTCATTTGTGAAGCATTTTTCTTTTAAAATTGACATTTTTGACCCACCTTGAAAATGCAACATTTTTATGTTTGAGCCCTTGCAACGAAACACATTTTGCTTCTTTTTTGCCCTTTAGATTCTTCATTTGTGAAGTATTTTTCTTTGAAAACTGATGTGTTTGAGCCACTTTGAAAATGTAACATTTTTCTTTTTGAGCCCTCGCTGCCAAGCACATTTTTCTTCTTTTGTGGTCTTTAGATCCTTCATTTGTGAAGGAATTTTCTTTGAAAACTGATGTGTTTGAGCCACCTTGAAAATGTAACATTTTTATTTTTGAGCTCCCACTGCCAAACACATTTTTCTTTTTCTCTGGCCTTCAGATTCTTCATTTGTGAAGCATTTTTCTTGAAAACTGATGTGTTTAAGCCACCTTGAAAATGTAAAAGTTTTATGTTTGAGCCCCCGCCGCCAAGCACATTTTCCTTCTTCTGTGGCCTTGAAATTCTTCATTTGTGAAGCATTTTTCTTTGAAAACTAACGTGTTTGAGCCACCTTGAAAATGCAACATTTTTATATTTGAACCCCTACCGCCAAGTACATTTTTCTTCTTCTGTGGCCTTTAGATTCTTAATTTGTTAAGCATTTTTCCTTGAAAACTGACATGTTTGAGCAATCTTGAAAATGCAACATTTTTATTATTGATCCCCTGTCGCCAAACACATTTCCCTTCTCTTGTGGCCTTCAATTTCTTCATTTGTTAAGAATTTTTCATTGAAAACTGATGTGATTGAGCCACCTTGAAAATGCAACATTTTTATTTTTGAGCCACCAGCACGAAGCACATCTTCCTTCTTCTGTGGCCTTCAGATTCTTGATTTGTGAAGCATTTTTCCTTTAAATCTGATGTGTTTGAGCCACCTTTAAAATGCAAAATTTTTTATGTTTGAGCCCCCGCTGTCAAGCACAATTCCTTCTTTTGTGGCCTTCAGATTCTTCATTTTGGGAAGCATTTTTCCTTAAAAACTGATGTGTTTGTGCCACCTTGAAAATGCAACATTTTTATTTTTGAGCCCTCACTACCAAGCACATTTTTCTTCCTTTGTGGCCTTCAGATTCTTCTTTTGTGAAGCATTTTTCCTCAAAAACTAATGTGTTTGAGACACCTTGAAAATGCAACATTTTTATGTTTGAGCCCCCACCGCCAAGCACATTTTCATTTTTTTGTGGCCTTCAGATTCTTCATTTGTGAAGCATTTTTCTTTGAAAACTAATGTGTTTGAGCCACCTTGAAAATGCAACATTTTTTGTTTGAGCCCCCACAACCAAGCACAATTCCTTCTTCTGTGGCCTTCAAATTCTTCATTTGTGAAGCATTTTTCCTTGAAAATTGATGTGTTTGAGCCACGTTGAAAATGCAACATTTTTATTTTTAAGCCGCCGTCGCCAAGCACATTTTCCTTCTTTTGTCTCCTTAAGATTATTCATTTGTGAAGCATTTTTCCTTGAATACTGATGTATTTGAGCCACCTTGAAAATGAATCTTTTTTATGTTTGAGCCCTCACCGCCAGGCACATTGTCCTTCTTTTGTTGTCTTCAGATTCTTCATTTGTGAAACATTTTTCTTTGTAAACTGAAGTGTTTGAGCCACTTTAAAAATGCAACATTTTTATGTTTGAGCCTCCGCCACTAGGCAGATTTTCCTTCTTCTATGGCCTTTAGATTCTTCATTTTTGAAGCATA
This sequence comes from Cunninghamia lanceolata, assembly GCA_027924645.1. Lineage (NCBI taxonomy): Eukaryota > Viridiplantae > Streptophyta > Pinopsida > Cupressales > Cupressaceae > Cunninghamia > Cunninghamia lanceolata. The sequence goes on along the minus strand of BSBN01000626.1, from coordinate 335,239 downwards.
TTTCCATGAAAACTAATGTGTTTGAGCCACCTTGAAAATGCAATATTTTTATGTTTGAGCCCCCACCACCAAGCACATTTTCCTTCTTCTGTGGCCTTCAGATTCTTCATTTGTGAAGCCTTTTTCTTTGAAAACTGATATGTTTGAGCCACCTTGAAAATGCAAGATTTTTTTTAATTTTTGAGCCTGCACCGCCAAGTACATTTTCCTTCTTCTGTGGCCTTCAGATTATTCATTTGTGAAGCATTTTTCCTTGAAAAATGACGTGTTTGAGCCACCTTGAAAATGCAAAATTTTTATGTTTGAGCCCCTACTGCCAAGCACATTTTCCTTCTTATGTGGCTGTCAGATTCATAATTTGTGAGGCATTTTTCTTTGAAAATTGATGTGTTTGAGCCACCTTGAAAATACAACATTTTTATGTTTGAGCCCCTGCCATCAAACACATTTTTCTTCTTTTGTGGCCTTCAGATTCTTAATTTGGAAGCATTTTTCGTTGAAAACTAACGTGTTTGAGCCACCTTGAAAATCAAACATTTTTATTTTTGAGCCCCTATCGCCAAGCACATTTTCCTTCTTTTGTGGCCTTCAAATTCTTCATTTGTGAAGCAGTTTTCTTTGAAAACTGACATGTCTAAGCCACCTTGAAACTAAAGCATTTTTATGTTCGAACCCACACTACCAAGCACATTTTCCTTCTTCTATGGCCTTTAGATTCTTCATTTGTGAAGCATTTTTCTTTTAAAGTTGACATTTTTGAGCCACCTTGAAAAAACAACATTTTTATATTTGAGCCCCTACAGCCAAACACATTTTCCTTCTTTTGTGGCCTTCAGATTCTTCATTTGTGAAGTATTTTTCTTTGAAAATTGATGTGTGTTAGAAATGAAAGAAACACTACTTTAATGGAAATCTGATTCGAATAAATTTCAACAATCTTTAAGTGTGCTTTAACAATGGAGATTGTAACAAAGCATAAAACCCAGTCCAGAAAAGATGTCAAACATGAAGAACTCAACACAATGACGCAGTGTTTACATGGAGAAAACCCTTGCAGGTAAAAAACTCCACTAGGAAAGAGGCACAAGTTTGTATTAATCTCAACAAGATTGTAGAATACATCAACTACACAACTCTCTCCACAAGTCTTCAATCCGACAGGATTCCGGCAGCACCTGAGTACCTAAAATCTATATTGCAACAACAAAATACATGGCAAATACTTAATATTTTCCAACTCCTCCTAGGCATTCACCTTCTCTCTCCTAAGATTCTCCAACCTGTAAACATTAATTACCATCTTACAAGCATCTTACACTTGTCCAAAAACAACCATGCAAAGGTTGGAGGCCCAAGACTAAATCTAGCCTTGTACAGCATGTTATGACATGTCATAACCATCATAGATTCCACAAAAGAGTATCTTTCTAAGATAGGAACCTTGAGCTAAATATAGCAAATATACAACTACCATATCCATCATATGCGTCATAGAATCACATAATCTTATGACAACTTGCAGCTGTCATAGATTCACTTACCAAACATTATGATAGTTGTCATACATGCCAAGAATAGTAGATTCCTCAAGGGAGCATGCCTATCCTCATTTACTTTGAGTTTTTACATTTGCCAATTGTAACAGTCACTCCTTGATTACCTTCGGCTACTCCGAAATTACCCCTGCCAGTGAAACTAGTACATCTCCTCATGGATAATTACAAATTACATATAATAAATGGAATAAATATAATATTGGGATTTACAAGGCTAATGGCACCTTATCCCAACAACGTGTTCGAGCCACTTTGAAAATTCAACATTTTTATTTTTGAGCCCTCGCTGCCAAGCACATTTTCCTTCCTTTGTGGCCTCTAGATTCTTCATTTGTGAAACATTTTTTCTTGAAAACTGATGTGTTTAAGCCACCTTGAAAATGCAAATTTTTTATTTTTGAGCTCCCACTGCCAAACACATTTTCCTTCTTCTCTAGCCTTCAGATTCTTCATTTGTGAAGCATTTTTTTTTGAAAACTGATGTGTTTAAGCCACCTTGAAAATGCAAAATTTTTATGTTTGAGCCCCCACCGCCAAGCACATTTTCTTTTTTCTGTAGACTTCAGATTCTTCATTTATGAATCATTTTTCTTTGAAAACTGATGTGTTTGAGCCACCTTGAAAATACAACATTTTTGTGTTTGTTTCCCCACTGCCAAGCACATTTTCCTTCTTCTGTGGCCTTCAGATTCTTCAATCATGAATCATTTTTCTTTCAAAACTGACATGTTTGAGCCCCTGTAGCCAAGCACATTTTCCTTCTTCTATGGCCTCCAGATTCTTCATTTGTGAAGCATTTTTCTTTGAAAACTAACGTGTTTGAGCCACTTTGAAAATGCATCATTTTTATTTTTGAGCCCCTGCAGCCAAGCACATTTTCCTTCTTCTGTGGCCTTCGGATTCTTCATTTGTGAAGCATTTTTCTATGAAAACTAATGTGTTTGAGCCACCTTGAAAATGTAACATTTTTTATGTTTCAGCCCCTGTCGCCAAGCACATTTTCCTTCTTTTGTGGCCTTTAGATTTTTCATTTAAGAAGCATTTTTCTTTGAAAACTAACATGTTTGAGCCACCTTGAAAATGCAACATTTTTATTTTTGAATCTCCGCCGCCAAGCACATTTTCCTTCTTTTTTGGCCTTCATATTCTTCATTTGTGAAGCATTTTTCCTTGAAAATTGATGTGTTTGAGCCACCTTGAAAATGCAACATTTTTATTTTTGAGACCCTGTCGCCAAGCACATTTTCCTTCGTCTGTGGCCTTTAGATTCTTCATTTGTGAAGTATTTTCCCCTAAGAACTGATGTCTTTGAGCCACCTTGAAAATGCAACATTTTTATGTTTGAGCCCCCACCACTAAGCACATTTTCCTTCTTCTATGGCCTTTAGATTCTTCATTTCTGAAGCATTTTTATTTGAAAACTGGCGTGTTTGAGCCACCTTGAAAATCCAACATTTTAATGTTTGAGTCCTCACCGCCAAGCACATTTTTCTTCTTCTATGGCCTTCAGATTCTTCATTTGTGAAGCATTTTTCTTTGGAAACTGACGGGTTTGAGCAACCTTGAAAATGCAACATGTTTATTTTTTAGTCCCCGCTGGCAAATGCATTTTCCTTCTTCTGTGACATTTAGATTCTTTATTTGTGAAGCATTTTTCCTTGGAAATGGATGTGTTTGAACCACCTTGAAAATGCAACATTTTTATTTTTGAGGCCCTGCCGCCAAGCACATATTTCCTTCTTCTATGGCCTTGAAATTATTCATTTGGGAAGCATTTTTCCTTAAAAAATGATGTGTTTGAGCCACCTTGAAAATGCAACATTTTTAGTTTTGAGCCCCCAGCACCAAGCACATTCTCCTTCTTTTGTGGCCTTTAGATTGTTCATTTGTGAAGCATTTTTCCTTAAAAACTGATGTGTTTTAGGCACCTTGAAACTGTAAAATTTTTATGTTTGAGTCCCCATCGCCAAGCACATTTTCCTTCTTCTGTGGCCTTCAGATTCTTCATTTGAGAAGCATTTTTGCTTAAAAACTAATGTGTTTGAACAACTTTGAAAATGTTGTTAGTAAGAGACACTGCTAGGATTCATAAGTGTTGTCATTGATGGCAACAAAGTATATCCCACACATCTACAGTACATAAATTACTCATACCAGAAGTTAGATTGAAGATAGGTTGGTCTGGTAGTCGGGAACAGAGATTATGATAGGGTCTGACAGTTGGGTCCGGAACTCTCTGATGGTGAAGCCCAGTATGTTGCAGATTTGGATGAGTAATAAGGAGTATCTGAATTGTTGTATTCCAGAGATTTAGCCTCCGGTGACAAAGCATGTGAAATATATGAGCATCTAAGTATCAGACTCTAGTTAGACAATGCAGACAGAGGAAGAATTGACCAACAGGGTATCAGACCTCAATCCAGATGTGCAGAAGGTGTTGAGCAAGTAACTTGAAGTGTTATATGATTTTGGCCGACATAGGTAATGATTTCTATGCCTAAGTTTTTGGTGCGCATTATCAATCAAGTATGGATTCAGCCGACAGAATAGTAACTTGCAAATATGCTAAGTGTTCTTGTTGCCAACTAGAAAGTTGTTGGAAATCCTTGATGCGGATATATATACTTGATGGATTCAAGCTTGTGAGGGTGTGGAAGTGATAGTGTGATTGATTAAGTGTGAAAAAAGAAGAGACAAGTGCGAAGGCAGTAATCCAAGCTCAGAATGTGACAGAAAAGTAATACTTAGCAGAGGAAGGATGAAATGTGCTAGATTGGTATACTGTGCCTAACTGGAACTGAATTCTTGCATATACGAATGTTGTTCATCAGTTCAAACACTTTTTTATCATCTGTAAGATTTTGTAGATAGTGAGTCTCATGTAGGCAGTGGGCCTCTTGTGAGCAGTGTGCTTGGGTAGTGAGCCCTAACTGGCAAGTGTCATTTTGTACTTCTTTATTCTTTTAATAGAGAATACAATCTTGGGTTAATCACCCCATGGTTTTTCCCTTAACAGGGTTTCCACGTAAAATCCTTGTGTTATGTGTGTTGATTTCATTTTAGTTCTTATGGTTGCTTATTCTTTCATGTTTTGATATATCAATGAATGACAAGATAAGAAAAGGTAGTAAAAATAAGAAAGTTTTGAGATAACTGCTTCACCCCCCCTCTCAGTTATCTTCCTTGTTTCCAACAATTAGTATCAAAGCTAAGTTCCTTAGAAAAAACCTAACAGCTTGAGGAGGATCTAGGAATCTCAATGGATGCTTATGGTATGAAAGAACAACTACAGTCTGCCTTAGAAGATCTTGATCAATCCCATTCTGAAGTCAATAATTTGAGAGAGAGACATAAGGAGGTTGATGATTTCATCAATGAGCTGAAAGAAAAACTTAGTAATTCTATGAAAAAGAGAAAGGAACTACTCCAAAAGTTAGCAGATCAGAATGAAGCCAATAATACTGATGTGGACCTGAATGAGAAAACAAAGCTATGTGAAAAGCTGTCAAAAGAAGTTGTCATGTTAAGACATGAAATGGAATCAGGGGTTATAAAATTTACCCAAGAAATTGAAGAAAAGAGAAAGACTGAAGATAACTTAAATCAATCCCTCAAGGAGAAAACAAAAGGTTGCTACAAAATGGACAGAATAATTAGACATCTTGAGTCTGATCTTGGAGAAGCCAGATACAATGAAGAACAACTTGAGAGACAGATTGACACTCTTAAACAAGATCTTGAAACTGCAAATGAATACAAAGAAAAATTCAAGGTAAGCTCAGCCAAACTTGAAGTACTACTTGAAAGTCAAAAGAGGGTAGATGATAAGCATGGCTTGGGATATGAGAAAGGTGAAAGCTCTAGATCTGGTCAAAAGAACTTTGGGTCAAGAAACAGGCCTAGAAGACCTCCGGTAAGATAACCTAATGCTCAAAGATATCCCTCCTTCAATGGAAGCTGCTTCAACTGCAACAAATTTGGTCATAAAGCAACTCAGTGCAGGAGCATAATGAATCAGAATAATCCATCCTTCTCCAGTCAATGTTTTAATTGCAAAAGGTATGGTCACAAATCTCATGAATGTAGAAATATGCAATTGAACAATTCTTTCAATGGTAGATGCTTTGCATGCAATAGAATGGGGCATATGGCTAATCAGTGCAGATCAAGAGGATATCAATCAAATAAGCAAGGAAATGTTGTGTTACAATTGCAATAAATCCGGTCATATAGCTAGATTCTGCAGGAGCAAAAATCATGATGGAAAAGGTTTGGTGACTCAACATGATCAGGAACAAGACAAAGGCAAAGGTAAAGTGAATGGGTGTGTGCAAGAAGTTGTGTCCACTTATTGGCCAAAAAGTGGAAGTGTTTTCCCTAATTTTCAGAATTTGTCACATTTGACCTAAAAATTTGAAGCACTTAAATGTGGAATCTTGGAAAAAGTCACTAAATATGAAATGTAGTACTCGGAGTCTAGTTTCCAAATATGTAATTTTTTTCAATACCCAGATGATAGAAATTAATTTTGAATAGGTGTTTCTAAAAACCACTGTTTAAAAGTCACTTTTTTTACTATACCATGTACGTGTACGTCATCCATATTTTGACCTAAATAATCATATTTTTCAAAATCCTTTTGGGAAAAGATTTGTAACTCACTGAAGCACGTTTTCCATATTTTTTTTGTAATTTTTTATTGAATATTTTTTTTGTTTATTAATTTTTTATTGGCCATTTTTGGTCTTTTAAAAAATCATCATGTACGTCACGCATAAGATGACCTAAACTTTAACATTTTTTGAAATTTTTTTTAAAATTGAAAATAATTGTCTAAAGTACGTTTTTGTACATTTGTTTTTACAAAAAAATATTTTAATAAAAATTTATTAAAATACTAAAAAACCTTGATAATTCATGTTTATGGACCTATTTCATTAGAAATTGATTAAAAAATAGAAAAATTAATCCAATTGTAAAAAAATTTACATATTTGGAATCTACACTATCTCATCTATAATGGGTTTTAATTTTGTCAAAATATTCTGCAAAATAGACCTTCAGATATATGCCCAAAGTCACTATTTTGTTGTGACATTGACAGAACCTTCAAGTTGCAGGTCAAACCAAGTCTAGAGGTCAGGTTCAAGTCCCCAAAGCATTTCCTGAACTGGGTTACAAAGGAAAACCCGAGCTTAGAATTCAAATTTTAAATAAAGGGATCCCGTTTCTTACTCCACCGGTACAAAACAAAATGGGATCTCATTTACTAAACGGGATCCCGTTTATTATTTGTCCCTTTTTTAATAAGACTGTACTATCACTGTCAGCCCTGCAACTTGCTCTATAGTACGGCCGACAGCGACATTTGCAGCATTCTCTACCATCTTTTTTCTTTTGCAGGTCCATCAACTTGGAATATTGTTTGAATTTTGATAGAAGCCATTATTGAGACACTGTTTGAGTGAAATTTTGTTGAATTGGTACTTGTTTGAAGGACTTGAACAAAGAAGAAAGGCTTTCAAGTTTTTGACATTCATTTGTACATGCTTCATAAATTTTTTAATCATGGGATCACAAAGTCGTAATAAGAGGAAAGATAGGAAGCTATTAACCCCTAAAGAAATTGAAGCAAAGAGAGAGAAGGAGACAAAAAGACAAAGAGATAGAAGAATAAAGATTCAATTAATGAATAATGCTAAAGCATCCAATTCCACAACTATTGAAGATAAAAACATTGAGGAGACCATGGATGTAGACGATGCAAATTTGCAAGAGGTGAATGTGGAAACTAATATGATTATACAAACTACTCCTAGTATGTCTTCAAATCCCTCTATCAATGCTATGGAGAATGTTTCAATAGACATAAATCCAAGTACTTCTTTAAATTCACCTTTGAATGAAATGGAAATAGTGTTGATAGGAGATTTAAAACAAGCTGGATATAACAATGTTGAGATTGATAATATTTGTAGAGATCAAAATTTGAAACAAATTGTTGTTGAAAATGAAAATAAAAATCCTTTTTGTTGAAAATGAAAATGAAAATCGTTTTGTTGTTGAAAATGAAAATGAAAACCGTTTTGTTGTTGAAAATAAAAACGAAAATCCTTTTGTTGAAAATGAAAATGAAAACCTATTAGAAGTTAATCTTTACTTTGTGAAGATTAATTTATTATTTGTATTTTATTTATTTTGGTGATTATCCCCACATGTCGGGTAACACCTCTTTTATTTCTCCTGCAGGAATAAACCTATTCTTGATAGATTCCTCCTTAAGAGGCTACACATGGCACACACCTTATGCAAGGTGGCATAATGGAGTTACATATAACTCCATCCTTCACCCCTATTTAAGTGGTGATTTTCTCTCTTTCCCGTACACACATCCACTTATGGATCTCTTCTTCTTCTTCTCATCTCTCTCATTGAGAAGCTTCTTATCTTTGTAATCTATCTTTTGGCTTCTTGCCACTTGCTAATGCACAGGGGTTTTTCTTTGCTTTTCCCCCTTCAAAAACCTGTGTTGGACTCTGGTGCATCTTCTTCTAATCTGTTATAATCTTTCTTTGCTTTGCATGTTTAGTTAATACTTTGATCCTGCATTTGTTCCTATTTTACTTTCATGGTATCAGAGCAGGCTACTAACTTTCTGTGCAAGCTGTTTTGAAAGATCTGATCTGTGTAGGTGACATTGAAGACCTACACACACAACAAAACAGAGATAAGAAGCGTTATCTATTTCAATTTCTTTTCAGGATCTTGTAAAATAAAATTCTACTCTAGTTTATTCAATTTTACAAGTTATATTTGTTCAAAAGTTAGATTTGTGTAAAAATTTTAAAGTTATTCCTGCATGCAATTAATTTTAGTTTTAATCAAAATCTAGGTTTATAAAAAAAATAAAATTTTGCCCTCTGTCTAATCTATTTTTTATAAATATTTTCATTTATAATCTATATAATTTATTTACAAAAATTTTTTTGGTCATAGTTTAAAAAAATTACTTTTTTTTAATCTTTTAACCTTTTTTTTTATATTCCATTTTCTATTTTTTAAAAAAATTGCAAAAATTTAAATCAATATATTTTTTCTATATATGAGAAATTTTTCCTAAACAATTTTTCTAACCAAATTTTATTTTACAAATTAAAAACCCTAAAAAAAATTAAAAACAAAATTAAAAAAAAAAACAACTAAACAAATTTAAATTGGCCCTCAAAGTTTTTTTTCATTGTTTTAAAAAAAAAAACTAAACAAAAACAAATCAAAAAAATCTTTAACTTTAAATAATTTAAAGTTTTTTTTTTTGGGGGCTTCAAAGCCCTAAGGCACCATCCCTACTGCTGCGAATCCTCCTGAGCCAGCCACTGGCCTCCACCTTCAAACTGCCGCTCCTTCACAGAGCCACTACCCCTCTCTGCATCGAGTCGTACCCTTCTTGCCTCCGCTCTGCACTTGCCCATAACAACCCTTCATTTCTTTTGCATGCTTTGTTATTTATTGGACCTTTTCTTTTAAGAAAGTTTCTATTTACTTTGTATAAAGTAATTTTAATAAAAGTTGTTAGCTTTTTTAATAAAAGTTTTGCTATTGAAAATGAAAATGAAAATCCTTTTGTTGAAAATGAAAATGAAAACCGTTTTGTTGTTGAAAATGAAAATCGTTTTGAAGTTGAAAATGAAAATGAAAATCCAGGATGTGATGTTGAAAATAAGAATTTTTTTTTCAAAATTGAAAGAGATGTTTTGGATAATCTTCCTGGTAAAATTTCTTGGAGACAAATAAGAACACATGCCAATAGATTATACAAGGAAGTTTTTTATCGTAAAAAACTATCATTTCAATGTCAACTAATGATGCAATTAATAAGAATGTGGAAAATGAGAAAAGTAATGAAAATGTTAGGCATTTTTGTTAAACCAAGAAGAAAAGATCAATCACTAAAACATGCTATGTCTACTATTTCTAGTGCCATCGAGTCTATTGGAAGTAATAGTCGATCCAAAGATAAGAATGCAGCAAGACAAGCTATAACAACTGCTATAGTGAATAAAACAACTTTGAATAGAAGAATGGTAAGCAATATTAGTGGAATTCTAAAAATACATCCTAAAACATTGGTAAGAGCAGCAAAAAGAAGAGAAAGTATAGAAAATGATCCAATTAACCAATGTTGGAGTTTTAGTGGTCGACTCCCAAGATCTGATATGAAACTAAATGTTGAAATCAAATCTTTGATCGAAAAATATTGGCATGATAATACTAGGGTATCATCTAATGCTAGAGATGTTTTAAAATTAAGAGTGGGGTCCAAAGTTCGCGATCCTCATCCAAAACACCTAATAGATGCAATGCAAACTAAATTTTATAGAAAATTTTGTGGTGAATTAGTGTTACCTGGTAATATTAAAATAAGCCAAAGATCTTTTGAAAAATGCAAACCATGGTATGTAAAGATTAATAAGCAACGAATATCTTGTTGTTGTAAAACACATATTCAATTTCATTATTATTATGATGTGTTTCAATATATAAGTTGTACTTTACATAGTAACATGATTACACAGGAATGTGATATTAATATGCCAACTGAAGTAATAAAAGAGTTTATATCAAGTTTGTTCTGTGAAAGATCTAATGAAAAATTATTTTATTTAAGTTCATGTATTTCTAGACAATGCACTAGTTGTGGCAATCTTTCTTTGTTAAGAGTTTGTATGCATGAAAGTGTTGAAAATGATTTTGGACAACAATTAGTGGATGTTAAAAGATTTAAGAATGTTGAATATTCTTTAAAAGATGAAAAATTTGGAAAGCGTTGTGATTTAATTACAGAAAAGGTTAGTGTGCATGCATTCATATCATAATTTAAGAGTAAACTTGTACCAAAATATGTCAAGCACTCTCAACAAGCTCGATGGCTTGATGGACAATTTCGTGAATGTAGAAACACATTTCCAGTTGGTACTATATTATTAGTGGTTGATTTTACAGAAAACCATACTTTAGCTCCGCAAGAGGAAATTCAATCACAATATTACAATTCAGTGCAAGTTGCTATGTTTGTTCATATTGTTTATAGACATGCAGATGATAGCACAGAGAATGATAGAAAAGTTTTGAGGGAGTATCATTTCTATTTGAGTGACAACCGGTTACACTCATCAGAGTTTGTTCAATATTGTTTCAATATATTTTATACAAATTTAAGAGAAAGAGGAATCCAAATGACTGAACATCTTATATGATCAGATAATTGTACGGGGCAGTTCAAGAATGCTCGAATGGTCTGTTGGTTAAGTAGGGTTCACAAGGAGAATAATGTCCAACATATGTGGAATTTTTTTGAAGCTAGACATGGTAAAGGAGAACATGATGGAGCTAGTGTGTGTGTTAAAAGAATTCTTTCTAGACAACAATTGAAATTTAAGGATGCAGTAAAATTTAAAGATGCACGTGGGATTGTAGATCGGTGCAATACAAGATTATGTACACCTGGATCAAGTGAGTACTCTACAGTTCGTCAATTCTTTTGGTTGGTTGAAGAAGAAAACATTCTACCTAGACTTGATTGCCAGACAATCAGTGGATCTACTAAATGGCATTCATTTAGGAGTTTGAATGCAAATACATGGACTATCTGGACAAGGGAGCTTGCATGTTTTTGTTAGTTTTGTATTTCAAGAGATTGGGAAGCATGTGAGAATACAGAATGAGTTGAAGAGTGGAAGCAAAGACCATTGACACTTGCACAAGCACACGATCAAAGTGAAACAACAATTGAAGACAATGATCAACTGTTTGCATCAGACGATTATGACCGTGTTTCAGACCTTGTACAAGAAGGTAATTTAATTCAAATTATTTCATTTTATTTCACTTAATTACTAATTTCTAGTGCTTTTATTTATTTATATGTGTATGTATATGAATGCGTGTATGTTGATTGGTTAAATTTTATGGACATGCGCAAGTTATTGAATCAAAATTTGTTTGCAAGACATGTGTATGCTATTGTTGTACCAAAGAAGAATGAAGAGGAAACATAATATTGGTTGGCTCATTGTGTGGAGACTAAACATAAGTTAACAGCACCTCGAGAAGATGATGATGGCTTTCCTTATCCAACAGATTTGGTGATCCCCTTAAGACATCCTCTTAAGCAAATTTTGATAACAAGTCTTTGATCCCCTTAAGCAAATTTTAAGAACTTCTTTGATCCCCTTAAGCAAATTTTAAGAATTTCTTTGATGATGGCTATCATTATCCAATAGGTTCGGTGGTGGTTGTTGGCACTTGGCTACGAAAATACCTAATAAGGAAGAATGGTTTGCCTGCATTCAAAGATTATGAAACACATAAGAAGATTATACACTACTCACATTTGGTGTTTGCAACAAATATAAACCTAGAGAGGTATCATGGAAAACCTACAAATAAAGAGATATGGATAATTTCTATGGAAGACCATGAGACAATCATCGATGCGTTGGAAAAAAAAGAGGATGGAGATGGTACAATGGAATAAGTAAATACAGGTAAATATAGTTAAATAGATTTATATTGTTCTTTTAAATACATTAAATACATGTTTTGATATTTCTTGTGTGTTATTAGTTGAAATTGATTTAAATTGTCCTTTTATATCCTTAGGCCATCATCACAAATTCATCACATACTTTGAAACAAAAACTTGAGAGGCACTTGTAAATTCAGGTACAAATTGTGTATATCTAGATAGTTTTATATAAATTAAAATACATGTTTTGATGATATATTGATAAATTGCTTGTATTATTTTTATATCAGGTGGCGTGAAGACCTGCTACATTCCCCACAAGTTTTGGATTTTCTTGAGATGGCATAACCACATTTTGTAAACATTATTTTGAGTTGGCATATATGTACATACACAATTACATTATTACACATTTTGTACACAAATTTGTATACATGTGTATGTACACAATTTTATACTCTACACTTTTATATATCAAAATTATTATTCTATATATTTTATTTGTTAAATGCACATGTTTTTCTACTTTGAATTTACTTTAAATTTGATTTTATTATATTGTTAAATTTGGTTGCCTTGGGCAACTTCACCAAAATTTGAGAACTTAAGACGTCCCCTTAAGACATCGTAAATTAGGACCCCATAAGACATCCAAAAAGTTAGCATCTTTGTAGGTTAATTAACATGGCCAATTTGAAGTTGTTAATGGACCACAATACATCCTACGTGCAGTTATGTTACTTCTATGTTTCAATAACCATATATCTCTCAATCCAACCATTACACTATCATCTTTATTCTATCCTTAAAATTTCTTCTTTATTTGACATGCTCAATAATAAAGATGAACTATTATATGTCCATGATGTGAATCATGCATGTATATGTCCTCTCTATGTTAGCAATGATATGAAATTAACATATGTCACTACATCTAAGAGAGGGACTCGAAACTACATGGATATCACCTAATATACCTTCATCAAGTCTAATAATATACATCATATATCTAGAATGATGTAATTGATTAGTATTGGTCCTCAATTACTTTCAATGGCTGAGTAAGAGTGGCTTTGATTAGATTTGTATACTCAAAGATTCAAATTAAAGGACAATATAAAACAAGATCATTCTCACTCTTCTCCTTCTCCCCTTTATTTTGCAATTTTCTTATAAAATCTATTAGATTGGGATTAAACTTAGTATTCTAGATTAGTATCTAGTCTAAGATGTTAAATTTTTACCATGTTTGAAATTATTAAAATTCCTTGGTAGGACTTGTATGTATTCATGTATGAAATTATTAATGAATGTCTAAAACTGAACATGTACATGTTTGCTTTATCTTTCTTGCTAAGTAACAAGAATAATTTCAAGCAATGCCTTGTGTTTCATTCCTTTGATTTCATTGGAGCCCCTCATATGGGACAATTGACATCTACCACTATGTTATTCACACAAACCAAATTTTCTAATAAAGAACCTGTTGGCAAGAAACACTGTGTGGATTCTTGATTGTTGTCATTGATGGCAACAAAGTCTATTCCACACATCCGCAGCACATAGTATGTCTATACCGGAAGTCTGATTGTAGAGTGTTTTGGTCCGGTGAGCAAGAACAAATCATGCAGCAAGGTCTGACAATCAGGTCTGGATCTCTCAGAGGATGTATCTCAACAAAGTATGGACTTGGGGAAGTCAAGAGGAGTACCATGACTGCCACATTCTAGAAATTGAGCCTCCGGTGATGAAAGAGTGAAAAGATATGAGCACCTAAGCGTTGAGTTCCTGACAGGTAGAGCAGACTGAGCAAGAACTAATCGGTAGAGCATCAGACCTCAATCCGAATGAGAAATTGATGGTGATCAAGCTTCTTAAGGGATCATTTATGGTTGGCTGACATGATTGATGACTTACATGTCTCTATTTTTGATACGCATCACATATTAAGTATGAATTCAGTCGACAAACCAGTATTTAGTAAAAATCTTAAGTATTCTGGATGCCAACTAGAAAGATGTTAAAATCCTTGGTGTAGATATATATATCAGATGGATTTCAATATGAAGAAAAGTCGTGTGTTAGAGTGTGCGAAGAAAAGCAGAGAGTAATGTGGAAGCAGCTATACAAGTACAGTATGTGACAGAACAACAGCACTAAGCAGAGGAAGAATGAAGTGCAACAGATCAGTATATTGAGCCTAACCAGAACTGAACCTCAACATATGTGGATGCCTCTGGTTAGTTCAAACACCTGGTTACTTTCTATATACCTTGTAGACAGTGAGTCTCTTGTAGGCAGTGAGCCTCTTGCGAGTAGTGTGATCAAGCAGTGAGCCCTAATTGGCAAGTGCCATTTTGTACTTTTATTCTTTTAACAGAGAATACAATCTTAGGTTAGTCACCTTGTGGTTTTTCCCTTAACAAGGTTTTCCACATCAAAATCATTGTGTTATGTGTGTTTACTTTATTTCTGCTCTCATGGTTATGTATGCTTATATGTTTTGATGCTGCACTAATTATTAAAAAAGAACAGAAAGTTAAAATATTTAAGATAACTAATTCTCCCCCCCTCTCAGTTATCTACATTGTTTCCAACAATTGGTATCAGAGCTAAGTTCTTCCAAATAGAGCCTAACAGCTTGAGGAAGATTTGGGAATCTCAATGGATATGTGTGGTATGAGGGAACAACTTCAGTCTGCCCTAGATGATCTTGAGCAATCTCACTCTAAAGTCAATAACCTGAGGGAAAGACTTAAACAGGTTGATGACTTCATAAATGAACTAAAAGAAAAACTGAGTATCTTTGTTAAAAAGAGAAAGGAACTTCTTCAACAATTAGCGAGTCAAAGTGAAGCCAATGATACTAATGAAAATCTGAATGAGAAAAACAAGCTATGTGAGAAGCTATCAAAAGAGGTCATTATGGTAAGACATGAAATGGAATCAGGGGTTATGAAATTCACCCAAGAAATTGAAGAGAAAAAAATTGAAGATAATCTAAAACAATCTCTCAAGGAGAAGTCAGAAGACTGCCACAAAATAGATAGAATAATCAGGCATCTAGAATCTGATCTTGAAGAAGCTAGAGATAATGAAGAACAACTTGAGAATCAGATAGACACTCTTAAAAGGGATCTTCAAACAACAAATGAATACAAAGAAAAATTCAAGATAAGCTCTGCTCAACTTGAAGTTCTTCTTGAAAGCCAAAAGAGGGTAGATGACAAGCATGGCTTGGGATATGAGAAAGGTGAAAGATCCGGATCCGGTCAGAAGAACTTTGGATTAGGAAATCCAAGGTACAAGCCTAGAAGACCTCCGGTAAGGCAACCAAATGCTCAAAGATATCCATCCTTCAATGGATACTGCTACAATTGCAATAACTTCAGTCATAAAGCAAATCAGTGCAGAAGAAGAATGAATCAGACTAATTCACCCTTCTCCGGAGAGTGTTTTAACTGCAAAAGGTATGGTCACAAATCTCATGAATGTAGAAATATGCAAATAACCAATTCATTCAATGGTAGATGTTTTGCATGCAATGGAATGGGACATATGGCTAATCAATGTAGATCAAGTGGATATCAGTCAAATATGCAAATAAATATAGCTTGTTACAATTGCAATAGACCCGGTCATATTGCCAAATTCTACAGAAGTAAGAATCAGGATAAAAGGGGTTCGGTGCATCATAATCAAAATCAAGATAAAGGAAAAGGAAAAGTGAATGCAGATGAAGTTCAAAGAGAAATGAACAAGATTTGGGTGAAGAGAAGTACATAAAATGTTGGGGATGGATTCGCACCAGAATCTAGTGCTAATATTCCTTCTAGAAACTAAATAGATGAGCTCTGGCTTAGGGGGAGTCACAAAAGAAAACAATTTCCCCCAGCCAGTCAATTGGTGCCTAAAATTGGCACATGGAGTGTTGTGGATTGAAGAGTTCTCAAAGAGATATCTAAATAACCATTGGTAAAAATATAAAAGATCCGCAACGAGTTTTGAAGAGGTTAATCATCCAAGATTGGTTCAGTTTAATAATCATCTGGTAAAAGCAAGATCTTCGCAGTTAGATCCAGTATGATTCAAAATTGAAATATCTTGATCTATGGATAAATGGAATGATTGGAGAAAGGAAGATAGATTGTCAATTATCACCAAGAATAATTCTAAGTGCATCTCAGTGATTCGGAAGGATCTCTCTTAGAACAAGGTCAGAACAAGGGAACTGGAATGACTTAAGGTGTGCATTTATTGCAATATGAATTTAGGGTCTGTGCAAAAATATAAGGGTTCTTTTGTTCATCATTTGCACATTTGCATTCGATAAGAAGAAGGAAAGAGCTCTGCAACAAAGATTGCTTCAACCCTCTCAAGATCAACCACATAATTTGATTCAACCAGCGATCTTTTCGGCTCTTATCGTGAACCCTAGAAGCATAAAAAAGGTATTTCCACTCTTGAATATCTCTCTCTGAATCTTTTGAAAGATGGCTACTCCAAATGTTGTTAAGATCACTGATAGGCCGCGCCCTAAGTTCAAGAAACATCCTTACAAATCCCTAGAAGTTGATCCCCTAGGTGCATTCTCTAGCATTCTGCATGGGGTTCTGCACGTAGAAGATGTTAGGGTATATATTCACGCCAATATTGAGGAATTTGGGGAATCCAAGCTGATGGATATATATCACAAGCAATTAATAGATGAAACATTTGAACTTAAACCCCATACAAGGCCATCCGGGATAAGCATTTTGGACATTGCATTCACTTCCCCTATTTTGTAGAAGATGAATGGGTCTGGTATGTTCTCAGTAGAATACATGATAACTTCATGCGGTTGTTGAAGCCCTTCAAAATAACAAAGGATGCAATTAGGGCAGTAACTGGCTTGCACTCATTCAATGGGTTGCCTACTCTCAAATCTGTCAAGAACCAAATAGTAAGTGAGGCTACCGGATCAAAGTCTGATAAGAGAGCAATGACAATAGAAGACATCATAGATCCGGATATCAAATTTGCCTCTATGATAATTGGTTACAAAATCTATCACTCCAGCAGGGAGAATTCAGTATCCAGAACTACTATATATACTGCATATGAAATGCTAAGGAAAAATGCAAACTATGATCTATGCGAGCTTCTTCTGAGCCAACTATTAGAAAATTTATAGAAAATAAAGAAGGATAAGAAGAACTCATTCAAGTATGGTGGCCTAATATTATGTCTCTTCTTTTACTATATGAATGAGCTACCCAGAACAAGTGGCTGGATATGGAAAAATGACAGACCGGTTGCCATACAAATAAGAGATTATATGTATGGGCTTGGTGATGCCAAGGTTCAAAGCATGGCTCTTTGGGGATATTTCAAGAATTTCCAAGGTATGATGCAGGCCAGAGAAAGAATTCCTCAAACAATAGTTGAAAAATATAAAGATACTGTGTATTTTATGGTAGACACTGATCAATGCCTAATGGAGGCAGTAGAGCCCAGAATAGTCTGGATTATGCCAATGGGATATGAGGTGGATGAGAAAATCCTAGAACTACATATCCAACACCTATTAAGTTAGCCTAAGGACCCTGAGGCAGAAAGGTTTGGCACCTTTCAAGAATTGAGTGTGAAAATTCATGTTGAGCTAAGACAACCGGAGATGAAAAGAAAAGTGAGAAGAGAAGTAGAGGAAGTTGCCAAAAGATATGGCATTTCAAAAGAGGCAGTCGATGCAAATAGAGAGAAACTAGAAAAAGCAGAGAAAGAGAGACAAGATGCAGAAAAAGAAAGTGATCCAGTACAAGCCCCGTCCCAGACTAGATCCTTAGAGAGTTCTACACCTACCACCTCTAAGAGCTCTAAATCCTCCAAACCGGAAGCAAAGACATCTAGAAAAGGAGAAAAGAGAATAAAAACCAAGGCTACAAGATCCTATATGAGTCAAAAGGATGATGAAGAGACAAAGATAGATGAGGAGGTTAAGAAAATGAAGAAGAAAAAGAAAACATCTATGGAATCCTCTGCCGGTAAAAACAAAGAAGAAGAAGTAGAAGAATTTGTTGAAAGGCCTACTTTTTCTATTAATGATGTCATCAAGGCAGTCACTGTAGATGGGAATCTACAACCAATGACTAAATTCTATGATGAGTATAGTGACACAGACAAAAGAATCTTGGAAGAAGCTACAGTTAAGTACTTAAACATATATAATAAAGCATTCATTGAAATCATCTCTCTAATTCCCAAGAGTTTAGAGAAGGTACTTGAACTCAGAAAAGACAATGCCAAGACAAAGGATTTGGAGATCTGGGAACAAATAGCTATTCAACTCTGTCCTTCCATTACTCCAAAACAAATGAACATGATCTTCAAGGACTGCAAGGATGAGTTTCAGAGCAAAGCAAGAATTAACAAACTTATGCTTGGAGAGATTGATCAGGTGGCAAAAGAAACTGAAGACATCCTCCAGAATGCATACAAAAGATTCAATCTTCCTATTATAGAGGACATAAGTGATGAACCTTCTGCCATGGATGTCAAAGGAGCAAGTACATCAAAGGAAGATTCTACTGAGAAAATTGTAGAAGAGTCAAAGGAGATAAGTGAGGAGAAGACTAAGGACTTGGATTCCTCTATTTTGGAAGAGGAAGTCCATGAAGAAGTAAACATCTCTCTTCCGGATCCCCCAACAAACTCCGGAACTGAAGGAGAAGCAAGAAAAGAGGAGAAAGCAAGTCAAGAAGAGGAGAAAAAGGGAAGAGAAGAAGAACAAACAGAGAAGATCTCTGATGATAGCTTTGAGGCTACAAAAGGAAAGAAGTCTCTGGCAAGAGACACTGTAGAAGCAATGAAAAATTTCTTGACCAAGGAATTAATGGAGATAGATTAACCAAAACTGTTTCATGGACCACTCAATTTTGACTCCCTCTCTCTGGTCCAGACAATTAAGGTAGCATCTTTTGCTCAAGCTAAAGCAAAAGAAAAACTTCTAAAGTCTCACATGGAAGACTGTGAGCTAATAGAGATTGCATCTGGTGTGCTAGAGAAAATCATGTCATCCTTTCAAAAGGATCTTTTGGCCTCCTCATCTGGTAATCTGAAATCTCTTGTTAATTATGTTAGCACACATTTTGATTCTTTGGAGAAATTAGTAGAAGAGAAAGTCTGGAAAGAGTTTTTGGGTAAGAGATTCTCTGAAGTACAGGGGCTCATAGCAAATGATAGGAGAAATTTGAATATTGGAATAAAGAGCCTAGAAAATGCTCTTAAAGATGGTGGAGAATTATACAAATTTTGTTTATCTTGGTCCATAGTGACAGTCGACATTGCAAAGAAGGTGGAAGAACAAGAGGGTAAACTATCAAGTTTATCTCAGAGTTTTGATCCTCTCACCTCATCCATAATGAATCAAGAGTGCCAGGCTATCGCGACTATAAATGAGATAAAGAGGCTTGAGAAGGAGAAGAAGAATAGAATAAGTAGAATGAATGAACTAAGAGGGATAATTATCCCTAAGTTAGAGGCAATGCATGAGGCCCTAACTGATGCTCAGACCACAGCTCGGACCAGTGATCCGATAGACCTAAATAGGGCTGAAGCTTTTGCATTTTTATTAAGTGGTCACATCTCAATTTTGGACAGGATGAAGCAGAGTTGGGCAACAGAGTTTGTCCAATTGAAGACCACTTTTGTGGATATACTTAAGTATATGTAAGTATAACTTGTATATATACTTATGCAGCTGTGTATAGGTTACTTTTTGAAAATTTTGGTGTGTGGATTCCACCCTTTTCCATTGATGTCAAAGGGGGAGTGAGGAGTAGTGAAAAATATGGAATCTAGCTAAGGGGGAGCTTCGGTAAAAGTGTACATAAGACAGAGCATTAGCCAAGGGGGAGTTTGCTACGATAGTCATTTTTCATTAAGTGTTGCCATCAATGCCAAAGGGGGAGATTGTTGGCAAGAGTCACTGTGTGGCTTCTTGATTATTGTCATTGATGGCAACAAAGTCTATTCCACACATCTGCAGCACATAGTATGTCTATACCGGAAGTCTGATTGTAGAGTGTTTTGGTCCGGTGAGCAAGAACAGAGCATGCAGCAAGGTCCGACAATCAGGTCCGGATCTGTCAAAGGATGTATCTTAGCAAAGTGCAGACTTGGGGAAGTCAAGAGGAGTACCATGACTACCACATTCTAGAAATTGAGCCTTCGGTGATGAAAGAGTGAAAAGATATGAGCACCTAAGCGTTGAGTTCCTGACAGGTAGAGCAGACTGAGCAAGAACTAACCTGCAGAGCATCAAACCTTAATCCAGATGAGAAATTTATGGTGATCAAGCTTCTTAAGGGATCATTCATGGTTGGCCGACATGATTGATGACTTACATGTCTCTATTTTTGATACGCATCACATATTAAGTATGGATTCAGCCGACAGACCAGTATTTAGTAAAAATCTTAAGTATTCCGGATGCCGACTAGAAAGATGTTGAAATCCTTGGTATGGATATATATACTAGATGGATTTTGATATGAAGAAAAGTTGTGTGTTAGAGTGTGTGAAGAAAAGCAGAGAGTAGTGTGGAAGCAGCTATACAAGTACAATATGTGACAGAATAGTAGCACTAAGCAGAGGAAGAATGAAGTGCAACAGATCAGTATATTGAGCCTAACTGAAACTGAACCTCAGCATATGTGGATGCCTCTGATTAGTTCAAACACCTAGTTACTTTCTATATACCTTGTAGACAATGAGTCTCTTGTAGGTAGTGAGCCTCTTGTGAGCAGTGTGCTCAGGCAGTGAGCCCAAATTAACAAGTGCTATTTTGTACTTCTATTCTTTTAATAGAGAATACAATCTTGGGTTAGTCACCCCGTTGTTTTTCCCTTAACAGGGTTTTCCATGTCAAAATCATTGTGTTATGTGTGTTGATTTTATTTTTTCTCTCATGGTTATGTATGCTTATATGTTTTGATGCTGCACTAATTATTAAAGAAGAAGAGAAAGTTAAAATATTTAAGATAACTGATTCACCCCCCCTCTCAGTTATCTACATTGTTTCAAATAGAACCTTGGGGGAAGAAGTTCACTTTCAAGTAGGGAACAACTAGTTTCATATATTATTGAGTCAAAATATGCATCAACAAGTGGTGAATCAATTTTACACATCATCAACATTATTCTTCTATTGTTGATATTAGAACTAAGTAATTAATTCCTCATTTAATTATCATATTATTACTATCAATTTATCAACCTGACTCTAGATTTTATCTGGTTTAATAATGCTTAATTATTTGCATTAGATTAATTAGCCTAGATAATTTATGTAAATAATTTATTTATTTACATTTATTAGTGAACCCAACATTGCTTACATGACTTAGGGTTCCCCCTTAGGGTTTCTCTTTCATTAGGGTTTTTTAGACCAATAATTTCTAATTAGTTTATCATACTATTAATGCAGAGGAACCCACAATTGGTCCTACCACCTAATGAAAGGATTTTTTGCAAGGATACTACTAAAAGTAAAACAGAGAGACCATACCTTTTGGCTAGGAATGATTATAAACCTATGCTACAGTCCATTGGAACACAAATTAAGCCAACAATAAGATTCAATTTTCAAAATTTGAAAGCAATATTTTTGAAAATAACATGCTAATTTCACCATTGGTTAAAATGTACATAAATTATTCATTTAATACAACTTCCTTTATATAAAGTCACAAGGGGAAGATTACAAATATATAACCTTACAAAATCCATAATTATAAACTATAAATAAAACAACAATATCCACAAGAAGAAAACAATGCCTACTTTGCTCAAATTCTTTGAGATCAAGAAAGGATTGTTTCAATGGAAGATGGACTAATGTTACAAAAGTATACATCATATGTTCTTTAAAGGAGACGAGGTCACACAAGTATCCAAGAAGAAAAGTTGCATTATAATTCTTATCATTGAGCAAGAAGATGCCATAGATGATGATCAATAAGGTTTCTTATTTTTGTATTCAATTGTTTATCCAAATAACCCACACAAGAACAAATAGAGGAAGGTCAGGTTGTATAAACTCCAGGTCTGTGTTCAAAAAATATACAAAGTCCCATACATTCAAAATATAAAGTTCATGTTCAACAATATATATATAAAGTCCATGACAAACAATATATAACATACTCCATGAAATAATCAAATTATGTAGCCCATGTTCAATAACCTATCACATACTATCTCTATAATCAAGAGTCCTCTTCACACCATGCGAACTACTCAGATGACCTGAATCACTCTGTAGAAGAGAAATATTTAGATGAAATAAGATGTAAAATGATTAAAAATGATTTAATGACAATTTTTAAATTTATAATTTATCATAAAATTAAATTACCGTGTGAGGCTGAGAGGCGTGCTCTGGTGCACCTAGACCTGTCTCTACATGCTCTGAATCAATCTATTTAATACAAGAGAAAGTTCAAGTTGAAATTAGCTGTAAGACAATTTTAAAAATGATTTAATTCAATTTAATTTATAATTTATCATATTTAAATTATTATACTGTAAGAGGAACTTGTTGTGCATCCTCTATTCCAGGACCTGTCTCTACAGGCTTAGCTACATGACATGTCTCAAGCTATAAAAGAAAAAGAATTTTGAACACATGTCAACATATATATCTATCAAGAAATTTACTTTAAGTTCACAATGTATATTTTAATTGACTTTAAATATAATCTAAATTTTAAATTATACCATATCAGGTTGCCCATCTCCTCTGTCCTCTTGCTCTGCATGTGTTGTGTGTTGATGAAACATGTCACTAACAAGCTCCTACAAGGTCATTTATAAGTTAGCACATGTGTGTACAAATTAGGTTTTAAAACATATATATACATTTTTGAACAACCTGAAATGCAGTCGACTCCTAATATAAACTTGTATTATCCAAGTGTGCTGCAATGCCCATCCTCATTATTGTGTCAACCTGTATAGACATATATTTTTAATATATATTAAATAGTACATGCATGTTTTCAGATACAGTGATATCAAAATAGAAAAATCTAAGTATATATAGTTTTTTAAAACAATATACATACTGTAAAAGTGTTATGTGAGATGCCCAATGATGGAGGAGTGCTCGAGACACCCTTAGATGGAGGATTCAATGTGGAAGAACCCTGAACCAGTTCATAAATATTTAATATACACACATTCAAGACTGAATTACAAATTAAAATCAAGTACATAAAATTAATAATTAAAATATAAATCATTCAAAATATACCCCAAATGGGTGCCCGAGATGAACAAGTGTCAATGAAAAATTAATTCAATCAATGGTCCCTGTTGCCATCATCTACACCAAACAATTCAATTGTTAAAATAGTACAATTTAATTGATCTATATGTTGATTAAAAACACGTGCTTAAAAAATTGTTATAAATTCAACATGTGTACATAACCTATATATACCTGTGTCGAATGATCAGTGGGATGATCCTTAGCAAATAGATAATCAACAAATGATTCACCCACATTATCAGATGATGCATGTGTAGCTGAAGTGGGTGCAGCTGCCTGATAAGGTCCATAACACAACTGATTGCAACTCGTACATGTATGAGGCATCGACACATGTGGAGTGGTCCTAGGACCACTTCCATCATCAACTCCTCCATGGTCTCTAACCCGAGCTACCATCATAGAAGTCTACTCATGTAGGCTACCTGAGAGTGCACTCAATGTGCCTAGTGTGGATACCATTGCACGATGCTGGAAGGGCAAAGGAATGGCAGCAACATGAGGGTCAATAAGAGGTTGAATAGGCATGGGTCATTGGGGATCAACCCGTGCCCCCAACCTCTATTGTGGCATGCCACCACCAATACCCTGGAATGATCTAAAATCAAAGTAGTTGGGTTTTTTATTCAGAACAAACTCTGCATATAATTTTCTCAAAAAATATAAAGGAACCTCACAATTAGCATGAGGTGGATAATCAAACACCATCCACCATCTGTCCCAAAAATTGGTAGACATTCCTTCATGCCTACACCACCTGATTGATATTCTTTTCTTATTTGCAGGAATATGTTCATTTGTAATGGGATGTCTAAAATATTGTACTAAATGAGCTTTTGTGATTTTAAGATCCAAAATAGTCTTATAGGAGAGGCCATCAACATAAAATTGGTGCCTCTCCTCTCTCCATTTCCAGAATCCATCAATGTCTGAGTCAATAGACCTCACAAAATCTACAATGTTTTGCATCAAAGTTGCAAAACGTACCATGTGAGGTGGCATGAATTGTTCATTGCGAATGGAATTCAATTTTTCTTGTATGGAATCCACATTTTCATTAATTATGGCTCACAAGCGAGCCTAGTCAGTTCCACGTGGGGGTGGAGGTGGGGCATCTAGAGCTGGGGGTGGGGGTTTAGGGTTTAGGGTTTGGGGCTGGGGCTGGGGTGGGGCTGGATCATCCTGTGCATTGAGGAAGTCCTCAACATCAAAGTGAATATCATCCAGATTCATGATATATATAAAAATAGATATGAACCTGCATATATACATATAAACATACAAACTTGAGTACAAATTTAAAATTAAATTGAAAGAATATATATATATATAAATTATAAATAAACATATAATGTACATGTTCAAAAATTATAAATTATATGTATGTTTCAAGAAATTACACTTGAAATAAATTTAAATTAAACATACAGATACATACATGCATGTACAAATTTCAAAATGTAAGGGAGCTATTATATAGTGAACTAGATGTAATTTTCAAATTGAAATCAAGGGATTTTCATTTGAGAGATAAATTTTGATTCTTATAGTGAGGGAGACAAGAAAGATCAATTTAATACTATGCAGATCAATTTAATAGTAGGGCTATTAGGACTACCATAATGAATTTGTTCTCAAGGTTTGTTATCATATGTTAGGTCCAAGGTTTCAATTTTGTTAATTTTTCTATGGAGCTAGCTATTGGTTTTATGTTAAGTACTCATTCTAGGAGATCCAACATTTCTTATGGCAAAGCTACAAATAGTTTGTAATGGTTTTGGATGAATTTCTCTAACTAAATATGACTAATAAGCTTGGTCAACAAACAATAGTCATGCTTGCATTGGTTTGAGCATTGGATCAATCATGAATTCATAAATTGGATATGTGTTCAAGAGTATGTGAAAATTTGAGTGAATCCTTACCATTTGATAGGAAAGAGGAAATCATTGAATGTGAACTTTAGTATCTTGTATAATGTTGTCATGACCATTAAGGACTGAACATTAATTGTTATTAAATTCCTAGATTGTTATATGGACCTTTAAGATAGCCTTAAACCAATAATAGACTTGTCATGAGGGACAATGAACTACAAAGGGACAATGAAATTGTTGTTAAGATGTAAGACTCCTCTAGAGATTCAATTGCATTATCTAGAAAATCAAAGAGACATAACCATGTGGTAATGATTAAATCTTCAATTTTAAGATAGATGATGAGGTAAGAAGGTTAGGATGTTTTGTTTAACTTGTGATTGTAGGGATGATCTAGCTAGAAAAAAGATATTAGTTGATGGTGAACTAGCTTGATTTTGTTTCCTGTTTCCTATTTGCAATTGTTGTTTTCTATTTAGTTGTTAGTCACTTGACTCTTATTTGTGTTATTTACCTTCAGACTAAGCCCATTTAATTTAAAGTCTAAATAGTCTTAATTTGCACTAGATCTTAACACTAGATGATTGTCCCAAACCTTAAGAACAATTTAAAACTCTATTTTACTATCAATATATATCAATAAAGGGTGAATGTCTAGGATTAGGTGGATGGATAATAGGAGGAAATGGATTAGGATTGGGAGTGATCAAACTTAATAGAGAGGGATGGCATATAGGTTTGTCTTTGTAATATAGTTCATAGTACATCTATAGAGGTCATTTAAGAGAGGTGATTTAAATTTAGGATGTGAAGTTGGAGGATTAGATAGTGGTGAGGGTAATGAAGGGATTGATGGATTAGAAGGTGGATGGACCAATGAATTAGGATTGGGATTACATGGTGGTGTTGGGATAGGACTAGTAGGCTCTTGGATAGGCATTCGATTGGATGATGATGAAGGATACCCATAAGATGCATAATCTAGAGTGGTGTTCCCCTTGTCAAAGGTAACATAAGGACTTAAGGACACTTGGTCTTGGTGAAAAGGGTAACTTGGACTTGTACGTTCTTGTTGCGAAGGAACTTGATAGTCTTGTAAATGGATTTAATGATGAGCTAAAATGTTGGAATAAGTAGTTGGATGATCTTTGGGTATGGATTGATATGGATATTGTTGATATTGAAAAAAGTGGAATAGGTTGATGTAGAATTGACATGTGATATGTGGATGGACTAGGTTGGTATGATGATGGAGGTGACACATAGGATTGAGGTGGAATTTGTTGATGTTGTGGTTGTGTTTGTTGGGTTTGGGATTGGTGGGTGGCTAGGAGTTGTTGAATGAGGGCCTATTGTTGTGCTCGAAATTGTTGTTGGGCTAGGATCTTTTTCTCTTGTGTTGGGATGGATTTCCACATATGTTAAAGTCTTTGTATTTCATCTTGTTGTTCAAAATATGCATCATGATCTACAAGGTTCTCATGATCATTGGGAGGAAATTGGGGACCTCTTAGGATTGTGACTTTGGGTTTGACATGGTCAACTTGGAGAGGTCGTGTGGCATATCCCTATAAGAGGATGAAGGGTGATAGGAGGTTGTAGGATGGCTAAAAGCATTCACATGACGATAATGTTCAAGTTTATCAAGATATGCATCATGGTCTACAAGGTTCTCTTGTTCAAAAGGTTCATCATATTCTACAAGGACCTCACAATCATTGGTACCAAATTCAAGACCTCCTATTATGACCGGGGGTTTCCTATTGATTATGAGTTCAATAAGTTTTTTTTTATTGTCGTGCAACCATTTTGGAAAAAAGAAATGAATTAGAACAGATGCATCTATGCTATTGAATGATGTCATAGAAACCAGTGGACTATCATACCACCTAGGTAGAATCATAATGAACATCTGCTTGAGACTATAACTAGACTTGGAAAACTACCTTGAGGTAGATATCTTGTGCATTCCACATGATCCGAAAACCTAAATTTGGTGAAGTTGCCTATGGCAACCAAATTTGATAATGGAGATCTAGGATTGACTACTAGTTGCCTAAGAATAATCTGAGTATGAAGATGAATATATTATGATGATTTGTGATTTAATTTAATGAAGAATTTGATGCTTTGATTAACTTGTGATTGTAGGGATTCAATCTAGCTAGAAAAAGATATTAGTTGATGGTTCTAGCTTGATTTTGTTTCCTATTCATACGTATTTGCAAAATTATTGTTTTCTATTTAGTTGTTAGTCCCAACTCTTATGTGTGTTATTTAGCTTGAGACTAAGCCCATTTAATTAGTCTAAATAGTCTTAAAATTTGCACTATCTTAACACTATGATTGTCCCAAACCTTAAGAACAATTTAAAACTCTATGTAGTAGTCTACTTCTACATATACAAGTTTTTGTTAGGAGAAAATATCTTTTTCCAAATTTGTATAGAGTTGTCTATAGTGTGTTCTAGGGTAATCAAATGATGTACTTGGCACAATTTAGAGGGTTGAGGGATAAGTTTGTTTTGACTCTACAGGAGGTGTTTTCTTACATAGACCTCTCCATAATCTAGGTGTCTCCATGTCTAACTCAAATGTTTCAAGGGATATTATATCCAGATTAATGATAACATTTTATATATATGGCTATGAGATCCACGATCATATCAATGTTTGGTAGAGAAAAGTTATCTTTAGGGTATCCTTTTTTTATGTCTCAAAATTTAGTGCAAACATGAATTCCCTTAGTTTTCTTGCTAACTAAGACCACATTAGAGACCCATTTAGGATAAGTAATAGTCTGAATGAACCCCACATCCAAGAGTTTATACAATTCTTCTTTCACCAAGAGGGCTACTTGGGGGTACATTTTACGTAGCTTTTATTGAATAGGTTTGGCATTGAGGTGAACCACAAGATGATGCATGATTAAAGATGGAGTCTCAAGGCATATCACCATAAGACCACATGAAGAAATCACCGTAATCTTTAAGGGTGATGGTTATGCCTTCTTTGATGTCAAGGTCCAGTGGAGTTGCTATCTTAGAGAGTTTAGGGTCCTCTTCTATTCACAGGTTGATGTCTATAGCATCCTCAACAAGGAGAGGGGAGTCATCTTGTATTTGAGTGGTATCTAATGGAAGGTGAAGTTTGTCATTGAGGAGCTCTTGGGAAGTGTCCATTTTTATTGTATCATTTTAATTGATCACAAGTTTCTTCTTATATCTTGTTGCTATTCTGCCTACTAGGGTGCCTTAGGACTAAAGGGTTCTTCTTTCTCTCCAAAATAAGCATAGGTGTTAAGTGTGGTGGAAAAGTCTTTCTTATGATTACCATGGGGATGTGGTCTTGCCACTTCACAAGTTTCATGATGGCTTCATCATTTTGGAAAACATCAAATCATAAAGGGTCATGTTGGTCCCAATCGATAAGCTCAAGGTATTATAGGTCTAAGGAGATGGTGAGGATATAGTGACCTATCATGAAAGAGGTTGGTGGTGGAAAGATCTTCGTAAGGATCATGAGTGGGGCCTACATCAATGTCATTAAGATTAGGGGAAGCATTACCAATGAGGTTAGGCTCGTATCACAATTAACATCACGATGTTCATCCCAGGGGCATAAACTAGCTAGTGAGGATAGCGACAAGTGTCTCTAAAGTTACATTTGTTGGCTTGATTTCATTCTTGATTAGTTGGTTATCACAAAAACTATAAAATCTTCTCAACTCTTGATTAGTTGATTGTCTCTAAAGGTTTGATTATGAAGGAAGTGATAAAGGTTTTATCATGGTTTGTTGTAATTTTTTTTACATGACAGTTACCTATTCAATAATGCCTTTAAAATACAATGACATACATTGATATAAGTAAATTTTATAAAAACCAAAATATATCATCCCAATGCTATATAAATTTTGACAGTTTGTTCAAAATCTCTCCTTTCATATGATACAGTCATTTCAAAATTTCAATTGTATTTTACAGCTTAAATGTCTAAATACAGCTATTCAACACTCAAATTGAAATCAAATTTTGACAGTTTGTTCAAAATCTCTCCTTTCATATGATACAGTGTTCTCAAAATTTCAATTGTATTTTACAGCTAAAATGTCTAAATATAGCTATTCAATTCTCAAATTTAAACAAAATTTTGACAGTTTGTTCAAATTCTATCCTTTTATATGATATAGTCTTTCAAAATTTCAATTGTATTTTACAACTAAAATGTCAAAATATAGCTATTGAATTCATAAACATAAACCCTAAATAACACTCTACAATTTCAATTTTGATTGTATTTTACACCAAAAAAAAGAAGGAAACTTCAAAACATTCATTGCCAAATTGTAGAAGTGGAAAAATCCACTTACCTGATGTTTTTGATGGTGAAAATCGTCCTTCTTCAACTCAGGATCCCATTATCACCTATTGCCTGCCGCTGGGAAAAATGGGGTCGTAGCCTTTTTTAAAAAAATTAATACTTTTTAAAAATGAGATCCCATTTATAAATGAGATCCCGTTTCATAAAATGTGATCTCATTATAAACAAGATCTCGTTTTGTGAAACGGGATCCCATTTTGTGAAACAGGATCCCATTTTTGGGTTCTAGATTCGGGATCCCACTAAGAACGGGATCTCATTTTGGATTTTAGGCTCGGGATTCCATTCTAAAACAGGATCCCATTTTTAGTTACCCGATTTCAGATTTTTTTAACTCTAAAACTTCCACCTTAATTGGACACAACTTCTTACATTTACCTGAATGCGGATGAGATTCAGAAGGAGATGAGAAAGACTTGGGTAAAGAAGAGTGTGATGAACATTGGCGATGGGTCCACACTGAAATCTAGTGCTGATAATTCTTCCAGAAATTAAAAGTGAACTCTGGCTTAGGGGGAGCTGCAAAGAAGATCAAATTCCCCCAGCTAGCTAGTAAGCGCTTGAATTCGACACATTAATTAAGAATCAGAAGTTGCGGATTAAAGGGCTTTTAGAGGTTCATCTAAAAATGATTCAGTTAAAAGTTGAGAAATCCACATATAGATTTGAAGAAGTTATGAGTAGATCCGATTCCGAAAGCTATCCGGTAAAAACATAATTACACAAATAGATTCGGTATGATTTGAAAATTCAATTTTATGGTCTGCGGATTTAGAGGCATGTTTTGAAAGGCTAAAGTTATGTTGTCAACTCACTTGGATAATGATTTGAAGATCCACACATTGATTTATGAGAAATTCACTCAAAATAGGGTAACCGGATGACTTAAAGTATACATTTATTGCAATGAGGAATTAGGTTTTTTTGTGCAAGGATAAAAGGTTCTTCATTCGTCATTTACAACACTTTGCATTCACGAAGAAGAGAGAAGAGCTCTGAGAAGAGATCCTGTAGAATATTCAAGTTAAAGTTGAAGATCGAAATCAAGCAGAAATTCGCTCTGGCAGTTGCAACAAACCCTAAGGCGTAACAAGTTATTTCTTTTCTACAAAATCTCTCTAAATTTTATTTCTAGAATGTCTACTCCCATGGTTGTGAATGTCACTGAGAGGCTGAGACTGAAATTCAAGAAACATCCTCACAAATCTATAGAAGTTGATCCCTTGGGTGCATTTTCCCATATCCCGTACAGTGTTCTACATGTAGAAGATATTAGGGTTTACATTCATGCTAATATTGAAGACTTTGGAGACTTAAAATTGATGGAATATATCATAAACAGTTAAGAAGTGAGAATTTTGATCTCAAACCAGAATTCAAGGCCCTAAAAGACAAGCACTTTGCACATTGCATACATTTCCCATCTTTTGTAGAAGATGAATGGGTTCGGTATGTCTTGAGTAGGATGCATGATAACTTTATGTGGTTAATGAGTCCATTTAAGATAACCAAAGATGTCATCAGGGCTGTAACCAGATTGTACTCAACTGGTGGGGTGCCTGCACTCAAATCTGTGAAAAATCAAACAGTAACAGAAGCCACTGGATCAAAATATGACAAGAGGGCAATGACTATAGATGATATTACTGATCCGGATGTCAAGTTTGCATCAATTGTAATTGGTTACAAGATTTACCACTCAAGTAGGGAAAATTCTGCATCTGGTACAACAATCTATACTACATATCAGATGCTGAAAGAAAATGTAGATTATGATTTGTGTGAGCTTCTATTGAATCAATTGATGGAGAATTTACAGAAGATTAATAAAGATAAGAAAAATTCCTTCAAGTATGGCAATCTGGTGTTGTGCCTATTCTTCTATTACATGAATGAGTTATCAGGATCAAAAGGTCTGATTTGGGCAAATGATAGACTTGTTGCAATTCAAATAAGAGATTATTTGTTTGGACTTGGTGATGCACAAGCCCGAAAGACAGCTCTTTGGGGTTACTTCAAGAATTTCTAGAGCATGATGCATGCAAGAGAAAGAATACCAAAATCAATAGTTGAGAAATACAAAGACACAGTTTGCTTCATGGTTAAATCAATGCCTAATAGAGGCAGTTGAGCCAAGAACTGTATGGGTAATGCCCATGGGTTATGAAGTTGATGAAAACATATTGGAGGTACATGTTCAACACTTGCTAAGCCAACCCAAGGACACTGAAGTAGAGAGGTTTGGCACCTTTGATGAGCTAAACATAAAAATACATGTTGAATTAAGGAAGCCCGAGTCAAAAAGAAAAGTGAGAAGGGAGATTGAAGAACTTGCTAAGAAGTTTGGCATAATAAAGGAGGCAGTAGATGCAAATAGAGAAATAATAGAGAAAATTGAAAAGGAAAGGGAAGGAGCAAAGAAAGAAAGCGTTCCGGTGGAAGCCTCTACCTGGACAAGATCTACTAGGAGTTCTAACCCTATCACTCCTGAAAGCTCAAAAATTGCTAAACTAGAAGTCAATCCATCTGTTAAAGGAGAAAAGAGAAAGAAATCTAAGGCCACAAGAACATATGTGAGCCTTAAGGACAATGAAGAGACAGAATCAGATGTGGAGGTCAAAGAATTGAAGAAAGCCAAGAATAGACCTTCCAAGAATGAAAGGAATGATGAGGAGCAAAAGACAGAAGAGTTTGTTGAGAGACCCACTCTCTCCATTGAAGACATCATTAAAGCAGTCACTGTGGATGGAAACCTGCAACCGGTAACACAATTCTATGATGAGTACAATGATACAGACAAGAGAATTCTTGAGGAGGCAATAGTAAGGTACCTAAACATCTATAACAAAGCTTTCATTGAAATAATTTCCTTGATTCCTAAGAGCTTAGAAGAAGTTTTGGAGTTAAGAAAAGATAGTGCAAAAGCAAAAGACTTGGAGATCCAAGAACAAATAGTGATACAGTTATGTCCAAATATCACTAAAAAACAAATGGAAATGGTTTTCAAGGATGCCAAAGAAGAATTCCGGAGCAAGTCCAGAATGAATAAGCTCATGCTTGGAGAAACTGATCAAATAGCTGATGAGACAAAAGAAATTCTCTGGAGTGCCTTGAAAAGGTTCAATCTTCCCATTGTAGAGGAAGCAAATGAAGAGCCATCTGACATGGATGTCAAAGGATTAGATAAAATTGATGAAGAACAATCTGAGGCCTTAGACTCCTCTATTCCAGAAGAGGAAGTGCAGAAAGAAGAGACAAATACTGTTGATGGCAATAAGCAAATCGGTTCGGATGCCCCCAAAGGAAAGGAAGGTGAGACTACAAGAGACACTACAGAAGCAGTGCAAAGTTTCTTGGACAAGGAAGTTGTGGAATTAGATGAACTAGAATTGATTCAAGGGACACTGAATCTGGACTCCCTCTCTCTCCGATTCAGATAATGAAGATAGCATCTTTTGCTTAGGCCAAAGCTAAAGAAAAACACCTGAAATCTCATATGGAGGACTATGAGCTGCTGAGTATTGCATCTGGAGTGCTGGAGAAGATCATGCCCACATACCAGAAGGATCCATCTGCCTCTCCATCTGGTAATTTGAAGAACTTAGTTAATTCTATCAATACACATTTTGAGTCTTTAGAAAAATCAGCAGAAACTAAGGTCTGGAAAGAGTTCTTGGGAAAAAGATTTAGTGAGGTACAAGGGCTAATTGATAATGATAGAAAAACCCTAGACATTGGCATAAAGAGCATTGAAAATGCTCTTAAGGATGGTGGAGACATATATAATTTTTTTTTAATCCTGGCCTAAAGTTGTAGAGGACATTAAGAAGAAAATGAAAGAACAAGAAGGAAAATTGACAAATATATCTCAGAATTTTGATCCTCTTACTATCTCTCTGGTAAGACAAGAATGCCAAGCAGTTGTTATAACAAATGAAATAAAGAAACTGGTTAAGGAGAAGAAGAATTTAATGGATAGAATGGGTGAACTCAAAGGGATAATCATCCCTAAGTTAGAGTTAATGCATGATGCCTTCGTAGATGCTCTAAGTACTGCATGAACCAGTGATCCAATAGATTTGAAGAGGGTAGAAGCATATGTGTTTTTGTTGAGTGGACACATCTCCATTTTGGATAGGATGAAGAGAAGTTGGGCCACAGAGCTTGCATAGTTGAAGACTACATTTGCAGATATACTTAAGTATATGTAAGTTTATCTTATGAATTGTATGTACATATGCGGCCTTATATAATAATTTTTGCACATTTTTGGTTTGCGGATCCCACCCTTTGCCATTGATGTCAAAGGGGGAGTGAAGAGCAGTAAAAAATGAGGAATCCAACATTAAGGGAGCACCGGTAAGCAGTGTGGAGAGATGGAGTACAAGCAAAGGGGGAGTTTCAGCGACACTTAGTCATTTTTCACTAAGTGTTCTCATCAATGCCAAAGGGGGAGATTGTTGGCAAGAGACACTGCTAGGATTCATAAGTGTTGTCATTGACGGCAACAAAGTATATCCCACACATACGCAGTACATAAATTACTCATACCGGAAGTCAGATTGAAGATAGGTTGGTCCGGTAGTCAAGAACAGAGCATATGATAGGGTCTGACAGTTGGGTCCGGAACTCTTTGATGGTGAAGCCCAACATGTTACATATTTGGATGAGTAATAAGGAGTATCTAAACTATTGTATTCCAGAGATTTAGGCTCAGGTAACAAAACATGTGAAAGATATGATCATCTAAATATCAGACTTTAGTTAGATAGTGCAGACAGAGGAAGAACTGGCCAACAGGGTATTAGACCTCAATCCGGATGTGTAGAAGATGTTGATCAAGTAACTTGAAGTGGTATATGATTTTGGCCAACATAGGTAATGATTTCTATGCCTAAGTTTTTGGTGCGCATCATCAATCAAGTATGGATTTAGCCGACAAAATAGTAACTTGCAAATAGCCTAAGTGTTCTTGTTGTCGACTAGAAAGTTGTTGGAAATCCTTGATGCGGATATATATACCCAATGGATTCAAGCTTGTGAGGGTGTGGAAGTGATAGTGTGATTGATTAAGTACGAAGAAAAGCAGAGACAAGTGCAAAGGCAGTAATCCAAGCTCGAAATGTGACAGAAAAGTAATATTGAGCAGAGGAAGGATGAAATGTGCTAGATCAGTATACTGTGCCTAACCGGAACTAAATTCTTGCATATGCGGATGTTGTTCATTAGTTCAAACACTTTTTTATCATCTATAAGCTCCTGTAGATAGTGAGTCTCATGTAGGTAGTGGGCCTCTTGTGAGCAGTGTACTCGTGCAGTGAGCCCTAACTGGCAAGTGCCATTTTGTACTTCTTTATTCTTTTAACAAAGAAT
Organism: Cunninghamia lanceolata; assembly: GCA_027924645.1. Taxonomy (NCBI): domain Eukaryota; kingdom Viridiplantae; phylum Streptophyta; class Pinopsida; order Cupressales; family Cupressaceae; genus Cunninghamia; species Cunninghamia lanceolata. The sequence continues at coordinate 300,212 of BSBN01000626.1, read as the reverse complement.
ACAATCTTGGGTTAATCACCTCGTGGTTTTTCCCTTAACAGGGTTTCCACGTAAAATCCTTGTGTTATGTGTGTTGATTTCATTTAATTTCTTATGGTTTCTTATGCTTTCATGTTTTGATATATCACTGAATGACAAGATAAGAAAAGGAAGTAAAAATAAGAAAGTTTTGAGATAACTGATTCACCCCCCCTCTCAGTTATCTGCCTTGTTTCTAACAAATGCAACATTTCTATTTTTGAGCCCCCGCTGCCAAGCACACTTTTCTTCTTCTGTGGCCTTCAGATTCTTCATTTTTGAAGCATTTTTCTTTTAAAACTGACGTGTTTAAGCCACCTTGAAAATGCAATATTTTAATGTTTTAGCCACCCCCGCAAAGCACATTTTCCTTCTTTTGTGGCCTTCAGATTCTTCATTTGTGAAGCATTTTTCCTTGAAAAATAAAATGTTTGAGCCACCTTGAAAATGCAACATTTTTATGTTTGAGCCCCTACAACCAAACATATTTTCCTTCATCTGTGGCATTCAGTTTCTTCATTTGTTAAGCATTTTTCCTTGAAAACTGATGTGTTTGAGCCACCTTGAAAATGTAAAATTTTTATTTTTGAGCCACCACGATGAACCACATTTTCCTTCTTTTGTGGCCCTCAGATTCTTCATTTGTGAAGCATTTCTATTTAAAAACTGATGTGTTTGAGCCACCTTGCAAATTTTAATATTTGGGCTCCTACCGCCAAGCACATATTCCTTCTTTTGTGGCCTTCAGATTCTTCATTTGTGAAGCATTTTTCCTTGAAAACTGATGTGTTTGAACCAACTTAAAAATGCAACAATTTTATGTTTAAGTCCCTATTGCCAAGCACATTTTCATACTTCTACGGCCTTCAGATTCTTCATTTTTGAAGCATTTTTCTTTGAAAACTGATGTGTTTGAGCCACCTTGAAAATGCAACATTTTTATGTTTGGTCCCCCGCCGCCAAGCACATTTTCCTTCTTTTGTGGCCTTCAGATTCTTCATTTCTTAAGCATTTTCCCTTGAAAACTGATGTGTTTTAGCCACCTTGAAAATGCCACATTTTTTATTTTTGAGCGCCCACCACAAAGCACAGTTTCCTTCTTCTGTGGCCTTCAGATTCTTCATTTGTGAAATATTTTTCTTTGAGAACGTGTTTGAGCCACCTTGAAAATTCAAAATTTTTATGTTTGAGCCCCTGCCACCAAGGATATTTTCCTTATTTTGTGGCCTTCAGATTCTTCATTTGTGAATCATTTTTCCCTTAAAACTGACATGTTTTAGCCACCTTGGAAATGCAACATTTTTCTTTTTGAGCCTCCGCCACCAAGCACATTTACCTTCTTCTGTGGCGTTTTGATTCTTCATTTGTGAAGCATTCCTTTAAAACTGAAATGTCTGAGCCACCTTGAATATGCAACATTTTTATTTTTCAGCCCCCGCCGCCAAGCACATTTTCCTTCTTTTGTGGCATTCAGATTCTTCATTTGTGAAACATTTTTCCATGAAAACAAATGTGTTTGAGCAACCTTAAAAATGCAACATTTTTATGTTTGAGCCCCCACCACCAAGCACATTTTCCTTCTTCTATGGCCTTCATATTCTTCATTATTGAAGCATTTTTCTTTGAAAACTAACATGTTTGAGCAACCTTGAAAATGCAACATGTTTATTATTGAGTCCCCACCGCCAAGCACATTTTCCTTCTTCTATGACGTTCAGATTCTTTATTTGTGAAGCATTTTTCCTTGGAAATGGATGTGTTTGAGCCACCTTGAAAATGCAACATTTTTATTTTTGAGCCGCTACCGCCAAGCACATTTTTCTTCTTCTATGGCCTTCAAATTCTTCATTTGGGAAGCATTTTTCCTTAAAAAATGATGTGTTTGAACCACCTTGAAAATGCAACATTTTTAGTTTTGAGCCCGCACTGCCAAGCACATTTTCCTTGTTTTGTGGCTTTCATATTCTTCATTTATCAAGCATTTTTCTTCAAAACTGATGTGTTTTAGCCACCTTGAAAATGCAACATTTTTATGTTTGAGTCCCCATCGCCAAGCACATTTTCCTTCTTCTGTGGCCTTCAGATTCTTCATTTGTGAAGCATTTTTTCTTAAAAACTAATGTGTTTGAGCCATTTTGAAAATGCAACATTTCTATTTTTGATCCCTCGCCACCAAGCACACTTTCCTTCTTCTGTGGCCTTTTGATTCTTCATTTATGAAGAATATTTCTTTTAAAACTGATGTGTTTGAGCCACCTTGAAAATGCAACATTTTTATGTTTAAGCCCCGATCGCAAAGCACATTTTCCTTCTTCTATGGCCTTTAGATTCTTCAATTGTGAAGCATTTTTCCTTGAAAACTGACATGTTTGAGCCACCTTGAAAAGGCAACATTTTTATGTTTGAGCTCCCACCGCCAAACTCATTTTCCTTCATCTGTGGCCTTAAGTTTCTTCATTTGTTAAGTATTTTTCCTTGAAAACTGATGTGTTTCAGCCACCTTGAAAAGGTAACATTTTTATTTTTGAGCCACCGCCGTGAGCCACATTTTCCTTCTTCTGTGGCCTTTAGATTCTTCATTTGTGAAACATTTTTCTTTGAAAATTGATGTGTTTGAGCCACCTTTAAAATGCAACATTTCTTTATTTGGGTTCCTACCGTCAGGCACATATTCCTCCTTTTGTGGCCTTCACATTCTTCATTTGTGAAGCATTTTTCCTTGAAAGCTGATGTGTTTGAGCCAACTTGAAAATGCAACAATTTTATGTTTGAGCCCCCGCCACCAAGCACATTTTCCTACTTCTGTGGCCTTCAAATTCTTCATTTGTGAAGCATTTTTCTTTTAAAACTGATGTGTTTTAGCCACCTTGAAAATGTAATATTTTTATGTTTGGGCTCCCGCCACCAAGGAAATTTTCCTCCTTCTAAGGCCTTCAGATTCTTCATTTGTGAATTACTTTTCTTTGAAAATTGATGTTTTTGAGCCAACTTGAAAATGCGACATTGTTATGTTTCAACCCTCATGACTAAGCACATTTTCCTTCTTCTATGGCCTTCAGATTCTTCATTTGTGAAGCATTTTTCCTTGAAGAATGATGTGTTTAAGGCACCTTGAAAATGTAAAATTTTTATTTTTGAGACCCCACAACCAAGCACATTTTCCTTCTTCTGTGGCCTTTTGATTCTTTATTTGTGAAGCATTTTTCCTTGAAAGCAGACGTGTTTAAGCCACCATGAAAATGCAACATTTTTTATGTTTGAGCCCCTGCCGCCAAGCAATTTTTCCTTCTTTTGTGTCCTTTAGAGTCCTTATTTGTCAATCATTTTTCCTTAAAAACTAATGTGTTTGAGCCACCTTGAAAATACAACATTTTTATTCTTGAGCCTCCACTGCCAAGCACATTTTAGTTATTTTGTGGTATTCAGATTCTTCATTTGAGAAGCATTTTTCTTTGAAACTGACGTGTTTGAGCCACCTTGAAAATGCAACATTTTTATTTTTGAGCCCCTGTAGCCAACCACATTTTACTTCTTTTGTGGCCTTCAGATTCTTCATTTGTAAAGCATTTTTCTATGAAAACTGATGTGTTTGAGCCACCTTGAAAATGTAAATTTTTATGTTTTAGCCCCTGCCACCAAGCACATTTTCCTTCTTCTGTGGCCTGTAGATTTTTCATTTAAAAAGCATTTTTCTTTGAAAACTGACCTATTCGAGCCACTTTGAAAATCCAACAATTTTATTTTTGAGCCCTCACCACCAAGCACATTTTACTTCTTCTGTGGTCTTCAGATTCTTCATTTGTGAAGGAATTTTCGTTGAAAACTGATGTGTTTGAGCCACCTTGAAAATGCAAAATTTTTATTTTTGATCTCCCGCCGACAAACACATTTTCCTTCTTCTCTGGCCTTTAGATTCTTCATTTGTGAAGCATTTTTCTTTGAAAACTAACATGTTTGAGCAAGCTTAAAAATGCAACATGTTTATTTTTGAGTCTTTGCCACTAAGCACATTTTCCTTCTTCTGTGACGTTTAGATTCTTTATTTGTGAAGCATTTTTCCTTGGAAACGGATGTGTTTGAGCCACCTTGAAAATGCAACATTTTTTATTTTTGAACCCCTACTACCAATCACATATTTCCTTCTTTTGTGCTTGAAATTGTTCATTTGGGAAGCATTTTTCCTTAAAAAATGATGTGTTTGAGCCACCTTGTAAATGCAACATTTTTAGTTTTGAGCCCCCATCACCAAGCATATTCTCCTTCTTTTGTGGGCTTTAGATTCTTCATTTGTGAAGCATTTTTCCTTAAAAACTGATGTGTTTTAGGCACCTTGAAAATGTAAAATTCTTATGTTTGAGTCTCCATCGCCAAGTACATTTTCCTTCTTCTGTGGCCTTCAGATTCTTTATTTGAGAAACATTTTTGCTTAAAAACTAATGTGTTTGAGCTACTTTGGAAATGCAACATTTCTATTTATGAGCCCTCGCCACCAAGCACACTTTCCTTCTTTTGTGGCCTTCAGATTCTTCATTTGTGAAGCATTTTTCTTTTAAAAGTGGTGTGTTTGAGCGACCTTGAAAATGCAACATTTTTATGTTTTAGCCACCGCCGCAAAGCACATTTTCCTTCTTCTGTGGCCTTCAAATTCTTCTTTTGTGAAGCATTTTTCCTTGAAAACTGACATGTTTGAGCCACCTTGAAAATGCAACATTTTTATGTTTGAGCCCCCGCAGCCAAACACATTTTCCTTCATTTGTGGCCTTCAGTTTCTTTGTTTGTTAAGTATTTTTCGTTGAAAACTAATGTGTTTGAGCCAACTTGAAAATGTAACATTTTTATTTTTGAGCTACCACCATGAGCCACATTTTCCTTCTTCTATGGCCTTTAGATTCTTCATTTGTGAAGCATTTTTATTTGAAAACTGATCCATTTGAGCCACCTTGAAAATGCAACATCTTTATATTTGGGCCCCTACCGCCAAGCATATATTCCTTCTTTTGTGACCTTCAGATTCTTCATTTGTGAAGTATTTTTCCTTGACAATTGATGTGTTTGAGCCAACTTGAAAATGCAACAATTTTATGTTTAAGCCCCTACCGCCAGGCACATTCTCCTACTTCTGTGGCCTTTAGATTCTTCATTTTTCAAGCATTTTTCTTTAAAAACTAAACTGTTTGAGCCACCTTGAAAATGCAATATTTTTATGTTTGGTCCCTCGCCGCCAAGCACATTTTCCTTCTTTTGTGGCTTTCATATTCTTCATTTGTGAAGCATTTTCCCTTGAAAATTGATGTATTTGAGCCACCTTGAAAATGCCACATTTTTATTTTTGAGCCCCCGCCACCATGCACATTTTCCTTCTTCTGTGGCCTTTAGATTCTTCATTTGTGAAACATTTTTCTTTGAGAACTAACGTGTTTGAGCCACCTTGAAAATGCAACAGTTTTATATTTGAGGCCCCACCACCAAGGATATTTTCCTTCTTTTGTGGCCTTTAGATTCTTCATTTGTGAAGCATTTTTCCCTTAAAATTGACATGTTTTAGCCACATTGAAAATGCAACATTTTTATTTTTGAGCCTCCACCGCCAAGCACATTTTCCTTCTTTTGTGGCATTTTGATTCTTCATTTGTGAAGCATTCCTTTAAAACTGAAGTGTCTTAGCCACCTTGAATATGCAACATTTTTATTTTTTAGCCCCCGCCACCAAGCAAATTTTCCTTCTTTTGTGGCATTCAGATTCTTCATTTGTGAAGCATTTTTCCATGAAAACAAATGTGTTTGAGAAACCTTGAAAATGCAACATTTTTATGTTTGAGCTCCCGCCACCAAGCACATTTTCCTTCTTCTATGGCCTTCAGATTCTTCATTTCTGAAGCATTTTTGTTTGAAAATTGACGTGTTTGAGCCACCTTGAAAATCCACCATTTTTATGTTTGAGCCCCCACCACCAAGCACATTTTCCTTCTTCTTGTTGCAAGTATGAGGTTAACTAGTGTTGTCATTGATGTCAACATACTCATATTGCATTGGTAAGAAGGTTTGGATGAGCTGTGTGTTGAGGCTATTGAGAAAAGTAGTCTCAATCAGGAACAGTGAAGAACAGTGATAAGAAGAAGGCAAATGTACTCAATAGGTTGAGAATCAGAGGATGCGGATTAAAGGGTTTGTAGACATGATCCAATTAAGATTTTAGAGGTCCGCATGAAGCTATGAAAAAGTTGTGATCGGTCAAGTAGAACTGGTTCCGGGAGATGCTCCGGAGGAACAGAGTGTCACAAAAAGGTCCGGTGAGATCTGGAGGTGCATTATTAGACTCTGCGGATTGGAAGCAGTGTTTGGGATGTCTTTGTGATGTGTCATCTTGATTGGTATGTGGTTTGGAGGTCTAGAAGCACCTTTTTCAGTATGACAGCGGCGGCAGATTGTGTTCTTGAAGTTCCGGATGAAGAGGAGAAGAGATTCTAGTGAGTAGAGGAAGTACAGATGTACCTAGTTAATCAGGTAAGCTTGTGAAGGTTCTTGGATCATGTTGAGGTTATGTTGTCGGTCCGCATTGGTGGTAGAGCCCGGAATTGAAGATATTCTTCCGGATGAAGTTCTTGTTTAGACTAGCCGACCGGATGAGTTGTTCATCTTGCGAATGTTCTTGTGGTGGCCGACCGAATGTATTAATCGTCTTGCAAATGTCCTTATGGTTGATTGTCGACTTAGATGATTGTTCCTAAGTCGATGTCTTGTATAAATAAAGGTTTGTGAGTTCATTTCAAAGTGTGTGGAGTAGCGGATGAGTGTGGTATAGCAAAAGAGCAAAGGGCAGAGCATAAGTATCTCGGGCTTAAATGGAACTGATCTAGACATGGTAAAGATGTCAATCTCCAGTTCAAGTTTGTGATTCTTATCACTTTGTAGACAGTGTGTCTCTTGTAGGTAGTGTGCCTCTTTGTGAGCAGTGTGCTCAGGCAGTGAGCCCTAATTGGCATGTGCCATTCATTTTTCTTATTCTTCTAATAGAGAATAATCCTTGGGTTAATCACCCCGTGGTTTTTCCCTTAACTGGGTTTTCCACGTCAAAATCTTGGTGTCCAATGTGTTGATGTTTATCTGCTCCTGTGTTTATGCATTATGCTTTCATGGATGGTTAATTGATATGCTATTAACTAACAAAGAAGAATCAAGTGTTTGGAGTAGAAGCAAGTTTCTGTACAACTGATTCACCCCCCCTCTTAGTTGTGTGCCCTAAATCTAACAATTGGTATTAGAGTCAAGTTCCTCTTAAAGGAGCTTAACCACTTGAGGAGATCTAGGATGTCGTCATACAAGAAGGATAGTCCGAAGTTCGATGGAACCAACTTCACTCTCTGGAAAGGTCACATGAAATATCATTTGGAGTGTATGGGAAAAGTATACTTGACCATGGTCTCAAAACCATATGTTCCTCCATAGGGTGGTCCGACAACTCTGAATGAAATCATAGATGCTGAAAACAATCTGCAAACCAAGGAAGCTCTTCTAAGCGCATTGAATGACTCAGATCTCTCAAATGTTATTGACCTACCAACTGCATATGAGATCTGGACTAAACTGGAGCTTCTGTATGAATGAGATGAGTTTGTCAAGAGTGCAAGGTTGCAAAATCTAAAAGGGAAATTTGAAAGATTGAAGATGAGAGATGATGAAAATATCACTACCTTTATGCCAAGAGTGAATGAGCGAGTGTGTGGAATCAGGAATGCTAGTGGAGTTCTAGATGAAAATGAAATTGTTTGCAAAATTCTCAGATCCCTTCCTGTTGCCTACAAAATCAAGGTTGCTGCCATTGATGAATTTAGAGCCCATACAACTGTCACAAGAGAGCAAATGGCTGCATTTGAAATGGCTGAGTTTGGAGATGATCCCCCCAAGACTGAATCTGCATTTAAAGCTAGTGCCTATGTGAAAGGCAAACAAAGATTTGATTCGGGAGAGAACTCTTCAAGGAAGTTGTCATGGTATGATCAAGCAAGGAAAGACATGGAAGAGGAAGAAGTAGAAATAGCTCAACTTGAAGCCCTCATTGCAAAGAGACTGCCAAGAGGGTCCGGTAAGTATGAAGGAAAACTACCCTTTAAGTGCTTCAACTGCAATAAGATTGGTCATTTTGCTTCAAGATGTTCGGAAAGATCTACAAGGTCTAATACTAACAGACAAAGGTTTCAAAAGAACTGCTATTATGTTAATGAAGAAGATGACAATGAAGGAGTAATAGATGATGAATCAGAAATAGGAAGCAAATCCGGAAATGAATAGGTGTTTATTGCCATCAAGGAAGAAGAACCAATATCCTCTGAATCTGTCAATCATAAGGTTGTAGAAAGAGCTTTGGCTGCCCAAGTTAAAGAAAAGGATGATTGGATTATTGAAAGTGGATGCTCTCACCACATGACAGGTGACAAGAACAAGTTCTTAGATTTAGAAAGGTATGAAGGAGGAATGGTAAAGTTTAGTGACAATTCTGCAGGTAGAATCAAAGGTAGGGGAACTATTTCTTTTGATGGAAAGAGCAAAACTGGTAATGTACTGTATGTTGAAGGATTGAAGCACAATCTTCTCAGTGTTGGACAGTTAGTAGACAAAGGTTATGATCTAAGGTTCAAAAATAGAAGATGCAGGATCTTTGAAAGCTCCAGAACTGAGATTGCATCCGGTACTCAAACAAAAGGTAAAATCTTCCATCTGGTTGGTTCAAATAAAAGTTGTCTGTTTGTTCAAGTTGATCAGAGTTGGCTATGGCATAGAAGGATGTGTCATGTAAATTTTGATAACATCATCAAGATAAGCAATATTCAGGCTGTAAGAGATCTTCCAAAATTGGTAAAACCTACAAATAGTTTGTGCAAAGAATGTTAGCTAGGTAAACAGAGCAGAGTCTCTTTCAAAAGCAAACATCAGTCCTCTACCAGATTATTGGAATTAGTTCATACTGATCTATGTGGTCCGACAAGAATCAAAAGTATGCAAGGTGATAGATATTTCATGTTACTGATTGATGATCATTCCCGGATGATGTGGGTTACCTTTCTGAAAGAGAAATCAGAAGCCTTTGAGAAGTTCAAAATCTTCAAGGCTATGGTAGAGAATTAGACTGGATTGAAACTGAAGTGTCTAAGGTCTAATAGAGGTGGTGAATTCACATCCGGTGAATTCATAGACTTTTGTGAGAAGCATGGCATAAAGAGACAGTTGTCTGCTCCTAGGACTCCACAGCAGAATGGAGTAGTTGAGAGAAAGAACTGGACCATCCAGGAAGCTTCCAAGACAATGATGATGGAAGCAAATGTTCTTCAGATGTTTTGGAGAGAAGCTGTCAGCACTGCAGTTTACACTCTTAACCGAGTTCAAATCAGGAACAATACCAGTAAGACTCCTTATGAACTTTGGTTTGGTATAACTCCTACTGTGAGATATTTTAGAGTATTTGGTAGCAAGTGTTACATTAAAAGAGATGAAGATCTAGGAAAGTTTGATGCTAGAAGTGATGAAGGAATTTTCTTGGGTTACTCCATTCAAAGCAAAGCATACTGGTGTTACAATAAGAGACTAAAAAAGATAATAGAAAGTACAAATGTGAAGGTTGATGAAGGAATTGAGAAGCCCTCAAGGTTTTATGAATATGATGAAGATGATCAGGATGGTGCTCTGATTCAAGGAACTCAATCCCTTCCTGAAACTCAGATTCAGACTGATCCAGTAATCAGGAAGAAGAGGTTTGTCTGAATGAACCTGATCAAGAAACAACAGTGTGAGAGACTCCCAAAGTTCCAAGGTATGTAACTTTAAATCACTCTGAAGATTAGATCATAGGTGACAAAAGCAAAGGGGTAAAAACAAGGAGGAAAATTGCTCAAAATTTAGATGAATGTTGTTTGATTTCAAAGATTGAACCTAAGACAATAAATGAAGCATGCAATGATGAAAATTGGACAAAAACAATGGAAGAAGAGTTGATGTAAATTGAGAAAAATCACACTTGGGATCTTGTTCCTAGACCTAGAAACAAGAATGTGATTGGAACCAAATGGGTCTTCCAGAACAAACTAAATGAGGTTGGTGAAGTTATCAGAAACAAAGCCAGATTGGTCTGCAAAGGCTACTCTCAAATAGAAGGAATTGATTTTGAAGAAACCTTTGCTCCGGTAGCAAGAATTGAAGTAGTCAGGTTATTTCTTGCATATGCTTCCTTCAAAGACTTCAAGGTATATCAGATGGATGTTAAGTCTGCCTTCCTAAATGGTGATTTGGAAGAAGAAGTATACATTGAACAACCAGATGGATTTCAATTGTCTGATAATGATGATATGGTCTGCAAGTTGAAGAAAGCATTGTATGGATTGAAGCAAGCCCCAAGAGCATGGTATTAAAGGTTGGATAAGCATCTTGTGCAGATTGGATTCAACAAAGCTATTGCTAACAATAACTTAAATTTCAAAATTGATCATGAAAACATTTTGATTGTTGAAGTGTTTGTGGATGATATCATTTTTGGAGGAAGAGATAGTATGTGCAAAACTTTTGCAAATCAGATGAAAAGTGAGTTTGAAATGTCTATGCTTGGTGAAATGAAGTTCTTCTTGGGTCTGCAAATTACTCAAACAAAGAAAGGGATCTTCATTTCTCAGAACAAATATGTGAAAGAATTGTTGAGGAAATTCGGTATGGAAGATTCAAAGCCAATGAACACTCCTATGGCGACCGGATGTAAGTTGAGAAAAGATGATGACTCTCCAAAGGCAGATCAGACAAAGTATAGATCAATGATTGGTGGATTGTTGTATCTCACTCAAACTAGACCAGATATAATGCAGGCTGTTGGTCTTGTGGCAAGATTCCAGGCTGATCCTAGAGAATCTCATGTTATGGCAATCAAAAGAATTTTTAGGTACTTGAAAGGAATAGTTGAGTATGGTCTATGGTACCCTAGAGATCCGGATTTCTCTCTTCATGCATATACAGATGTAGATTGGGTAGGAGATGTGGATGACCGGAAGAGCACCAGTGGTGGAGCATTCTTTTTGGGAAAGAGATTGGTTTCTTGGCTAAGCAAGAAATAAGAGGCAATATCTCTGTCTACAACTGAAGCAGAATATATTGCAGCAGCAAGTAGTTGCACTCAAATTTTATGGATGAAGCAGATGTTAAGAGACATGAAAGTAGAATATGAGGAGCCTATCACAATTTTCTGTGATAATTCAAGTGCAATAAACATTTCTAAGAAGCTGGTGTTGCATTCTAAGACCAAGCACATATCTATCAAGTTTCACTTTCTGAGAGAATAAGTGAACAAGGATGAAGTTAGATTGGAGTATGTACCCTCCAAGGATCAGATTGCAGATATTTTTACTAAACCTCTTCCTAAGGACTCTTTTGAGTATCTCCCGGAGAAGTTAGGGGTCATGGCCCCTCCGGTGATAAACTAGGATGCACTGATGTGCATCAGTCCGGTGGATATCACAGTCATATCTTGTGATCCGGATTGATGATGGGGAGCTGCTACTAAGGGGGAGTAGCTAGTATGATTCTAATATGTTACAAGTGCAAGTATGAGCCCTTTGCCATTGATGTCAAAGGGGGAGAGAATACATGTGAAAAACAAGTGGTTGATAATCAAAGGGGGAGCAGTAAAGGAAGAGAAGACATGTGAAGAGTTGTTGCTGATAGGGGGAGCTGTGACAGAAAAGAGAAGTTCTTGTCTTGATGGTTTTTCACATCATATGTTGCCATCAATGACAAAGGGGGAGATTGTTGCAAGTATGAGGTTAACCAGTGTTGTCATTGATGTCAACATACTCATATTGCATTGGTAAGAAGGTTTGGATGAGCTGTGTGTTGAGGATATTGAGAAAAGTAGTCTCATTCAGGAACAGTGAAGAACAATGATAAGAAAGCAAATGTACTCAATAGGTTGAGAATCAGAGGATGCGAATTAAAGGGTTTGTAGAGATGATCCAGTTAAGATTTCAGAGGTCCGCATGAAGATATGAAAAAGTTGTGATAGGTCAAGTAGAACTGGTTCCAGGAGATGCTCTGGAGGAACAGAGTGTCACAAAAAGGTCCGGTGAGATCCGGAGGTGCATTATCAGACTCTGCGAATTGGAAGCAGTGTTTGGGATGTCTTTGTGATGTGTCATCTTGATTGGTATGTGGTTTGGAGGTCCGGAAGTACCTTCTTCAGTATGACAATGGCGGAAGACTGTGTTCTTGAAGTTCCAGATGAAGAGGAGAAGAGATTCCAGTGAGTAGAGGAAGTGCAGATGTACCTGGTTAATCAGGCAAGCTTGTGAAGGTTCTTGGATCATGTTGCGGTTATGTTGTCGGTCTGCATTGGTGGTAGAGCTCGGAATTGAAGATATTCTTTCGGATGAAGTTCTTGTTCAGACTAGCTGATCGGATGAGTTGTTCATCTTGCGAATGTTCTTGTGGTGGCCGACCAGATGTATTAATCATCTTGTGAATGTCCTTATGGTTGATTGCCGACTTAGATGATTGTTCCTAAGTCGATGTCTTGTATAAATAAAGGTTTGTGAGTTCATTTCAAAGTGTGTGGAGTAGCGGATGAGTGTGGTATAGCGAAAGAGCGAAGGGTAAAGCAAAAGTATCTCAAGCTTGAATGGAACTGATCCAAACGTGGTAAAGATGTCAATCTCCAGTTCAAGTTTGTGATTCTTATCACTTTGTAGACAGTCTGTCTCTTGTAGGCAGTGTGCCTCTTTGTGAGCAGTGTGCTCGGGCAATGAGCCCTAATTAGCATGTGCCATTCATTTTTCTTATTCTTCTAACAGAGAATAATCCTTGGGTTAATCACCCTGTGGTTTTTCCCTTAACTGGGTTTTCCACGTCAAAATCTTGGTGTCCAATGTGTTGATGTTTATCTGCTCCTGTGTTTATGCATTATGCTTTCATGAATGGTTAATTGATATGCTATTAACTAACAAAGAAGAATCAAGTGTTTGAAGTAGAAGCAAGTTTCTGTACAACTGATTCACCCCCCCTCTCAGTTGTGTGCCCTAAATCTAACACTTCTATGGCCTTTAGATTCTTCATTTGTGAAGCATTTTTCTTTGAAAACTGACATTTTTGAGCAACCTTGAAAATGCAACATGTTTATTTTTGAGTCCCCACCACCAAGCACATTTTCCTTCTTCTGTGACGTTCAGATTCTTTATTTGTGAAGCATTTTTCCTTGGAAATGGATGTGTTTGAGCCACCTTGAAAATGCAACATTTTTATTTTTGAGCCCCTACCGCCAAGCACATTTTCCTTCTTCTGTGGCCTTCAAATCCTTCATTTTGGAAGCATTTTTCCTTTAAAAATGATGTGTTTGAGCCACCTTGAAAATGTAACATTTTTAGTTTTGAGCCCCCACTGCCAAGCACATTTTCCTTGTTTTGTGGCCTTCATATTCTTCATTTGTGAAGCATTTTTCCTTAAAAACTGATGTGTTTTAGCCACCTTGAAAATGCAACATTTTATGTTTGAGTCCCCATCACCAAGCACATTTTCCTTCTTCTGTGGCCTTCAGATTCTTCATTTGGGAAGCATTTTTGTGTAAAAACTAATGTATTTGAGCCACTTTGAAAATGCAACATTTCTATTTTTGAACCCCTACCGCCAAGCACACTTTCCTTCTTTTGTGGCCTTTAGATTCTTCATTTATGAAGCATTTTTCTTTTTAAACTAATGTGTTTCAGCCACCTTGAAAATGCAACATTTTTATGTTTGAGCCCTAGCTCCAAAGCACATTTTCCTTCTTCTATGGCCTTCAGATTCTTCAATTGCGAAACATTTTTCCTTGAAAACTGACATGTTCGGGCCACCTTGAAAATGCAATATTTTTATGTTTGAGCCCCTGCCGCCAAACTCATTTTCCTTGATCTGTGGCCTTCAGTTTCTTCATTTGTTAAGCATTTTTCTTTGAAACATGATGTGTTTGAGCCACCTTGAAAATGTAACATTTTTATTTTTGAGCCACCGTCATGAGCCACATTTTCCTTTTTCTATGGCCTTCAGATTCTTCACTTGTGAAGTATTTTTCTTTGAAAACTAATGTGTTTGAGCCACCTTGAAAATGCAACATTTTTATATTTGGGCCCTTGCCGCCAATCACATATTCCTTCTCTTGTGGCCTTCATATTCTTCATTTGTGAATTATTTTTCCTTGAAAGTTGATGTGTTTGAGCCAACTTGAAAATGCAACAATTTTATGTTTGAGCTCCCACTGCCAAGCACATTTTCCTTCTATGACTTTCAGATTCTTCATTTGTGAAGCATTTTTCTTTGAAAATTGATGTGTTTGAGCCACCTTGAAAATGCAATATTTTTATGTTTGGGCTCCCGCCGCCAAGCACATTTTCCTTCTTTTGTGGCCTTCATATTCTCCATTTGTGAAGCATTTTCCCTTGAAAACTGATGTGTTTGAGCCACCTTGAAAATGTCACATTTTTATTTTTGAGCCCTCACCACTACGTACATTTTCCTTCTATGGCCTTCAGATTCTTCATTTGTGAAACATTTTTCTTTGAGAACTAACGTGTTTGAGCCACCTTGAAAATGTAACATTTTTATGTTTGAGACCCTGTCGCCAAGGATATTTTCCTTCTTTTGTGGCCTTCAGATGCTTCATTTTAGAAGCATTTTTCCCTTAAAACTGACATGTTTTAGCAACCTTGGAAATACAACATTTTTATTTTTGAGCCTCCACCACCAAGCACATTTTCCTTCTTTTGTGGCCTTTTGATTCTTCATTTGTGAAGCATTCATTTAAAACTGATGTGTTTGAGCCACCTTGAAAATGCAACATTTTTTATTTTTGAGCCCCCGCCACCAAGCACATTTTCCTTCTTGTGTGGCATTCAGATTCTTCATTTGTGAAGCATTTTTCCTTGAAAACAAATGTATTTGAGCCACCTTGAAAATGCAACATTTTTATTTTTGAGCCCTCGCCGCCGAGCACATTTTCTTCCTTCTGAGGCCTTCAGATTCTTCATTTGTGAATTACTTTTCTTTGAAAACTGAAATTTTTTAGCCAACTTGAAAATGCAACATTTTTATGTTTAAGCCCTCGTGACTAAGCACATTTTTCTTCTTCTATGGCCTTCAGATTCTTCATTTTTGAAGCATTTTTCCTTGAAAACTGATGTGTTTGAGCTAGCTTGAAAATGCAATTTTTTTATTTTTGAGCCCCCACAGCCAAACACATTTTCCTTCTTCTGTGGCCTTCTGATTCTTCATTTGTGAAGCATTTTTCCTTGAAAACAGACATGTTTGAGCCACCTTGAAAATGTAACATTTTTTTATGTTTGAGCCCCTGCCGCCAAGAAAATTTTCTTTCTTTTGTGGCCTTTGGAGTCCTTATTTGTCAAACATTTTTCCTTGAAAACTGATGTGTTTGAGCCACCTTGAAAATACAACATTTTTATTTTTGAGCCTCCACTGACAAGCACATTTTCCTTGTTTTGTGGTATTCAGATTCTTCATTTGTGAAGTATTTTTCTTTAAAAACTGACGTGTTTGAGCCACCTTGAAAATGCAACATTTTAATTTTTGAACCCCTGCAACCAAGCACATTTTCCTTCTTCTGTGGCCTTCAGATTCTTCATTTGTGAAGCATTTTTCTATGAAAACTGATGTTTTTGAGCCACCTTAAAAATTTAAATTTTTATGTTTCAGCCCCTGCCGCCAAGCACATTTTCCTTCTTCTGTGGCCTGCAAATTTTTACTTTAAAAAGCATTTTTCTTTGAAAACTGACATGTTTGAGCCACTTTGAAAATGCAACATTTTTATTTTTGAGCCCTCGCCACCAAGCTCATTTTACTTGTTTTGTGGTCTTTAGATTCTTCATTTGTGAAGGAATTTTCTTTGAAAACTGATGTGTTTGAGCTGCCTTGAAAATGCAACATTTTTATTTTTGAGCTCCTGCTGCCAACACATTTTCCTTCTTCTCTGGCCTTCAGATTCTTCATTTGTGAAGCATTTTTCTTTGAAAACTAACGTGTTTGAGCAACCTTGAAAATGCAACATGTTTATTTTTTTAGTCCCTGCCGCCAAGCACATTTTCCTTCTTCTGTGACGTTCAGATTCTTTATTTGTGAAGCATTTTTCCTTGGAAACGGATGTGTTTGAGCCACCTTGAAAATGCAACATTTTTATTTTTGAGCCCCTGCCACCAAGCACATATTTCCTTCTTCTGTGCTTCAAATTGTTCATTTGGGAAGCATTTTTCCTTAAAAAATGATGTGTTTGAGCCACCTTGAAAATGCAACATTTTTAGTTTTGAGCCCCCATCACCAAGGATATTCTCCTTCTTTTGTGGCCTTTAGATTCTTCATTTGTGAAGCATTTTTCCTTAAAAACTAATGTGTTTTAGGCACCTTGAAAATGCAAAATTTTTATGTTTGAGTCCCCACCGCCAAGCACATTTTCCTTCTTCTGTGGCCTTCAGATTCTTCATTTGAGAAGCATTTTTGCTTAAAAACTAATGTGTTTGAGCCACTTTGAAAATGCAACATTTCTATTTTTGAGCCCCCATCGCCAAGTACACTTTCCTTCTTCTGTGGCCTTCAGATTCTTCATTTGTGAAGCATTTTTCTTTTAAAACTCTTGTGTTTGAGACAACTTGAAAATACAACATTTTTATGTTTTGGCCATCACCGCAAAGCACATTTACCTTCTTCTTTGGCCTTCAGATTCTTCATTTGTGAAACATTTTTCCTTGAAAACTGACATGTTTGAGCCGCCTTGAAAATGCGGCATTTTTATGTTTGAGCCCCCGAAGCCAAACACATTTTCCTTCATCTATGGCCTTTAGTTTCTTCATTTGTTAAGCATTTTTCTTTGAAAACTGATGTGTTTGAGCCATCTTGAAAATGTAACATTTTTATTTTTGAGTCACCACCATGAGCCACATTTTCCTTCTTCTGTGGCCTTCAGATTCTTCATTTGTGAAGCATTTTTATTTGAAAACTGATGCGTTTGAGCCACCTTGAAAATGTAACATTTTTATATTTGGCCCTGTAATGTCCCCTTCTTATTTGTCCTAACTTAATCCCTATAATCACAATTTCAATAATTTAGGATTAGGGAATTGACTTACATGCTATTATTTTTCTTTATTAAGACTCCTCAAGAATGGATCCTACAATCATCACAAAGAACACCAATGCAATATATATCTATATATAGAATCGATATTAATAAAAGGGTTAGTCCAATCATATAATAAACTTGAAATGTAAGCTCAAACATATCCTTTTCATGGGGTAAGAACATCGTTGGCTTGACTCATATGTCAAGTCCAATCCATGTTGGGTTTTGGTCATGGTTGGCTTGACTCATATGTCTAAGTCCAATCCATGCCATTGTTGGCTTGACTCATATGTCAAGTCCAATCCCATGCCATTGTTGGCTTGACTCATATGTCAAGTCCAATCCCATCTATTAGTTGGCTTGACTCATGTGTCTAAGTCCAACCTTGATCTACATAGTTGGCTTGAGTCATATGTCTAAGTCCAACTCATGTCTCCCATTCATTCATTCCATATTCATATTCATCACATTCATATTAACATTTATTTCTATTTTTCTTATATATATATATATATATATATATATATATATATATATATATATATATATATATATATATACACACACACACATATTCATTTATCTAACATGTTCATATTTATACCCATGCAATTAGCTTTTATCCCATGTCTACATTCATAACTATTCTCATATTATTATTCATATTCCATATACCTACTGATATATAAGAAATGTTATACATACATTGATGTTAATGCATTTCAATTCTTATTATGTTTATATAAACAACTTCATATTCTATATTCATTTTAATATATTCCAAGTTCATATGATTCCCTATCTAATCTATGAATAGGAATAGAGTACATACCTACATTTCTATTGTTGACTGATTGCCTTTTATCTGCTGACCAAAATGCCTTCCTATTCCTGTTCGCTGACTGGAATACTGCCCTTTTTAAGACATATTTTCTTTGCCTGATGACCCCACTATAGACCAATGCTTATTTCATATTTATACCTCACATCAAAGGTGGTTCCTTCCATATGTTGTGACCCTTTGTAGTGCCGGTTCATGTTAGAATCTCTTGTTTGGCATATTAATAATGATATATATATTGTATTTAATAATATATATAAATATATATTGTAGTATGTATTAAAATATTCATAATATCTCTATATTATATTTATTAATAATAGTAATCTTGTATTTAATAATATATATATTGTAGTATTTATTAAAATATTATTAATATCTCTATATTATATTTATTAATATTATTGTATATATATATATATATTTATATTATTATTTATATATATTTGTATATATTTATATAAATGAAATGTATATTTTATTTATATTACACAACAATTATTATTATCATAATAATTAATCACTATTGTCAATGATCATTACTATTATCATTATAATATTATTATATCATTATCCATATGATTTGTAATTAATTCAAATTGTGTCTTGGACCTTATCAGGATGTCACAGTCCACCTTTCCTAAATTTTGCTTGTCCTCAAGCAATTTAGATTTGGATGTTTAAAGATTTCTTCCCCTTCCCATGTAGCGTCTTCCTCAGGCGTATCTTTCCATTTTATAAGGTATTCAGAGATAGTTCTATGTCTTAACCTTCTTTCTCTTGTGTTGAGTATCCTTTCTGGTTCAAGGACTAGTTGTCCTTCATCATTTAGCGGGGGTAATTCTTCACAAGGAATAACCTTTTGTCCAAGCACCTTTTTAAGTCAAGAAACATGGAACACATTATGAATCTTCCTTCTCTTTTTCTGTCCTTTCCATCTTTTCTCTATGTGCATCAAGTGCTTCTTTTGAGATTCCATGCCTCTTGGCAAAATCTTCTACCTCTTTTCTCACTTTTCTCTTCATCTCCGGTTGTCTGAGTTCTACATGGATTTTTATACTTAATTCTTCAAAGGTTCCAAACCTTTCTTCCTTAGGGTCCTTTAGTTGACTCAACATGTGCTGAACATGCAGCTCTACGATTTTCTCATCCACCTCATACCCCATTGGCATGATCCATACTGTTCTTGGTTCTACTGCCTCCATTAGGCACTGATTAGTCTCTACCATAAAGCATACTGTGTCTTTGTATTTCTCAACTAGAGACTGGGGAATTCTCTCTAGCTTGCATCATGATCTGGAAGTTTTTGAAGAAACCCCAGAGAGCTGTGTTTTGTGCTTTGTCATCACCAAGTCCATGCAAATAGTCCCTGATTTGTATGGCAATCGGTCTGTCACTCTGCCATACCCGTCCACTGGATCCGGGTAGCTCATTCATAAAGTAGAAGAATAAGCACAATATTAACCCACCAGACTTAAATGAATTCTTTTTATCTTTCTTTATTTTCTGTAGATTCTCCAAGAGTTGATTTAGAAGGAGCTGACAAAGGTCATAATCTAAATTCTTTCTTAACATTTCATAAGCAGTGTAGATAGCAGTTCTAGGTACTAAATTCTCCCTGCTAGAATGATATATCTTGTATCCGATGATCATGGAGGCAAACTTGATATCCGGATCAGTGATATCTTCTATTATCATTGCTCTTTTGTCAAACCTAGATCCGGTAGCCTCACTTATAGTCTGATTCTTGACCGATTTGAGAATAGGTATCCCACCGGATGAGTGTAGACTGGTAATTAGCCTAATGGCATCTTTTGTGATCTTGAATGGTCCATTTAACCACATGAAGTTGTCATGTATTTTTCTCAAGACATACCGGACCCATTCTTCCTCAGCAAAGCAGGGGAAATATATACACTGTGCAAAGTGCTTCTCCCTGAGGGCCTTGAATTAGGGTTTGAGCTCAAATGAATCATCTATTAGTTGTTTGTGGTAGATAACCCTCAATTTGAATTCTCTAAATTCTTCAATGTTTGCGTGAATGTAAACCCTAATATCTTCTGTATGCAAGACACCATGCGGAACACTGGAAAATGCTCCTAGGGGATCTACTTCCAAGGATTTGTAGGGATGTTTCTTGAATTTGGGGCAAGGCCTATTAGTGATCTTCACAATATTCAGAGTAGACATCTTTAAAAAGATTTGCAGAGAGATATTTAAGAACAAAAAATACCTTTTGTGCCTTTAGGTTTCACGGAGTGAGACGGATCGATTTCTAGATGAATCAACTTGTGCAAATGAACTTTGATGGGTTTGAGGAAATTTGTTGCAGAGCTCCTCTTTTCTTCTTCTTAAATGCAGAATGAGAAATGTTTAATAAGAAGAACCCTTATATTACTCCGCAAACCCTAATACCAAGTTGTAATAAATGCTCGACCTAAGTCATTTCGGTTTGCCTTATTTGGATGACCTGAAGAACCGGATCAATCTTGATCTAAACATCTTGTGGATCTTCCAAATCTTAACCATAGTTTATTTATACATTTCTCTTATGAATCCTTTAATCCGCAACTCTCCTTGTGCCAGTTCCGGCACCAATTGACTGGCTGGGGGAAAAAGGTTTTCTTTGAGTCTCCCCTTGAGCCAGAGCTCACTTTTTAATTTCTGGAAGGAATATCAGCACCAGAGTCTGGTGTGGATCCATCCCCTACATTCTCTATACTTTTGTTCACCCAAATCTTGTTCATCTCACATTGAACTTCATCCGCATTTACTTTTTGTTTTCCCTTATCTTGATTCTGATTATGATGTACCGGACCTCTTTTGTCCTGATTCTTGTTTCTACAAAATTTTGCAATATGACCGGATGTATTGCAAATTTGGCAAACAACATTTCTTTGCATATTTGATTGATATCCTCTTGATCTGCATTGATTAGCCATATGACCCATTCTATTGCATGCAAAGCATCTACTATTGAATGAATTGTTCATTTGCATATTTCTACATTCATGAGATTTATGACCATACCTTTTGCAATTGAAACACTATCCGGAGAAGGATGTATTAGTCTGATTCATTCTCTTTCTGCATTGATTAGCTTTATGACCAAAGTTATTTCAGCTGTGGCAGTATCCATTGAAGGATGGATATCTTTGAGCATTAGGCTGCCTTACAGGAGGTCTTCTAGGCCTGTTCCTTGGATTTTCTGATACAAAATTCTTCTGACCAGATCCAAAGCTTTCACCTTTTTCATACCCCAGGCCACACTTGTCATCTACCCTATTTTGGCTTTCAAGAAGAACTTCAAGTTGAGAAGAGCTTATCTTGAATTTCTCTTTGTATTCATTTGCTGTTTGAAGATCCCTTTTAAGAGAGACAATTTGATCCTCAAGTCTTTCTTCATTATCTTTAGCATCTTCAAGATCTGATTCAAGATGTCTGATTATTCTATCCATCTTATGGCATTCTTCTAATTTTTCCTTGAAAGATTGTTTTAGATCATCTTCAGATTTTCTTCTTTCTTCAATTTCTTGGGTGAACTTCATAACTCCTCATTCCATTTCATTTCTTACCATGATGATTTCTTTTGATAACTTTTCACATAACTTGGTTTTCTCTTTCAGATCTCCATTTGTATTATTGGCTTCACCTTGACTTGTCAATTGCTAAAGTGGTTCCTTTCTCTTTTTCATAGAGAGAGACTCAATTTCTCTTTTAGTTCTTTTATGAAATCATCAGCCTATTTGAGTCTTTCCTTCAATTCATTGACTTCAGAGTTTGACTGCTCAAGATCATCAAGGGTAGACTTAAGTTGCTCCCTTATACCATACTCATCCATTTGAATTCCCAGATCTTCCTCAAGTTGTTAGGCTCTATTGGGAGGAACTTGGCTCTGATGCCAATTGTTGATAACTGAGAGGGGGGGTGAATCAGTTATCCTAATATTTCAACTTTCTGTGCTTTCTTAACAATTAATGCAACATTAGATGAAATAAGAAAGCATAATCATGAAATGGAAATAACACCAATACACATGGCACAATGATTTTGACGTGGAAACCCTGTTAAGGGAAAAACCACGGGGTGATTAACCCAAGATATTATTCTCTGTTAAAAGAATAGAAGATACAAAATGGTACTTGCCAATTAGGGCTCAATGCCCGAGCACATTGCTCACAAGAGGCTCACTACCTACAAAAGAATTACTATCTACAAGAAGAAAACTTGAACTGATGAGAAGCATCCACACATGCTAAAGTTCAGTTCCAGTTAAGCTCAATAGACTGATCAGCTGCACTTCATTCTAACTCTCCTTAAGTATTGTTGTCCTCTTACATTTCGAACCTATTTTTCTGCCTTTTATATTATTCTTCTGTTTTTATTTGCACTTGCATACATACACACACACCACTTCACATCTAAATCCATCTTGTATATATATCTACACAAGTGATTTCAACACTTTTCTAGTCAGCAACCGGAATAGTCAATATTATCTCAAACTCTAGTCTGTCAGCTGAATCCTTGCATACCAAGTAATGCAGATCAAGAATATGCTTGTAGAAGTCTTCAATCATGTTGGCCAATCATGAATGATACCTCAAGAAACTTAGTCATTAGCAATATCTCTTCCGGATTTGGGTCTGACACTCTCTCGGTACAGTTCTTCCTCTGTCTACTCTGTCAAATAGGAACCCAAAACTCAAGTGCTCATATCTCTTCACCCTTCCATCATCGGAGGATAAATCCTTGGAATCTATTAGTCAAGGTACTCCTCTTGACTTCACCAAATCCACACTTTACTAAAATACTTCCTCTGAGAGATCCGGACTTGACTGTCGGACCTTGCTGACTGCTCTGTTCTTGCTTACTGGATCATAACACTTCTTCAATCTAACTTCTGGTAGAGACTCATCATGTCTTGTGGATGTGTGGGGTAACCGTTGTTGCCATCAATGACAACATTCATGAATCCATATAGTGTCTCTTGCCAATAGCTATCCCTAGGGAGATCCAATTCGTAAGTAACTTCACCAATTCATCTCAAAACCTTGTATGGCCCATAAAATCAAGGTTTGAGTTTCTCAGCTCCGCTGCTCTTAATGGAGGTTTGGTTGTATAGCTGCAATCTAAGGAACACCATGTCTCCCACTTCAAAGGATCTTTCCACATGCTTCCGATCTGCATATATCTTTTGTTGGTTCTGAGTGTGATGTAGATTATCCTTAAGGGCTCTCATAATGTCCTCATGTTGTTGTAGGAAATCGTTTACCTTAGGAACCTTGCTATCTAGAAGAAGTAAATTCCCAAATGATAGCTTCATACCCATACAGGGCCCAGAAGGGACTCATCCCAATAGACATGTGATGAGTGGTATTATAACAATACTCTCCTATATGCAGCCATTTGATCCATGCCTTCTATTGTCCGGTTACATAGTTCCTCAAATAGCCCTCGATCCATTTGTTTACTATCACTGTTTGCCCATCGGTTTGCGGATGATAGCTCATGCTTGTGGTGAGTTCTGTTCTGAACAGTTTGAATAGTTCCTGCCAAAATATACTCATGAATCGACTATCTCTATCACTGATTTTGTTCTTTAGTAACCCATGGAGCTTGAATACCTCTTTGAATAACAACTCGACAACTTGAGGGGCCTTATACTCAGATGGGATGGCCATAAAATGTGCATACTTAGTGAGTTTGTCCACCACTACATAAATACAATCCCTTCCTTACACCTTAGAAAGTCCTGTGATGAAATCCATGGAAATGCTACTCCACTTTTGTTCTGGCACAAGTAATGGTTGCAATAGTCCAGCTAGATGCATGTGCTCTATTTTTTTCCTCTGGCATGTGGCACATTCTTGAACATATTTCAAAACATCCCTTTTGAGTTCCTTCCATGAGTACTTTCCCCTTTTTTGTTGATAAGTTTTGTAATATCTTGGATGACCTGCTAAGGGGTTGTTATGATATTCTTTCAGAATTTTTTCCTTTATTTTGGAGTTGGGCACAAGAAAAATTCTATTCTTATATAAAATGAGTTCTTGAACTATCTTATACTCATTATTTGGTACATTTCCTTCCAATATTTCATTAGCTTGTGAATCTTTAGTATATTCCGCAATAATACCATGTTTCCACTCCCCCGTGATGCTTGTTATAGTGTTTAAATGGAGTCGTCGAGACAAGGCATTTGCTACCACATTATTGCTCCCTTTGAAATACTTGATATCAAAGTCATAAACTTGGATTTTACTTACCCATTTCTGTTGGCAGTCATTGAGATCTTTTTGATTTATGAAGAACCGTAAGCTATTATGATCCGTTTCGACATTGAATTTCCCACATACCAAGTATTGTCTACATTTGGCTAGAGCATGCATGATGGTTAGCATCTCTTTATCATATATAGAGTAGTGTTTCTTGACTTCTGTAAGCTTGCAGCTTTCAAAAGCTATGGGGTGTTTGTTTTGCATAAGCACTGCCCTGATTCCTTCTCCCAAAGCATCGCATTGTAATCCAAAGGGTAAGGTGAAATCCAGAATAGATAAGATGGGACATGAACTCATTGCTTCTTTTAACTTCTCAAAGGATTGTTGTGAGGCTTTGTTCCATGCAAAAGCTCCTTTTTTGGTTAAGTCTGTTAGGGGAGCGACAATTTTGGAAAATCATTTGACAAAGCGTCTATAGTAACTGCATAGTCCCACAAATCCCCTAAGTTGAGTCAAGGTTTTGGGTTTTGGCCAATCCTTAATAGCTTTAATTTTTTCCTCATCCACGCTTACTCCTTCTGCACTGATTTTATGACCTAGATAAAAGATCTCTTCTAGGCTGAATTCACATTTTGAGGCTTTGGCAAACAAGGATTCAGATTCCAAGATACTTAGAATTTCTTCAATATGTTGAAGGTGTTCTTCCCATGTCTTGCTATAGATAAGTATGTCATCAAAGAATATAAGTAGGAATTTCCTTAGTTGCTTACGGAAGACATAATTCATGCATGATTGGAAGGTGGCAGGGACATTTGTAAGGCCAAAGGGTAAGACTAGAAACTTGAAATGCCCATAATGACACCTAAAGGTTGTTTTGGGTATATCTTCCTCCCTCATTCAGATTTGGTGATAACTTGATCTTAAGTCGATCTTTGAGAAGTATCGGGCCCCATGGAATTCATCTATCAATTCATCTATTCTTGGTATGGGATAATGATTTTTTATCATTTTTTTTGTTTAGATCTCTATAATCTATACACATCCTCATAGTTCCATCTTTATTTTTGACCAACATGACAGAGGATATGAAGGGGCTACTACTAGGTTGAATATATCCCATTTCCAACAATTCCTTAATATTTTTTTCAATTTCTTCCTTAAATTTGTGGGGATGCCTATAGGGAGTGGTAATTACCAGTTTGGCACCAGTCTCCAATTCTATAGTATGCTCAAATCCTCTCTTTGGAGGAAGGCCTGGTGGGATGTCTTCAAAAACTCTCTTATATTTTCTCAGAATAGGTTGAATATCTATGTGGATTGCTTGATTTTGAGGAGAAAATTTATCTAGGATCATACATTATGCAACCCATTTGGCTTGGCTATGCCTAAATATTCTTTCCATTTTTTACATGAAACCATTTTTGGCAATCCATTGGGTAATCACTTTAATGTGACTTCTTGCCCATTGTGTTGGAAGCATATATCTAGGTTTGGATGATCCATGGTAAAACATTCTAATGAGTTTATCCAAGGGGTCTCTAATATTATATCATTTCCTAGAGGTACAACATAAAAGTCCCCTCTCATGGTGTGTTTGCCCAAGGTGATTTCTAATTGAGGTATGACTTTGGTGTATTGGTCCATAGATCCATTGGCTAGAGCTACTTTGAATCCCTTGAAGTCTTGGGGTTTCAACTTTCTTTTTGACACTAGATGTTGACTTACAATGTTATGGGAAGCTCCACTATCTAATAGGGCAATTACTTTTTGCCCTTTTAAGGTGCCTTTGATTTTGAAGGGTTGGTGTTCATTGACTTGGGAGATGGTAGCTAGGGACCCATATTCCTCTTCTTCTAATTTGGACCTTTTCCTAGAGGTTTCTTTTATTTCTTCATCGGGTGTTACTTCAATGTTATGTACTCAGCTCCTTTTCTCATATGTGTGTCCATGTCCCCATGGTTCTTTGCATCTAAAGCATAGATTTTTCCTTCGTAGGTCATCATGCTGTCTTTTCATTTCCTCACATATGTGTCCCCGTTCCCATGGTTCATGGGAATGATGGCATGGTTTTCCTCTTTGGGATTCTTCCTTATGCCTATCTCCTTTAGGGGGATATTTAGTGTATGTGTTTGGTGTAGAATTCTTGAATCTATCTTTGGATGTTTGAGTGTTAAATATCATTGCTTTTATGATGGCTTCCTCTAAGTTTGCAGGATCCATAGCGTTTACTATGTTGCGGATGGATTCCTTTAATCCTTCTAAAAAGAGGTAAGTAAGGCTCTCTTGAGATATTTCAGGTACTATGGCTGCCAATTTTTGGAAGTCGGTGGCAAATTCTTCCACCAATCCACTCTGTTTAAGTTGAGTTAATTCTTTGAAATACCATTGTGGATGTTTTTGATCAAATCTTCGGATGAGTTTTTTGTAAATTCATCATAAGTGATGGAATCTTGTCTACCTTGTGCAACGAGACCATGGTGCCACCATTCATGGGCTGTCCCGGTCAAGTGTAGCACCATGAATTTGACTGCATTCTCTTCAGTCATGGGGCTTAGTGAGAGATAAGTATCTAACTTTTGGACCCATGAGCGTGCTAAATATTTCCCAGATCCATCAAAGCTAGGGAGAGTTATATTACTTATTCTTTCTTTTAGATCTTTGTAAATCTTTCCTTTCCTCTTCATGTTAGGAATAAACTTTAATTTAGCATCACAATAATCTTTAAAGGAAACATTGTTTTTGAGTTCAAGATCTAGTTTAGAATAGGCCTCTAGTATTTTATCAACATCATCTGAAGGTGGTGGATTTTCTTATTCTCTTTCCCCTTGATCCTCTCTTGGTAGGAAAGATGGTTTGGTTGGTCTATGGTCGGATGTTTTTGGAGAGATGTCATTAGCATTTTCTGATTGGTGGGAATTTATGTCCCTTCCATTGATTTGGTTGGGTTTCGAGTTATTGCTCATGTTTTGAATGGTTTCTATGAGGAGTTGATTTTGTTCCATGAGGGCTGGGGTGGTTTGAATGGTTTGCTCCATGTAGGCTCTTAAATCATTGCTTAGTTGTTCACTCATGGCTCTTCCCCTCCTTTGGTATGTTTGCATTAACTATATTTTTCATAGCATGGCAGAATCTTTTCTCTGATATCAATTGTAATGTCCCCTTCTTATTTGTCCTAGATTAATCCCTAGAGACACAATTTCAATAATTTAGGATTAGGGAATTGACTTACATGCTATTATTTTTCTTTATTAAGACTGCTCAAGAATGGATCCTGTAATCATCACAAAGAACACCAATGCAATATATATCTATATATAGAATCCATATTAATAAGAGGGTTAGTCCAATCATATAATAAACTTGAAATGTAAGCTCAAACATATTCTTTTCATGGAGTAAGAACATGGTTGGCTTGACTCATATGTCAAGTCCAATCCATGTTGGGTTTTGGTCATGGTTGGCTTGACTCATATGTCTAAGTCCAATCCATGCCATTGTTGGCTTGATTCATACATCAAGTCTAATCCCATGTTGAGTTTTGGTCATGGTTGGCTTGACTCATATGTCAAGTCCAATCCCATGCCATTGTTGGCTTGACTCATATGTCAAGTCCAATCCCATATATTAGTTGGCTTGACTCATGTGTCTAAGTCCAACCTTGATCTACATAGTTGGCTTGACTCATATGTCTAAGTCCAACTCATGTCTCGCATTCATTCATTCCATATTCATTTCATATTCATATTCATCACATTCATATTAACATTTATTTCTATTTTTCTTTTATCTATATATACATATTCATTTATCTAACATGTTCATATTTATACCCATGTAGTCAACTTTTATCCCATGTCTACATTCATAACTATTCTCATATTATTATTCATATTCCATATACCTATTGATATATAATAAATGTTATACATACATTGATGTTAATGCATTTCAATTCTTATTATGTTTATATAAACAACTTCATATTCTATATTCATTTTAATGTATTCCAAGTTCATATGATTCCCTATCTAATCTGTGAATAGGAATAGAGTACGTACCTACATTTCTATTGTTGACTGATTGCCTTTTATCTGCTGACCAGAATGCCCTCCTATTCCTGTTCGCTAACTGGAATACTTCTCTTTTTAAGACTTATATTTTCTCTGCCTGATGCCCCCACTATAGACCAATGCTTATTTCATATTTATACCTCACATCAGAGGTGGTTCCTTCCATATGCTATGACCCTTTGTAGTGTCGATTCATACTACAATCTCTTGTTCCGCATATTAATAATGATATCTATATTGTATTTAATAAAATATATCTATATATTGTAGTATGTATTAAAATATTCATAATATCTCTATATTATATTTATTAATAATAGTAATCTTGTATTTAATAATATATATATTGTAGTATTTATTAAAATATTATTAATATCTCTATATTATATTTATTAATATTATTGTATATATATATATATTTATATTATTATTTATATATATATATATATATATATTTGTATATATTTATATAAATGAAATGTATATTTTATTTATATTACACAACAATTATTATTATCATAATAATTAATCACTATTGTCAATGATCATTACTATTGTCATTATAATATTATTATATCATTATCCATATGATTTGTAATTAATTCAAATTGTGTCTTAGACCTTATCGGGATATCACAACCCTTGTTGCCAAGCACATATTCCTTCTTTTGTTGCCTTCAGATTCTTCATTTATGAAGCAGTTTTCCTTGAAAACTGATGTGTTCGAGCCAACTTAAAAATACAACAATTTTATGTTTAAGCCCCTGCCGCCAAGCAGATTTTCCTACTTCTGCGGCCTTCAGATTCTTCATTTGTGAAGCATTTTTCTTTGAAAACTGATGTGTTTGATCCACCTTGAAAATGCAACATTTTTATGTTTGGTCCCCCACCGCCAAGCACATTTTCCTTCTTTTGTGGCCTTCAGATTCTTCATTTGTGAAGCATTTTCCCTTGAAAACTGATGTGTTTGAGCCACCTTGAAAATGCCATGTTTTTATTTTTTAGCCCCGTTGGTGTAGGGGCACCTAGCCATGGACAAGTATCATGAGGTCAAATTGCATTTGTCATTATTTTTAATGTTTTGAAAGGTCCTAAGGACCATTGGTATCAAAACAACTCACTTTGTAAGGCTTGACGAGCCATTTTGTTCCAAGAAACCTAAAAGGTCTTGAATAGGTCAACTGTGGTCAAAGGTCAAAGGGTCCAAAGAGAAGGTTGGAAATATTGTAAAAAGGTTCATTTAATCTATTTTGGCATGTATGAAGTGTCCCTAAGTGATTTGGCAAAGTTTGGTGCTATTTTGTCAAAAATGCAAAAAGTTACAAAGTTACAACATTGCAAAAAATGCAAAAAAAAAAGGTTGCAAGAATGTAATGGTTCAGTTCTAGAGTTGGTTAGATAGTTAAAGGGATTGGAAAAGGTTTATAATGCAATGTTTGGTCGAAGTATGAGAGAGGAGCAGTTTGGAGGGGATTTGACAAAGATTATCCATCAAAACCCTCAAACTGTCACAAGGTTTTAAGGAATCTGTGACTGTCACAGAGCCAAGAAGGCTCAGATTTGGTGTAATTTTGATATGTAGGTGTTTTTGAATGATAGAGTAATGAAATATCTTTCATATGAATCCTTTCTTGTGCATTTTTGTGGAGTATTTTGTGAGAAATGATTGTTTTTCCAAAAACTGTCAAAACCATGTCTAGGGTTACCCGTTTTGGGAAAAAACGTCATAACTTTTGTTTCCATTGTTAGATCTTTATGTAACTTTGGGAAAACATCTGTACCTATGTTATCTACAATCTGACTAAAAAGATCAACCTCATTTTGTGTTGTGTGGAAGTTATGAATGACTATTCATGGAATTTCACATTGAAATTTATGAGTTTGAACCCTTGTAGTAGAATTGCCAGTCCGTTTTTAGAGCACATTTTCCAAAACAATCCATGGTCATTTTGAAATATGTTATGCATCTTCCAAAAGGGTATCTATATTAGGTTTAAGGTTTGTGGAGAAAGGCCTCTATGAAAATTTATTCACTGTTGTTCCGAAACAAGGATACTAGGAGTTGAAGAGGCTTGTGAAGCAAATACTCATCCTATGTATGCAAGACCCTAACCATTGGTTTGGGATGGTTATGTGTGTGTTGTCTTGGGACCCCTGACATGTCTTCCCTTAATAAGGTGAGTTATTTGATGTCATATCTAAGAAGTGTGCTCTTGGTTCAAGAGTTCAATGCTTACGAAGACTGTTTTTATGAAGTGGAATTCCCCATAAATGCCTCAAGGTTTGAGAGGCCTGTTGATGAATCATCCACCCATCTAATGAATCTGCATCACCCATCCACCAAACACATTTTCCTTCTCCTGTGGCCTTCAGATCCTTTATTTGTGAAACATTTTTCTTTGAGAACTGACATGTTTGAGCCACCTTGAAAATGCAACATTTTTATGTTTGAACCCCCGCCACCAAGGATATTTTCCTTCTTTTGTGGCCTTCAGATTCTTCATTTGTGAAGCATTTTTCCCTTAAAACTGACATGTTTTAGCCACCTTGGAAATGCAACATTTTTATTTTTGAGCCTCTGCCGCTAAGCACATTTTCCTTCTTCTGTGGCATTTTGATTCTTCATTTGTGAAGCATTCCTTTAAAACTGATGTGTTTGAGCCACCTTGAAAATGCAACATTTTTATTTTTGAGTCCTCGCTGCCAAGCACATTTTCCTTCTTTTGTGGCATTCAAATTCTTCATTTGTGAAGCATTTTTCCATTAAAACAAATGTGTTTGAGCAACCTTGAAAATGCAACATTTTTATGTTTGAGCCCCTGCCACCAAGCACATTTTCCTTCTTCTATGGCCTTCAGATTCTTCATTTCTGAAGCATTTTTCTTTTAAAACTAACGTGTTTGAGCCACCTTGAAAATCCAACATTTTTATGTTTGAGCCCCCGCCACCAAGCACATTTTTCTTTTTCTATGGCCTTCAAATTCTTCATTTGTGAAGCATTTTTTTTTGAAAATTGACATGTTTGAGCAACCTTGAAAATGCAACATGTTTATTTTTGAGTCTCCGCTGCCAAGCACATTTTCCTTCTTTTGTGATGTTTAGATTCTTTATTTGTGAAGCATTTTTCCATGGAAATGGATGTGTTTTAGCCACCTTGAAAATGCAACATTTTTATTTTTGAGCCCTTGCCGCCAAGCACATTTTCCTTCTTCTGTGGCCTTCAGATTTTTCATTTGGGAAGCATTTTTGCTTAAAACCTAATGTGTTTGAGCCACTTTGAAAATGCAACATTCCTATTTTTGAGCCCCCACAACCAAGCACACTTTCCTTCTTCTATGGCCTTCAGATTCTTCATTTATGAAGCAATTTTCTTTTAAAACTGACGTGTTTGAGCCACCTCTAAAATGCAACATTTTTATGTTTGAACCACGGCTGCAAAGCACATTTTCCTTCTTCTGTGGCCTTCAGATTCTTCAATTGTGAAGCATTTTCCTTGAAAACTAACATGTTCGAGTCACCTTGAAAATGCAACAATTTTATGTTTGGTCCCTCGCCGCCAAGTACATTTTCCTTCTTTTGTGGCCTTCAAATTCTTCATTTCTGAAGCATTTTCCCTTGAAAACTGATGTGTTTGAGCCACCTTGAAAATACCACATTTTTATTTTTGAGCCCCTACCACCAAACACATATTCCTTCTTCTGTGGCCTTCAGATTCTTCATTTTTGAAACATTTTCCTTTGAGAACTAACATGTTTGAGCCACCTTGAAAATGCAACATTTTTATGTTTGAGCCCCCACCACCAAGGATATTTTCCTTCTTTTGTGGCCTTCAGATTCTTCATTTCTGAAGCATTTTTCCCTTAAAACTAACATGTTTTAGCCACCTTGGAAATGCAACATTTTTATTTTTGAGCCTCCACCGCCAAGCACATTTTCCTTCTTCTGTGGCATTTTGATTCTTCATTTGTGAAGCATTCCTTTAAAACTAATGTGTGAGCCACTTTGAAAATGCAACATTTTTATGTTTGAGCCCCTGCCACCAAGCACATTTTCCTTCTTCTATGGCCTTCAGATTCTTTATTTCTGAAGCATTTTTCTTTGAAAATTGATGTGTTTGAGCCACCTTGAAAATCCAACATTTTTATGTTTGAGCCCTTGCCGCCAAGCACATTTTTCTTCTTCTATGGCCTTAAGATACTTCATTTGCGAAGCACTTTTCTTTGAAAACTGACATGTTTGAGCAACCTTGAAAATGCAACATGTTTATTTTTGAGTCTCCACCGCCAAGCACATTTCCCTTCTTTTGTGACATTCAAATTCTTTATTTGTTAAGCATTTTTCCTTGGAAATGGATGTGTTTTAGCCACCTTGAAAATGTAACATTTTTATTTTTGAGCCCCTGCCGCCAAGCACATTTTCCTTCTTTTGTGGCCTTCAAATTCTTCATTTGGGAAGCATTTTTCCTTAAAAAATGATGTGTTTGAGCCACCTTGAAAATGCAACATTTTTAGTTTTAAGCCCCCACCGCAAAGCACATTTTCCTTGTTTTGTGGCCTTTAGATTCTTCATTTGTGAAGCATTTTTCCTTAAAAACTAATGTGTTTTAGCCACCTTCAAAATGCAACATTTTTATTAAATGCTTGAGTCCTCATTGCCAAGCACATTTTCCTTCCACTGTGGCCTTCAGATTCTTAATTTGGGAAGCATTTTTACTTAAAAACTCGTGTTTGAGCCACTTTGAAAATGCAACATTTCTATTTTTGAGCCCCTGCTGCCAAGCACACTTTCCTTCTTCTATGGTCTTTAGATTCTTCATTTATGAAGCATTTTTCTTTTAAAACTGATGTGTTTGAGCCACCTTGAAAATGCAACATTTTTATGTTGGCCCCAAAGCACATTTTCCTTCTTCTATGGCCTTCAGATTCTTCAATTGTGAAGCATTTTTCCTTGAAAACTGACATGTTTGAGCCATCTTGAAAATACAACATTTTTATGTTTGAGCCCCCGCTGCCAAAGATATTTTCCTTCATCTTTGGCCTTCAGTTTCTTCATTTGTTAAGCATTTTTCCTTGAAAACTGATGTGTTTGAGCCACCTTGAAAATGTAACATTTTTATTTTTGAGCCACTACCGTGAGCCACATTTTCCTTCTTCTGTGGCCTTCAGATTCTTCATTTGTGAAGGATTTTCTTTGAAAACTGATGTGTTTGAGCCACCTTGAAAATGCAACATTTTTATATTTGGGCCCCTGCCACTAAGCACATATTCCTTCTTTTGTGGCCTTCGGATTCGTCATTTGTGAAGCATTTTTCCTTGAAAGATGATGTGTTTGAGCCAACTTGAAAATGCAACAATTTTATATTTGTGCCCCCGCCACCAAACACATTTTCCTTCTTCTGTTGCCTTTTGATTCTTCATTTGTGAAGCATTCCTTTAAAAGTGATGTGTTTGAGCCACCCTGAAAATGCAACATTTTTATTTTTGAGCCCCCATCACCAAGCACATTTTCCTTCATTTGTGGCATTCAGATTCTTCATTTGTGAAGCATTTTTTCTTGAAAACAAATGTGTTTGAGCTACCTTGAAAATGCAACATTTTTATTTTTGAGCCCCCGCCGCCAAGCACATTTTCCTCCTTCTGAGGCCTTTAGATTCTTCACTTGTGAATTTCTGTTCTTTGAAAACTGATGTGTTTGAGCCAACTTGAAAATGCAACATTTTTATTTTTGAGCCCCTACAGCCAAGCACATTTTCCTTCTTCTGTGGCCTTCAGATTCTTCATGTGTGAAGAAATTTTCTATGAAAACTGATGTGTTTGAGCCACCTTGAAAATGTAAATTTTTATGTTTTAGCCACTACTGCCAAGCACATTTTCTTTCTTCTGTGGCCTCCAGATTTTTCATTTAAAATTGAAAACTGACGTGTTTGAGCCATTTTGAAAATGCAACATTTTTATTTTTGAGCCCTCGCTACCAAGCACATTTTACTTCTTCTGTGGTCTTCAAATTCTTCATTTGTGAAGGAATTTTCTTTGAAAAGTGATGTGTTTGAGCCATTTTGAAAATGCAACATTTTTATTTTTAAGCACCCAACACCAAACACATTTTCCTTCTTCTCTGGCCTTTAGATTCTTCATTTGCGAAGCATTTTTCTTTAAAAACTGACATGTTTGAGGAACTTTGAAAATGTAACATGTCTATTTTTGAGCTACCTTGAAAATGCAACATTTTTATGTTTGAGCCCTCGTCGCCAAAAACATTTTCCTTCATCTTTGGCCTTCAGTTTCTTCATTTGTTAAGCATTTTTCCTTGAAAACTGATGTGTTTGAGCCACCTTTAAAATGTAACATTTTTATTTTTTGAGCCACCGCCGTGAGCCACATTTTCCTTCTTCTGTGGCCTTCAGATTCTTCAATTGTGAAGCATTTTTATTTGAAAACTGATGCATTTGAGCCACATTGAAAATGCAACTTTTTTTTATTTGGGGCCCTGCCGCTAAGCACATATTCCTTCTTTTGTGGCCTTCAGATTATTTATTTGTGAAGCATTTTTTCTTGAAAACTGATGTGTTTGAGCCAACTTGAAAATGCAACAATTTTATGTTTAAGCCCCTACTGCCAAGCACATTTTCCTACTTCTGTGGCCTTCAGATTCTTCATTTGTGAAGCATTTTTCTTTGGAAACTGATGTGTTTGAGCCACCTTGAAAATACAACATTTTTATGTTTGTTCCCCTACTGCCAAGCACATTTTCCTTCTTTTGTGGCCTTCCAATTCATCATTTGTGAAGTATTTTCCCTTGAAAACTGATGTGTTTGAGCCACCTTGAAAATTGCACATTTTTATTTTTGAGCCCTCGCCACCAAACACATTTTCCTTCTTCTATGGCCTTTAGATTCTTCATTTGTCAAACATTTTTCTTTGAGAACTAACATGTTTCAGCCACCTTGATAATGAAACATTTTTAGGTTTGCCCTACCACCAAGGATATTTTCCTTCTGATTCTTCATTTGTGAAGCATTTTTCTTTGAAAACTGACATGTTTAAGCAACCTTGAAAATGCAACATGTTTATTTTTGAGTCTCCAACGCCAAGCACATTTTCCTTCTTCTATGACGTTCAGATTTTTTATTTGTGAAGCATTTTTCCTTGGAAATGGATGTGTTTGAGCCACCTTGAAAATGCAACATTTTTAGTTTTGAGCCCCTGCCGCCAAGCACATTTTCCTTCTTCTATGGCCTACAAATTTTTCATTTGGGAAGCATTTTTCCTTAAAAAATGATGTGTTTGAGCCACCTTGAAAATGCAACATTTTTAGTTTTGAGCCCCCACCGCAAAGCACATTTTCCTTGTTTTGTGGCCTTCAGATTCTTCATTTGTGAAGCATTTTTCCTTAAAAACTGATGTGTTTAACCCACCTTGAAAATGCAACATTTTTATGTTTGAGTCCTCATCGCCAAGCACATTTTCCTTCTTCTGTGGCCTTCAGATTCTTCATTTGGGAAGCATTTTTTCTTTAAAACTAATATGTTTGAGCCACTTTGAAAATGCAACATTTATATTTTTGAGCCCCCGCCGCCAAGCACACTTTCCTTCTTCCGTGGCCTTCATATTCTTCATTTATGAAGCATTTTTATTTTAAAACTAATGTGTTTGAGCCACCTTGAAAATGCAACATTTTTATGTTTGAGCCCCTGCCGCAAAGCATATTTTCCGTCTTCTGTGGCCTTCAGATTCTTCGATTGTGAAGCATTTTTCCTTAAAAAGTGACATGTTCGAGCCACCTTGAAAATGCAACAATTTTATGTTTGGTCCCCCACTGCCAAGAACATTTTCCTTCTTTTGTGGCCTTTAGATTATTCATTTGTGAAGCTTTTTCTCTTGAAAACTAATGTGTTTGAGCCACCTTGAAAATGCCACATTTCTATTTTTGAGCCCCCATGACCAAACACATTTTCCTTCTTCGGTGGCCTTTAGATTTTTCATTTGTGAAACATTTTTCTTTGAGAACTAACATGTTTGAGCCACCTTGAAAATGCAACATTTTTATGTTTGAGCCCCTGCCACCAAGGATATTTTTCTTCTTTTGTGGCCTTCAGATTCTTCATTTGTGAAGCATTATCCCTTAAAACTGACATGTTTTAGCCACCTTGGAAATGCAACATTTTTATTTTTGAGCCTCCGCCGCCAAGCAGATTTTCCTTCTTTTGTGACATTTTGATTCTTCATTTGTGAAGCATTCCTTTAAAACTGATGTGTCTGAGCCACCTTGAAAATGCAACATTTTTATTTTTGAGCCCCCAACGCCAAGCACATTTTGCTTCTTTTATTGCATTCAGATTCTTCATTTGTGAAGGATTTTTCCTTGAAAACAAATGTGTTTGATCAACCTTGAAAATGCACCATTTTTATGTTTGAGCCCCCGCCACCAAGAACATTTTCCTTCTTCTATGGCCTTCAGATTCTTCATTTCTAAAGTATTTTTATTTGAAAACTGACGTGTTTGAGCCACCTTGAAAATCCAACATTTTTATGTTTGAGCCCCCACAGGAAAGCACATTTTTCTTCTTCCGTGGCCTTCAGATTCTTCATTTGTGAAGCATTTTTCTTTGAAAACTGACATGTTTGAGCAACCTTTGAAAATGCAACATGTTTATTTTTGAGTCTCCGCCGCCAAGCACAATTTCATTCTTCTGTGACGTTCAAATTTTTTATTTGTGAAGCATTTTTCCTTGGAAATGGATGTGTTTGAGCCACCTTGAAAATGCAACATTTTTATATTTGAGCCCCTGCCGCCAAGCACATTTTCCTTCTTCTATGTCCTTCAAATTATTCATTTGGGAAGTGTTTTTCCTTAAAAAATGATGTGTTTGAGCCACGTTGAAAATGCAACATTTTTAGTTTTGAGCCCCCACTGCAAATCACATTTTCCTTGTTTTGTGGCCTTCAGATTCTTCATTTGTGAAGCATTTCTCCTTAAAAACTGATGTGTTTTAGCCACTTTGAAAATGCAACGTTTTTATGCTTGAGTCCTCATCGCCAAGCACATTTTCCTTCTACTGTGGCCTTCAGATTCTTCATTTGGGAAGCATTTTTACTTAAAAACTAATGTGTTTGAGCCACTTTCAAAATGTAACATTTATATTTTTGAGCCTCTGCCACCAAGCACACTTTCTTTCTTCTATGGTCTTCAGATTCTTCATTTATGAAGCATTTTTCTTTTAAAACTGACATGTTTGAGCCACCTTGAAAATGCAACATTTTTATGTTTGAGCCCCGACAGCAAAGCACATTTTCCTTCTTCTATGCCCTTCAGATTCTTCAATTGTGAAGCATTTTTCCTTGCAAACTGACATGTTCGAGCCACCTTGAAAATGCAACATTTTTATGTTTGAGCCCCCGCCTCCAAACACATTTTCCTTCATCTGTGGCCTTCAATTTCTTCATTTGTTAAGCATTTTTCGTTGAAAACTGATGTGTTTGAGCCACCTTGAAAATGTAACATATTTATATTTGAGCCCCTACTGCCAAAGACATTTTCCTTCTTTTGTGGCCTTCAGATGCTTCATTTTTGAAGTATTTTTCCCTTAAAACTGACATGTTTTAGCAACCTTGGAAATGCAACATTTTTGTTTTCTAGCCTCCACTGCCAAGCACATTTTTATTCTTCTATGGCCTTTTGATTCTTCATTTGTGAAGCATTCCTTTAAAACTAATGTGTTTGAAGCACCTTGAAAATGTAACATTTTTATTTTTGAGCCCCTGCCCCCAAGCACATTTTCCTTCTTTTGTGGTATTAAGATTCTTCATTTGTGAAGCATTTTTCCTTGAAAACAAATGTGTTTGAGCCACCTTGAAAATGCAACATTTTTATTTTTGAGCCCCCGCCGCCAAGCACATTTTCCTCCTTCTGAGGTCTTCAGGTTCTTCATTTGTGAATTATTTTTCTTTGAAAACTGACGTGTTTGAGCCAACTTGAAAATGCAACATTTTTATGTTTGACCCCTCACCATGAAGCACATTTTCCTTCTTCTATGGCCTTTAGATTCTTCATTTGTGAAGCATTTTTCCTTGAAAACTGATGTGTTTGAGCCACCTTGAAAATGCAAAATTTTTATTTTTGAGCCCCCATAGCCAAGCACATTTTCCTTCTTCTCTGGCCTTCTGATTCTTCAGTTCTGAAGCAATTTTCCTTGAAAACAGACGTGTTTGAGCAACCTTGAAAATGCAACATTTTTTTATGTTTGAGCCCCTACCACCAAGCATATTTTCCTTGTTTTGTAGCCTTTAGAGTCTTTATTTGTCAATCATTTTTCCTTGAAAATTGATGTGTTTGAGCCACCTTGAAAATACAACATTTTTATTTTTGAGCCTCCACTGCCAAGCACATTTTCCTTGTTTTGTGGTATTCAAATTCTTTAGTCGTGAAGCATTTTTCTTTGAAAACTGACGTGTTTGAGCCACCTTGAAAATGCAATATTTTTATTTTTGAGCCCTTGTAGCCAAGCACATTTTCCTTCTTCTGTGGCCTTCAGATTCTTCATTTGTGAAGCATTTTTCTATGAAAATTGATGCATTTGAGCCACCTTGAAAATGTAAGATTTTTATGTTTCAGCCCCTGCCGCCAAGCACATTTTCCTTCTTCTGTGGCCTCCAGATTTTTCATTTAAAAAGCATTTTTCTTTGAAAACTGACGTGTTTCAGCCACTTTGGAAATGCAACATTTTTATGTTTGAGCTCTCACCACCAAGCACATTTTCCTTCTTTTATGGCCTTCAGATTCTTCATTTGTGAAGTATTTTTTCTTGAAAACTGATGTGTTTGAGCCACCTTCAAAATGCAACATTGTTTATTTTTGAACCCCCACCGCCAAGCACATTTTCCTTTGTCTGTGGCCTTTAGATTCTTCATTTGTGAAACATTTTCCTTGAAACCTAATGTGTTTGAGCTACCTTGAAAATGCAACATTTTTATGTTTGAGCCCCCACTAGCAAGCACATTTTCCTTCTTCTATGGCCTTCATTTTCTTCATTTGTGAAGCATTTTTCTTTGAAAACTGACGTGTTTGAGCCACCTTGAAAATCCAACATTTTTATATTTGAGCCCCCACTGCCAAGCACATTTTCCTTCTTCTGTGGCCTTCAGATTCTTCATTTATGAAGCATTTTGCTTTGAAAACTGACATGTTTGAGCAACCTTGAAAATGCAACATTTTTGTTTTTTAGCCACCGTGGCCAAGTAAATTTTCCTTCATATGTGGCCATCAGATTCTTTATTGGTGAAACATTTTTCCTCTAAAACTTATGTGTTTGAGCCACCTTAAAAATGCAACATTTTTTATTTTTGAATCCTTGCCACCAAAAACATTTTCCTTCTTCTGTGGCCTTAAGATTTTTCATTTTTGAAGCATTTTTCTTTGAAAACTGACGTGTTTGAGCCACCTTGAAAATACAACATTTTTATGTTTGATTCCCTACCACCAAGCACATTTTCCTTCTTCTGTGGTCTTCAGATTCTTCATTTGTGAAGCATTTTTCTTTGAAAACTGACGCGTTTGAGTGACCTTGAAAATGCAACATTTTTATTTTTGAGCCACTGCCGCCAAGCACATTTTTCATCATCTATGGCCATCAAATTCTTTATTTATGAAGCATTTTTCCTTGAAAACTGATGTGTTTGAGCCACCTTGAAAATGCAACATTTTTTTTAATTTTTGAGCGCTTGCCACCAAGCACATTATCCTTCTTCTGTGATCTTCAAATTCTTCATTTGGGAAGCATATTTCCTTAAAAATGATGTGTTTGAGCCACCTTGAAAATACAATATTTTTAGATTTGAGCCCCAACCGCCAAATACATTTTCCTTCTTTTGTGGCCTTCAAATTCTTCATTTGTGAAGCATTTTTTCTTAAAAACTGATGTGTTTGAGCCACCTTGATAATGCAACATTTTTATGTTTGAGCCCCTACTGCCAAGCACATTTTCCTTCTTTTGTGGCCTTCAGATTCTTCATTTGGGAAGCATTTTTGCTTAAAAACTAATGTGTTTGAGCTATTTTGAAAATGCAACATTTTTATATTTGATCCCCTGCCACCAAGCATATTTTCCTCCTTCTAGGGCCTTCAGATTTTTCATTTGTGAATTATTTTTCTTTGAAAACTGACGTGTTTGAGCCAACATGAAAATGCAACATTTTTATGTTTGAGCCCTTGCCATCAAGCACATTTTCCTTCTTCTATGGCCTTGAGATTCTTCATTTGTGAAGCATTTTTCCTTGAAAACTGATGTTTTTCAGTGACCTTGAAAATGCAAAATTTTAATTTTTGAGCCCTCGCCACCAAACACATTTTCCTTCTTTTGTGGCCTTCAAATTCTTTATTTGTGAAGCATTTTTCTTTAAAACTATTGTGTTTGAGCCACCTTGAAAGTGAAACATTTTTATGTTTGAGCCCCCGCCGCCAAGCATATTTTCCTTCTTTTGTGGCCTTCAAATTATTCATTTGTGAATTTTTTTTCCTTGAAATACTGATGTGTTTGAGCCACCTTGAAAATGCAACATTTTTATGTTTGAGCCCCCACTACCAAGCACATTTTCCTTCTTCTGTGATCTTCAAATTCTTCATTTGGGAAGCATATTTCCTTAAAAATGATGTGTTTGAGCCACCTTGAAAATACAATATTTTTAGATTTGAGCCCCAACCGCCAAATACATTTTCCTTCTTTTGTGGCCTTCAAATTCTTCGTTTGTGAAGCATTTTTTCTTAAAAACTGATGTGTTTGAGCCACCTTGAAAATGCAACATTTTTATGTTTGAGCCCCTACTGCCAAGCACATTTTCCTTCTTCTATGGCCTTTAGATTCTTCATTTGGGAAGAATTTTTCCTTGAAAACTAATGTGTTTTAGCCACCTTGAAAATGAAACATTTTAAAGTTTGAACTCCCGCCACCAAGCAAAATTTCCTTCTTTTGTGGCCTTCATATTTTTCATTTGTGAAAGATTTTTCTTTGAAAACTGACGTGTTTGAGCTACCTTGAAAATGCAACATTTTTATGTTTTAGCCCCCACTGCCAAGCACATTTTTCTACTTCTCTGGCCTTCAGAATCTTCATTTGTGAAGTATTTTTCGTTGAAAACTGATGTGTTTGAGCCGCCTTGAAAATGCAACATTTTTATGCTTGAGCCCCTGCCGCGAAACACATTTTCCTTCTTTTGTGGCCTTTAGATTCTTCATTTGTGAAGCATTTTTTCTTGAAAACTGATGTATTTGAGCCACCTTGAAAATGCAACATTTTTATGTTTGAACCCCTGCTGCCCGACACATTTTCTTCTTCTGTGGCCTTTAGATTCTTCATTTCTGAAGAAATTTTTCTTGAAAATTGATGTGTTTGAGCCACCTTGAAAATGCAACATTTTTATGTTTGTGCCCCCGTAAGCAAGCATATTTTCCTTCGTTTGTGGCCTTTAAAACTTTTATTCGAGAAGTATTTTTGCTTGAAAATTAATATGTTTGAGCCACCTTGAAAATGCAACATTTTTAAGTTTGAGCCCATGTAGACAAGCACATTTTCCTTCTTCCATGACTTTCAGATTCTTCATTTTTGAAGCATTTTTCCTTAAAAATTGATGTGTTTGAGCCACCTTGAAAATGCAACATTTTTATGTTTGAGCCCCCGCCACCGAGCAAATTTTCCTTCTTTTGTGGCTTTCTGATTCTTCATTTGTGAAGCATTTTTCCTTGGAAACTGACATGTTTGAGCCACCTTGAAAATGCAACATTTTTAAATTTGAGCCCCTATCGCCAAGCACATTTTCGTTCTTTTGTCACCTTCAAATTCTTCATTTGTGAAGCATTTTTCCTTGAAAATTGATGTGTTTGAGCTACCTTGAAAATGCAACATTTTTATGTTTGAGACCCCACCGCCAAGCATATTTTCCTTCTTTTGTGTCCTTCTGATTCTTCATTTGTGAAGGATTTTTCTGTGAAAATTGACGTTTTTGAGCTACCTTGAAAATGCAACATTTTTATAATTGAGACCCCATCGCCGAGCACATTTTTCTTCTTTTGTGGCCTTATAATTCTTCATTTGTGAAGCATTATTCCTCTTAAACTGATGTGTTTGAGCCACCTTGAAAATGCAACATTTTTATTTTTGATCCCCCGCGGCCAAGCACATTTTCTTTCTTCTGCAGCCTTCATATTCTTCATTTGTGAAGCATTTTTCTTTGAAAATTGATGTGTTTGATTCACCCTTAAAATTTAAATTTTTTATGTTTAAGCCCCAGCCACCAAGCACATTTTCCTTCTCCTGTAGGCTTCAGATTCTTCATTTGTGAAGCATTTTTCATTAAAAACTAATGACTTTCAACAACCTTAGAAATGCAACATTTTTAGGTTTGAGCCCTTGTCCCCAAGCACATTTTTCTTCATTTGTGAAGAATTTTTCTTTGAAGATTGATGTGTTTGGGCCACATTGAAAATCCAACATTTTTATGATTGAGCCCCTACCGCCAAGCAAATTTTCCTTCTTATGTGACCTTCAGATTCTTCATTTGTGAAGAATTTTTCTTTGAAAACTGACGTGTTTGAGCAACCTTGAAAATGTAACATTTTTATTTTTCAATCCACCCCACCAAGCAAATTTTCCTTCTTCTTTGGCCATTAGATTCTTTATTTGTGAAGCATTTCTCCATGAAAACTGATGTGTTTGAGCCACCTTGAATATGTAACATTTTTTTGTTTTTGAGCCCCTACCGCCGAACACATTTTCATTCTTCTGTGGCCTTCAGATTCTTCATTTGGGAAGCATTTTCTCTTAAAAAATGATGTTTTTGAGCCACCTTAAAAATGCAAAATTTTTAGATTTGAGCCCCCACCGGCAAACACATTTTCCTTCTTTTGTGGCCTTCAAATTCTTTATTTGTGAAGCAATTTTTTCTTGAAATCTGACGTATTTGAGCCTCCTTGAAAATGCATCATTTTTATATTTGAGCCCCCATCGCCAAGCACATTTTCCTTCTTTTGTAGCCTTCAAATTATTCATTTGTGAAACATTTTTCCTTGAAAACTGATGTGTTTGAGCCACCTTGAAAATGCAACATTTTTATTTTTGAGCCTCCACTGCCAAGCACATTTTCCTTCTTCTGCGGCCTTCAGATTCTTCATTTGTGAAGCATTTTTCTTTGAAAATTGACGTGCTTGAGCCACTTTGAAAATGCAACATTTTTATGTTTGAGGCCCCACCGCCAAGCACATTTTCCTTCTCTTGTGGCCTTCAGATTCTTTATTTGTAAAGCATTTTTCTTTGAAAACTGATGTGTTTGAGCCACCTTGAAAATGCAAGGTTTTTATGTTTGAGGCCCAGCCGCCAAGCACATTTTCCTTCTTTTGTGGCCTTCAGAATCTTTATTTGTGAAGCATTTTTTTCTTGAAAACTGATGTGTTTGAGGCACCTTGAAAATGTAACATTTTTATTTTCTAGCCCCCGCCACCAAACACATTTTCCTTCTTCCATGGCCTTCAAATTTTTCATTCGTGAAGCATTTTTCTTTGAAAACTTATGTGTTTGAGCCGTCTTGAAAATGCAACATTTTTATTTTTGAGCCCTCGTCGCCAAGCACATTATCCTTCTTCAATGGCCTTTATATTCTTCATTTGTGAAGCATTTTTCTTTCAAAAATTAATGTGATTGAGCCACCTTGAAAATGCAAAATTTTGATGTTTGAACCCTTGCCGCCAAGGACAATTTCCTTCTTCTATGGCCTTTAGATTCTTCATTTGTGAAGTATTTTTTTTTTTAAAACTGATGTGTTTGAGCCACCTTGAAAATACAAAACTTTTATGTTTGAGGCCCCGCCACCAAGCACATTTTCCTTCTTTTGTGGTCTTCAGATTCTTCATTTGTGAAGCATTTTTCTTTGAAAACTGATCTGTTTAAGTCACCTTTAAATGCAA
Source organism: Cunninghamia lanceolata (assembly GCA_027924645.1). Taxonomy (NCBI): domain Eukaryota; kingdom Viridiplantae; phylum Streptophyta; class Pinopsida; order Cupressales; family Cupressaceae; genus Cunninghamia; species Cunninghamia lanceolata. Next base: position 255,992 of record BSBN01000626.1, on the reverse strand, counting down.
CATTTTTATGTTTGGGCCCCCGCCGCGAAGTACATTTTCCTTCTTCTATGGCCTTCAGATTCTTCATTTGTGAAAGATTTTTCCTTTAAAATTGATATGTTTGAGACACCTTGAAAACACAACATTTTTATGTTTGAGTCCCCATCGCCAAGCACATTTTGCTTCTATGTGGTCCTTAGATTCTTAATTTGTGAAGCAATTTTATTTGAAAACTGATGTGTTTGAGCCACCTTGAAAATGCAACATTTTTATGTTTTAGCCCCGGCCACCAAGCACATTTTCCTTCTTCTATGGCATTCAGATTCTTCATTTGTGAAGAATTTTTATTTGAAAACTAACGTGTTTGAGCCACCTTGAAAAATGCAACATTTTTATTTCTGAGTCCTCGCCGCCAAGCACATTTTTCTTATTTTGTGGCCTTTAGATTCTTCATTTTTGAATTTTTTTTCTTTGAAAATTGATGTGTTTGAGCCACTTTGAAAATGCAACATTTTTATTTTTTAGCCCTCATCGCCAAGCACATTTTCCTTCTTCTGTGGTCTTCAGATTCTTCATTTGTGAAGCATTTTTCTTTGAAAACTAATGTGTTTGAGCCACCTTAAAAATACAATGCTTTTATGTTTGATCCCCCGACGTCAAGCATAGTTTCCTTCTTCTGTGGCCTTCGAATTCTTCATTTTTGAAGCATTTTTTCTTTGAAAATTGACGTGTTTGAGCCAGCTTGAAAATGCAATATTTTTGTCTTTTAGCCCCCGCAACCAAGCACATTTTCTTTCTTCTGTGGCCTTCTAATTCTTTATTTGTGAAGCATTTTTCATTGAAAATAGATGTGTTTGAGCCACCTTGAAAATGCAACATTTTTATGTTTGAGCCCCTACTGCCAAACACATTTTCGTCCTTCTATGGCCTTCAGATTCTTTACTTGTGAAGCATTTTTATTTGAAAATTGACACATTTGAGCCACCTTGAAAATGCAACATTTTTATTTTTGAGCCCCCGTAGCCAAGCACATTTTCCTTCTTTTGTGGCTTTGCGATTCTTAATTTGTGAAGCATTTTTCCTTGAAAATAGATGTGTTTGAGCAACCTTGAAAATGCATCATTATTAGGTTTGAGCCCCCACCACCAAGCACATTTTCCTTCTTTTGTGGCCTTTAGAGTCTTCATTTGTGAATCATTTTTCCTTGAAAACTAATGTGTTTGAGCCACCTTGAAAATGCAATATTTTTATTTTTGAGCCTCCACCACTAAACACATTTTCCTTCTTTTGTGGCCTCCAGATTCTTTATTTGTGAGGCATTTTTCCTTTAAAACTGATGTGTTTGAGCCACCTTGAAAATGCAACGTTTTTATTTTTGAGCCCCCGCCACGAAGCATATTTTCCTTCGTCTGTGGCCTTCAGATTCTTCATTTGTGATGCACTTTTCTGTGAAAACTGATGTGTTTGAGCCACCTTGAAAATGCAACATTTTTATGTTTGAGCCCCCACTGCCAAGGACATTGTCCTTCTTCTATGGCCTTCAGATTCTTCATTTGAGAAGAATTTTTCTTTGAAAACTGGCGTGTTTGAGCTACCTTGAAAATCCAACATTTTTATGTTTGAGACCCTGTCGCCAAACACATTTTCCTTCTTCTGCGCCCTTCAAATTCTTCATTTGTGAAGCATTTTTAATTGAAAACTGACATGTTTGAGTAATCTTGAAAATGCAACATTTTTATTTTTGAGCCCCCGCCACCAAGCATATTTTCCTTCTTCTTTGGCCATGAGATTCTTTATTTGTTTTTGAGCCCCTGCCACCAAGCACATTTTCCTTCTTCTGTGGCCTTCAGATTCTTAATTTAGGAAGAATGTTTCCTTAAAAAATGATGTGTTTGAGCCACGTTGAAAATACAATATTTTTAGTTTTGAGCCCCCATCGCCAAGCACATTTTCCTTCTTTTGTGGCCTTCAGATTCTTCATTTGCGAAGTATTTTTCATTAAAAATTGATGTGTTTGAGCCACCTTGAAAATGCAACATTTTTATGTTTGAGCCCCCTCCGCCAAGCACATTTTCCTTGTTCTATGGCCTTCAGATTCTTCATTTGTGAAGCATTTTTATTTGAAAACTGACGTGTTTGAGCCACTTTGAAAATGCAACATTTTAATGTTTAAGCCCCGATCGCCAAGCCCATTTTCCTTCTTCTATGGCCTTCAGATTCTTTATTTGTGAAGCATTTTTATTTGAAAATTGATGCGTTTGAGTCACCTCAAAAATGCAACATTTTTATGTTTGAGCCACCATAGCCAAGCACATTTTCCTTCTTCTGTGGTCTTCTGATTCTTCATTTGTGAAGAATTTTTCCTTTAAAATAAATGTGTTTGAGCCACATTGAAAATGCAACATCATTATTTTTGAGTCCCCCACGCCAAGCACATTTTCCTTCTTTTGTGGCCTTTACAATGTTCATTTGTAATCATTTTTCCTTGAAAACTAATGTGTTTGAGCCACCTTGAAAATGCCATATTTTTATGTTTAAGCCTCCACCACCAAGCACATTTTCCTTCTTTTGTGGCCTTCAAATTCTTCATTTGTGAGCTATTTTTCCTTGAAAATTGATGTGTTTAAGTCACCTTGAAAATGCAACATTTTTATTTTTGAGCCCCCACCACCAAGCATATTTTCCTTCGTCTGTAGCCTTCATATTCTTCATTTGTGAAGTATTTTTCTTTGAAAATTGATGTGTTTGAGCCACCTTGAAAATGCAACATTTTTATGTTTGAGCCCCCATCGCTAAGAATATTGTCGTTCTTCTGTGGCCTTCAGATTCTTCATTTGTGAAGCATTTTTCTTTGAAAACTGATGTGTTTGAGCTACCTTGAAAATACAACATTTTTATGTTTGAGTCCCCATTGCCAAGCACATTTTCCTTGTTCTGTGGGCTTCAGATTCTTCATTTGTGAAGCATTTTTCTTTAAAAACTGACGTGTTTGAGCAACCTTGAAAATGCAACATTTTTATTTTTGAGCCCGCGCCACCAAGCACATTTTCCTTCTTCTTTGACCATCATATTCTTTATTTGTGAAGCATTTTTCCTTGAAAACTAATGTGTTTGAGCCACCTTGAAAATGCAACTTTTTTTTGTTTTTGTTTTTGAGCCCTTGCCGCCAAGCACATTTTCCTTATTTTGTGGCCTTCAGATTCTTCATTTGGGAAGCGTTTTTCCTTAAAACATGATGTGTTTGAGCCACCTTGTAAATGCACCATTTTTAGTTTTGACCCCCCGTGGCCTTCAAATTCTTCATTTGCAAAGAATTTTTCCTTAAAAACTGATGTGTTTGAGCCACCTTGAAAATGCAAGAATTTTTATGCTTGAGCCCCTGCCGCCAAACACATTTTCCTTCTTCTATGACCTTCAAATTCTTCATTTGGGAAGCATTTTTTTCTTAAAAACTAGTGTTTGAGCCACGTTGAAAATGCAAATTTTTTATTTTTGAGCCCCAACGGCCAAGCACTTTTTCGTTCTTCTGTGGCCTTCATATTCTTTATTTCTGACACATTTTTCCTTAAAAACTGATGTGTTTGAGCCACCATAAAAATGAAACATTTTTATGTTTGTGCCCCTCCAGCCAAGCACATTTTCCTTCTTCTATGGCCTTTAGAATTTTCATCCGAGAAATATTTTTGTTTGAAAACTGATGTATTTGAGCCACCTTGAAAATGCAATTTTTTTGTTTTTAAGCCCCCACCGCCAAGCACATTTTCCTTCTTCTGTGGCCTTTAGATTCTTAATTTGTGAAGCATTTTTCCTTGAAAATTGATGTGTTTGAGCCACCTTGAAAATGCAACATTTTTATATTTGAGCCCTGTCGCCAAGCACATTTTCCTTCATTTGTGGCCTTCTGATTCTTCATTTGTGAAGCATTTTTCCTTGAAATCTGACGTGTTTGAGCCTCTTTGAAAATACATCATTTTTATATTTGAGCCCCCGTCGCCAACCACATTTTCCTTCTTTTGTAGCCTCCAAATTCTTAATTTGTGAAACATTTTTCCTTGAAAATTGATGTGTTTGAGCCACCTTGAAAAAGCAACATTTTTATTTTTGAGCCTCCACTGCCAAGCACATTTTCCTTCTTCTGCGACCTTCAGATTCTTCATTTGTGAAGCATTTTTCTTTCAAAACTGACCTATTTGAGCCACCTTGAAAATGCAACATTTTTATGTTTGATTCCCCACCTCCAAGCACATTTTCCTTCTCTTGTGGCCTTCAGATTGTTTATTTGTGAAGCATTTTTCTTTGAAAATTGATGTGTTTGAGCCACCTTGAAAATGCAACGTTTTTATGTTTGAGCCCCGGCCGCCAAGCACATTTTCCTTCTTTTGTGGCCTTCAGAATCTTCTTTTGTGAAGCATTTTTTCTTGAAAACTGACATGTTTGAGGCACCTTGAAAATGTAACATTTTTATTTTTTAGCCCCCACCACCAAGCACATTTTCCTTCTTCCATGGCCTTCAGATTCTTCATTTGTGAAGCATTTTTCTTTAAAAACTTATGTGTTTGAGCCACATTGAAAATGCAACATTTTTATTTTTGAGCCCTCGTCACCAAGCATATTTTCTTTCTTCGATGGCCTTTATATTCTTCATTTGTGAAGCATTTTTCTTTAAAAAATTAACGTGTTTAAGCCATCTTGAAAATGCAAAATTTTTATGTTTGAACCCTCGCCACCAAACACATTTTCCTTCTTCTGTGGCCTTCAGATTCTTCATTTTTGAAGAATTTGTTTCTAAAAACTAATGTGTTTGAGCCACCTTGAAAATGCAAAATTTTTATGTTTGAGCCCCCACCACCAAGCACATTTTCCTTCTTTTGTGGCCTTCAGATTCTTCATTTGTCGAGTGTTTTTACTTGAAAACTGATGTGTTTGAGCCACCTTGAAAATGCAATATTTTTAGTTTTGAGCCCCCATTGCGAAGCACATATTTCCTTCTTCTGTGGCCTTCAGATTCTTTATTTGTGAAGCATTTTTCCTTAAAAACTAATGTGTTTGAGCCATCGTGAAAATGCAACTTTTTTATGTTTGAGCCCGAACTGCCAAGCACATTTTCCTTCTTCTGTGGCCTTTTGATTCTTTATTTGGGAAGCATTTTCTCTTAAAAGTTAGTTTGTTTGAGCCACCTTGTAAATGTACCATTTTTATGTTTGAGCCCCTGCCTTCAAGCACATTTTCCTTCTTTTGTGACCTTCAGATTCTTCATTTGTGAAGCATTTTTCCTTGAAATATGATGTGTTTGAGACACCTTGAAAATCCAACATTTTTATTTTGAGGCCCGCCCGCCAAGCACATTTTCCTTCTTTTGTGGCCTTCTGATTCTTCATTTCTGAAGAATTTTTCTTTGAAAACAAACATGTTTGAGGCACCTTGAAAATGCAACATTTTTATGTTTGAGCCCCCACTGCCAAGCACATTTTCCTTCTTTTGTGGCCTTTAGAGTCTTCATTTGTGAATCATTTTTCCTTGAAAACTAATGTGTTTGAGCCACCTTGAAAATGCAACATTTTTATTTTTGAGCCTCCACCACCAAGCGCATTTTCCTTCTTTTGTGGCCTTCAGATTCTTAATTTGTGAGGTACTTTTCCTTGAAAACTAATGTTTTTGAGCGACCTTGAAAATGCAACATTTTTATTATTGAGCCCCTGTCACCAAGCATATTTTCCTTCTTCTATGGCCTTCAGATTCTTCACTTGTCAAGCACTTTTCCTTGAAAACTGATGTGTTTGAGCCACCTAGGTAAGTGCAAGAAGATGGGGGGCCAAAAAGTGGCCAAAAAAATTTCAAAAAAATTTAAGTCATAACGCGAGCGTGTTATATAACGCACTCGCGTTATAACCTGCTATAAATAAAAAAAAAGCAATTTCATTTCATTTCATTCTGATTTTCTCCTCTGCCTGCGGCTGCCAAACCCTCAAAAACGCGCTTGCATTCTACAAAACGCCAATCAACACAAAAAAACTTATCGATTCATCGCCAAAATACTGCCGCGACGTCGAGCACGCCAAAGGGGTGAGTTATCTTTGTTTTTTTGTTCAAATTTCTTTCTAAATAGGTAGGTTTTTGTTGATTTTTGATGTATATTTCGTTAATTGTCAGGAAATGTTAATGCACCTCCTCCTTCTCCTCAAAATCCACAAAATCCTGAGGAAATACCTGCGGAACAAGAACCTCCTCCATCCATTCCTTGACATGCCCCTGGAACACAAGAAAATATAATGGGGCAAATTGAAAACAACAAAAAAGAAATTGAAGATATAATTGCAAGGTTGAAAGATCCTTCCACTTCAACCTTGCATAGGTCCACACTTGCTGAATCTCTTGAATCTATGTTATCAAATGTAGATTCAATTAGCAAGCAAATATCTAGCTCGACGGATAAGAGGAGAGAGTTTAGAGACTATTATGCAGACAAGTTGTCATACCAAGATGTGAAAAAATTACAAATTACAAAATTAGACTTGTGTTCAATTTTCACAAACCCACAAACAAATCAACCTCCACCCATTACATGCAAGAGGTTCCCTATCCATTGGTGCAACAACCAAGCGATAAGGGACAATTTCAGGCAGAGGTGGTGGATGGTTTTTGACCATCCTCCATGCAATAATAATGAGGTCCCGCAATACTTTTTGAGGAAACTCTACTGCGAGTTTGTCCTCAATAAAGTGCCAAACTATTTTGATATGCGGGACTTCCAGGGTAGAGGTGGGGGCTCAGCACAGGATAGACCAGGGGCACGTCTTGACCCACAGCGGGTAGTGAGACGAGTAATCAGCAGACCAGCCCATGAGCATGTTTCTATCCCTTCCATTGTGAAGGAGAGTGTTGAGGTCGATACACTGAGGTCGATTAGTGCCTTGACCCAAAGCATCATAGAGCATGCCGATCCTGCAACACAGAGTGGGTTGGGAGATAGTGCGAGGAGTAGGGTCCCACCGCATACTTGCCAGGCTTGCGGGTCAGCCTGCGGTTATGACCCCATGGACAGTCAGGACGCAAGTGCACAGGCTACATCTGCAGCTGAGCAGATGGTGATGACAGATACCCTCCTGAGTGAGACTTTCGGCCTTGATACTCAGGTAAATATTAGCAAGTTTATTGAATTTAATTTATTAAATTTTATTTTTGAAATACAAGATTAACTAATTTAAATTGATGATTTTAATGAAATTTTAGGGTCATAGCGTCGATGCAGTTTTCAGTGGTTCTCCACCTACATTTTTCACTAGATCTTCTACTGTCAAGGTATGTAACTAGTAAACAATTATAAATATTACATGTGAATAGCATCGTTATATGAATGGTATTCTAATTTCTAATTTTGGATGTTGAATAGGTTAATACTGTAGATTTCATGGCAACACCTGCCAGCGGTGGTGGACTTCAAAGCTTTACGGAGGTAATAAAATAAATAGTTTAATGAATGAATTGTACTTACTAAATTTTTGTATGTGATTTGTGTGTTTTATTGTGTGTACTTCCATGTTTAGATGAACGTGTGTGTATGTTAGAAGCCATGATTTGCATCACTATTATAGTTTTCGTAATTGAATAATGTTGTTTTATTTCCAGATGATGCAGGTTGCGGATACACCTCCCCATGTTCATAGGGCAATGGAGCAGGGTGTGGCCTCTGCGATTCATAGCTCTATGGCATTGACAGGGGTATGAGGCAGATTAGTAAATTTCAATTTACATTCATTGTTATAGTTGTCTATTTTTGAAAAATCAAAAGATTATTGATTTGAAGTTTAATTTCTATCTGGATGGTTTCTATAGGACATGACATCACCAGGGCCTATTCCTGCTACTGAGGCAAGTGAGGAGACAGATTACATGTTAGCGGTAAGTGATTATTTTGTTAAATGTTTCATTTTTTTAGAACATGTAATTTCTATATATTAATGTCTATACTTTTTTTGTAACAGGTAAAGGTGCAGGAAGAACTAAATAGGAGGAGTAGCCCTCAGGTTCGTAGTAGACCACCACATGCATGTCTCCATCCCCTAGAAGATCAAAGGCTGCTCGTGATTTATTCTCTTCACCAGCCAGAGGGGAATGACTTTTTATTGTGTTCCTTTGTTGTATGCCTATATGGCATTTGTGGACATATATTTTGTATTGTACATAGTTGACATTGTATGCCTATATGGCATTCTTGTAAGCCTATATGGCTATTTTGTATATATGTTATACTTATATCGACAGATATTGATGTATGCCTATATGGATATTTGGTTAATACAAATCTTTTTTATTGATGGCGTCCATACTTGCATTATAAATCCACTTTTGAATGGATATTTGTAGATGGCTACTTCAAATATTTAAAGTCCGATTGTATTACATAGGATGTTTGCATTTTCTTTGATAGGCTTGATAGGCCATGGATTACATGATGGTGTTTGATGGAAAAGTATGGTACTAGAAGACTCTAGTTCATTCTTAATAGGCTTGTGATTGATAATATCTTTGCATGATTGCACTTGATCTTGGATCATGGGCATGTTGTTAGGATTTTGATTGCATTGTGATGTTTGATGGATAGGCATGGTGTAAGATACCCAACTAGTTCTATGAAAATTTTTCCTTACTCAAACAATTTTACTTGCTATCAATTCATCAACTACTTCAACAACACAAAGATATACATCAAAGATAACTACTTGAATGAATCAACCTTAGAGTTGGGTACTTGTCTAGTTATTTGACTCAATCAACTTGCAATGTCTTATTACACGGATAATGCTTTCAATAGCATGAAGTTACAACTTATTCAATGGAGATACAAAAGAAAGGCCTTGAAGCCTTGATGTTTACAATGGCATCTACACTTGATCAACTCAATCAAACTCAATGATGTCAACTGAATGTCAACACCTCACAATATCACAAGGGAGCATCACCTTGCTTGTTGCATGGATGAACGTCATAGTTGCAAGACTCTTAGGGTTAGGCGCGAACTGAAGGTAGTAGAGACCAGACTAGGTGCCATCCTAAGCTGGGCACTTCCTTGAGGTGGTAGAGACATGGATGAACGTCTGGTGGGGTTTGATGACTCTATATTGACTCTCAAATTCACTTAGGTGCAATATTAGTGTTCTTCTAACTAGGTGTCAGATAGGAGGATTCTCAGGGGTTTTGGCGCCTAGGTTACAACTTGTCAATTTCTCAAAGAATCTTTGAAACACTTGACTTCCAAGGATTATCATCTTACCCTCTGATGGAGTGCCTTGTTCCAAAATTGGTCTTGGGGACTTGCATCTCTCTTAGGCACATGTTTGGAGTAATGTCAACTGGTATCAGCGCCTATTATCTCAATTCACACTTGACATCAAACTTTTGAAGCTCTTTTACCCTAGCGCCTTTATCTTCTATCAAGCGCCTACCATTCTAGAGGTGAATTCCATCTTAATCCAAGTCTTCAAGGTACTTCCAAGTTTAGGTGCCAAAACAAGGTTATGGAGGAGCAGAACCACGCCTTAGGAGGATGACTGAACCCTAGATGCCAATTTGAGGTTGCAAGAGCATAGGTATGTGCCAAGTAGAGTTTGATGCTCAAAACATTAACATTATTTAGTGAAATCCTTTTTTGACTCTAGGTGCCATTTGGAGGCTAAAAAGAGGGAAGTTGACACCAACTGCATTAGGCTCATTTCTGAGATGATGGAGACCAATAAGTGTGCCTTGTCCTCTCGCTCTATTCCTTGTTAACTTTACAACTTAGATTATCTGAACAACACTAAGAATACTTCCCTTCTTCCTGATACAAGTTGAAAGATCCACTGGGCGCCATTTCAGGTGTCTGGAGAGATCATCAACCAAGGGCACTAATAGAGCCTTTGGCAAATGGAAAGAGCGCCTTACTTAGATTTGATTTCTGGATGCCAAAATTGAGGAATTTTGCGCCTTGGCTAGGAGTTTCTCATTTCAATCTTGATTATTCATCTAAGTGACTTTCCTTAGCTCCCAAGCCTTCAATCTATTCATTACCCCCTGCTAGGTGCTCAAAATAGAGTGTTAACACCTTATGAAGGTTAGGCGCATTCTGAGGGTGGGGTAGGCAAGTGAGGGTGCCAGACCAGGCCTTGAGACTTCTCTCCTCATCAAAGGCTTTCAATCCTAGGCACCAGATCCAAGGAGTTCCAACCAACACATGCGCCTAGTGCTGTGAGTTCACCCAAAGGACATCTTTAACTTGAAAACTTTCAATCTTCATCCATCTATGCTAGGCGCTCAATTGGAGGATCCCTAGAAACATGTATAGGCACCTTGAGGTTCTTAGGCACTTAATTTGGATGATCCTTGTGCTAGGCACTTAGTAAGGAAAATAGGAGTGAAATGGGCGCCTAGGCTCCCAAGCTTCCATACTTAGTCAAATTTTAGGGTTCTGACCTTGTTCCTACAAAACAAACAGATAGAGTTAGTCTGAAACCAATTCATTCCCTCATCATTTGGAATTAGCCTCCTGGAATTAGCCTCTGGGAATGAGGAATAGGCTAATCCATTATACACTTGATGATCAAGTCAGGAACGGGGACATGACACATGGTACTAGGCTAATCATTTTGGGTTTTGCATGAGCCTCGGACAAGGTAGTGGGATGACTTGAATGCATATTGCCTATATCCACGGGATGACTTTGTTATTTTTCCTTGTCTATGCTCATTTGCGCATTGGTATGTTGCATTGGGATGAGAGGATGGATATTGCTTTGATAGTGATGTGTATTCGTCACCTAGTGATGGATGATCTTATATAGTGGTTGGGTGTAATGGTTATCTTCATGTGGTTGTAGATGTTGATCCTAGGTTTAGAGGTGTTTGGTAGTGTGTCTTGGTGGACTCTTGATTCTAGATTAGAGAATTAGCATGATACAAGTTCTCTTGAGACTAGGATGTCTGTATTGGTGCATGTGATCTTCTAGGAGGAGATGTTAGATCACGATGTCATGTTTGGATACCTAATTTTGTAGTTGGATTTTTGACAGTGGTCTTGTTGGTTCTCTTGGTATTGAGTACATTGGTCATGTGCTTGGGAGCTTCATGATAATGTGGTGTTGCATTTGGATCTTAACATGGATTGATTGGTTGTAGGTTCTCATACATACTTCGAGACTTGGGTGAGGCTAGAGTTCTCTAGGGATTAGAGACACTTGTTGAGATGGTTACCCTTTAGAGGTTTTAGTAGGAAGACCAAGGAGACTTTCACTTGGATATGGGCGTGAGTTAATTATGGACCTAGAGAAGATTCTTATTGGTTCTAGAGGGTTCATTCGAGGGGTGTCTCTAAACATGCTTTTTCTCAGGCGCTGAACTGGAGTTGTCTAGATGCACAAGTGCGCCTACCTCAATGAAGTTCCTTTTGTTAACTTAGTTCATCCTAGTGACTCAAGGGGTTTTTATATTCTTTAGGCGCAATCTTTCATAGACTAAAACATTCACTCCATGTTAAGGCGCTCAAAGGAGGCTCTGGAGATGGAAAATGGCGCCTTAACTCACTTATGTAAATTTTGGACTTTTAGGCAATTGCAAGATGTCTTGGAGGGCTCAATTCTTCAAGGCACCCATTTTGTTCACCACTTGTAGCATCACTTGTTCAAGGTGCATGTGTGATTTGGTCAAAAATAGGCGCCTAGAGTGAATAGGCTTTCATTCTGACTTAATACACTGCCTCCTTCTGACAATTTTTGGGGCAACAGAAAACATTTCACCACAGGCAAATGCCTCAAAGCTATAAAAAATTGAGAGAGGTTATTGTAGAGGCACTCTACGTGATCGCGTTATCTCAAACGGAATGTTTCTAAGTGAAACAATTTTTGAGTAACATCTCGTCAAAGATTGCTGCCTTTTTGCACTTTGGACTCTTCAGGGATATCGTCGGTACAATGTAGCTCCGACTGTTTCAACATATTTGGGTGAAAAATAGGACCATGCCTAGTGTAAATGTACCCATTCAGACGCGTTGGAACAGTCAGTTTGGTCACATCAGGAGCAGGATGAAAGTTACACCCCTTTGCAACTTTACACTGCCTCCTTCTGACGATTTTTGGGGCAGCAGAAAACCTTTCACCACGGGCAAATGCCTCAGAGCTATAAAAAACTGAGAGAGTTTATTGTAGAGGCATTCTACGTGATCGCGTTGCCTCAGACAGAATGTTTCTAAGTGACACAGTTTTTGAGTAACATCTCGTCAAAGATTGCTACCTTTTTGCACTTTGGACTCTTCAAGGATATCGTCGGTACAATGTAGCTCCGACTGTTTTGACATGTTTGGGTGAAATATAGGACCATGCCTAGCGTAAATGTACCCATTCGGATGCGTTGGAACAGTCAGTTTGGTCGCATCAGGAGCAGGATGAAAGTTACACCCCTTTGCAACTTTACACTGCCTCCTTCTGACGATTTTTGGGGCAGCAGAAAACCTTTCACCATGAGCAAATGCCTCAGAGCTATAAAAAACCGAGAGAGGTTATTGTAGAGGTACTCTACGTGATCGCGTTGCCTCAGACAGAACGTTTCTAAGTGACACGAATTTTGAGTAATATCTCATCAAAGATTGCTGCCTTTTTGCACTTTGGACTCTTCAGGGATATCGTCGATACAATGTAGCTCCAACTGTTTTGACATGTTTGGGTGAAAAATAGGACCATGCCTAGCGTAAATGTACCCATTCGGATGCGTTGGAACAGTCAGTTTGGTCACATCAGGAGCAGGACGAAAGTTACACCCCTTTGCAACTTTACACTGCCTCCTTCTGACGATTTTTGGGGCAGCAAAAAACCTTTCACCACGGGCAAATACCTCAGAGTTATAAAAAATTGAGAGAGGTTATTGTAGAGGCACTCTACGTGATCGCGTTGCCTTAGACAGAATGTTTCTAAGTTACATAGTTTTTGAGTAACATCTCGTCAAAGATTGCTGCCTTTTTGCACTTTGGACTCTTCAGGGATATCGTCGGTACAATGTAGCTCCGACTGTTTTGACATGTTTGGGTGAAAAATAGGACCATGCCTAACGTAAATGTACCCATTCGGACGCGTTGGAATAGTCAGTTTGGTTGCATCAGGAGTAGGACGAAAGTTACACCCCTTTGCAACTTTGCACTGCCTCCTTCTGACGATTTTTCGAGCAGCAGAAAACCTTTCACCACGGGCAAATGCCTCAGAGCTATAAAAAATTGAGAGAGGTTATTGTAGAGGTACTCTACATGATCGTTTTGCCTCAGACAGAATGTTTCTAAGTGACACGGTTTTCGAGTAACATCTCGTCAAAGATTGCTGCCTTTTTGCACTTTGCACTCTTCAGGGATATCGTCGGTACAATGTAGCTCCAACTGTTTTGACATGTTTGGGTGAAAAATAGGACCATGCCTAGCGTAAATGTACCCATTCAGACTCGTTGGAATAGTCATTTTGGTCGCATCAGGAGCAGGACGAAAGTTACACCCCTTTGCAACTTTACACTGCCTCCTTCTGACGATTTTTGGGGTAGCAGAAAACCTTTCACCACGGGCAAATGCCTCAGAGCTATAAAAATCTGAGAGAGGTTATTGTAGAGGCACTCTACGTGATCGCGTTGCCTTAGATGGAACATTTCTAAGTGACACGATTTTTGAGTAACATCTCGTCAAAGATTGCTGCCTTTTTACACTTTGGACTCTTCAAGGATATTGTCGGTACAATGTAGCTCCGACTATTTTGACATGTTTGGGTGAAAAATAGGACCATGCCTAGCGTAAATGTACCCATTCGGATGCGTTGGAATAGTCAATTTGGTCGCATCAGGAGCAGGATAAAAGTTACACCCCTTTGCAACTTTACACTGCCTCCTTCTGACGATTTTTGGGGTAGCAGAAAACCTTTCACCATGGGCAAATGCCTCAGAGCTATAAAAAACCGAGAGAGGTTATTGTAGAGGCACTCTATGTGATAGTGTTTCCTCAGACAGAATGTTTCTAAGTGACACAGTTTTTGAGTAACATATCGTCAAAGATTGCTGCCTTTTTGCACTTTGGACTCTTCAGGGATATCGTCGGTACAATGTAGCTCCGACTGTTTTGATATGTTTGGGTGAAAAATAGGACCATGCCTAGCGTAAATGTACCCATTTGGATGCATTGGAATAGTCAGTTTGGTCACATCAGGAGCAGGACGAAAGTTACACCCCTTTGCAACTTTACACTGCCTCCTTCTGACGATTTTTGGGGCAGCAGAAAACCTTTCACCACGGGCAAATACCTCAGAGCTATAAAAAACCGAGAGAGGTTATTGTAGAGGCACTCTACATGATAGCGTTGCCTCAAACGAAATGTTTCTAAGTGACACAGTTTTTGAGTAACATCTCGTCAAAGATTGCAGCCTTTTTGCACTTTGGACTCTTCAGGGATATCGTTGGTACAATGTAGCTCAGACTGTTTCGACATGTTTAGGTGAAAAACAGAACCATGCCTAGCGTAAATGTATCCATCCGGATGTGTTGGAACAGTCAGTTTGGTCACATCACGAGCAGGACACCAAAAATGCAAAAGTTGCTTTGTGCAACTTGACAACATTGACACTTTTTTGCAACATGACTCAAAGACTCAAACTGACCCCAAATGACTCAAAGTGACTTAAAATCACCTTGATTTGGTGCCCAATGTACATTATAGAGGTCGAGGCACTCCTTATCATTCAAACATCTTAGATGAGCGCATAGGAAAGGAAAAAGCTCTAAGTTTCATCATCATGAGCGCCTAATATCAAGAGACTTTAATGGCTCAAACCTTAGCATGGAGTCCTAAGGCGCATTTCATGTCTCCTTTCATCTAGTTTGGTGCCCTTATGTAGATTTTTCAACTTGATTTGGCGCCCTATATGTGAAGGAAGATCTAAAGGCATGAAAGTGGATGTCATATTGCAAGAGTTTGGATCATCAAAATTGAAAGAAATAAGTCTATTAAGCTTGGGCGCCCTTGGTCTTCTTTTCATTCATTATGAGTGCCTTGGGAGAATGGTATATAGGTCATCATCATGATTGGGCGCCCTGGATCCAGAGGGTTGGAGAGATCATCAAATGGTGTCTAGTGGGGTGAGTTATGAGTTTGGTCGCATCAGGAGCAGGACACCAAAAATGCATAACATGATGATGTAAAAATGTGTACATATGTGTAAAAATGCAGGAGGAAATAAAAAAAGACAAACCTTACAAATTAATGTGCATACTTACAACTCAATGTAACATAACTTTACAAAATCAATGTGAATACTTACAAATTAATCCAATGAACCATCTGGGTCTGCTCTACTCTTTATTGTGTCAAGTATTGCTTCATGGTCAAACTCACGCACCTTCCACAATATTTTGTTCAAAGGTCTACCCCAATACTTTATCAAATAAACATTGGATGCCACGACAAGGTTCGAGTAATGAAGAATCTTCTGATGCATGTCAAAGTCCTGAAATAGCCAAATATTAACACTCTTATGTGGGTACCTTCTAAGCCATGTTCTAGTAATAACCATTGATCCTGTAGGGTATTCGATGTTTTCTCCATCTGTAACAGGGGCCTCCAATTTCTTTTTGGCCTCAACACAACGACATAAGTAATAATCTGTTCCCTCTTCATTATCTTCATCTGCAATAACTGCATATACGTGCCCTACATTGATATGTGTAGCAAATTAGATGAAATTAGTCAACATTACAAAAACACTACAAAGTAAGATGACATTACCTGGTTGAACTAGATGAAATTAGATGCATATACGTGCCCTATATTACCTAGTTGAACTAAATCTGATATGTGGTCAAAGTCAACTAACGATTCCATCTGTGTTAGTTTCAGTGCCGTCAGGGGTCGATACGTGTCAAGTGGGCTAAGATAACTTAACTGCCATTTGTCAACCCACTCCTTTGACTCGCACTCATCCCAGACTTGAATTGTACAGGAAGAATAAAAGCATGACATCTTTCATGTATGGATACTCCATGAACCTGCAATTGAGCTTCTGAAAGAGTGCATCTCATTTGATCCTGTCAGTGTACAACAATCCTCATATGGTGCAATGTTAGTATCATCTATCAACCAAAAAAATCTACGAACTAAAGACTTACCTTCATTACCTGGACCCATGGAAGCATTACACCACTCGACAATTGATTTTGCATCTGTCAACTTTGCATTGTCTTTATACTTTAACTCTTCTCGTGCTATGGCTCTTTTGATACATGCTCCTGCACCATCATGCTCCCCCTTTCCAGGCCTAGCCTCACAAAAGTTCCACATATGTTGAATACCTGTAAAATTATGCCTCCTACTCAGCCAATAGAAATTCTGCGAGTTCTTGAATTGTGACACACAATTATCCGACCATATGATATGCTGACTGAACGATATGCCCCTTCTAGCCAAATCATTGTAGAACACCTAAAAGCAACCTTGCACGAACTCCGTAGAATGCGTGCGATCATCACTAATATAGAAATTATACTCCCTTGTGATCTTTCTGTCATCCTCTGTACTATCATTCGCATGAATGAATGCGATGTGCACAAATATAGAAACCTGTGTGGAGTTGTAATATTGTGATTGCACCTCACGCTGTGGCTGTAGACTGTAGTTCTCTGCAAAGTCGACAACTGAAACAATGCTACCAACCAAAAATGTGTCCTTGCATAACTTGAATTGCAAGTCCAACCATCGAGCTCTATGGGCATGTCTTGCATACTCATACACTATGCTGTCACGAAATATAGGCATAAACTGATACACTGGAATCTTTTCAATAACTAATTCACACCTCTTTGCTTCTTTACCATCTTTTGTATTGTATGCCACTGTTTTATACTTGCCAAACTCTACTAGTTCGTTTCCAACCACATGTGTTATTTCCATATGTTCACATATTGGCAAATGTTGCAAGCCACCGCAACGATGACATGTGCCATCCAAGCATAATTTCTTGTAGAATATTTGACCTTCCTCTCTTTCACATAAAATTCTTGATATGAAGTCTCTTGAAGATGTTGGTGGGGCACATATGGCACAACCCTGCAAATCATTGTTAGTATGCATATCTAAACATATAGACCTATAAGCATCAAAATGGTTAGAAAATTCAATATGTAATCTACAACAACAAGTAGTGCATGTGTGATTTATCTTAACATAGAAAGGTTTTAGCATTTTAAAATATCTTTGACAAATTTTAATTTGAGGATACTTCTCTAGAAATTTACCATAAAACTGTGTTTGAGTCTCATCCAAAAAATGCTTTGGATGTGGCTCGCGGTTCTAACTACCGATTCTCCTTCTTACCACATCCCTTTGATTCAGAGATACCCTTGTGTAATTCTTCCAAAAGTCTTCAATTAGTGATCTCAATGCTTCAACAATTGGTTTATCTTTTCGTGGTAGTCTCTCTAAGAACGCCCCATAATTCATTGGCATTAGTGTCCTCAATTCTTTGGCATCTTCCAATGGCTCTTGATAAAGTTTTCCTATTAATTCTCAATTCTTGACTTGTCTTTCTAATGAGACAAGCTTTCCTCGTTTGACTACTTACTATAGTCGATGTAATCACACACCGTGTTGCATTACTATCTTTTGTGCGTGAGGTGTTACCCACACTCTCATACGCACTCATTAGATTCTTGACAATAGATTTTTCACTTGAAGCCTCTGATGTTCTCAACCCAAGAATCTTCATGATAGACCTATACTTTATACTTCACATCATTTCAACGAATAGTTGACATCTTGCAGTCTCATTTAACTTTTCAAAGAACAATCTCCAAATCTTATTAGCATATCTTCTACAAGTGCGTTTTAGAATCTTACCTTCCATTGGCTGCAAAATATTCTCATCAATATCAATCAAATACTTTGGCTTTCTATGCAAAATTCTAGGTGGTGTCAAGTTAGGTAAATTCATCTCAACATTAGGAATTTCATCAATATTTAAATGAGATGGGTTAGATGGCATACCTTCGATCGAAGATGGAATAGATGACATACCTTGAGGTTGAGGTGGGAACGATGGCGTACCTCCTTCATCACATGTGAGTGATGATATACTCTCAACTTGAGATGTGGTAGATGGTGTCCCTACATGTTGACTTGCGGTAAAGGACGTGTCTCCAACTATGGTATTCAAATCTCTCGTACCACGAAGTTTTTGCATTCGTTCTCTTTGTGCCGCCAATACCATATCTCTTTGTGATGGTTGTGGTTCCTCTTCAATTGGTATGTCTTCATTTATCGTGTCCAATTTCCTCTTCTCACGAAGTTCCCTCATAGCCATTGCTTTCTTTGCATTCTTAGCTTCTATCTCTTCCTGTGTTGGTTTAATTCTTGATCGTTTCCTCGGCATGACGGAGAATTTGTCTGTAGCATGATAAAGAGACCAATATTAGTTCCTAAGAAATGAATACATGATAATAGTGGGATTGTATTTTTTTTATGTTGTAAGGATTTATTCTTGCATAGTTTGACATCATGGTATGAACTAAGGTTTGTTTATTACACATAATTATTAAAGAGCCCAAGTGTAGAAAATATACATGGCATCATGTGAGATTGTAGGTTGCTTTCTTGATTGGGAATGTGTCTATTTAAACATGTATGATAAAGCATGATAAAGTAATTCAATCTGAAATAAGGAAAATGTAAAGACTTGACATACCTAAAAAATGAAGATTTGAATGGAGAGAGTACCCAATTATGTAGTGTTTTTATCTTCTTGCATCAAACTCCTCAACAATTTGAGTTTTTCACCACTTGCTTCCTTTTCAATGTTAAATTCCTAAAATTGAATCACAATTAACATTGCAACACTACAAAAATTGAAACTTGAATAGATATATATCAAACTTGGTGTGAAAACTATGTTATTTCCTCCTTCTCAAGTTGGCAAAGCAGAAAAGGTGGTGGAAAGATCATGCAAAGGTGGTACAATGTGTCAAATGTGCATGTGAACTTCCCAATAGCATGAAAGCACTTCTTTTTTGTTGGAGCACGCACAGAATCAGTAAGAAAACAGAGCATGTGGGCCTAGATCACGGGGGTAACCACTTTTTTACCGTTTCAATAGAAATACAAAACGCGAGCACGTTATAACGCGAGCGCGTTATAACGCGCTCGTGTTTTGTCCTGCTATAGATTCATCACATCCTTTGCATTGATCACATCTTTTTCCTGCAAGGGCTTGCTAGATGCTCCGCCATATGATAGGCATAACAATGAAGGGGCAAGCCCTCATAATCAAGTTCATGATAGAAAATACCCTCAACCCTCAATGTCAAACCCTAATCCCTAAACCCTCAACTCTGATCCCTCGACCCTCAACCCTCAATGTCAAATCCTAATCCCTCAACCCTCAACCCTATCCCTAAACCCTCAACCCTCAATGTCAAATCCTAATCCCTCAACCCTCAACGTCAAATCCTAATCCCTCAACCCTCAACCCTATCCCTAAACCCTCAACGTCAAATCCTAATCCCTCAACCCTAATCCATCATCCCTCAACGTCAAATCCTAATCCCTCAACCCTAATCCATCATCCCTCAACTCTAATCTCTCATCCCTAAACCCTAAATGCTATCCCTAATCCTACACCCTCAACAGACTCGATACTATACCTTAAACTCTAATCCCTTATCCCTAAACCCTCCAACCCTATCCCTAATCCTTACAACCCTCAACCCTAATCCCTCAACCCTTAACTCTGATCCATCAACCCTCAACACTATACCTTAAACCCTAATCCCTTCAACCTCAACCCTATCCCTAAACCCTTGACCCTCGAACCTCAATCCCTCAACCCTTCACTCTAATCCCTCAACCCTAAACCCTATCCCTAAACCCTCAACACTATACCTTAAACCCTAATCCCTCAGACCTCAACCCTAAACCTTATCCCTAAACCCTAATCCCTCAACCCTCAACCCTAATCCGTCATCCCTCAACTCTAATCCCTCATCCCTAAACCCTAAATGTTATCCCTATTCCTACACCCTCAACAGAATCGATACTGTACCTTAAACCCTAATCCCTTATCTCTAAACCCTCCAACCCTATCCCTAATCCCTAAATGCTATCCCTAATCCTACACCCTCAACAAACTCGATACTATACCTTAAACCTTAATCCCTATCCCTCAACCCTTAACCCTTAAAACTTAAACCCTATGCCTACACCCTCAACACTTGACACTATATCTTAAGCCTTAAACCCTCATCCCTAAAGCATCAACCCTCAATCCTTAAACCTTCAACCCTAAACCCTATCCCTAATCCCTCTACCCTCGACACTCTAACCCTAACCTCGACATTAAATGCTAATCCGTCAACCCTAAACCCTAATCCTAAACCCTCAACCCTCAACCCTCAACACTATACCTTAAACCCTAATCCCTCAACCCTCAACCCTAAACCTTATCCCTAAACCCTAATCCCTCAACCCTCAACCCTAATCCATCATCCCTCAACTCTAATCCCTCATCCCTAAACCCTAAATGCTATCCCTATTCCTAAACCCTCAACAGACTCGATACTATACCTTAAACTCTAATCCCTTATCCCTAAACCCTCCAACCCTATCCCTAATCCGTATACCCTCCATATTTTACTTTAACCCTAATTCCTTGACCCTCAACCCTATCCCTAAACCCTTGACCCTCGAACCTCAACCCTCAACCCTCAACATCAAACCCTAACCCTAAACCCTAAACCCTCAACGTCAAATTCTAATCCTTCAACCCTTCACTCTAATCCCTCAACCCTAAACCCTATCCCTAAACCCTACACACTATACCTTAAACCCTAATCCCTCAACCCTAACCCTAAACCTTGTCCCTAAACCCTAATCCCTCAACCCTCAACCCTAATCTGTCATCCGTTATCCCTCAACTCTAATCCCTCATTCCTAAACCCTAAATGCTATCCCTATTCCTAGACCCTTAACAGGCTCGATACTATACCTTAAACCCTAATCCCTCTACCCTCAACACTCTTATTTAACCCTAATCCCTTGACCATTAACCCTATCCCTCAACCTCAACCCTCAACCCTCAACCCTCAACTCTCAACATTAAACCCTAATTCATCAACCCTAAACCCTAATCCCTCAAACCTAAACCCTATCCCTAAACCATCAACCCTCAACACTATACCTTAAACCCTAATCCCTCAACCCTCAACCCTAAACCTTATCCCTAAATCCTAATCCCTCAACCCTCAACCCTAATCCATCATCCCTCAACTCTAATCCCTCATCCCTAAACCCTAAATGCTATCCCTATTCCTAAACCCTCAACAGACTCGATACTATACCTTAAACTCTAATCCCTTATCCCTAAACCCTCTAACCCTATCCCTAATCCTTATACCCTCCACACTCTACTTTAACCCTAATTCCTCGACCCTCAACCCTATCCCTAAACCCTTGACCCTCGAACCTCAACCCTCAACATCAAACCCTAATCCCTCAACCCTTAACTCTGATCCCTCGACCTTCAACCCTAACCCTAAACCCTAAACCCTCAACGTCAAATTCTAATCCCTCAACCCTTCACTCTAATCCCTCAACCCTAAACCCTATCCCTAAACCCTCAACACTATACCTTAAACCCTAATCCCTCAACCCTAACCCTAAACCTTGTCCCTAAACCCTAATGCCTCAACCCTCAACCCTAATATGTCATCCGTCATCCCTCAACTCTAATCCCTCATTCCTAAACCCTAAACGCTATCCCTATTCCTAGACCCTCAACAGGCTCGATACTATACCTTAAACCCTAATCCCTCTACCCTTGACACTCTTATTTAACCCTAATCCCTTGACCATTAACTCTATCCCTCAACCTCAACCCTCAACCCTTAACCCTCAACTCTCAACATTAAACCCTAATTCATTAGCCCTAAACCCTAATCCCTCAAACCTAAACCCTATCCCTAAACCATCAACCCTCAACACTATACCTTAAACCCTAATCCCTCAACCCTCAACCCTAAACCTTATCCCTAAACCCTAATCCCTCAACCCTCAACCCTAATCCCTCATCCCTCAACTCTAATCCCTCATCCCTAAACCCTAAATGCTATCCCTATTCCTAAACCCTCAACAAACTCAATACTATACCTTAAACTCTAATCCCTTATCCCTAAACCCTCCAACCCTATCCCTAATCCTTACACCCTCCACACTCTACTTTAACCCTAATCCCTTCAACCTCAACCCTATCCCTAAACCCTTGACCCTCGAACCTCAACCCTCAACCCTCGACGTCAAACCCTATTCCCTCAACCCTTAACTCTGATCCCTCATCTCTCAACCCTAACCCTAAACCCTAAACCCTCAACCCTCAACGTCAAATCCTAATCCCTCAACCCTAAACCCTATCCCTGAACCCTCAACACTATACCTTAAACCCTAATCCCTCAGCCCTCAACCCTAAACCTTATCCCTAAACCCTAATCCCTCAACCCTCAACCCTAATCCGTCATCCCTCAACTCTAATCCCTCATCCCTAAACCCTAAATGCTATCCCTATTCCTACACCCTCAACAGAATTGATACTATACCTTAAACCCTAATCCCTTATCCCTAAACCCTCAAACCCTATCCGTAATCCTTATACCCTCCACACTCTACTTTAACCCTAATTCCTCGACCCTCAACCCTATCCCTAAACCCTTGACCCTCGAACCTCAACCCTCACCCCTCAACGTCAAACCCTAATCCCTCAACCCTTAACTTTGATCCCTCGACCCTCAACACTATACCTTAAACCCTAATCCCTATCCCTCAACCCTTAACCCTTAAAACTTAAACCCTATCCCTACACCCTCAACACTTGACACTATATCTTAAGCCTTAAACCCTCATCCCTAAAGCCTCAACCCTCAATCCTTAAACCTTCAACCCTAAACCCTATCCCTAATCCCTCTACCCTCGACACTCTAACCCTAACCTCGACATTAAATGCTAATCCGTCAACCCTAAACCCTAATCCTAAACCCTCAACCCTCAACACTATACCGTAAACCCTAATCCCTCAACCCTCAACCCTAAACCTTATCCCTAAACCCTAATCCCTCAATCCTCAACTCTAATCCATCATCCCTCAACTCTAATCCCTCATCCCTAATCCCTAAATGCTATCCCTATTCCTAAACCCTCAACAGACTCGATACTATACCTTAAACCCTAATCCCTTATCCCTAAACCCTCCAACCCTATCCCTAATCCTTACACCCTCCACACTCTACTTTAACCCTAATCCCTCAACCCTAAACCCTATCCCTAAACCCTTGACCCTTGAACCTCAACCCTCAACCCTCAATGTCAAACCCTAATCCCTCAACCCTTAACTTTGATCCCTCAACCCTCAACCCTATCCCTAAACCCTAAACCCTCAACCGTAATCTGTCATCCCTCATCCCTAAACCTTAAACACTATCCCTATTCCTAGACCCTCAACGGGCTCGATACTATACCTTAAACGCTAATCCCTTATCCCTAAACCCTCCAACTCTATCCATTATCCCTTAACCCTCATGATTAATAGCCTTGAACGTAAAAAAGTTTGAGTGGGACATAACGCGAGCGCGTTATAACGCGCTCGCGTTATGTCAAACATGACAAAAGACAGACTTGCGAGAAAGAAAAATGCAAGGCAAAACATAATGCGAGCGCGTTATAATGTGCTCGCATTATTTCTTGCTTTGGGAATCCCAAGCCTTGGGCTTGGGATTTGCTTTGGATTTCCAACCCAAAGGCTTGGAGTGCCTTATGAATAGTCACAGATGTGTTTTTCTATATTCTTCAAAATTTCACATAATTTCATCCATGCTAACCCTCAGATTTGCACGTGTTTCAAGCTGGAACAAATTGAACACATGGGTAATGTTAAGCTTTCTCTTAGCTATTTGACGATGTGATTTTTTTCACATTTTAACAATGTTAAGGCTTTCATCTTTAATTTCTTTTGTTTGTGTGTCCGTTTTTAGGCAAAAACCACTGTTTGGTCTTTTTTTCAATGTAAAATAACTATTCATTCAAATTTCAAAAAATTTACATATTTAGAAACTAGACTCCATTCTACAAATATTAAAAAAATAAAAAAATGATTTTCAATTAGTTTTCAAAATTTATAGGGGTAGCACGGCCAAAATTCTATTTTTTAGGATGTGTCCACTTTAAAAATTAGTAAACAATCAAATATTCATCAAAAAATTATTAGAAAAATTGGGCATAAACTATATGCTATTAGCTAATTTCTCACTAAAGCGATTTTAAAAATACCAAAAAAAAGTTGACCTTTTGAGGGAGCCACAAAACATGCTATGTTATGTTTTTTTGACAGAAACAACACCAATTTCTGTGGCTTCCTCTTTTGAACCCCTTAATCTATGCCATTTTCAAAACAAAATAGTAGTTTAGAAAGTAGACTCGGAGCACTACGAACATTGTTTTGGTTGCATCTCCAAATTTTGAGTGTAACTATGCTCAATTTCTCATCCAAGGCCAGTATTTCCTGATTTCAGAAAAAAAGTGGCCACTTAAGACCCCTTTTTGGCCCCCCATCTTTCTGCACTTACCCACCTTGAAAATGCAACATTTTTATGTTTGAGCCCCCGCCGCCAAGCACATTGTCCTTCTTCTGTGGCCTTGAGATTGTTTATTTGTGAAGCATTTTTGTTTTAAAACTGACATCTTTGAGATACCTTGAAAATTCAACAATTTTATGTTTGAGCCCCCTTCGCCAAGCACATTTTCCTTCTTCTGTAGCCTCCAGATTCTTAATTTGTGAAGCATTTTTCCTTGAAAACATATGCATTTGAGCCACCTTGAAAATGCAACATTTTTATTTTTGATCCCCTACCGCCAAGCACATTTTCCTTATTCTATGGCCTTTAGATTCTTCATTTGTGAAGCATTTTCCTTGAAAACTGATTTGTTTGAGCCAACTTGAAAATGCACCATTTTTATGTTTGAACTCATGCTGCCAAGCACATTTTCCTTCTTTTGTGGCTTTCAGATTCTTCATTTGTGAAGCATTTTTCTTTGAAAACTGACGTGTTTGAGCCACCTTGAAAATGCAAAATTTTTATGTTTAAGCCCCTGCTGCCAAGCACATTTTCCTTCTTTTGTGGCCTTCAAATTCTTCATTTGAGAACCATTTTTTTTTTTAAATTGATGTGTTTGAGTCAACTTGAAAATATAACATTTTTATTTTTGAGCCCCTATTGCCGAGCACATTTTCCTTCTTTTGTGGCCTTTAGATTCTTCATTTGT
Source organism: Cunninghamia lanceolata (assembly GCA_027924645.1). Lineage (NCBI taxonomy): Eukaryota > Viridiplantae > Streptophyta > Pinopsida > Cupressales > Cupressaceae > Cunninghamia > Cunninghamia lanceolata. Next base: position 230,678 of record BSBN01000626.1, on the reverse strand, counting down.
GAACCATTTTTCCTTGAAAACTGATGTATTTGAGCCACCTTGAAAATGCAACATTTTTATGTTTGAAGACCTGCCGCCAAGCACATTTTCCTTCTTCTGTGGGCTTCAGATTCTTCATTTGTGAAGAATTTTTCTTTGAAAATGTGTTTGAGCCACCTTGAAAATGCAACATTTTTATGTTTGAGCCCCCACTGCCAAGCACATTTTCCGTCTCCTGTGGCCTTCAGATTCTTCATTTGTGAACCATTTTTCTTTGAGAACTGATGTGTTTGAGCTACCTTGAAAATGCAACAATTTTAGGTTTGAGCCCCTACCACTAAGCACATTTTCCTTCTTCTGTGGCCTTTTGATTCTTCATTTGTGAAGCATTCCTTCAAAACTGAAGTGTTTGAGCCACCTTGAAAATGCAACATTTTTATTTTTGAGCCTCCGCCACCAAGCACATTTTCCTTCATTTGTGGCATTCAAATTCTTCATTTGTGAAGCATTTTTTCTTGAAAACAAATGTGTTTGAGCAACCTTGAAAATACAACATTTTTAGTTTTGAGCCCCCGCCACCAAGCACATTTTCCTCCTTCTGAGGCCTTCAGATTCTTCATTCGTGAATTACGTTTCTTTGAAAACTGACGTGTTTGAGCAAACTTGAAAATGTAACATTTTTATTTTTGATCCCCTACAACCAAGCACATTTTCCTTCTTCTATGGCCTTCAGATTCTTCTTTTGTGAAGAATTTTTCTATGAAAATTGATATGTTTGAGCCACCTTGAAAATGTAAATTTTTATGTTTCAGCCGTTGCCGCCAAGCACATTTTCTTTCTTCTGTGGCCTCCAGATTTTTCATTTAAAAAGTATTTTTCTTTGAAAACTGACGTGTTTGAGCCACTTTGAAAATTCAACATTTTTATTTTTGAGCCCTCGCCGCCAAGCACATTTTACTTCTTCTGTGGTCTTCAGATACTTCATTTGTGAAGGAATTTTCTTTGAAAACTGATGTGTTTGAGCCACCTTGAAAATGCAACATTTTTATTTTTGAGCTCCAACCGCCAAACACATTTTCCTTCTTCTCTGGCCTTCAGATTCTTCATTTGTGAAGCATTTTTCTTTGAAAACTGACATGTTTGGGCAACCTTGAAAATGCAACATGTTTATGTTTGAGTCCCCATCGCCAAGCACATTTTCCTTCTTCTATGATGTTCAGAGTCTTTATTTGTGAATCATTTTTTCTTGGAGACGGATGTGTTTGAGCCACCTTGAAAATGCAACATTTTTATTTTTGAGCTCCTGCCGCCAAGTACATATTTCTTCTTCTGTCACCTTGAAATTGTTCATTTGGGAAGCATTTTTCCTTAAAAAATGATGTGTTTGAGCCACCTTGAAAATGCAACATTTTTAATTTTGAGCCCCCATCGCAAAGTATATTCTTCTTCTTTAGTGGCCTTTAGATTCTTCATTTGTGAAGCATTTTTCCTTAAAAACTAATGTGTTTTGGACACCTTGAAAATCCAACATTTTTATGTTTGAGTCCCCATCGCCAAGCACATTTTCCTTCTTCTGTGGCCTTCAGGTTCTTCATTTAGGAAGCATTTTTGTTTAAAAACTAACGTGTTTCAGCCACTTTGAAAATGCAACATTTCTATTTTTGAGCCCCCGCCACCAAGCACACTTTCCTTCTTCTGTGGCCTTCAGATTCTCCATTTCTCAAGTATTTTTCTTTTAAAATTGACGTGTTTGAGCCACCTTGAAAATGCAACATTTTTATGTTTGAGCCACCGCCGCAAAGCACATTTTCCTTCTTCTATGGCCTTCAGATTCTTCATTTGTGAATCATTTTTCCTTGAAAACTGACATGTTTGAGCCACCTTGAAAATGCAACATTTTTATAGTTGAGCCCTCGTCGCCAAACACATTTTCCTTCATCTGTGGCCTTCAGTTTCTTCATTTGTTAAGCATTTTTCCTTGAAAACTGATGTGTCTGAGCCACCTTGAAAATGTAACATTTTTATTTTTGAGCCACCGCCGTGGGCCACATTTTACTTCTTCTATGGCCTTTAGATTATTCATTTATGAAGCATTTTTATTTGAAAACTGATGCATTTGAGCCACATTGAAAATGCATCATTTTTATATTTGCGCCCCTCCCACCAAGCACATATTCCTTCTTTTGTGGCCTTCAGATTCTTCATTTGTGAAGCTTTTTTGCTTGAAAACTGATGTGTTTGAGGCAACTTGAAAATGCAACAATTTTATGTTTAAGCCCCTACCGCCAAGCACATTTTCCTACTTCTGTGGCCTTCAGATTCTTCATTTGTGAAGCATTTTTCTTTGAAAATTGATGTGTTTGAGCCACCTTGAAAATGCAATATTTTTATATTTGGTCCCCCGCCGCCAAGCACATTTTCCTTCTTTTGTGGCCTTCAAATTCTTCATTTCTGAAGCATTTTCCCTTGAAAACTGATGTGTTTGAGCCACCTTGAAAATGCCACATTTTTATTTTTAAGCCCCCACCACCAAACACATTTTCCTTCTTCTGTGGCCTTTAGATTCTTTAGTTGTGAAACATTTTTCTTTGAGAACTAACATGTTTGAGCCACCTTGATAATGCAACATTTTTATGTTTGAGCCCCCACCAGCAAGGATATTTTCCTTCTTTTGTGGCCTTCATATTCTTCATTTGTGAAGCATTTTTCCCTTAAAACTGACATGTTTTAGCCACCTTGGTAATGCAACATTTTTATTTTTGAGCCTCCACCGCCAAGCACATTTTCCATCTTCTATGGCGTTTTGATTCTTCATTTGCGAAGCATTCCTTTAAAACTGATGTGTCTGAGTCACCTTGAAAATGCAACATTTTTATTTTTGAGCCCCCACCGCCAAGCACATTTTCCTTCTTTTGTGGCATTCAGATTCTTCATTTGTGAAGCATTTTTCCATGAAAACAAATGTGTTTGAGCAACCTTGAAAATGTAACATTTTTATTTTTGAGTCCCTGCTACCAAGCACATTTTCCTTCTTCTATGGCCTTCAGATTCTTCATTTTTGAAGCATTTTTCTTTGAAAACTGACGTGTTTGAGTGACCTTGAAAATCAAAGATTTTTATGTTTGAGCCACCGCCGCCAAGCACATTTTTCTTCTTCTATGGCCTTCTGATTCTTCATTTGTGAAGCATTTTTCTTTGAAAATTGACATGTTTGAGCAACCTTAAAAATGCAACATGTTTAGTTTTGAGTCTCCGCTACCAAGCACATTTTTCTTCTTCTGTGACATTCAGATTCTTTATTTGTGAAGCATTTTTCCTAGGAAACGGATGTGTTTGAGCCACCTTGAAAATGCAACATTTTTATTTTTGAGCCCCTGCCACCAAGCACATTTTCCTTCTTCTGTGGCCTTCAAATTTTTCATTTGGGAAGCATTTTTCCTTAAAAAATGATGTGTTTGAGCCACCTTGAAAATGCAACATTTTTAGTTTTGAGCCACCACTGCAAAGCACATTTTCCTTGTTTCATGGCCTTCAGATTCTTCATTTGTGAAGCATTTTTCCTTAAAAACTGATGTGTTTAACCCACCTTGAAAATGCAACATTTTTATGTTTGAGTCCTCATCACCAAGCACATTTTCCTTCTTCTGTGGCCTTTAGATTCTTCATTTGGAATCATTTTTTCTTAAAAACTAATGTGTTTGAGCCACTTTGAAAATGCAACATTTATATTTTTCAGCCCCAGCCACCAAGCACACTTTCCTTCTTTTGTGGCCCTTCAGATTCTTCATTTATGAAGCATTTTTCTTTTAAAACTAACGTGTTTGAGTCACCTTGAAATGCAACATTTTTATGTTTGAGCCCTGGCTGCAAAGCACATTTTCCTTCTTCTGTGGCCTTCAAATTATTCAATTGTGAAGTATTTTTCCTTGAAAAGTGACATGTTCGAGCCACCTTTAAAATGCAACAATTTTATGTTTGGTCCGCCACCGCCAAGCACATTTTCCTTCTTTTGTGGCCTTCAAATTCTTCATTTGTGAAGCATTTTCTCTTCAAAACTGATGTGTTTAAGCCACCTTGAAAATACCACATTTTTATTTTTGAGCCCCATGACCAAACACATTTTCCTTCTTATGTGGCCTTCAGATTCTTCATTTGTGAAACATTTTTCTTTGAGAACTAACATGTTTGAGCCACCTTGAAAATGCAACATTTTTATATTTGAGCCCCCGCCACAACGGATATTTTCCTTCTTTTGTGGCCTTTAGGTTCTTCATTTGTGAAGCATTTTCCCCTTAAAACTGACATGTTTTAGCCACCTTGGAGCCTCAACCGCCAAGCACATTTTCCCTCTTCTATGGTGTTTTGATTCTTCATTTGCGAAGCATTCCTTTAAAACTGATGTGTCTGAGCCACCTTGAAAATGCAACATTTTTATTTTTGAGCCCCTGCCGCAAGCATATTTTCTTTCTTTTGTGGCATTCAGATTCTTCATTTGTGAAGCATTTTTCCATGAAAACAAATGTGTTTGAGCAACCTTGAAAATGTAACATTTTTATGTTTGAGCCCCTGCCACCAAGCACATTTTCCTTCTTCTATGGCCTTCAGATTCTTCATTTCTGAAGCATTTTTCTTTGAAAACTAACGTGTTTGAGCCACCTTGAAAATCCAAGATTTTTATATTTGAGCCACTACCGCCAAGCACATTTTTCTTCTTCTATGGCCTTCGATTCTTCATTTGTGAAGCATTTTTCTTTGAAAACTAACATATTTGGGCAACCTTGAAAATGCAACATGTTTATTTTTGAGTCTCCACCACCAAGCGCATTTTCCTTCTTCTGCGATGTTCAAATTCTTTATTTGTGAAGCATTTTTCCTTGGAAATGGATGTGTTTGAGCCACCTTGAAAATGCAACATTTTTATTGTTGAGCCCCTGCCGCCAAGCACATTTTCCTTCTTCTGTGGCCTTCAATTTTTTCATTTGGGAAGCATTTTTCCTTAAAAAAGGATGTGTTTGAGCCACCTTGAAAATGCAACATTTTTAGTTTTGAGCCCCCACCGCAAAGCACATTTTTCTTGTTTTGTGGCCTTAAGATTCTTCATTTGTGAAGCATTTTTCCTTAAAAACTCATGTGTTTAACCCACCTTAAAAATGCAACATTTTTATGTTTGAGTCGTCATCGCCAAGCACATTTTCCTTCTTCTGTGGCCTTCAGATTCTTCATTTGGGAAGCATTTTTGCTTAAAAACTAATGTGTTTGAGCCACTTTGAAAATACAACATTTATATTTTTGAGCCCCCACAGCCAAGCACACTTTCCTTCTTCTGTGACATTTTGATTCTTCAATTGTGAAGCATTCCTTTAAAACTGAAGTGTCTGAGCCACCTTGAAAATGCAACATTTTTATTTTTGAGCCCCCGCCACCAAGCACATTTTCCTTCTTTTGTGGCATTCAGATTCTTCATTTGTGAAGTATTTTTCCATGAAAACAAATGTGTTTGATCAACCTTGAAAATGCACCATTTTTATGTTTGAGCCCCCACCACGAAGCACATTTTCCTTCTTTTATGGCCTTTAGATTCTTCATTTCTGAAGCATATTTCTTTGAAAACTGACGTGTTTGAGCCACCTTGAAAATCCAACATTTTTATGTTTGAGCCCCACCGCCAAGCACATTTTTCTTCTTCTGTGGCCTTCAGATTCTTCATTTGTGAAGCATTTTTCTTTGAAAACTAACACGTTTGAGCAACCTTGAAAATGCAACATGTTTATTTTTGAGTCTTTGCCGCCAAGCACATTTTTGTTCTTCTGTGACGTTCAGATTCTTTATTTGTTAAGCAATTTTCCTTGGAAATGGATGTGTTTTAGCAACCTTGAAAATGCAACATTTTTATTTTTGAGCCCCTGCTGCCAAGGACATTTTACTTCTTCTGTGGCCTTCAAATTCTTCATTTAGGAAACGTTTTTCCTTAAAAATGATGTGTTTGAGCCACCTTGGAAATTCAACATTTTTAGTTTTGAGCCCCCACCGCAAATCACATTTTTCTTGTTTTGTGGCCTTCATATTCTTTATTTGTGAAGCATTTTTCCTTAAAAACTGATGTGTTTTAGCCACCTTGAAAATGCAACATTTTTATTCTGGAGTCCTCATCACCAAGCACATTTTCCTTCTTCTATGGCCTTTAGTTTCTTCATTTGGGAAGCATTTTTGCTTAAAAACTAATGTGTTTAATCTACTTTCAAAATGCAACATTTCTATTTTTGAGCCCCCGCTGCCAAGCACACTTTCCTTCTTCTATGGTCTTTAGATTCTTCATTTATGAAGCATTTTTCTTTCAAAACTGACGTGTTTGAGCCACCTTGAAAATACAACATTTTTATGTTTGAGCCCCAGCCGCAAAGCACATTTTCCTTCTTCTATGGCCTTTAGATTCTTCAATTGTGAAGCATTTTTCCTTGAAAACTGACATGTTCGAGCCACTTTGAAAATGCAACATTTTTATGTTTGAGCCCCCGCCGCCAAAAATATTTTCCTTCATCTGTGGCCTTCAGTTTATTCATTTGTTAAGCATTTTTCCTTGAAAACTGATGTGTTTGAGCCACCTTGAAAATGTAACATTTTTATTTTTGAGACACCGCTGTGAGCCACATTTTCCTTCTTCTGTGGCCTTAACATTCTTCATTTGTGAAGCATTTTTTTTTGAAAACTAATGTGTTTGAGCCACCTTGAAAATGCAATATTTTTTATGTTTGGGCTCCCACAGCCAAGCACATTTTCCTTCTTTTGTGGCCTTTATATTTTTCATTTGTGAAGCATTTTTCCTTGAAAATTGATGTGTTTGAGCCACCTTGAAAATTCCACATTTTTATTTTTGAGCCCTCACCACCAAGCACATTTTCCTTCTTCTATGGTCTTCAAATTCTTCATTTGTGAAACATTTTTCTTTGGGAACTAACGTCTTTGAGCCACCTTGAAAAATCAACATTTTTATATTTAAGCCTCTGACGCCAAGGATATTTTCCTTCTTTTGTGGCCTTCAGATGCTTCATTTGTGAAGTATTTTTCCCTTAAAACTGACATGTTTTAGCAACCTTGGAAATGCAACATTTCTTTTTGAGCCTCCACCGCCAAGCACATTTTCCTTCTTTTGTGGCCTTTTGATTCTTCATTTGTGAAACATTCCTTTAAAACTGATGTTTTTGAGCCACCTTAAAAATGCAACATTTTTATTTTTGAGCCCCCGCCACCAAGCACATTTTCCTTCTTTTCTGGCATTCAGATTCTTCATTTGTGAAGAATTTTTCAATGAAAACAAATGTGTTTGAGCCACCTTGAAAATGCAACATTTTTATTTTTGAGCCCCCGCCGCCAGGCACATTTTCCTCCTTCTGAGGCCTTCAAATTCTTCATTTGTGAATTATTTTTCTTTGAAAACTGACGAGTTTGAGCCAACTTGAAAATGCAACATTTTTATGTTTGAGCCCTCGCCACTAAGCATATTTTCCTTCATCTATGGCCTTGAGATTCTTCATTTTTGAAGCATTTTTCCTTGAAAGCTGATGTGTTTCAGCCACCTTGAAAATGCAAAAATTTTATTTTTCAGCCCCCGCCGCCAAACACATTTTCCTTCTTTTGTGGCCTTCAGATTCTTTATTTGTGAAGCATTTTTCCTTAAAAACTAATGTGTTTGAGCCACCTTGAAAGTGAAACATTTCTATTTTTTAGCCCCCGCCACCAAGCATATTTTCCTTGTTTTGTGGACTTCAAATTATTCATTTGTGAAGCTTTTTTCCTTGAAATACTGTTGTGTTTGAGCCACCTTGAAAATGCAACATTTTCATGTTTGAGCCCCCACTGCCAAGGACATTTTCCTTCTTCTATGGCCTTCAGATTCTTCATTTGTGAAGCTTTTTAACTTTAAAGCTAATGTGTTTGAGCCACCTTGAAAATGCAACATTTTTATGTTTAAGACCCCATTGTCAAGCACATTTTCCTTCTTTTGTTGCCTTCAGATTCTTCATTTGGGAAGTATTTTTCTTTAAAATTTGATGTGTTTGAGCCACCCTAAAAATGTAACATTTTTAATTTTGAGCCCTCACCACTAAGCACATTTTCCTTCTTTTGCAACCTTCAGATTCTTCATTTGTGAAGCATTTTTCCTCGAAAACTTATGTGTTTGAGCCACCTTGAACCTGCAACATTTTTATGTTTGACCCCCACCGCCAAGCACATTTTCCTTCTTTTGTGGCTTACAGATTCTTCATTTGTGAAGCATTTTTCTTTAAAAACTGACGTGTTTGAGCCACCTTGAAAATGTAACATTTTTTTGTTTGAGCCCCCACCGCCAAGCACATTTTCTTCTTCTGTGGCCTTCAAATTCTTCATTTGTGAAGCATTTTCCCCTAAAAACTGATGTGTTTGAGCCACGTTGAAAATGCAACATTTTTATTTGTAAGCCCTCGTCACCAAGCATATTTTCCTTCTTTAGTCTCCTTGAGATTCTACATTTGTGAAGAATTTTTCCTTGAAAGCTGATGTATTTGAGCCACCTTGAAAATGCAACATTTTTATGTTTGAGCCCCCGCCGCCAAGCACATTTTTCTTCTTTTGTGGTCTTCAGATTCTTCATATGTGAAACATTTTTCTTTGAAAATTGAAGTGATTGAGCCACCTTGAAAATGCAATATTTTTATGTTCGAGCCTCCATCGCCAAACACATTTTCCTCCTTCTATGGCCTTTAGATTCTTCATTTGGGAAGCATTTTTCCTTGAAAACTAACGTGTTTGAGCCGCCTTGAAAATTCAACATTTTCAAGTTTGAACTCCCGCCACCAAGCACATTTTCCTTCTTTTGTGGCCTTCAAATTCTTCATTTGTGAAGCATTTTTCTTTGAAAACTGACATGTTTGAGCTACCTTTAAAATGCAACATTTTTATGTTTGAGCCCCTGCCGCCAAGCACATTTTTCTACTTATCTGGCCTTCAGAATCTTCATTTGTGAAGCATTTTTCGTTGAAAACTGATGTGTTTGAGCCACCTTGAAAATGCAACATTTTTATGTTTGAGCCCCCACCGTGAAACACATTTTCCTTCTTTTGTGGCCTTCAGATTCTTCATTTGTGAAGCATTTTTTCTTGAAAATTGATGTATTTGAGCCACCTTGAAAATGCAACATTTTTATGTTTGAACCCTTGCCCTCCAGCACATTTTCTTTTTCTGTGGCCTATAGATTCTTCATTTCTGAAGAAATTTTTCTTGAAAACTAATGTGTTTGAGCCACCTTGAAAATGCAACATTTTTATGTTTGTGCCCTTGTAACCAAGCACATTTTCCTTCGTCTGTGGCCTTTAAAACCTTTATTCGAGAGGTATTTTTGCTTGAAAATTAATGTGTTTGAGTCACCTTGAAAATGCAACATTTTTATGTTTGAGCCCATGTAGACAAGCACATTTTCCTTCTTCCATGACTTTCAAATTCTTCATTTCTGAAGCATTTTTCCTTGAAAACTGATGTGTTTGAGCCACCTTGAAAATGCAACATTTTTATGTTTGAGCCCCCGCTAGGAAGCAAATTTTCCTTCTTTTGTAGCTTTCTGATTCTTCATTTGTGAAGCATTTTTCCTTGGAAACTGACGTGTTTGAGCCACCTTGAAAATGCAACATTTTTAAATTTGAGCCCCCATTTCCAACACATTTTTGTTCTTTTGTGGCCTTCAAATTCTTCATTTGTGAAGCATTTTTCCTTAAAAACTGATGTGTTTGGGCTACCTTGAAAATGCAAGATTTTTATGTTTGAGACCCCGCCGCCAAGCACATTTTCCTTTTTTTGTGGCCTTCTGATTCTTCATTTGTGAAGGATTTTTCCTTGAAAACTGACGTGTTTGAGCTACCTTGAAAATGCAACATTTTTATATTTGAGACCCCATCGCCAAGCACATTTTCCTTCTTTTATGGCCTTACAATTCTTCATTTGTGAAGCATTTTTCCTCTAAAATTGATGTGTTTGAGCCACCTTGAAAATGCAACATTTTTATTTTTGATCCCCCGCGGCCAAGCACATTTTCTTTCTTCTATGACCTTCATATTCTTCATTTGTGAAGCATTTTTCTTTGAAAACTGATGTGTTTGATTCACCCTTAAAATTCAAATTTTTTATGTTTAAGCCCCAGCCACCAAGCATATTTTCCTTCTCATGCAAGTTTCATATTCTTTATTTTTGAAGCATTTTTCTTTGAAAAGTGATGTGTTTGAGCCACCTTGAAAATGCAACATTTTTATGTTTGAACTCCCGTCGCCAAGCACATTTTCATTCTTTTATGGCCTTCAGAATCTTCATTTGTGAAGCATTTTTCCTTGAAAACTAATGTGTTTGAGCCACCTTGAAAACGCAATATTTTTATGTTTGAGCAGTCACCGCCAAACACATTTTCCTTCTTTTGTGGCCTTCAGATTCTTCTTTTGTTAAGCATTTTTCCTTGAAAACTAATGTGTTTGAGCCACCTTGAAAATGCAACATTTTTATTTTTGAGCCCCCACCACCAAGTACATTTTCCTTCGTCGGTGGCCTTCAGATTCTTCATCTATGAAGCATTTTTCATTGAAAACTGATGAGTTTCAGCCACCTTGCAAATGCAACATTTTTAGGTTTGAGCCCCTGCTGCCAAGCACATTTTCCTTCTTCTATGGCCTTCAAATTTTTTCATTTGTAAAGAATTTTTCTTTGAAGACTGACGTGTTTGACCCACATTGAAAATCTAACATTTTTATGTTTGAGCCCCTACTGCCAAGCAAATTTTCCTTCTTCTGTGGCCTTCAGATTCTTCATTTGTGAAGCATTTTTCTTTGAAAACTAACGTGTTTGAGCAACCCTGAAAATCCAACATTTTTATTTTTGAGCCCACCCCACCAAGAAAATTTTCCTTCTTCTTTGGCCATTAGATTCTTTATTTGTGAAGCATTTTTCCATGAAAACTGATGTGTTTGAGCCACCTTGAAAATGCAACATGTTTTGTTTTTGAGCCCCTGCCACCAAGCATATTTTTCGTTCTTCTGTGGCCTTCAGATTCTTCATTTGGGAAGTGTTTTCTCTTAAAAAATGATGTGTTCAAGCCATCTTAAAAATGCAACATTTTTAGATTTGAGCCCCCACCGGTAAGCACATTTTCCTTCTTTTGTGGCCTTCAAATTCTTCATTTGTGAAGCATTTTTCCTTAAATACTAATGTGTTTGAGCCACTTTGAAAATGCAACATTTTTATTTTTGAGCCCCCAGTGCCAAGCACATTTTCCTTCTTCTGGCTTTTCAGATCCTTCATTTGTGACGCATTTTTCTTTGAAAGCTGACATGTTTTAGCCACCTTAAAAATGCAACATTTTAATGTTTGTGTCCCCCAACCAAGCTTCTTCTGTGGCCTTTAGTTTCTTCATTTGTTAAGAATTTTTCCTTGAAAACTTATGTGTTTGAGCCACCTTGAAAATTTAACATTTTTATATTTGAGCCACTGCTGCGAATAACATTTTCCTTCTTCTGTGGACTTTAGATTCTGCATTTGTGAAGCATTTTTCTTTGAAAACTGACGTGTTTGAGCGACCTTGAAAATGCAACATTTTTATGTTTGAGCTGCCACCACCAAGCACAATTTCCTTCTTCTGTGGCCTTTAGATTCTTCATTTGTGAAGCATTTTTCGTTGAAAATGCATGTGTTTTTAGCCAACTTAAAAATACAACATTTTTATGTTTGAGCCCCTGCTACCAAGCACATTTTCCTTCTTCTGTGGCCTTCAAATTCTTTATTTGTGAAGCATTTTTCTTTGAAAACTGATGTGTTTGAGTCACCTTTAAATGCAACATTTTTATGTTTGGGCCCCCGCCGTGAAGCACATTTTCCTTCTTTTGTGGCCTTCAGATTAGTCGTTTGTGAAGCATCTTTCCTTGAAAACTGACGTGTTTGAGCCACCTTGAAAATGCAACATTATTATTTTTGATCTCCCACCACCAAGCACATTTGCCTTCTTCTGTGGCCTTCAGATTCTTCATTTGTGAAACATTTTTCTTTAAGACCTAACGTGTTTGAGCCACCTTGAAAACACAACATTTTTATGTTTGAGACCCCACCGCCAAGGATATTTTCCTTCTTTTTTGGCCTTCAGATTCTTCATTTATGAAACATTTTTCATTTAAAACTAACATGTTAGAGCCACCTTGAAAATGCAACATTTTCATTTTTGAGCCTCCGCTACCAAGCACATTTTCCTTCTTCTGTGGGCTTTAGATTCTTCATTTGTGAAGCATTCCTTGAAAACTTATGTGTTTGAGCCACCTTGAAAATTTAACATTTTTATTTTTGAGCCGCCACCGTGAAGCACATTTTCCTTCTTTTGTGGCATTCAGATTCTTCATTTGTGAAGCAATTTTCCTTTAAAACAGATGTGTTTGAGCCACCTTTAAAATGAAACATTTTTATTTTTGAGCCCCCACCACCAAGCACATTTTCCTCCTTTTGTGGCCTTCAAATTCTTCATTTGTGAAGCATTTTTCTTCGAAAAACTAATGTGTTTGAGCCACCTTGAAAATGCAACATTTTTATGTTTGATCCCCTACCGCCAAGCATATTTTCCTTCTTCTGTAGCCTTCAGATTCTTCATTTGTGAATCATTTTTCTTTGAAAACTGATGTGTTTGAGACACCTTTAAAATGCAACATTTTAATGTTTGAGCCCCGATCACCAACCCCATTTTCCTTCTTCTGTGGCCTTCAGATTCTTCAATAATGAAGCATTTTTCCATCAAATACTGATGTGTTTGAGCCACCTTGAAAATGCAACATTTTTATGTTTGAACCCCACTGCCAAGCACATTTTCCTTCTTCTGTGGCCTTCAGATTCTTCATTTGTGAAGGATTTTACCTTTAAAGCTGATGTGTTTGAGCCACCTTGAAAATGCAAGATTTTTTATGTTTGAGCCCCAACTATCAAGCACATTTTCCTTCTTTTGTCGCCTTCATATTCTTCATTTGGGAAGCATTTTTTCTTAAAAATTGATGTGTTTGAGCCACTCTGAAAATGTAACATTTTTATTTTTGAGCTCTCATCACCAAGCACATTTTTCTTCTTCTGTGGCCTTCAGATTCTTCATTTGTGAAGCATTTTTCCTCAAAAACTGATGTGTTTGAGCCACCTTGAAAATGCAACATTTTTATCTTTGACCCCCACCGCCAAGCACATTTTCCTTCTTTTGTGGCCTTCAGATTCTTTATTTGTGAAGCAGTTTTCCTTGAAAATTGACATTTTGAGCTAGCTTGAAAATGTAACTGATGTTCAAGATGATGAAATTTGTGTCGAGTAACATCAGTTCAACGAAGCTATGGTATGGATAGAAGAAACAATGGTAAGATAGATGATAGGATGAGGATGCCCCCTCGAGAGGATAGGCAGGTTGGACAAACACGGGTAGGCTCTCGACATGAAATGGATTGGTCAAAAAAGATTAGGGAAGGAATAGAAGAAAGGATGATGAGTTATGCTGCAATGAAAGTGAGCAATCATGATGTTTGATATAGCACTAGACATTATGCACCAGGGTATGAGGACCAAGGTGACGATGTGTCTCGTGCCCTAGCATAATACAACCTTGTCTAGACATATGAGGAAGAAAACTTAGAGCATTAGAGTCCTAACACACAAAAGGTATGATGTGACCTTAGATGCAAAGGATAATGCAAAAAGCTATTCCAACATACACAAGATATGAATATTAGCTGGAATGATACAGATGTGATACAAATGCAAGAAAAAAAAGATAACACACACAAGCAAGTAAGCATGCACAAATGATACAAAAACAAACAAGGTATTGCCCCTGTCAAGCTATAAACCGTTGATTGATCGTTGATTGATGATGATAGATAAGGATAGTGTTGTCATGGTGGGGAACGATATATCCCTAGATCAACACAAGGATGCAGGAACGATATATCCCATTGATGATGATGATTGATTGATTGGTTGATTTGGTTTATGACAAGATTAGGATCAAGACCAAGGATGTGATTGGATAATTTGACTTGATTGGTATGGATGAAGGATGACTTGCATTTGGATCTATTGCTCAGGTTGATTGATTGAATGGAAGAATGGAAGAAGTGATTCATTGATGAAGATAGATGATAGAAGAAGATGAGAGATGGAAGAAAGAGAAGATGATAGGGGGATGGAAGAATGAATCATTGGTACTTGCGTAGTGGATACTTCCTTCGTATTCCAGACTGCCTAGATACCCATATCCACGGGATCAAAGCACCACACGATGATGATGAGATATGATGAATATGTAGTTTTGGGTGTTTATTGATGAAGTGGGAGACGGATGAATGAAAGAAGGTGAGATGGATGATGAGATAAAGAGTAAGATGAATGATGAGGATAATGAGGGGGAGAGATCATCTTGTGCTTGAATCTGGGTACCTTCTTCATACTCCAAACTGCCTACATACCCTATATCCACGGGATCAAGGCACTTAACGATAGAAATGAGATGTAGTTCTGATTTGTGTTTTATTGATGGTGATGATGAAGGTGGATAGATTGATGGAGTTATGGATTGATTGAGATTGATGCTATTGCTGGGATTTGAGTGATGTGATTTCGATTGATTGATTGGTGTGATTTGATGATTTGATTAGATTTGCTTGAGTGATGTGATGGATGAATTTGAGTGGATTTTTGATCGATATTTGATTTTTTTTTGTAGTTTTTTCAGGACATTTTATGATGTTTTTTTGGTATTTTTTCAGGACGTTTTATGATGTTTTTGGATTTTTTAAGGATGTTTTATGATGTTTTTGGATTTTTTTCAGGTCGTTTTATGATGTTTTTGGATTTTTTCAGGTCGTTTTATGATGTTTTTGGATTTTTTTAGGATGTTTTATGATGATTTTGGATTTTTTCAAGATTTTTTATGATGGTTTTGGATTTTTGATATGTCTTAGGATGTCAATGGATTTACAATTTGGGTAGCCTTTGTTCTAGATACCAATGACAAGGGAAGACCAAGTCTAGGTGTAAGGATTAAGGTAGGATTGGATTAATGGATAAAAGGATGGGTGATAGGATAGAAATCTTGTGATAGATGAATGGGTACAAGGATAATCTATAGTGGATGGGAAGGACGTACGCATAAGAGAGAAAGCATGTGATCTCAAAGGCTATGTCGTATAAGAATAACATGCCCCATTCCAGGTGTAGTACTTAGGATTTTTATGACAATGCTTATGACAATAGGCTAGTGATAGGATTGGATGGAAAGGATGAGGTACATCAAGAGATATCCAAGGCATGTTTCAACATTTTTGCCCCTAATCTGATCAAAATGAGGAAGGGAAGATGAATGGGATCTGTATGATAGGTATATGTAATGGATAAGGATGGTAAGAAATGGTATGACAAGATAAGATATGAAAATGATATGGTGAATGAGATAAGGTGCCCCCAAGTGTAGGTAACATAGAAGATCAACTTACACATGATGCCTGTTTGCTAGGTTTTCATCATGGTACTTATCCAAGGCGCCTGTTTGCCAGGTTTTCACCATTAGATGAAGGGATTTCTCTTTACTTTTTTTTAAAAAAATATTTTTGAATTTTTTGATAGGATAGGTGGATATGGATGAAAGGGACTCAAGTGTCTAGTTCCATGAAAGTGATAGTCCTATTAGATGGATGTCGTCACATGGACCATGTCAAGTGTCTCTCATAGATGTTGGTAGGGTGATTACATGAAAGATGGACTAGGTAGATAGCGGATTATGGGAGGTACGATAATGGATTATGATGTGGATTTATGCAAGGGGATGGGTGAAAGGCCTATGGAAAAGCATGGACCATATGGATATGATGGGTGAGATATGTAGGATAGTGGATGAAAGGTGGGGAGATGGAGGTATGTGGAAGTGTTGCATGATGAAATGGAACCATGACCAACGGTTGCACACACCGTGATAAACATTGCAGCTTTTGATGGGATTGTGGCATAGGAAGCAATGGTGTTGTTTGCTTAGGAGATGGATGATGAAGTGCTTTAGGGTTTAGGGTTTAGGAATGAGATTTTTGGATGGAAGAGGATTGGGATTCTTGAGAGGTGGATGCCTTATTAGACTTGATTGCTTATTTTTGCTTAGGGATCCAACCCAATTTAGTTTTGACCTTTCCTTTTTGAAGTATGGGCTTGGATTGCTACTTGGATGGATTTTGCTAAGGTATTAGGATTTGTAGGATTTTTTGCTTTATGTGTAGAGGCATCCAAATTTTTTATTTTAAATCCCATGGGTGAGTGGAAGGAGAGGAAGCTTCATGTTTACAGGATGTGTGCCTTTGTTGGTCATGATTAGGATATTTAGGGTATTTATGAATGATTGGGTAAGGGGGTTGGATAATGGGGATATTAGGTGTTGTAAGTGGAGGTAAAGTGGATGGTGGAAGGTGAATGGTCACATGCTTTTAACATTTATAGGATGAGGGAGGTGGAATGGTAACGTATGTTTTAGGAATATGATGGGATTTATGATGGAAGGAAATGGATTTAGGAAGTGTGGAGGAAGTACCAACATCATTAGATTGTTGACCTTGGGGTGTGTATCCAAGGTTAAATGAGTGAGGAGGGACCTTGACATGGATTGGATCCAAAATGCCTTGTTCATGTAGGCCTAAACCTTTGCCTTGGTAATTCATGTTTTGGAGCATGCGATTGACTATACAACTAGGTGTAGGTGGAACACTAGACACGAGTTCCTTATTGGATGGAGAAGGTGAGATAGGGGATAATGGTTGTTGGTGCTCTAAGGAGGAACACTCATGGATGAAGGTGGTAAGACCAATAGGGTATGATGGTGGATTTGGAATAGGGTTGATGGTGGATGTGAAAGGATCATTATTGGTTTGATCTTCTATGCTTGCTTGGGAGGCCTTTGTCTCTTCAAGGGGAGTGGATGTTTGTAGATCATGGATGGGGCTAGATGGAGGATGGATAGAAGCAATTTGGATATCTTGCTTATGGATAGGTATGGGATTATGGATAGGATCAAGGTGTTCATAGATAGACTCTTCAAGGATATCATCTTGATCATAAAGAATGTAAATGTTATGGATAGATTGGATGGGGATGATTTGATCTTGATTAGATTTAGGGGCTATTGTTTCTTCATGCTTAGGATCGTGCTCTTGAGATAACTCTTGGTTTTCTTGAATGGAAATAGAAGGCTCTTTAATAAGCTTGATAGCTTGTAGATCACATGATGGGGTTAGAAGACTAGACAAAGTGTTTAAGGACTCATGAGGAGGCTCAAGAATAGGTGTTTGATGACATGGCAATGTTTTATTCCTTGCTAGTAGCCAATGGATCACATCCTTTGCAAGGGTATGGGTGAATGGGCAATAGAGTGGATGGATGATAATAGTGGAAGTTGAAGGCTTAGGATTAGGATTTGTTGGATGGATAATGGGATTAGGATTTGGGCTAGATGGAAAGATAATGGAATTAGAGGGATTGGTTTTATCCAAAACAATCTTACCACAATCTTCTAGGTTCTTGACTAATCTTTGAAGTCAGACACAAGTGGATATGGTATGGCCCCTATACCTATGGTATGCACAATATGCATCTTCGTTATACCAACGAGGTTTAAACATAGATGGAGAATATTCTTTGAATGGGTATAGCTCAATCAAATGCAAACAAATCATGCAATACCTTCACATTGATCCACAATCCGTCGATAAGGTGGAGAGTGTTGCACCCAAAACACTCTAGCTTTACCCAAAGAGATGAATGTTGATTGCTTGATTCTACAACATAACATTGATAGAAGATAAATAGATGAAAGATGGTAGATGAGAATGGATTAGAGGATTGGAAGAATATTTTGGTAGAGTAAAGATATTAAACTCAATGCATACCAAATGGCTTGTGAGAGGCCATATTTATAGACTTTTTGATGTGGAGGGAAAAAGATTTGATTTTTCAGTTAAGATAGGGAAAAAGATAAAAAGATTTATTTTTCTGTTTTAAATCCTCATAAATCTTCAAAAAGAATGGGATAAAAGAAAGTAGTCTTTTTAGGATTTCATTAATTAAATAAATATTTAATTTATTTAATTAATTTTGGATTGTGATGTGGAAAGATAATTAAATAAATAAAATTTTATTTAATTATAGGAAAATGGACAAATGACTAATTAAACAATTAAAAATAATTATTTAATTAGAGAGGATTGGACATGAATAATTAAATAAATAAAATTTATTTAATTATAGAAGATTTGATTTTTTGATAAAAAAGGAAATAGAACAAGATAAGATAGGATTTAAAAAGATTAAAAGAGATTTGATTTTTTGTTTTAAATCCTCAAAAAGGAAATAAATCTTCTAAAAAGATGGGAGGATAATAGATGAAATATCTAATTAAATAAATTAATTAGATATGCATGAGTTACAATTTTAGAAAGAAAGCAAGAGGATATGTTTAAGATTTATTAATTAAATAAATATTTAATTTATTTAATTAATTTGGATTGTGATGGGAGATGATGTGGAAAGATAATTAAATAAATACAAATTTATTTAATTATAAGAGAAATAGATAAGTGACTAATTAAATAATTAAAAATAATTATTTAACTAGAGAGGATTAATGGCCATGAATAATTAAATAAATGATTAAAATTTATTTAATTATAGAAGATAGGATGATGGGATTGAAAGGGGATAAAAGAAATTAGTCAAATAAATAAATTTTATTTAACTAATTAGGTGATGACCTGGGAACCTAGGGCAAAACATGCTATTGACAAGGTGTTGGGCATTTTTGGGTGTCTACAGTAACATTTTTGTGTTTAAGCCCCCGCCACCAATCACATTTTCCTTCCTTTGCGGCCTTCAGAGACTTCATTTGTGAAGCAATTTTCCTTGAAAACAGATGTTTTTGAGCCACCTTTAAGATTCAATATTTTTAGTTTTGAATCCCTGTTGCCAAGCTCATTTTCCTTCTTCTATGGCCTTCAGATTCTTTATTTCTAAACCATTTTTCCTTGAAAATTGGTGCATTTGAGCCACCGTGAAAATGCAACATTTTTATGTTTGAGCCCCAGCTGCCAAGCACATTTTCCTTCTTCTGTGGCCTTTTGATTCTTCATTTGGGAAACATTTTTTCTTAAAAACTAGTGTATTTGAGCCACCTTGAAAATGTAACATTTTTATGTTTGAGTCCCTGCCGCCAAGCACATTTTACTTCTTTTATGACATTCAAATTCTTCATTTGTGAGGCATTTTTCCATGAAATTTGATGTGTTTGAGCCACCTTGAAAATGTAACATTTTTATTTTTGAGCCCCTGCCACCAAGCACATTTTCCTTCTTCTATGGCCTTTAGATTCTTCATTTGTGAAACATTTTTCCTTGAAAATTGATGTGTTTGAGCCACCTTGAAAACACAACATTTTTATGTTTGAGTTCCCATCGCCAAGCACATTTTGCTTCTTATGTGGTCTTTAGATTCTTAATTTGTGAAGCATTTATCTTTGAAAACTGGCACGTTTGAGCCACCTTGAAAATGCAACATTTTTATGTTTGAGCCCCCACCACCAAGCACATTTTCCTTCTTCTGTGTTCTTCATTTTTGAATTATTTCTCTTTGAAAACTGATGTGTTTGAGCCACCTTGAAAATGCAACATTTTTATTTTTTAGCCCTCGTCGCCAAGCACATTTTCCTTCTTCTGTGGTCTTCAGATTCTTCATTTGTGAGGCATTTTTCTTTGAAAACTGATGTGTTTGAGCCACCTTGAAAATGCAACATTTTTATTTTTAAGCCCCTGCCCCAAACACATTTTCCTTCTTTTGTGGCCTTCAAATTCTTCATTTGTGAAGTATTTTTTCTTGAAAACTGATGTGTTTAAGCCACCTTGAAAATGCAAAAATTTTATGTTTGAGCCCGCACCGCCAAGCACGTTTTCCTTCTTTTGCCGCCTTCAGATTCTTCATTTGTGAAGCATTTTTCTTTCAAAACTGATGTCTTTGAGCCACCTTAAAAATACAATGCTTTTATGTTTGATCCCCTGACGTCAAGCATATTTTCCTTCTTCTGTGGCCTTCGGATTCTTCATTTTTGAGGCATTTTTCTTTGAAAATTGACGTGTTTGAGCCAGCTTGAAAATAGAATATTTTTTGTCTTTTAGCCCTCGCAACCAAGCACATTTTCCTTCTTCTATGGCCTTCCGATTCTTCATTTGTGAAGCATTTTTCATTGAAAACAGACGTGTTGAGCCACCTTGAAAATGCAACATTTTTCTGTTTGAGCCCCTACTGCCAAGCACATTTTCCTTCTTTTGTGGCCTTCAAATTCTTCATTTGTGAAGCATTTTTCTTTGAAAACTGATGTGTTTGAGACACCTTGAAAATGCAACATTTTAATGTTTGAGCCTTGGTCGCCAAGCCCATTTTCCTTCTTCTGTGGCCTTCAGATTCTTTACTTGTGAAGCATTTTTATTTGAAAACTGACACATTTGAGACACCTTGAAAATGCAACATTTTTATGTTTGAGCCCCCGCAACCAAGCACATTTTCCTTTTTTTGTGGCCTTTCAATTCTTAATTTGTGAATCTTTTTTTCCTTGAAAATAGATGTGTTTGAGCCACCTTGAAAATGTAACATTATTAGGTTTAAGCCCCCACTGCCAAGCACATTTTCCTTCTTTTGTGGCCTTTAGAGTCTTCATTTGTGAATCATTTTTCCTTGAAAACTAATGTGTTTGAGCCACCTTGAAAATGCAATATTTTTATTTTTGAGCCTCAACCACCAAGCACATTTTCCTTCTTTTGTGGCCTCCAGATTCGTCATTTGTGAGGCACTTTTCCTTTAAAATTGATGTGTTTGAGCCACCTTGAAAATGCAACATTTTTATTTTTGAGCCCTCGCCACGAAGCATATTTTCCTTCGTCTGTGGCCTTCAAATTCTTCATTTGTGAAGCACTTTTCTGTGAAAACTGATGTGTTTAAGCCACCTTGAAAATGCAACATTTTTATGTTTGAGCCCCCACTGCCAAGAACATTGTCCTTCTTCTATGGCCTTCAGATTCTTCATTTGTAAAGAATTTTTCATTGAAAACTGACGTGTTTGAGCTACCTTGAAAATCCAACATTTTTATGTTTGAGCCCCTGTCGCCAAGCACATTTTCCTTCTTTTGTGCTATTCAGATTCTTCATTTGTGAAGCATTTTTAATTGAAAACTGACGTGTTTCAGCAACCTTGAAAATGCAACATTTTTATTTTTGAGCCCCTGCCACCGAGCATATTTTCCTTCTTCTTTGGCCATGAGATTCTTTATTTGTGAAGCCTTTTTCCTTGAAAACTAATGTGTTTGAGCCACCTTGAAAATGTAACATTTTTTTTTGCTTTTGAGCCCTTGCCGCCAAGCATATTTTCCTTCTTCTGTGGCCTTCAGATTCTTAATTTGGGAAGCATTTTTCCTTAAAAAATGATCTGTTAGAGCCACGTTGAAAATACAATATTTTTAGTTTTGAGCCCCCATCGCCAAGCACATTTTCCTTCTTTTGTGGCCTTCAGATTCTTCATTTGTGAAGCATTTTTCATTAAAAATTGATGTGTTTGAGCCATCTTGAAAATGCAACATTTTTATGTTTGAGCCCCCGCCACCAACCACATTTTCCTTGTTCTGTGGCCTTCAGATTCTTCATTTGTGATGCATTTTTCTTTGAAAACAGACATGTTTGAGCCACTTTGAAAATGCACCAATTTAATGTTTGAGCCCCGGTCGCCAAGCCCATTTTCCTTCTTCTATGGCCCTCAGATTCTTTATTTGCGAAGCATTTTTATTTGAAAATTGACGCGTTTGAGTCACCTCAAAAATGCAACATTTTTATGTTTGAGCCATCGCAACCAAGCACATTTTCCTTCTTCTGTGGCCTTCTAATTCTTCATTTGTGAAGCATTTTTCATTTAAAATAGATGTGTTTGAGCCACATTGAAAATGCAACATCATTATGTTTGAGTCCCCCCCGCCAAGCACATTTTCCTTCTTTTGTGGCCTTTACAGTCTTCATTTGTGAATCATTTTTCCTTGAAAACTAACGTGTTTGAGCCACCTTGAAAATGCACTATTTTTATTTTTGGGCCTCCACCGCCAAGCACATTTTCCTTCTTTTGTGGCCTTTAAATTCTTCATTTGTTAGGCATTTTTCCTTGAAAATTGATGTGTTTGAGTCACCTTGAAAATGCAACATTTTAATTTTTGAGCCCTCGCTGCCAAGTATATTTTCCTTTGTCTGTAGCCTTCAGATTCTTCATTTGTGAAGCAATCTTTTTTTAAAACTAATGTGTTTGAGCCACCTTGAAAATGCAACATTTTTATGTTTGAGCCTCCACCGCTAAGAACATTGTCTTTCTTCTGTGGCCTTCAGATTCTTCATTTGTGAAGCATTCTTCTTTGAAAACTGACGTGTTTGAGGTACCTTGAAAATACTACATTTTTATATTTGAGCCCCCATCGCCATACACATTTTCCTTCTTATGTGGGCTTCAGATTCTTCATTTGGGAAGATTTTTTCTTTAAAAACTAACGTGATTGAGCAACCTTGAAAATGCAACATTTTTACTTTTGAGCCCCTGCCACCAAGCACATTTTCCTTCTTCTTTGGTGATCAGATTCTTTATTTGTGAAGCATTTTCCCTTGAAAATGGATGCATTTGAGCCACCTTGAAAATGCAACATTTTTTTTGTTTTTGAGCCCCTATCGCCAAGCACATTTTCCTTCTTCTGTGGCCTTCAGATTCTTCATTTGGGAAGCATTTTTCCTTAAAAAATGATGTGTTTGAGCCACCTTGAAAATGCACCATTTTTAGTTTTGAGCCCCCATTGCCAATCACATTTTCCTTCTTTTGTGGCCTTCAGATTCTTCATTTGCGAAGCATTTTTCCTTAAAAATTGATGTGTTTGAGCCACCTTGAAAATGCAACAAATTTTATGCTTGAGCCCCCGCCGCCAACCACATTTTCCTTCTTCTGTGGCCTTCAGATTCTTCATTTGGGAAGCATTTTCTCTTAAAAACTGGTTTTTGAGCCACCTTGAAAATGCAAAATTTTATTTTTGAGCCCCAACCGCCAAGTACAGTTTCCTTCTTCTGTGGCCTTCATATTCTTCTTTTGTGACACATTTTTCCTTGAAAACTGATGTGTTTGAGCCACCTTGAAAATGCAACATTTTTATGTTTGTGCCCCTGTAGCCAATCACATTTTCCTTCTTCTATGGCCTCTAGAATCTTCATCCGATAAGTATTTTTTCTTGAAAACTGATGTATTTGAGCCACCATGAAAATGCAATATTTTTGTTTTTGAGCCCCCACTGCCAAGCACATTTTCCTTCTTCTGTGGCCTTCAGATTCTTAGTTTGTGAAGCATTTTTCCTTGAAAACTGATGTGTTTGAGCCACCTTGAAAATGCAACATTTTTATGTTTGAGCCCATGTCGCCAAGCACATTTTCCTTCATTTGTGGCCTTCTGATTCTTCATTTGTGAAGCATTTTTCCTTGAAAATGCATCATTTTTATATTTGAGCCCCCATCGCCAAGTACATTTTCCTTCTTTTGTAGCCTTCAAATTCTTCATTTGTGAAACATTTTTCCTTGAAAACTGATGTGTTTGAGCCACCTTGAAAATGCAACATTTTTATTTTTGAGCCTCCACTACCAAGCAAATTTTCCTTCTTTTGTGGCCTTCAGATTCTTCATTTGTAAAGCATTTTTCTTTGAAAACTGACATGTTTGAAGCCACCTTGAAAATGCAAAATTTTTATGTTTGAGGCCCCACCGCCAAGCACATTTTCCTTCTCTTGTGGCCTTCAGATTCTTTATTCGTGAAGAATTTTTCTTTGAAAACTAATGTGTTTGAGCCACCTTGAAAATGCAACGTTTTTATGTTTGAGCCCCAACCCCCAAGCACATTTTCCTTCTTTTGTGGCCTTCAGAATCTTCATTTGTGAAGCATTTTTTCTTGAAAATGTTGTTTGAGGCACCTTGAAAATGTAACATTTTTATTTTTTAGCCCCCGCGACCAAGCACATTTTCCTTCTTCCATGGCCTTCAGATTCTTCATTTGTGAAGCATTTTTCTTTGAAAACTTATGTGTTTGTGCCACCTTGAAAATGCAACATTTTTATTTTTGAACCCTTGTCGCCAAGCACATTTTCCTTCTTCGATGGCCTTTATATTCATCACTTGTGAAGCATTTTTTTTTCAAAAATTAGCGTGTTTGAGCCAGCTTGAAAATGCAAAATTTTTATGTTTGAACTCTCGCCGCCAAGCACATTTTCCTTCTTTTGTGGCCTTCAAATTCTTCATTTGTGAAGAATTTTTTTTTGAAAACTGATGTGTTTGAGCCACCTTGAAAATGCAAAATTTTTATGTTTGAGCCCCTGCCACCAAGCACATTTTCCTTCTTTTGTGGCCTTCAGATTCTTCATTTGTCAAGTCTTTTTCCTTGAAAACTGATGTGTTGGAACCACCTTGAAAATGCAATATTTTTAGTTTTGAGCCCCCGTTACCAAGCACATTTTCCTTCTTCTGTGGCCTTCAGATTATTTGTGCAACATTTTTCCTTGAAAACTGATGTGTTTGAGCCACCGTGAAAATGCAACATTTTTATGTTTTAGCCCGAGACGCCAATCACATTTTCCTTCTTTTGTGGCCTTCCGATTCTTTATTTGGGAAGCATTTTTTCTTAAAAATTAGTTTTTTTGAGCCACCTTGAAAATGTACCATTTTTATGTTTGAGCCCCTGCCTTCAAGCACATTTTCCTTCTTTTGTGACCTTCAGATTCTTCATTTGTGAAGCATTTTTCCTTGAAATCTGATGTATTTGAGACACCTTGAAAATGGAACATTTTTATTTTTGAGGCCTGCCGCCAAGCACATTTTCCTTCTTATGTGGCCTTCAGATTTTTCATTTGTGAAGGATTTTTCTATAAAAACTAACATGTTTGAGCTAGCTTGAAAATGTAACATTTTTGTGTTTTAGCCCCTGCAACGAAGCACATTTTCCTTCTTCTGTGGCCTTCCAATTCTTCATTTGTGAAGCATTATTTTGTTGAAAACAGACGTGTTTGAACCACCTTGAAAATGCAACATTTTTATTTTTGAGCCCCTACCACCAAGCACATTTTCTTTCTTCTATGGCCTTTGGATTCTTCATTTGTCAAGCATTTTTCTTTGGAAATAGACGTGTTTGAGCCACCTTGAAAATGCAACATTTTTATTTTTGAGCCCCCGTCGTCAAACCCATTTTCCTTCTTCTGTGGCCTTCTTGTTCTTCATTTGTGAAACATTTTTATTTGAAAAATGACACGTTTGACTCAGCCACCTTGAAGATGCAACATTATTATGTTTGAGCCCTCGTAACCATGTACATTTTCCTTCTTCTGTGGCCTTCTTATTCTTCATTTGTGAACCATTTTTCCTTGAAAATAGACGTGTTTGAGGCACCTTGAAAATGCAACATTTTTATGTTTGAGCCCCTGCCGCCAAGCACATTTTTCTCCTTTTGTGGCCTTTAGAGTCTTCATTTGTGAATCATTTTTTCTTGAAAACTAATGTGTTTGATCCATCTTGAAAATGCAACATTTTTCTTTTTGAGCCTCCACCACCAAGCACATTTTCCTTCTTTTGTGGCCTTCGAATTCTTAATTTGTAAGGTATTTTTCCTTGAAAACTAATGTTTTTGAGCAAACTTGAAAATCCAACATTTTTATTATTGAGCCCCTCTCCCCAAACATATTTTCCTTCTTCTATGGCCTTCAGATTCTTCATTTGTGAAGCAATTTTCCTTGAAAACTGATGTGTTTGAGCCACCTTGAAAATGCAACATTTTTATGTTTGAGCCCCTGCTGCCAAGCACATTGTCCTTCTTCTATGGCCTTCAGACTGTTCATTTATGAAGCATTTTTCTTTTAAAACTGACGTGTTTGAGATACCTTAAAAATCCAACAATTTTATGTTTGAGCCTCCCTCACCAAGCACATTTTCCTTCTTCTGTAGCCTTCAGATTCTTAATTTGTGAAGCATTTTTCCTTGAAAACATATGTATTTCAGCCACCTTGAAAATGCAACATTTTTATTTTTGATCCCTTACCGCCAAGCACATTTCCCTTATTCTATGGCCTTTAGATTCTTCATTTGTGAAGCATTTTCCTTGAAAACTAATCTGTTTGAGCCAACTTGAAAATGCAACATTCTTATGCTTGACCTCCCATCGCCAAGCACATTTTCCTTCTTTTGTGGCTTTCAGATTCTTCATTTGTGAAGCATTTTTCTTTGAAAACTGACGTGTTTGAGCCACCTTGAAAATGCAACATTTTTATGTTGGAGCTCCCACCGCCAAGCACATTTTCCTTCTTCTATGCCCTTTAGATTCTTCATTTGAGAAGTATTTTGTGTTGAAAATTGATGTGTTTGAGTCAGCTTGAAAATGCAACATTTTTTATTTTTGAGCCCCTGTCGCCAAGCACATTTTCCTTCTTTTGTGGCCTTTAGATTCTTCATCTGTGAACCATTTTTCCTTTAAAACTAATTTATTTGAGTCACCTTGAAAATGCAACATTTTTATGTTTGAACACCTGCCGCCAAGCACATTTTCCTTCTTTTGTGGCCTTCAGATTCTTCATTTTTGAAGCATTTTTCTTTGAAAGCTGATGTGTTTGAGCCACCTTGAAAATGCAACATTTTTATGTTTGAGCCCCCACTGCCAAGCACATTTTCCATCTCCTGTGGCCTTCAGATTCTTCATTTGTGAAGCATTTTTCTTTGAGAACTGATGTGTTTGAGCCACCTTAAAAATGCAACATTTTTATGTTTGAGCCTCCGCCGCCAAGCACATTTTCCTTCTTTTGTGGCCTTTAGAATCTTCATTTTTGAAGCATTTTTCTTTGAAAACTGACATGTTTGAGACACCTTGAAAATGCAACATTTTTATTTTTGAGCCCCCGCCACCAAGCACATTTACCTTCTTCTATGGCCTTCAAATTCTTCATTTGTGAAGCATTTTTCTTTGAAAACTAATGTGTTTGAGCCACCTTGAAAATACAACATTTTTATGTTTGAGCCTCCGCCACCAAGCACATTTTCTTTCTTCTGTGGCCTTCATAAACTTCATTTTTGAAGCATTTTTCTTTGAAAACTGATGTGCTTGAGCCACCTTGAAAATGCAACATTTTTATGTTTGAGCCCTCGCTGCCAAACACATTTTCCTTCTTATGTGGCCTTCAGATTCTTCATTTGTGAATCATTTTTCCTTGAAAATTGACATGTTTGAGCCACCTTGAAAATGCAACATTTTTATGTTTAAGCCCCCACCACCAAGCACATTTTCTATCCTTTGTGGCCTTCAGAGAATTCATTTGTGAAGCAATTTTCCTTAAAAACTAATGTGTTTGAGCCACCTTGAAAATGCAATATTTTTAGTTTTGAGCCACCTTCACCAAGCACATTTTCCTTCTTCTATGGCCTTTAGAGTCTTTATTTGTGAAGCATTTTTCCTTGAAAACTGATGTGCTTGAGCCACAATGAAAATGCAACATTTTTATGTTTGAGCCTCAACCGCCAAGCACAATTTCCTTTTTCTGTGGCCTTCTGATTCTTCATTTGGGAAGCATTTTTTATTTAAAACTAGTATGTTTGAGCCACCTTGAAAATGTAACATTTTTATGTTTGAACCCCCACCACCAAGCACATTTTACTTCTTTTGTGACCTTCAGATTCTTTATTTGTGAAGCATTTTTCCTTGAAATCTGATGTGTTTGAGCCACCATGAAAATGCAACATTTTTATTTTTGAGTCCCCGCTGCCAAGTACATTTTCCTTCTTTTGTGGCCTTCAAATTCTTCATTTGTGAAGCAATTTTCCTTTAAAAATGACATTTTTGAATCACCTTGAAAACACAACATTTTTAAGTTTGATTCCCCACCACCAAGCACGTTTTCCTTGTTATGTGGCCTTCAGAATCTTAATTTGTGAAGCATTTTTCTTTGAAAACTGACGTGTTTGAGCCAACTTGAAAATGCACCATTTTTATATTTGAGCCCCCACCACCAAGCATATTTTTCTTCTTTTGTGGCCTTTAGATTCTTAATTTGTGAAGCATTTTTCCTTGAAAACTGATGTGTTTGAGCCACTTTGAAAATGCAACATTTTTATTTTTGAGCCCCTACTGCCAAGCATATTTTGCTTCTTCTGTGGCCTTCAGATTCTTCATTTCTGAAGCAATTTTCTTTGAAAAATGACGTGTTTAAGCCACCTTGAAAATGCAACAATTTTATGTTTGAGCCCCTACCGCCAAGCACATTTTCCTTCTTCTATGGCCTTCAAATTCTTCATTTGTGAAGCATTTTTGAGCCACCTTGAAAATGTAACATTTTTATGTCTGAGTCCCCTCTGCCAAGCACAATTTCCTTCTTTTGTGGCCTTTAGATTCTTCATTTGTGAAGTATTTTTCTTTGAAAACTGATGTGTTTGAGCCACGTTGAAAATGCAATGTTTTTATTTTTGAGCCCTTGCCACCAAGCACATTTTCCTTCTTCTGTGGTCTTCAGATTCTTCATTTGTGGAGCAATTTTCTTTGAAAACTGATGTGTTTGAGCCACCTTGAAAATGCAACTTTTTTATTTTTTAGCCCCTGCGGCCAAACTCATTTTCCTTCTTCTGTGGCCTTCAGATTTTTTATTTTTGAATCATTTTTTCTTGAAAACTGATGTGTTTAAGACACCTTGAAAATGCAAAATTTTTATGTTTGAGCCCCCACCACCAAGCACATTTTCCTTCTTCTATGGGCTTCAGATTCTTCATTTGTGAAGCATTTTTCTTTAAAAACTGATGTGTTTGAGCCACCTTAAACATATAACATTTTTATGTTTGATCCTTTACCGTCAAGCATATTTTCCTTCTTCTGTGGCCTTCAGATTCTTCATTTGTGAAGCATTTTTATTTGAAAACTGACGTGTTTGAGCCAGCTTGAATATGCAACACTTTTGTGTTTTAGCCCCCGCAGCCAAGCCCATTTTCCTTCTTCTTTGGCCTTCTAATTCTTCATTTGTGAAGCAATTTTTGTTGAAAACAGGAGTGTTTGAGCCACCTTGAAAATGCAACATTTTTATGTTTGAGCCCCTAACGCCAAGCACATTTTCCTTCTTTTGTGGCCTTTAGATTCTTCATTTATGAAGCATTTTTCTTTGAAAACTGACGTGTTTGAGCCACCTTGAAAATGCAACATTTTTATGTTTGAGCCCCATGTCGCAAAGCCCATTTTCCTTCTTTTGTGGCCTTTAGTGTCTTCATTTGTGAATCATTTTTCCTTCAAAACTAATGTCTTTGAGCCACCTTGAAAATGCAACATTTTTATTTTCTAGCCTCCATCACCAAGCACATTTTCCTTCTTTTGTGGCCTTCAGATTTTTCATTTGTAAGGCATTTTTCCTTGAAAATTGACGTGTTTGAGCCACCTTGAAAATGCAACATTTTTATTTTTGAGCCCCCGTCGGCAAGCATATTTTTCTTCATCTGTGGCCTTTGGATTCTTCATTTGTGAAGCATTTTTCCTTGAAAGATGATGTGTTTGAGCCACCTTGAAAATGTAACATTTTTATGTTTGAGCCGCCACCACCAACCACATTTTCCTTCTTCTGTGGCCTTCAAATTCTTCATTTGTGAAACATTTTTCTTTGAAAATTGACATGTTTGAGCTACCTTGACAATTGAGCATTTTTACGTTTGAGCCCCTATTGCCAAGCATATTTTCCTTCTTCTGTGGCTTTCATATTCTTCATTTGTGAAGCATTTTTCATTGAAAACTTACGTGTTTGAGCAACCTTTAAAATGCAACAATTTTATTTTTGGGCCCCTACCACCAAGCACATTTTGCTTCTTCTTTGGCCATCAGATTCTTTATTTGTGAAGCATTTTGCCTTGAAAACTAATGTGTTTGAGATTCCTTGAAAAAGAAACTTTTTTTTTTTGAGCCCCTGTCGCCAAGCACAATTTCCTTCTTCTGTGGCCTTCATATTCTTCTTTTGGGATTCTTTTTTCCTTAAAAAATGATGTGTTTGAGCTACCTTAAAAATGCAACATTTTTAGTTTTGAGCTCCCACCACCAAGCACATTTTCCTTCTTTTGTGGCCTTCAGATTCTTCATTTCTAAAGCATTTTTCCTTAAAAACGTATGTGTTTGAGCCACCTTGAAAATCCAACATTTTTATGTTTGAGACCTATTAGCCTCGTTTTTGACTTGTCAATTTTTAAATTTTTTTGGCAAAATCCCTACATTCAATCACCCCTAGTCACAAGTTCTCTGATTATCCTAAACTGTCAAGTCATTCAACATTTTGAAGAAGAATCTTCATCTTTGCAATTGAAACCTTGGAAGTAATTGCGTAGGGCAGCTGATTTACGAAAATAATTAGATCATAAAATCTAAGAAAGATGGTGTAAAATAATTTTTATGGCAGTGTTCGTGACTCCATTTCACCTAATGTGGCAACTTTTCAGGTCAAGAAGTCTTACGGTTTGGGATATTTTAAACTCTCAATTTTTTGGCGGACAGTTTGCAGAAACAATTAAATCATAATTTCTGTAAGGCCTGGAGTGGAATCATCTAGCAGGGAGATTTATAATTTTATTATGGGCAATGTGGCAAGATTTCATGACAATCTGACATTCTTGTTGAAAGTTATATGCTTTTCACCATTTCTTGTGCCTACACAGTTAATTGGGACAACACATTTGCAATGGAGTTCATAGAAGAAAGAAAAATGTTTCACTTGTTTGCATAAATTTGTTTTGATATTTTCTATATCAGATTGAAGGTCAGCTTTGTATGCATGAATCCAGGTTCACAAGTTGCAAATTTTCCTAAGTCAAAAAGGTATCACTTGTGAATTTGGATAAGTGGAGAGTTTTCTTTAAAAAGCAAGTTATTATCGGCCTACTTAAAAAGAAATTAAAAAAAAGTGAAAATACACATCAACTTTTGCTTTTGGCTAAGTATGCGTTAACTTTTACTTTTGCTTAAGTCTACATCAACTTTAACTTTTGGCTAACTTAGCATCAACTTTCAATTTCGGCTAAGTGAACACTCACTTTCACTTTTTGCTAAGTGAACACCTACTTTTGATTTTGACTAAGTTGGGGTGCACTTTTACTTTTGGCTAAGTGAGCATTCAGGTCTACTTTCAGTTTTTGCTAACTTGATGCTGTAGGAGTTCAGGACAACACTGATTCACCCCCCCTCTCAGTGTTGTCCTGAACTCCTACAATTGGTATCAGAGCTAGGTTCCCTTTTTGAGGTCTAATAGGCTCGAGTAGGTCCTATGTGTGGAGTTCAATGGGTAAGTGTAGAAGAAATAAGAGTAAGAAAATTGTCAAATCTCAGACTAGTCAAAACTCTTCATCTTTATCAAATTCAAGAGGATATTCAAAATAATCAACCCTGTATCCCGATCCACTCAACAACACACTAATCAATCCACCTGCGAAGCCTTTTAATATGAAATGACTTCCCACATACTTTATAATCATTTTCATCTTCTCTTAATGAAGAACCTACAAACAAAAACTTTTCACCTTCTCTATGCAAATTTTCTTCTTTCAAAAATTCAAAACCCTTTCATCTGCAATAAAAACTTCAAGGAATCCAAACACCAATCCATCTGCAAGAAGAAAATATTATTCACAAAATAAATGATCAATAAAAAACATTTTGTCCCTTCAAAGATTCATCTTCTCTGCAAAAGAAAATCTTAAAAATAAATGATCAAACTTTGATATTCTTCAGTGTGTAATTTTATCTTCATCTGTAAAAATAATTTCTTAAAAAAAAACTTTCAATAATATCCCTTTCATGAATTCAAAATTTCATCTCTCTTTCACATTCCTCTTCCATCTGATAAAAAATCCAATATGAAAAACTTCTTTGTATTTCATTAATCTCTCTTGCCATTTTAGTATCTGTAAACAAAATCCTTTGTATTCTTCAATCTTCAACAAAAAAGCTTTTCATATTCTTCAAAAAACATCTTCTATGCATAAAAAATATTCAAAATATTTCAACTACTCTTCATATTTTTTATTAAACACTTTTCTTTTACTTTCCTCATAAAATAGAAACAAAAAAACTTTCTTTAATTCTTTTGCCACGAAAAGATATTAAAAAATAGAAATAAATCTTCTTAATAGAGGCTTTAAGTTTCCCACCAAATCTGCCTTTGGAATTAACTAAATATAGCCTCTCAAATTGTAGTTAACACTCTGTCGATGGCCACAAGCACGTCAATTTGTAAGTAACAAGGATAGCTAAAGTTTAAAACACATCCGTTGATTTCTAAAAATGCGCTCAAACAACTTTTAAAAAGCAACCTTAGATTCTTTATTGGTGCCCAATGTAACCATATAACAACCGATGCTTTAAGTCTCACATGTAGAAGGGCCAGTCACCACCATGTCTTAAGAACCCTCTAGGCAGTCAATTTAAGTGAATTTACCTGCAATTCTAAGTCACTCCAAAAATATGACATAAAGTGCACTTGGTGAGTGATAGTTGTGAGATGAGCATTGAGACTAAACTCAGGACTTATTTTTGTTCTCTTATGCTCACATCCTAAATAGGAGATGCCTCCAAAAAAAACATCAAAGAATGAAAAGTGATGCCCCTACACAGTACAAACCATGAATGATGATCATTTGCCAATACTTGATAATCCCAAGGAAACCAACAAATCAAACCAATTAAAGTGTCAATAGGAGATTCATCAAAAAACTTTTTGTGAAATGAACCCTAAATAACTTATACTTCAAACAGGACCATATCAAAATCTTGTAAGCACATTGAATGATAAAAGCCTTCTTGATCTGCCCTCCTGATGTGATCACTCTTGATATTGTGATCTATCCTCTTTATGTCCTTTCATGTGAAGCAAGAAGCAAGATCATAATCAACTCCTCACAACATAGATCCTCTAGCCAACACAACTCAACTCAACTCAGCAAGACATAAAATCCATCACATATAAACTCTAGATTGAAACTCAAATGATCAACCATGCTTTACCAAACATTCTTTACCAAACCAATACAACATCATACCAATAGACCTTAATATATCACCATGAAGTATGAGACATGTGGACTGATGAAGCATGACACACAAAATGAACATTATGAACCAAACATTACCTTAATCAACTGAGCTCCTTCAAAGAAAAGCATAATAGAACCAAACCAATATCAACTCCACATCTCTGTGAAACTGACCAAGCAATGAACAACTATCTCCTCCTGATGTCCTGCAACAACTATGGCAACTTTAATTCATCAACTGAACACACTTTTGACATCAATGACAACTCTTACCATCAGATGCAACTTGAGGTTTGGAAAAGTTAGAACTTTCGAATTGATAGTTATTTCACTAAGGTTTGCCGAAAGCACAAGTAACAAGTTGTAACTTAGTTGTGAAGAACTCTCAAAGAGCCAATCAACAAAGCATTGTAATAAGTAGTTATTGTAACTACCTAAAATCTGCACCAAAACAAACTTGTTAGGAAAGATTTCAAAACTTTGAGAAGGAAAATTTGCAAGATGCACCATGTTGAAAGGAAGGGCGATTGAGATGGAAATGGGGTGAGTGATGAAAATATAAATATCATTTTGCCTTCTTCGCTGTAGGTATCTCTAACTTGCACACTTTCCCATGAAGGGAATTTATAGACTCCACGTTGAAAAAGAAATTTTTGTTGTGGGATTTCTGTTTCAGTAAAACATCTTTGTCAATATCAGGCAGTGAAGCTTCATATTTTCAGTGTTTTTGTAATAAGCACTGCATATGAGAAATTGGCTCTTGTCTATTGGTTTTTAGTGGAGTTATTGCTTTTGAATAATAGAGTAGAAGAAGAAAAACTACAGTTGAATAGGGATGCAATGACAAGATATTTATGGTCAAATCTATGTATTATGACGGCTTCAGTCTTCCAATAAGCTCTTGCTCACCTTCTTCCATTCTGGAATGTAATAGTTCTATGGCTTTCCCTAATGTTTCTCTTGTAGTTTTGATGAGTTTCGATCTGGGATCTGATCCTTCTACTAATTTTTATGATGTTTCTAGTCCTACAGGCCTTAGTTTGGAGAAAAAGGTGAAGAAAGAGCCAGTAGGTTTAAAACCAAACTCCACAACTTTTGCCAGCATCCTCGCTGCCAACACCCAAATGGGAGGGCTTTAGAATAGGGTATGGACATCTGCAAAAGCATAATAGAAAGGGGGTTTTTGTCAGATTTGGCAATTGCAAATGCTACAGAGAAATGTGGTTTCATAGAATGCAATGATTGTGATTTTGTACAAAATAGTTATGAGGCTGCAGTAACTTTAAAGCAAATACAATGGGCGGATGTAAAACCAAACTCTATAACCACTTCTAGCATCCCCTCACCCTATGCCAAATTTGGAGATTTACAGAGGGTATCGACATCCATCAAAACATAATGGAAGTAGCTTTTTGTTTATATTATAATTGAATATGCTCTTTTAAGACATGTGCAAAGCATGTAACCATAGACAAGGCACATGAACAGTTTGAAAACCTTCCTTAATGAAATGTAATCTCATGAAATGCAATGACTACATGATACGCAAAAAATGGATTCGTTGAAAGGCCATAGAAACTTTAAAGTGAAGGCAATTGATAGGTGTATACCTAAATTCCACAACCTTGCAACCTATGTCAAAATAGGAACTTTGGAGCAGGATATGGACATCCATCAAAGTAGGAACTACAAGATGTGAAAATTCCTTTTCACACTACTAGGGCACCTCAACTACATTCATAGAGTTAATTTGTAAATTGAGCATCCTTGGATTGTTGGCGCAAGTGATGATCAGATGATAAGGATCTGGTATTGGCAATCTCGAGTTTGCAAATCCGTTATTGGTCACAATAATTATGTGATGTTTGCCTTTTTTTTAATATCAAGGAGGCTTTGGTTATTTCTGCATCATTGAATCAAACTATTCAAGTGTAGGATATGTCCAAACTTTTCACAGAGTGCATGATTGGTTCTAGATTCTTTTTGCACACTTAGAAGGGAGTCTTCTAGCAGTTAGGCGTGATCATGGGATTATTATTTTCAAATTAGAGAGAGACAGATTTGCTTATTTCATTTTCAGGGGCTCACTATGGTATTTCAAGGGTTGTTATCTATATACTCATGCTTTTACTAAGATCTTTGTCATACATTCCAACAGAGAATGTTGTTCTAATACGTTTAAATGTTGATGGTGATAAATATGAATTTTATATTGTGCCAAAGGATAGTCTTGGTAGAAGTGATGTTGTGCAGGAGGCAAAGAGAAGAATAGATAGGTCTGATATGTCTATTGCGAGGAGTAAGTTTGTTATTCTTAACAAGAGGCATAATCAATCTACTATAAAGAGATTGAAAAATGAGGTGACATAAAAAAAAAAAAGTGCAACCTTCCGTTCAGTGGAGATATGATTTTCTTTGCAAAGACGGACAACTTGCTTTGTAGATCAGAAGATAGTGTCATTCTTTTTGAACAAATTTGGGAGATGATGACAATGGTATTTATGGTTATAATCAGAGTGGGAAAATGGGAAAAGTTATTCAATCTACCTCTATCATGTTTCCACAGTCCATATTTTGTACACACAAACACAGGAGTCTAAGATTCAGGTATTCAAAAGATTTGTCATGGTTTGATGAAGTTTGATTGAAAAAATGAAGCAGACAGAGATGGAAAGGACTCAGTGAAATGCAGAACTCGAAAGTTGCAAGTTTAATATTACCTTTTTGTAAAAGTGACTTATGTCACATGTTGTAATTGTGGGTTAGAAAATGAGCTTTGTTTCTAGAAAAGTTAGGTCAAATCTAACTAGAATAAATCTTATTTTTAAATCATTGTATTTCGAAAAGGTAGTTATGAAGTGGTTATCAAGTAGTTATCAGGTAGTTATTGATAACAAGCCTATAAATACAAGGCTATTTCAAATGTAAAGGGGGGGACTCTTTAGAGAGAACTTTTATAGGGGGAACTTATGAAGAAACTTCTTGGAACATTTTTGGTCTTACACATTGTATAGTTTACTTTTGGAATTGTATAATTTCAAAAAGATAGTGAAGAATGCATTTCAATTCGTATGTTCTTGATGTATTTTTGAGTTATGATTACTAGTTTCTCGTATGTCAAATTGGTGATCTTTCTATATATTTGTGTAAATCAAAGTTATCCATTGAAGCATGCAATTGGGGTGATGAAGCACAATCATGTCTTGGTATCCTGATTTGAATGTGTTAAAAGAAATGATGTCTTCATATGTGGAGATTTGCCCTTTTTCTTCATCATTGCTGCACATACGTCATGAAATTAATCATGGAAGTTTCAGAAAGTGGTTTCTAGCTTTGTGGTGAAACCCCCTCGTACTTTTCAATAAGATTGTGAAACTCCTATTGGTTTTCGTACGTCTACCATGAGGGTTTCTACATGTCCAATTCTCCTGTTATTTTTCTTTTCTTCCTTTTTGTACTTTCAAGATAAAAGTACACAAAATCCACAAAAATCCCATCATACGAGGGAGCTGCCCCTCTCAAATGCAGAGGAAAGATGATAATTCAATAACAACTTCTCAAACTGTTGGGACAATTTAGTCACTGCTCTAAGGGCAATGGGTCATTTTCAAATGTTATTTCATGGTGACAAATCTATTTACCAACAAGACCCCACCACTAACCACATTTTCCTTCTTCTGTGGCCTTCAGATTCTTCATTTGGAAAGAAATTTTGCTTAAAAACTAATGTGTTTGAGCCACCTTGAAAATGCAACATTTTTTATTTTTTAGCCCCCGCCGCCAAGCACATTTTCCTTCTTCTGTGGCCTTCAAATTCTTCATTTCTGAAGCATTTAGGTTTAAAAACTGACGTGTTTTAGCCACCTTGAAAATGCAACATTTTAATATTTGAGCCCCCAACGTCAAGCACATTTTCCTTCATCTATGGCCTTCCGATTCTTCATTTGTGAAGCATTTTTCCTTGAAAACTGATGTGTTTGAGCCACCTTGAAAATGCAACATTTTTATTTTTGAGACCCTGCTACCAAACACATTTTACTTCTTTTGTGGCCTTCAGATTCTTCATTTGTGAAATATTTTTCATTAAAAACTGATGTGTTTGAGCCACCTTGAAAATGAAAATTTTTTATGTTTGAGCCCCTATCGCCAAGCACATTTTCCTTGTTCTGGGACCTTCAGATTCTTAATTTGTGAAGCATTTTTCCTTAAAAACTTATGTGTTTGAGCCACCCTGAAAATGTAACATTTTTATATTTGAAACCCCATTGCCAAGCACATTTTCCTTCTTCTGTGGCTTTTACATTCTTCATTTGTGAAGCATTTTTCTTTTAAACTAATGTGTTTGAGCCACCTTGAAAATGCAACTTTTTTTTATGTTTGAGCTCCCACTACCAAGCTCATTTTCCTTCTTTTGTGGCCTTCAGATTCTTCATTTTTTCTTAATAACTGATGTGTTTGAGCCATCTTGAAAATGTGCAACATTTTTATTTTTGAGCCCGACCCGCCAAGCACTTTTTCCTTCTTCTGTGGCCCTCAAATTCTTCATTTGTGAAGCATTTTTCCTTTAAAATTGATGTGTTAGAGCCACCTTCAAAATGCAACATTTTTATGTTTGTACCCCTGCCGCCAAGCACAATTTCCTTCATCTGTGGCCTTTAGAATCTTCATCCAAGAAGCATTTTGGCTTGAAAATTGATGTGTTTGAAGCACCTTGAAAATGCAAAATTTGTATTTTTGAGCCCCCACCGCCACGCACATTTTCCTTCTTCCATGGCCTTCAGATTCTTCATTTGTGAAGAATTTTTCCTTGAAAACTGATGTGTTTGAGCCACCTTAAAATACAACATTTTTATGTTTGAGCCCTTACCGCCAAGCACATTTCCCTTCTTTTGTGGCCCTCTGATTCTTCATTTGTGAAGAATTTTTCCTTGAAAACTGACGTGTTTGAGCGACCTTGAAAATGCAACATTTTTATATTTGAGCCCCCATCACCAAGCACATTTTCCTTCTTTTGTATCCTTCAAATTCTTCATTTGTGAAACATTTTTCCTTGAAAACTGATGTGATTGAGCTACCTTGAAAATGCAACATTTTTATTTTTGAGCCCCCACCGCCAAGCACACTTTCCTTCTTTTGTGGCCTTCAGATTCTTCATTTGTGAAGCATTTTTCTTTGAAAACTGATGTGTTTGAGCCACCTTGAAAATACAACATTTTTATGTTTGAGCCCCCGCTGCCAAGCACATTTTCCTTCTTTTGTGGTCTTCAGAATCTTCATTTTTGAATCATTTTTCCTTGAAAACTGATGTGTTTGTGCCACCTTGAAAATACAACATTTTTATTTTTTAGCCCCTGCTACCAAGAACATTTTCCTGCTTCAACGGCCTTCAGATTCTTCATTTGTGAAGCATTTTTCTTTGAAAACTGACGTGTTTGAGTCACCCTTAAATTGCAAAATTTTTATGTTTGAGCCCCCGCCGCCAAGCACATTTTCCTTCTCCTGTGGCCTTCAGATTCTTAATTTGTGAAGCATTTTTCTTTGAAAAGTGACATGTTTGAGCCACCTTGAAAATGTAACATTTTTATGTTTGAACCCCCGCTGCCAAGCACATTTCCATTATTTTGTGGCCTTTAGAATCTTCATTTGTGAAGCATTTTTCCTTGAAAACAAATGTGTTTGAGCCACCTTGAAAATGTAAAATTTTTATGTTTGAGCCCCCGCCACTATTCACATTTTCATTCTTTTTTGGCCTTCAGATTCTTCATTTGTGAAGCACTTTTCATTGAAAACTGACGTGTTTGAGCCTACTTGAAAATGCGACATTTTTATGTTTGAGCCCCCGCGCGCCAAGCACATTTTCCTTCCTTTGCGGCCTTCTGAGACTTCATTTGTGAAACAATTTTCCTTGAAAACTAATGTGTTGAGCAACCTTGAAAATGCAATATTTTTAGTTTTGAGCCCCTATTGCCAAGCACATTTTCCTTCTTCTGAGGCCTTCAGATTCTTTATTTGTGAAACATTTTTCCTTGAAAACTGACGTGTTTGAGCTACCATGAAAATGCAACATTTTTATGTTTGATCCCCAGCCGCCAAACATATTTTCCTTCCTATGTGGCCTTCTAATTCTTAATTTGGGAAGCATTTTTTCTTAAAAATTAGTGTGTTTGAGCCACCTTGAAAATGCAACACTTTTATGTTTGAGCCCCCGTTGCCAAGCACATTTTCCTTCTTTTGTGACCTTCAGATTCTTCATTTGTGAAGCATTTTTCCTTGAAATTTTATGTGTTTGAGCCACCTTGAAAATGCAACATTTTTATTTTTGAGCCCCCGCCACCAAGCACATTCTCCTTCTTATGTGGCCTTCAGATTCTTCATTTGTGAAGCATTTTTCCTTGAAAGCTGACCTGTTTGAGCCACCTTGAAAACACAACATTTTTATGTTTGAGCCCCCACTGCCGAGCACATTTTCCTTCTTAGGTGGCCTTCAGATTCTTCATTTGTGAAGCATTTTTCCTTGAAAATTGATGTGTTTGAGCCACCTTGAAAATGCAACATTTTTATGTTTGAGCCTCGCCACCAAGCACATTTTCCTTTTTTTATGGCCTTCAGATTCTAAATTTGTGAAGCCTTTATCCTTGAAAATTGATGTGTTTGAGCAACCTTGAAAATGCAACATTTTTATTTTTGAGCCCCTACCGCCAAGCACATTTTCCTTCTTCTATGGCCTTCATCTTCTTCATTCATGAAGTATTTTTCTTTGAAAACTGACGTGTTTAAGCCACCTTGAAAATGCAATATTTTTATTTTTGAGCCCCCGTTGCCAAGCACATTCTCCTTCTTCTGTGGCCTTCAGATTCTTCATTTGTGAAGCAATTATCTTTGAAAACTCACGTGTTTGAGCCACATTGAAAATGCAACATTTTTATGTTTGAGCCCCCACCGCCAAGCACATTTTCCTTCTTTTCTTGCCTTCAGATTCTTCATTTGTGAAGTATTTTTCTTTGAAAACTGATGTGTTTGATCCACCTTGAAAATGTAACATTTTTATTTTTGAGCCCTCACAGCTAAGCACATTTTGCTTCTTCTGTGGTCTTCAGATTCTTCATTTGTGAAGCAATTTTCTTTGAA
Organism: Cunninghamia lanceolata; assembly: GCA_027924645.1. Lineage (NCBI taxonomy): Eukaryota > Viridiplantae > Streptophyta > Pinopsida > Cupressales > Cupressaceae > Cunninghamia > Cunninghamia lanceolata. The sequence goes on along the minus strand of BSBN01000626.1, from coordinate 190,400 downwards.
AACTAATGTGTTTGACCCACCTTGAAAATGCAAAATTTTTATATTTGATCCCCCACTGCCAAACACATTTTCCTCCTTCTGTGGCCTTCACATTCTTCATTTGTGAAGTATTATTGTTTGAAAACTGATGTGTTTGAGCTACCTTGAAAATACAACATTTTTATGTTTGATCCCCCGCCGCTAAGCATATTTTCCTTCCTGTGGCCTTCAAATTCTTCATTTGTGAAGTATTTTTCTTTGGAAACTAACATGTTTGAGCCAGCTTGAAAAAGCAACATTTTTGTGTTTTAGCCCCCACAGCCAAGCGCATTTTCCTTCTTCTGTGGCCTTCCGATTCTTCATTTGTGAAGCATTTTTCATTGAAAACATACATGTTTGAGCCACCTTGAAAATGCAACATTTTTATGTTTGAGCCCACACTGCCAAGCACATTTTCCTTCTTCTGTGGCCTTCCAATTCTTCATTTGTGAAGTATTTTTCTTTGAAAAATAACATGTATGAGCCACCTTGAAAATGCAACATTTTTATGTTTGAGTCCTCGTCGCCAAGCCGATTTTCCTTCTTTTGTGGCTTTTAGAGTCTTCATTTGTGAATCATTTTTCCTTCAAAACTAATGTGTTTGAGCCACCTTCAAAATGCAACCTTTTTATTTTTGGGCCTCCAACACCAAGCACATTTTCCTTCTTTTTGTGGCCTTTAGAATTCTTCAATTGTGAGGCATTTTTCCTTGAAAGCTGACATGTTTGAGCCACCTTGAAAATGCAACCTTTTTATGTTTGAGACCCCACAACCAAGCACATTTTCCTTCTTCTGTGGCCTTCCTTTTCTTCATTTGTGAAGCATTTTTCCTTGAAAACAAACGTGCTTGAGCTGCCTTAAAAATGCAACATTTTTATTTTTAAGCCCCCACCGCCAAGCACATTTTCCTTCATTTGTGGCCTTTAGAGTCCTCATTTGTGAATCATTTTTCCTTGAAAACTAATGTGTTTGAGCTACCTTGAAAATGCAACATTTCTATTTTTGAGCCTCCATCACCAAGCACATTTTCCTTCTTTTGTGGCCTTCAGATTCTTTATTTGAAAGGCATTTTTCTTTAAAAACTGACATGTTTGAGCCACCTTGAAAATGCAACATTTTTTTATGTTTGAGCCTCAGATACCAAACACATTTTCCTTCTTTTGTTGCCTTCAGATTCTTTATTTGTGAAGCATTTTTCCTTAAAAATGATGTGTTTGAGGCACCTTCAAAATGCAACATTTTTATTTTTGAGCCCCAGCTACCAAGCACATTTTCCTTCTTCTGTGGCCTTCAGATTCTTCATTTGTGAAACATTTTTCTTTAAGAACTAATGCATTTGAGCCAACTTGAAAACACAATAGTTTTATATTTGAGCCCCCACTGCAAAGGACATTTTCCTTCTTTTATGGCCTTCAGATTCTTCATCTGTGAAGCATTTTTCGGTTCAAACTGACGTGTTTGAGCCACCTTGAAAATGCAACATTTTTATTTTTGAGCCTTCATCGCCAAGCACATTTTCCTTCTTCTGTGGGCTTTATATTCTTCATTTGTCAAGCATTCCTTGAAAATTGATGTGTTTGAGCCACCTTGAAAATGCAACATTTTTATTTTTGAGCTCCCGCTGCCAAGCACATTTTCCTTCTTTTGTAGCATTCAAATTCTTCATTTGTGAAGCAGTTTTCCTTGAAAATAGATGTGTTTGAGCCACATTGAAAATGGAACATTTTTATTTTTGAGCCCCCACCACCAAACACATTTTCCTCCCTCTATGGCCTTCAGATTCTTCATTTGTGAAGCATTTTTCTTTGAAAACTGACGTTTTTGAGGCAACTTGAAAATGAAACATTTTCATGTTTGAGCCCCTGCCACCAAGCACATTTTCCTTCTATGGCCCTCAGATTCTTCATTTGTGAAGCATTTTTCCTTGAAAACTGATGTGTTTGGGCCACCTTGAAAATGCAACATTTTTATTTTTGAGCCCCCACCACCAAACACATTTTCCTTCTTTTGTGGCCCTTAGATTCTTCATTAGTGAAGCATTTTTCCTTAAAAACTGATGTGTTTCAGCCACCTTGAAAATGAAACATTTTTATGTTTGACCCCTTGCTGCCAAACACATTTTCCTTCTTTTGTGGCCTTCAGATTCTTCATTTGTGAAGCATTCTTCTTTAAAATACTGATGTGTTTGAGCCACCTTGCAATTGCAACATTTTTATGTTTGAGCCCACACTACCAAGCACATTTTCCTTCTTCTGTGGCCTTCAAATTCTTCATTTGTGAAGCATTTTACCTTTAAAGCTGATGTGTTTGAGCCACTTAGAAAATGTAACATTTATTATGTTTGAGCCCTCACCGCCAAGCACATTTTCCTTCTTTTATGGCCTTCAGACTTTTCATTTGTGAAGCATTTTCTATGAAAACTGACGTGTTTGAGCCACTTCGAAAATGCAACATTTTTTATTTGAGCCCCCACTGCCAAGCACATTTTCCTTCTTTTGTGGCCTTCAAATTCTTCATTTATGAAGCATTTTTCCTTGAAAACTGATGTGTTTGAGCCACGTTGATAATGCAATATTTTTATTTTTAAGCCCCCAGTGCCAAACCTATTTTCCTTCTTTTGTCTCCTTCAAATTCTTCATTTGTGCAGGATTTTTCCTTGAAAACTGATGTATTCGCGCCACCATGAAAATGAAACATTTTTATGTTTGAGCACCTGCCGCCAAGCACATTTTCCTTCTATTGTGGTCTTCAGATTCTTCATTTGTAAAACATTTTTCTTTAAAAACTGAAGTCTTTGAGGCATCTTAAAAATGTAACATTTTTATGTTTGAGCCTCCGCCGCGAAGCACATTTTATTTCTTCTATGGCCTTCAGATTCTTCATTTGGGAAGCATTTTTCCTTCAAAACTGATGTGTTTGAGCCACCTTGAAAATGCAATGTTTTTATTTTTGAGCCCCCACCGCCAAGCACATTTTCCTTCTTTTGTGGCATTCAAATTCTTCATATGTGAAGCATTTTTCATTGAAAATAGATGTGTTTGAAGCACATTGAAAATGCAACATTTTTATTTTTGAGCCCTCGCCACCAAGCGCATTTTACTCCTTCTGTGGCCTTCAGATTCTTCATTTGTGAACCATTTTTCTTCGAAAACTAACATTTTTGAGGCAACTAGAAAATGAAACATTTTCATGTTTGAGCCCCCGCTACCAAGCACATTTTCCTTCCTCAATGGCCTTCAGAATCTTCATTTGTGAAGTATTTTTCCTTGAAAACTGATGTGTTTGAGCCACCTTGAGAATATAATATTTTTATTTTTGAGCCCCTGCCACCAAACACATTTTCATTCTTTTGTGGCCTTCAAATTCTTCATTTGTGAAGCATTTTTCCTTAAAAATTGATGTGTTTGAGCCACCTTGAAAATAAAACATTTTTACGTTTGAGACCCCACTGTCAAACACATTTTTCCCCTTTTGTGGCCTTCAAATTCTTCATTTGTGAAGCATTTTTCCTTAAAATACTGATGTGTTTCAGCCACCTTGAAAATGCAACATTTTAATGTTTAAGCCCACACTGCCAAGCACATTTTCCTTCTTCTGTGGCCTTCAGATTCTTCATTTGTGAAGTATTTTACCTTTGCAGCTGATGTGTTTGAGCCACCTTGAAAATGCAACATTTTTATTTTTGAGCCCTCACCACCAAGCACATTTTCCTTCTTCTGTAGCCTTCAGATTTTTCATTTGTGAAGCATTTTTCTTTGAAAACTGACGTGTTTGAGCCACCTTGAAAATGCAAATTTTTTTTGTTGGATCTCCCACTGCCAAGCACATTTTCCCTCTTATGTGGCATTCAAATTCTTCATTTATGAAGGATTTTTCCTTGAAAACTGATGTGTTTGAGCCACGTTGAAAATGCAACATTTTAATTTTTAAGCCCCCGTCGCAAAGCATATTTTCCTTCTTTTGTCTCCTTCAGATTCTTCATTTATGAAGCATTTTTCCTTGAAAACTAATGTATTTAGCCACCTTGAAAATGAAACATTTTTATGTTTGAGCACCCGCCGCCAAACACATTTTCCTTTTATTGTGGTCTTCAAATTCTTCATTTGTCAAACATTTTTCTTTGAAAACTGAAGTGTTTGAGCCACCTTAAAAATGCAACATTTTTATGTTTGAGCCTCCGCCACGAAGCACATTTTCCTTCTTCTATGGCCGTCAGATTCTTCATTTGGGAAGTATTTTTCCTTGAAAACACAACATTTTTATTTTTGAGCCCCCGTCGCCAAGTACTTTTTCCATCTTTTTTGGCCTTCAGATTCTTCATTTGTGAAGCATTTTTCCTTAAAAATTGATATGTTTTAGCCACATTGAAAATGCAACATTTTTATGTTTGAGCCCCCGCCGCTAATCACATTTTCCCTCTTCTGTGGCCTTTAGATTCTTCATCTATGAAGCATTTTTCCTTAAAAACTGATGTGTTTGAGCCACGTTGAAAATGCAACATTTTTATGTTTAAGCCCCCACTGCCAAGCACATTTTCCTTCTTTTGTGGCCTTCAGATTCTTTATTTGTGATTAATTTTTTCTTAAAACATGATATGTTTGAGGCACCTTGAAAATTCAACATTTTTATTTTTGATCCCCAGCCACTAAGAAAATTTTCCTTCTTCTGTGGCCTTTAGATTGTTCATTTGTGAAGAATTTTTTCTTGAATACTTATGTGTTTGAGCTCCCTTGAAAATACAACATTTTTATGTTTGTGCCTGTGTGGCCAAGCACATTTTCCTTCTTCTGTGGCCTTTAAATTCTTCATTCGGGAAGCATTTTTGCTTGAAAACTAATGTGTTTGAGCCACCTTGAAAATGCAACAATTTTATGTTTTTGAGCCCACGCAGCCAAGCACATTTTCCTTCTTCCATGGCCTTGAGATTCTTCATTTGTGAAGCATTTTTCCTTGAAAATTAATGTGTTTGAGCCACCTTAAAAATGCAACATTTTTTTGTTTGAGCCCTCACCACCTAGCACATTTTCCTTGTTTTGTGGCCTTCTGATGCTTCATTTGTGAAGCATTTTTCTTTGAAAATTGACATGTTTGAGCCACCTTGAAAATGCAACATTTTTATATTTGACCCCCATCACCAAGCACATTTTCCTTCTTTTGTGGCCTTCAAATTCTTCATTTGTGAAGCATTTTTCCTTAAAAACTAATGTGTTTGAGCCAACTTGAAAATGCAACATTTTTATTTTTGATCCCGTGCCACCAAACACATTTTCCTTTTTTTGTGGCCTTCATATTCTTCATTTGTGAAACGTTTTTCTTTGAAAACTAACTTGTTTGAGCCACCCTTAAAATGCAACATTTTTATGTTTGAGGCCCCACTGCAAAGCACATTTTCCTTTTCGTATGGCCTTTAGATTCTTCATTTGTGAAGCATTTTTCTTTGAAAAGTGATGTGTTTGAGCTACCTTGAAAATGCAACATTTTTATGTTTGAGCCCCCGCCGCCAAGCACATTTTCATTCTTTTGTGGCCTTCAGAATCTTCATTTGTAAAGCATTTTTCCTTGAAAATGGATGTGTTTGAGGCACCTTGAAAATTCAACATTTTTATTTTTGAGCCCCCGCCACCAAGCACAGTTTCCTTCTTCAGTGGCCTTCAGATTCTTCATTCGTGAAGCATTTTTCTTTGAAAACTAATGTGTTTGAGCCACCTTTAAAATGCAACATTTTTATTTTTTAGCCACACACCGCCAAGCACATTTTCCTTCTTCTTTAGCCTTCAGATTCTTCATTTGTGAAGCATTTTTCTTTGAAAACTAATGTGTTTGACCCACCTTGAAAATGTAACATTTTTAGGTTTGAGCCCCCGCCGCCAAGCACGTTTTCCTTCTCCTATGGCCTTTAGATTCTTCATTTGTGAAGCATTATTCCTTGAAAACTGATATGTTTGAGCCACCTTGAAAATGTAACATTTTTATATTTGAGCCCCCGCCACCAAGTACATTTTTCTTCTTCACTTGCCTTCAGATTCTTCATTTGTGGAGCATTTTCTTTCAAAACTAACATGTTTGAGCCACCTTGAAAATGCAACATTTTTATATTTGAGCCCCCACTGCCAAGCACATTTTCCTTCTGTGGCCTTCAGATTCTTCATTTGTGAAGTATTTTTCCTTGAAAACTAATGTGTTTGAGCCACCTTGAAAATCCAACATTTTTATGTTTGAGCCTTCATCGTCAAGCACATTTTCCTTCTTCTTTGGCCTTCAGATTCTTCATTTCTAAAACATTTTTCCTTGAAAACTAATATGTTTGAGCCACCTTGAAAATGCAACATTTTTATGTTTGAACCCCACTACCAAGCACATTTTCCTTCTTTTATGGCCTTCAAACTCTTTATTTGTGAAACATTTTTCTTTTAAAACTTATGTGTTTGAGCCACCTTCAAGATGCAACATTTTTATGTTTTAGCCACCCCCGCCAAGCACATTTTCCTTCTTCTGTAGCATTTAGATTCTTCATTTGGGAAGCATTTTTCACATTTTCCTTATTCCGTCACCTTCAAATTCTTCATTTGTGAAGCATTTTTCTTTGAAAACTGATGTGTTTGAGCCACCTTGAAAATATGACTTTTTTATTTTTGAGCCCAATTTTGTATTTCAAGCGCAGGTTTGAGCATTGGTTTGAGCACAGAAATGGATAGAGCAAGCACGTTTGGATTGAGTATGGCCGACATCGATCATACGGAAGATCGCAACACAGAAGTTAAGTTCACAAACTTCTTTGCTGATAATGAAAGTTCATTTTCTACTGCTGAAAGTAGCAGTAATATATTAGATGAAGTTTCTTCTAGTCAGTTTGATAATAAGGAATTTCGTGTGCCTAAGATTAAACCCTCTGATATCTATAGGGATGTTCCCAATAGTTTAGTAGATATGTTTAATAAAAATAAAGGTTTGAAAAATTGGTTTGGATATAAAACATCTCAAAGATGTCATGTTGCAACTTTACATGTTGTTACTGGAGGTAACAAAGGAAGATTAAAAATCTTCTCCGATGCCCAAGTCCAGAAATTCCAGAAAGAAGCCTTAGCAAGTCTAGATAATCCCCAATTCATGCATCTGTCCTATGTTAGGATAGGTATTTGTGGACGCTACTATAAAGGCTTACCAGTCATCGTTATGATGATGCTGAAAGATGCAAGATTCTATAAGTTGTCTCACTCTTTGTTAGGAGCTGTGTGTGACTCCATGGCTAAAGGAGCACTTTATCTTGACTGTCTATTAGATTTCCTAATCAGTTTAAAAGATGGTAACTTACAAGATGTTCTTGAGTATAACTTTAAAACCATGAACCTCTTTATGAAAAAGAATTCAGTAGACCATTCTCTTATTTTCTTGGTTCACTATAGGCTGTATAACAAGGTCCTACCCATGATGATCAATCCCAAGAGAGCACAAGGTTTAGAAGGTCTGTCTACCATCTGGACATCTACTAGTGATAGTACGCAGTTAACTGCACCCAAGATTGTCCATCACAAAGATATAAAGTTACTTGAAAAATGGGCATTAGATCTTTGGGATCAAGGTGAACAACTTGAAGAAGAGAAATAACCACAATTGAGAGGAATCTCAATTGAAGAAATAGATGATCAGGCCATGATCTGATTCTCATCTGGTCAACCGTCTGCCTTGCACAGCAGCCCTTCGATGAGAAAAGAAAAGGTTTTTAATTATAACCAACCTGGTCCATCTGTGATTCTGTTACCATGCACTCACAGCGCAAGATTGCAACCCTCTAAGGGTTTTGAAGATTTTTTTAAAATCCCCTCTGTTGCTAAGCCTAGCAGTTCAATACCTATAGCCAAGTCTGCTAGCCCTTCTTGCTCCCACAAGTTGTATTCTGAACTTGATGATGGGATGTACAAGTGTGAAGACTGCTCTTTTGTTTTCAATCCTCCCAGAACTAGCCATTTTCGTATGTTTTCAGCCAAGGAAGCTGTCATACCTGAGCAAGATATTCAAGAGACCAATGTGCAAGTCTTAGCTACTCCTGCCGGTCCTTGTCTTTTTCCTAGTGCAATCCCTAACTTTCATGACTTTATGCTTTATGACACCACTGGCAAATACCAAGCTGATTTCTGGCCCCTACACATATTTCCTATTAAAGATGCTATTCAAGGCTCCAGCCAGAGAAAATTGCTTAACTAGACAAATATGTGTCTTAGGAAATCAATGTTACTAGCTAAGGATAGAAAGATCTGGCATAAGATCGAAGCAGTCAAGGCAGAAAAGGCCTGCCTAAATAACCAAGAGAATCTTCATTCTCTTATTTCCACTCTAGAATGCTTGGAAAAGCATCTTACTGATGAGTGGATGGCCTCTGTTCACAAAGACCTCCAAGAACTCAAAGTTTAGTATAATGAGTTCAAAGCCCAAGCGGAAACATGGTGGGTGGCTCACCAACGGTCTTTAGAACAGCAAAGAGAACTTCTGCAGAGTCAAAAGTGAAGTCAAATTAGATTTTGATGTGCTTGCTTCACAAGTAAATACTGTTAGTATTCATGCCAAGCATAATGGACAAAGATTAGATGAAGTCAATCATGAAGTCCATTCTATTACACAGTCACAACTTCTAATAGGAGATTCCATCAAGCAGGAATCTACCGATATTCAGTCTGCATTACAACAGGAATCTTTAATGATTCAGTCAGTTGTCCAAACTGTCAAACAACAACAGACTGTAAAGACAATGAATTTCCCTTCAAGTGCAAAGGGATATTTACAGGCTCAGTATGAAGGACCAAAGTTGGTCACTAAGGTTAAGATGCTTGTAATTGAAAAGATTTTTTATCCCTCCACAAGGAATCTCAGAGATACCACTCCAGAGGAACGGGCAAAGGGAAAGTTCCAAATGGCTCATGGTAGCAGTTCTAATCCCAATGGATCTGACCCTATTGATCCATTTAATAATATTCAAACTCTGAAAGCTGATACACCTCCCCTTGTCAATTTTGATAATTTTGAGGATGTAGCAAATACAAGAGGAATAGATGCCATGCGAGCCTGGATAACTAATTATGTATCCACTAATGCCACTGCTAATGAATCACAGGTGATCAAGCAGGCTCTGTTCAGTCCATAGACCTGGATATGTTAGTTGTTGTTTGGCCACTAACATCTTAACGTGGTCTGAAAGAAATTCATTAGCCATTTGAAAGTTATGAAGATCCCTTCTTTGGAAAAGATTCATACTCCATTCTCGGCAACTATCTTCGTACCAACGATGTTCTCTTATCCTAATTATTCGGACAATCCTGGAAGGGTTCTGATTTGCTTTAGAAGGAACTGGTTCTGAAGTATGGCCTTCTCTTGACATAAAATCTGCAAAAATATTTTCAACTCCTGGAAGGTGAATGAAATCAAATTCATAAGTACTTAATAATTGAGCCCACCTGAGGAGTCATCCTCTGACAACTTTATTTTTGGATTCTTTTCTGAAGAATCCTCGCAGATTTTGAAGATCACTTTTGAGGAGAAATCTCTTGTCAGCAATAAACATTTGAAATGCTTGGAAAGTATTTACAACAAGAAGGATTTCTTTATGAGTACTATGGTAGTCAACTTCACTATTTTTGAAGCTACCAGAAATATATCTGACAATCTCACCTTTATCTTTGGGATCGTGAGATATTGTTTTCTATTCTCTAAGAACACCGGCCCATGCACCTTCACTGGCATCTGTTTCCATAATTTTGAAACCATTACCTGGTAACTTGAGAGGTGGAAGCTGAGAACACTTTTGTTTGATTTTGGAAATCAAACTGTCATGCTTAGTTGTCCATGGTGGTGGCTTCTTTCCCAGAAGCTTATTTAACTCAATTCTATCTTCAGCAAGATTATAATAAAATCCTGCAATATAATTTACAAGGCCTAAAAAGCATTGTAATTCTTTGACATTAGTAACTGCAAGATTAGAAATTTTGTTCAGGATGTGTGGTTGTGCCTCCATTCTCCCCCCCGGAAGAAGCTTGATGCCAATGAACACAATATGGTTTTGAGCAAAGAAAGACTTGGAAGGATTGACAGCAAGACCATGGTGTTGACAAATAGAAAGGAATTGGTGGAGATGAGCAAGATGCTGGGGCATATCTTGGCTGAAGACAAGAATGTCATCTATATAGGGTTGAATAAATTTGGCATAAGGTCTAAAAATAACATCCATTTTCTGCTGAAAAATGGAAGGAGCAATTTTGATACCAAATGGAAGAACAGACCATTCATAGAGACCTTGTGGTACAGAAAATGTTGTTTTGTAAAAGTCAGCACTTTTGAGGCCAATCTGCCAAAACCCTTTTGTAAGATCAAATTTAGAATATACATGACTACCTTGAATAGTCTACCAAATATGATCCTTACTTGGTAGAGGATGTTTGTTATCAACAAGACAGTCATTTAACGACTTATAATTGACAACTAGCCGTTTCTTAGGTAATTCCTTACCATTCTCATCAACTTTTGGAACGTAGATTGCATGGCATGAGAATGGGGATTCAAAAGTTTGAATGATACCTTGTTTTTCAAGGTCTGCAACTTCTATTCTACAAGTTAATGCTTCAGATGAACTCATAAAAAAGTAATTAGCTTTTGCTTTAGGCACGAGTTCATTACCTTGAGGATCTCGTTTGAGTGGGAGATCACATGTCAGGTTCCTTTTCTGCTTCTTCAAGTGTTTAGTAAGCACTGTGGCAGCAAAGGCAGTTTTAATCTCTGTCAGAGATTCTTGACCTACATCCATTTGTTTGGCAAGCCAAACTGCATTAACTGGTTTCTTTTTCTTTTCTTTTTCTAGCTTGGAGGAATAAGCTAGATCTTGATAAAGCTGAGGAAGCTGGTATGTGTTACGAATGATAATAAAATTAGAATCAATGGTGAAAGGTTCCCATTGTCTGATTGCATTGCTTCCAATTACACCATCATATCCATCTACTTCATATTGGACAAATGTTAGTTTATCCATAAAACCATCAAATCCTATTTGAATAGGAGCTTCACAGATTGCAGAACTATTTTCCTTTTCAGAATTACCAAAAGTAATACCTGTAGTTCCTTCTATCCATGCGTCTTTGGGAAAAGCATTATACCTGGCAATGTTTAGATCTGCTCCAGTATCAATTAGAAATACTAATGGATATGCCATTATACCTGGGAACCTTTCACCATTGATTCTGATTTTATTATCATTCATAACACATACCAGCTTCCTTAGCTTTATCAAGATCTAGCTTATTCCTCCCAGCTAGAAAAAGAAAATAAAAAGAAACCAATTAAAGCAGTTTGGCTTACCAAACAAATGGATGCAGGTCAAGAATCTCTGACAGAGATTAAAACCACCTTTGCTGCCATAGTGCTTACTAAAGACTTGAAGAAGCAGAAAAGGAACCTGACATGTGATCTCCCACTCAAACGAGATCCTCAAGGTAATGAACTCGTGCCTAAAGCAAAAGCTAATTACTTTTTAATGAATTCATCTGAAGCATTAAATTGTAGAACAGAAGTTGCAAACCTTGAAAAACAAGGTATCATTCAAACTTCTGAATCCCCATTCTCATGTCATGCAATGTACGTTCCAAAAGTTGATGAGAATGGTAAGGAATTACCTGAGAAACGGCTAGTTGTCAATTATAAGCCATTAAATGACTGTCTTGTTGATAACAGACATCCTCTACCAAGTAAGGATCATATTTGGCAGACTATTCAAGGTAGTCATGTATATTCTAAATTTGATCTTACAAAAGGGTTTTGGCAGATTGGCCTCAAAAGTGCTGACTTTTACAAAACAACATTTTCTGTACCACAAGGTCTCTATGAATGGACTGTTCTTCCATTCGGTATCAAAACTGCTCCTTCCATTTTTCAGCAGAAAATGGATGTTATTTTTAGACCTTATGCCAAATTTATCCAACCCTATATAGATGACATTCTTGTCTTCAGCCAGGGTATGCCCCAACATCTTGCTCGTCTCCACCCATTCCTTTCTATTTGTCAACACCATGGTCTTGTTGTCAATCCTTCCAAGTCTTTCTTTGCTCAAAACCATATTGTGTTCATTGGCATCAAGCTTCTTCTGGGGGGGAGAATGGAGGCACAACCACACATCCTGAACAAAATTTCTAATCTTGCAATTACTAATGTCAAAGAATTACAACACTTTTTAGGCCTTGTAAATTATATTGCAGGATTTTATTATAAGCTTGCTGAAGATAGAATTGAGTTAAATAAGCTTCTAGGAAAGAAGCCACCACCATGGACAACTAAACATGACAGTTTGATTTCCAGAATCAAACAAAAGTGTACTCAGCTTCCACCTCTCAAGTTACCAGGTAATGGTTTCAAAATTGTGGAAATAGATGCTAGTGAAGGTGCATGGGCCGGTGTTCTTAGAGAATAGAAAATAATATCTCACGATCCCAAAGATAAAGGTGAGATTGTCAGATATATTTCTAGTAGCTTCAAAAATAGTGAAGTTGACTACCATAGTACTCATAAAGAAATCCTTGTTGTTGTAAATACTTTCCAAGCATTTCAAATGTTTATTGCTGACAAGAGATTTCTTCTCAAAAGTGATCTTCAAAATCTGCGAGGATTCTTCAGAAAAGAATCCAAAAATAAAGTTGTCAGAGGATGACTCCTCAGGTGGGCTCAATTATTAAGAACTTATGAATTTGATTTCATTCACCTTCCAGGAGTTGAAAATATTTTTGCAGATTTTATGTCAAGAGAAGGCCATACTTCAAAACTAGTTCCTTCTGAAGCAAATCAGAACCCTTCCGGGATTGTCTGAATAATTAGGATAAGAGAACATCGTTGGTACGAAGATAGCTACCGAGAATGGAGTATGAATCCTTTCCAAAGAAGGGATCTTCATAACTTTCAAATGGCTAATGAATTTCTTTCAGACCGCTTTAAGATGTTAGTGGCCAAACAACAACTAACATATCCAAGTCTATGGATTGAACGGCCATTCTTCTAGTTCTCAGTAGAAGTAGAACCAATTGATCCTAATGTGGGACATGTTCTCCAGAATTGGTGTGGGGACTTCGTTCTTCCTATTAAGTTTCTCAATCCAAAGGTCGACATAACAAATCAATGGTTGAATGATGAACATGGAAAGAATCTAATCAGAGATCTATTCCAAGGACCATATCCACTTGCCGAGGATCTTCAATTCAATGGGACTTCAGCTTATACTGGATGCATCTTCAAACTCACCATCGACTCACCTAAAGAAAATCCCATCAGTAGACATCTTTGTCAAGTTTATGGACCAGCTGGATCTTCCTTTATTTTTGAACATTGGATAGTCGCTAATAGATTGAGATTCTTCCATTCTCAACAAATTCCTATTTGGATTCATACCAAGACTTATAGAATGGAATGCACAGATCCACAAGGCATGTCCTTTGGACTATATCTCCCCTATAAGATGAAAACCATGAGTATCATCTGGAAAGAAAATGCATCAACTCAACATGCACCTGCAGGATGTATTCCACATTCATCTAATCAAACTTGTGCTAACTATGAGTATGATCCACGAGATGATCATCGAGTTCCCACCTTCAATACAACTGACCATCGCGCTCTTGACTATACTCATCCACCAAGTGAATCATGTGAAGGTTGTATTATGTATGCCCAACGCATCCCAAGTGATTCTGACCCAAGCACTAGCTAGTGGACCAAGCTTGTTGGCCACTAAAGATATCTTTCTCTTCATGTCAAAATATAGACGTGGGCCCTTCCACGGAAAAAGAGGAAAAGCTTATGTGCCTTATAGTAAGCACAAGTTATCCTTCTCAAGATCAAAAAGATGACTCTGTAAAAAGGTATTCTTTTCTGTCTTGTCTGTCCCCTCCTTTCTCTGTTCACGAGTGATTGGGACCCACCAGAAGATGCCTATCTTCATTTGGGTAACTCTTTGATAAAGAAGTTGCAACATGTCCACTTTCTATGGACGGATTTCAAATTGTAATTCAGGAGAGAAGGTTAAAAGATCCGCCCCCTCTTCCTATAAAAGGTGACAGGGCCGCCTTCATTACTCAACGAATTCTAGGCGAGTGAAGTCTTAGGAAAGTAGAGTCCAAGTTGGTTTGTAAGCAAAAGAGTACCATTATCTCTGGTTTGCTCTCTGCATAGGTCTATCGAGTCTGTAAGTTTACTAAGTCTAGAGCTTGAGTTTTAAGCTCCTCTTTCTGCATACAAGTTGTATCATGCCAGCGCGCATTGAATATGATGAATGTATTGTTCCTGAGTGTTCAAAATAATAATATACATAAGATCTATCTAAATGTTAGAGTAAGCATTTTTCTTTGAAAACTAATGTGTTTGAGCCACCTTGAAAATGCAACATTTTTTATGTTTGAGCCCCCTCCGCCAAACACATTTTCATTCTTCTATGGCCTTTAGAAACTTCATTTCTTAAGCATTTTTTTTCTAAAACTAATGTGTTTGAGCCATCTTGAAAATGCAACATTTTTATGTTTGAGCACCCACCACCAAGCATATTTTCCTTCTTTTGTGGCCTTCAGATTCTTAATTTGTGAAGCATATTTCCTTGAAAACTAATGTGTTTGAGCCACTTTGAAAATGCAACATTTTTATTTTTGAGCCCATACCACCAAGCATATTTTGCTTCTTCTGTGGCCTTCAGATTATTCATTTCTAAAGCATTTTTCTTTGAAAACTGACGTGTTTAAGCCACCTTGAAAATGCAACATTTTTATGTTTGAGCCCCCGCCGCAAAGCACATTTTCCTTCTTATGTGGCCTTCAGATTCTTCATTGGTAAAGAATTTTTCTTTGAAAATTGACGTGTTTGAGCCACCTTGAAAATGCAACATTTTTATGTCTGAGTCCCCACTGCCAAGCACAAGTTCCTTCTTTTGTGGCCTTTAGATTTTTCATTTGTGAAGTATTTTTCTTTGAAAACTGATGTGTTTGAGCCACCTTGAAAATGCAACATTTTTATTTTTGAGCCCTTGCCACCAAGCACATTTTCCTTCTTCTGTGGTCTTCAGATTCTTCATTTGTGGAGAAATTTTCTTTGAAACCTGATCTGTTTGAGCCACCTTGAAAATGCAACATTTTAATTTTCGATCCCCTGCTACCAAACACATTTTCCTTCTTCTATGGCCTTCAAATTCTTCATTTCTGAAGCATTTTTCTTTCAAAACCAACGTGTTTGAGCCACCTTGAAAATGCAACATTGTTATATTTGAGCCCCTACTGCCAAGCACATTTTCCTTCATCTGTGGCTTTCCGATTCTTCATTTGTGAAGCATTTTTCCTTGAAAACTGGTTGTTTGAGACACTTTGAAAATGCAACATTTTTATTTTTGAGACCCTGCCACCAAACACATTTTCCTTCTTTTGTGGCCTTCAGATTCATCATTTGTGAAACATTTTTCCTTAAAAACTTATGTGTTTGAGCCACCTTGAAAATGAAACATTTTTATGTTTGAGTCCCTGCCACCAAGCACATTTTCCTTGTTTTGTGGCCTTCAAATTCTTAATTTGTGAAGCATATTTCCTTAAAAATAGATGTGTTTGAGCCACCCTGAATATCCAACATTTTTATGTTTGAAACCCCACTACCAAGCACATTTTCCTTCTTCTGTGGCTTTTAGATTCTTCATTTGTGAAGCATTTTTTAAAAACAACTGATGTGTTTGAGGGACCTTGAAAATGCAAAAAAAATTTATGTTTGAGCTCCCACTGCCAAACACATTTTCCTTCTTTTGTGGCCTTCAGATTCTTCATTTGGGAAGAATTTTTTCTTAAAAACTAATGTGTTTGAGCCATCTCGAAAATGTAACATTTTTATTTATGAAGCATTTTTCTTTCAAAACTGATGTGTTTGAGCTCCCTTGAAAATGCAACATTTTTATATTTGAGCCCCCATCGCCAAACACATTTTCCTTCTTTTGTAGCCTTCAAATTCTTCATTTGTGAAAACATTTTTCCTTGAAAACTGATGTGATTGAGCCATCTTGAAAATGCAACATCTTTATTTTCTAGCCCTCACCTCCAAGCACACTTTTTCTCTTCTGTGGCATTCATATTCTTCATTTGTGAAGCATTTTTCTTTCAAAACTAATGTGTTTGAGCTCCCTTGAAAATGCAACATTTTTATGTTTGAACCCCCGCCTCCAAGAACACTTTCCTTTTTTTGTGGCCTTCAGAATCTTCATTTGTGAAGAATTTTTCCTTGAAAACTGATGTGTTTGGGCCAACTTGAAATTGCAACATTTTTATTTTTTAGCCCCCTTTTATTTTTTAGCCCCCGCCACCAAGCACATCTTCCTACTTCGATGACCTTCAGATTCTTCATTTGTGAAGCATTTTTCTTTGAAAACTTATGTGTATGAGCCTCCTTGAAAATTCAACATTTTATTTTTGAGCCTCTCCCACCAATCACATTTTCCTTATTCTATGGCCTCTAAATTCTTCATTTGTGAAGCATTTTTCTTTGAAAACTAACGTGTTTGAGCCACCTTGAAAATACAACATTTTTATGTTTGAACCCTTGACACCAAGCACATTTTCCATCTTCTGTGGCCTTCAGATTCTTCATTTGTGAAGCATTTTTCTATGAAAACTGATGTGTTTATGCCACCTTAAAAATGCAAAATTTTTATGTTTGAGCCCTCGCCACCAAGCACATTTTCCTTCTTTTGTGGCCTTCAGATTCTTCATTTGTCAAGTATTTTCCCTTGAAAACTCGTGTGTTTGTGCCACCTTGAAAATGTGACATTTTTATGTTTGAGCCCCTGCTACCAAGCACATTTTCCTTCCTTTACGGCCTTCAGAGACTTCATTTGTAAAACAATTTTCCTTGAAAACTGATGTGTTTGACCCACCTTGAAAATGCAATATTTTTAGTTTTGAGCCCATGTTGCCAAGCACATTTTCCTTCTTCTAAGGCCTTCAGATTCTTTATTTGGGAAACATTTTTCCTTTAAAATTGATGTGTTTGAGCCATCGTGAAAATGCAACATTTTTATGTTTGAGCCCCAACCTCCAAGCACATTTTCCTTCTTCTGTGGCCTTCCGATTCTTCATTTGGGAAGCATTTTTTCTTAAAAATTAGTGTGTTTGAGCCACCTTGGAAATGCAACATTTTTATATTTGAGCCCTCGCTGCCAAGCACATTTTCCTTCGTTTCTAACCTTCAGATTCTTCATTTGTGAAGCATTTTTCCTTGAAATATGATGTGCTTGAGCCTCCTTGAAAATGCAACATTTTTATTTTTGAGCCCCTGTCGCTAAGCACATTTTCCTTCTTATGTGGCCTTTAGATTTTTCATTTGTGAAGCATTTTTCCTTGAAAGATGATGTGTTTGAGCCACCTTGAAAACATAACATTTTTATGTTTGAGGCCCGACCGCTGAGCACATTTTGCTTCTTATGTGGCCTTCATATTCTTAATTTGTGAAGTATTTTTCTTTGAAAACTAACGTGTTTGAGCCACCTTGAACATGCAACATTTTTATATTTGAGCCCCCACCACCAAGCACATTTTTCTTCTTTTATGGCCTTCAGATTCTAAATTTGTGAAGCATTTGTCCTTGAAAACTGACATGTTTGAGCAACCTTAAAAATGCAACATTTTTATTTTTGAGCCCCTGGTGCCAAGCACATTTTCCTTCTTCTGTGGCCTTCAGATTCTTCATTCATGAAACATTTTTATTTGAAAACTGAGGTGTTTGAGCCACCTTGAAAATGCAATATTCTTATATTTAAGCCCCCACCGCCAAACACATTTTCCTTCTTCTGTGGCCTTCAGATTCTTCATTTGTGAAACATTTTTCTTTGAAAACTGACGTGTTTGAGCCACCTTAAAAATGCAACATTTTTATGTTTGATACCCCACCATCAAGCACATTTTCCTTCTTTTCTAGCCTTCAGATTTTTTATTTGTGAAGTATTTTCTTTGAAAATTGATGTGTTTGAGCCACCTTAAAAATGCAACATTTTTATTTTTGAGCACTCACGGCCAAGCACATTTTGCTTCTTCTATTTTTATTTTTGAGCACTCACCACCAAACACATTTTCCTTACTCTGTGGCCTTCATATTCTTGATTTGTGAATTATTATTCTTTGAAAACTGACGTGTTTGAGCCACCTTGAAAATAGAACATTTTTATGTTTGATCCCTCGCCGCTAAGCACATTTTCCTTTTTTTGTGGCCTTCAGATTCTTCATTTGTGAAGTATTTTACTTTGAAAACTAACATGTTTGAGCTAGCTTGAAAATGCAATAATTTTGTGTTTTAGCCCCCATAGCCAAGCACATTTTCCTTCTTCCGTGGCCTTCCGATTCTTCATTTGTGAAGCATTTTTCATTGAAAACAGACGTGTATGAGCCACCTTGAAAATGCAACATTTTTATGTTTGAGCCCACGCTGGCAAGCATATTTGAGCCACCTTGAGAATGCAACATTTTTATGTTTGAGCCCTCGCCACCAAGCCCATTTTCCTTCTTCTGTGGCATTTAGATTCTTCATTTGTGAAGCATTTTTCTTTGAAAACTAACATGTTTGAGCCACCTTGAAAATGCAACATTTTTATGTTTGGACCCCTGTAGCCAAGCACATTTTCCTTCTTCTGTTGCCTTCCGATTCTTCATTTGTGAAGCATTTTTCCTTGAAAACAGACGTGTTTGAGCCACCTTGAAAATGCGACATTTTTATGTTTGAGCCCCCGCCGCCAAGCACATTTTCTTCTTTTTATGCCTTTAGAGTCTTCATTTCTGAATCATTTTTCCTTGAAAACTAATGTGTTTGAGCCACCTTGAAAATGCAACATTTGTATTTTTTAGCCTCTGCCACCAAGCACATTTTCCTTCTTTTGTGGCCTTTAGATTCTTCATTTGTAAGGCATTTTTCTTTGAAAAACTAATGTGTTTGAGCCACCTTGAAAATGCAACATTTTTTATGTTTGAGCCCTCGCTGCCAAGCATATTTTCCTTCTTTTGTGGCCTTCAGATTCTTTATTTGTCAAGCATTTTTCATTAAAAACTGATGTGTTTGTGGCACCTTGAAAATGCAACTTTTTTATTTTTCAGCCCTAGCCACCAAGCACATTTTCCTTCTTCTATGGCCTTCAGATTCTTCATTTGTGAAACATTTTTCTTTGAGAACTAATGTGTTTAGGCCAACTTAAAAACACAACATTTTTATGTTTGAGCCCTCGGCACAAAGGACATTTTCCTTTTTTTCTGGAGTTCTGATTTTTCATTTGTGAAGCCTTTTTCATTTCAAACTGACGTGTTTGAGCCACCTTGAAAATGCAACATTTTTATTTTTGAGCCTCTACCACTAAGCACATTTTCCTTCTTTTGTGGGCTTTAGATTCTTCATTTGTGAAAAATTCCTTGAAAACTGATGTGTTTTAGCAACCTTGAAAATGCAACATTTTTATTTTTGAGCCCATGCAGCCAAGCACATTTTCCTTCTTTTGTGGCATTCAGATTCTTCATTTGTGAAGCATTTTTCCTTGAAAATAGATGTGTTTGAGCCACATTGAAAATGCAAAATTTTTATTTTTGAGCCCACGCCACCAAGCACATTTTCGTCCCTCAGTGGCCTTCAGATTCTTCATTTGTGAAGCATTTTATTTTGAAAACTGACGTGTTTGAGGCAACTTGAAAATGAAACATTTTCATGTTTGAGCCCCCACCACCAAGCACATTTTCCTTCTTCTATGGCCTTCAAATTCTTCATTTTTGAAGCATTTTTCTTTAAAAACTGATGTGTTTGGGCCACCTTGAAAATCTAACATTTTTATTTTTGAGCCAATACTGCCAAACACATTTTCCTTCTTTTGTGGCCTTCAGATTCTTCATTTGTGAAGCATTTTACCTCAAAAACTGATGTGTTTGAGCCACCTTGAAAATGCAACATTTTTATGTTTGAGCCCCCACCACCAAGCACATTTTCCTTCCTTTGTGGCCCTCAGATTTTTCATTTGTGAAGCATTCTTCTTTGAAAACAGACGTGTTTGAGCCACCTTGAAAATCCAACATTTTTTTGTTTGAGCCCCCACTGCCAAGCACATTTTCCTTCTTCTGTGGCCTTCAAATTCTTCATTTGTGAATCATTTTTCCTTGAAAACTTATGTGTTTGAGCCACGATGAAAATGCAACATTTTTATTTTAAGCCCCTGTCGCCAAGCATATTTTCCTTCTTTTGTCTCCTTCAGATTCTTTATTTGTGAAGCATTTTTCCTTGAAAACTGATGTATTTGAGCCACCTTGAAACTGAAACATTTTTATGTTTGAGCACCCGCCGGCAAGCACATTTTCCTTCTATTGTGGTCTTCAGATTCTTCATTTTTGAAACATTTTTCTTTGAAAATGGAAGTGTTTGAGACACCTTAAAAATGCAACATTTTTATGTTTGTGCCTCCGCTGCGAAGCACATTTCCTTCTTCTATGGCCTTCAGATTCTTCATTTGGGAAGCATTTTTCCTTGAAAACTGATGTGTTTGAGCCAATTTGAAAATGCAACATTTTTATTTTTCAGCCTCCACTGCCAATCACATTTTCCTTCTTTTGTGGCATTCAAATTCTTCATTTGTGAAGCATTTTTCCTTGAAAATTGATGTGTTTGAACCACCTTGAAAATGCAACATTTTTATGTTTGAGCCCCCACCGCCAAGCACATTTTTGTTATTTTGTGTCCTTCAGATTCTTCATTTGTGAAGCATTTTTCTTTGAAAACTGATGTGTTTGATCCACCTTGAAAATGCAACATTTTTTTTTGAGCCCCTGCTACCAAGCACATTTTCCTTCTTCTGTGGCCCTCAAATTCTTCATTTGTGAAGCATTTTTCCTTGAAAACTGAGGTGTTTGAGCCACCTTGAAAATGCAACATTTTTATTTTTGATCCCTCACCGCCAAGCACATTTTCCTTCTATGGCCTTCATATTCTCCATTTTTGAAGCATTTTTCTTCGAAATCTAACTTGTTTGAGCCACCCTTAAAATGCAACATTTTATTGTTTGAGCCCCCACCGCCAAACACATTTTCCTTCTCCTATGGCCTTCAGATTTTTCATTTGTGAAGCATTTTTCTTTGAAAAGTGATGAGTTTGACCCACCTTGAAAATGCAACATTTTTATGTTTGAGCCCCCACCGGCAAGCACATTTTCATTCTTTTATGGCCTTGAGAATCTTCATTTGTGTAGTATTTTTCCTTGAAAACTGATGTGCTTGAGCCACCTTGAAAATTAAACTTTTTTATTTTTGATCCCCCACCACCAAACACATTTTCCTTCTTTTGTGGCCTTTAGATTCTTCATTTGTGAAGTATTTTTCTTTGAAAACTGATGTGTTTGAGCCACCTTGAAAATGCAACATTTTTATTTTTTAGTCCCCTTCGCCAAGCACATTTTCATTCTTCTGTGGCCTTCAAATTCTTCATTTGTGAAGCATTTTTCCTTGAAAACTGAGGTGTTTGAGCCACTTTGAAAATGCAACATTTTTATTTTTGATCCCCTGCCGCCAAGCACACTTTCTTTCTTCTGTGGCCTTCATATTCTTCATTTGTGAAGCATTTTTCTTTGAAAACTAACGTGTTTGGGCCACCCTTAAAATACAACATTTTTATATTTGAGCCCTTGCTGCCAAGCACATTTTCCTTCTCTTGTGGCATTCAGATTTTTTATTTGTGAAGCATTTTTCTTTGAAACATGATGTGTTTGAGCCACCTTGAAAATCCAATATTTTTTATGTTTGAGCCCACACCACCAAGCACATTTTCCTTCTTTTGTGGCCTTTAGATTCTTAATTTGTGAAGCATTTTTCCTTGAAAACTAATGTGTTTGAGCCACCTTGAAAATTTTCCTTCCTTCATATTTTAGCCTCCGCTGGCAAGCACATTTTCCTTCTTTTATGGCCTTTAGATTCTTCATTTGTGAAGAAGTTTTCTTTAAAAACTGATGTATTTGAGCCACCTTGAAAATGCAACAGTTTTATGTTTGAGCCCATGCAGCCAAGCACATTTTCCTTCTTCCTGGGCCTTCAGATTCTTCAGTTGTGAAACATTTTTCCTTGAAAAATCATGTGTTTACACCACCTTGAAACTACAACATTTTTACATTTGAGCTCCCACCGCCAAGCACATTTTCCTTCTTTTTTATCATGTTGATTCTTCATTTGTGAAGCATTTTTACTTCAAAACTGACGTGTTTGAGCCACGTTGAAAATGCAACATTTTTATGTTTGTGCCCCCATGCCAAACACATTTTCCTTCTTTTGTGGCATTCAAATTCTTCATTTGTGAAGCATTTTTCCGTAAAAACTGAGGTGTTTGAGCAACCTTGAAAATTCAACATTTTTATTTTTGATCCCCCACCGCCAAGCACATATTCCTTCTTATGTGGCCTTCATATTCTTCATTTGTCAAACATTTTTCTTTAAAAATTGACGTGTTTGAACCACCTTTAAAATGCAACATTTTTACGTTTGAGCAGCCACCGCGAAGCACATTTTCCTTCTCTTGTGGACTTCAGATTCTTCATTTGTGAAGCATTTTTCTTTGAAAAGTGACGTGTTTGAGCGACCTTGAAAATGTAACATTTTTATGTTTGAGCACCCACCGCCAAGCACATTTTCATTCTTTTGTGGCCTTCAAAATCTACATTTGTGAAGCATTTTTCCTTGAAAACTGATGTGTTTGAGCTAGCTTGAAAATTTAACATTTTATTTTTGAACCCACGCCACCAAGCACATTTTCCTTCTTCCGTGGCCTTCAGATTCTTCATTTGTGAAGCATTTTTCTTTAAAAAATGATGTGTTAGAGCCACCTTGAAAATGCAAGATTTATATTTTTTAGCCCCCGCTGCCAAGCACATTTTACTTCTTCTGTGGCCTTCAACTTCTTCATTTGTGAAGCATTTTTCTTTGAAAACTAACGTGTTTCAGCCACCTTGAAGATGCAACATTTTTATGTTTGAGCTTCCCCCTGCCAAGCACAATTTCCTTCTACTGTGGCCTTCAAATTCTTCATTTGTGAAGCATTTTTCTTTGAAAACTAACGTGTTTGAGCCACCTTGAAAATGCAACATTTTTATGCTTGAGCCCCAGCCACCAAGCACATTTTTCTTCTTTGCGGCCTTCAAAATCTTCATTTGTGAAGCATTTTTCCTTGAAAACTGATGTGTTTGACCCACCTTGAAAATGCAACATTTTTATTTTTGAGCGCCCACCACCAAGCACATTTTCCTTCTTTTGTGGCCTTCAGATTCTTCATTTCTGAAACATTTTTCTTTTAAAGCTAATGTCTTTGAGCCATCTTGAAAATGCAACATTTTTATTTTAGAGCTCTCGCCACCAAGCACATTTTCCTTCTTCTATGGCCTTCAAATTCTTAATTTGTGAAGCATTTTTCCTTAAAAACTAATGTGTTTGAGCTACCTTGAAAATGCAACATTTTTATATTTGAGCCCTTTCCACCAAGCACATTTTCTTTCATATGTGGCCTTTAGATTCTTAATTTGTGGAGCATTTTCTTTGAAAACTAACATGTTTGAGCCACCTTGAAAATGCAACATTTTTATGTTTGAGCCCTTGCCACCAAGCACATTTTCCTTCTTTTGTGGCCTTCAGATTCCTAAGTTGTGAAGCATTTTTCCTTGAAAACTAATGTGTTTGAGCCACCTTGAAAATGCAATACTTTTAGTTTTGAGCCCCTGCTGCCAAGCACAATTTCCTTCTTTTGTGGCCTTCGGATTTTTTTTTGTGAAGATTTTTTACTTGAAAATTGATGTGTTTGAGCCACCTTGAAAATGCAATATTTTTATGTTTGAGCCCCCACCGCCAAGCACATTTTCCTTCTTCTGTGGCCTCTAGATTCTTCATTTTTCAATCATTTTTCTTTTAAAACTAACATGTTTGAGCCAGCTTGAAAATGCAACATTTTTGTGTTTGAGCCCTCGCCACCAATCATATTTTCCCTCTTCTGTGGCCTTCAAACTCTTCACTTGTGAAGCATTTTTCTTTAAAAACTAGAGTGTTTGAGCAACCTTGAAAATGCAACATTTTTATGTTTGAGCCTCCACCATCAAGCACATTTTCCTTCTTCTATGGCCTTTAGATTCTTCATTTGTGAAGCATTTCTCTTTGAAAATTGACGTGTTTGAGCCACCTTGAAAATCCAACATTTTTATGTTCGAGCCCTTGCAGCTAAGCATATTTTCCTTCTTCTGTGGCCTTCCTTTGAGCCACCCTAAAAATGCAAAATATTTATGTTTGAGCGCCTACCACCAAGCACATTTTCCTTCTTTTGAGGCCTTTAGAGTCTTCATTTGTGAATCATTTTTGCTTGAAAACTGATGTGTTTGAGCCACCTTGAAAATGTAACATTTTTATTTTTGAGTCTCCGCTGCCAAGCACATTTTCCTTCTTTTGTGGCCTTCAGATTCTTCATTTGCGAAGCATTTTTGTTTGAAAACTTACATGTTTGAGCCACCTTGAAAATGCAACATTTTTGTTTTTGAGCCCCTACCACCAAGCATATTTTCCTTCTTCTGTTGCCTTCAGATTCCTCATTTGTGAAGCATTTTTCTATGAAAACTAATGTGTTTGAGCTACCTTTAAAATGTATCATTTTTATGTTTTAGTCCCCGTTGCCAAGCACATTTTCCTTCTTCTGTGGCCTTCACATATTTCATTTAAGAAGCATTTTTCTTTGAAAACTGACGTGTTTGATCCACCTTGAAAATCCAACATTTTTATGTTTGAGCCCACACTGCCAAGCACATTTTCCTTCTTCTGTGCCCTTCAGATTCTTCATTTGTGAAGTATTTTTTTTTAAAACTAAAATGTTTGAGCAACCTTGAAAATGCAACATTTCTATTTTTGAGCCCCCACCACCAAGCACATTTTGCTTCTTCTGTGGCCATCAGAATCTTTATTTGTTTGAGCCACCTTGAAAATGCAACATTTTTATTTTTGACCCCTTGCTTCCAAGCACATTTTCCTTCTTCCATGGCCTTCAGATTCTTCATTTGGGAAGCATTTTTCCTTAAAAAATGATGTTTGAGCCACCTTGAAAATGCAATATTTTTAGTTTTGAGCTCCCGCCGCCAATCACATTTTCCTTCTTTTGTGGCCTTCAGATTCTTCATTTGTGAAGCATTTTTCCTTAAAAATATATGTGTTTGAGTAAGCTTGAAAATGCAACATTTTTATGTTTGAGCCTCTGCCACCAAGCATATTTTCCTTTTTCTGTGGCCTTTAGATTCTTCATTTGTGAAGCATTTTTCCTTGAAAATTGACGTGTTTAAGCCACCTAGAGAATGGAAGATTTTTATGTTTGAGTCCCCGCTGCCAGGCACATTTTCCTTCTTTTGTGGCCTTCTAATTCTTCATTTGTGAAGCATTTTTCCTTGAAAACTGACATGTTTGACCCACGTTGTAAATATAACATTTTTATCTTTGAGCCTCCATTGCCAAGCACATTTTCCTTCTTTTGTGGCCTTAAAATTATTCATTTGTGAAGCATTTTTCATTGAAAACTGAGGTGTTTGAGCCACCTTGAAAATGCAACATTTTTATGTTTGAGCCCCTGCCGCCAAGCACATTTTCCTTCTTATGTGGCCTTCGGATTCTTCATTTGTGAAGCATTTTTCCTTGAAAACTGGTGTGTTTGAGCCACCTTGAAAATGCAACATTATTATGTTTCAGCCCCCATTGCCAAGCACATTTTCCTTCATATGTGGCTTTGAGATTCTTAATTTGTGAAGCATATTTCTTTGAAAACTGATGTGTTTGAGCCACCTTGAAAATACAACATTTTTATGTTTGAGCCCCTACCACCAAGCACATTTTCTTTCTTTTCTAGCCTTCAGATTCTTAATTTGTGAAGCATTTTTCATTGAAAACTGATGTGTTTGAGTGACCTTCAAAATGCAAAATTTTTTATTTTTGAGCCCTTGCCGCCAAGCACATTTTCCTTTTTTTGTGGCCTTCACATTCTTCAATTGTGAAGCATTTTTCTTTGAAAATTGATGTTATTAAGCCACCTTAAAAATGTAAAATTTTTATGTTTGAGCCCCTGCCGCCAAGCACATTTTCCTTTTTGTATGTCATTCAAATTCTTCATTTGTGAAGCATTTTTCATTGAAAACTCACGTGTTGGAGTCACCTTAAAAATGCAACATTTTTATGTTTGACGCCCCGCCGCCAAGAACATTTTCCTTCTTTTATTGCCTTCAGATTCTTTATTGTGAAGTATTTTTCTTTGAAAACTGATGTGTTTGAGCCACCTTAAAAATGCAACATTTTTACTTTTGAGCCCTCACCACCAAGCACATTTTCCTTCTTCTATGGTCTTTAGATTCTTCATTTGTTAAGCAATTTTCTTTGAAAACTGATGTGTTTGAGCCACCTTGAAAATGCAACATTTTTATTTTTGAGCCCCCACTGCCAAACACATTTTCCTTCTTCTATGGCCTTCAGATTCTTCATTTGTGAAGCATTTTTTCTTGTAAACTAAGGTGTTTAAGCCACCTTGAAAATTCAAAATTTTTATGTTTGAGCTGCCATCACCAAGCACATTTTCCTTCTTTTGTGGCCTTCAGATTCTTCACTTGTGAAGCATTTTTCTTTGAAATTTTACCTGTTTGGGCCACCTTGAAAGTATAACATTTTTATGTTTGATCCCCGAACGTCAAGCACATTTTCCTTCTTTTGTGGCCTTCAGATTCTTCATTTGTGAAGCATATTTCTTTGAAAACTGACATGTTTGAGTCAGCTTGAAAATGCAACATTTTTGTGTTTTAGCCCCCGAAGGCAAGGACATTTTCCTTCTTCTGTGGCCTTTCAATTGTTCATTTGTGAAGCATTTTTTATTGAAAATACATGTGTTTGAGCCATCTTAAAAATGCAACATTTTTATGTTTGAGCCACTGCCGCGAAGCACATTTTCCTTCTTCTATGGCCTTCAGATTCTTCTTTTGTGAAGCATTTTTCTTTGAAAACTGAAGTGTTTGAGCCACCTTGAAAATGCAATATATTTATGTTTGAACCCCCACCGCCAAACACATTTTCCTTCCTCCTATAACATCAGAAAATGTCCCCTTGGGGGCTTTTCCCTCTTAAGGTTTAGCTCTAGGGTCTTTTGCATGCATTTAGGACATCTTAGTTCATAATTTGGCATCCTGATGGAATGAGCCCTAGGTAACATGACAAATGGGACCTAGGAGGACCCCTTGAACTGTACCCTACCCAAAATACGGGCGAGGACTTGGGCGCCCACGCCCTAGTCCTGCCCTTTTTTGGGGTAGCCCCAATTTCTGGGTGTCAGTTTATGACCGTTATTTGGGTCCTTTGCTGACATGGTAAGTTTAAATTACAAAAATCTTGGCGGGAGTGCTTGTAGTTGCATATAAAAGCATTTTTAGGCATTCATTTATAAAATAGATAATTACTAGGAAGCTATTGTGTTCTCAAAGTGATTCAAGGCTTTCATTGTGTTGCAAGAGCATATTTGTGTTGTTTATGTGTTTGTGTTTGTAGATTTGAGCATCCATTTCATTATGGAATGAAGAGCATCTTCCTCCATGATATCTTCACTACAAGTCTTGTGATTACAGGTTACAGGTGTCACATTTGGGAAAAGTGAAGTTGCAGGAAGGATTAGCAGACATTAAAGATTTCGAATCTGAAGAGAAGTAGGACACCAGAGCATTTCCAAGACTTGGGCACTCGCTCTAGTGTCCTCCACAGCTAAATTTTTAGAAACAAGAGTTACAGTGCTGATCAGTGTCGGAAGGAGGTCAAGATCTCGCAAAGAAACTGGTAGCTTGGACTAGGGAACCCACTCCAGTGTCCCTAACTGTTCTGCTTCAGAACCCCAAAAATAGGTACTCTGTGATTTGCTATTTTACTTCCGTCTATAAGAGCTTTTTCTGTTATTCGTCAATTTATTGTTGTATTTGCATAATTCGAGTTTTAATGGTCAATGAGCATAAGAGAAGAGAAATTGATAATTCAATTCCCTAATCTAAGTTTCCCTACATCTCATAGTGATCTAAGGTATGATAGTGAATTACCACTCAACCCTAGATCCTTGAATGTAAAGTGGAAAGGCAGATTCAAACATCAAAACACTAAAACATTAACAAATCTAGTTTTCCACTAAACATTTTGGTGAACCCATGTTTTTGGACTTAAATTGCAACTTGTTGAGTGTGTGTCTTTAGATTTTGATTGATTTCATTCATTCATTTACTCCATTTTATTGCATTAAGAAAAATTAAAAAAAAATTGAAAATTTTGAAAAATTCAAAAAGATTGCATTGGTTGACTTACTAAGTTGCATCATTTTTTTCTAAATTTTCCTAATTCATGATTTTTGCATCAGATCTGATATAAACTACAGAAAAATGCAAAAAATCAATCATTTGCATTGCATTTTCATCATTAATTTGCTAGGCTTTTGTAGAAATTTTGACAATTTTCATATAATCTAGTAATTCCAAAATCTAGGTTTAGTAGGCAAAATCTTCTTTTAGATTTTTCTACTGATTTTAGAGGCTCATTCAAATTTTCATTTGGCTGTAGTCTTTCATTTTAGTATAAATTTTCATTTAGATTTAAATATTTGCGTAGAAAATTTCAACAAAACTAGCAATTTTCATGCATTTTCATTAGATTTGCATTACCATTTTGCATATTAGAGCTTGAAAATTATTTTTAGATCTAAGACTAATTCATTTCCATCATAAAATAGACTTCAAAACATTCACATAGCATTTTTTGCCAAGATCTCAAACCTAGGGCTTCAAAGACACCGATTTTCACTAAATTTGGCCTTATTGACTCTCTAAACTTGCACCATAGGCGTGTTGTGAAGGGTATTTTTGCATTAATTACCTTTTATTAGGGTAATAATTTTCTTCCCCTCCTAAAAATCTTCACAACACCCTTTAACGGGCTCTTGTATTGAAAATTTGGTGAAAAACTACACATTTTTGCTATTTTTGCCCTAGGGTTTGGCCTAGTTTGCATTCCAAGTGTGTTGTGACAAATTTTATGGATTGAGGTGACTGATATCATTGCTTTTATTTTCTTCAACTCCTAAAATTCATTACAACACCCATTTTGCTAGGTCTTGGAGTTGAAAACCGTGAAAAATAACTTATTTTTGTTATATTTTCGCTAAGGTTTGACCTTAAGTGGCACTAAAAGTGTGTTGTGACAGATATACTATCATTAAGTGGCTGTTATTACTAATATATTCTTCTTTCCATCATCATTTTCCTCACAACACCCTTTGTCATGCTCTTTTCAATCGAGATTTGGTGAAAAAATTACACATTTTGACATATTTTCACTATATTTTGACTTGGCATTATCTTAGATTTGCATCAAGAATGTGTTGTGAATGATCTTACTGCTGTTTTGGATTGATATTAGACATATAATTTTCTTCCCTTGATCAAAATCCTTACAACACCCTGTGTTTCACTTATTTGCATTGTAAAAGTACAAAAAATCAAGCATTTAAGGTCATATAGTTTCCTTTGGTCTTTTGCACACTTTTGAAAAACTTTTAAAGCTAATTTTACATTAATTTGGAGACATATGTCATGGCTACTTCTTTGGAAGAATTGTTTGCATACATCATAAACATGGATCATTTCTCTAAATTCACTGATAAATATCCTCAAGTTCTGGAACAAATAGCACACATTCATGATGTTGATCTTTCTATGTGCTCCACATATGAAATCCTTTGTTATATATCTGATTTTGATATCTTCACAAATTTCGTGGGAATATACCCTTGGATATTGGATGATCTCACTAAATTCATGATCAATAATGTATATATGAGTGATGACCTCAAGATGTTAGATGAAGCCTTAGATGACTTTATGGAACATTCCACTACGACACCTATTGTTAAAACATGTGATGATAACTTAGTGGTATCCTATGATGCCTCTCCTAAGGTTGTTCCTCCTCATGAGGACACTTTGATGCAAGAGGATGATTTCATTGGCACATCTCTTAACATCATACCACCAAATCTTCATTCTAATGTTCACTCTGGCCAAGATGAAGCATTAGCAAATGAAGAGCCATCACCACTGTGCCATTCCAATGCTCTGTTAGAATCTGAAAAGATTATTAACCCAGAAAACTAGTACAAATGAATAGATATTTAAACTATGAATGCAAATGATACGAAATCAAAATAGCAACACAAAGTTAGTCTCCAAGAGAATAATGCAAATGCTAGAAGCAAAATAGCATTAAGAGGATGCAAAAGCAAAAGATACAAAATACAAGCCAGGTAGCATGCTTATATAGACCATGGAGAGGGAGGTGGCAACACTGACCAATGAGGAGCAACCATCTATCAGACTAAAGATAGCAAAGTATCTTCCCATGATAGCTAATGGATGCTCACATGTAGGAAGGTGACACCTCATAATCACTCACCTAATTAAGCATGCTTTATTAACCTAAGCGAGAGATTAATAGAAGTGTAGGAAAAACCTAGGAATATAGGGAAAAAATAAATAACCCACTAGGAAATAAAAAACTACACTAACACCCCCCATAAGCAAAGCTTAGGTGGATGTTGAAATGGGTCCCGACAAATCAAGCCTGATGAGGTACCCATGTACATAAAATTCCCCCTCAAAGAGAAGAAGCCCCCTAGAAGAGAGAAAAGCTCCCCCCAAATAGAGAGAGAAGAAACCCCCCAAAGTAGAGAGAGTGAAAGAGACTATGAAATCCCCCCACAATGAAGTAGCTTCGGTGTCGAAGGAGGATGTCCATATATGAATGTTGAAGATGATCCATTTGTGGCAAATGACATTTCTCCCCTTAGGAAGAAACAACTCCAATGGTGAATGTCGAAGTAACTCCCACTCAAAGAAGCAAGGTGAGGAAGGAAGCCTCGTGATGTATCCTATCTTAGAACTCTGTTCAAGTGTCCCCATGTGAATATCAAAAGACACCTCAATGCACAAAGGTAGAAGCAATCTAATCCCATGTGTAGAACCAAGAGGTACAAGATCCAAAGACAAGGAAGATGAGATAATAGTGATGAAATGACTGTCATCAAAGAGGAGTTGAATGTCCTCAAGAGTGTCATCTAGATCCAAAATGTGAGACTCTACAAACAAACAAGAGATGTCTGGTAGAAATTGGTCCCAATGAAGTGAATCCAAAAGACATATTTGATCCTACTGCAAAGAATCACTGGAAGCCCTCGAAGAAGCAACTCTGAAATCTGAAGTAACAATAGGTGTAAGGACAAAATAATTGTCATGAAAGAGGAGAGATAACCCCTCAAATGTGTCCTCCAAATCTGAAATGTGAGACTCCACAAACAAAGATGTAATGTCTGATAGATAGGAATCCCAATGAGGAAGACTAAAATGATCCTACTGCAAAAAACCACTGGAAGCCCTCAAAGAAGCATCTCTAGAATTTGATGAAGCAACAGGTACAATAGGAATGTCCTTAACTGTAGATGGGGCATCAATGTATGTCAACCAAATAGACTGATCATCCCATGAGGATGTGTCCACACAAGAAGGGGCAACAGAAGTCTCAGTACCATCCACAAGAGCCTGGTCATCCAAGGAAACATCACTATTAGATGAAGATCCAAAGTCTCCATACAACTATTGTATGATGGTCCAAGTAGTGAAAGGGCACTCAGTGTGCTCTATGTGATGTAAAATATCCTCAGAAATAGTAATACATATTAGTCCATAGACCATGTCATTATTGTTAAACCATGCATTCTTCTGTTCATAGTCACTTGGCTCAGGAACGAGTCCAAGAAGATGGGGGAATAGATCCTGCTCAAGGAAATGATTCTTTATCCCTTGTTACTAAGACAAATAGTTCTCTGAGGTTAGCTTAACAACAGAAGGATGGAAATAACCGAAATCCATGATGAACCCCCAAAATGATTACAATAACCCCATAAAAGATGTGACTCAAAGAGAACACATAAGACACCCCTTTTTTCACTCAATCAAAGAAACCCCCCCAAGAAAATATGATTTGGCACTTTATATTAGTGCGTTTACAACTGCCACTAGCAAGAAATACTAAGTGGTCTTGATTTCAATGCATTACAAAACCCTCATGAAGATACTAAATACAAGCTAGGTAGCATGCTTATATAGACCAGGGAGAGGGAGGAGGCGGCAACACCAACCAATGAGGAGCAACCATCTATCAGACTAAAGATAGCAAAGTATCTCCCCAAGATAGCTAATGGATGCTCACATGTAGGAAGGTGACACCTCATAACCACTCACCTAATTAAGCATGCTTTATTAACCTAAGCGAGATTAATATAAATGTAGGAAAAACCTAGAAATATAGGGAAAAAATAAATAACCCACTAGGAAATAAAAACCTACACTAGCATGCTCTCCCTGGCCAAGAGAAAGCATTAGTGAATGAAGATCTCCCTTTAACAAAGAACATTCCATGGGTAAACAATGAGATTTCATCTAACAACAATAAAAACTCTATGCATGAAACCTCTATGGATCATCCTACCAATCTTATTCCTTTAGTTGAGTGTTCACACACCTTGGATTTCACTAAGGAAGAGAAGACCTTTAATGTCCCTCCTTTATTTGAATATTCAAGTCATTTGGACATCACTAAGGATGTAGTCCTAGTGGATGAGGAGAAGTCTCTCACATTAAATCCCTCAAGGATGGATGTTGAGATCCTTCAAAATAATTTGCTTCTCCCACCACCTAAGAGGATAGAGCATATGTGTACTAATGAACTTCAACAAGAACACTTTCCACCTAACATTGAGACAAACCAAGAAGCATTTAAGAATGAACAAAAGAATAAGGACAATGACTTGGAAATTGTACCTTATGTTTATAATTGGGAAGAGAATGATTTGATTATTGATGACCTCTAGCGTGAGCCTCCCTACAGGTAAGTATTGTAGATTAGGTAAACAAATGAGGTTCACAAAACTAAATGCAATGAAACACAAAAAGCTATACCTCACATGAAGACCCAATCTCATCAAGGGAGAGGAACCATTGCACCCAAAACAACTCATAAGACATGATTATCCCTAGAAAAGGATTCAAATGTGAAATGCTACTCAAATTGCAACTCACTAAAGACTAGCTCAATTGATATTTTGGCATAATAACTTTGCATAAAACTTGGATCCTTGAATGGGTTGAGAGATGTTGTATTTATAGACTTTTTTGGAGGGATTTTGATCCAAGGGTGGAGATTGATTTGGAAGATCAATGGTGGAGGATGAAGGTGATGTGGAGGGCCTAAATTCAATCTTGAATGAATGGAGGGCTAGGAATAAAAGTGAATCTTTTATTCATTTTAGGAAAAGGGGTATTAAATGAGCATGGGTGGTGAAGGATTATTTTTGAATTAAAGATTCATATGGGGAAATGTAAATAAATTAAAAATTCATTTGGGGATAAGTGAAAATAAATGAGTATGGGTGAGGTAAGGGGTTGTAAGGAAAATTAAATGTGATGTGGGATGTTTTAAAATAAAAAATTGACTTATGTGGAATTATTTCAATTTTTTATTTGGAGGATGTGGGGAAGGGTGTTAAACTAGGTTTGACCACCCAAATGAGAGGTTAGGATTAATTAAACACATGTTTTATTTAATTAATCCTAGGGCTAGGATGAGGTAGGCTAGGGTAGGCAATTAAATAATAGCTATTTAATTGTCTAGGGTAGGGATAAGTCAATTAGTAGGCTAGATTAATTAGTTAACATGGTTTTAACTAATTAATTAGATTTAGTGAAAAGGGGGAAATTGATTTAATAAATATTGCATATTTATTAAATCAATTAGCTAAGGTTGGGACTATTGAATTAATGAAATTAATTCAATTGTTGGGATAAAATGATGGAAAATAGGGTAATGAAGGGATAATTTAATTAAATAAAAATTTAATTAATTGGTTATGAGGGAAATTGACAGGATTAGGGATGTTGGGAGTCAGTTTGATGGTAGAAGACATTTTTAGGTGTCTACATTTGCCCCTCTTTGATGTGGCATCCAGACCTAGGAGGGAAGTGGCGTCAGGTCAAAGAAAAATATGCCCCAGCTACCGGGAAGGAATAAGATTGATAAGGGATGCCCCCTCGAGAGGTCGGGGGAAAATAAAAAATTTTCCAAGTGAGTTCTTGAAAGGATGGGACGGAGGTGAAAGTTGGATAGGCGACGGAAAAAGAAGATGGTAGGAAGAAAAATAGAGAAAAGAAGGCTAAGATCTGCACCCTGGAGGAAAAAAGAGGGGGTGGAAGGATGACATGGCCCACTATATTAGGAAAAGTGGGCCCTAAGAGTGCCACACTTGTAAACTTTGACTTTAGAGAAGAAGAAGCGAAGGAGAGATGACTGACCGCAACCCCCAGTTCCCGTGACTTTGACACATCTCAGAGCGGTTCCGATCATTTGGCTGGGCTCCAGAGGCTGGACCTTAGGTAGGGTCTAACCCTGACTTTGTAATTTTTTTGTTTTTCATGCATTTTTTGGGTTCGGGGGTGTTACCTTTTGAGTCGCCCTTATTTATCTATTGGTAAAATTTCCTAAACAAGAGTCGATCTACTGTGTTGTCTTATTGGTCATACCTTTGTTTCTTAAATCTGCTCTTGATCCTTCAAGTCTTACCTATTTATCATCTTTGTGTGTGAAATTACTTAAGGTTTGAACCTTTGAACCTGAACTATTCTCAAATTTCAATGGTTCAATGTGTTCAAAGTCTCTCAAAAAGCAAGCTTTTTGTTCTGGGTATTATAAAACGTCTTTGAGTTTTCGGGTTGAACTTGAACCCTTTTGTCAATAGGTCAATGGTTCCACGGTTCAAGGTTCAACATTCAATGCCTTGTAATAAGTCGCGTCATGTAGTTATCTTATGTAATTAATGTATCGTTGAACCATTCGCTTGAACTCTATAGCGAAGTTCGATGGTTCAATGGTTCACTGTCTCATAGTTAAAAACCTTTTACGAAGCCGCATGACTGTCGGTCGGTCTATGTAGTCCTTGCGTCTTTGAACCTTCACATTGAACCATATCCTAACAAGTTCAATGGTTCATGAGTCTAAGTTCAATATTTCTCTAAGTGAATCGTTTGCCCCTTTGTATGATCCAATTGGTATGATTGAAACACCACATTGAACCACATCCCAAAGGTTCGATGGTTCAATGGTTCAAGGATTCAGTGATTTTGATCTCATTTCTTCCCGAGGCTTTCTAAGTCAAATTTAGCAGGAAAGTTGGAGGAAAATATGTCTAAAACTCATTATGAAACAGAAAGTTCTAATTTGGTGGAGGTTACGGATAAATATTATACATCATGATCGTGCGCGAATAATACTTGCTATTAATGAAGATGTCAGAATTCATGTCTTTTCAAACATTTTTGGCACGTATTGTTTTGGGTAATAATTATTCAATTTGGTTAGTGCCATTATTAACAAAGAACAAGCCAAATTTAGCAAGTGAACATACTGTGCGACGCAAAGGAGATTAGTGCAGAAGGTATAAGATTCTTGTTACCCAAATTTTGCAGTAATTTCGGATATCTTGAAGGTGAGTTCTGTTCTTCCTATATGTTGTTCCTATTTCTTAGCTGGAAAGAAGAATCTTTTAAGTTTCTGACATTATTTTCAAAATTGGAAGTGTTTTTCATTATATCCTCCAAGTATGGCTTTGAAATCTGCTTGTCTGGGGAATGAACATGGCCTTGGTCTTACCTGTTCTCACTCTGAATTTGGGGATACTGCGCTGGTGCAATATGATTTAGAAGAATTTAGAGAAAGGTCTAGAAACCCTGTGCAAACTCCTATGATGAAGAAAATAGTAGACAGTGGTTTAGTTGAAGCTGCGGCCTTTCCCATGGCTATACAATGCCCAGAACTGGTTCAGGAATGTATGAATAGGTATGAACCCCAAAACAGGTGCATCACAAGTGTAGATGGTGATGTATTGTTTCATGTCGACAGACAAACCCTGATGCCTGTGATGAGAATACTACCTAAAGAGGCATATTCCAACCTTAATATTGCTTCTTCTTATGGGTTCTTCTTGGAAAAGAAACCAACTTACAAAAGTGTGATAGCAAGAAACTGGCTACTGAAGTTTCAGAAAGGTGGTTCAAGGTTGCCAAGATCACTTACTAGGGATCACATGATTAAAGAAGTGAGGGATATTGTGGTGTTATTACATAGACTAGAGGGCAGCCAACATGCATATTAGTGGGAAGATTGGATGTACTTTTTCATACAAGTTATCCTCCAAGGAGAGCAATATTTGGACTGGGCAGAAATTGTAGCTGATTGTTTGCATCAGGGACTAAGTAATTGTTTGGGAAATAGAAATTTTTATATGTCTTCATACCTGTTTTATTGCCTGGCGTCTACAAGACAGTGGTTGGGGCTGCCTCATGCACCTTTAGCAGAAGATAGTAAAATTTATGAATATTATTCACAATTGCAGATGCAGAACTGTTATGAGAATTACAAAAGGGTTAGTGATGTTTTCACTGGGAGAATGACTTATGAACTGGTAGGTAATTTGAATAAGAGAATGTTCGATGAGGCAATGCAGCTAATTAGCATTTATGGTAGTTTCTTTATTCAATTTCCAAAATTCACTTACGCCAGGGTTGGAGGATTTGATGGTGAACCTGTTAAGTTACCCAGGTATGAGTTTGACCATTTTGTGTTGATAGAAGTATACAGATAGTTAGCACATGTGGATGAAAAGTTCTCAACAAAGAAGGGATCTGGTATTGCTTTCCCCATTAAACTTGGACATTACTCGTGCTAGTCAAAATCTGATGCTTTGAATTTAGAAGTGAACCTTAAAAAGTTTAATTTCCAGTTCTTCACTGTCAGATACCAATTTGACAGCAAAGGCTTCATCAGAGATAACTTAGATTCTGGAACAGGGCATTTGCATATCCCTAAATTGGAAGATTACTGGGAGGACTGCCTAAATGAATTCAAAGTCAGGAGGAGACTGTGGTGTAGGTTTTCTTTGGGACAGATAATCACCCTTAATCTGAGAATGGACATTTCTGGAGTTATTGATAATCAAGAGCAGATGATTGATCCCTAATTTGAACAGATAAAACAATCACCTATTCCAGAAATTGATTGGAGTAAAAAGGAGGAAGATAAGATTGAGGTGAAAACTTTCCCAGTGATAAGGAGGACCGAGAAATGGTTGAGGGAGCAGAGACAGAAAGTGTTCTAGAATAAAGACACCCAACAATGCATGTCAATGATTGAATCACTGGTCCCAATAAGCTCCTCTAATTAGCCTATTGCTATCTGTGGTGCAGGTACTTCCAAGTCAATATCTAGGAGGAGTCCTACTATTAAAGAATCTAGAAGAGCCCTCACAACTATTTTGCCTCCTCGTGCCACTAGGTCGAGAACCAAAAGCAAAAGAAAGAAGCAAGTTTTTGAAAGAATAGTTGTGGATTTGAATTCAGAAGAGGACTCGGTTGAAGCCATGGATGATAAGGAACCTGGTTCACCAAGAACAGAGGAAGTAAGTGCTAAGCAATAGTCAGAGGTTGTCTTAGAGACCCCCAAAATAATGATGATTTCTGATGTATCCTCTAATAAATTGAATTGTGGGAAAGAAGACTTAGCCTTTGCTCCTAAATGGCTGGAGAATTCTATCAGTGACAAAAGAAAAATAATTCCATTTTCTATGCCTTTAGAAGATATGGTGAGCAAATGTTTGGGAAAAATGCCTAAATCCAAGAAGCTGAAGACAACCTCCAGGGTAAGCATTGACCCAAGTTTTGGGAATTGGAGTGTAGAAATAGCCAGGCCAGTGACTGATGAAGAAATACAGGACCCCATTGTATAGGATTTCACTATTGAAAGGGTGGATCTTGGAACTGCTTCAAGAGCAGCGGATGTTCATCATCTTGAGGCATCCACCAAAAGAATCGTCAGTTGGATCTGGAAGGATGAGAAAGACAAGAAAGAATTGAAGCAGACTCTGTGTTCCATGGCAGAATACATTAACGCCATTCATAATCCCAGCCCGCAGCCGGTCTCACAGTTTTCTCTGTCTTTTGATCCTAAGTCGCCAGCCAACTAGAAGATGTTAGACCAAGTTAACAGAAATAGAATGGTAGCTAAGGTATTCGATGATTGGTTGGACTGCATTGTGCAAAAGGGTACTGAATATATTCATGAACTTAAGAATACATATGATCAAACTGCAGCCACCATTGAAGACCTTAAGGCATAGATTGCTTCTTGGGTGAAAGATGAAGGTAAGTGGATGAATGTACTGAACCAAATTGATGAGGTCCAAAAATATGGGGTAATGAAATTTCTGTCAGAAAAGAGTTTAACAGGTGTGGATGAAGATCTACTATACGTGAATAAGAAAAACATTGAATGGAGAAACTTGGTATCATGGCAAGGGCATTTTGAACTTACAAAAATGATTAAAGAAATCACCAAGTTCACTCAATCACTGTAGCATGATTTACAATGCATTGATGTAAAATACATAAAAGATGATGGGAAACCGGAGGAGGATGTCGACACAGTGGTTCAATCCTTTAAGAATAAAATTAGCTTTGTCAAAGAAAGTGACGATATCTTAACTGAAGATTTCTCCCAAATTTCTAAGGTGGAGT
Source organism: Cunninghamia lanceolata (assembly GCA_027924645.1). Classification (NCBI taxonomy): domain Eukaryota; kingdom Viridiplantae; phylum Streptophyta; class Pinopsida; order Cupressales; family Cupressaceae; genus Cunninghamia; species Cunninghamia lanceolata. Next base: position 151,651 of record BSBN01000626.1, on the reverse strand, counting down.
CACTGCTTTACCTCTGTATTGATGCACTCCCAGAACATAAGGAAAAGATTGGGAAAATATGAAGGGAGAAAGACGTTTGGAAGACAAGGGTGAGACACATAGGCATCCCCAACCTTCCGAAGCTTCAAGAGTTTGTTACTGTGTTTCAGGAGTGGAAGACTCAACATGCCTCCCTGACCACCAATATTAAATCTGCATATTCGAATCTGTTACCACAGCCGTGATCTTATTCACCCAGTTGCCTTTATTCAGTTTTTTTTAGTTATGCCATTTTCAAGACTTGATCTTTAAATCAATTTATTAAAAAAACTAAATCCCGTGTGGGTCAGAGTTACTTTAATTCTGGGTTTGATTTCACTTGATTTAAGAATTAAGGCAGTCATATATATAGGTTTTTAATTGCTAAAGGAAAAGGAGATAGAAAATTCGGAAGCTGAACTATTGTTGTTTTGATAAGCATATATGATTTTTGTCTGAAACATCTTTTTCATCTGTGAATGAAAGGAAGAAATGATTGCTGCATTCTTGAATCTATGCATTTGAGTTTCTGAAATAGGATTTCCTATGCGAAGTCTTCTTTCTTATGGTAATTGCTCTTTTAGACAATTCATTATATGTGTTCTATAAATTATTGGTTCAACAACAGTTATATGTTTATGTATCTGATTGATTTTTAAAAAATAGAATCTGTGTATTCTATCATAAAATGGTGTTTTAAAAAAGGAATATCGCATTCATAACATGGTGATGTATGGATGTTAGTTTGGCCTTTAGGCACTTTCTGGTTAAAAGTGTGTTGGGATACTTAACATAGATTGAATTCATTGAAAATCTTAAAGGGAGCTATACCTCAATTCAGAGGGGAACTATTTTTGAAAGTTCACCCATTTGTTGATTAATTCGTTTGCTCTTTAAGGAAGAAAAAGCATAGAGGCAGAATAGAGTGATTTTGAATAAGGACAAACCTGTTAACCAACAGGGGGTTAGGGCTTAGAGCGCGTAGCACCAAACGTTAGGTGGATTACCACCATCCTCTGGATTGATGCTATCCGCCAGGGTAGGGTTAGGGCGGTTTGTCGCCATTTAGCTGGGATTGTAGTGCTATCATCCGAATTAGCACAATGCTTAGAAGAATAAGGTTTTGGCATTGTAGTGCCAAATTTATGTTAGGCTAGCGCTATTCTCTGGAATAGCGCTATCTATGGGAGTGGCGCTATGTTAAAATTTAGCGCCATCTCTGGGAATAGCACAATAGTGTATATTAGCATTTGTGAGGGAAGTGGCGCTATTCATTGGAATAGCATAAAATGGTAAATTGATGCCATTGTTCAAAATGGCGCCAAGTATGTTGCACCGTAGCGCCATATTCAGAATTAGTGCGAAAGGGATTACACAGTGGTGCTATTCTATGGAATAGCGCTATGGAGAAGTGGTAGCACCATTTTGGGGCTCAAAGGTCTGTCTATTTTTGGCACCAAATGACTTTAGCTTTTAGACAATAGAAGAAAGGGGGTGATTAGAAAAAGATAGATTAATATCTGACCAGCAAGTTGTGGATGCAGGATACACACCGATTTATAGTCTATTCATGAGATGGGTGCCATCTGTGATGGCATTGTTCGATGATTTTGATGATGCTACGTGGTCTCGACTAGCGAGATTGGGGCTTCTGACGGTGGCATCGATGTCAATTCTGCAAGCTCATAGAGCTCTGATGATAGCGGTTGTAGAGCAGTATCACTCTAAGACCTGTAGCTTTCTGTTGCCAACTGGTGAGATTACCATTACACTTGAGGATGTCTATCGCATCCTCAATCTACCTATTCGAGGCTGGCGTGTTAGATATGACACGAGGAGGGCACAGAGTGCCCTGATTAGAGTGTTTGGAGCGGACCACATTGTTCTCTTAGCGGATGGGAGAGAGATGAGTTATGAGGGGACACTGGATGCGGGTGCAGATCCATTTGCCTTATTCCTGTGTGCGTTGATTGGAGATGTTGTGATGCCTGATAGGTGAGGCAGGGGTTTTCCGGTTGGCTGGGGGGTGATAGAGGGGATGGTGAGGCATGAGACCGTCTATGCCTGGGGACCGATGATGCTAAGGCAGTTATACCATGAGATGCATACAATCGCCTATCTTGAGGATTCAGCATTGTCAGCTGGGGTTACTCTGCTTCATGTATGAATTTGGGAGCACATCACTATTACCTGACTGACATGTGGGTATTATCGGTGGCCTTTTGAGGCCTTTGTGTTTTTATATCAGGATGCAGAGTACATGTATATTGGACAGGTGCGGTACTAGAGGAGGATACTAGATGATGTTATTAGTGTGACCTGGCGACCGTATATCAGTGTAGAGCCATGGCTAGATGATGATATTCATCTACCGTTTATGTTTCAGCAATGGTACCTGATGGGTCGAGGAGACCATACTATAGAGATGTATCTACCCTCTCAGATCATGCAGCAGTTTGGTTTGAGATAGGACACTCCGCAGCAGATGGCCATATTTGCATGGACTCCTCGAGATGCACCCTTCTGGCCTGCAGCTGTACAACCACAGGTTGCCTTAGCTGACTTTGGAGCTCTACGACTAGTGCAGTGGGATTGGGGGAACATTGTTAGAGATGCAGGTACTACGCCTGCATATGATATATGGTGGCAGATGCATCGGCCCACTCAGTTGACAGACCCGGAGGAGGCAGTCCCGGCGGAGGAGGCAGCGGGGTCAGGTGGTGATGATGATTCTGATGGTGGAGATGGCCCAGATGGGGATGACATCCTGGAGGAGGGGGAGGAGATCCTAGAGGACTATCTAGTGGAGGTGGGAGTAGATGGAGAGGAGAGGGTGGTTGGAGTGGAGGGACAGCCGATGGATGTGCTGGCGGTAGCAGCAACTGGACAGGTGCCCCAGCAGTAGGTTGCAAGGCAGTAGGTACCTGTTCAGCAGGTTCCTATTGAGCAGGTGCAGATTGGAGTGGGACGACAGCCTAGAGGGCCTCGGTGTCATGGGGGACAACCGAGGGTGGATAGGGGGGATCTACCCCCACCACAGGTGGCACAGCAGTAGCAGGGGGAGGTAGGGTCCTCAGGGACAGCTGGAGAGGCAGAGGTAGGGAGGCTTACACCTCATCGGCGGCCTCGGGATGAGGAGGAGGAGATGGAGACCCTACGGGCACAGGTGGCCAGCCTAGAGGAGGCGCTAGAGAGCCGTGATGTAGAGTTGGTGCAGTTGCGGGGGGCATTGGCTTTATTAGATGGGGCAAATGGATAGGTGGCTATGTTGTAGGTACAGTTAGCCCAGGCATAGGGTGATATAGAGGTGTTGACCAGAGAGCAGGATACAATGCTCGCCAGGGCCCAACAGACAGAGACTTCATTAGGTAGTCTACAGGATTCAGGTGGTGGACTTGCCCCAGTTTTGACAGGGATGTAGGCTCAGTTGTCCTAGGCGCAGACATAGTCGTATCAGTTATAGGGACAGCTGACTCAGGTACAGGAGGATTTGACAGAGGCCAGAGCATGGGTGGAGTACTATTGGGGCTTGTATTATGCGGTCATGCCAGCAGCGTAGTGTGCCCCGAGCTACAGTCAAGTCAGTAGATCGGTGGCCTCTAGGTCTCATAGATCGAGATCAGTGCAGTCTGTTCAGCAGACGATACCTCCTCCCTCGTACGTGCCCCATTAGGTTCCACAGGTTCAGGTGTAGCCGCAGCCACAGACAGGAGCACAGCCACAACTAGGATCAGAGTCTCCCACTCCTTCAAAGAGAGGATCCTCCATGTGATAGCTTTATCATGTTAGTCCTCAGAGGCATTGTATCAGGACTTGGTATTTTTTGATGATATGAGCGGTGTACATTTTTTGCGGTGATTATATATATGATACAATGCTTTTTGATGGTTTATGAGGCCTTATTATGATGATGCCTATGTGAAGAATGCAGTAGTCTTTATGGATTTATATGCTATGGATGTGTTATGTTGATGCAATTATGTTTTTGATTTTATGGATGTATTTGTGATTGATTTATTGTGATATATGCATGGTATTTGTGATGTTATGGACTATATGATGTATAATGCAAATGAATGTTTAGACTAACAAACATTTATTATGGATGCAACAATGTGATGCAATGTATGTTTATCGAAATAAACACATGTTATGTATGGAAATATGTATGTGCCTACTAGATGATTTGTTTTAAATGCAGTTTCAATGATTATGATTGTGATGATGTAATGTAACTAAATATTTATGAGATGATATATATGGAATGCAATGGGATGATACTAATTTTAATTTTAATATGCACCTATGTGATGACAACATAAATGAGTATGATGTGATTTTCAATGATGTATAATGTGCAACTAAATGATTCTATAATAAACCTAATGATATGATATGCAATTTAAACTGATTCTAAAATGAACCTAAATGATATGCAAGTTTAAATGTTTAAAATGTACCTAATGATATGATATGCAATTTAAACTGACTCTAAAATGCAGCTAATGATATGGAAGTTTAAATGTTTAAAATGTACCTAATGATATGATATGCAATTTAAACTGATTCTAAAATGAACCTAATGATATGATAGGCAATTTTAACTGTTTCTAAAAAGAACCTAAATGATATGCAATTTTAAATCTAAATGATTATGCAAGTTTAATGATTTAGCATGAATATAATATGATATGTACTTTGAATCTTCATGACTATGCAATCTTAAATGACTTAGAATGAACCTAATATGATATGCAAATTAAAGGATTTAAAATGAATCTAAATGATTATGCAAGCTAAATGATTTAGCATGAATCTAATATGATATGCAAATTAAAGGATTAAAATGAATCTAAATGATTATACAGCTAGGTGATAGGTGAGATGCAAACTAGGTGATAGGTGAGATGATCAAGTCCTGATACACGTGATGTTCTTTATTTGACCCTGAGTGGTGCGACTGTTGGGAAAGGGGATTGGGTAGGGAGAGGATAGGGGTGTTTGGATGGGGTATGGATAGGATTGGGAGCGTCTAGAGAATGGGGGTGGGGGGACGAGAGGATTGTTTAGATCATAAGACACCATGTCATTGAGGGGGGATTTGGTTTGGTTCAAGATGTGTTGAGTGGAGATATGGTGGGGGAATGGTATTAGCGAGGGGATTGGATAGGTTGGGGAGGGGGGAAGTGATTTATCAAATCGAGGTCGAGATAGGATAGTTAAATGAGTGATTACGATGATGATTTTGAGCTAGTAATAGTAGTTGCATAAGCTTAATTGAGAGCATTTCTTAGTTTATTATAGCAATGTACGATACAGTTCACAAAGGTATGAAATGACCTAGGTGATGATGTATATCCTACGATTGCATGGACTAGACTCCCAAACAATAGGTTGATTTCATGCATGCCCAAGGTAGTATAATCTTGCCTAACCTGGGAAGGGGAATCATAGTGATGAGTGCGAATAATACATATAAGGTTTTGATGCCTATATATGTAAATGGGACACATCATGCTAGAACCGACCCAGATTTCAAGATATGAATACTATTCCTAGAGTAATGGAACCAATGCACAAGCACAGCATACAGAAACAATTGACCATGTCTACTCTAGGTGTTGTTCGGTACTTACCATGATATAATGAGATCAAGGTAGCTTTGGAGATGACTTAGAGTGAGACAAAAAGATAAAAATCAATAATCAAAAAGACCAACGGAAAGATACAAATAACCTTTGTGTGCTCTTGCCAAGAGACGTGATGATAGAATGATAGATTTTTGTCCATTGTATGAAAGATATATCCTAGGACGCAAATCAGTTGGTTTTGATTGGAAAATTTTTGGAAGATGGGCAAAAGAACAGTTTGGCCAGGTGTAGGATTATAGTTGGTATGTTGATTGATGATTTTTGCGCTAGGGACCATGTTTCAAGCGTATACATAGCACATGTATTATTTATTAGATCCAGAAAGCTCAGTGAATGGGGACCATCCAAACAGGTTGGATGGGTGCATCTTATGTACCTCAGTACTGGAAACGTCCTTCGTATTCTAGACTGCCTACATACCCTATATCCACAGGATCAAGGTACTTTCAAGATGCGGGCGAAATGAATATGTAGTTCTGGTATGACTTGATGATGTGGGAATCGTTTGGGATGGTTGTGATGGTGGGGATTTGATGTATGTTTTGATGATTGGGATTTGTAGCGAGATCGATGTATGTGGTGATTGTTTTGGATTTTCTGTGTTTTTCTACTATTTTTGGATTTTTTGATTTTGTATTTTTTTTGGATTTTCTAATTTTGTATGTATAAAGGGGAGCTTACAAGGGTCCCTGTTCCATGAGTTAGCCTTGGGATGGGACAGTGTGGGTTGGGCGATAGGGTTTGATGTTTCTCAATTCCAAGCCATGGGGTGCGTGGGATATGGAGTGGTGTGTCAGAAAGAGGACTTATTAGATGGTGAAATCAGCCACTATGCATGGCGCCTGAAACAGGTTTTCACCATGGTACTTATCCAAGGCATCACCGAAGTGATTTTCACCATTGGAAGTTTTTATTGCACTTGGGTTTTTTGCTGATTTTTTGGTTTTTTTGATTTTTCTATTTTTTTTATTTTTTTGACTTGGGGTACTAGATGGGTTATGTATAAAATTTCTTGAGATGTAGGATGTTCATCGGTTCATCTAGAGGCTGGCCCTCAGGTGTTGCAAGCTGATAGGCTCCTGACCCATAATCAGCTGTGATGACATAAGGTCCTAGCCAATTGGGTTCCAACTTTCCTTGCTTAGGACGCTCTTGCAGGTTCTTCTGATTTTCCATAAGGACAAGGTCACCTACTTCAAATTTTTGGGTTTTGATCCTCTTGTTGTAGCTTCTTTGGAGGCAGTTCTAATATGCCTGTAGGTGGTTCAATGCATTCAGGCATTTCTCATCTAGTAGTTCTAGTTGATGCAACCTTGCGACTCTGTATTCCTCATCAGAAATTATGTTTTGCAGGGATACTCGTAAGGATGGGAGCTCGACCTCGATAGGTAAAATGGCTTCAAATCCAAATACTAGTGAGAATGGAGTGGCTCATGTGGGAGTGTGGATGCTTGTGCGGTAGGTCCATAGGGCAAGATTGAGTTGGAGGTACCAGTCATAGCTAGCTTCATTGACTGTCTTCTTGAGAATGCGGAGGATGGTTTTATTAGAAGCCTCTGCTTGACCGTTTCCTTGAGAGTAATACGGCATGAAGAAATGGTGTTTTATATCAAATTTTTTGCTCAAGGTGCGAACTTCTTGGTTCTTGAATGGCTTTCCATTGTCGGTGACAATGGAATGAGGGATGCCATAGCAGCAAATGATGTAGTGAAGGATGAATTTAGAGATTTGGGTGCCAGTGGTAAAGGTGAGTGGTATTGCTTCCACCCACTTGGTGAAGTACTCAGTAGCAGTGATTATGAACTTATGGCCATTTGAGGATGGGGGATGTATTTTCCCTACGAGGTCAAGTCCCCACTATGAGAAAGGCCATGGCATTGTGATTGGTTGCAGCTCCTGTGTTGGTGCATGGATGAGATCGCCATGCTGTTGACATGGGAGGCATTTTTTGATGAACCGATAGGCATCTCGGTCCATGGTTGGCCAATAATATCCAGTCCTCAGGATCTTTTTAGAGAGGGTAGGTCCACTTGAATGCCCCCACAAATACCTACGTGTACCTCTTCCAAGGCTACCTCAGCTTCCCTAGAGTCTAAACATCATAGAAGCGTGCCATCAAGACTCCTTTTGTAGAGGGTGTCGCCTATAAGGATAAAACGGGAGGCTTGACAGATGAACGATTTTCTCTGTGAGGTAGATAGGTTAGGGGGGAGGATATTATCATGAAGGTATAGGTAGGTTTCCTAATACCACGGGGATAAGGGACCAATGACTTCGCACACTAGTTCGGATTGAGGAACATCGTATGCTAGGATGGGGAGTTCTTCTATCAGGAACTCACATTTCTTGTTGTCTTTCTTCATGTCGACCAGAGATCCGATGGTAGCCATGGCGTCTGCAGTTTTATTGTTGAGCCTTGGGATTTGCTCGAAATGGATGTGGTCGCAGTAATCTTTGAAATCGTCGACCATCTTTTTGTAGGGCAGGAGCTTATCATCTTTGGTTTTGTATTCATTATTTACCTACCGGATGACCAGTTGAGAATCTCCATACACAGTCAACTTCTCAATTTTCCATTTTATTGCCATGCGGAGACCTGTGATGAGAGCCTCATATTCTGCCACATTATTGGTACATGGAAATGTGATTTTGAAGGACTTACGGATGGTGTCACCCTGAGGGGTAACAAATAGGACACCTGCCCCTAAGCCTCTATGTGTGTACGATCCATCAAAGTACATCTTCCATATGTCTATGGCTGGTGTGATTGTTAGGATAGCTTCGTCAGAAAACTCTGCTAGTGTAGGATGTTCTACCGGAATAGGTACTTCAGCCAGCTGATCGGCTATAACCTATCCTTTGATGGCCTTTCTCTCCATGTATTGAATGTCAAATTCGGTCAGAATCATGACCCATTTTGCCATTCGCCTGTTAAGAGCAACTCTGTTTAGCAGATACTTGAGTGGGTCAATCTTGGCAATGAGCTTGGTCTTGTGGTTGAGCATATAGTGTCTTAACTTTTGTGAAGTAAAGACGAGGGCTAGACATGCTCATTCAATTTGTGTGTAGTTAAGCTCATAAGATATTAGAGTTCGTTTGATGTAATAGATGGCTCTTTCTTTTCCATTCTCATTGTGTTGTGCTAACAGGGCTCTGATAGTTGTCTCTATGGCGGAGATGTAAAGCAGGAGGGGTTCTCCTTGCCTTGGTGGAGTTAGAACAGGGGGATTGGCCAGGTATTCTTTTAGTTGATCAAAGGTGTCCTGACACTAAGTGTTCCAGACAAAGGCTATATCTTTTCAGAGTAGATGCTGGAATGGTTGGCACTTATCAGCAAGTTGGGCAATGAATCATCGGATAGACTAGAGTTTTCCTTGCAGACTTCTCAGTTGTTTCAATGTTTTTGGAGGTGGCATTTCGGTGATGGCTTTGACCTTTGCAGGATCAACTTTGATTCCTCTTCTCGAGACTATGTATCCCAGGAGTTTTCCGGAGGTGACTCTGAAGACACACTTCTTTGGATTTAGGCGAACATTGTATTGCTCTAATCGGTCGAAGATCTTGGCCAACACATCTAGGTGTTCTTCTCTGGTCTTTGATTCCCCTAGTAAGTCGTCCACATAGTCTTCCATGATGTGGTGAAACAGGTAATGGAAGATGATAGTCATAGCTCTTTGATATGTAGCTCTTGCATTTTTCAGGCCAAATGGCATTACGACCCAGCAGTATGTTCCCCATGGGCATATGAAGGCTGTCTTATGTTGATCCTCTTCGGTGATTTTGATTTGGTTATATCCTGAGAAACCATCCATGAGGGATAACATTTCATGTCCTATCATGAGATCCACTATCATGTCGATGTTTGGTAGTGGGAAGTCATCCTTTGGGCAGGCTTTGTTGAGGTCTCTGAAGTCAGTGCAGCAGCAGATTCAGCCATTGGGTTTGGCTACTAGTACTAGGTTTGAAACCCATTCAGGATAATCAATTGGATGAATGAACCCAACATCCAGTAGTTTCTTTAGCTCTACTTTGACAAGGAGGGTCACCTAAGGATTCATTTTTCTAAGTTTCTGCTTTACTGGTTTCGCATCAGGGCCTACTGCAAGGTGATGAACGACCAAGGCGGGATCTAGCCCTGGCATGTCTACGTAGGTCCATGCAAAATTGTGATTTCGTTCTGTGAAGAATGCAAAGAAGTTTTCCTATTCCTGTATGCTGAGAGATTCTGCCCTGAAAGTGATTTTTGGTTCTTCTTCTGTCCCAAGATTCATCTCTTGGGTTGGCTCGACTTGGGCTGGTGATCTATCTGGATAAACCTTGTCTATTTCGGGAAGGCCCATGCTTCCATCTCCTAACGCCTCATGGAGGTTTTCACCAGGAGATACGTCTTTTATTTTTACTTTTTTAGTATCTAACACTGCCACAGAATGATTTTCACCATCAGATCCATTTTTTATTTTTATGTTTTTACGACTGGAAGCAGGGGTTGTCTCCCTAAAATAGGCATGTGAATCAAGCTCCATGATGTATCCTACTCTGTGGTTTCCCAAGGGGAAGTGGTCCCTAACTCCCATCATTTTAGTCATGGCCTCATCGTTAGGTGCGATGTCGAAGACAGGAGGTCCCTGTTGGTCCCAATCTATAAGTTTTGGGTATACCAATGGTAAGTCATTGGAGGACGAGGCGAGGGTGGTGATTGTGTGGATGGTGCATATGGATGAGTCAAAGAAGTCGGCAAAGTCACTAAAGGAGTCTTGAAGGCCCATTTCGTTAACATTGTCGACTTCTAAGGAGACTGTAGCGACCTCGGCTAAGATACATTCACCAGTAGTGAGGATACGTTGTGGTTGACCATACCCTAACCCCTAAGTATAGGGGTTTCTTATTGCTTGCAGTGGTTCTACGATCCCCTGTTCATGAAGGCCAATACCGCCTTGTCCTTTATAACCCATGCTTTTGACAATTTTAGAGCCTTTGTCATAGATTTCTATTGGGATGGTGGGGGCTTCTTGTTCAGGCTCTTCATCCTTGTATAGCCAAGATGAGATATCTTCAAGTACATCTTGATCTAGAAGTGTTTCTTCTCAAAGATGGGCGAGGGTTTGCACTTGATGATGACTGTGTTGGCTGCCTCTATTTTTGGGATGCCAAATGTCTTAGGATTGGGTAATGTGCCCACACAAAAGGTACCGTGCAGGTCATATTCCCCACATCCCATGTCGCTTAGCTTGATCTTGACCTCGGGTGGTGGAGGTGCTTGGGATGAAGTGGTGGTAATGTTTGCAGGGTCAACATATGAGTTTGATGTTGTTGGATTGGCTTCAGTGGTGGCTTTATTGTATGGGCAGAAGGTTTAGTTGTGGCCTTCTAGAAAACTGCAGTATTGGAAGGGGCAGGGGTCGGCATAGACAATGACTTTTGTGCCGTTGTGAGGGAATTTGAGGCACTGATGAAAGGTGGATGGGATGGCTTGCATGGCATGAATCCATGGTCTGCCGAGAAGAATGTTGTAGGGGAGATCGAGATCAAGAACCTCACATTTTGTTTCCAGTATTTTTTGTCCCACTTGAATAGGAAGCTTGATGGTGCCTTCAGAGAATCGTTCGGTGTCATCATAGCCTTTGATTGTGATGCACTCGCTGGTGTCTACAACCACATCGGAGTACCCCAAGTGTTTTAGTAGTTTTAGAGTGCATATATTTAGGCCAAAGCCACCATCTATTAAGACTCTTTTAATGGTGTGTTTGTGGATACGGACTTCGATGTGTAGGGCGTCGTTATGTGAATGTTCAGAAGTGGGAAGGTCCTTTTCTAAAAATGTGAGATGGTGAGATGTGGCGATGTGTCCTACCATGGCTTGGAATTGAGTCACATTCAAGTTGGCGGGGACTTGAGTTTGCAAGAGTGCTTTGTCGAGGACGTCCTTGTGAAGGGGTGATGTGCGAAGCAACTCAAGTATGGAGATTTGTGCCGGTGTCTTTCCTAGATGCTCTAGGAGGTTATATTGATGGGTAGGTGATGGATGTGTGGTTGGATGAGGAGGTAGGGGATCAGATGTGGATGCAGGCGTTTGTTCAATGGGAGGGGTTATGCAGATGGATACATAGCCATGACGGGTTGTGATAGCGCAATCGGGTGCTTGTGCCCAGATGGTGATAGTGTTGACATGGTGGGATGATGGCTCTATCTGCCCTACGATAGAGTCATAGGATGTGGGTGGTGGGGTGACGTTGTAGGCTTGATTAGATGAGGAGGCTTTATTATGGTTAGGCAGGGGATCTTTGTAAGCTTCGAGGTTGGCGTTTCGTGATGGTTGGGCACTTTGATTGAGGTTGACTAGATTTTGTTCTATAAGGTCTTGGATGCACTGTTTTAGTTGCATGCAGTCAGTTGTTTTATGACCTGCAATGCGATAGTATTCGTAATAGTCATTTTCATTGTACCATGCGGCTTTGAGTTCATTCTCTTGATGGGGTCTAATGGGTGGGAGCGTGATCAAACCTTGCTTGAGACATCTATCAAGGATGTCTTTGATGGGTTCCCCTAAGGGTGTAAATTGCCTTCGAGATTTGCGTGATTTAGTTTGATTCCTCTGGTTATTTACATTTGTTGAATATGTATGTGCAGGTGTTTGGTTTTGTACATGTTGGACGGCTTTCACATCCGTGACACCATCGTTCAAAGTGTTCTTGTTCTTCCCCCAATAGCGTGATTTATCTTTTGATTGCGTGTTGGCGTTGTTGTTTGTATTGGGGGTGTTGTTATTGGATTTGTAGTGGTTGTTGGATTTGTGGTCGTACAGTTTGATGGAGCCCTTGGAAATGAGGGCCCGTTCGATAGTGGTACCTTTGTCAATGACCTCTTCAAAGGTAGATGCACAAAGAATTTGTAAATGGAATCCTAATTCCTGATTGAGGTTGGCCACGAACATGGTGATGAGTTGTTTTCAGGAATTGGCCATGGGAGTTTGCTTGCTAAGCCTCTCCACCTTTGCAAGAAGGAAGTGAAGGCTTCTTTGTTCTTTTGTTTGGTGTTGCAAAGGTCTGTCATAGACATTTCGTGCTTGAAGTTGTAGGAAAAGTGGTTTACAAATTTTTCTGTAAGCTCAGGGAAAGTCCTAATGCCTGGGGGAAAATGTGCAAACCATTCAGCGGCTTGACCACCGAGGCTTCTTGGGAAGAGTCTCATAAGATAGGTATCGTTATTTGAGACTTCTAAGCAAGCAATGTAGAACTCCCTAAGGTGATCCCTAGGGTCTCCCTTCCCCTTGTATTTGTCAAATTTTGATGTTTCAAAGTTCTTGGGGAAAGGGGGCATGTACAATGTGCGATCAAATGGATAGGGGCAAATGTCCTCAAAGGAGTAGTGTTTGCGCTTGCCCCCAGTTTGCATGTTGTCTACCTTTTGGATCAAGGACTGTACTACAGTTGTGAGATCCTGTGGTTGTTGTGGTTGGAATGTGTAGGCCTGTTGGTTGGTGAGATGTTGGAGGTGGGGTGGGATTTGATGTTGGGGATTTGTTTGGTTGAGGTTTTGGTATTGCGGGTTGGTGTTTTGGTTGATTTGTGCTTGTTGTTGTTGATATGCGTGGAGTTGTTGGAGAATGTGTGGTGGTATTTGGGGATTGGTTTGATGTTGTGTTGATGAAGTTATGGGGTTATGTGGATACGTGATATTGGATGGATTGACATTGGATAGGTGGACGTTGGATGTATTGTGAGGTGGTTGTGAGAATAATTGTTGTAGGTATGCTATGGTTTGGGGGTTGGGTGGAGGCACACTCGTGGAGGTACTTGCATGTGTGATGTTTCCGTGTATGCCTAAGGTGATTTGTGGGATGAAAGGATTTATGGTAGTTGTGGTAGTGGAGGTGATGATGGGTTGGGAGATGGTAGGGATGGCGGTAGTTGTGGGAATTGTAGATGTGGTAGCAGTTGAGCTTGTGGACGTAGTAGATATGGTAGGTGTTGATATTTGAGAGGTGGTGGGTTGGGTATTAGATGTAGATGCTTGGGTATTTGATGGGGTAGGAACAATTGTAGAGGTGGATGGTTGTGATGATGTCATGATGGGGGGTAGTTGAGCACCAATTTTGAGAAGATGATCAAGATATCTACTTGGGTCCGACCTTAGGATTTTATCAAGTAGGTCCATGTTATCGGTGTCTTGTGTAAAGCTCAAGACATCTAGATCATCTTGGGAAATGGAGGGGATGTTTTGTGTTGGTGGTGGTGGTGGTGGTTGTATTTGTTGTAAGTAATGAAAAGGATTTTCGTTATGTAAGAGTATGTAGGTGGGTTGTATGTTTGATAGATGGGTATGTTGCTGTTGTTGGTGTTAGGCATGCCATATTGCCAAGATTCTACCATTTTTTTATTCTTTGTGTTGTGATCTTGTGATGGGCATGCACGCGTATGGGTTTGATTTCTAGAAGTAGAGTGAGATGGGGATGGAGACCTTAGAGAATCTGATTGATTATGTTGGAACCAATGATGGATGTGCTAGTGAGATGGAGTAGAAGAGAGGATGTGGTGGAAGATCGATATGTCTTTCTAAGGGTTTTAACCTAAGGGTGATACGAATGGACGATATTGATTTTTTGCACAAATTTTGGACCAAAGATAGATGATGATGTGTGTTTTGAGGATGATTTTGATGGAAGGGGTTTTGATTTTGATCTTGATTTTGACTAATTAGGATGATTAGGATGATGTTTTTGGAATGACTTGATGGTCAACAAGTTGAGCTTAGGTAAGATCTAGATTTTTGTGTTGGCACAAATGGATGTTTTTCTTTGTTTGGGGTAGACTAATGACCTTACGCAAAGAGGGGTGATTGTTTTTTCTTGAAAGGTAGACTAATGACTTTTCAAGTAAAATATGATGTTAATGATGAGATATAGATCTAACTTTGGCTCAAAAGGATGACAAGCTTTGGTTGATGATTTGTTGATGGGTGTTTTGATTTGGATTTGGATTTTTTGAAATGATTTGTTTTGGTCCAAGGAGATATGCAAAAAATATTTAAGGGGGATGGATAGATATGGATTTGGGCTGATTATGATGTAGTAAAGGGTCCAATAATGATGATGGTGGATTCTCTAAGGTTGAAGTGATGGTATGTTTTTGGAAAAAAAAATTGAGGAGAAAATGGACAAGGTACAAATAGTTTTTTGGAATGTAAATATGGATTATGGCAGAGCAGACGGTGAAGATCACAACTGAATAGATCTTCAGGCAAATCAATCTAAAAATAGCACCAATCCACAGGTGAAATGGCGCTAAAATCAGACAGATATGGCGCTAAAATAGGGCAGTGTTGGTCGAGGTCCTGAAAAAGATAGATTTTGGATTTGTTTTGATTTGGAATTTGATCAAATGGTTTTCAATGTCTCTTGGTAGGTGCTTGAAATTGATTTAAGTATATTAACACTCAATTTAAGCACATGAACACACAATAACCAAGATTTTTATTTGTAAAATGACGTGTGATTTTGTTAAACAAGCACTTTGCACAACCTAAGGTGAAGATATGATAGTATTTGTTGAATTCCTAGCTGTGCCTATTTAAAGCGGGTAGCTCCAGGATCTTGGTAGCACCGGCTCTATTGGTTTCCAAATGAGTAGAGGGTTTGCTAGCTCCAATGCATAGGCAGATTTGGCCAACAGATTATGGGAGGTTGCGTGAGCTGCCTCCCCTTCACTTCTGGTTCTGCCGCACCAAGGGGGGTATCCCTATAACTAAAGATGTAACCTTGACTAGCTCAAAGATAGAAAGATCTAACTTGACAACAATAGGAAGAATACTCTCATGTATGGACCAAGATCTGCATGATAGATCACAAGGTTGGCAACATTCTTGGACATATGTGTCTGGTTGGGTATGAGAGTATGCAGGGGGGTCCTAATCCTACTCCTACACTAACAGGTTGAAGATATGAAAAGATTTGATTTGATGTTTGGATGCAAACCTGGACCTGGTGTATAACCTCAACACAGAGCTAGATTGGTGCCTATCCAGGGCTTGGAGTCGGTAGACATACACCTGTGAATGATCAGCATGAACACAATAAAACTAGATTTCAAGGGGATTTGTGTGATATCTGCCTTATAGATACCTCCCAATACAGAGTGTTAAGTTATCTCTACTTATGGCATCCCTATTGCAGTATACCCTTCCCAATACTTAATCTGAAAACACTTTAATCTACCCCTTAAGCAGAAGTTGAAAGATCAAGCATTCAATACAAGAATTCTATATTCTAGAATACCAAACACCCCTTAGATATCTAGATTCAGAAGAAGAACACATGCAATACTGGAGATAGAATTAACAAAACACATGCAATACTGGAGACAGAATTAACAAAACACATGCAAATATAGCATTACTCATATAAAACCAATCAAGAAATCAGTAGATTCATGCATGAGACATACAACAAGTGATACATAAACTCACAAGACCTCTTGTACAGAGCAACCAAAACTAGTTGTATCTTATTACAGAGCCAAAATGTCCAGTTTTCAACAACCTCAAATGAGTGACACAGTCCTCCTTTTATAGCAAAACTGTGTACTCAGCAAATTAA
Organism: Cunninghamia lanceolata; assembly: GCA_027924645.1. Classification (NCBI taxonomy): domain Eukaryota; kingdom Viridiplantae; phylum Streptophyta; class Pinopsida; order Cupressales; family Cupressaceae; genus Cunninghamia; species Cunninghamia lanceolata. The sequence continues at coordinate 135,391 of BSBN01000626.1, read as the reverse complement.
TTACATGGCACATCAAAAATTTGCCAGATACAATGCATCAGAAAAATGGCGCTCAGAATTGAATGCGGCAGAGGGACCAAGAGGAAGGAGCAGGTAGAAATTGGGATCTGGGCCACCGCTCAGGGACATTCCTCATCAATTGGGTGGTTGAATCTGTCAACTCGACCCATACCGCTGCAACAATCGCCATTACTGCCTCACCTACCCACAGCCAATGGACAACGCAGGCACTGCGCCCTTAACACCTTCCCACCAAAACATATTTCATTGAAAATTCAAAATATGCAGGAAGAATAGTCCCACATGCATCCCACAGAGACCACTTTATCAATTTAAAAGCAAGGTTGCATGTAAACTAAGTGTCTAGCGCTTTTGCCCCACTCGACCCATAAACCTTTGCCCAAAGCCCATCGCCATGACTCCTGCCAATCTACCAAGTCTCTCCGATGATCACTTAAGAAACATTTGAAACACTTTGGGACTCTCGCAGATGCTGACACTTGGCAATGTCTGCAACACTTCAAGAAACACTAGAGACCCCAGGAGATTCACACAGAGGCAAATAGATGGCGGGCTCCGCGCTCTCTTTGAAACACACAAAGAAACATGCCTGAAACTCCCGTAGAAGCAGCCACATGTCGAGACCTGCGATACTTTACTAAACTATGTCTATAGATAGAAGTGGCCTCCACTCGTGACACATGTCACAACCCGCGGCACCGAAACTTGAGTTACATAAAGAAACGGGGCCCACAACCTCCTATTCATCCTTGAAGCAAAAAGAAACAACGCGGAGGTCAACATGTGTCGGATCCCACAGCAACCACAAGGGACACATGGCACTTTCCGCACACCCACTGAAACAAAAAGAAACTACCCCCGCTGTATGACACTTGGCGCCTTCCGCCACATTGAAAATTTAAGGGGCTCATGAAACTTCAAGCGGAGGCTGCCACTTGGCACCACCCGCAGCAAGGACTCTTTACTGGGACCCACCTCATCCGTGCCAAACCATGAAACAATATAGAAAATACGCGAAGGCCGACACATGTCAGCTTCCGCAGTCACAACCAAGGGCACGTGGCACTATCCGCTAGGACCTAGAAACTTTTTGAAACTGCAGCGGACAATGACACTTGGCAAGCTCCGCATCACTTGAGAAACATTAAGGGTCTTTTGGAAACTTGGTGGAGATTGACACTTGGCATTGTCCACGAGGCCTTTGAGTTTCTTTCTCTGTGTCTCTCGGGTGCTTCCACGTGGCGCTTCCCGCTTACCCTTGAAACATGTATTGAAACTACATTGAAACCTTGGCGAAACTCTATCAGAAATTGACACATGGCATGCTCTGCGGGAAGCATTCAAAAGTGAAGGCACAGGAAAAAACTGGGGCAAAAGCAAAGACACGGCACTTGATATCGGGGTTCAACACTTGCGAATCCGCAGCACAGGCACAATTTTGACCCTCCAGTCACTCACAGAAACAATTAGAGACTGAAATTGTGACCTGATATGTATTTTTTATGCATCTACCCCATTTCCTTATAATTTTTTAGGGGCCCGCAGGGATTTCTGACCCGCCACTACACAATTGACCTGCACACAACTGATTTCTGGCATTTTTAGCACTGTAGAGGCCGAAAGACACAGAAATTTTGAATTTTTAGGGAAGAGACCTGACTTGAAACCCCAAACATAAATTATTACTAACAGTGGCTCCGATTGGGGACGCATTCCTCTTGCAGGCATGGCAAGAACCTCAGATCTCTGGGATACAGACCAATCCCTTATCCATTGGGCACAGAGTCAAACTGCAGAGGGTTTGCCAGTTCCTTCGGCCAACAGGCTCCTCCTTACAATTGCACACACTTCTCACGCATACCAAGATTCAGGTTTCTTATAAGGTTTGTCCCTCACCAAACCTTTAGATTATCCCTGCTACCTCGGCTAAGAACTACATGAATCGGGGCCGCTTCAAAGGTTTCCCTTCTGCATCAACAAATAGAAGGATTTTGGCTTGCTAAACAATGGTTCATAGTAAGGGCATCCATTTAGGTGGTTATATGTGCGGCAGCGCTACTCTCCGTTATGGAGTCTCCCAACCTCCAAGGGTTACGCCTTGGAGGGTTTTGGGGGAGGTTGGCTGTCGGTATAACAAAACAACACCTGTTGTCTATGACTTTCATCACAAACACCTTATTTTATATAGCAGCTTGGAAGAGCTTGGCTTTAGCTTGATGCCGCTTGGGTTGTTCCCACCTTTCAAAGCGGGGTGGCAAGCCCTCTAAGGATTAACAAAAGAAATACAAGCATAAAAATACTTTTGATCCCCAAGTTCATACAAAGCTATGAGGGGAGAGCATATGTATTGTTTGTGTTTGCATCACACTAAACATCGTTTATTTTAGTTCTTTGGATTTATGTTGGGGGTGATAAATGCAAGTTTTGTGAAAAGCTTTTGATTCCCAAGGTCACCAAATGGTGCGAGGGAAGAGCATACACTTTTCACTCTACAAACATAAACCACGAAAACACTTCTTGATGTAATTTGTGGTGAGAATGTAGATTGTTGTTCTTTTTAATCCAATACTTTCAATTGATGTAATTTGTGGTTCTTTTTAAAGCCCAAAATTGAAGTGTTTGATAGTTGTTGGCACACAGTTGTCAATTTTAGAACACCAAATTCAAATGTTTGACACACACACACACACAAAGATTTGTTTGTCGATTGTTCAATTTTATTGCACCAAATCCAAATGTTGTGTAACTAACATGCAAAGGGTTCATTTTTAGATTTCCAATTGAAGTGTTTTTGCTAAAACTAGAGATAAAAACATCTTGCAAAAGTTTGTTAGTATCCTCAAAATGATAGTAAAGACCTACAAAAACACTTGTCAGCACCTACACAGACAACAAAGTCAGTTTCACAATAGCGCTAAAATAGAGGTACAATAGTGTTATTGCAGACAAAAAAAGGTGACACTGACAGACAACAGACTAAGAACCCGACAACCTATACTGATGGCGCTAATTCAATAGATAGCGCTAATACCAGACCCGAAAGGTACCATAATAGACGATGGCATTACAAGATTACATAGAAGGTGCTAATACAACAAATAGCGCTAATACAATAAATAACAAGCGCTAATTAAACAAATAGTGCTAAATGGGGTCTATGAATGCACCACTGTGCAACTTGTTAGACGGTCTGGTTACACCTGTGGATAGCACCAATCTGGGAGGATAGCGTCGATACGGGGCTGAATGCATCTAACCTGCAAAAAGTGGTTTTTTTTCTGAACAACACAAAAGGTCAAACAACAAAATTGAGGTCTTGTTAGCCTTGTTAGCACAACAGATGAAGAAAACAAGACAAAATGATAACTAAAAAATATGCTTGGATTTTAGCAAATTTTCGGCATAACCTCCCCTTGTATTTTCTAATTTTCCTACAAAACAGAGAGCACTTTAGGCACAAAAAGCAGCGGGAAGATCGTTAAAGAGAAGACATGTGAGTGGAAGTTAGAATAGAGAATGCTCTGCAGGGATGGCGCTAAAACAGTGGATAGTGCTAATATCCGCCAGAGATAGCGCTACTGCGTAGGGTGGATGGCACTGCACCTGCAAAAACACGTAACTCACACCAAAAACTCACAAAAAGGATTAGATTCAGACCTTGTGGGTCCTACCAGGCATGCCAATGTAGATTAGGTAAACAAATGAGGTTGAAAACACAAAACTAAATGTAATGAAATACAAAAATCTATACCTCACATGAAGACCCAATCTCATCAAGGGAGAGGAACCATTGCACCCAAAACAACTCCTAAGACATGATTATCCTTAGACAAGGATTCAAATGTGAAATACTACTCAAATTGCAACTCACTAAAGACTAGCTCAATTGATATTTTGGCATAATAACTTTGCATAAATCTTGGATCCTTGAATGGGTTGAGAGATGTTGTATTTATAGACTTTTTTAGAAGGATTTTGATCCAAGGGTGGAGATTGATTTGGAAGATCAATGGTGGAAGATGAAGGTGATGTGGAGGGCCTAGATTCAATCTTAAATGAATGGAGGGCTAAGAATAAAAGTGAATCTTTTATTCATTTTGGGAAAAGGGGTATTAAATGAGCATGGGTGGTGAAGGATTATTTTTGAATTAAAGATTCATATGGGGGAATGTAAATGAATTAAAAATTCATTTGGGGATAAGTGGAAATAAATGAGTATGTGTGAGGTAAGGGGTTGTAAGGAAAATTAAATGTGATGTGGGATGTTTTAAAATAAAAAATTGACTTAGGTGGAATTATTTCAATTTTTTATTTGGAGGATGTGGGGAAGGGTGTTAAACTAGGTTTGACCACCCAAATGAGAGGTTAGGATTAATTAAACACATGTTTTATTTAATTAATCCTAGGGCTAGGATGAGGTAGGCTAGGGTAGGCAATTAAATAATAGCTATTTAATTGTCTAGGGTAGGGATAGGTCAAATAGTAGGCTGGATTAATTAGTTAACATGGTTTTAACTAATTAATTGGATTTAGTGAAAAGGGGGAAAGTGATTTAATAAATATTGCATATTTATTAAATCAATTGGCTAAGGTTGGGACTATTGAATTAATGAAATTAATTCAATTGTTGGGATAAAATGATGGAAAATAGGGTAATGAAGGGATAATTTAATTAATTGGTTATGAGGGAAATTGATAGGATTAGGGATGTTGGGAATCGGTTTGATAGTAGAAGATATTTTTAGGTGTCTACAAGTATCTCTAACCCTTTATCTCTTTAATGATGTGTTTCCCCCGTGATGTGTTATGTGTTGTTTAGGCCTCCTGAGATGACCCCTGATTCTCCCGTAAGGTCCAAGATACTAGGAGACTACCTCTGTTGTGACCTTCTTCTATTTGTATCTCATTCTTCTATATTACCTCTCTCTTATTTCATTGTTGTGTGTTGTGTCTTGCGGATATAGCGTTGCGGTTGGTGACTTGGGGGCACCCTCCTACGTGACTGTCCCTAAGACACTTGTTTCTCCTCTCTTATTTATTGTTTCCCTTCCTCTAGTGTTTCTATCTAGCGGATGGATGATGACAAACATTTATACTGATGCGGACCTAGTGTCCCTTTCGAGAGCAATAAAAAAAATGGACTTAGTTCCTAATATGACGATGGGGTTGTATATTTTATCTGACACTTGGCTAGTGGAAGCACTCGAGCTTTCCGCATAGTGAATTTCATGATATTTCTATCTCATTTACAAACCTTAACAATACTACTGCTCCATGCACCTTTGTTTGTCTTTGAATCTAGCCTTGGCGGTACTTGATTCAGAGAGCTTCGTGATATAGCCCTACAGTTATCCTCGAACTCCAAATTCGTTGTATAACCTTGGCTCTTTGTGTGGTTAATCATATGCATTGATATTGATGTTTATCATGAATTTGTATACACTAACATGTTTCTTGTAGGCATGTGTTTGTGGGAACATTTGACGATCATAAATTACATGTCACCTCTGGGGGTCATGGGCTTTGCGAAAGTCGGTGTTCCCTTGTGTATTTTCTTCCTACCTTAACGTGCTTGATATCGATACCTGATATCAACCACCTTAAGGTGGGGGCATATATAAGGTAAGTTGTATATTGTAGATGTTAGCAATGTGTTTGTCCTCAAGTGCAAAGACCTGTGTGATGAGTGCATCATGCATCCTGAGTTTGTTTGCAATCAATCAATCAATCATGTAAGCCCTCTGCAAAGGTGGGATATTGTGTATATCCTTTTTATCTTAAGCCCTCTGTGGAGGTGGTATATTGCGTATATCCTTTTTATCTTAAGCCCTCTCAGAGGTGGGCATGGTATATTTCTCAGAGCAAATTGCATCATCCTATCATTTTTAAAAGTCCTCTGCAGAGGCGGGGAGCAGTTCTGTGACCAACTCAACCCTTAAGCGTGTCTTCAGCAATTGTTGTGGCGAAGCCCAATCGTTGGTGTGTGCCTGTAATGTGCCTGAGATGGTGTTGGACCTAGAAATAGGTACACTCCATCGCTTGTCTTCCATGTTTTCTCCATGTCTTCAAGTGTGTGTGTTTTGGCGTGCTTATTTTCTTTGTCGTGTTTGTTTCGCCATATGCAATAGAAAGACCAGCTCCTTAGGGTTGTGCTTCTTGCATTTTGGGAGGTTTTGTGTGTCTTGCATGTGTGTTGCCCCATATATACAAAGACCTACGTAGTGAGTGCATCATGTATTATGGGAGGTTTGTTTACTTTCCAGTACTTGAATATGCATTTCATATATATGAGAAAAAGAAAAGAAAAGAATCATGCATGTCTTCCATGCATTAATGTGTCTTCTATGCATTAACTGTAAGTTTGAATTACGAAAATCTTGGTAGGAGTGATTGTAATTGCATATAAAAGCATGTTTAGGCATTCATTTGTAAACTAGATAATTACTAGCAAGCTATTGTGTTCTCAAAGTGATTCAAGGCTTTCATTGTGTTGCAAGAGCAGATTTGTGTGGTTTATGTGTTTGTGTTTGTAGATTTGAGCATCCATTTCATCATGGAATGAAGTGCATCTTCCTCCATGATATCTTCACTACAAGTCTTGTGATTGTAGGTTACAGGTGTCACATTTGGGAAAAGTGAAGTTGCAGGAAGGATTCTAGTAGACATCAAAGATTTTAGATCCAAAGAGAAGCAGGACACCGGAGCATTTTCAGGACTTGGGCACTCGCTCTAGTGTCCTCCACAACTGAATTTCTAGAAATAGGAGTTACAGTGTTGGAAGGAGGTCAGGGTCCTGCAAAGAAACTAGTACCTTGGACTAGGGCGCCCACTCCAGTGTCCCCGATTGTTCTACCTTGGAACCCCAAAAATAGGTACTCTGTGATTTGCTATTTTACTTCCGTTTGCAAGAGATTTTTCCGTTATTCATCAATTTATTGCTGTATTTGCATAATTAGGGTTTTAATGGTCAATTGAGCATAAAAAAAGAGAAATTGATAATTAAATTCCCTAATCCAAGTTTCCCTACATCTCACAATGATCTAGGGTATGATAGTGACTTACCACTCGACCCTAGTTCCTTGAATGTAAAGTGGAAAGGCGGATTCAAACATCAAAACACTAAAACATTAACAAATCTAATTTTCCAATAAATACCTCTATGGCCTTCAGATTATTTATTTGTTAAGCATTTTTATGTTTGAGCCCCCATCGCCAAGCATATATTCCTTCTTCTATGGCTTTATATTTCTTCACTTGTGAAGCATTTTTCCTTGAAAATAGATGTGTTTGAGCCACCTTGAAAATGCAACATTTTTTAATGTTTTAGCCCCTACCACCAAGCACATTTTCCTTTTGTGGCCTTTAGAGTCTTGATCTATGAATCATTTTTCCTTGAAAACTGATGTGTTTGAGCCACCTTGAAAATGAAACATTTTTCTTTTTGAGCCTCCGCCACCAAGCACATTTTCCTTCTTTTGTAACCTTCAGATTCTTCATTTGTGAAGCATTTTTCTATGAAAACTGACATGTTTGAGCCACCTTGAAAATACAACATTTTTATTTTTGAGCCCCTGCCACCAAGCACATTTTCCTTCTTCTATGGCCTTTAGATTCTTTATTTGTGAAGCATTTTTCTATGAAAACCGATGTGTTTGAGCCACCTTAAAAATGTAAAATTTTCATGTTTCAGCCCCTATCTCCAAGCACATTTTCCTTCTTCTGTGGCCTTCAAATTTTTCATTTAAGAATGATTTTTCTTTGAAAACTAACGTGTTTGAGCCACCTTGAAAATGTAACATTTTTATGTTTGAGCCCATGCCACCAAGCACATTTTTCTTCTTTTGTGGCCTTCAGATTCTTCATTTGTGAAGCATTTTTCATTGAAAATAGACGTGTTTGAGCCACCTTGAAAATCCAACATTTTTATGTTTGACCCCACACCGCCAAGCATATTTTCCTTCTTCTGTTGCCTCCAGATTCTTCATTTGTGAAGCATTTTTCTTTGAAAACTGAAGTGTTTAAGCAACCTTGAAAATGCAACATTTCTATTTTTGAGCCCCCACCACCAAGCACATTTTCCTTCTTCTGTGGCCATCAGATTCTTCATTTCAGAAGCATTTTTCCTTAAAAACATATGTGTTCCAACTAGCTTCAAAATGTAACATTTTTTATGTTTGAGCTCCCGCCGCCCATCATATTTTCCTTCTTTTGTTACCTTCAGATTCTTCATTTGGGAAGCATTTTTGCTTAAAACCTAATGTGTTTGAGCCACCTTGAAAATGCAACATTTTTATGTTTAAGCCCTAATTGCCAAGCACATTTTCCTTCTTTTGTGGCCTTCAGATTCTTAATTTGTGAAGCATCTTTCCTTAAAAACTGATGTGTTTGAGCCAACTTGAAAATACAATATTTTTTATGTTTGAGCCCCTGCTGCCAAGCATATTTTCCTTCTTTTGTGGCCTTTAGATTCTTCATTTGTGACACATTTTTTCTTAAAAATTGATGTGTTTGAGCCACCTTGAAAATGCAACATTTTTATGTTTGAGCCCATGCCGCCAAGCACATTTTCCTTCTTCCGTCACCTTCAAATTCTTCATTTGTGAAGCATTTTTCCTTGAAAACTGATGTGTTTTAGCCACCTTGAAAATGCAATATTTTTAGGTTTGAGTCCCCACCACCAAGCACATTTTCCTTCCTTTGTGGCCTGCTAATTCTTCATTTGTGAAGTATTTTTCCTTGAAAACTGACGTGTTTGACCCACGTTGTAAATGCAACATTTTTATATTTGAGCCTCCATCACCAAGCACATTTTCATTCTTTTGTGGCCTTCAAATTCTTCATTTGTGAAGCATTTTTCCTTGAAAACTGAGGTGTTTGAACCACCTTGAAAGTGCAACATTTTTATTTTTGATTACCCACCACCAAGCACATTTTCCTTCTTCTGTGGCCTTCATATTCTTTGTTTGTGAAGCATTTTTCTTTGAAAATTGATGTGTTTGAGCCACTCTTAAAATGCAACATTTTTATGTTTGAGCCCCCACTGCCAAGCACATTTTCCTTCTCTTGTGGCCTTCAAATTCTTCACTTATAAAATATTTTCTTTGAAAAGTGATGTAGTTGACCCACCTTGAAAATGCAACATTTTTATGTTTGATCCCCTGCCCCCAAGCACATTTTCATTATTTCATGTATTTTTCCTTGAAAACTAATGTGCTTGAGCCACCTTGAAAATTCAACATTTTTATTTTTGAGCCCCCGGCACCAAGCACATTTTCCTTCTTCTGTGATCTTCAGATTCTTCATTTTTGAGGCATTTTTCTTTGAAAACTGATGTGTTTGAGCCACCTTGAAAACTCAACATTTTTATTTTTTAGCCCCCACCACCAAGCACATTTTCCTTCTTCTATAGCCTTCAGATTCTTCATTTAGGAAGCATTTTCCTTTGAAAACTAATGTGTTTGAGCCACCTTTAAAATGTAACATTTTTATGTTTGAGCCCCCACCACCAAGCACATTTTCCTTCTCCTGTGGCCTTCAAATTCTTCATTTGTGAAGAATTTTTCTTTAAAAACTGACGTGCTTGAGCCACTTTGAAAATGCAACATTTTTATTTTTGAGCCCCTGCCACCAAGCGCATTTTCCTTCTTTCATGGCCTTCAAATTCTTCATTTGTGAAGCATTTTTCTTTGAAAACAAATGTGTTTGAGCCACCTTGAAAGTGCAACATTTTTATTTTTGAGACCCCACCTCCAAGCACATTTTCCTTCTTCTATGGCCTTCAAATTCTTCATTTGTGAAGTATTTTTCTTTGAAAACTGACGTGTTTTAGCCACCTTAAAAATGCAACATTTTTATGTTTGAGCCCCCGTTGCCAAGCAAATTTTCCTTTTTCTATGGCCTTTAGATTCTTCATTTGTGAAGCATTTTTCCTTGAAAACTAACGTGTTTAAGCTACCTTGAAAATGCAAGATTTTTATATTTGAGCCCGAGTCACCAAGCACATTCTCCATCCTTTGTGGCATACAAAGACTTCATTTGTGAAGCAATTTTCCTTAAAAACTGATGTGTTTGAGCCACCTTGAAAATGCAACATTTTTATGTTTGAGCCCTAACCGCCAAGCACATTTTCCTTCTTCTGTGGCCTTCAGATTCTTCATTTCTGAAGCATTTTTCCTTGAAAGCTTATGTGTTTGAGCTACCTTTAAAACACAACATTTTTATGTTTGAGCCCACACCGCCAAGCACATTTTCCTTCATATGTGGCCTTCAAATTCTTAATCTATAAAGCATTTTTCTTTGAAAACTAATGTGTTTGAGCCACCTTGAAAATGCAACATTTTCATGTTTGAGCCCCTACTACCAAGCACATTTTCCTTCTTTTATGGCCTTTAGATTCTTAATTTGTGAAGAATTTTTCCTTGAAAACTGACGTCTTTGAGCGACCTTCAAAATGCAAAATTTTATTTTTGGGGACTTGCCGCCAAGCACATTTTCCTTCTTCTGTGGCCTTCAGATTCTTCATTTGTGAAGCATTTTTCTTTGAAAATTGATGTTATTAAACCACCTTGAAAATGCAAAATTTTTACGTTTGAGCCCCCACCGCCAGGCACATTTTCTTTTTTCTGTGTCCTTCAGATTCTTTATTTGTGAAGCATTTTTCTTTGAAAATTCACGTGTTTGAGTCACCTAAAAAATGCAACATTTTTATGTTTGAGCCCCAGCCACCAAGCACATTTTCCATCTTTTGTGGCCTTTAGATTCTTCATTTGTGAAGTAATTTTCTTTGAAAACTGATGTGTTTGAGCCACCTTGAAAATGCAACATTTTTATTTTTGAGCCCCCACCGCCAAACACATTTTCCTTCTTCTGTGGTCTTAGGTTTCTTCATTTGTGAAGTAATTTTCTTTGAAAACTGATGTGTTTGAGCCACCTTGAAAATGCAACATTTTTATTTTTGAGCCCCCACCGCCAAACACATTTTCCTTCTTCTGTGGCCTTCAGATTCTTCATTTGTGAAGCATTTTTTCTTGTAAACTGATGCGTTTAAGCCACCTTAAAAATGCAAAATTTTTATGTTTGAGCCGCCATCGCCAAGCACATTTTCCTTCTTCTGTGGCCTTCAAATTCTTCATTTGTGAAGCATTTTTCTTTGAAAAATGACGTGTTTGAGCCACCTTGAAAATACAACATTTTTATGTTTGATCCCCCAATGCCAAGCACATTTTCCTTCTTCTATGGCCTTGAGATTCTACACTTGTGAAGCATTTTTCTTTGAAAACATACATGTTTGAGCCAACTTGAAAATGCAACATTTTTGTGTTTTAGCCCTTGCTGAAAGGAAGCTAGGTGTGCAGAAATCACTTCCTACACTAATCTAATGAGGGGAGGAGAGTGCAAATTCAATTTTATCCTTTCTATTACAGAAATGTTAAACAACTAACAAAGATATTGCAGCAAACACATAAACAAGAAAGTGAGACACAAGAAGAGAGACACAAGAGATATGTGGGGAAAACCCTTATCGGGTGAAAAACCCCACACTCCAAAACCTGCACAAGGTATTATCCAAACTGAAATGGTTTACAATACACTTGCAATGCAAGCTCTCAAGAGTCTTCAACACTCGTATCTAGAGACAAACTGGCAACATAACAGTGCCTTTCAAACCTGTAGTACATCTCCTCTCAAAAGCACCTATTTATATAACAAATACAAGGCAAATATGGCTCCACATAGGGATGGGCATCCAACATGGCCTCATGGCCCAAAACCCATGCCTATGGACACTTGTCTAACTCTGTAGGATGCTCCTGACACTTGTCAAGTCACCCCATCCCAAGGAGGTCGCCTATTTCCAAAATGGGCTATGACAGATGCTCTTACGACTCTTACAAATGTCATAGAATCTGTCATAGCTGTCATAAATTATAGTTGTAAGAGAATATGACATACACAAGCTATAAATAGCATATTCTCTTACAACATGTCATAGTCCACCTTGGGGCGCCCAAAGATGCCATTTTCAAAGATGCTCTTCAACACATGTCTTCACCTATCATAGAATCTCCTATTTCTGACTCTTACATGTCATAACTTCATCATAGGAATCTGTCATGACCGTTTTAGTCAATATTCCCTTACACAACATCCAAGATGCTGACATATGGCAAAATATTCCTACCACTAAGTGGGATGCCTATCTCCTCATGTGAGGACAAAAATACATGTGGTCATATGCCATGTAGGATGACACATCACCATGCCAACTCCCACAATATGACAACATAGGATTTGCAACCAATTAATACAATAGGCAATTAATAAATAAATACAATGTAAAAATACAAGGAATTACCAAGGTTGAGACACCTTAATTCCCAACATTGTCCCACTTCTCAAATGCCTTGTAAGAGCCAATAGAATCAACAGGATTTAACTTCTATAGGTCGAGAGGCCCATAGACTCTGAACACTATCTGAACTTCTGTGTGCCCACTGGTTTCATCAATGCATCTACAACATTCTTCAAAGTATCTACCTTCTCCAAATTTACCTTCCCATCCTCTACCATGTCTCATACGAAGTGAAACTAAACATCAATATGCTTTGTTCTGGCATGGAAAGTTGGATTCTTCGCAAGGCAAATCGCACTCTGACTGTCACAACTAATTGTAATATGTCTTGCATCAACACCAATATCTGAACACAGTCTCTTAATCCAAATGGCTTCCTTACAAGCATGAGTTTCAGCCATGTACTCAGCTTCTGTAATGGACAAAGCAACCACAAGTTGTCGCTTACTCATCCAACTAATTACACCACTAAACATAGTGAACACATAGGCATTGGTGGATCTCCTGCTGTCAATGTCACCTGCCCAATCAGAATCCACAAATACAAACTGAATACGAAGGTCCCATAGCATTGCCATGATAGCAAATGGAATACTCAGAAGTACCCCTCAAATATCTGAACACTTGCTTAACTGTGTCCCAATGTACCTGTCCAGGATTAGTCATAAATTAACTAAGGACTCCCACTGCTTGGGCAATGTCTGGTCTTGTGCAGACCATAGCATACATCAAACTACCAACAACACTAGCATAAGGTACTCTACTCGTATCCTCCACCTCACTAGGAGATTTTGGACAATCATTAACAGACAACTTTGTCCCCAAATAAGTAGGAACACACAATGGTCTACAATCTACCATGCTGAACATGTCCAACATAGTCTTCACATACTTGCTCTAGCTTAACCAAAGTTTTATGTTAGCTCTATCTCTTTTGATTTCCATTCCCATAATGTACCTGGCTGCCCCAAGATTTTTCATCTCAAACTGTGCTAACAACTGAAACTTCAAATCAAAAATCATATTCTTACCATTCCCAATCAACAACATATCATCAACATACAATGCAATAATGAGAATGTGATCATTGTCAAATTTGTAATACACACAATGATTTGATTTTGATCTCAGATATCCAATCGACGACACAAAGGCATCAAACTTTAAGTACCACATCCTAGGAGACTAATTCAAACCATACAAAGACTTCTTAAGCTTGCAAACCAAATTTTCTTTACCTTTCTCTATGTAATGCTATGGTTGTGACATGTAGATTTCTTCCTCCAAATCGCCATGAAGGAAAGTTGTCTTCACATCCATTGGTTCTACCTCTAAGTCATAAGCAACTGCAAGAGATAACAAGAATCGAATGGATGTCAGCTTTGCAATGGGAGAGAAAATTTCACCATAATCAATTCCCTCCACTTGTGAATACCCCATCGCAACCAATCTAGCCTTGTACTTTTCAAAACTGTCATTTGCACCAAATTTCTTCTTGAACACCCATTTGCAACCAACGGGTTTCCATCCATCAGGCAAAGGCACCAAGTCCCCATGTTTTATTCTTTTCCAAAGAAGCCATCTCATCTTCCATGGCCTCCTTCTAGGAACCTACATCTTTCATGCCCATAGCCTCTTTCACAGTTCTAGGCTCATCAGTGTTAGTAAGTAAAGAAAAAGCACAACTAGAATCAAGTAATGAATAACCAAACCTATCAGGTTGCTTTCTTGTTCATGTAGACCTCCTCAATGGCTAAGGTTGAGGTTCTACTTCTTCTTATGTCTATTCAATCTTCTCAGGGGAAGAAAGAAATTGAACCACATCTTCTTTCTTTTCTGTCTGTTCTGGTTGTAGAACAATAGAAGAAGGTGTTATCTCTCTGAAGATAACACTTCTGCATGGGATCCCAAAGCTCGTATCCTTTCACACCGACACCATAGCCAATGAAAATACATTTAATAGCCTTGTTCTCCAATTTAGACCGTTTCTTCCTAGGCACATGTGCATATGCCTCACAACCAAAAATACAAAGATGTCTAACTGAAGGCTTCTTACCAGACCACACCTCCATAGGTGTCTTACCAACAAGAGCTGATGTAGGAGATCTGTTTATGAAATAGCAAGCAGTGGCAACAGCTTTAGCCCAAAACTTTTGTTCGAGGCTTGCTCCACTAAGCATACTCCTAGCCTTCTCCATCAGTGTCCTGTTCATCCTCTCTGCAACTCCATTTTGTTGTGGGGTCTATGGAGTTGTCTTATGCCTTTCAATCCCTTGCTCTTTACAGAATTTATCGAACTCTGCTGAACAAAACTCACCACCGTTGTCAGTTCTCAAACACTTAATCTTTTTACTAGTCTAATTTTTAGCAAAGGCTTTAAACTCCTTAAACTGACTAAAGACTTCAATCTTGCTTCTAATAAAATAAACCCATGTCCTTCTACTGTAATCATCTATAAAAGATATAAAATATACAAATTTTGAAATCGAAGGAACATTAATAGGACCAAACACATTAGAATGAATAAGATCCAATACACCAGAAGACTTGTGAGAACTAGAGTAAAACTAAACACAGTTTTGCTTTCCATAAATGCAATGTTCACAAAAGTCAAACTCGAGATTACAATCATTTAACCCCTCAATGAGGTTTTTATTTTTTAGGGTACGCAGACCCTTCTCACCAATGTGGTCATAGCTCAAATGCCATAACATAGTCTTTTCAGCATGAAGTTTAACTTCCAAAGCATGTGCACTACCATCAGAACTAGTTACAACAGATTTCTTCACTGCTCGTTTAGATGGTGGGGATGAAGTGACTACAACTCTTTTCTTCGAGTCAGAAGAACTATTGCACTGTGAAGTGCATGCCTCCAGCTGAAACAGAGTACCTCTCCAAGTACCCTTCGCAAGCACCATAGATCCTCTAGTCATCTTGCATCCATCCTTTGAAAAGACAACCTGCACACCTGCATCATTCAACATACTTACAAAAAGTAGGTTCCATGCAAGGCCTGGAATGTGCATAACTCTAGTGATCCCCTTCACTCATCCATGAGGGAATCAGATTGAGACTCTTCCACGACCAACAATCTTCAGATAAGAGTCGCCACCTAGGTACACTCTTCCACCATCGAACTCTTCATACTTCATGAACCAGTCTCGATGTGAGATCATGTGGAATGATGCACCAGAATCAATCAACCACACATCATCAGATGCATGGGTGGTCAGGGCTACGATGAAGGCATCACCATCATCTTGTGACTTTTCAGAATCTGAATCAGGAGCTTTCTTCTTCTTTTTCTTCTCCTCTTTGCATTCCTTTCAAAAATGCCCGATTTTACCACAGTTCCAACAAAGAGCCTTGGACTTTCCAAGAGATTTGGATCTCCCATGGGATTTGGATCTGCCCTTATCACCTTTCTTGTCCTTCTTCTTCCCTTTCTCTTTGGGTCTTCCATGAACCGCAAGAGCCTCTTTGGCTGCCTCAGAAGACTTCCTCTGCATTTCTTCAAATAACAGCAAGGACACCACATCTTCCATCTTGAAGGTGGTAGTAGTGCTTTCGATAGCCATGACAAGATGATCCCATGAATCTGGCAAAGAACAAAGTAGGGTCATGCATCGATCCTCCTCCTCCATTTTCACACCCTTAGATGTCAACTATGCAACAATCATGTTAAAAGCATTCATGTGATCCACAACAGATCCTTCGTCTTCCATCTTCAGAGTGAACAACTTATTTTTTAGGAAAAGTTTGTTTACCAAGGACT
Organism: Cunninghamia lanceolata; assembly: GCA_027924645.1. Lineage (NCBI taxonomy): Eukaryota > Viridiplantae > Streptophyta > Pinopsida > Cupressales > Cupressaceae > Cunninghamia > Cunninghamia lanceolata. Next base: position 119,243 of record BSBN01000626.1, on the reverse strand, counting down.
TGGCTTGATAAACATCACCCAACTTCTTCCAAAGATCTTTCTGTTGGAAATAAGGCAGATAACTGAGAGGGGGGTGAATCAATTATCTCAAAATTTCTTTAACTTTTTCTTTTGTTATCTCAATAAATAGTGCAGCATCAAATCATATAAGCATATAAGAACAGAAATAAAATCAACACACATAACACAAATATTTTTCCGTGGAAAACCATGTTAAGGGAAAAACCACGGGGTGACTAACCCAAGATTGTATTCTCTGTTAAAAGAATATGAAGTACAAAATAGCACTTGCCAATTAGGGCTCACTGCCTGAGCACACTACTCACAGGAGGGACACTGCCTACAAGAACTTAGAGAAGGTAATCAGATGTTTGAACTAATGCGAAGTATCTACAAATGCAAGAGTTTAGTTCTGGTTAGGCACAATACACTGATTTGATGCACTTCATTCTTCCAATGCTTTAATATTGTTGCTCTGTCACATACCGAACTTGATCTACAACTTTCACACTTGTCCCCTACTTTTCTTCACACTTCTTCCTTTTCTTCTATTTTTCACACACCTACATACTAGAATCCATCTGGTATAAATATCTGCATCAAGGATTTCATCAACTTTCTAGTCAGCAAGAAGAACACTCAAGATATTTACAAGTTATTGATATGTCAGCTGAATCCATGCTTGATTTGAGATACGTATCAAAAGCATAGGCATAGAAGTAATTAATCATGTCGGCCAACAATGTATAATCCCCCAAATAGCTTGATCAACATCTTTTACTCATCCGGATTGAAGTCTGATGCTCTGCCAGTCAGTTCTTCCTCTGTCTACTCTACTTGACTGGAACCCGATGCTCAGATGCTCATATCTTTTCCATGCCTTACTACTGAAGGCTAAATCTCTGGAATATAGTAGTCATGATACTCCTCTTGACTTATCCAAGTCCACAGCTTTTCGAGTTACACCATCTGAGAGATCCGGACTTGATTGTTAGACCTCGTTGCATACTTTGTTCTTATTCACCGAACCAAAACAATCTTCAATCTAACTTCTGGTATAGGCATACTATGTATTGCAGATGTGTGGGATAGACTTTATTGCCATCAATGACAACACTCATGAAGCCACACAGTGTCTCTTGCCAACAATCTCCCCCTTTGGCATTGATGGCAACACTTAGTGAAAAATGGCTAAGTGTCGCAGTAAACTCCCCCTTGGCTAATGCTTTATCTTTTGCACTATTTTACCGGAGCTTCCCCTTAGCTGGATTCCACATTTTTCACTACTCCTCACACCCCCTTTGACATCAATGGCAAAGGGCGGAATCCGCATACCAAAATTTTGCAAAAATTAATCTATACAAGGCTGCATAAGTATATATACATGGTATACTTACATATACTTAAGTATATCTGCAAAAGTGGTCTTCAATTGTACAAATTTTGTGGCCTAGCTCTACTTCATCCTGTCCAAAATGGAGATGTGAACACTCAACAAAAATGCATATGCTTCTACCCTTTTTAAATCTGTCGGATCACTGGTCTGGGCATCTAACGAGGCCTCATCCATTGCCTCTAACTTAGGGATAATTATCCCTCTGAGTTCACTCATCATGTTTATTATATCCTTCTTTTCTTTTTTCAGCCTCTTTATTTCATTTATGATGACAATTGCCTAGCATTCTTGATTCATTAAAGAGGTAATGAGGGGATCAAAATTCTGAGATAAACTTGATAGTTTACCTTCTTGTTCTTTCACTTTCTTCTCAATGTCCTCTGTTACTTTGGGCCAAGATAAGCAAAATTTATATATATCCCCACCATCTTTAAGAGCATTTTCAAGGCTCTTTATTCCAATGTCTAAAGTCCTCCTATCATTTGTAATCAGTCCTTGCACCTTAGAGAATCTTTTTCCCAAAGACTCTTTCCGGACCTTTGCTTCTGTCAATTTCTCTAAAGATTCAAAATGAGTGCCAATAGAATTAACCAAAGATTTTAAGTTACCGAATGGAGAGGCCGAAGGATCCTTTTGGAAGGATGGCAAGATCTTCTCCAGCATCCCAGATGCAATCTCCAACAGCTCACAGTCTTCCATGTGAGATTTCAGAAGTTTTTCTTTTGCTTTGGCTTGAGCAAAAGATGTTATTTTCATTGTTTCGACCGGAGAGAGAGAGAGTCAAAATTTAGTGGTCCTTGAAATAGCTCAGGTTCATCTATTTCCATCATTTATTTGTTCAAGAATTTCTTCACTGCCTCTACAGTGTCTCTTGCCGGAGATTGAGTCTTCTTTTCCTTTTGGATCTCAGAACTATCATCATAGGTCTTCTCTGCTTGTTCTTCTTCTTTTCCCTTGACCTCCTCTTCTTGACTCACTTTCTCCTCTTTTCTTCCTTCTCCTTCAGCTCCTGAATCCGAAATGTTTGCAGTGGGATCTGGAGGAGAGATGTTACCTGTGTTTACTGCTTCATGAACTTCCTCTTCTGAAATAGAGGAATCCAAGTCCTTAGACTTCTCTTCAACTATCTCTTTTGATCCTTCTACATTTTTGTCAGAAGATTCTTCATTGGTTACATTTAATCCTTCAACATCCATGGTAGAAGGTTCTTCATCTGTTTCCTCTACAATAGGAATATTGAATCTTTTGAAGGCATTCTGGAGGATGTCTTTTGTTTCTCTTGCTACTTGGTTAGTTTCTCCAAGCATAAGTTTATTCATTCTTGCTTTACTTTGGAATTCATCCTTACAGTCCTTAAAGATCATGTCCATTGCTTTGGAGTAATAGAAGGATAGAGTTGAATTGCAATCTGTTCTCAGATCTCACTTCTTTTGCCTTTGCATTCTCTTTTCTTAGTTCAAGTACCTTCTCTAGACTTTTGGGAATTAATGATATAATTTCAATGAGTGCTTTATTGTAAATATTCAGATACCTGACAGTAGCTTCTTCTAAAATCCTGTTGTCTGTCACTATATTCATCATAGAACTCTGTTACTGGCTACAGGGTCCCATCCACAGTGACTACCTTGATGATGTCATCAATGGAAAGAGTAGGCTTTTCAACAAATTCTTCTGCCTTTTCTTCCTTATTTTTACTGGTAGAGTATTCTCCGAATGTTTTCTTCTTCTTCATTTTCTTGATTTCCTCATCAGATTATGTTTCTTCATCATCTTTGAGGCTTGTATATGACCTTGTGGCTTTGGTCTTTGTCCTCTTTTCTCCTTTTTCAGATGTCTTGACTTCCGGTTTGGTGGCCCTTGAGATTTTAGGAGTGGCAGATGCAGAGCTCTTGGAGGATCTAGTCCGGGAGGAGGCTTGTACCAGAACACTTCCTTTCTTTGCTTCTTGTTTCTCTTTCCCCGCCTTCTCCATTTTCTCTCTATTTGCATCTACTGCCTCTTTTGATATACCAAATCTTTTGGCAATTTCCTCAACTTCCCTTCTAACTTTCCTCTTTATCTCTGGTTGTCTTAGCTCAAGATGTATTTTTACACTTAGTTCTTGAAAGGTTCCAAACCTTTCTGCCTTAGGGTCCTTGGGTTGGCTCAACAGGTGTTGTATATGTAGCTCCAAGATTTTCTCATTGACCTCGTATGCCATTGGCATTTTCCACATTGTTCTAGGCTCAACTGCCTCCATTAGGCATTGATCAGTGTCAACCATGAAGCACACTGTATCCTTGTATTTCTCAACTATGGATTGAGGTATCCTCTCTCTGGCTTGCATCATACTTTGGAAGTTCTTAAAGTAACCCCAGAGAGCTGTGCTTTGAGCTTTAGCATCACCAAGTCCATACATATAGTCTCTAATCTGGATTGCAACCAATTTGTCATTTTGCCAAACCCAACCACTTGATTCAGGTAGCTCATTCATGTAATAGAAGAATAGACACAGTATTAAACAACCATACTTAAAGGAGTTCTTCTTATCCTTCTTGATCTTCTGCAGGTTTTCTAACAGTTGATTGAAGAGAAGATAACATAGGTCATAATCTGCATTTTCCCTCAACATCTGATATGCTGCATATATTGCAGTCCCAAACACAGAATTCTCCCTGCTAGAATGATAGATCTTATACCTAATTATCATTGAGGCAAATTTGACATCTGGATCTGTGATGTCATCTATGGTCATTGCTCTCTTGTTAAACTTAGATCCGGTGGCTTCAGTTACTGTCTGGTTCTTGACAGATTTGAGTGCAGGTAACCCACCGGATGAGTGCAGTCCAGTTACTGCCCTGATGGCATCTTTTGTTATCTTGAAGGGCCTTATTAACCACATGAAATTATCATGCATCCTACTTAGGACATACCAGACCCAATCATCTTCCGCAAAATAGGGGAAGTGTATGCAATGTCTGAAGTGTTTATCTTGGAGGGCCTTGTATTGAGGTTTGAGTTCAAAACTCTCATCTATTAGCTATTTGTGATAGATGTCTATCAATTTAGAGTCTCCAAATTCCTCAATCTTGGCATGAATATAGACCCTAACATCTTCTACATGCAATTGTTAGAGTTGGCTATGATTGGAGCCACCCAGGATCTAGGACTTCATGAAAGCACAAGAGAGATCAACTGAGAGAATAATGATATTCTATCATTGAATGCAAAAGAAAGATGATATTTGGATTACATAATACATGAAGATAGCCTTGCTTATAAAGACAAGGTGAGAGCTAGAAGGTGGAGTGGAAGGTGGAGATATTCCAACAACATGTGCCAATTAGAGGATGATAACTAATTGCACATGTGGAGGATAAGACAACTCACTCCAACTATCAACAACTCAACACACAACTAGACTTAACTAGACACAACTAGACATCTAGAAGACTCACTAAGTCAACTTAACATGTGTGATATATGTGTGATGTGTGAATATTATTTAACTAGTAAATAGTTAAATAAGATGAATTATCCACACTAGGGTAAACCAGTTAGGTGAAAACTCTGTTCACACCAACACCCCCCCTTAAGTGCAACTTAGGGAGTAGCTGACTAAAGCAAGATGGAAAGATGGATGGGTCCCAGTTACTAGGCCATGTTAGGTACCCATGTACAACAAATCTCAAGTGGAGAAAAGGAGAAAACCTCATGGGACAAAACTCCTCTCCAAAAGTGAGAATGCAGAAACAATGAATGTGAAAGAAGAAGTGATAGTAGGAGGACTCAACATGACCCCCCAAGGACAACTTCTATCACATATATACAATAAAATACCCCCCCATAGGAGAGTAAGTGTGAGACTATAGGTCCCCCCCCACAATGAAGTAGCTCCTGTGCCAATGAAGAATGTCTGAAGAAGAATGCTGGAAAGTGTCCTGTACCTACAAACAACATTTCTCCCCTTAGGAAGAAACAAGTCCAAAAGCTGATGTCGAAGAAACTCCATCTCAAGGTATGAGGGAAAAAGCCTCATCATGTATGATGTCTCTGAAAACTACTCAAGTGTCCACATGTCAGAATCAAAGAATGCCACAATGCAATGATTTGTGTCCAATCCAAAATCCTGTGTAGACTGATGAAGAACAACCTCCAAGGACAAAGTAGATGGGATAACAGTTGTGTTGTAACTGTCATCAAAGAGGAGAGATATCCCCTCAAGTGTGTCCTCCAAATCTGCAATATGAGACTCACAAAACAAGTTTGATATACCTGCCAAGAAAGTATCCCACAAAGCTATGTCTGAAAGACCTGAATGATCCTGCTCAACTGAAGTAGATGAACCCATGTCGATGTCGATCTCTAAAGAAGCAGGAGGTTGAGGTGATAGAAGCTCAGCACTAGTCTCATGAACCAAAGTGGGTGAAAGAACACCAAGGTTCAAGTGACCAAACTTCTCCTCGGAAACATGATTCACACTTGATGCATGAGTGTGAATATCAATCAATGGATCTACATCATCAGAAGAAACAAAATGGGAGAAGGTATACAAGCGAGATGCATGATCAGCCATCCCAACTGCAATGATATCTCTGCTCTCCAAGTCTCGAATGATCATTGAATCAAGAGTGAACTCAACTATCTTGCCTACACCACAATGAGTAATCTGGTAGATGGAAAGGAGATTGGATGTCAAGGAAGGTACACACAACACATTTTTGAATGTACTCTCTCCAATATCAATTGTCCCTTTTCTAGATGCATGCATGTATGTGTTGTTACCCATCAAGATAGGTGTCGAAGTGCATGACTCAAATGAAGAGAACATCCCTTGTGAAGATGCCATATGATGAGAAGCCCTTGAATCAAGAAGCCATCTCTCTGACTGAAGACTTGTAGAAGCAAAGAGTACATGTCCTTTTCCTTTGTCTATCCCATTTGCAATGCCTGTTGTCCTTGTATGTGTAGATGATGATGGTGTCGAAGAAGAGGTTGTACTAGGTGATGATGATGGCATTTTGATATTGTGCTTTTGAATAATGTGAGTCAACTCATCAATTTTCTTCTCATAACACTTATGCTCATCATGTCCTAGTTTCTTGCAATATGCACACTTTGGTCTCTCCTTCTTAGATGGTTCCTCCTTGGGAGAGGATGAGGACTTAGGTGATTTGGTTGATTCCTTTGCTTGCTCATTGTTCTTGAAATCCTTATTTTTCTGTTTCTTGCCTTTGCTAGTTGAAGCCTTTTGATCCTTAGAACCTTGATTAGCAAGAAGTGCTTGAGGTTTAGGAGACTTCAATTTTCCCATGTGTACTAACTTAGCTTGCTCCCTTGTGAGTGATGCAGCAAACCCATCAAGTGAAGGTATTGTGAAAGCTTTCCCAAGTGCTTCCATAGTAGCATAGAAGGTAGAAACAAAAATTGAATAGTCAGGACCAAGCTTGGCAAGGATTGAAAGAATCAATTGAATATCCTCTTTCTCAATTCCACATTGTTTGAGCTGCAATCTAAGTGATTTTAGTTTTGTGAAGAAGTCTTGGATGCTTGCAAAATCGGTTGGATTCAAACCAATTAATTCATTCTCCAATTTGAAACCTCTCATTGTATCTTGTTTACCAAAGAGATTCTCTAAGGTAGTCAACACTTGATTAGGTGTAGTACAAGATTCAATAAAAAAAAGAAGATCAGGAGAAATAGACAAGCATAGTATTCCATAGGCTTGATCACATCTATTATACCACTTTCTCTTTTCTGCAGCTGCAGTTGGTTCAATTTCTGTACCCATTATTACTCTATGAATTTTCAAACTTCTTAAATGAATCTCCATTTTAGTTTTCCACTCATGATAGTTATATGGTGTGAGTAGAGGAAGTTTGTGTGAATCCATGATGCAAGAGTACAAAAAGAACACAAGTACACCTCCCTGTTACTCAATCAAAGAGATTACCCCCCAAAAAATGAATGATTGTGGCACTTTATACTTAGTGCGATTTACAATTGTCCACAAGGGACCAAAATTGGGAAAGCATCAAAATCTCTTAAAAGAGAGATTCAAGGAAGATTACAATTGCTCACAATGATTAACCACAGCAAATAGATCCCTTCAAAACAAGTTTCACTTCTTCAAGTGTCAGAATGCCCAAGTTATCACTCAAAAACCAAAAAATTGACAAATGAAATAAAATGAACATGGAGTAAAATCTAAGAAAAGTTCATGGATGGATTTGAAGAGCTCTTGAATACCTTTCCGATGCCACAAGAATTGCAAAAATCAGAGATCGTGGCAAGAAGTTGTGAGCTCAGACGCCGAAAACGAAGATCTATCTTCAAACTTCTATAGCAGTCACCTACAGTAGAATTTCAGAAAAATTCTGACACAACTATGAAGTGCTCTCTATCATCTTTCCGACAATATCTCGTTTTCCTGATTTCGCCTCCATGGGCAAAAGTTATGCAAAAATGAAAAAAAGCCCTAGTTTAGGGCTTTGAGGGGCAAAAATGGCCCCTTGATGCCGATGCAGTGCTGACGTCAGCAGAATATGCCTCAAATATTCCTTTTTGGCAGAAAAAATGCCCCTCCCGGAAAGCAAAAACTTCCTGTAAAATAGCCTTTCGTTGATTGGAAACCGTCGTTCTTAACCCACCAAAAACACCTGATCTTCAGTGCAAAACTGCTCTCAAAGACTGCTGGGCGGAATTGTTGCAGGTTTGATCGTTGACTGCCATAGAATGGACGCCGTGCTAGAGAGATTCTAGTCACTGGGCGGTTTCAGACCACGGGATTGTTATGGCACTGAGTCAAAATGTTAACGGCAAGAGTCAAATGCGAGAGTCTTCAGATTCTGCCGTGGATGTTCGCAGACTGAGAAGATTGAACCACTTTTAATAAGCCAAAACCGCTAGTCAGATTTGATCGAGCCTGCAAGGTAAATCTGCCCGCCGATGATTGCAGATGATGTCAAGGGTTTTTGGCCTGTTTGGCGATTTGTATGGCCGCCGCAGCTCAAGGAATATGCCAATTTACCAACCGACGAGTTCAGCAAATCTTTTGATGTGAAGTTTAAGCCTCCCTGGTCGCTAATTGGGAGAAACCAGATCTTAGATCTATGGCCGACGGGTTTGTACAGTGGTCGCCAGATTTGTGTGTAGACTGGCATTAATTGATATGTGGCGACGATCTAAGATCTTGCCAAAAAGGTCTCAGATCCTGCCTGGAACAGTGTCGCCGATGTATGTAGAGACCACGAGAGATGATGCTGGTTGATAGATTGCCAACGATAGTTTGCTTGATGCTGGTAGATTTAAGGAATTCGTCAATTGGTTTTGTTGCAGATGCCTAAGATTTGGCAGAGACCACCAAAGTTGGTATAAGAATATATGCAGGTCGATGGATTTGAAGTTGCCCAGTGAATAAACTACCGGTGGCAGTTATAACATTGTCACCAAATGGATTTGAAGCTCTGATACCATGTTAGAGTTGGCTATGATTGGAGCCACCCAGGATCTAGGACTTCATGAAAGCACAAGAGAGATCAACTGAGAGAATAATGCTATTCTATCATTGAATGCAAAAGAAAGATGATATTTGGATTACATAATACATGAAGAGAGCCTTGCTTATAAAGACAAGGTGAGAGCTAGAAGGTGGAGTGGAAGGTGGAGATATTCCAACATGTGCCAATTAGAGGATGATAACTAATTGCACATGTGGAGGATAAGACAACTCACTCCAACTATCAACAACTCAACACACAACTAGACTTAACTAGACACAACTAGACATCTAGAAGACTCACTAAGTCAACTTAACATGTGTGATATATGTGTGATGTGTGAATATTATTTAACTAGTAAATAGTTAAATAAGATGAATTATCCACACTAGGGTAAACCAATTAGGTGAAAAATCTGTTCACACCAACAGTAATACCCCATGCGAAATGCTAGAAAATGCGCCTAAAGGATCAACTTCTAGAGATTTATAGGGATATTTCTTGAATTTAGGGCATGGCCTATTAGTGATCTTAACAACCATTGGAGTAGATATCTTGCAAAAGATTCAGAGAGATATTTTCAGAATAGAAGTACCTTTTTACGTTTTAGGGTTCAAAATAGGAGCCGGAACAAATCGTTGGTTGAGTTTGATTTTGTAGTTGATCTTTGAGTGAGTTGAGGTAGATCTCTTCTTTTCTTCTTCTTGAATGCAAATGTGCAAATGATGAGTTAATGAACCCTTTTATTCTTGCGCAAACCCTAATTTCCTCTTGTAATAAATGCACAACTTAAGTTATTCGGTTGCCCTGTTCTGAGAGAGATCTTCTTGAATCACTGTGTTGCATTTAGAATCTTTTTTAGTGAGGATTGACAATGTACCTTCTTTTCTTCAATCATCTCATGGATCCGCAAATCAAAGTATTGCAATTTTGAATCATACTGGATCTGTCCGTGGAAATCCTGCTTTACCGGATGGCTATCAAACCGGATCAATCTTGAACGATTAAACTGTTGTAAAACTTCATGCAGATCTTTCATTTTTTTACCGAGGGTTATGTAGATATTTTTTTGAGAACCCTTTAATTTGCAGCATTCCATGTGCCAATTTAGGCACTAATTAACTAGTTGGGGGAATTTATTTTTCTCTATGACTCCTCGTGAGCTAGAGCTCATCTGTTTTGTTTCTGGAAGGAATATCAAAACCAGATTTTGTTGCGGATCCATCCCCAATATTTTCTATACTCTTCTTCACCCAAATCTTGCTCATCTCCCTTTGAACTTCATCTGCATTCACTTTGCCTTTACCCTTATCTTGTTTTTGATTATGATGCATCGGACCCTTTTTATCCTAATTTTTACTTTTACAGAATTTGGCAATATGACCGGATCCATCGCAATTGTAACAAACAACATTTCTTTGCATATTTGATTGATATCATTTTGATCTGCATTGATTAGCCATATGTCCCATTCTATTGCATGGAAAGCATCTACCATTGAATGAATTGTTTATATTTCTGCATTCATGAGATTTGCGACCATACCTTTTACAGTTGAAACATTATCCAGAGAAGGATGGATTAGTCTGATTCATTCTCCTTCTACACTGAGTTGCTTTATGACCGAATTTGTTGCAATTGAAGCAGTATCCATTGAAGGATGGATATCTTTAAGCATTTGGTTGCCTGACCGGAGGTCTTCTAGGCCTGTTTCTTTAATTTCCTGATCCAAAGTTCTTCTGACTAGATCTAGAGCTTTCACCTTTCTCATATCCCAAGCCACGCTTATCATCTACCCTCTTTTGGCTTTCAAGAAGAACTTCAAGTTGGGCTGAGCTTATCTTGAATTTATCTTTGTATTCATTTGTTGTTTGAAGATCTTGTTTAAGAGTATCTATCTGATTCTCAAGTTGTTCTTCATTGTCTCTAGCTTCTTTAAGATCTGATTCAAGATGCCTGATTATTCTGTCCATTTTGTGACTGTCCTCTATTTTCTCCTTAAGGGATTGTTTTAGATTATCTTTAATTTTCCTTTTTTCTTCAAATTCTTGGGTGAATCTCATGACCCCTGATTCCATTTCATGCCTTACCATAATGACTTATTTTGACATCTTCTCACATAGCTTATTTTTTTCATTTAGATCTTCATTAGTATCATTGGCTTCACTCTGATTCGCTAATTTTTGAAGTAGTTCCTTTCTCTTTTTCACAGAGATACTCAGTTTTTCTTTTAGCTCATTTATGAAATCATCAACTTGTTTGAGTCTTTCTCTCAAGTTATTGACTTAAGAGTGGGATTGTTTAAGATCATCTAAGGCAGACTGAAGTTGTTCCTTCATACCATAAATATCCATTGAGATTCCCAAATCTTCCTCAAGCTGTTAGGCTCTATTTGGAGGAACTTAGCTCTGATACCAATTGTTGGAAACAAGGTAGATAACTGAGAGGGGGGTGAATCAGTTATCTCAAAATTTCTTTAACTTTTTCTTTTGTTATCTCAATAAATAGTGCAGCATCAAATCATATAAGCATATAAGAACATAAATAAAATCAACACACATAACACAAGGATTATTATGTGGAAAACCCTGTTAAGGGAAAAACCATGGGGTGACTAACCCAAGATTGTATTCTCTGTTAAAAGAATATGAAGTACAAAATGGCACTTGCCAATTAGGGCTCACTACCCGAGCACACTACTCACAGGAGGCACACTACCTACAAGAACTTAGAGAAGGTAATCAGATGTTTGAAATGATGAGAAGCATCTACAAATGCAAGAGTTCAGTTCCGGTTAGGCACAATACACTGATTTGATGCACTTTATTCTTCCTCTGCTTTAATACTGTTGCTCTGTCACATACCGGACTTGATCTACAGCTTTCACACTTGTCCCCTGCTTTTCTTCGTACTTCTTCCTTTTCTTCTATTTTTCACACACCTACATACTAGAATCCATCTAGTATAAATATCCGCATCAAGGATTTCATCAACTTTCTAGTTGGCAATAAGAACACTCAAGATATTTACAAGTTACTGATCTATCAGCTAAATCCATGCTTGATTTGAGATGTGTATCAAAAGCATAGGCATAGAAGTCATTAATCATGTTGGTAGACAATGTATAATCCCCCAAATAGCTTGATCAACACCTTTTACTCATCCGGATTGAAGTCTGATGCTCTGTCGGTCAGTTCTTCCTCTATCTGCTCTACTTGACTGGAACCTGATGCTCAGATGCTCATATCATTTCCATGCTTTACTACCAGAGGCTAAATCTATGGAATATAGTAGTCATGATACTCCTCTTGACTTATCCAAGTCCGCAACTTTCTGAGTTACACCATCTGAGAGATCCAGACCTAATGTTAGACCTTGTTGCATACTATGTTCTTGTTCACTGGACCAAAACAATCTTCAATCTAACTTCTAGTATAGGCATACTATGTACTACGGATGTGTGGGATAGACTTTGTTGCCATCAATGACAACACTCATTAAGCCACACAGTGTCTCTTGCCAACATTTTCATGCTCTTCTCCTCATGGACATTCAACAGGACAGAGTCATCTAAATAGAGTCTTATAAGACCTTAGCCATCTGATCTTTGAGGTCCCAATTAGCTTGTGAAATTGTTATAGGTTTCACACCGGATACAGTTTCCCATATGTCACGATCAACAAGTAGCTCCTCCACCTTGAGTTTCCACAACTTGAAATTAGTGCCATTAAATTTCTCAACCTCTAACCTTCCGGATGTGGTTTCCATCTCCTTGCTGCAACAAGATACAAAATACTCTACACAACACTCTCACTCAACCTAAGATTAGCTGAAAAATACCCTACCTAGCAACTAGAACCAAAACTGGCCAGGCTTTGATACCAACTGAAAGGAAGCTAGGTGTGCGGAAATCGCTTCCTACACTAATCTAATGAGGGGAGGAGAGTGCAAATTCAATTTTATCCTTACCATTACAGCAATGTTAAACTACTAATAGAGATATTGTAGCAAACACATAAACAAGAAAGTGAGACACAAGAAGAGAGACACAAGATATACATGGGGAAAACCCTTATCGGGTGAAAAACCCCACACTCCAAAACTTGCACAATGTATTATCAAAACGGAAATGGTTTACAATACACTTGCAATGCAAGCTCTTAGGAGTCTTCAACACTCATATTTGGAGACAAACTAGTAGCATAATAGTACCTATCAAACCTATAGTACATCTCCTCTCAAAAGCACCTATTTATATAACAAATACAAGGCAAATATGGCTCCACATAAGGATGGGTGTCCAACATGGCCTCATGGCCCAAAACCGACACCTATGGACACTTGTCCAACTCTATAGGATGCTCCTGACACTTGTCAAGTAACCCCATCCCAAGGAGGTCGCCTATTTCCAAAATGGGCTATGACAGATGCTCTTATGACTCTTACAACCGTCATAGAATCTGTCATAGTTGTCATAACTTACATCTCTAAGAGAATTCGACATACACAGGCTATAAATAACATATTCTATTACAACATGTCATAGTCCACCTTGGGACGCCCAAAGATGCCTTTTTCAAAGATGCTCTTTGACACATGTCTTCACCTGTCATAGAATCTCCTATTTCCGACTCTTACATGTCATAACTTCGTCATAGGAATTTGTCATGACTGTTTTAGTAAATATTCCCTTACACAACATCTAAGATGCCGAAACATGGCAAAATATTCCTACCACTAAGTGGGACGCCTATCTCCTCATGTGAGGACAAAAATACATGCAGTTATATGCCATGTAGGATGACACATCACCATGCCAACTCCCACAATATGACAACATAGGATTTGCATCCAATTAATACAATAGACAATTAATAAATAAATACAAGGAATTACCAAGGTTAAGACACCTTAATTCCCAACACTTGCAGCCAAGGACATTTTCCATCTTCTGTGGTCTTCTGATTATTCATTTGTGAGGCATTTTTCATTGAAAACAGACGTGTTTTAGCCACCTTGAAAATGCAACATTTTTATGTTTGACCCTGTTGGGAATTAAGGTGTCTCAACCTTTGCAAATTCCTAATGTTGTATTTATTTATCCCATGTTGAGTTGGCATAGTCGGCACCTTGTATACATGCAGCAGGATAAATTTTGGTGACTTTGGCAGCCGCATTTTCCCCCTTGAATAATTAACGGGGGTTTTTTTGCAACCAAGTATATTTAATGACAAGTGTTGGTGAGTATCTTTGCACAAGAGAAAGGCATCTTTGGGCAGTCAAGGGAGGCTATGACATGTTGTAAGAGGAATAAGATATTTTCAGTCAGTGTATGATAGATTCTCTTACAGCTGTAAGTGCTGTCAATTATGATGGATTCTATGACAGTTGTAAGGTGCGTAAAAGCATCTGTCATAGCCTATCTTGGGACAAGGCACCCACATTGGGATGGGATCTTGGACAAGTGTCCTTAGGCATGGGTTTTGGGGCATGAGTCCAAGATGGATGCCCATCTCTAGAAGGTTCCATATTTGCCTTGTAAACTCTATAAAAATAGGTGCTTGGATAGGAGATAAGTAGTTTTTTATACAGGTACTATTATGCTGCTAGAATATCTCCAGATTCGACATTTGAAGACTCCTGAAAGAGCATTGGCTCTAAAACTATATTGTAATCTGTTATTGTTTACTGTAATACATTTGAGCTATGTTTTGGAGTGTGGGGTTTTTCACCCGTAAGGGTTTTCCCTATGTATATCTTGTCTCTCTCTCTCTCTTCTGTCTACTTTCTGTGTGTATGTGTATTGCTGCAATATCTCTGTTAGATGTTCTATATTGCTATAGTTGTAAGAATTAAAATTGAACTTGCATACATCTCTCCTCACTAGATTAGTGTAGGAAGCGATTTCCGCACACCTAGCTTCCTTTCAGACCCACAGCCGCCAAGCATATTTTCCTTCTTCTATGGCCTTCAGATTCTTCATTTGTGAATCATTTTTCTTTGAAAACTAAAGCGTTTGAGCCACCTTGAAAATGCAACATTTTTATGTTTGAGCCCCCGCTACCAAGAACATTTTCCTTCCTCTGTGGCCTTCAGATTCTTCATTTGATAAGCATTTTTATGTTTGAGACCCTGCGGCCAAGCATATTTTCCTTTTTCTGTGGCTTTCTGATTCTTCATTTGTGAAGCATTTTTCCTTGAAAATAGATGTGTTTGAGCCACCTTGAAAATGCAACATTTTTATGTTTCAGCCCCCGCCGCCAAGCACATTTTCCATCCTTTGTGGCCTTTAGAATCTTCATTTGTGAATCATTTTTTCATGAAAACTGATGTGTTTGAGCCACCTTGAAAATGTAACATTTTATTTTTGTGCCTTCGCCACAAAGCACATTTTCCTTCTTCTGTGGCCTACAGATTCTTAATTTATAAAGCATTTTTCTATGAAAACTGATGTGTTTGAGCCACCTTGAAAATGTAAAATTTTTTATGTTTCAACCCCCGTCGCCAAGCACATTTTCCTTCTTCTGTGGCCTTCAGATTTTTTATTTAAGAAGAATTTTTCTTTGAAAACTAACGTGTTTGAGGCACCTTGAAAATGCAACATTTTTATGTTTGAGCCTATGCTGCCAAGCACATTTTCCTTCTTTTGTGGCCTTTAGATTCTTCATTTGTGAAGCATTTTTCCTTGAAAACTAATGTGTTTAAGCCACCTTGAAAATGAAACATTTTTATTTTTGAGCCCCTGCACCCAAGCACATTTTCCTTCTTCTGTGGCCTTCGGAGTCTTTATTTGTGAAGCATTTTTCCTTGAAAACTGATGTGTTTGAGCCACCTTGAAAATGCAACATTTTTATTTTTGAGCCCCTATCGCCAAGCACATTTTCCTTCTTCTATGGCCTTCAGATTCTTAATTTGGGAAGCATTTTGCCTTAAAAATTGATGTGTTTGAGCCATCTTGAAAATGCAACATTTTTAGTTTTGAGCCCCCATCGCTAAGCACATTTTCCTTCTTTTGTGGCATTCAGATTCTTCATTTGTGAAGCATTTTCCTTAAAAGCTGATGTGTTTGAACCACCTTGAAAATGCAACATTTTTATGTTTGAGCCCGCACTGCCAAGCACATTTTCCTTCTTCTATGGCTTTCCGATTCTTCATTTGGGAAGCATTTTTGCTTATAAACTAATGTGTATGAGCAACCTTGAAAATTCAATATTTTTATGTTTAAGCCCCCACTGCAAAGCACATTTTCCTTCTTTTGTGCCCTTCATATTCTTAATTTGTGAAGCATTTTTCCTTGAAAACTGATGTGTTTCAGCCACCTTGAAAATGCAACATTTTTTATGTTAGGGCCCCCACTGCCAAGCACATTTTCCTTCTTTTGTGGCCTTCAAATTCTTCATTTGTGAAGCATTTTTCCTTAAAAACTAATGTGTTTGAGCCACCTTGAAAATGCAACATTTTTTTGTTTGGGCCCCTGCTGCCAAGCACATTTTCCTTCTTTTGTGGCCTTCAGATTCTTCATTTGTGAAGCATTTTTCCTTAAAAACTGATGCGTTTGAGCCACCTTGAAAATGCAACATTTTTATGTTTGAGCCCACGCTGCCAAGCACATTTTCCTTCTTCCGTGGCCTTTAGATTCTTCATTTGTGAAACATTTTTCCATGAAAATTGATGTGTTTGAGCTACCTTGAAAATGCAACATTTTTTTGTTTGAGCCCCCATCACCAAGCACATTTTCCTTCTTTTGTGGCCTTCAAATTCTTCATTTGTGAAGCATTTTTCCTTAAAAACTGAGGTGTTTGAGCCACCTTGAAAATGCAACATTTTTATTTTTGATCCCACAAGTACACTTTCCTTCTTCTATGTCCTTCTTATTCATCATTTGTGAAGCATTTTTCTTTGGAAACTAACGTGTTTGAACCACCCTTAAAATGCAACATTTTTATTTTTGAGCCCCCGCCGCCAAGCATATTTTCCTTCTCCTGTGGCCTTCAGATTCTTCATTTGTGAAGCATTTTCATTGAAAACTGATGTGTTTGAGCCACCTTGAAAATTTATTTTTTTTAGCCCCCGCCACCAAGCACATTTTCCTTCTTCTGTGGCCTTTAGATTCTTCATTTGTGAAGCATTTTTCTTTGAAAACTAATGTGTTTGAGCCACCTTGAAAATGCAACATGTTTATGTTTAAACACCCACTGCCAAGCACATTTTCCTTATTATGTGGCCCTCAGATTCTTAATTTGTGAATTATTTTTCCTTGAAAACTGATGTGTTTGAGCCACCTTGAAAATACAACATTTTTTTTTTTGAGCCCCTACTACCAAGCACATTTTCCTTCTTTTGTCACCTTCAGATTCTTCATTTGTGAAGCATTTTTCCTTAAAAACTGATGTGTTTGAGCCACCTTGAAAATGCAACATTTTTATGTTTTAGCCCATGCCGCCAAGCACATTTTCCTTCTTCCGTGGCCTTCAGATTCTTCATTTGTGAAGCATTTTTCCTTGAAAATTGATGTGTCTGAGCCACCTTAAAAATGCAAAATTTTTATGTTTGAGCCCCCGCCGCTAAGCACATTTCGCTTCTTTTGTGGCCTTCTGATTCTTCATTTGTGAAGCATTTTTCCTTGGAAACTGATGTGTTTGACCCATGTTGTAAATGCAACATTTTTATATTTGAGCCTCCATCGCCAAGCACATTTTCCTTCTTTTGTCCAAGCACATTTTCCTTGAAAACTGATGTTTTTGACCCACCTGTAAAATGCAACATTTTTATGTTTAAGCCCCTGCCGCCAAGTACATTTCATTCTTTTGTGGCCTTCAAAATCTTCATTTGAGAAGAATTTTTCCTTGAAAACTGATGTGCTTGAGCCATCTAGAAAATTCAACATTTTTATTTTTGAGACCCTGCCACCAAGCACATTTTCCTTATTCTATGGCCTTCAAATTCTTCATTTGTGAAGCATTTTTGTTTGAAAATTGATGTGTTTGAGCCACCTTGAAAATGCAACATTTTTATTTTTTAGCCCCCGCCTCCAAGCATATTCTCCTTCTTCTGTGGCATTAAGATTCTTCATTTGTGAAGTATTTTTCTTTGAAAACTAACGTGTTTGAGCCACCTTGAAAATTCAACATTTTTATGTTCGAGGCCCCGCCACCAAGCACATTTTCCTTCTCCTGTGGCCTTCAAATTCTTCATTTGTGAAGCATTTTTCTTTAAAAACTGACGTGTTTGAGCCACCTTGAAAATGCAAAAAAATTATGTTTGACCCCCACCGCCAAGAACATTTTCCTTCTTTTGTGACCTTAAGAATCTTCATTTGTGAAGCATTTTTCCTTAAAAATTGATGTGTTTGAGCCACCTTGAAAATGCAACATTTTTATTTTTGAGCCCCCGCCACCAAGCGCATTTTCCTTCTTTCATGGCGTTCAAATTCTTCATTTGTGAAGCATGTTTCTTTGAAAACTAATGTGTTTGAGTCACCTTGGAAATGTAACACTTTTAGTTTTGAGCCCCCACTACCAAGAACATTTTCCTTCTTCTATGGCGTTCAAATCCTTCATTTGTGAAGCATTTTTCTTTGAAAACTGACGTGTTTTAGCCACCTTGAAAATGTAACATTTTTATGTTTGAGCCCCCGCTGCCAAGCAAATTTTTCTTCTTCTATGGCCTTTAGATTCTTCATTTGTGAATAATATTTCTTTGAAAATGAACATGTTTGAGCCACCTTGAAAATGCAACATTTTTATGTTTGAGCCCCTACCACCAAGCACATTTTCCTTTTTTTGTGGCCTTTAGATTCTTCATTTGTGAAACATTTTTCCTTGAAAACTAATGTGTTTGAGCCACCTTAAAAATGCAATATTTTTATGTTTGAGCCCTCGTCACCAAGCATAATCTCCTTCCTTTTTATCCTTTAGAGACTTCATTTGTGAAGCAATTTTCCTTGAAAACTGATGTGTTCGAGCCACCTTGAAAATGCAATATTCTTAGTTTTGAGCCCCCGCCGCCAAGCACATGTTCCTTCTTTTTTGGCCTTAAGATTCTTTATTTGTGAAGGATTTTTCCTTGAAAACTAATGTGTTTGAGCCACCTCGAAAATGTAACATTTTTATGTTTGAGTGCCAACCGCCAAGCACATTTTCCTTCTTGTGTGGCCTTGAGATTCTTCATTTGTGAAGCATTTTTCCTTAAAAATTGGCATGTTTGAGACACCTTTAAAACACAACATTTTTATGTTTGAGCCCCCACCACCAAGCACATTTTCCTTCATATGTGGCCTTTAGATTCTTAATTTGTGAAGCATTTTCATTTAAAAACTGACGTGTTTGAGCCACCTTGAAAATGCAACATTTTTACGTTTGAGCCCTGTTACTAAATTTTTGTTCACACTAAATTTAGTTATACCTAGGTGCAGTTGTTCAAAATGAATAAAAGAAAACTTTGAAGTTATGCATTTAATGAACGTTGATGTCTTGACAAAGCAGAGATGGACTTCAGTTGACATGATAACCCATCAGTCTAATCAAGACTGATGAATCATCATGACAAGAGAATCAAGTTGTTAAGGTATAAATCATTCAAGAAATACAATTGATCTAACATAATGTTATCTTTTAGGAGTTATAAGACAGATTGATTATTCAGTTGATCTAATTTGAAAGAAAGAAAGAAAGATATTTATTTGAACTATTATTTCATGTCATGTATTTGGAACATACAATTCAATATATGTTACTTTATCCTATGCATTGATTGAAAAAGAAACATACATACATCAAGTGCATAAGATAAATTAACTGATCATATTTAAAAGGAGTGTTCAAATGTGTCCCACACAAGCTGTGGGAGTAACTAGACTGAGCAATGCAGACATGCAAGCTATACATCTGATGATAAAAGAAATAATAAGAACATATGATAAAGATAAACATCCATCATTGCCTGAGCAAGAAGGTTGTTTTGTTGATGTTGATCTTCAGTCTTCATCTTCAGCTCCTATCATCAGTTGAACCTGCAAAAAATTGGGGAAAGTCCTGTTAGAGCTCTGGATGTTTAAAGTTATCATATGCTTTATCATATAGACGTATCAACTTGTCACATCATGCATTTCATATGAAAGATCAAATCAGACATGTGTTACAAGTCAGAATATCATAAAGAAGATCAATCGATACCATCAAGTATAATTTTTTTGCTAACATCATTTGTTCACTGTGCAGATGTAGGTGTCACATAATGTCCTATTTCATTTTCAGCATGTGGAGTAAATGTGGCTCCCACAAGGGTTGAGCCCAGCATGTCTAAGAGAGAAGCATTTATGCTTTTATGTGCAGAAATAGTAAAGAGATGTACAAGGACAGTATCAAGCTAATTCCTATCCTGTAGCTTTTCACAATGAACATAACTCACAAGTACGAGTATGACATCAACGATAATTTACAACTGAAGTTCACTTTTTGATCATTGATATGATGCATAGTAATTACAATGTTATCACTATATCATTTGGCTAAATAAATGCCAAATTTCTATCATTTCTGAGCTAATGATATGTTGCAATCAGCAGTCATATGATACAAATATGATAAAATAAGAATGGGAAATAATTTGCCAACAATTCAGATACATAGGCCATTCATGCATTATGAATTATATGCATAATGAGCAGCTACAAGATAGTATGAACAGTTATACATTCATTGTTCAAAGATCAAATGACAAGATCAAATACTCAAGTGAATGAGAAATAGTACAGGTATGATCAAATGATTGCATATTGCTGTATGGAACAAAGCACAGGGGCATGATAAACAAGACAACAATATTTTAAATATGAACATGTGGTATATTTGTGAGATGAGAATTGAAAATGAGTAATAAATTGTTGCATTACAGTCAACTGTAGCATATAGATTCGGTCCACTTCACATTGCACTGATATATGCTATGAATGGTTACTCTTGATGACAAATGTTTCTAGATGCTATGGATTACAAGTTCAAACAACATCAAGATATAGATGGGTAATCATCCATGAAGTACATGAATAAGAATATAATGCGTTAATGCTAGATTGCTACAGGCATTGATCACAATACAGTTTAGTGAGAAGCATCAACAGTACAATATGCAATGCCTGTGAATAGGTGTGATACATGTTGTCATTTTGACATCCAAACAAAGAGGTATATACAGTCAATGTCAAATAGAAAATGGTCATCATTAAATTTGATACAAGCACTCAATAAGGATGTTACAGGAATCAATAGATTGAGACAATCAAGAGCTACAGGAATCATGTTGAATGATTCTCAAAGTCAAATCAATTTCCCTTAAGGCTTTCATTACATTATGCAAGCTACTTTTTGAGTCAGAAATGCAATCTGAGAGCAAATTCCATGATAAATGCTATGATGGAGTTCAAGGGAGACATCGAGTTGTGATTATTTCTATCAAAGGTGAGAATATTGTCTAAGGAGGAAAAAGAAAGCTAAAGTGGGTTTTATTTCATTGCCTTCAATAATCATACAACAAAGATTATCATTACTTATCCACCTTTGAAGGGCATGTTCAAATGTAATGGAATAATGTTATTCGAAGAGGTCCATTAATGCATACAAGAGTACAAGGATAATCAAACCAAACTAGGAAGGTGAAGATACAACAATGCACTGAAACAAAAATACAGTAAAAAAGGGCAAAACGTCAGCCATGTTTTTTATCATATCTGAGAAATTATGATCTGGGTTTCTGGTATTTTTTAACATAATTTAGATGACAGCAAAACAAAAAAAACCCATTAAATTGTTCGCCAACCTAGTTAACGGTTTTGTTTCGTGGAGATCAACAAAAATACAATCAAAAAGGGTAGAACAACAGTCACATTTTTTATCATATCTGAGAAATTAAGATCTAGGTTTCTGCTAATTTTTAACATAATTTAGATGACAGCAAGGCAAAAAAAACCATTAAATTGTTCACCAACCTAGTTAATGGTTTTGTTTCATGGAGATCAACAAAAATGCAGCCATAGGGCAAGGTGTTATTGTCATAGGTAAATGATGTGTCCCAACCTTGAACCCTTATTTCTCATACCATGCAAATAATAGAACATGTACAGAAGGCAGAAGGGGAGGTTTTATTTTATAAACTGAAATGGAAACCATTAAATACAGAAAAGCCATGAAAAGATAAGTGCTGGATTATTGTTTATTAGTTGTTGAAGGTGCAGTAAAGGCCAAGAGGACTCCAGAAGGCCAAGGTTGTATGAGGAAGGCTTGAGTTTTTTGAGGAGAGAGAGCATATTCTACATGGCAGAGATTGAATGTATAGAAGAAAACCATTTCTCAAAACCCTAATCACCATGGCAGCACACAGGAATGAGGAATAAAGAGTAAAAAATGAAATGATATCTTAGGGTTATTTTGCCCTTTCATCGGCTATGCACGACTTTCAAAAAGGAGGAAAGTTCAAGAGACTTAGTGATTTTCATCACTAAGTTTTACTTTCCTAAAGAAATAATTATTCACAGCCCGTGGTCAAAACCTTATGGTTGATAGAAGACCCTAATGATATCAAGGGGGCCCGTAGACTTCCAAAAACTTAATTATTGCCCATGATTTCATTCAGAAGACTATATCATGATTTCAAATATGCAAAGAGGGTCGAGAGATAAAATGCAAGTGTGGTAATAATACTACATAATGTTTTTTGCATTTTACGCCTTGTCATTCTTTTTGACTTAGTAAAATCCTCAGAAAAGTAATGATTATGTGCATGGGAGAAATAAGGTGTATTTGAAATATTCATTATTGAATATTTACTCATGCATAAGAATAAAAATCAAAGTGGGAGATAGTTGACTTATGCTTCAAAATAATCCATACTTATAATAGTTTATTTAAATTATTATTAAAACAATTACATTAATTGTTTCTAATAATAGCCTAAATAAACTATTATAAGTGTAAAGTTATATTTATTGCATGAGAGGACTTAAATTAAATATTTATTTATTGAATATTATTTATTAGCCATGCATTATAAAGGCTGAGAGAGATATGTGTTGTTTTCTGACTTGTGCATGGGAGAAATAAGGTGTATTTGGAATATTCATTATTGAATATTTATTCATGCATTTAAGTTAGAAATGGAGGAGGTAACCATCAGTTATTTGCATTTATGCCACCTTTTTGGAGCTGACAGAGGAGTCTTGGAGCAGTTTTGCATGGGGATGATCACTTTACAGCACATGTGCATGGATCATGGACAGTTTCGTCACCTTGTATCAACTTTTTTAGTAGTTTGGAGACATTTTTTGCATGCTTTTCAAGCTTGCACGGGAAATAGTTTGCCCATCACATGTGCTATTTTGGAGATAACTGAGGGTTGATTTCAGTTATCCTAATTCTTGTTACATATTGTAAAACTTCATTCTTTATGAAATTAATTCTTGTTTTCTCACTTGAATTTTGAGGTGAAGATTTTGTAACGCATTTTACACAGATTTTAATATAGCAGTAACAAGTTTCACAGGTTATATCAATCCATTCAAGATTGCAGTGGTTTTCCTTCAATTTCTTGTAGAAAGTTAGTGTTTTCCTTCACAGATTCAGGAGTCTTGCATTTATTAATCATTTGATGCAGATTTAATGTGTTTTGAACATTGAAACCTTTAAATTTATGTCTAGTTATTGAGTGCATATATTCAATTTTGAGTTCGGTCATAGGTCATTAATTGTGCAATAGATATATAAATCCTTTTTAGTTGTAAAATTATCTTTTCCTTCATAAAAGATAGATTATCAAGCCTTTCCTTGGGATAATTTTGTGTCTGATCTCTTCAATTTGAGTTGTGAAAATAGATTTCAATACTTGAGAAAGTTGTGAAGTGTCCTACAGGTTTTGGTCAATTTTTCATTATAGGTGCATCGCCATCCATTATTTAAGTTATCCTTCTATCCCTTTTCCATCTAGATCCAGTTTTATCAGAAAATTGAAAAGGGAAGCCGACCTAGCATTTGGAGGTCTACCTTTGCTCTAGGATCACCCACAACCTAAAGGTATTCCCATGTTTCACGGGATTGCTTAGCCTTACAAAAGCTTAGCACAACGGGTGCTAATCCACGTGACAACAAGCCCCTACCACCAAGCACATTTTCCTTCTTTTGTGGCCTTCAGATTCTTAATTTGTGAAGCATTTTTCCTTGGAAACTGATGTGTTTGAGAGACCTTCAAAATGCAAAACTTTTATTTTTGAGCCCTTGCCGCCAAGCACATTTTCCTTCTTGTGTGGCCTTCACATTCTTCATTTGTCAAGCATTTTCTTTGAAAATTGACATGTTTAAGCCACCTTGAAAATGTAAAATTTTTATGTTTGAGCCCTCACCGCCAAGCACATTTTCCTTTTTCTGTGTCCTTCAAATTCTTCATTTGTGAAGCATTTTTCTTTGAAAACTCATGTGTTTGAGTCACCTTAAAAATGCAACATTTTTATGTTTGAGCCACCACTGCCAAGTACATTTTCCTTCTTTTGTGGCCTTCAGATTCTTCATTTGTGAAGTATTTTTCTTTGAAAACTGATGTGTTTGAGCCACCTTGAAAATGCAACGTTTTTACTTTTGAGTCGTCGTCGCCAAGCACATTTTCCTTCTTTTGTGATCTTAAGATTCTTCATTTGTGAAGCAATTTTCTTTGAAAATTGATGTGTTGGAGGCACCTTGAAAATGCAACATTTTTATTTTTGAGCCCCCATCGCCAAACACATTTTCTTTCTTCTGTGGCCTTCAAATTCTTCATTTGTGAAGTATTTTCATTTGAAAACTAGCGTGTTTGAGCCACATTGAAAATACAACATTTTTATGTTTGATCCCTCAATGCCAAGCATATTTTCCTTCTTTTGTGGCCTTCAGATTCTTCATTTGTCAAGCATTTCTCTTTAAAAACTAATGTGTTTGAGCCAGCTTGAAAATGCAACATTTTTGTGTTTTAGCCCCCGCAGCACAACATATTTGCCTTCTTCTGTTGCCTTTTGATTATTCATTTGTGAAGTGTTTTTTGTTGAAAACAGACATGTTTGAGCGACTTTGAAAATGCAACATTTTTATGTTTGATCCACTGCTGCCAAGCACATTTTCCTTCCTCTATGGCCTTCAAATTCTTCATTTGTGAAGCATTTTTCTTTGAAAACTGAAGTATTTGAGCCACCTTGAAAATGCAACATTTTTATGTTTGAACCCCAACCGCCAAGCATATTTTCCTTCTTTTGTGGCCACCAGATTCTTCATTTGTGAAGCATTTTTATGTTTGAGCCTCCACAGCCAAGAATATTTTCCTTCTTCTATGGCTTTCTGATTCTTTATTTGTGAAGCATTTTTCCTTGAAAATAGACGTGTTTGAGCCACCTTGAAAGCAACATTTTTATGTTTGAACCCCCACCACCAAGCACATTTTCCTTCTTTTGTGGCCTTTAGAACCTTCATTTGTGAATCATTTTTCTTTGAAAACTTATTTGTTTGAGCCACCTTGAAAATGTAACATTTTTATTTTTGAAACTCCACCTCCAAGCACATTTTCCTTCTTTTGTGGCCTTCAGATTCTTCGTTTGTGAAGCTTTGAAAACTGACATGTTTGAGCCACCTTGAAAATGCAACATTTTTATTTTTGATTCCCTACCGCCAAGCACATTTTCCTTCTTCTGTGGCCTTCAGATAGTTCATTTGTGAATCATTTTTCTATGAAAACTGATGTGTCTAAGCCATTTTGAAAATGTAAAATTTGTATTTTTCACCACTCATCGCCAAGCACAGTTTCCTTCTTCTTTAGCCTTTAGATTTTTCATTTAAGAAGCATTTTTCTTTGAAAACTGACGTGTTTGAGCCACCTTAAAAATGCAACATTTTTATGTTTGAGCCCACACTGCCAAGCACACTTTCTTTCGTTTGTGCCCTTCAGACTCTTCATTTGTGAAGCATTTTTCCTTCAAAACTAATGTGTTTGAGCCACCTTGAAAGTACAACATTTTTATTTTTGAGCCCCCGCCGCCAAGCACATTTTCCCTTGTTTGTGACCTTTAGAGTCTTCATTTGTGAAGCATTTTTCCTTGAAAACTGATGTGTTTGAGCCAACTTGAAAATCTAACATTTTAATGTTTGTGCCCACACCGGCACGCACATTTTCCTTCTTCTGTGGCCTTTAGATTCTTCATTTGTGAAGCATTTTTCTTTGAAAACTGATGTGTTTGAGAAACTTTGACAATGCAACATTTTTATTTTTGAGCCCACACTACCAAGCACATTTTCCTTCTTTTGCTACCATCAGATTCTTTATTTGTGAAGCATTTTCCCTTGAAAACTAATGTGTTTGAGCCACCTTGAAAATACAACATTTTTATTTTTGAGCCCCTATCGCAAAGCATATTTTCCTTCTTCTGTGCCCTTCAGATTCTTTATTTGTGAATCATTTTTCCTTGAAAACTAATGTGTTTGAGCCATCTTTAAAATGCATCATTTTGGTTTTGAGCCCCCATCGCTAAGCACATTTTCCTTCTTTTATGGCCTTCAGATTCTTCATTTGTGATGCATCTTTCCTTAAAAACTTATGTGTTTGAGCCACCCTGAAAATGTAACATTTTTATGTTTGAGACCCCGTCGCCAAGCACATTTTCATTCTTCTGTGGCCTTCAGATTCTTCATTTGGGAAGCATTTTTGATTAAAAACTTATGTGTTTGAGCCACCTTGAAAATGCAACATTTTTATGTTTAAGCCCCCATTGCCAAGCACATTTTCCTTCTTCTGTGGCCTTCAGACTCTTAATTTGTGAAGCATTTTTCCTTGAAAACTAATGTGTTTGAGCCACCTTGAAAATGGAACATTTTTTATGTTTGAGCCCCCGCTGCCAAGCACATTTTGATTCTTTTGTAACCTTTAGATTCTTCATTTGTGAATCATTTTTCCTTAAAAATTGATGTGTTTGAGCCACCTTGAAAATGCAATATTTTTATGTTTGAGGCCACGCCGCCAAGCACATTTTCCTTCTTCTGTGGCCTTCAAATTCTTCATTTGTGAAGCATTTTTCCTTGAAAACTAATGTGTTTGAGCCACCTTGAAAATACAGCATTTTTACATTTGAGCTCCCACTGCCAAGCACATTTTCATTCTTTTGTGGCCAGCTGATTCTTCATTTGTGAAGCATTTTTCGTTGAAAACTGACATGTTCGAGCCAGGTTAAAAATGCAACATTTTTATGTTTGAGCCCCCATTGGCAAGCACATTTTCCTTCTTTCGTGGAGTTCAAATTCTTCATTTGTGAAGCATTTTTCCTTGAAGATAGGTGTTTGAGCAACCTTGAAAATTCAACATTTTTATTTTTGATCCCCTGCTGCCAAGCACATATTCCTTCTTATGTAGCCTTCATATTCTTCATTTGTGAAGTATTTTTCTTTAAAAATTGACGTGTTTGAGTCACCCTTAAAATGCAACATTTTTATGTTTGAGCCCCCACCGCCAAGCACATTTTCCTTCTCTTGTGGCCTTCTGATTCTTCATTTGTGAAGCATTTTTCTTTGAAAAGTGACGTGTTTGAGCCACCTTGAAAATGTAACATTTTTATGTTTGAGCCACCGCCACCAAGCACATTCTCATTCTTTTGTGGTCCTCAGAATCTTCATTTGTGAAGCATTTTTCCTTGAAAACTGATGTGTTTGAGCCACCTTGAAAATTCAACATGTTTATTTTTGAGCCCATGCCACCAAGTACATTTTCCTTCTTCTATGCCCTTCAGATTCTTCATTTGTGAACCATTTTTCTTTGAAAAATAATGTGTTTGAGCCACCTTGAAAATGCAACATTTTTATTTTTTATCCTCTGCTGCCAGGCACATTTTCCTTCTTCTGTGGGCTTCAGATTCTTCATTTGTGAAGCATTTTTCTTTGAAAACTAATGTGTTTGAGCCACCTTGAAAATGCAACATTTTTATGTTTGAGCTCCACCCATCAAGCATATTTTCCTTCTATTATGGCCTTCAAATTCTTCATTTGTGAAGTATTTTTCTTTGAAAACTAACGTGTTTGACCACCTTGAAAATGTAACATTTTTATATTTGAGCCCCCGCTGCCAAGCACATTTTCCTTCTTTTGCGGCCTTCAGAATCTTCATTTGTGAAGCATTTTTCCTTGAAAACTACTGTGTTTGAGCCACCTTGAAAATGTAGCATTTTTATTTTTGAGCCCTCGCCAGCAAGCGCATTTTCTTTTTTCCATGGCCTTCAAATTCTTCATTTGTGAAGCATTTTTCTTTGAAAACTGATGTGTTTGAGCCATCTTAAAAATGCAACATTTTTATTTTAGAGGCCCCGCCGCCAGGCACATTTTCCTTCTTCTATGGCCTTCAAATTCTTAATTTGTGAAGCATTTTTCCTTAATAATTGACATGTTTGAGCAACCTTGAAAATTCAATATTTTAATGTTTGAGCACCTGTCGCCAAGCACATTTTCCCTCATATGTGGCCTTTAGATTCTTAATTTGTGGAGCATTTTCTTTGAAAACTAACATGTTATTGTGACCCTGAAAATGCAACATTTTTATGTTTGAGCCCTTGCTACCAAGCACATTTTCCTTCTTTTGTGGCCTTCAGATTCTTAAGTTGTGAAGCATTTTTCCTTGAAAACTGATGTGTTTCAGCCACCTTGAAAATGCAATATTTTTAGTTTTGAGCCCCCACCGCCATGCACATTTTCCTTCTTCTGTGGCCTCTAGATTCTTCATTTTTCAAGCATTTTTCTTTCAAAACTGACATGTTTGAGCCAACTTGAAAATGCAACATTTTTGTGTTTTAGCCCCTGCAGCCAAGCACATTTTCCTTCTTCTATGGCCTTCTGATTTTTCATTTGTGAAGAATTTTTTATTGAAAACAGACGTGTTTGAGCCACCTTGAGAATGCAACATTTTTATGTTTGAGCCCCCACCATGAAGCACAATTTCCTTCTTCTGTTGCCTTCAGATTCTTCATTTGTAAAGCATTTTTATTTGAAAACTGAAGTGTTTGAGCCACCTTGAAAATGCAACATTTTTATGTTTGAGCCCCCACCACTAAGCACATTTTCCTTCTTCTATGGCCTTCAGATTCTTCATTTGTGAAGCATTTCTCTTTGAAAACTGACATGTTTGAGCCACCATGAAAATCCAACATTTTTATGTTTGAGCCCCTGCAGCCAAGCATATTTTCCTTCTTCTGTGGCCTTTCGATTCTTCATTTGTGAAGCACTTTTCCTTGAAAACAGACGTGTTTGAGCTACCTTGAAAATGCAACATTTTTCTGTTTGAGCCCCTACCACCAAGCACATTTTCCTTCTTTTGAGGCCTTTAGAGTCTTCATTTGTGAATCATGTTTCCTTGAAAACTGATGTATTTGAGCCAACTTGAAAATGTAACATTTTTATTTTTTAGCCTCTGTCACCAAGCACATTGTCCTTCATTTGTGGCCTTTAGATTCTTCATTTGCAAAACATTTTTATTTGAAAAGTTACATGTTTGAGCCACCTTGATAATGTAACATTTTTATTTTTGAGCCCCTACCGCCAAGCATATTTTCCTTCTTCTGTGGCCTTCAAATTCCTTGCTTGTGAAGCATTTTTCTATGAAAAGTAATGTGTTTGAGCCACCTTGAAATGTATCACTTTTATGTTTCAGCCCTCATCGCCAAGCACATTTTCCTTCTTCTGTGGCCTTCGAATTTTCCATTTAAGAAGCATTTTTCTTTAAAAACTAACATCTTTGATCCACCTTGAATATCCAACAGTTTTATGTTTGAGCCCACACTGCCAAGCACATTTTCCTTCTTTTGTGGCCTTCTGATTCTTCATTTGTGAAGCATTTTTCCTTCAAAACTGACATGTTTTAACCATGTTGTAAATGCAACATTTTTATATTTGAGCCTCCATCACCAAGCACATTTTCCTTCTTTTGTGGCCTTAAAATTCTTCATTTGTGGAGTGTTTTTCCTTGAAAACTGAGGTGTTTGAGCCACCTTGAAAATGTAACATTTTTATTTTTGATCCCCTGCCGCCAAGCACATTTTCCTTCTGTGGCCTTCATATTTTTAATTTTTGATGCATTTTTCTTTGAAAACTGACTTGTTTGAGCCACCCTTAAAATGCAACATTTTTATGTTTGAGCCCTCGCCGCCAAGCACATTTTCCTTCTCCCGTGGCCTTCAGATTCTTCATTTGTAAAGCAGTTTTCTTTGAAAAGTGACATGTTTGACTCACCTTGAAAATGCAACATTTTTATGTTTGAGACCTAGCCGCCAAGCACATTTTTATTCTTTCATGGCCTTCAGAGTCTTCATTTGTGAAGTATTTTTCCTTGAAAACTGATGTGCTTGAGCCACCTTGAAAATTCAACATTTTTTTATTTTTGAGCCCCCCCCACCAAGCACATTTTCTTTCTTCTGTGGCCTTTAGATTCTTCATTTCTGAAGCATTTTTTATTGAAAACTGATGTGTTTGAGCCACCTTGAAAATGCAACATTTTTATTTTTTAGCCCCCTCAACCAAGCACATTTTCCTACTTCTGTGGCCTTCAAATTCTCCTTTTGTGAAGCATTTTTCTTTGAAAACTAAGGTGTTTTAGCCACCTTGAAAATGCAACATTTTTATTTTTGATCCCCTGCCGCCAAGCACACTTTCCTTCTTCTGTGGCCTTCATATTCTTCATTTGTGAAGCATTTTTCTTTGAAAACTAACATGATTGAGCCACCCTTAAAATACAAAATTTTTATGTTTGAGCCCCTGCTGCCAAGCACATTTTCCTTCTCCTGTGGCATTCAAATTCTTCATTTGTGAAGCATTTTTCTTTGAAAAGTGACGTGTTTGAGCCACCTTGAAAATCCAACATTTTTATGTTTGAGCCCACATCGCCAAGCACATTTTCCTTCTTCTTTTACCTTCAGATTCTTAATTTGTGAAGCATTTTTCCTTGAAAACTGATGTGTTTGAGCCACCTTGAAAATTTTCCTTCCTTTATGTTTTAGCCTCTGCTGCCAAGCACATTTTACTTCTTTTATGGCCTTCAGATTCTTCATTTGTGAAGAATTTTCCCTTAAAAATATATGTGTTTGAACCACCTTGAAAATGCAACATTTGTATGTTTGAGCCCATGTTGCCAAGCACATTTTCCTTCTTCCCGAGCCTTTAGATTCTTCATTTGTGAAGCATATTTCCTTGAAGACTGATGTGTTTGAGCCACCTTGAAACTACAACATTTTTACATTTGCGCTCCCACCGCCAAGCATATTTTCCTTCTTTTGTGGTCTATTGATTCTTCATTTGTGAAGCATTTTTCCTTTAAAACTGACGTGTTTGAGCGACGTTGAAAATACAACATTTTTACCTTTGAGACCCCATCGCCAAGCACATTTTCCTTCTTTTGTGGCCTTCAAATTCTTCATTTGTTAAGCATTTTTCCTTAAAAACTAAGGTGTTTGAGCAACCTTGAAAATTCAACATTTTTATTTTTGATCCCATGCCACCAAGCACTTATTCCTTCTTATGTGGCCTTCATATTGTTCATTTGTAAAGTATTTTTTTTTTAAAACTAACGTGTTTGAGCCACCCTTAAAATGCAACATTTTTATGTTTGAGCCCCCACTGCCAAGCACATTCTCCTTCTCCTGTGGCCTTCAGATTCTTCATTTGTGAAACATTTTTCTTTGAAAAGTGACGTGTTTGAGCCACCTTCAAAATGCAACATTTTTATGTTTGAGCACCCACTGCCAAGCACATTTTCATTCTTTTGTGGCCTTCATAATCTTCATTTGTGAAGCATTTTTCCTTGAAAAGTGATGTGTTTGAGCCACCTTGAAAATTTGATATTTTTATTTTTGAGCCCACACCACCAAGCACATTTTCCTTCTTTCGTGGCCTTCAGATTCTTCATTTGTGAAGTATTTTTCTTTGAAAAATAATGTGTTTGAGCCACCTTGAAAATGAAACATTTTTATTTTTTAGCCCCCACTTCCAAGCACATTTTTCTTCTTCTATGGCCTTCAGATTGTTTATTTGTGAAGCATTTTTCTTTGAGACTAACGTGTTTGAGCCACTTTGAAGATGCAACATTTCTATGTTCAAGCTCCCCCCGCCAAGCACATTTTCCTTCTATTGTGGCCTTCAAATTCTTCATTTGTCAAGCATTTTTCTGTGAAAACTAACATGTTTGAGCCACCGTGAAAATGCAACATTTTTATGTTTGAGCCCCGCCGCCAAGCACATTTTCCTTCTTTTGCGGCCTTCAGAATCTTCATTTGTGAAGCATTTTTCCTTGAAAACTGATGTGTTTGAGCCACCTTGAAAATGCAATATTTTTATTTTTGAGCCCCCACCACCAAGTGCATTTTCCTTCTTCCATGGCCTTCGGATTCTTCATTTGTGAAGCATTTTTCCTTGAAAACTGATGTGTTTGAGCCATCTTGAAAATGCAAGATTTTTATTTTAGAGCCCCTGCCGCCAAGCACATTTTCCTTCTTCTGTGGCCTTCAAATTCTTAATTTGTGAAGAATTTTTCCTTAAAAACTGATGTGTTGGAGCCACCTTGAAAATGCAACATTTTTATGTTTGAGCCTCTGCCACCAAGCACATTTTCCTTCATGTGTGGCCTTCAGATTCGTAATTTGTGGAGCATTTTCTTTGAAAACTAACGTGTTTGAGCAACCTTGAAAATGCAACATTTTATGTTTGAGCTCCTACCACCAAGCACATTTTCCTCCTTCTATGGCCTTCAGATTCTTCATTTGTGAAGCATTTTTCCTTGAAAATTGATATCTTTGAGCCACCTTGAAAACACAACATTTTTATGTTTGAGCCCCCACCGCCAAGCACATTTTCCTTCATATGTGGCCTTCAGATTCTTAATTTGTGAAGCATTTTTGTTTGAAAACTGATGTGTTTGAGCCACCTTCAAAATGCAATATTTTTATGTTTGAGCCCCTACCACCAAGCACATTTTCCTTCTTTTATGGCCTTCAAATTCTTGATTTGTGAAGAATTTTTCCTTGAAAACTGACGTGTTTGGGCGACCTTCAAAATACAAAATTTTTATTTTTGAGCCCTTGCTGCCAAGCACATTTTCTTTCTTCTATGGCCTTCAAATTCTTCATTTGTGAAGCATTTTTCTTTGAAAATTGACGTTATTAAACCACCTTGAAAATTTAAAATTTTTACGTTTGAGCCCCCACCGCCAAGCACATTTTTCTTTTTCTGTGTCCTTCAGATTCTTCATTTGTGAAGCATTTCTCTTTGAAAACTTACGTGTTTGAGTCACCTTAAAAATGCAACATTTTTGTGTTTGAGCCCCAGCCGCCAAGCACATTTTCCTTCTTTTGTGGTCTTTAGATTCTTTATTTGTGAAGCATTTTTCTTTGAAAACTGATGTGTTTGAGCAACCTTGAAAATACAACATTTTTACTTTTGAGCCCTCGTCGCCAAGCACATTTTCCTTCTTCTGTGGTCTTAAGATTCTTCATTTGTGAAGCAATTTTCTTTGAAAACTGATGTGTTTGAGCCACCTTGAAAATGCAACATTTTTATTTTTGAGCCCCCACCGCCTAACACATTTTCCTTCTTCTGTGGCCTTCAGATTCTTGATTTGTGAAGCATTTTTTATTGTAAATTGATGTGTTTAAGCCACCTTGAAAATAAAAAAAATTTATGTTTGATCTGCCATCACCAAGCACATTTTCCTTCTTTTGTGGCCTTTAGATTCTTCATTTGTGAAGTATTTCTCTTTGAAAACTAACATGTTTGAGCCACCTTGAAAATACAACATTTTTATGTTTGATCCCCCACTGCCAAGCACATTTTCCTTCTTCTGTGGCCTTCTGATTATTCATTTGTGAAGCATTTTTCGTGGAAAACAAACGTGTTTGAGCCACCTTGAAAATGTAACGTTTTTATGTTTGACCCACTGCTGCCAAGCACATTTTCCTTCTTCTATGACTTGTGGATTCTTCATTTGTGAAGCATTTTTATTTGGAAACTGAAGTGTTTGAGCGTCCTTGAAAATGCAACATTTTTATGGTTGAGCACCCGCCACCAAGCACATTTTCCTTCCTCCGTGGCCTTCAGATTCTTCATTTGTGAAGCATTTTTATGTTTGAGCCCATGCAGCCAAGCATTTTTTCCTTATTCTCTGGCTTTCTGATTCTCCATTTGTGAAGCATTTTTCCTTGAAAGTAGATGTGTTTGAGCCACCTTGAAAATGCAACATTTTTATGTTTGAGCCCCCACTGCCAAGCACATTTTCCTTCCTTTGAGGCCTTTAGAGTCTTCATTTGTGAATCATTTTTCCTTAAAAACTGATGTGTTTGAGCCACCTTGAAAATTCAACATTTTTATGTTTGAACCCATGCTGCCAAGCACATTTGCCTTCTTCCATGGCCTTTAGATTATTCATTTGTGAAGCATTTTTCCTTGAAAACTGATGTGTCTGGGCCACCTTAAAAATACAACATTTTTATGTTGCACCCACTATTGCCAAGCACATTTTCCTTCTTGTATGGCCTTTAGATTCTTCTTTTGTGAAGCATTTTTCTTTGAAAACTGAGTGTTTGAGCCACCTTGAAAATGCAACATTTTTATGTTTGAACCTCTATCACCAAGCACATTTTCCTTCCTCTGTGGCCTTCATATTCTTCATTTGTGAAGTATTTTTATGTTATAGCCCCCACAGCCAAGCATATTTTCCTTTTTCTGTGGTTTTTTTATTCTTCATTTGTGAAGCATTTTTCCTTGAAAATAGATGTGTTTGAGCCACCTTGAAAATGCAACATTTTTATGTTTAAGCACCTGCGACAAAGCACATTTTCTTACTTTTGTGGCCTTTAGAGTCTTGATCTGTGAATCATTTTTCCTTAAAAACTAATGTGTTTGAGCCACCTTCAAAATGTAACATTTTTATTTTTGAGCCTCCGCCGCCAAGCACATTTTCCTTCTTTTGTGGCCTTTAGATTCTTCATTTGTGAAGCATTTTCCTCTGAAAACTAACGTGTTTGAGCCACCTTGAAAATGCAACAATTTTATTTTTGAGCCCCTGCCACAAAGCACATTTTCCTTCTTTTGTGGCCTTCAAATTCTTCATTTGTAAAGCATTTTTCTATGAAAACCAATGTGTTTGAGCCACCTTGAAAATGTAAAATTTTTATGTTTCAGCATCCGTCGCCAAGCACATTTTCCTTCTTCTATGGCCTTCAAATTTTTCTATTTAAGAAGCATTTTTCGTTGAAAAGTAACATGTTTGAGCCACCTTGAAAATGCAACATTTTTATGTTTGAGCCCATGCCGCCAAGCACATTTTCCTTCTTTTGTGGCTTTCAAATTATTCATTTGTGAAGCATTTTTCCTTAAAAACTAATGTGTTTGAGCCACCTTGAAAATGCAACATTTTTAGTTTTGAGCCCCTACCACCAAGCACATTTTCCTTCATCTGTGGCCTTCAGAGTCTTCATTTATGAAGCATTTTTCCTTGAAAACTGATGTGTTTGAGCCATCTTGAAAATGCAACATTTCTATGTTAGAGCCCCTACCGCCAAGCAAATTTTGCTTCTTCTGTGGCATTTAGATTGATCATTTATGAAGCATTTTACTTTGAGCCCTCACCACCAAGCATATTTTCCTTCTTCTGTGGCCATCAAATTCTTTATTTGTGAAGCATTTTTCTTTGAAAACTGATGTGTTTGAGCCACCTTGTAGATGCAACATTTTTATTTTTGCGCCCTTGCTGCCAAGCACATTTTCCTTCTTCTATGGCCTTCAGATTCTTCATTTGGGAAGCATTTTTCCTTAAAAATAGATGTGTTCAAGCTAGCTTGAAAATGCAACATTTTTATGCTTGAGCCCCCACTACCAAGCATATTTTCCTTCCTCTGTGGCCTTCAGATTCTTCATTTGGGAAGCATTTTTTCTTAAAACATAATGTTTCTGAGCCACCTTGAAAATGCAACATTTTTGTGTTTAAGCCCCAATTGCCAAGCACATTTTCCTTCTTCTGTGGCCTTCAGATTCTTAATTTGTGAAGCATTTTTCCTTGAAAACTGATGTGTGTGAGCAAACTTGAAAATACCACATTTTTTTATGTTTGAGCCCCTACTCCCAAGCATATTTTCCTTCTTTTGTGGCCTTCAGATTCTTCATTTGCAAAGCATTTTTTCTTTAAAACTGATGTCTTTGAGCCACCTTGAAAATGCAACATTTTTATGTTTAAACCAATGCCACCAAGCACATTTTCCTTCTTTTATGGCCTTCTGATTCTTCATTTGTGAAGTATTTTTCCTTGAAAACTAATGTGTTTCACCCATGTTGTAAATGTAACATTTTTATATTTGAGCCTCCATCGCAAAGCACATTTTCCTTCTTTTGTGGCCTTTAAATTCTTCATTTGTGAAGTATTTTTCCTTGAAAACTAAGGTGTTTGAGCCACCTTGAAAATGCAACATTTTTATTTTTAATTCCCTGGCGCCAAGCACATTTTCCTTCTTCTGTGGCCTTCATATTCTTTATTTGTGAAGCATTTTTCTTTGAAAATTGAATTGTTTGAGCCACCCTTAAAATGCAACATTTTTATATTTTAGCCCCCACCGCCAAGACATTTTCCTTCTCCTGTGGCCTTCAGATTCTTCATTTGTGAATCATTTTCTTTGAAAAGTGACGTGTTTGACCCACCTTCAAAATGCAACATTTTTATGTTTGAGCCCCCGCCCCTAAGCACATTTTCATTCTATCATGGCCTTCAGAATCTTCATTTGTGAAGTATTTTTCTTTGAAAACTGATGTGCTTGAGCCACCTTCAAAATTCAACATTTTTATTTTTGAGCCCTCATCACCAAGCACATTTTCCTTCTTCTGTGGCCTTCAAATTCTTCATTTGTGAAGCATTTTTCTTTGAAAACTGATGTGTTTGAGCCACCTTGAAAATGCAACATTTTTATTTTTTAGCCCCTGCCACCAAGCACATTTTCCATCTTCTATGGCCTTCAGATTCTTCATATAGGAAGCATTTTTCTTTGAAAACTAACGTGTTTGAGCCACCTTTAAAATGCAACATTTTTATGTTAGAGCCCCCACCACCAAACACATTTTCCTTCTCCTGTGGCCTTCAAATTCTTCATTTGTGAAGCATTTTTCTTTGAAAACAGACGTGTTTGAGTCACCTTGAAAATGCAACATTTTTATTTTTGAGACCCCACCACCAAGCACATTATCCTTCTTTTATGGCCTTCCGATTCTTCATTTGTGAAGCATTTTTCTTTGAAAACTGATGTGTTTGAGCCACCTTGAAAATGCAACATTTTTATTTTTGAGCCCCCACCGCCAAGCACATTTTCCTTCTTCTATGGCCTTCAAATTCTTCATTTGTGAAGCATTTTTCTTTGAAAATTGACATATTTTAGCCACCTTGAAAATTCAACATTTTTATGTTTGAGCCCTCGCTGCCAAGCAAGTTTTCCT
This sequence comes from Cunninghamia lanceolata, assembly GCA_027924645.1. Classification (NCBI taxonomy): domain Eukaryota; kingdom Viridiplantae; phylum Streptophyta; class Pinopsida; order Cupressales; family Cupressaceae; genus Cunninghamia; species Cunninghamia lanceolata. Next base: position 81,873 of record BSBN01000626.1, on the reverse strand, counting down.
TTTTCTGTGGCCTTCAGATTCTTCATTTGTGAAGCATTTTTCTTTAAAAATGTACGTGTTTAAGCCACCTTGAAAAATACAACATTTATATGCTTCAGCCCCTGCCGCCAAGCATATTTTCCTTCTTTTGTTGCCTTTAGATTCTTCATTTGTGAAGCATTTTTCCTTGAAAACTAACGTCTTTGAGCCACCTTGAAAATGCAAGATTTTTATATTTGAGCCCTCGTCACCACGCACATTCTCCTTCCTTTGTCACCTTCAGAGACTTCATTTGTGAAGAAATTTTCCTTAAAAACTAATGTGTTTGAGCCACCTTGAAAATGCAACATTTTTATGATTAAGCCCCAACCGCCAAGCACATTTTCCTTCTTCTGTGGCCTTCAGATTCTTCATTTGTGAAGCATTTTTCTTTGAAAATTGATGTGTTTGAGCCACCTTGAAAACACAACATTCTTATATTTGAGCCCCCACCATCAAGCACATTTTCCTTCATATGTGGCCTTCAAATTCTTAATTTGTGAAGCATTTTTCTTTGAAAACTGATGTGTTTGAGCCACCTTGAAAATGCAACATTTTTATGTTTGAGCCCCTACCACCATGCACATTTTCCTTCTTTTATGGCCTTCAGATTCTTAATTTGTGAAGAATTTTTCCTTGAAAACTAATGTGTTTGAGCGACCTTCAAAATGCAAAAATTTTATTTTTGAGCCCTTGCCGCCAAGCACATTTTCCTTCTTTTGTGGCCTTCAAATTATTCATTTGTGAAGCATTTTTTTTAAATTGACGTTATTAAATCACCTTGAAAATCTAAAAATTTTACATTTGAGCCCCCACCGCCAAGCACATTTTCCTTTTTCTATGTCCTTTAGATTCTTCATTTGTGAAGTATTTCTCTTTGAAAACTCACGTATTTGAGTCACCTTAAAAATGCAACATTTTTATGTTTGAGCCCCAGCTGCCAAGAACATTTTCCTTCTTTTGTGGCCTTTAGATTCTTTATTTGTGAAGCATTTTTCTTTGAAAACTAATGTGTTTGAACCACCTTGAAAATGCAACATTTTTACTTTTGAGCCCTAGTCACCGAGCACATTTTCCTTCTTCTGTGGTCTTAAGATTATTCATTTGTGAAGCAATTTTCTTTGAAAACTGATGTGTTTGAGCCACCTTGAAAATGCAACATTTTTATTTTCGAGCCCCCACCGCCTAACACATTTTCCTTCTTCTGTGGCCTTCAGATTCTTCATTTGTGAAGCATTTTTAGTTGAAAACTGACGTGTTAGAGCCACCTTGAAAATACAACATTTTTTTGTTTGATCCCCCAGTGCCAAGCACATTTTCCATCTTCTATGGCCTTTAGATTCTTCATTTGTGAAGCATTTTTCTTTGAAAACTGACATGTTTAAGCCAGCTTGAAAATGCAACATTTTTGTGTTCTAGCCCCTATAGCCAAGCATAGTTTCCTTCTTCTGTGGCCTTCTGATTAATCATTTGTGAAGCATTTTTCATTTAAAATAGACGTGTTTGAGCCACCTTGAAAATGCATTATTTTTATGTTTAACCCACCACCGGCAAGCACATTTTCCTTCTTCTATGGCCTTCATATTCTTCATTTGTGAAGCATTTTTCTTTGAAAACTGAAGTGTTAGAGCCACCTTGAAAATTCAACATTTTTATGTTCGATCCCCCGCCGCCAAGCACATTCCCCTTCCTCTATGGCCTTCAAATTCTTCATTTGTGAAGCATTTTTATGTTTGAGCGCCCGCAGCCAAGCATTTTTTCCTTTCTTTGTGGCTTTCTGATTCTTAATTTTTGAAACATTTTTCCTTGAAAATAGATGTGTTTGAGCCACCTTGAAAATGCAACATTTTTATGTTCAAGAGCCCCCATCGCCAAGCACATTTTCCTTCCTTTGTGGCCTTTAGAATCTTCATTTGTTAATCATTTTTTCTTGAAAACTAATGTGTTTGAGCCACCTTGAAAATGTAACATTTTTATTTTTGAGCCTCCAATGCCAAGCACATTTTCCTTCTTTTGTGGCCTTTGGATTCTTCATTTGTGAAGCATTTTTCTTTGAAAACTGACATGTTTGAGCCACCTTGAAAATGCAACATTTTTATTTTTGAGCCCTTGCTGCCAATCACATTTTCCTTCTTCTGTGGCCTTCAGATTCTTAATTTGTGAAGCATTTTTCTATGAAACTTGATGTGTTTGAGACACCTTGAAAATGTAAAATTTTTATGTTTCAGTCCCTGTCGCCAAGCACATTTTCCTTCTTCTGTGGCCTTCAAATTTTTCATTTAAGAAGAATTTTTTTTTTTAAATTGACGTGTTTGAGCCGCCTTAAAAATGTAACATTTTTATGTTTGAGCCCATGCCACCAAGCACATTTTCCTTCTTTTGTGGCCTTCAAATTCTTCAGTTGTAAAGCATTTTTCCTTGAAAACTAATGTGTTTGAGCCACGTTGAAAATGCAACATTTTTATTTTTGGGCCCTCTCTGCCAAGCACATTTTCCTTCTTCTGTGGCCTTCAAAGTCTTTATTTGTGAAGCATTTTTCCTTGAAAACTAATGTGTTTGAGCTATCTTAAAAATGCATCATTTTTAGTTTTGAGCCCTCGTTGCTAAGCACATTTTCCGTCTTTTGTGGCATTAAGATTCTTCATTTGTGAAGCATTTTTCCTTAAAAACTAATGTGTTTGAGCTAACTTGAAAATGCAACATTTTTATGTTTGAGCCCCCACCGCCAAACACATTTTCCTTCTTCTTTGGCTTTCTGATTCTTCATTTGGGAAGCATATTTTCTTAAAATCTAATGTGTTTGAGCCACCTTGAAAATGCAATATTTTTATGTTTAAGCCCCCACTACTAAGCACATTTTCCTTCTTCTATGGCCTTTAGATTCTTAATTTGTGAAGCATTTTTCCTTGAAAACTGATGTGTTTGAGCCACCTTGAAAATGCAACATCTTTATGTTTGAGCTCCCGCCACCAAGAACATTTCCTTCTTTTGTGGCCTTTTGATTCTCTATTTTGTAAGCATTTTTCCTTGAAAACTGACGTGTTTGAGCCACATTGAAAATGCAATATTTTTATGTTTGAGCCCCCATCGCCAAGCACATTTTCGTTCTTTTGTGGCCTTCAAATTCTTCATTTTTGAAGCATTTTTCCTTGAAAACTGAGGTGTTTGAGCCACCTTTAAAATGCAACATTTTTATATTTGATCGCCCAATGCCAAGCACACTTTCCCTTTTCTGTGGCCTTCATATTCTTCATTTGTTAAGCATTTTTCTTTGAAAACTAACGTGTTTGAGCCACCCTTAAAATACAACATTTTTATTTTTGAGCCTCTCCCGCCAAGCACATTTTCCTTCTCCTGTGGCCTTCAGATTCATCATTTGTGAAGCATTTTTTTTAAAAAGTGTCATGTTTGAGCCACCTTGAAAATGCAACATTTTTATGTTTGAGTCCCCACTGCTAAGCACATTTTCATTCGTTTGTGGCCTTCAGAATCTTCATTTGTGAAGCACTTTTCCCTCAAAATTGATGCGTTTGAGCCACCTTGAAAATTCAACATTTTTATTTTTGAGCCCCCGGTTCCAAGCACATTTTCATTCTACTGTGGCCTTCAGATTCTTTATTTGTGAAGCATTTTTCTTTGAAAAGTAATGTGTTTGAGCCACCTTGAAAATGCAACATTTTTATTTTTGATCCCCCACCGTCAAACACATTTTCCTTCTTTTATGGCCTTCAGATTCTTCATTTGTCAAGCATTTTTTCTTGTAAACTGATGTGTTTAAGCCATCGTGAAAATACAAAATTTTGATGTTTTAGTCGCCATCGCCAAGCACATTTTCCTTCTTCTGTGGCCTTCAGATTCTTCACTTGTGAAGCATTTTTCCTTGAAAATTAATGTGTTTGAGCCACCTTGAAAATACAACATTTTTATGTTTGATCCCCTAACACCAAACCCATTTTCCTTCTTCTATGGCCTTCAGATTCTTCATTTGTGAGTCATTTTTCTTTGAAAACTGACATGTTTGAGCCAACTTGAATATGCAACATTTTTGTGTTTTAGACCCCGCAGCCAAGCACATTTTCCTTCTTCTGTGGCTTTTTGATTATTCATTTGTGAAGCATTTTTCATTGAAAACTGACGTGTTTGAGCCACCTTGAAAATGCAACATTTATATGTTTGACCCACCACCACCAAGCACATTTTCCTTCTTCTGTGGCCTTCAGATTCTTCATTTGTGAAGCATTTTTCTTTGAAAACTGATGTGTTTGAGCCACCTTGAAAATGTAATATTTTATTTTTGAGCCCCTGCTGCCAAGCACATTTTCCTTCTTCTGTGACCATCAGATTCTTCATTTGTGAAGCATTTTTCTTTGAAAACTGAAGTGTTTGAGCCACCTTGGAAATGCAACATTTTTATGTTTGAGCCCCCTCCACCAAGCACATTTTCCTTCCTCTGTGGCCTTCAGATTCTTCATTTGTGAAGCATTTTTATGTTTGAACCCCCACAGCCAAGCATATTTTCCTTCTTCTCTAGCTTTCCGATTCTTCATTTGTGAAGGATTTTTCCTTGAAAACAGACATGTTTGAGCCACTTTCAAAATGCAACATTTTTATGTTTGAGCCCCTGCCGCCAAGCATATTTTCCTTCTTTTGTGGCCTTTAGACTCTTCATTTGTGAATCATTTTTCCTTGAAAACTGATGTGTTTGAGCCACCTTGAAAATGTAAAATTTTTATGCTTTAGCCCCCGTCACCAAGCACATTTTCCTTCTTCTGTGGCCTTCAGATTTTTCATTTAAGAAGCATTTTTCTTTGAAAACTGACTTTTTTAAGCCACCCTAAAAATGCAACATTTTTATGTTTGAGCCCACATCGCCAAGCACATTTTCCTTCTTTTGTGGCCTTCAATTTCTTCATTTGTGAAGCATTTTTCCTTGACAACTAATGTGTTTGAGCCACCTTTAAAAAGCAACATTTTTATTTTTGAGCCCCCACCACCAAGCACATTTTCCTTCGTTTGTGCCCTTGAGAGTCTTCATTTGTGAAGCATTTTTTCTTGAAAACTAATGTGTTTAAGCAACCTTGAAAATCCAACATTTTTATGTTTGAGCCCACACTGCCAAGCACATTTTCCTTCTCTTGTGGCCTTTAGATTCTTCATTTGTGAAGCGGCTTTCTTTGAAAACTAACATGTTTGAGAAACCTTGAAAATGCAACATTTCTTTTTGAGCCCCCACCACCAAGGACATTTTCCTTCTTCTGTGGCCATCGGATTGTTTATTTGCGAAGCATTTTTCCTTGAAAACTGATCTGTTTGAGCCACCTTGAAAATGCAACATTTTTATTTTTGAGCCTCTATCGCCAAGCACATTTTCCTTCTTGTTTGGCCTTCAGATTTTTCATTTGGGAAGCATATTTCCTTAAAAAATGATGTGTTTGAGCCATCTTGAAAATGTAGGATTTTTTAGTTTTGAGCCCTCGTCGCTAAGCACATTTTCCTTCTTTTGTGGCCTTCATATTCTTCATTTGTGAAGCATTTTTCCTTAAAAATTGATGTGTTTGAGCCACCTTGAAAATGTAACATTTTTATGCTTGAGCCCCCTCTGACAAGCACATTTTCCTTCTTATGTGGCCTTCAAATTCTTCATTTGGGAAGCATTTTTTCTTAAAAACTAATGTGGTTGAGCCACCTTGAAAATGCAACATTTTTATGTTTAAGCCCCCACTGCCAAGCACATTTTCCTTCTTTTGTGGTCTTCAGATTCTTAATTTGAGAAGTATTTTTTCTTGAAAACTTATGTGTTTGAGCCACCTTGAAAATGAAAGATTTTTTATGTTTGAGCCCCCGCTACCAAGCACATTTTCCTTCTTTTATAGCCTTCAAATTCTTTATTTGTGAAGCATTTTTCCTTAAAATATGATGTGTTTGAGCCACCTTGAAAATGCAACATTTTTATGTCTGAGCCCACACTGCCAAGAACATTTTCCTTCTTCCGTGGCCTTCAGATTCTTCATTTGTGAAGCATTATTCCTTGAAAACTAATGTGTTTGAGCCATCTTGAAAATGAAACATTTTTATGTTTGAGCTCCCGCTACCAAGCACATCTTTCTTTTGTGGCGTTTTGATTCTTCATTTGTGAAGCATTTTTCCTTGAAAACTAACATGTTTGAGCCACGTTGAAAATGCAATATTTTTATGTTTGAGCCCCCATCGCCAAGCACATTTTCCTTCTTTTGTGGCCTTCAAATTCTTCATTTGTGAAGCATTTTCCTTGAAAACTGAGGTGTTTGAGCCACCTTGAAAATGCAACATTTTTATTTTTAATCCCCCACCGCCAAGCACACTTTCCATCTTTTGTGGCCTTTTATTCTTCATTTGTGAAGCATTTTTCTTTGAAAACTAACGTGTTTGAGCCACCTTTAAAATGCAACATTTTTATTTTTGAGTCCCCGCCGCTAAGAAAATTTGTGAAGCATTTTTCCTTGAAAACTGACGTGTTTGAGCCACCTTAAAAATGCAACATTTTTATGTTTGAGCCCTTGTTGGCAACCACATTCTCCTTCTTTTGTAGCCTTCAGAGACTTAATTTGTGAAGCAATTTTCTTAGAAAAATGATGTGTTTGAGCCACCTTGAAAATACAATATTTTTAGTTTTGAGTCCTTGCCACCAAGCACATTTTCCTTCTTTTGTGGCCTTCAGATTCTTTATTTGTGAAGCATTTTTTATTAAAAATTGATGTGTTTGAACCACCTTGAAAATGCAACATTTTTATGTTTGAGCACCAGCCACCAAGCATATTTTCCTTCTTCTATGGCCTTCAGATTCTTCATATGTGAAGCATTTTTCCTTGAAAACTGATGTATTTGAGCCACCTTGAAAATGCAACATTTTTATGCCTTCATTTGTGAAGCATTTTCTTTAAATATTGATGTGTTTGAGTCACCTTAGAAATGCAACATTTTTATGCTTGAGCCCTCGCCGCCAAACACATTTTCCTTCTTTTGTGGCCTTCAGATTCCTCATTTGTGAAGGATGTTTCTTTGAAAACCGGTGTTTGAGCCACCTTGAAAATGCAACATTTTTATTTTTGAGCCCCCACAGCCAAGCACACTTTCCTTCTTTTGTGGCCATCAAATTCTTCATTTGTGAAGCATTTTTCTTTGAAAACTGATGTGTTTGTGCAACCTTGAAAATGCAACATTTTTATTTTTGAGCCCCCAACACCAAGCACATTTTCCTTCTTCTGTGGCCATCATATTCTTTATTTGTGAAGCATTTTTCCTTGAAAAATGATGTGTTTGAGTCACCTTGAAAATGCAGCATTTTTGTTTTTGAGCCCCTGTGGTGAAGCACATTTTCCTTCTTCTGTGGGCTTCAGATTCTTCATTTGGGAAGCATTTTTCCTTAAAAAATGATGTGTTTGAGCCACCTTGAAAATACAACAATTTTAATTTTGAGCCCCCGCCGCCAAGTACATTTTCCTTCTTTTGTGGCCTTAAGATTCTTCATTTGTGAAACATTTTTCCTTAAAAATTGATGTGTTTGAGCCACATTAAAAATGCAACACTTTTATGTTTGAACCCCCACCGCCAAGCACATTTTCCTTCTTCTGTGGCCTTCAAATTCTTCATATTGGGAAGCATTTTAGCTTAAAACCTAATGTGTTTGAGTTACCTTGAAAATGCAACATTTTTATTTTTTAGCCCCCACTACCAAACACATTTTCCTTCTTATGCGGCCTACAAATTATTCATTTGTGAAGCATTTTTCTTAGAAAACTAACATGTTTGAGCCACCTTGAAAATGTAACATTTTTATGTTTCAGCCCTTGCCGCCAATCACATTTTCCTACTTCTGTGGCCTTCAGATTCTTCATTTGTGAATGTTTTTTCCTTGAAAACTGATATGTTTTAGCCACCTTGAAAATGCAACATTTTTATGTTTGAGCCCACATCACCAAGCACATTTTCCTTCTTCTGTGGCCTTCAGTTTCTTCATTTGTTAAGCATTTTTCCTTGAAAACTGATGTGTTCGAGCCACCTTGAAAATGCAACATTTTTATTTTTGAGCCACCGTCGTGAAGGACATTTTCCTTCTTCTGTGGCCTTCAGATTCTTCATTTTTGAAGCACTTTTCTTTGAAAACTAACGTGTTTAAGCCACCTTGAAAATGCAACATTTTTATGTTTGAGCCCGCGTTGTTAAGCACATTTTCCTTCTTCTATGGCCTTTAGATTCTTCAGTTGTGAAGAATTTTTTGTTGAAAACTAACATGTTTGAACCACCTTGAAAATGCAACATTTTTATGTTTGAGCCCCTTGTCGCCAAGCACATTTTCCTTCTTCTATGTCCTTCAGTTTCTTCATTTGTTAGGCATTTTTCCTTGAAAACTAATGTGTTTGAGCCACCTTGAAAATGCAACATTTTTATTTTTGAGCCACCGTCGTGAAGCACATTTTCCATCTTTTGTGGCCTTCAGACTTTTCATTTGTGAAGCATTTGTCTTTGAAAACTAACATGTTTGAGCCACCTTGAAAATACAACATTTTTATGTTTGAGCCCCTACTGCCAAGCACATTTTCCTTCTTCTATGGCCTTCAGATTTTTCATTTGTGAAGCATTTTTCCTTGAAAACTGATGTGTTTGATGCAACTTGAAAATGCAACTTTTTTATGTTTGAGCTACTGCTGCCAAGCACATTTTCCTTCTTTTGTGGCCTTCATATTCTTCATTTTTGAAGCATTTTTCCTTGAAAACTAATGTGTTTGAGCCAACCTGAAAATACAACATTTTTATGTTTGAGCCCCCACTGCCAAGCACATTTTTCTTCTTCTGTGGCCTTCAAATTCTTCATTTCTGAAGCATTTTTCTTTGAAAACTAGAGTGTTTGAACCACCTTGAAAATGCAACATTTTTATGTTTGGGCCCTTGCTGCCAAGCACGTTTTCCTTATTTTTTGGCCTTTAGATTCTTCATTTGTGAAGCATTTTTCCTTGAAAACTAATGTGTTTGAGCCATCTTGAAAATGCAACATTTTTATTTTTGAACCCCTGCCACCAAACACATTTTCCTTTTTCTGTGGCCTCCAGATTCTTTATTTGTGAAACATTTTTCTTTGAGAACTAGCATGTTTGAGCCACCTTGAAAATGCAACATTTTTATCTTTGAGCCCCCTCCGCTAAGGAAATTTTCCTTCTTTTTTTGCCTTCAGATTCTTCATTTGTGAAGCATTTTTCCCTTAAAACTGACGTGTTTGCGCCGCCTTGAAAATGCAACATTTTTATTTTTGAGCCTCCACTGCAAAGCATGTTTTCCTTCTTCTGTGAGCTTTAGATTCTTCATTTGTGAAGCATTCCTTGAAAACTGACGTATTTGAGCCACCTTGAAAAAGCAACATTTTTATTTTTGAGCCCTCGCCGCCAAAAACATTTTCCTTCTTTTGTGACATTCAAATTTTTCATTTGTGAAACATTTTTCCTTGAAAATAGATGTGTTTGAGCTACCTTGAAAATGTAGCATTTTTATTTTTAAACCCCCGTCGCCAAACAAATTTTCCTCCTTCTGTGGCCTTCAGTTTCTTCATTTGTGAAACATTTTTCTTCAAAAACTGACGTGTTTGAGCGAACTTGAAAATGAAACATTTTTTTATGTTTGAGCCCCCACTGCCAAGCACATTTTCCTTTTTCTATGGCTTTCAGATTATTCATTTGTGAAGCATTTTTCCTTTAAAATTGATGTGTTTGAGCCCCCTTGAAAATATAACATTTTTATTTTTGAGCCCCAGCTGCCAGGCACATTTTCCTTCATATGTGGCCTTCAGATTCTTCATTTGTGAAGCATTTTTTCTTAAAAACTGATATGTTTGAGCCACCTTGAAAATGCAACATTTTTATTTTTGAGCCCTCGCCACCAAGCACATTTTCCTACATTTGTGGCCTTCAAATTCTTCATTTGTGAAGCATTTTTCCTTGAAAACTGATGTGTTTGAACCACCTTGAAAATGCAACATTTTTATGTTTGAGCCCCCACCGCCAAGCACATTTTCGTTCTTTTGTGGCCTTCAAATTCTTCATTTGTGAAGCATATTTCTTTGAAAACTGATGTGTTTGAGCCACCTTGAAAATGCAACATTTTTTTGTTTGAGCCCCTGCCACCAAGCACCATTTCCTTCTTTTGTGGCCTTCAAATTCTTCATTTGTGAAGTATTTTTCCTTGAAAAATGATGTCTTTGAGCCACGTTGAAAATGCAACATTTTTATTTTTGAGCCCCCACCACCAAACACATTTTTCTTCTTTTGTGGACTTCAAATTCTTCATTTGTGAAGCATTTTTCCTTGAAAACTAATGTGTTTGAGCCACCTTGAAAATGCAACATTTTTATTTTTCAACCCCTGCTGCCAAGCACATTTTCCTTCTTTTGTGGACTTTAGATTCTTCATTTGTGAAGCATTTTTCCTTGATAACTAACATGTTTGAGCCACCTTGAAAATGCAACATTTTAATGTTTGAGCCCCCGCCGCCAAACACATTTTCCTTCCTCTGTAGCCTTCAGTTTCTTCATTTGTTGAGCATTTTTCCTTAAAAACTGATGTGTTTGAGCCACCTTGAAAATGCAACATTTTTATTTTTGAGCCATCGCCGTGAAGCACATTTTCCTTCTTCTGTGTCCTTCAGATTCTTCATTTGTGAAGCATTTTTCTTTGAAAACTGACGTGTTCGAGCCACCTTGAAAATGTAAAATTTTTATGTTTGAGCCCCTATCTCCAGGCACATATTCCTTCTTCTGTGGCCTTCAGATTCTTAATTTGTGAAGCATTATTCATTGAAAATTGATATGTTTGAGCCAACTTGAAAATGCAACACTTTTATAATTGAGCCCCCGCCACCAAGCACATTTTCCTTCTTCTGTGACCTTCAGATTCTTCATTTGTGAAGCATTTTTCTTTGAAAATTGATGTGTTTGAGCCACCTTGAAAATGCAACATTTTTATGTTTGGTCCCCCACTGCCAAGCACATTTTCCTTCTTTTGTGGCCTTCAGATTAATCATTTGTGAAACATTTTTCCTTGAAAACTGATGTGTTTGAGCCACCTTGAAAATGCAACATTTTTATTTTTGAGCTGCTACCACCAAGCACATTTTCCTTCTTTTGTGGCCTTCAAATTCTTCATTTTTGAAACATTTTTCTTTGAGAACTAATGTATTTGAGCCACCTTGAAAATGCAACATTTTTATGTTTGAGCCCCTGCCTCCAAGGACGTTTTCCTTCTTTTGTGGCCTCCATATTCTTCATTTCTGAAGCATTTTTCCCTTAAAACTTATGTGTTTTAGCCACCTTTAAAATGCAACATTTTTTATTTTTCAGCCTCCACCACCAAGCACATTTTCCTTCTTCTGTGGCCTTTTGATTCTTCATTTGTGAAGCATTCCTTTAAAACTAATATGTTTGAGCCACCTTGAAAATGTAAATTTTTTACTTTTGAGTCCCCCCAGCTAAGCACATTTTCCTTCTTTTGTGGCATTCAATTTCTTCATTTGTGAAGCATTTTTCCTTGAAAACATGTGTTTGAGACACCTTGAAAATGCAACATTTTTATTTTTGAGCCGCTTCCACCAAGCACATTTTCCTCCTTCTATGACCTTTAAATTCTTCATTTGTGAACTATTTTTCTTTAAAAATAGACATGTTTGAGCCAACTTGAAAATGCAATATTTTTATGTTTGAGTCCTCGCCACCAAGCACATTTTCCTTCTTCTATGGCCTTCAGATTCTTCATTTGTGAAGCATTTTTCATTGAAAACTAATGTGTTTGAGCCACTTTGAAAATGCAACATTTTTATTTTTGGGACACCGCTGCCAAACACATTTTCCTTCTTTTATGGCCTTCAAATTCTTTATTTGTGAAACATATTTCCTTAAAAGATGATGTGTTTGAGCCACCTTGAAAATGAAACATTTTTATATTTGAGCCACCACTGCGAAGCACATTTTCCTTCTTTTGTGGCCTTCAGATTCTTCATTTGTGAAGCTTTTTTTCTTAAAATACTGATGTATTTGAGCCACCTTGAAAATGAAACATTTTTATGATTGAGCACCCGCCGCCAAGCAGATTTTCCTTCTTTTGTGTCATTCAGATTCTTCATTTGTGAAGCATTTTTCATTAAAATACTGATGTGTTTGAGCCACCTTGAAAATGCAACATTTTTATGTTTGAGCCCCCACTACCAAACACATTTTCCTTCTTCTATGGCCTTCAAATTCTTCATTTGTGAACCATTTTACCTTTAAAGCTAATGTGTTTGAGCCACCTTGAAAATGCAACCTTTTTATGTTTGAGCCCCCACTGTCAAGCACATTTTACTTCTTTTGTGGCCTTCAGATTCTTCATCTAGGAAGCATTTTTCATTAAAAACTGATGTGTTTGAGCCACCTAGAAAATGCTACATTTTTATTCTTGAGCCCTCACCACCAAGCACATTTTCCTTCTTCTATGGCCTTCAGATTCTTCATTTGTGAAACATTTTTTTTTTAAAACTGGCATATTTGAGACACCTTGAAAATCCAATATTTTTATATTTGAACCCCCACTGCCAAGCACATTTTTCTTCTTTTGTGGCCTTCAAATTCTTCATTTGTGAAGTATTTTTCTTTGAAAACTGATGTGTTTGAGACACCTTGAAAATGCAACATTTTTATGTTTGAACCACCGCTGCCAAGCACATTTTCCTTCTTCTGTGGCCTTCAAATTGTTCATTTGTGAAGCATTTTTCCTTGAAAACTTATGTGTTTGAGCCACGTTGAAAATGCAACATTTTTATTTTTTAGCACCCATCACCAAGCACATTTTCCTTCTATTGTCTCCTTCAGATTCTTCATTTGTGAAGCATTTTTCCTTGAAAACTGATGTATTTGAGCCATGTTGAAAATGCAACATTTTTATGTTTGAGCCCTCGCTGCCAAGCACATTTTCCTTCTTTTGTGGACTTCAGATTCTTCATTTGTGAAACATTTTTCTTGTAAAACTAAAGTGTTTGAGCCACCTTGAAAATGCAACATTTTTATGTTTGATACTCTGCTACCAAGCACATTTTCCTTCTTCTATGGCCTTCAGATTCTTCATTTGGGAAGCATTTTTCCTTGAAAACTGATATGTTTGAGCCACCTTGTAAATGCAACATTTTTATTTTTCATGAGCCCCCACCGCCAAGCACATTGTCTATCTTTTGCAGCCTTCAGATTGTCCATTTGTGAAGCATTTTTCTTTAAAAACTATTGTGTTTTAGCCACCTTGAAAATGCAACATTTTTATGTTTGAACCCCTGCCGCTAATCACTTTTGCCTTCTTCTGTGCCCTTCATATTCTTCATTTGTGAGGCATTTTTCCTTAAAAACTAATGTGTTTGAGCTACATTGAAAATGCAACATTTTTATTTTTGAGCCCCAGTCACCAAGCACATTTTCCTTCTTCTATGGCCTTCAAATTCTTCATTTGTGAAGTATTTTTCCTTTAAAGCTGATGTGTTTGAACCACCGTGAAAATACAACATTTTTATGTTTGAGTTCCCGCTGCTAAGGACATTTTCCTTCTTTTGTGGCCTTCAGATTCTTCATTTATGAAGCATTTTGCGTTGAAAATTGACATATTTGAGCCACCTTGAAAATGCAACATTTTTATGTTTGAGGCCCCACCGCCAAGCAAATTTTCCTTCTTCTATGGCCCTCAAATTCTTCATTTGGGAATCATTTTACATTGAAAACTGATGTGTTTGAGCCGTCTTGGAAATGCAACATTTTTATGTTTGAGCCCTCACCGCCAAGCACATTTTCCTTCTTTTGTGGACTTTAGATTCTTCATTTGTGAAGCATTTTTCCTTGAAAACGGATGTATTTGAGCCACCTTGAAAATACAACATTTTTATATTTGAACCCCTACCACCAAGCACATTTTCCTTCTTCTATGGCCTTCAGATTCTTTGTTTCTGAAGTAATTTTTCTTGAAAACTAATGTGTTTGAGCCACCTTGAAAATGCAACATTTTTATGTTTGTGCCCCTGTAGCCAAGCACATTTTCCTTCTTCTGTGGCCTTTAAATTCTTCATTTGTGAAGGATTTTTCTTTGAAAACTAACGTGTTTGAGCCACCCTTAAAATGCAACATTTTTTTGTTTAGGCCACCTTGAAAATGTAGTATTTTTATGTTTGAGGCCCCACCACAAAGCGCACTTTCACTCTTTTGTGGCCTTCAGAATATTCATTTGTTAAGCATTTTTCCTTGAAAACTGATGTGTTTGAGCCACCTTGAAAATTCAACATTTTTATTTTTGAGCCCCTACCACCAAGCACATTTGGGCATTCTTCTGTGGCCTTCAGATTCTTCATTTGTGCAACATTTTTCTTTGAAAACTGATGTGTTTGAATGACTTTGAAAATGCAACATTTTTATTTTTTAGCCCCCGCCGCCAAGGACATTTTCCTTCTTTTGTGGCCTTCAGATTCTTCATTTGTGAAGCATTTTTCTTTGAAAACTAACGTGTTTGAGCCACCTTGAAAATGCAACATTTTTATGTTCGAGCCCCCACCATCAAGCATATTATCATTCTCTTGTGGCCTTTAGATTCTTCATTTGTGAAGCATTTTTCTTTTAAAACTCACGTGTTTGAGCCACCTTGAAAATGCAACATTTTTAAGTTTTAGCCCCTGACGCCAAGCACATTTTCCTTCTTTTGTGGCCTTCAAAATCTTCATTTGTGAAGCATTTTTTCATGAAAGCTAATGCAATTGAGCCACCTTGAAAATGCAACATTTTTATTTTTGAGCCCTCGCCACCAAGCACATTTTCCTTCTTCCGTGGCCTTCAGATTCTTCATTTGTGAAGCATTTTTCTTTGAAAACTGATGTGTTTGAGCCACCATGAAAATGCGACATTTTTTATTTTTGAGCCCCCACCGCCAAGCACATTTTCCTTTTTCTATGACCTTCAAATTATTCATTTGTGAAGCATTTTTCTTTGAAAATTGACGTGTTTTAGCCACCTTGAAAATGTAACATTTTTATGTTTGAGTCCCCGCTGCCAAGCAAATTTTCCTTCTTCTGTGGCCTTCAGATTCTTCATTTGTGAAGTATTTTTCTTTGAAAGCTGATGTGTTTGAGCCACCTTGAACATTCAATGTTCATTTTTATGTTTGAGCCACCGCCGCCAAACACATTTTCCTTCTCTTGTAGACTTTAGATTCTTCATTTGTGTAGCAGTTTTCCTTGAAAATAGATGTGTTTGAGCCACCTTGAAAATGCAATATTTTTATTTTTGAGCCCCCATCACCAGGCACATTTTCCTCCTTCTGTGGCCTTCAAATTATTTATTTTTGACGCATTTTTCTTCAAAAATTGACGTGTTTGAGCCAACTTAAAAATGACACATTTTTTTTTTTATTGAGCTCTCATCGCCAAGCACATTTTTCTTCTTCTATGGCCTTCATATTCTTCATTTGTGAAGCATTTTTCCCTAAAAATTGGTGTGTTTGAGCCACCTTTGAAAATTAAACATTTTTATATTTCAGCCCCTGCTGCCAAGCACATTTTTCCTTCTTTTGTGGCCTTCATATTCTTCATTTGTGAAGCATTTTTCCTTAAAATACTGATGTGTTTGAGTCACCTTAAAAATGCAACATTTTTATGTTTGATTGCCCACTACCAAGGACATTTTCCCTCTTTTGTGGCCTTCAGATTCTTCATTTTGGAAGCATTTTTCCTTAAAAACTGATGTGCTTGAGCCACCTCAAAAATGCAACATTTTTATTTTTGAGCCCTCACCACCAAGCACATTTTCCTTCTTTTGCGACCTTGAAATTCTTCATTTGTGAAGCATTTTTCCTTGAAAATTGATGTGTTTTTGCCACCTTGAAAATACAACTTTTTTATGTGTGATCCCCCACCGTCAAGCACATTTTCCTTCTTTTATGGCCTTCAAATTCCTCATTTGTGAAGCATTTTTCTTTGAAAACTGACCTGTTTGAGCCACCTTGAAAATGTAACATTTTTATTTTGAGCCCCAGCCGCCAAGCACATTTTCCTTCTTCTGTGGCCTTCAAATTTTTCGTTTGTGAAGCATTTTTCCTTGAAAATTAATGTGTTTGAACCACGTTGAAAATGCAACATTTTTATTTTTAAGCCCCCGTCGTCAAGCATATTTTCTTTTTTTTGTCTCCTTTAGATTCTTCATTTGTGAAGCATGTTTCCTTGAAAATTGATGTATTTGATCCACCTTGAAAATACCACATTTTTATGTTTGAGCCCCCGCCGCCAAGCAAATTTTCCTTCTTCTGTGGCCTTAAGATTCTTCATTTGTGAAGCATTTTTATTTTAAAACTAACGTGTTTGAACAACCTTGAAAATGCAACATTTTTTATTTTTGAGGCCCCGCTACCAAGCACATTTTCTTTCGTCTGTGGCCTTTTAATTCTTCATTTGTGAAGCATTTTTTCTTGAAAATTGAAGTGTTTGAGCCACCATGAAAATGCAACATTTTTATCTTTGAGCCCTCACCACCAAGCACATTTTGCTTCTTCTACGGCCTTTAGATTCTTCATTTGGGAAGCATTTTTCCTTGAAAATTGATGTGTTTGAGCCACCTTGAAAATGCAACATTTTTATTTTTGAGCCCCTGTCACCAAGTACATTTTCCATCTTTTGTGGCCTTCAAATTCTTCATATGTGAAGCATTTTTCCTTAAAAACTGATGTGTTTTAGCCACCCTAAAAATGCAACATTTTTATGTTTGAGCCCCCGCTGCTAATCACATTTTCCTTCTTTGGTGGCCTTAAGATTGTTCATTTGTGAAGCATTTTTCCTTAAAATTTGATGTGTTTGAGCCACCTTGAAAACACAACATTTTCAGTTTTGAGCCCCTGCAGCCAAGCACATTTTCCTTCTTCTATGGCCTTCAGATTCTTCATTTGTGAAACATTTTTCTTTGAAAAATGATGTGTTTGAGCCACCTTGAAAATGCAACATTTTTATGTTTGAACCCCCACTACAAGCACATTTTTTTTTATTATGTGACCTTCAGATTCTTAATTTGTGGAGCATTTTTCTTTGAAAGCTGATGTGTTTGAGCCACCTTGAAAATGCAACATTTTTATGTTTGAGCCCCTATCCCGAAGTATATTTTCCTTCTTTTGTGGCCTTCAGATTCTTAATTTGTTAAGCATTTTTCCTTGAAAACTGACGTGTTTGAGCGACCTTGAAAATGCAAATTTTTTATTTTTGAGCCCCTGCCACCAAGCACATTTTCCTTCTTCTGTGGCCTTCAGATTATTCATTTGTGAAGCATTTTTCTTTCAAAACTGACATGTTTAAGACACCTTGAAAATGTACCATTTTTATGTTCGAGCCCCCACCGCCAAGCACATTTTCTTTCTTCTATGGCCTCCATATTCTTCATTTGCTAAGCATTTTCTTTAAAGACTGGCATGTTTGAGCCACCTTAAAAATGCAACATTTTTATGTTTGAGCCCCCACCGCCAAACAAATTTTCCTTCATTTGTGGCCTTCAGATTCTTTATTTGTGAAGTATTTTTCTTTGAAAATTGATGTGTTTGAGCCACCTTGAAAATGCAACATTTTTATTTTTGAGCCCTCGCCACCAAGCACATTTTTCATTTTTTCGTGGTCTTTAGATTCTTCATTTGTGAAGCAATTTTCTTTGAAAACTGATGTGTTTGAGCCACCTTGAAAATGCAACATTTTTATTTTTGAGCCCCCACCTCCAAACACATTTTCCTTCTTCTGTGGCATTCAGATTCTTCATTTATGAAGCATTTTTTCTTGTAAACTGATGTGTTTAAGCCACCTTGAAACTGCAAAATGTTTATGTTTGGGCCACTACCGCAAAGCATATTTTCCTTCCTCTGTGGCCTTTAGATTCTTCATTTGTGAAGCATTTTTCTTTGAAAGCTGACGTGTTTAAGCAACTTTGAAAATACTATTGGAATTAGACTGGACAACTGAGAGGGGGGGTGAATCAGTTGCCCACAATAATTATTTTTTCTTCTCTTTAACCTTCTTTATTTTCTTACTATCAGATGAATGATGTAAACATTAAAGCATAGATCAACAACATAAGAGCAGAAATATAATCAACACACTTGACACCAAGATTTTGACGTGGAAACCCAGTTAAGGAAAAAACCATGGTGGGGGTTAACCCACAAACATTTGTACCATGTTACAAGTACTTTAGAAAAATAGAAGGCACATACCTTTGGGTGCATTGCCTAGAGCACACTACTCAAAAGAGAGGCTCACTGCCTACAGAATTTATTTAGAACAGAAAGGAATAACTGAGAAATAGCATCTACTTCATGCCTGATTTAGTTTCAATGAATTCTCAAATATTTTTGCTTTGCCCTGAATTCTTCTTCACACTCTGTACTGCTCTCGCTCATTTTCTTCTCTGCTCTACTCCTGATCCTTTATTCAAATTTTATCTGATTTGCACAAGGATGTTTTTCAATTACTCTTCAACAAGTATCTATATGCTTCATCAACCTTGGAATGATCAACAAGGTCGGCTAAACTTGACGTGGATCATCACACTGTCGGTCAAACACAACTGAGACTTGAATCTACTTCTACAACCACTCCACGCTTCATAAAAATTCCCTTAAGGCATCTGCAACATGCTAGGAACATCCGGTCGGCCAAGACTGGGAAGAACATCAACCTTGAAGAAGAAATCTTCAATTAACAAACTCAAACTTCAACATGCGGACCTCCAACATAGTAGCCACATGATCCAGAGACTTCCACAAGCACATTGAAATCACCAATAACATTCACTCTAAACCATATTACCAGAAACATTTGAATCTTCCTCTGGAACTTCAAGAACACTCTTTGTCATGACTGTCAAACTAGAAGGATAGCTTGGGGACCTCCAAACCACGAACCACTGGAGTTGATGATACACACTGACTTCACAAACATGCCTTTAGATCCGCAGACCAAGGTATTTCACTGCGGAGCAATCTAGACCAACTTATTGTCACACTGTCTCTTCTGAATATTGCAAAATCTGGTTCTACTCAGATGGCCATAACTTCTTCAGATCTTCATGTGGATCTCTCAATTATTGACTAGAGCAACCTCTGACAATCCTCTACACATCCATAAGGTCTACATGCATTTATTGTTATTAATTTTCTCAATATCCTCAACAATCCGATCTTCTATATAGACAACAAAATAGGATACAGTTGACATCAATGGCAACAAGAATATGTTGGCATCAATGACAACACCACTTAGACACCTATTTGCAACAATCTCCCCTTTTGTCATTAATGGCAACATATGATGTGAAAAATTGAATTTAACCATCAAGATACGAACTTCTCCCCTTTCTCTTCTCATTTCTGCAACAACTTCCTTTGTTGCTCCCCCTTACATCAGCCACTAGTTTTTCACACGACTTCTCTCCCCCTTTGACATCAATGGCAAAGGGCACATATTTTCTATCTTTTCTCCCTTTTTGCTTTAGGTTAATCCCAAAATTTGCATATTTACTACTCCCCCTTTGAGTAGTATCTTCTTAACATCAATCCGGATCACAAAATATGACTATAAATTCCACCGGACTAATGCACCATAGTGCATCTTAGTTCTGATCAAGAGGGGTAATTACCCCTAACTTCTCTCTAAGATACTCAAAAGTATCTTTGGGAAGTGGCTTAGTGAAGATATCTACAATCTGATCTTTGGAGGACACAAACTCCAGCTTGACTTCATTCTCATTAAATTTCTCTCTCAAGAAGTGAAACTTGATAGATATATGCTTTGTCTTTGAATGTAATACCGGATCCTTGGAAATGCTTATAGCACTTGAATTATCACAAAAGATTGTGACTGGCTCCTCAAACACAACACTGATGTCCTTCAACATTTGCTTCATCAACAGAACTTGAGAACAATTATTTTCTACAGTTATGTACTCTGCCTCTGCAGTAGACAGAGAAATTGCTTCTTGCTTTTTACTCATCCAAGAGACCAATCTTCTTCCCAGGAAGAATGCACCACCACTAGTACTTTTTTTGTCATCCGCATCTCCTGCCCAATCAGCATTTGTATATGCATGAAGAGTAAAATCATTGTCCTTTGGATACCATAGTCCATGATCAATTGTCCCCTTGAGATATCTAAAAAATCTTTTGATTACCACAACATGGGATTCTTTTGGATCAACTTGAAATTTGGCAACAAGTCCAACGGCATTCATGATGTCAGGTTTGGTCTGAGTCAGATAGAGCAATCCTCCAATCATTGATCTATATCTTTTCTGATTTGCCTTTGGGGAGTCATCATCTTTGCTTAGCTTGCATCCGATTACCATAGGAGTACCTACTAGCTTTGAGTCTTCCATTCCAAACTTCTTCAATAATTCTTTCACATACTTGGACTAAGATATGAAGATACCTTTATCTGACTGAACAATTTGTAGACCTAGGAATAAATTCATCTCACCAAACATTGACATCTCAAACTCACTTTTCATCTGATCAGAAAATGCTTTGCACATGCATTCATTTCCACCAAAAATGATATCATCAACAAAGACCTCAACAATTAGAATGTCCTTGTGATTTATCTTGAAGTACATATTACTATCAGTAGTACCTTTTCTCAATCCTAGCTTAAGCAAATGCTTATCCAATCTGGCATACCAGGCTCTTGTAGCTTGCTTGAGTCCATACAAGGCTTTTCTTAGTCTACAAACCATATCTCCCTGATTAGACAACTGAAATCCTTCCAATTGCTCAATGTATACTTCTTCCCCCAAATCTCCATTTAGAAAAGATGATTTGACATCCATTTGATAAACTTTAAAAACTTTGAAAGCAGCAAAAGCAAGAAATAATCTGACTGCTTCTATCCTTGCCACCAGAGAAAAAGTTTCTTTAAAATCAATTCCCTCCACTTGAGAATAACCTTTACATACCAACCTTGCCTTGTTTCTTACAACCTCACCATCTTCATTTAGTTTATTCCGGAAGACCCATTTGGTTCCAATCACATTTTTGTCCTCAGGTCTAGGAACAAGATCCCAAGTGTGATTCTTTTCAATTTGCATCAATTCTTCTTCCATTGCCTTAACCCAGTTTTCATCATTGCAAGCTTCACTTACTGATTTAGGTTCAATTTTTGAAATCAAACAAATCTTTTCTTTGTTGGGAATTAAGGTGTCTCAACCTTGATAATTCTCTACATTTGAAATGTTTATATTTATTCTTTAATTGCCTATGTTGTAAATATTTGGAAATTCCATATTGTCATGTTGTGGGATGCGGCACGGTGATGTGTCAATCCTACATGGAATATGACAACTTGTTATTTTGTCCTCACATGAGGAGATAGGTGTCCCACTCAGTGGTAGGAATATTCTGCCATGTGTCAGCATCCTCCATGTTGTGTAAGGAATGTTTGACCGAAATGGTTATGATGGATTCCTATGACGAATCTATGACATGTAAGAGTCAGAAATAGAAGGTTGTAAGACAGGTGATGACATGTGTCATGAAGCATCTTTGAATAAGGCATATTTGGGTGCCCCAAGGTGGAATATGACATGTTGTAAGAAAATATGCTATTTATAGCATGTGTATGACAGATTCTCTTACAACTGTAAGTTGTAACCGCTATGATAGATTCTATGACGATTGTAAGTGTCGTAAGAGCATCTGTCATAGCCCATTTTAGAAATAGGCAACCCCTTTGGGATGGGAGCTGTGGACAAGTGTCAGGTACATTCTACAATGTTGACCAAGTGTCCCTGGCCATGGGTTTTGGTCCATGAAGCCATGTTGGACGCCCACTCCAAGAAAGGTACAATATTGCCTTGTATTTTCTATTTAAACAGGTGCTTGGAGATGGAGTTTGTATCACAGGTTTACAGGTACTGTTATGCTGCCGGATTGACTCCAGACACGAGTGTCAAAGACCATTGAAGCTTGCATTGCAAGTGTATTGTAAACATTATTTCAGATTTGTTAATACATTGTGTAGGTTTCTGAGTGTGGGGTTTTTCACCCGATAAGGGTTTTCCCCACCGTAAATCTTTGTCTCTCTTCTTTTGTCTACTTTCTGGCTCTTGTGTTTTGCTGCAATATCTCATGTTAATGTTTTAACATTTCTGTAATAGTTAGGATAAATTTAAATTTGCATAGCCCTCTCCTCAATAGATTAGTGTAGGAAGCGATTTCTGCATACCTAGCTTCCTTTCAGTTGGTATCAGAGCTTGATCACCTTTGGTCCTAGTTGTTGGGTAGGGGTTTTTTGAGCTAATCTTAGGTTGAGTGGGAGTCTGTGTAGAGCATTCTATATCTTATTACAGCAAGGAGATGGCAGGCACATCAGGAAGGTTTGAAATAGAGAAGTTCAATGGTAGTAATTTCAAGCTGTGGAAGCTCAAGATGGAAGACATGTTAGTTGACCGAGACCTTTGGGATAGTGTGAACGAAATTAAACCAGCTGCAATGGCACAAGCTGACTGGGATCTCAAGGATCGGAAGGCTAAGGGTCTCATAAGACTTAGTCCTGTCGATTCTGTGTTGTTAAGTGTCCATGAGGAGACTATTGCAAAACTCCTTTGGAAGAAGTTGGGGGATGTGTATCAAGCCAAATCCCTAGTTAATAAACTTTTTTCTAAGAAATAAGTTGTATTCTCTTCAAATGGAGGACGGAGGATCCGTTGCTGAACATATGAATGCTTTCAACATGTTGGTTGCACAATTGACATCTATTGGTGTAAAGATGGAGGAGGATCGATGTATAGCCCTGCTTTGTTCTCTACCGGACTCATGGGATCATCTTGTCATGGCAATCAAAAGCACCACATCCACATTCAAAATGGAAGAGGTGGTTTCTTCGCTGTTGTCTGAAGAGATGCGGAGAAAGTCTTTTGATGCAGCCAAAGAGGCCCTTGCAGTTCGTGGAAGACCCAAGGAGAAAGGGAAGAAGAAGGCCAAGAAAGCTAAGAAGGGTAGATCCAAATCCCGTGGGAGATCTAAATCTCTTGGAAAGTCCAAGGCTCTTTGTTGGAACTGTGGCAAGACCGAGCATTTCTGAAAGGAATGCAAAGAGGAGAAGAAGAAAAAGAAGAAAGCTCCTGATCAGATTCTGACAAATCACAAGATGACGGTGATGCTTTCATCACAGCCCTGGAAACCCATGCATCTAATGATGTGTGGCTAATCAACTCTGGTGCATCATTCCACATGACCTCGCATCGAGACTGGTTCGCTAAGTATGAAGAGTTCGATGGTGGAAAGGTGTATCTAGGTGACGACTCTCATTTGAAGATCATTGGTCATGGAAGAATCTCTATCCGATTCCCTGATGGTCGGGTGAAGGGGATCTCTGGGGTTATGCACATCCCAGGCTTAGCATAGAACCTGCTTTCTATAAGTAGTTTGAATGATGCAGGTGTGCAGGTTGTCTTTTCGAAAAAAGGATGCAAGATGACTAGAGGATCTATGGTGCTTGCTAAGGGTACTCAGAGAGGTACTCTATTTCAGCTAGAAGCATGCATTTCACAATGCAATAGTTCTTCTGACTCAAGGAAGAGGGTAGTAGTCACTTCATCCCCACCATCTAAATGAGCAGTGAAGAAATATGTTGTTTCTAATCTTGATGGTAGTAATCATGCATTGGAAGTTAAACTTCCTGCTGAAAAGACAATGTTATGGCATAAGAGATTTGGCCACATTGGTGAGAAGGGTCTGCGTACCCTGAAAAATAAGAACCTCGTAGAGGGGTTAGATGATTGTAATCTTGAGTTCAACTTTTGCGAACATTGCATTTATGGAAAACAAAACTGTGTTCAGTTTTACTCGAGTTCTCATAAGTCTTCTGGTGTGTTGGACCTCATTCATTCTAATGTGTTTGGTCCTATTAATGTTCCTTCGTTGTCAAAATCTATATTCTATGTATCTTTTATAGATGATTACAGTAGAAGGACATGGATTTATTTTCTCAGAAGCAAATCTGAAGTCTATAGCAAGTTTAAGGAGTTTAAAGCCTTTGCTGAAAATCATATTGGTAAAAAGATTAAATGTTTGAGAACTGGCAATGGTGGTGAGTTCTGTTCTACAAAATTTGATAAGTATTGCAAGGAACTTGATTGAAAGGCATAAGACAACTCCTTACACCTCACAGCAAAATGGAGTTGCAGAGAGGATGAACAGGACACTGATGGAGAAGGCTAGGAGTATGCTTAGTGGAGCTAGCCTAGAGCAAAAGTTTTGGGCTGAAGCTGTTGCCACTGCTTGCTATCTGGTAAATAGATCTCCTACATCAGTTCTTGTTGGAAAGACACCCATGGAGGTGTGGTCTGGTAGAAAGCCTTCAGTAAGGCATCTTTGTGTTTTTGTTTGTGAGGCATATGCACATGTGCCTAGGGAGAAGCGGTCAAAGTTGGAGAACAAAGCTATTAAGTGTATCTTCATTGGCTATGGTGTTGGTGTGAAAGGATACAAGCTTTGGGACCTCATGGCTAAAAAAGTGTTGTATAGCAGAAGTGTCATCTTCAGAGAGCTTACACCTTCTTCCACTGTTTTGCAGCCAGAAGAAAAAGATAAGAAAGAGGATGTTGTTTAGTTTCCTCTCACCCTTGAGAAGACTGAACAGAAAGACAATGTTGGACCTGATGATGAGGAGAGCTCTAGCAGCTCTGAAAGCTCAGATGAAGAAGTTGAACCTCAACCTTAGCTCTTGAGGAGGTCTACATGGATAAGAAAGCAACTTGAAAAGTTTGGTTTTACATTGCTTGATTCTAGTTGTGCTTATGCTTTGCTTACTAACAGTGATGAACCTAGAACTGTATCAGAGGATTTGGAGATGAAGGATGCAGGTTCCTGGAAGGAGGCCATGGAGGAAGAAATGGCTTCTTTGGAAAAGAATCAAACTTGGGACTTGGTGCCTTTTCGTCCTGGATGGAAACCCATTGGATGCAAATGGGTGTTCAAGAAGAAAATTGGTGCAGATGGCAGTGTTGAGAAGTATAAGGCCAGATTGGTTGTGAAGGGGTATTCACAAGTGGAGGGTCTAGATTATGGTGAGATCTTCTCTCCCATTGCAAAGATGACATCCATTCGATTCCTATTGTCACTCGCAGCAGCTTATGACTTGGAGGTAGGACATATGGATGTGAAGACAGCTTTCCTTCATGGTGACTTGGAGGAAGAAATCTACATGTCATAGCCAGAGCATTACATGGTGAAAGGTAAAGAAAATTTGGTTTGCAAACTTAAAAAGTCTTTGTATGGTTTGAAGCAATCCCCTAGGAGATGGTACTTGAAGTTTGATGCCTTTGTGTTGTCAATTAGATTTGTGAGATCGAAATCATATCACTGTGTGTATTATAAATTTGATGGTGATCGTATTCTCATTGTTGCACTATATGTTGATGATATGTTGCTCATTGGGAAGGGTAAGAATATGATTTCTGATTTTAAATCTCAGTTGTCAGTACAGTTTGAAATGAAAGATTTAGGGGCAGCCAAGTACATTCTAGGAATGGAAATCAAAAGAGACAGAATCAACAGAAAACTTTGGTTAAGCTAGAGTAAGTATGTGAAGATCATGTTGGATAGATTTAGCATGGTAGATTGTAGACCATTGTGTGTTCCCGTTTCTTTGGGCACAAAGTTGTCTGTTGAGGGTTGTCTAAAATCTCCTAGTGAGGTGGAGGACATGAGCATAGTACCTTATGCTAGTGTTGTTGGAAGTTTGATGTATGCTATGGTCTGCACAAGACCAGACATTGCCCAAGCAATGGAAGTCCTTAGTCGATTTATGGCTAATCCTGGACAAGTTCATTGGGATGCAGTTAAGCAAGTGTTTAGATATTTGAGGGGTACTTCTGAGTATTCCATTTGCTATCATGGTAATGTTTTAGGACCTCTACATTCTGTCGATATTCATGGATTTGTGGATTTAGATTGGGCAGGTGACATTGACAATAGGAGATCCACCAGTGCTTATATTTTTACACTATTTGGTGGTGCTATTAGTTGGATGAGTAAGCGACAACCTATTATTGCTTTGTCCATGACAGAAGCTGAGTACATGGTAGCAACTCATGCTTGTAAGGAAGCCATTTGGCTTAAGAGATTGTGTTCCAATATTGGTGTTGATGCAGGTTAGATCATGATCAATTGTGACAGTCATAGTGCAATTTGCCTTGCAAAGAATCCAACTTTCCATGCTAGAACCAAGCACATTGATGTTCAGTTTCACTTTGTGAGAGACATGGTTGAGGATGGAAAGGTAAATTTGGAGAAGGTAGATACTTTGAAGAATGTTGCAGATGCATTGACAAAACCAGTGATCATAGAGAAGTTCAGATGGTGTTCGGAGTCTATCGGCCTCTCGGCCTATAGCAGTTAAATCCTATTTTTCTATTGGCTCTTACAAGGTGTTCAACAAGTGGGAGAATGTTGGGAGTTAAGGTGTCTCAACCTTGATAATTCTCTACATTTGAAATGTTTATATTTATTATTTAATTGCCTATGTTGTAAATATTTGGAAATTCCATATTGTCATGTTGTGGGATGTGGCACAGTGATGTGTCAATACTACATGGAATATGACAACTTGTTATTTTGTCCTCACATGAGGAGATAGGCATCCCACTTAGTGGTAGGAATATTCTACCATGTGTCAGCATCCTCCATGTTGTGTAAGGAATGTTTGACCGAAACGGTTATGACGGATTCCTATGACGAATCTATGACATGTAAGAGTCAGAAATAGAAGGTTGTAAGATAGGTGATGACATGTGTCATGAAGCATCTTTGAATAAGGCATATTTGGGTGCCCCAAGGTGGAATATGACATGTTGTAAGAGAATATGCTATTTATAGCATGTGTATGACAGATTCTCTTACAGTTGTAAGTTGTAACCGCTATGACAGATTCTATGATGGTTATAAGTGTCGTAAGAGCATCTGTCATAGCCCATTTTGGAAATAGGCGACCCTTTTGGGATGGGAGTTGTGGACAAGTGTTAGGAACATTCTACAATGTTGACCAAGTGTCCTTGGCCATGGGTTTTGGTCCATGAAGCCATGTTGGACGCCCATTCCAAGAAAGGTCCAATATTGCCTTGTATTTTCTATTTAAATAGGTGCTTGGAGATGGAGTTTGTATCACAGGTTTACAGGTACTGTTATGTTGCCAAATTGACTCCAGACATGAGTGTCAAAGACCATTGAAGCTTGCATTGCAAGTGTATTGTAAACATTCTTTTAGATTTGTTAATACATTATGCAGGTTTTTGAGTGTGGGGTTTTTCACCCGATAAGGGTTTTCCCCACCGTAAATCTTTGTCTCTCTTCTTCTATCTACTTTATGGCTCTTGTGTTTTGCTGCAATATCTCATGTTAATGGTTTAACATTACTATAATAGTTAGGATAAATTTGAATTTGCATAGCCCTCTCCTTAATAGATTAGTGTAGAAAGCGATTTATGCATACCTAGCTTCCTTTCATTCTTGATCTTCAACAATTCTTCTCCTAGTTTGAACACCTCTATTTTTATCTCCTATGATTTGATCTTCAAGATGATTCATTCTTACATACCTGGGGGTTTTGGGAATTGCTTGGGCTTCTATTTCTTGAGCTTGTTCCTCAACATCTGTACTAATTCCTTGAATCTTTGGGGTTTCTGGATCAATCTGCATCTGAGTCAGAGTTTGAACTAACCTTCCTTGACTTTGGATTTTATTTTGATCATCTGAATCATATGCACAGAACCTGGAATGTCCTTCCTTGCTTTCATCAACTCTAGCATTAGCACTTTCAACAATCTTTTTCAATCTCTTGTTAAAGCACCGGTAAGCTTTACTTTGAGTAGAGTATCTCAAAAATACTCCCTCATCACTTCTTGTATCAAACTTTCCTAAATCCTCATCTCTTTTGATATAGCATTTACTACCAAAAACTCTAAAATATCTTATTGTAGGAGGATGACCAAACCATAGTTCATAAGGGGTCTTACTAGAATTGCCTTTGATCTGCACCCGGTTAAGAGTGTAGACAGCAGTGTTGACATCTTCTCTCCAATAAACTTGAGGAACATTTATTTTCATCATCATAGTTCTGGTAGCTTCTTGAATGGTCTAGTTTTTTCTTTCCACAACTTCATTTTATTGGGGAGTCCTAAGAGTAGATAACTGTCTTTTTATGCCATGCTTTTCACAGAAAGCATCAAACCATGAGAGATAAACTCTCCACCTCTGTCGGATCTCATACATTTCAATTTTTCACCAATTTCATTTTCCACCATCACTTTGAACACCTTAAATTTGTCAAGAGCTTCTGATTTTTCTTTTAAGAAGGTTACCCACATCATTTTGGAGTAGTCATCAATCAACAACATGAAATATCTATCTCCTTGCACACTCCTAATTCTAGCAGGACCATAGAGATTAGTATGTACCAGTTCCAATCGACCATTTGAAACTTGTTCCTTACTTTTGAATGAAATTTTACTCTGTTTCCCCAATTGACATTCTCTACACATGCTATTAGGTTTCACAAGCTTTGGAAGATCTCTTATAGCCTGAGTGGTACTTATTTTGACAATGTTATCAAAATTCACATGACACATCCTCCTATGCCATAACCAACTTTGATCTATCTAAGCAATCAAACAACTTTTGCTAGAGCTGCTTAAGTGAAAAATGTTACCTTTAGTTTGAGTATCAGATGCAATTTCAGTTCGGGAACTCTCCAAGATTCTGCACTTTCCATCCTTGAATCGAAGATCATAACCTTTGTCAACCAACTATCCAACACTGAGAAGATTATGTTTTAGTCCTTCCACATATAGAACATCATTGGTGCTATTCTTACCATCAAAAGAGATGGATCCTCTGCCATGGATTATGTCAGCTGAGTTATCTCCAAATTTTACAAGCCCACTTTCATAATCTTCAAAATTCACAAACTTACTCTTATCTCCAGTCATATGATGAGAACATCCACTATCAATCACCCATTCATCTTTCTCAACAACCTGAGCGGCCAAGGCACTTTCCATATTAACAGATTCAGTGGACACCAGATCTTCTTCTTTGATGGCAATGAACACCCATTCATTTTCAGGGGAACATCCATGATCAGATTCATCAGTTGTGACTCCTTCTCTAGTTTCTTGGACAGTAGCATTTGTTCTGATTTCTATATCTATTAGGGTTTGGTTTTGAAAACCTCTCCGAACATCTTGAGGCAAAATGACTAATCTTATTACAAGCAAAACATTTGAGTGGCAATTTTCCTTCATACTTACTGCTTCCTCTTGGCAATCTTTTGGCAAGAAGAGCTTCAAGATTTGCAGTTTCAATTTCAACATCTTCAAGATCCTTCCTAGTCTTCACGAATCTATTTGATCTTGTAGAAGAGCTTTCACTCAGATCATATTTTTGTTTTCCATATATACTGGACTTAAATGCAGATTCAGACTTGGGAAGAGAATCACCAAACTCACTTAATTCAAAAGCTAAAAATTTTCCAACTAGATGATCTCTTGTAACATTTGAGATAGTCCTGATCTCCTCTATGGCTGTAACCTTATGTTTGTATGAATCAAGTAAATATCTGAGCACTTTTGATACAATCTCTGATTCTTCCAAAGTTCCACCAGCACACCTGATACCACACACAAGTTCATTTATCTTTTGCATGTAGATTGTGATGTTTTCATCTTCGCTCATCCTCATAGTTTCAAATTTTCCTCTCAGACTTTGTAGCTTGGCGCATTTGACATATTTATCACCTTCATACAAAAACTCCAACTTTTTCTAGATTTCATAAGCAATTTTTAGACCAAACGTATTTGTCATTTCTGAATTATTCAGGGCACTCAATAAGGCTTCCTTAGCTCGCAGATTATTTTTAGCATCTTTGATTTGATCTGGAGTTTAAGGACCTTTTTCCAAAGGTTTATACTCAACACTGGTTATCGCCCAATAGGCATCACCCATGCATTGCAAATGGCACTCCATGCGATTCTTCCAAACAGAATAATTTGTTCCATCAAATCTCAGACTATCCTTCTTGTAGGTCGACATCCTGGATCTCCTCAAGCGGTCAGGCTTTTAGAAGAGGATCTGGCTTTGATACCAATTGTTGGAATTAGATCGGACAACTAAGAGGGGGGGATGAATCAGTTGTCCACAATAATTATTTTTTCTTCTCTTTAACCTTCTTTATTATCTTACTATCAAATGAATGATGTAAACATTAAAGCATAGATCAACAACATAAGAGCAGAAATATAATCAACACACTTGACACCAAGATTTTGACGTGGAAACCCGGTTAAGGGAAAAACAACAGTGGGGGTTAACCCACAAAAATTTGTACCATGTTAAAAGTACTTTAGAAAAATAGAAGGCACATGCCTTCAGGCGCACTACCCAGATCTCACTGCTCAAAAGAGAGGCTCACTGCCTATAGAATTTATTTGGAACAGAAAGGAATAACTGAGAAATATCATCTACTTCATGCCTGATTCAGTTTCAATGAATGCTCAAATATTTATGCTTTGCCCTGAATTCTTCTTCACACTCTGTACTGCTCTCGCTCCTTTTCTTCTCTGCTCTGCTCATGATCCTTTATTCAAATTTTATCTAATTTGCAAAAGGATGTTTTTCAATGACTCTTCAACAAGTATTTATATGCTTCATCAACCTTGGAATGATCAACAAGGTTGGCTAAACTTGACGCGGATCATGACACTATCGGCCAAACACAACTGAGACTTGAACCTACTTCTACAACCACTCCACACTTTATAAAAATTCCCTTAAGGCATTTGCAACATGCTAGGAACATCCGGTCGGCCAAGACTGGGAAGAACATCAACCTTAAAGAAGAAATCTTCAATTAACAAACTCAAACTTCAATGCGGACCTCCAACATAGTAGCCACATGATCCAAAGACCCCCACAAGCACATTGAAATCACCAATAACATTCACTCTAAACCATATTACCAGAAACATTTGAATCTTCCTTCAAAACCTCAAGAACACTCTCTGTCATGACTGTCAAACTAAAAGGATATCTTGCGAACCTCCAAACCACAAACCACTAGAGTTGATGATACACACTGACTTCCTAAACATGCCTTCAAATCCGCAGACCAAGGTATTTCACTGCAAAGCAATCCGGACCAGCTTACTGTCACACTGTCTCTTTTAAATACTTCAAAATCCAGTTCTACTCAGATGGCCATAACTTCTTCAGATCTTCATGCGGATCTCTCAATTCTTGACTGGAGCAACCTTTGACAATCCTCTACACAGCCATAAGGTCCACATGCATTTATTATTATTAATTTTCTCAATATCCTCAACAATCCGGTCTTCTATATAGACAGCAAAATAGGATATAGTTAACATCAATGGCAACAAGAATATGTTGACATCAATGACAACACCACTTAGACACATATTTGCAACAAATACAACATTTTTATGTTCAATCCCCCACTGCCAAGCACATTTTCCTTCTAAAAGGATATCTTGCGAACCTCCAAACCACGAACCACTAGAGTTGATGATACACACTGACTTCCTAAACATGCCTTCAAATCCGCAGACCAAGGTATTTCACTGCAAAGCAATCCGGACCAACTTACTGTCACACTGTCTCTTTTAAATACTTCAAAATCTAGTTCTACTCAGATGGCCATAACTTCTTCAGATCTTCATGCGGATCTCTCAATTCTTGACTGGAGTAACCTTTGACAATCCTCTACATAGCCATAAGGTCCGCATGCATTTATTATTATTAATTTTCTCAATATCCTCAACAATCCGGTCTTCTATATAGACAGCAAAATAGGATATAGTTAACATCAATGGCAATAAGAATATGTTGACATCAATGACAACACCACTTAGACACATATTTGCAACAAATACAACATTTTTATGTTCAATCCCTCGCTGCCAAGCACATTTTTATGTTCAATCCCCCGCTGCCAAGCACATTTTCATTTGTGAAGCATTTTTCTTTGAACACTGACGTGTTTGAGCCAGCTTGAAAATGCAACATTTTTGTGTTTTAGCGCTCACGGCCAAGCACATTTTACTTCTTCTGTGGCCTTCTGATTCTTCATTTGTAAAGCATTTTTCATTGAAAATAGATGTGTTTGAGCCACCTTGAAAATGCAACATTTTAATGTTTGAGCCCCCGCAGTGAAGCACATTTTCCTTTTCTGTGGCCTTTAAATTCTTCATTTGTGAAACATTTTTCTTTGAAAATTGAAGTGTAATGCAACATTTTTATGTTTTAGCCCCCACTACCAAGCACATTTTCCTTCTTCTATGGCCTTAAGATTCTTCATTCATGAAGCATTTTTCTTTAAAAATTGACGTGTTTGAGCCACCTTGAAAATGCAACATTTTTACAATTCAGCCCATGCAACCAAGCATATTTTACTTCTTCTGTAGCCTTCGAATTCTTAATTTGTGAAGAATTTTTCCTTGAAAACAAGCGTGTTTGAGCCACTTTAAAAATGCAACATTTTTATTTTTGAGTCCCCACCACCAAGCGCATTTTCCTTCTTTTGAGGCCTTTAGAGTCTCCATTTGTGAATCATTTTTCCTTGAAACCTGATGTGTTTGAGCCAGGTTGAAAATGCAACATTTTTATTTTTGAGCCTCCGCCGCCAAGAACATTTTCCTTATTTTTTGGCCTTTAGATTATTCATTTGTGAAGCATTTTTCTTTGAAAACTAACGTGTTTGAGCCACCTTGAAAATGCAACATTTTTATTTTTGAGCCCCTGCCGCCAAGCACATTTTCCTTCTTCTGTGGCCTTCAGATTCTTCATTTGTGAAGCATTTTTCAATGAAATCTTATGTGTTTGGGCCACCTTGAAAATGTAACATTTTTATGTTTCAGCCCCTACTACCAAGCACATTTTATTTCTGCTGTGGCTTTGAGATTTTTCATTTAAGAAGCATTTTTCTTTGAAAACTGGCGTGTTTGAGGCACCTTGAAAATGCAACATTTTTATGTTTGACCCCCCACCGCCAAGCACATTTTCATTCTTTTGTGGCCTTCAAATTCTTCATTTGTGAAGCATTTTTCCTTGAAAACTGATGTGTTTGATCCATCTTGAAAATGCAACATATTTATTTTTGAGCCCCTGCTGCTAAGCACATTTTCCTTCGTCTATGTCCTTCAGATTCTTCATTTGTGAATCATTTTTCTTTGAAAATTGATGTGTTTGAGCCACCTTGAAAGTCTAACATTTTTATGTTTGAGGCCCTGCCGCCAAGCACATTTTCCTTCTTCTGTGGTCTTCCGATTCTTCATTTGTGAAGCATTTTTCTTTGAAAATTGATGTGTTTGAGGCACCTTGAAAATGAAACATTTTATGTTTGAGCCCCCACTGCCAAGCACATTTTCCTTCATATGTGGCCTTCAGATTCTTAATTTGTGGAGCATTTTTCTTTGAAAACTAACATGTTTGAGGCACCTTGAAAATGCAACATTTTTATGTTTGAGCCTTAGCCACCAAGCACATTTTCCTTATTTTGTGGCCTTTAGATTCTTAGTTTGTGAAGCATTTTTCCTTGAAAACTAACATATTTGAGCGACCTTGAAAATGCAAAATTTTTATTTTTGAGCCCCTATCGACAAGCATATTTTCCTTCTTCTGTTGCCTTCAGATTCTTCACTTTTGAAGCATTTTTCTTTGAAAACTGACATTTTTAAGCCACCTTGAAAATGTAACATTTTTATGTTTGATCCCCCACTGCCAAGCACATTTTCCTTCTTCTATGGCCTTCAAATTCGTCATTTGCCAAGCATTTTCTTTGAAAACTAACGTGTTTGAGCCCCCACCGCCGAGAACATTTTCCTTCTTTTGTGGCCTTCAAATTCTTCATTTGTGAAATATTTTTCTTTGAAAACTGGTGTGTTTGAGCCACCTTGAAAATGTAACATTTTTATTTTTGAACCCTCGCCAGCAAGCACATTTGTGTTCTTCTGTGATCTTCAGATTCTTCATTTGTGAAGCAATTTTCTTTGAAAACTGATGTGTTTGAGCCACCTTGAAAATGCAACATTTTTATTTTTGATCCCCCACCTCCAAACACATTTTTCCTTCTACTATGGCCTTCAGATTCTTCATTTGTGAAACATTTTTTCTTGTAAACTGATTTGTTTAAGCCACCTTGAAAATGCAAAAATTTTATGTTTGAGCTCCTCACACCAAGCATATTTCCCTTCTTCTGTAGCCTTCAAATTCTTCATTTGTGAAGCATTTTTCTTTGAAAATTGACGTGTTTGAGCAACCTTGACAATACAGCATTTTTATGTTCGATCCCCCACCGCCAAGCACATTTTTCTTCTTCTATGGCCTTCAGATTCTTCACTTGTGAAGCATTTTTCCTTGAAAACTGATGTGTTGGGACCACCTTGAAAATGCAACATTTTTATTTTTGAGCCCCTGCTGCCAAGCACATTTTCCTTCATCTATGGCCTTTAGATTCTTCATTTGTGAAGCAGTTTTCCTTGAAAACTGATGTGTTTGAACCACCTTGAAAATGCAACATTTTTATGTTTGAGCCCCCTCCGCCAAGCACATTTTCCTTCTTCTGTGGCCTTCATATTTTTCATTTGTGAAGCATTTTTCTTTGAAAACTGACGTGTTTGAACAACCTTGAAAATCCAACATTTTTATGTTTGAGTCCACACTGCCAAGCACATTTTCCTTCTTCTGTTGCCTTCAGATTCTTTATTTGTGAAGCATTTTTATTTGAAAACTGAAGTTTTTGAGCAACCTTGAAAATGAGACATTTCTATTTTATATCACCCACCACCAAGCACATTTTCCTTCTTCTATGGCCATCAGATTCATTATTTGTGAAGCATTTTTCCTTGAAAACTGATGTGTTTGAGCCGCATTGAAAATGCAACATTTTTAATTTTGAGCCCTTGCTATGAAGCACATTTTCCTTTTTTTGTGGTCATCAGATTCTTCATTTGGGAAGCATTTTTCCTTACAAAATGATGTGTTTGAGCCACCTTGAAAATGCAACACTTTTAGTTTTGAGCCCCTGCCACCAAGCACATCTTCCTTCTTCTGTGGCTTTCAGATTCTTCATTTGGGAAGCATTTTTCCTTAAAAACTAATGTGTTTGAGCCACCTTTAACATGCAACATTTTTATGTTTAAGAGCCCACTGCCAAGCACATTTTCCTTCTTTTGTGGCCTTAAGATTCTTAATTTGTGAAGTATTTTTCCTTCAAAATTAATGTGTTTGAGCCACCTTGAAAATGCAACATTTTTTATGTTTGAGCCCCCATTACCAAGCACATTTCCCTTCTTTTGTGGCCTTCAAATTCTTCATTTGTGAAGCATTTTTCCTAAGAAAATTGATGTGTTTGATCCACCTTGAAAATGCAACATTTTTTATATTTGAGCCCACGCTGCCAAGCACATTTTCCTTCTTTTGTGGCCTTCAGATTCTTCATTTGTGAAGCATTTTTACTTGAAAATTGATGTGTTTGAGCCACCTTGAAAATGCAACATTTTTATGTTTGAGCCCCCACCGCCAAGCATATTTTCCTTCTTTTGTGGCCTTCTGATTCTTCATTTGTGAAGCATTTTTCCTTTAAAACTGATGTGTTTGAGCCACGTTGAAAATGTAACATTTTTATATTTGAGCCTCCATCGCCAAGCACGTTTTTCTTCTTTTGTGGCCTTCAAATTCTTCATTTGTGAAGCTTTTTTTCCTTGAAAACTAATGTATTTGAGCCACCTAGAAAATGCAACATTTTTATTTTTGATCCCCCGTTGCCAAGCACATTTTCCTTCTTCTATGACCTTCTAATTCTTCATTTGTGAAGCAATATCTTTGAAAATTGATGTCTTTGAGCCACCCTTACAATTCAACATTTTCATGTTTGAGTCCCCGCCGCCAAGCACATTTTCATTCTTTTGTGGGCTTCAGAATCTTCATTTGTGAAGCATTTTTCTTTGAAAAGTGACATGCTTGAGCCACCTTGAAATACAACATTTTTATGTTTGAGTCCCTGCCACCAAGGATATTTTCCTTCATCTGTGTCCTTCAGATTCTTTATTTGTGAAGCATTTTTCTTTGAAAACTGATGTGTTTGAGCCACCTTGAAAATGCAACATTTTTATTTTTTAACCCCCGCTGCCAAGCACATTTTCCTTCTTATATGGCCTTCATATTCTTCATTTGTATAGGATTTTTCTTTGAAAATTGATGTCTTTGAGAGACCTTGAAAATGTAACATTTTTATTTTTTATCCCCTACTGCCAAGCACATTTTCCTTCTTATGTGGCCTTTAGATTCTTCATTTGTGAAGCATTTTTCTTTGAAAACTAACTTGTTTGAGTCACCTTCAAAATGCACCATTTTTATGTTCGAGCCCCCACCGCCAAGCACATTTTCCTTCTCGTGTGGCCTTCAAATTCTTCATTGTGAAGCATTTTTCATTGAAAACTAACTTGTTTGAGCCACCTTGAAAATGCAACATTTTGATGTTTGATTCGCCACCGCAAGCAAATTTTCCTTCTTTTGCACAGTGTTTAGAATCTTCATTTGTGAAGTATTTGTCTTTGAAAACTGATGTGTTTGAGCCACGTTGAAAATGCAACATTTATATTTTTGAGCCCCTGCCACCAAGCACATTTTCTTTCTTCTATGGCCTTTAAATTCTTCATTTGTGAAGCATTTTTATTTGAAAACTTACGTGTTTTAGCCACCTTGAAAATGCAACATTTTTATGTTTGAGCCCCCGCCGCCAAGTAAATTTTCCTTCTTCTGTGGCCTTCAAATTCTTCATTTGTAAAGCATTTTTCTTTGAAAACTGATGTGTTTGAGCCACCTTGAAAATGTAACATTTTTATTTTTGAGCCCTCGCCGCCAAGCACATTTCCGTTCTTCTATGGTCTTCAGATTCTTCATTTGTGAAACAATTTTCTTTGAAAACTGACGTGTTTGAGCCACCTTGAAAATGCAACATTTTTATTTTAGATCCCCCACCTTCAAACACATTTTCCTTCTTTTGTGGCTTTTCGATTCTTCATTTGTGAAGCATTTTTCCTTGAAAATTGACGTGTTTGAGCCACCTTGAAAATGCAAGATTTTTATGTTTGAGCCCCCGTCGCCCTACACATTCTCCTTTCTTTTCGGCCTTCAAAGACTTTATTTGTGAAGCAAATTTCCTTGGAAACTGATGTGTTTGAGCCACCTTGAAAATGCAATATTTATAGTTTTGAGCCCCCACCACCAAGCACATTTTCCTTCTTTTGTGGCCTTCAAATTCTTTAATTGTGAAGCATTTTTCCTTGAAAACTGATGTGTTTAAGACACCTTGAAAATGCAACATTTTTATGTTTGAGCCCCAACCGCCAAACACTTTTTCCTTCTTCTGTGGCCTTTATATTCTTCATTTGTCAAGTATTTTTCATTGAAAACCGATGTGTTTGAGCCACCTTGAAAACACAAAATTTTTATGTTTGAGCCCCCACTGCCAAGCACATTTTCCTTCATATGTGGCCTTCAGATTCTTAATTTGTGAAGCATTTTTCCTTGAAAACTAATGTGTTTGAGCCACCTTGAAAATGCAATATTTTTGAGCCCCCGCCACCAAGCACAGTTTCCTTCTTTTATGGCCTTCAAATTCTATATTTGTGAAGCATTTTTCCTTGAAAACTGATGTGTTTGAGCCATCTTGAAAATGCAACATTTTTATGTTTGAGCCCCAACTGCCAAACACTTTTTCCTTCTTCTGTGGCCTTCAGATTCTTCATTTGTGAAGCATTTTCTTTGAAAATTGTCATGTTTGAGCAACCTTTAAAATATAAAATTTTTATGTTCATTCCCCCGCCGCTAAGCACATTGTCCCTCTTCTATGGCCTTCAGATTATTCATTTGTGAAGCATTTTTCTTTGAACACTAACATGTTTGAGATAGCTTCAAAATGCAACATTTTTGTGTTTTAGCCCTCATGGCCAAGCACATTTTACTTCTACTGTGGCCTTCTAATTCTTCATTTGTGAAGCATTTTTCATTGAAAACAGACATGTTTGAGCCACCTTGAAAATGCAACATTTTTATGTTTGAGCCCCCTTCATGAAGCGCATTTTCCTTTTTCTGTGGCCTTCAGATTCTTCATTTGTGAAGCATTTTTCTTTGAAAACTGAAGTGTTTGAGCCATTTTGAAAATGCAACATTTTTATGTTTGAGCCCCCGCTGCCAAGCACATTTTTCTTCTTTTGTGGGCTTTAGATTCTTCATTTGTGAAGCATTTTTCTTTGAAAATTGACGTGTTTGAGCCATCTTGAAAATGCAACATTTTTATAATTCAGCCCACGCAACCAATCATATTTTCCTTCTTCTATAGCCTTCGGATTCTTCATTTGTGAAGCATTTTTCCTTGAAAATAGGCATGTTTGAGCCACTTTGAAAATACAACATTTTTATGTTTGAGCCCCCGCCACCAAGCACATTTTCCTTCTTTTGAGGCCTTTAGAGTCTCCATTTGTGAATCATTTTTCCTCGAAAACTGATGTGTTTGAGCGAGCTTGAAAATGCAATATTTTTATTTTTGAGCCTCCGCCACCAAGCACATTTTCCTTCTTTTTTCGCCTTCAGATTCTTCATTTGTGAAGCAATTTTCTTTGAAAACTAAAGTTCTTGAGCCACCTTGAAAACACAACATTTTTATATTTGAGCCCCTGCTGCCAAGCACATTTTCCTTCTTCTATGGCCTTCAAATTATTCATTTGTGAAGCATTTTTCTTTGAAAAATCATGTGTTTGAGCCACCTTGAAAATGCAACATTTTATGTTTGAGCACCCACTGCCAAGCACATTTTCTTTCATATGTGGCCTTCAGATTCTTAATTTGTAGAACATTTTTCTTTGAAAACTGACGTGTTTGAGCCACCTTGAAAATACAACATTTTTATGTTTGAGCCCTGCCACCAAGCACATTTTCTTTATTTTGTGGCCTTTAAATTCTTAGTTTGTGAAGCATTTTCCTTGAAAACTGACGTGTTTGAGTGACCTTGAAAATGCAATTTTTTTATTTTTGAGCCCCTACCGACAAGCACATTTTCCTTCTTCTGCGGCCTTCAGATTCTTCATTTGTGAAGCATTTTTCTTTGAAAACTGACGTTTTTAAGCCACCTTGAAAATATAATATGTTTATGTTTGATCCCCCACTACTAAGCACATTTTCCTTCTTCTATGGCCTTCAGATTCTTCATTTGTTAAGCATTTTCTTTGAAAACTGACGTGTTTGAGCCACCTTAAAAATGCAACATTTTTATGTTTGAGCCCCCACCACCAAGAACATTTTCCTTCTTTTGTGGCCTTCAGATTCTTCATTTGTGAAGTATTTTTCTTTGAAAATTGATGTGTTTGAGCCACCTTGAAAATGTAACATTTTTATGTTTGAGCCCTCACCGCCAAGCACATTTTTGTTCTTCTGTGGTCTTCAGATTCTTCATTTGTGAAGCAATTTATTTGAAAACTGACGTGTTGAGCCACCTTGAAAATGCAACATTTTTATTTTAGATCCCCCACCTCCAAACACATTTTCCTTCTTCTACGGCCTTCAAATTCATCATTTGTGAAGCATTTTTTCTTGTAAATTGATGTGTTTAAGCCACCTTGAAAATACAATTTTTTTTTGTTTGAGCTCCAAGCATATTTTCCTTCTTCTGTGGCCTTCAAATTCTTCATTTTTGAAGCATTTTTCATTGAAATTTGACGTGTTTGAGCAACCTTGACAATACATCATTTTTATGTTTGAGGCTCAAAAACTAACGTGTTTGAGCCTCCTTGAAAATGCAACATTTTTATTTTTGAGCCCTTACTGCCAAGCACATTTTCCTTCTTCTCTGGCCTTCAGATTATTCATTTGTGAAGCATTTTTCTATGAAATCTGATGTGTTTGAGCCACCTTGAAAATGTAACATTTTTATGTTTCAACCCCCGCCCCCAAGCACATTTTATTTCTTCAGTAGCCTTCATATATTTCATTTAAGAAGCATTTTTCTTTGAAAACTAATGTGTTTGAGCCACCTTGAAAATGCAACATTTTTATGTTTGAGCCTCTGCCGTCAAGCACATTTTTATTCTTTTGTGGCCTTCAGATTCTTCACTTGTAAAAAATTTTTCCTTGAAAATTGATGTGTTTGAGCCACCTTGAAAATGCAACATTTTTATTTTTGAGCCCCCAATGCCAAGCACATTTTCCTTCATCTATAGCCTTTAGATTCTTCATTTGTGAAGCATTTTTCCTTAAAAGCTAATGTGTTTGAGCCACCTTGAAAATGCAACATTTTTATGTTTGAGCCCCCGCCGCCAAGCACATTTTCCTTCTTCTGTGGCCTTCATATTTTTCATTTGTGAAGCATTTTTCTTTGAAAACTGATGTGTTTAAGCAACCTTGAAAATCCAACATTTTTATGTTTGAGTCCACACTGCCAAGCACATTTTCCTTCTTCTATGGCCTTTAGATTCTTCATTTGTGAAGCATTTTTATTTGAAAACTAAGTTTTTTGAGCAACCATGAAAATGCGACATTTCTATTTTTGATCACCCACCACCAAGCACATTTTCCTTCTTCTTTGGCCATCAGATTCTTTATTTGTGAAGCATTTTTCCTGGAAAACTGATGTGTTTGAGTCACCTTGAAAATGCAACATTTTTATTTTTGAGCCCTTGCTACGAAGCACATTTTCCTTCTTCTGTGGCCTTCAGATTCTTCATTTGGGAAGCATTTTTCTTTGAGCCACCTTGAAAATGCAACACTTTTAGTTTTGAGCCTCCGCCGCCAAGCACATTTTCCTTCTTTTGTGGCCCTCATATTCTTCATTTGTGAAGCATTCTTCCTTAAAAATAGATGTGTTTGAGCCACCTTGAAAATACAACATTTTTGTGTTTGGGCCCCCGCCGCCAAGCACATTTTCCTTCTTCTGTGGCCTTCAGATTCTTCATTTTGGAATCATTTTTGCTTAAAAACTAATGTGTTTGAGCCACCTTGAACATGCAACATTTTTATGTTTAAGACCCCACTACCAAGCACATTTTCTTCTTTTGTGGCCTTAAGATTCTTAATTTGTGAAGTATTTTTCCATCAAAATTGATGTGTTTTAGCCACCTTGAAAATGCAACATTTTTTATGTTTGAGCCCCCGTTGCCAAGCACATTTTCCTTCTTTTGTGGCCTTCGGATTCTTCATTTGTGAAGCATTTTTCCAAAAAAAATTGATGTGTTTGACCTATCTTGAAAATGCAACATTTTTATGTTTGAGCCCACGCCACCAAGCACATTTTCCTTCTTTTGTGGCCTTCAGATTCTTCAGTTGTGAAGTATGTTTCCTTCAAAACTGATGTGTTTGAGCCACCTTTAAAATGCAACATTTTTATGTTTGAGCCCCCGCCCCCAAGCACATTTTCCTTCTTTTGTGGCCTTTTGATTCTTCATTTGTGAAGCATTTTTCCTTGAAAACTGACGTGTTTAAGTCACGTTGAAAATGCAACATTTTTATATTTGAGCCTCCATCGCCAAGCACATTTTCCTTCTTTTGTGGCCTTCAAATTCTTCATTTGTTAAGCATTTTTCCTTGAAAACTGAGGTGTTTGAGCCACCTAGAAAATGCAACATTTTTATTTTTTATCCCCCGCCGCCAAGCACATTTTCCTTCTTCTGTGGCATTCTAATTCTTCATTTGTAAAGCATTTTCTTTGAAAATTGATGTGTTTGAGCCACCCTTAAAATGCAACATTTTCATGTTTTAGCCCCCACCGCGAAGCACATTTTCATTCTTTTGTGGGCTTCAAAATCTTCATTTGTGAAGCATTTTTCTTTGAAAAGTGACATACTTGAGCCACCTTGAAAATTCAACATTTTTATGTTTGAGCCCCCGCCACCAAGCACATTTTCCTTCATCTATGGCCTTTAGATTCTTCATTTGTGAAGCATTTTTCTTTGAAAACTGATGTGTTTGAGCCACCTTGAAAATGCAACGTTTTTATCTTTTAACCCCCGCCGCCAAGCACATTTTCCTTCTTATTTGGCCTTCATATTCTTCATTTGTGAAGCTTTTTTCTTTGAAACCGATGTCTTTGAGCCACCTTGAAAATGCAACATTTTTATTTTTTATCCCCCGCTGCCAAGCACATTTTCCTTCTTATATGACCTTCAGATTCTTCATTTGTGAAGCATTTTTCTGTGAAAACTAACATGTTTGAGCCATCTTCAAAATGCAACATTTTTATGTCCGAGCCCCACCGCCAAGCAAATTTTCCTTCTTCTGTGGCCTTTAGATTCTTCATTTGTGAAGCATTTTTCATTGAAAATTGATGTGTTTGAGCCACCTTGAAAATGCAACATTTTTATATTTGAGCCTCCGCCTGCAAGCACATTTTCCTTCTTTTGTGGGTTTTAGATTCTTCATTTGTGAAGCATTTTTCCTTGAAAACCGACGTGTTTGAGCCACCTTGAAAATGCAAGATTTTTATGTTTGAGCCCTCGTCGCCATGCACATTCTCATTTCTTTGTGGCCTTCAAAGACTTCATTTCTGAAACAATTTTCCTTGGAAACTGATGTGTTTGAGCCACCTTGAAAATGTAATATTTTTAGTTTTGAGCCCCCGCCACCAAGCACATTTTCCTTCTTGTGTGGCCTTCAGGTTCTGTAATTGTGAAGCATTTTTCGTTGAAAACTGATGTGTTTGAGCCACCTTGAAAATGCAACATTTTTATGTTTGAGCCCCAACCGCCAAACACTTTTTCCTTGTTTTGTAGCCTTCATATTCTTCATTTGTCAAGCATTTTTCATTGAAAACTGATGTGTTTGAGCCACCTCAAAAACGCAACATTTTTATGTTTGAGCCGTCACTATCGAGCACATTTTCCTTCATATGTGGCCTTCCGATTCTTAATTTGTGAAGCATTTTTTTTTTTAAACTGACGTGTTTGAGCCACCTTGAAAATGTAGCATTTTTATGTTTGAGCCCCTACTGCAGCATTTTTATGTTTGTGGCCTTCAAATTCTTAATTTGTGAAGCATTTTTCCTTGAAAACTGACATGTTTGAGCGACCTTGAAAATGCAAAATTTTTGTTTTTGAGCCCCTTCCGCCAAGCACATTTTCCTTCTTCTATGGCCTTTAGATTTCTCATTTGTGAAGCATTTTTCTTTGAAAATTGACGTGTTTAAGCCACCTTGAAAATTTAACATTTTTATGTTTGAGCCCCCGCTACCAAGTATATTTTCCATTTTCTGTGGCCTTCAGATTCTTCATTTGTGAAGCATTTTTCTTTGAAAACAGATGTGTTTGAGTCACCTTAAAAATGCAACATTTTTATGTTTGAGCCCTTGCCACCAAGCATATTTTCCTTCTTTTGTGGCCTTCAGATTCTTCATTTGTGAAGTATTTTTCTTTGAAAACTGATGTGTTTGAGCCACCTTGAAAATGCAACATTTTTATTTTTGAGCCCTCGGTGCCAAGCACATTTTCATTCTTCTGTGGTCTTCAGATTCTTCATTTGTGAAGAAATTTTTTTGAAAACTGATGTGTTTGAGCCGCCTTGAAAATACAACATTTTTATTTTTGAGCCCCCACCGCCAAACACATTTTCCTTCTTCTGTGGCCTTCAGATTCTTCATTTGTGAAGCATTTTTTCTTGTAAACTGATGTGTTTAAGCCACTTTGAAAATACAAATTTTTTATGTTTGAGCCACCATCCCCAAGCACATTTTATTTCTTCTATGGTCTTCAGATTCTTCATTTGTGAAGCATTTTTCCTTGAAAACTAATGTGTTTGAGCCGGCTTGAAAATACAATATTTTTTATGTTTGATCCCTCACCACCTAGCACATTTTCCTTCTTCTGTGGCCTTTAGATTCTTCATTTGTGAAGGATTTTACTTTGAAACTGACATGTTTACACCAGCTTGAAAACACAACCATTTTGTGTTTCAGTTCCCACAACCAAGCACATTTTCCTTCTTTTGTGGCCTTCCGATTTTTCATTTGTGAAGTCTTTTTCATTGAAAACAGACGTGTTTGA
This sequence comes from Cunninghamia lanceolata, assembly GCA_027924645.1. Classification (NCBI taxonomy): domain Eukaryota; kingdom Viridiplantae; phylum Streptophyta; class Pinopsida; order Cupressales; family Cupressaceae; genus Cunninghamia; species Cunninghamia lanceolata. The sequence continues at coordinate 37,721 of BSBN01000626.1, read as the reverse complement.
GCCACCTTGAAAATGCAACATTTTTATGTTTGAGCCCTCCCCACCAAGCACATTTTCCTTCTTTTATGGCTTTCAGATTCTTCATTTGTGAAGCATTTTTCTTTGAAAATTGAAGTGTTTGAGCCACCTGATGAGAACCATTTATGTATCATTTTATGTCATGTTTTAGCCTATTTCATATGCTTTCATACCCATTCTTATATTCCATTTCCATTCCATATTATATCATTTTACCATTTTAGGTTGCATATGATTTAATATAGATAAGTAATATTTAATTTAGTTTTAAGATAAAATATTTGAATAATAAATATTAGATTTTATTTACTAACAAGCATTATCATTTTAGCTTTGGAAAATAATTTGGAACATGTTATTGGAGGAGGAAACAACAAAATTCCTATGGCACGTGCATACACTTGGCAACAAATAATTTCAGCCATTTATCTATTTTTATGTAATTACTTGTTGTGCTAAATATGCAATTTTGTTATAACAACAAATAATTTATTTTCATGCTCATATGGCATGAAATAATATATATTGTTTATTGATTTAACTAATAAAATTGTGATGTACAGTGACCAAAAGAATGGCTATTTTCATGGCACAACAAACTCCTATTTTTATGACACAACAAATTCATATATTTGTGCTGATTTTATTCCACCCCACAAGCCATAAAATGCCAAAAGATGTGGAAAGAAAATAGGAGCAAATGCTACAAAATAGGGCTACAAAAAAATATAATAGGTGGAGGAGAAAAACATATGAAAACAATAATGCAACATGAATAGAATATAGTTTAGAATTTGTTATATGCCTTTTCATTATATAAAGGCAATATCATAGAGGAGATGGAAGGGAAGACTTTGTATCATTTTTCTCTGGTAAATAAAGAAATATTTCTTCTGATAATAACAGCATAAGAAAGATTTCATTTTATCCATCGTGCAAACCAGGAGCAAGGGCCCAATCCTCGGGGAAGCTCGGTGATGTTTTATTTCTTTTTGTGTTATTTCTTTTCAGTTTTTAAACTTTAATAGTCATGTGATTTAAATTTCAATATTTTCATTAAAGATTAGTTTGATAAAATATTTTGTGATTTGAGTTTGATTTGTAATAGTTCATTAAAGTTTGATTTCGGTATTATTGACTTGATGAGAAGGATTGTCAATTGTTAATAAATTGTTTGTTTTAGAATTTGATGTTTGTGCAATTTCTATCGCCAGGAAGTGACAGTTCTTGTTGCGAAAATTATTTTGATTTGCAATAGGTTTATTTTCTAGCTGCATTTCATCTCCACTTAGCTTGTTACCTACAACCCTTGTGCAGATTGCCACGACACCTTTCACAAGCTTACGATCCTCAGATTGACATTTAGACCAACCTGAGTCTCATTTATTCTTTATCCCAGTTTGGCCCATCACCACCTTGAAAATGCAACATTTTTATGTTTGAGCCCCCGCAGTCAAGCACATTTTACTTCCTCTGTGGCCTTCATATTCTTCATTTGTGAAGCATTTTTATGTTTGAGCCCCCACAGCCAAGCATATTTTCCTTCTTATGTGGCTTTCCTATTCTTCATTTGTGAAGCATTTTTCGTTGAAAATAGACATGTTTGAGCCACCTAGAAAATACAACATTTTTATGATTGAGCCCCCCCCACCAAGCATATTTTCCTTCTTTTGTGGCCTTTAGAGTCTTCATTTGTGAAGCATTTTTCTTTGAAAATTGATGTGTTTGAGCCACCTTGAAAATGCAACATTTTTATGTAACTTGAGCGCATGCCACCAAGCACATTTTCCTTCTTTTGTGGCCTTCAAATTCTTCATTTGCGAAGCATTTTTCCTTGAAAATTGAAGTGTTTGAGCCACCTTGAAAATGCAACATTTTTATTTTTGAGCCCCTGCCACCGAGCACATTTTCCTTCATCTGTGGCCTTTAGATTCTTCATTTGTGAAGCATTTATCTTTGAAAACTAACGTGTCTGAGCCACCTTGAAAATGCAACATTTTTATGTTCGTGCCCCCGCCACCAAGCACATTTTCCTTCTCTTGCGGCCTTCAAATTCTTCATTTGTGAAGCATTTTTCTTTGAAAACTGACGTGTTTGAGCCACCTTAAAAATGCAACATTTTTATGTTTGAGCCCCCACCACCAAACACATTTTCCTTTTTCTATGGCCTTTAGATTCTTCATTTGTGAAGCATTTTTCTTTGAAAACCGACATGTTTGAGCCACCTTGAAAATCCAACATTTTTATGTTTGAGCCCACACCACCAAGCACATTTTCCTTCTTCTATGGCAATCAGGTTCTTCATTTGTGAACCATTTTTCTTTGAAAAATGACGTGTTTGAGCAACCTTGAAAATACAACATTTTTATTTTTGAGCCCCCAGCACCAAGCACATTTTCCTTCTTCTGTGGCCTTAAGATTCTTCTTTTGGGAAGCATTTTCCATTAAAAAATGATGTGTTTGAGCCATCTTGAAAATGCAACATTTTTAGTTTTGAGCCCCCACCGCCAAGCACATTTTCCTTCTTTTGTCTATGGCCTTTACATTCTTCATTTGTGAAGCACTTTTCCTTGAAAATTGATGTGTTTGAGCCACCTTGAAAATCTAACATTTTTATGTTTGATCCCTCACCGCGAAGCACATTTTCCTTCTTCTGTGGCCTACAAATTCTTCATTTGTGAAGCATTTTTCTTTGAAAATAGACGTGTTTGAGCCATCTTGAAAATCTAACATTTTATGTTTGAGCCCACACCGCCAAGCACATTTTCCTTCTTCTGTGGCCTTCAAATTCTTAATTTGTGAAGCATTTTTCTTTGAAAACTGACGTGTTTGAGCAGCCTTGAAAATCCAACATTTTTATTTTTGAGTCCCCACCAACAAGCACATTTTCCTTCTTCTGTGGCCATCAGATTCTTCATTTGTGAAGCATTTTTCTTTGAAAACCAACGTGTTTGAGACACCTTAAAAATCCAATATTTTTATGTTTGAGCCCACACCTCCAAGCACATTTTCCTTCTTCTGTGGCGTTCAGATTTTTCTTTTGTGAAGCATTTTTCTATGAAAACTGACGTGTTTGAGGAACCTTCAAAATACAACATTTTTATTTTTGAGCCCCCACCACCAAGCATATTTTCCTACTTCTGTGGCCATCAGATTCTTTATTTGTGAAGCATTTTTCCTTGAAAACTGATTTGTTTGATCCCCCGCCGCCAAACACGTTTTCCTTCTTTTGTGGCCTTCAGATTCTTCATTTGTGAAGCATTTTTCCCTAAAAACTAATGTGTTTGAGCCATCTTGAAAATGCAACATTTTTATGTTTGAGCCCCCGCCGCCAAGTACATTTTCCTTCTTTTGTGGCCTTTAGATTCTTCATTTGGGAAGTTTTTTTGTTTAAAAACTAATGTGTTTGAGCCATCTTGAAAATGCAACATTTTTATGTATAGTCGCGCACTGCAAAGCACATTTTCCTTCTTCTGTGTCCTTCAAATTCTTATTTTTTGAAGCATTTTTCCTTGAAAACTGGTGTGTTTGAGCCACCTTGAAAATGAAACATTTTTTTTATTTTTTAGCCTTTGTTGCCAAGCACATTTTCCTTCTTTTATAGCCTACAGATTTTTCATTTGTGAAGCAATTTCTTTAAAAACTAATGTTTTGAGCCACCTTAAAAATGCAACATTTTTATGTTTGAGCCCACACCGCCAAGCACATTTTCCTTCTTCCGTGGCCTCCAGATTCTTCATTTGTGAAGCATTTTTCCTTGAAAATTGATGTGTTTGAGCCACCTTGAAAATGCAATATTTTTACGTTTGAGCTCCCACCGCCAAGTACATTTTTGTTCTTTTGTGGCCTGCTAATTCTTCATATGTGAAGCATTTTTCCTTGAAAACTAACATGTTTGAGCCATGTTGAAAATGCAACATTTTTATGTTTGAGCCCCCATCACCAAGCATATTTTCCTTCTTTTGTGGGCTTCAAATTCTTCATTTGTGAAGCATTTTTCCTTGAAAATTGAGGTGTTTGAGCAGCCTTGAAAATTCAACATTTTTATTTTTCATCCCCCGCCGCCAAGCACATATTCCTTCTTATGTGGCCTTCATATTCTTCATTTGTGAAGCATTTTTCTTTGAAAACTGGTGTGTTTGAGCCACCCTTAAAATGTAACATTTTTATGATTGAGCCCCCACCGCCAAGCACATTTTCCTTCTCATGTGGCCATCAGATTCTTCATTTGTGAAGCATTTTTCTTTGAAAAGTGACGTGTTTGAAACACCTTGAAAATGCAACATTTTTATGTTTGAGCCCCCGCCACCAAGCATATTTTCATTCTTTTGTGGCCTTCAAAGTCCTCATTTGTGAAGCATTTTTCTTTCAAAACTGATGTATTTGAGCCACCTTGAAAATTCAACATTTTTATTTTTGAGCCCACGCCACCAAGCACATTTTCCTTCTTCTGTGGCCTTCAACTTCTTCATTTGTGAAGCAATTTTTTTTTAAATGTTATGTTTTAGCCACCTTGAAAATGTAACATTTTTATGTTTGAGCCCACACCACCAAGCACATTTTCCTTCTTCTGTGGCCTTCAAATTCTTCATTTGTGAAGCATTTTTCTTTGAAAACTGAAGTGTTTGAGCAACCTTGAAAATGCAACATTTTTATCTTTGAGCCCCCATGACCAAGCACATTTTCCTTCTTCTATGGCCATCAGATTCTTTATTTGTGAAGATTTTTTCCTTGAAAACTGATGTATTTGAGCCACCTTGAAAATACAACATTCTTATTTTTGAGCCCTTGCTGCCAAGCACATTTTCCTTCTTCTGTGGCCTTCAGATTCTTCATTTGGGAAGCATTTTTGCTTAAAACCTACTGTGTTTGAGCCACCTTGAAAATGTAACATTTTTATGTTTAAGCCCCCACTGCCAAGCACATTTTTATTCTTCTGTGGCCTTCAAATTCTTAATTTGTGAAGCATTTTTCCTTGAAGATTGATGTGTTTGAGCCACCTTGAAAATACAACATTTTTTTATGTTTGAGCCTCTACTACCAAGCACATTTTCCATCTTTTGTGGCCTTCAGATTCTCATTTGTGAAGCATTTTTCCTTAAAAACTGATGTGTTTGAACCACCTTGAAAATGCAACATTTTTAAGAGTTGATATGCACTGGACAATTGAGAGTGGGGGGGTGAATCATTTTTCTCAAAAACTTAAACACTTCTGCAAATTAAACATTAATCACTTTTCCACAATTATTATGTTTTAACAATGAATGCATGAAATCAGAAACCTAACCATAGATACAACATCAAACACAAGAGACACCAGATTTTATGTGGAAAACCCCAAGGTGGGGAAAAACCATGGAGAGGATTATCTCTCAATATATATTGCAATCTTGAAATAATGATGTTCAGGCTTGGTCACTCCATGGACCTAAACATACTGGCTCACTGCCATGAAGAACAACTAGGTCTAGCAGGCTCACTGCCTCAACCCTAAACCTAGCAAGATTACAATAAGAGTTGTTAAACCCTGAGGGCTGTTAAACCCTACTGGCAACTCACTGTCAGGCTCGCTACCATGATCAACACCTTTTTATGTCTGTGATTGAAGTACAACAATTCCTCTGCTCTTCTCTACCTCTACTTTGCTCTACCTCTTCTCTGCTTTACCTCTTCTCTAATCTGCTTCTCTACTCTGCCTCTTCTCTGCTCTACCTTTACTCTGCTCTACTTTTGGACCTTTCTTATTATCTTTCCATCTTCACTCAAGGACACCTTTTCCACGACTCGACTACAAGTATTTATACACTTTAACAACCTTGGAATGATCATCAAGGTTGGCATTATAAACATTTACAAAATAAGTCTTGACCTATTACAACATTATGCAAAGGGGATGAAGTAAAAGTGTATGTGAATCATGCCACTCTTTAGCTGGGACTTAAACACAATCTTCCACGCTTCATCATGCTTCCACAATCTTCCAAAGATCTCTGCAATCATTGGGATTAACCAGGTCGGCCAAAGCTAGTTACACAATACGCTATTCAGGAATAATCTTCAAACACCTTCACAATTATTTCATGTGGACCAATGTAATGATAGGAACATGATCAGGAGCTATCCACAAGAACATTGTAAACATTAGGAACAACCGCACAAGCCTTAACCACTTTAATAATAGGATCTTCACATCGGAACACATGAACTTCACTGTCTTCAACTGTCATAAAAGAAAGATAGCTTGGGGACCACCAAACCATGAACCATTGCAATTGTAGGCACCTATAATCATCCCAGACTTCCTTCCAAAACCACAAAGCAAAATACTTTACTGCGGAGGAATGCGGAGCAGAATTCTTTCTCCCTGTCCCAACTGAACTTACAAAAAAAGTAGGTTTCACTCTGGTGAACACAACTCACTTAGATGTTCATGCAAAGGGCTCAAACCTGGACTATAGCATCCTTAGAGATACCTCTAACTTACATCCAATCCGTAGACCATGATCTTCAAGAAGCAATAAATGTAGAGCAGTTTACCGAACTATTCTTCAGCATACAACTCATTGTGTATACTACACTTCACTGTAACTCACTTGTTTCTTCTGGAGAGGCTAATTTTCTCAATATCCTCAACATACAAAGCTTCTAAACAAGTAATAGAATAAGATATAGTTGTCACTAATGACAACAAAGATATGTTGACATCAATGACAACACCGATTAGGCACATACTTGCAACAATCCCCCCCTTTGTCATTGATGGCAACATATGATGTGAAAAACTATAACAGCCATCAAGACACGATTCTCCCCCTTTCTCTTTATACACCTGCACTCTTTATTTCTACAAGATTCTCCCCCTTTCTATTTACACATCTACACTCTTTGTCTATCTAAGTTTTTCACATGACTTCTCTCCCCCTTTGACATCAATGGAAAAGGGCACATACTTGCATTCTTTTGCTCTGATCTAATCTTTCTTCTGAACTCTCTAACTACTCCCCTTAAGAAGTAGACCTAAAAGGCATCAATCCGGATCTCTGTGCACCTTCGAACTAATGTACCATTGTGCATCTTAGTTTAGAACAAGATGGGTGATAACCCCTAAATTTTCTCTGAGATACTCAAAGGTATCCTTAGGCAGAGGCTTGGTGAAAATGTCTGCAATTTGATCTTTGGTAGAAACATACTCCAGCTTGACTTCATTCTCTGTCACCTTTTCTCTCAAAAAATGATGCCTAATGGATATGTGCTTTGTCCTTGAATGCATCACTGGATTCTTTGATATGTTTATGGCACTTGTGTTGTCATAAAAGATTGTGATTGGATCCTCATACACAACTCTAATGTCCTTCAAAGTCTGCTTCATCCATAACACTTGAGTGCAATTGCGTGCTGCTGCAATGTATTCTGCTTATGCAGTAGACAGGGATATTGAATCATGTTTCTTGCTTAACCAAGATACCAACCTTTTTCCCAAGAAGAATACACCTCCACTTGTACTTTTTCTATCATCCACATCTCTAGCCCAATTTGCATCAGTGTATGCACTAAGAGTAAAGTCATTGTCCTTAGGGTACCACAAACCATAATTCATTGTACCTTTTAAATATCTCAAAATTCTCTTGTTTACCATCACATGTGATTCCTTGGGTTCTGCTTGAAATCTTGCCACAAGACATACTGCATGGATTATGTCAGGTCTGGTTTGAGTCAGCTAAATTAATCCTCCAATCATCGATCTGTACCTTTTTTAGTCTGCCATGGGTGAGTTATCATCTTTACTCAACTTACAACCAGTTATCATAGGTGTGCAAACTAGTTTAGAGTCTTCCATCCCAAATTTCTTTAACAACTCTTTCACATACTTAGACTGAGAAATGAAGATACCTTTATCTGATTGACTTATTTGTAGACCTAAAAAGAAGTTCATCTCTCCAAACATGGACATTTCAAATTCACTTTGCATTTCTCTAGCAAAAATTGAGCACATACCTACATTGCCTCTGAAAATAATATCATCAAAAAAGACTACAACAATTAAGATTTGTCCATCGTTGATCTCAAAGTAGAGATTGCTATCTATAGTACCTTTACTGAACCCTATCTATATCAGATACCTATCCAACCATGCATACCATGCCTTGGGGACTTGTTTTAATCCATACAAAGCTTTCTTCAATCTGCATACCATGTCACCCTGATCTGATGATTGAAATCCTTCCGGTTGTTCAATATAGACTTCTTCTTCCAACTCTCCATTTAAGAAAGCAAACTTCACATCCATTTGGTAAACCTTGAAATATTTGTAGGTTGCAAAGGCCAAAAATATCTGTATTGCTTCAATCCTTGCCACTGGAGCAAAAGTTTCTTTAAAGTCTATTCCTTCAACTTGAGCGTATCCTTTGCATACCAACCTTGCTTTGTTTCTTACCACTTCACCATTCTCATTCATCTTGTTTCTGAAGACCCATTTTGTGCCAATAACATTCTTATTTGCTGGTCTAGGAACAAGATCCCAAGTCTAATTCTTCTCTATTTGCATCAATTCCTCTTCCATAGCCTTTTCCCAATTCTCATCTTTGCAAGCCTCATCCACAGTTTTAGGTTCAATCTTGGAAATCAGACAGAAATTTACTTGTTCCTCTACAGCTTTTCTTCTGGTTAAGATTCCTTTGTTTTTTTCTCCTATGATTTGATCTTCAGAATGACTGAGTCTCACATACCTTGGAGTTTTGGTAGCACTTATTGGAGCTTGTTCTTCTTCATCTGAGCTTTCTTCATGCTGCACCACTTCTGAAACATCTAGTTCATCTGATTCATATCCACTTGATTTTGAAGACCTTTCCTTACATTCATCAACTTTAATATTTGCACTTTCAATGATCTTATTCAGCCTCTTATTATAGCACCGGTAGGCCTTTCTCTTAGTGGAGTAACCAAGGAAGATTCCTTCATCACATCTAGCATCAAACTTGCCTAAATCTTCTTCTCTTTTGATATAACATTTGCTACCAAAAAATTTGAAATATTTCACAGTAGATCGAACCCCCTTTAATGTTCTTTCAAATTTTTAATGCTATTTTAAGGGGTTCTAATGAAAGGGGGTTCGATCGAACCCCCTTTCATTCGAACCTCTCTCTATGGGTTCGTTTGAACCACGTTCAATTGAACCCCCTTTAATGTTATTTCAAATTTTTAATGTTATTTTTAGGGGGTTCTAATGAAAGGGCATTCGATCAAACCCCTTTCATTTGAACCTCTCTCTATGGGTTTGTTCGAACCACGTTTGATCGAACCCCCTTATTTTGCCCTTGCCCCTCTCCAACTGCAATTTTATGCAGATTTTTGGGTTTTGAGGCCTAGGTTGAGGATCAAAATGGAATCAACTTGAGAAACCCATCTAGAGCATTATAGTCCTCAAAACGAGCTTTCTATTAAGTATAATTTTAATATATTTTGGTTTTATTATACATTTTTTTTAGTTTAATTAAACATAGGTTTTCATCGAAAATCAAGCTCTTTGTTCTGCACATATGGAAAAATAGTATATTACCAAAAAAAATATGAAAAATATCTATCCTCTTGGTATTCATGTCCTTGATCCAATAGAAAAAAAAATTGAACTCTGACACATACAAAAAAAGTTATGCTTTACACAATACACCTATGTCTAGATTGTAATTACTTTGACTTCAAAAGTTAATTAGAAGAAAAATATTCAACAAAACATTATGCAACCAAATGCATCCTCTAGATATCATAGTTAGAAATCTAAATTCAAAAAAATTAGAATTTTATCCTTCATAGAAAAAAAGTTATGTTTTACACAGTACACATCACTCTTTAAAAATGGTGTTTACAGTTAAAAACTAGTTATTGAAGGAGATGGAAAAATAAATGCAATTTGATTCCAAAAAATTTAAATATATATATAGAATCTACAAACAAAATGTGACAAATCACTAGTTTACATCATCTGCAAATTCCTCATGGTTTAGCAACTATAGGTGTCTGAAAGTGAAGATTTTTTCTAAAATGTTCATTTCAATGCCAACTTTGGCTAAAAAGTGTAACCCATAATTGTGGGATCACCCAATAGGAACTTTACCATGCCACAATTCATAAGGAGTCTTAGAACTATTACCTCTTACTTAGACTCTATTTAGGATATATACAGCGGTATGAATTGCCTCTCTTCAATATGCTTCTTGAAGATCAACTTCCTTCATCATGGTTCTAGCAGCTTCTTGAACTGTTATGTTTTTCCTTTCAACAACTCCATTTTGTTGTGGAGTTCTAGGCGCGGATAGCTGTCTCTTTATTCCATATTCTTCACAAAAGAAATTGATTTCATTTGATGTGAACTCTCCTCCTCTATCTGACCTCAGGCATTTGATTTTCAAGTCCATCTCATTTTCAACCATTGCCTTGAATGCCTTGAACTTATCTAGAGCTTCATCTTTTTCTTTCAAAAAGGTGACCCAAGTCATTCTAGACTAATCATCAATAAGTAACATGAAATACCTATCTCCTTGCAAACTTCTTACTCTGGTAGGTCCACACAAATCTGTATGCACTAGCTCAAGTAGTCCTCCAACTGATTGGTCCTTACTTTTGAAATTTGTTCTTGTTTGTTTCCCAAATTGACACTCCTTGCAAATAGGATCAGCAGGATTCACAAGCTTAGGTAGATCTCTAACAGCTTGTGTAGTACTTATCTTCATAATGTTATCAAAATTCATGTGACACAACCTTCAATTCCATAACCAACTCTCATCAGTCTAAGCCAACAAGCAATAGTTATCAGTTCCTTTCAAGTGATAGATATTACCTCTGGTCTTCTTACTAGTTGCAATGATTGTTTTGGAGCTTTCCCTGATCTTGCATCCATTGTCCTTGAAGCTTAAATCATAGCCCTTGTCACAGATCTGACCCACACTCAAAAGATTGTGTTTTAATCCTTTCACATACAAGACATCTTCAGTATTATGCTTGCCATCAAAAGAGATAGATCATTTTCCATAAATCTTACCAGTTGTATCATCTCCAAACCTAACCAGTCCACCATCATATCTTTCCAAACTCACAAACTTACTTTTGTCACTAGTCATGTGGTGAGAGCAACCACTATCAATAACCCATTCATCCTTGTCCTTAATGACCTGAGCAGCCAAAGCACTTTCCACTAGTTTTTCTTTCTTCACACAGCTAGTAGAATTTGTAGTCACGAGATCTTCCTTAATAGCAATGAACAAGCATTCATTTCCCGAAGTACTAGCATTATCCGGTTCACCATTATCTGACACTCCTTCATAATCATAAAAATATTCAACATAATAACACTTCTTTTGGGTCCTAGGCTTGTTCTCATATCTTTTTCTATTTCTTTCAATTCTTTTAGGACATATGGAAGCAAAATGACCTACTTTACCACAAGAAAAGCATTTGAAAGGTAATTTTCCTTTATACTTACCGGATCCTCTTTGCAATCTGTCCACAAAGTTGGCTTCAATTTCATCAAACTCATCATCAGATTCTACCTTGTACTTTTCTAATCTGGAAGTTCTTCCAGGAGTACTGGCTTTGAAGGTCGTCTCAACTTTCGACAGAGTATCACCAAACTCTCTCATTTCAAAGGCAATAAGCTTACCAAGCAGCTGATTCTATCAACCTTTTTTACTTGTATGAATTCTTCAATTGCAGCTACCTTGTAACCGTAGGACTTGGGTAGAGATCTAAGAATTTTCATCACAACTTCCTTATCGTCGAGAGTTCCCCCCATGGCTTTTATCCCTGTGACAAGTTCATCAACTCTTTGCATAAAGGTTGATACATTTTCATCTTCATTCATATTTAAACTTTCATATCTCACTTTCAGATTTTGTAACTTGACTTCCTTCACATAATCATCTCCTTCATACAGCTTTTCCAACTTCTCCCATACCTCATTTGCAGTTTCAAGATCCACAACTTTCGTCAGTATTGAGTCGATTAATGAGCTTAGCAGAGCATCTTTTGCCTTGACATCCATCTCATATTCTTTGATTTCATCAACAGTCGTAGGACCATTTTGAGGCATGGTGTATTTTGTTTCTACAACTTTCCATACTTTGTAACCAAGACAAAGAAGATGGCTTTTCATCCGAGCCTTCCAGAGACCATAATTTATTTCATCAAAATGTGGTGCTTCCTTCTTGTAAGACATTTTGGATCTTCCTTACGCTGTTAAACTTTCTTCAAAGGAAACTTGCTCTGTTACCAATTGTTGATATGCACTAGACAACTGAGAGAGGGGGGTGAATCAATTGTCTCAAAAACTTAAACACTTCTACAAATTAAACATTAATCACTTATCCACAATTATTATGTTTTAACAATGAATGCATGAAATCAAAAACTTAACCATAGATACAACATCAAACACAAGAGACACTAGATTTTACGTGGAAAACCCCAAGGTGGGAAAAAACCATGGAGAGGATTAGCTCTCAGTATATTGTAATCTTGAAATAATGATGTTCAGGCTTGGTCACTCCACGGGCCTAAACATACTGGCTCACTTCCATGAAGAATAACTAGGTGTAGCAGGCTCACTGCCTCAACCCTAAACCTAGAAAGATTACAATAAGGGTTGTTAAACCCTACTGGCGGCTCACTGCCACTATCAACACCTTTTTATGTCTGTGATTGAAGTACAACAATTCCTCTGCTTTGCTCTGCCTCTACTCTGCTCTGCCTCTTCTCTACTCTGCCTCTACTATGCTCTGCCTCTTCTCTGTTCTGCCTCTACTCTTGTAATGCCCTCATTTTTGGCTTGAGATAGTTGATAGTTTTATACTGCACTTTGACAGTTAGAGACATTTGAGATGTTAGACTTATGTTTTATGTTTACTATGATCATGATGGACTATATTTGACTGATGTGGTTTTTAATTTGTGTTATGAGTTTTATGATGACATTATTGATATTCCAGTTTATGAGGTATTATGACATGTTTAATAGATGGATAATCATTTATGTGGAATATTGTTATCATGCTTTATGTGATTTGTTGGTATCTGACTTATAGTTAGAGATGTTTATGTTATTATCATGCTTTCAGAAAGGGGACAGTGTAGTATTGCTCGACCTGAGCACCCTTCTACGCTGCGAATCCCTAACTCTCTATGTGTGCTATATATGTGTATGCAACATATTGTTTTGATGTAGGTTTGCAGGTACCGGGCCTCGACTCCACCTGACTTAGTAGGTCTAAGCGGGCCCTTGCACCAATGGATAATGTTGATGGGAGATAACATGGGGTTTCCTTAGGTCAATTTTTGTCTTCAGTATGTAGTCATGAGTCTGGATGTCACACTTTGGTCCTTGCCTCAGTTTTGGTCATCATGCGGTATGTAAAGTGATTGTCGAGTTTTGCTCATAAGCCAATGTGTGTCTCAGAAATGCATTAATGAGTTTATTATTATTATAATAATCTATTAATAAGTTAAGTATTTTGCTTAATCATACATTATTAAGGAAATTTGGATTATTATTTTAATATAGACTAAATTAATTATTTTAATGTTTTTTTTTAAGTGTTTGAGTCATAAGTTTTATTATGGTTAATTAATATATAGTTATTTATAGAATAATATTGGTGAATAATTTAATGTTGTTAGTTGTCATATATGATTCTAGTTTGGGGAATCTCTATTATAAGTAAAAAATTTAAATTCTCTGAGGAGTGGGATTCTCGGTAACGGATCCATGATTGTGGTAATTTATGAGTTTAGCTATTTGTGCTTGGGGGGTAATTTTTGGAGGGGATTTGTTTGAAGGAGAGGAGGGAAAATTGGGAGACAGAAATTGGTAGGATTTGGCAATGGGAAATGGGAAGAGATTGGGAGGCTGGGTTTTGGGGGCGGTAGCATTGGACAACGGCAACAAAATTTAGTGCAGTAGAACTGGGTTACTTCTTCATCCATGTTATCTCTAAATCGATGAATTTTCTTGTCCGTCGATTACATTGCTTGTTTAAATTGGTCCAACTAGGGGTCTTTATTTAAAGATCTTCTTTCTTTTAATTAAAAATCATGGTATGATATTTGCTCAACTTCTGAGTCGTTGAAGAGATTTGAAGAATATTTTTCCTAGAGCATTGTCAGATCATGGTATCAATCTACATCATCTTCTACCCTTTGCATGCATGCCTCTTGACCTAAATCTTGTTCCCAAGCCATTGAATCAATCTAATTTGAGTCAGACTGAGAGCATGATCCTTGCGATATAGTAGAACCTCCATATGGGTTTCTAATCACTGTAAGATTCTTAATAGATTTAAACATCTCATGATCGAGGCAACAAATCCCAACACTCAATTCCCTGTTTAGCTTTTCACATGACTTATAGTGCTTATCGCATTTGTGAAGTTCTAAATTCTTTTTTTTGTAAAGCTTTCACACCTGTTTGCCACAGAGGTCTCTAAGGCTATCAAGTCGCCTTCACCTGCAACCACTTTTTTTTTTAGAAGTTTAAGGAATTTCTTTAAACGTATGGAGTCCTCTGTTAAGCACCTCTACATCAAATCATTTTACCTGTCTGTGCGTCCATTTTTGCTTGAGGCATTTTGTCGAGCAGTTCACATGATGTCTTTGTGCTTCTTCATTTTTCTTGCTTACATCGCCTACCAAGGCACTGGCAACTGTAATGTCTAACAAAAATCCCCCTTCCGTTGTGCTTTGATGGATGTCCATACTCTAATCTAAAGCTACCTTTTTGGCATAGGCTACGAGGATGCTAGTCATTTTGTGTATATCCTGCAAACAATGCGTTGCATGTGAAGACTTCTCTAGAAAGGAATTTTGACAAACAGTGTGCATGCCTTGTCTGTGCTATAACTTTTTGCAAATAAATCAATCAGAGTATTTCCAAATTTCTTTTTTATCAAATGTTGGCATTTCATTTTATTTTGATTTTTGCTTAAGTAGGGTAAATACTGGTAGAGAAATCCAATTGGCTTAATATCTGCCAGTTGCAATTCCTTGAAAAATTCTTTCCTCAAACTATTTTGTGCAATACCGTAATCATTAAAAATCAATATTAATCCATTTGTGTGAACATTACTTAGCCACCGAAGAAGACAATATCCCACAATTCTCATGCTTAGTCTCTATAACCTATTGATATAACACAGATGAATAAGAGCTTTAAACTTTTATGTTACCAACTAATGCACTTCAGTTGCTTGAAATTTCAATTTTATATTATATTTTGTGATTCCTACTTACCTGGCGCCATCCGTACACCTCCAAATAGGGATATTTCTACAAATTTGGATCCTTACTCTTGAATCCTTTCCTGAATCAGTCGTACACTCTCTCCTGGAGCTTTCCCACCTGAATCTTGTTGCCGTTTCTCCTCTCCCAATCGCTTCTGATGATCTTTTGTCCTCTGTCTATCTCTTACCATCTTCATGCACCGTCGCCTCTTCTCTAGTTTATAATCTTTGTAAATACATTCTCTTTTTCCTATAATGTGTAAGCAAAGGCATTAGCAAAAGTTGTATAGCTTACAGTAGATAAATTAGTCAATAAGTATTTTAGAAAGATTCATATGTTTATAGCATGTTGCAGGGTTTAGTAAGAAATCATGATAGTAGAAGGTTTCTATTTTGAAGTTTAGGAGTGATTCATAGATGTTATCCCTTGAACTAATTATTAGTGGTTTATGCATCTCATTTAATTAGAATTTAGGTAAACTTTATATTTCAGAATGCAAGTAGGAACATGGTATTTTTGTATTATTTCTCCATAAATAACATTTAGCACATTGGAATAAAATTTAAATTATTGCATTACATTTATACCCAATCTATTATGGCAAAGATATTAGGAAAATTTAATGATGATATTAGAGTGATAAGTTTCTAAATTTTGTTTGCGTTGAATTATTAAGAAATCAGGTTTATTATGATTCAAAATTGTTCAGGGTAAGAAATGTAATAATTTCCTTGCTTAGTTAGTTAACTTAGGAATAGAATAAATATGTTTTGGAATAGTAATATTATTATCTTATTTGAGTAATTAGCATTAGTATATTTATCGGATCTTATATAGCTATTTTTTTTGTAATTATGTTGTGGAATATTAGTAGCTTGGAGGATAAGGTATTACAAAGTTTAGGTCCATGATGTTGATTACTTCATTGTATGAAATCTTGAATTTTGAATAGAGTACTGATGTCTTAGGAAATTTTATGATTTAGCTAAAAAGAGAGATTTTAAGTCTTTTATTGAATCCATGTTAATTAGTTTAAAAAGTGTTGTAGTATTTGGGTCTTGTCTAAATATATATTCTTTGATTGTTTATTGCTAATTGTAAACCAATGTGTATCAACGATGCAATTGGGTCATTGCATTTAATTTGGTTTTGAGTCTTATTGTTATGTTTTGTCTAGCTTAATGCAATGGTGATCATGTTAGTTTTGTGAAAGGTCAAGGGTGTTAAAAGTCATGCTTTGGTGAGTTGTTTATTGGTATTTGTGTTAAAATCTTTTTAGCTCCAGAGGCTTGTTACGTGATATTGTGGCAAGGATGTTTTGGTGATGTGTCTTTAGGTATGAGGTCATGATGTAGATTGGAAAAGATTGTTGTTTTGAAATTTGAAAATTGTCGATTAAATCTTTTATTTGATTTGGGATTTTGAAATGGATAGGGGAAAGTTTCATGGTTGAGAGTTTGGATTTAAAATGATCTATATAATGTTTTGGTTTGCAAAAAGTTCGATGCCTTTCAATCCCTTGTCCATGCATGTTATTGATTTATGGGTGATGGTTAAGGTTTGCTAGTTGTATGTAGGAGAGTGTCTTTCATGGTGGGGCCGATGCCCAAAGTGGCTGCCTGGAAAACCCCATGGAAGTTGTAATCAAGTGATAAATTAATAATTGATCTAGGTGGGTTGGGTAGTAATTCACATAACAAGATAAGTATGATGCCTCACCCATGCCTTGAGTGCTTTCACAGGTGTTACCTTTTGAGTCGCCCCTTATTTATTTATTCATTGGTAATATTTCCCGAGCCAAGAGCCGGTTTACCATGTTATATTTTTGGTCATGCCTTTGTTTCGTAAATCGGCTCTTGGTCCTTCAATTTGTATCCGTTTGTTGTCTTTGTAGACAAGGTTACTTAAGGTTTGAACCTTTGAACTTGAACCATTCTCAAAGTTCAAAGTTCAATGGTTCAATATGTCTAAGTGTCTCATAAAGCAAGCTGTCGTTTTGTTTGTCTTATGCGCCTTTGAACTTTCGGGTTGAACTTGAACCTTCCGCTCGTACTCTATGGCGGGGTTAAAGGTTCAATGGTTCAACGGTCTTAAGGTTCAACACTCTGTCTTCTTATAAGTCGGGTCACGCAGTTACCTTGTGTAATTATTGTATCGTTGAACCTTCTGCTTGTACTCTGCAGCGGGGTTCAAGGTTCAAGAGTTCACTGTTTCATAATTGGAAGCCTTTTACCAAAGCCACGTAACTTTTGTTGGTCTACATAACCCTTGCATCTTTGAACCTTCATATTGAACCATGTCTTTTCAAGTTCAATGGTTCATGAGTTAAGTTCCTGTTTCAGTAAGTCACTCCTTTGCTTATCTATATGGTCCGATTGGCATGTTTGAACCACCATATTGAACCACGTCCTAAAGGTTCAATGGTTCAATAGTTCAAAGGTTTGGTGATTTTGGTCCCATTTGTTCCCACGGCTTTCTAAGTCGAATTTAGTGGGAAAGTTGGAGGAAATTATGTCAGAAACTCATTATGAGACCAAGAGCTCTAATTTAGTGGAGACTACAGATAATCATTATACTTCATGATGGCACGTGAATATTACTTGCTATTAATGAAGAAATCAGAGTTCACGTCTTTTCAAATATTTTTGGCACGTTTTGTTCCGAGTGATAATTATTCATTCTGGTTAGTGCCATTATTAACCAAGAACAAGCCAAGTTTAGCAAGTTAACATACTGTGCAATGCGAAGGAGGATAGCGCCGGAAGTGTAAGGCTCTTTTTATTCAAGTTTCACAGTGAATTCAGATATCTTGAAGGTGAGTTCTGTTTCCCATATGCTATTCCTAGTTCTTATGCTGGAAAGAAGAATCTCTGGAATTTCTGTTGTTTTCAAAATTCCAAGTGTTTTATTGTAATCTTCCAACTATGTCTTTGAAATCTACATGTTTGGGGGATGAACATGGTCCTGGCCTTACTTATTCTCACTCGGAATTTGGAGATACTGCATTGGTTCAATATGATTTAGAGGAATTTAAAGAAAGAGCTAGAAACCCTATTCAAACCCCTACAATGAAGAAAATTGTAGATAGCGGCTTAATTGAAGCCGCAACCTTTCCTCAGGCTATACTGTGCCCAGAATTGGTTCAAGAGTGTATGAATAGGTACGACCCCCAGGACAAATGTGTTAGAAATACAAACAGGGATGTGTTATTTTATGTCAACAGACAAACCCTCATGTCTGTGATGAAGATACCGCCTAAGGAGGCGTATTCCAGCCTTGACATTACTGCCTCCAATGGGTATTTCTCAGAGAAGAGACCAACTTACAAAAGTGTAATAGCGAGGAACTGGCTGTTAAAATTTCAGAAGGGCAGTTCAAGGTTGCTCAGGCCACTTACCAGAGATCATTTGATAAAAGAAGTAAGGGATATTGTAGTATTGTTACACAGACTGAGAGGCAATCAACATGCCTATTATTGGGAAGATTGGATGTACTTTTTCATACAAGTCATCCTTCAAGGAGAACAATATTTGGATTGGGCCGAAATAGTGGCTGACTGTCTACATCAGAGTTTGAGCAATTGACTGGGCAACAGAGATTTCTATATGTCTTCATACCTGTTCTATTGTCTAGCATCTACAAGAGATTGGTTTGACCTACCCCATGCACCCATAGCTGAAAATAGTAAAATTTATGAATATTATTCACAGTTGCAGAGAAAGAATTGCTATGAAAATTACAAAAGGGTTAATGATGTCTTCACTGGGAAAATGACTTATGAATTGGCAGGGAACCCAGGTAAGAGAATGTCCAGTGAAGCAATGCAACTGATCAGTATCTATGGTAGCTTCTTCATCCAATTTTCTGAGTTCACTTATATCAGAGTTGGAGGATTTGATGGTGAACCTGTGAAGTTACCTAGATATGTGTTTGATCATTTCGTGCTGATGGAGGTATGTAGGCAACTGGCACATGTTGATAAGAAATTTCCATCAAAAAGGGGTTGTGGTATTTCTTTTCCTGTTGAACTTGGGCATTATTCATGCCATTCAAAATCTGATGCCTTGAATTTGGAGGTGAACCTTAAAAGGTTCAATTTTCAATCCTTCACTGCCAGGTCTCAATTTGACAATAAAAGATTTGTCAGAGAGAACCTAGATTCTGGAATAGGACATTCACACCTTCCCAAACTGGAGGATTACTGGGAAGATTGTCCAGATGAATTTGAGGTCAGAAGAAGGCTGTGGTGTAGGTTTTCTTTGGGGCAAATAATTACACTCAATTTAAACATGGACATTTCTGGAATTTCTGATGATGGAGAACAAGTGGTTGATCCACAGTTTGAAAAAGTAAAACACTTACCCATTCCAGAGGTGGACTGGAGCAAAAAGGAAGAAGACATAATTGAAGTTAAAACTCTTCCAGTAATAAGAAGAACTGAGAAATGGCTGAGAGAAAAGAGACAGGGAGAACTTTAGGATAAAAATGTCCAACAAATCTCTTCAATGGTTGGATCACCACTTCCCATAGAGTCTTCTAATCAACCTCTTGCTATCTATGGTGCAGGTGCTTCCAAGCCATCAACTGAGAGAAGCCCTGTCACTAAGAGATCCAGAAGAGTCCTCACAGATATTCTGCCATCTCGTGTTACCAGGTTGAGGACTAAAGGAAAAAGAAAGAAACAGGCTTCTGAAACAATAGTTGTTGATTTGAATTCAGAAGAAGATTCAGAAGGACATATGGGTGACAAGGAGCTAAGCCCAAATAGAATAGAGGAGGTTGACACCGGGTTACAGTCAGAGGCCGTTCTGGAGACCCCTGAAATATTAATGATTTCAAATAAATCCTCTGATGAAGTGAACCCCGAGAAGACAACCTCAACCCCTGCACCAAAATGGCTAGAAAGTTCTATTTCTGATAAGAAAAAAGTGATTCCTTTTGTTGTCCCCTTGGAGGACATGGTAAGCAAATGTTTGGGGAAAACCCCCAAGTCCAAGAGACTCAAAATGACATCCAGAATAAATATTGATCCAAGCACTGGTAACTGGACTGCTGAAATTGCTAGGCCAGTGACAGAGGAAGAGGTGCAGGACCCAATAGTGCATGATTTCACTGTGGAGAAAGTGGATCTCGGTACTGCCTCTAGAGCTACAGATGTCCACCACCTCGAAGCTTCTACTAAGAGGATGGTCAGTTGAACATGGAAAGATGAAAAGGACAAGAAGGAGTTGAAACAAACTCTGCGTTCAATGGCAGAGTACATTGAGGCCATTAACAACCCTAACCCACAACCGATCTCACAGCTTCCCCTATCTATTGACCTAAAATCACCTGTCAACCAAAAGATGAAAGATCAGGTTCATAGAAGCAAAATGGTGACAAAAACATTTAACAGTTGGTTGGATAACATTGAGCAGAAAGGAACTGAATAGATCCGTGAGCTCAAGGGTATATATGACCTGACTACTACCACCGTTGAAGATTTCAAAGCACAGGTCGCTGTTTGGGCGAAAGATGAGGGCAAGTGGATGAATGTAATAAACCAGATAGATGAAGTTCAAAAATATGGGCTGGCAAAGTTTTTGACAGAGAAAAGCCTGACTAGTTTGGACGAGGATTTGTTATATGTGAACAAAAAGAATATTGAATGGAGGAACTCCATATCCCGGCAAGGTCATTTTGAACTCTCAAAGTTAATTAAGGAAATAATAGAATTCACTCAATCGTTGCAAAATGACTTGCAATGTATTGATATTAAATACATTAAAGATGACGGAAAACCAGTGGAAGACGTTAATGCAGTGGTCCAATCTTTCAAAGATAAAATCAGCTTCATCAGAGAAAATGACAATGTTTTAATTGAGGACTTCTCCAGAATTTCTAAAGTTGAATCACTACTTTACCTCTGCATCGACGCACTTCCAGAACACAGAAAAATTTGGTAAAATGCGAAGGGAAAAGGAGGTTTGGAAGTCAAGAATGAAGCATATCGGTATTCCTAACTTCCCGAAGATTCAGGAGTTCGTTGCTGCTTTTCAGGAATGGAAGACCCAACGTGCTTCCTAGGCCACCGATAACAAATCTGGAGATACAAACCCGTCGTCCCAGTCATGACCTCATTGGCTCGGTTTCTCTATTTCAGTTCCTTTATCATGTTATTTTCAGCATCTTGATCTTTTAATTCAGTTGTTAAAAAACTAAATCCCGTATGGGTCAGAGTTATGTTAACTCTGGGTTTAATTTACTCAAGGACATGATTAAGGCATTTATATTTATAGGTTTCTGAAATCTTTGAGGGGGGAGATACAAAAGTTTAGAAAAGAAAGGAAGAAGGAAATTTTTTTGCTAAACTGTTCATAATTTTACATTATGTGATGATTGTCTGAGTAATTTTCATCTGTGAATGAGAAGAAGAAACATTTACTGCTTATTTGGATCTGTGCATCTGAATGTGTGGAATTAGATTTTCTGTGTGAAATCTCCTTTCATCTGGTAATTGTTCTTTATTTGGACAACTTGTCATATATGTTTTATTATTTATTGGTTCAGCAAGCTCGTGTGAATGTATTCATATATTTGAATGTACCAAAAATAGGATCTGTGCACCCTATTATTCATTGTTACTGTATAAATCTATCGCATTCATAACATGGTTATGTATGAATGTTAGTCTGCCTTAAGCATTTTCTGGTTAAAAGTGCATGTGGATAGTTGAATAGATTAAATTCTTTGAAAATCTTAAAGGGAGCTGTACCTAAATTTAGAGGGGAACTAATTTAAAAGGTTCACCCATTTGTTGCTTAACTCATTTGTTCTTCAAAGGAAGGGTATAGAGTCAGAATAAATTATTTTCAGAATAAGGACAAATCTGTTAACCAACAACAGGCTAAGGATGGGATGAGAAGGCCTAGTTGGCAAGGTCGACCTCCTTATCTCCACGAGAGGATGTGTCGGCTCCGCATGTGTCACCCTATGGGGCCGGTGCCTATAGAGAGGTCGCCAGGAAAACCATAGATGGGGGCCGGTTTCTAGTGAGAGATAGCCTGGAAAACCCATGCTAGGACCATATGAGGACACTCTCCCTACTATAACTTAGTTACTTCCACTTTGTTTTGGTTGTTGCCTCTGATGAATTGACTTGTCTTGCTGATGTAACTTGACTTGATGATTTGACTTGTTTTGATGATTTAACTTGTCTTGATGATCTGAGTTGTCTATGCCAAGTCTGTATCTATCTTTTGTATCCCTTGACTCAGTGGAACCTCATTATTATCTCCTAACTCGGAGGGGTGGACCTCAGGGTTCCTCATGGTTGGGTGGAAGAGCTTAATCCATTGGTTTTTCTTGGCCGACCTGATTCGTGATCATTGCAGATGATTCTCTAGTTTCAAACTTGTACCTGCATCCTTAAGAGTAATAATTTTAGTATAATATTATATTGTTGTATATTGTAAACTTACATGATCAGTTATGTAATCTTGTATTTGAACCTTTGTAACTATTCATCTCTACAAATGAATGATGTAAATCCTCTTCTGTTGTATTATAATGTATTCCACTTGTATTGTTATAATTTTATGTTTATCTGATGCAGTTATGTTCCCTAGAGGTGTTAGTTGTACAATTTGTTAAATGTTGTTAATAGTGTAATTTTATCTAATGAATAATGCATTTACTTGATTCAAAAAAAAAATCTGTAAATTTGCTCTTGTTAGTCTAACACTCTAGGGTTGCATGACGGGGCATCACAACTCTACTCTGCTTTTGGACCTTTTTTATTATCTTTCCATCTTTGCTCAAGGACACCTTTTCCATGACTTGACTACAAATATTTATACACTTTAACAACCTTGGAATGATCATCAAGGTCGGCATTACAAACATTTACAAAATAGGTCTTGACCTATTAAAACATTATGCAAAGGGGATAAGTAAAAGTGTATGTGAATCATGCCATGACTTAGTTGGGACTCAAACACAATCTTCCATGCTTCATCACGCTTCCACAATCTGCCAAAGATCTCCACAATCACTGGGATTAACCAGGTCAACCAAAGCTGGTTACACAATATGCTATCTGGGAATAATCTTCAAACACCTTCACAGTAATGATATGAACATGATCAGGAGGTATCCACAAGCACGTTGTAAACATTTGGAGCAACCGTACAAGCCTTAACCACTTTAACAAAAGGATCTTCACACCGGAACACATGAACTTCACTGTCTTCAACTGTCATAAAGGAAAGATAGCTTGCAGACCACCAAACCATGAACCATTGCAATTGTAGGCACCTATAATCATCCTAGACTTCCTTCCAGAACTGCAAAGCTTTGCTGTAGAGGAATGCGGAGCAGCATACTTTCTCACTGTCCTAACTAAACTTACAGAAAAAGAAGGTTTCACTCTGGTGAACACAACTCACTTAGATCTTCATGTGGAGGGCTCAAACCCAGACTATAGCATCCTTAGACATACCTCTACCTTACTTCCAATCCACAGACCATTATCTTCAAGCAGCAATAAATGCGGAGTAGTTTATCGGACTATTCTTTAGCATACAACTCACTATCTCTACTGCACTTCACTGTAACTCACTTGATTTTTTTAGAAAGGCTTATTTTCTCAATATCCTCAACATACAAAGCTTCTAAACAAGTAATAGAATAAGATATAGTTGACACCAATGACAACAAAGATATGTTGACATCAATGACAACACTGATTAGGCACATACTTGCAACATTATGTTTGAGCCCATGCCGCCAAGCACATTTTCCTTCTTCCGTGGCCTTTAGATTCTTCATTTGTGAAGCATTTGTCCTTGAAAACTAATGTGTCTGAGCCACCTTAAAAATGCAACATTTTTATGTTTTAGCCCCCGCCGCCAAGCACATTTTCCTTCTTTTGTGGCCTTCTAATTCTTCATTTGAGAAGCATATTTCCTTGAAAACTAACGTGTTTGACCCACGTTGTAAATGCAACATTTTTATATTTGAGCATCTATTGCCAAGCACATTTTCCTTCTTTTGTAGCCTTCAAATTCTTCATTTGTGAAGCATTTTTCCTTGAAAACTGAGGTGTTTGAGCCACCTTGAAAATGCAACATTTTTATTTTTGATCTTCCGCTACCAAGCACATTTTCCTTCTTTTGTGGCCTTCATATTCTTCATTTGTGAAGCATTTTTCTTTGAAAATTAACGTGTTTGAGCCACCCTTAAAATGCAAATTTTTTATATTTAAGCCCCTGCCGCCAAGCAGATATTCCTTCTCCTATGGCCTTCAGATTCTTCATTTGTGAAGCATTTTTCTTTGAAAAGTGACGTCTTTGACCTACCTTGAAAAATCAACATTTTAATGATTGAGCCCCCACCACCAAGCACATTTTCATTCTTTTGTGGCCTTCAGAATCTTCATTTGTAAAGCATTTTTCCTTGAAAACGGATGTGCTTGAGCCACCTAGAAAATTCAACATTTTTATTTTTGAGCCCCCGTCACCAAGCACATTTTCCTTATTCTGTGGCCTTTAGATTTTTCATTTATGAAGCATTTTTCTTTGAAAACTGATGTGTTTGAGCAACCTTGAAATGCAACATTTTTATTTTTCAACCCCCGCCACCAAGCACATTTTCCTTCTTCTGTGGCCTTCAAATTCTTCATTTGTGAAGCATTTTTCTTTGAAAACTAACGTGTTTGAGCCACCTTGAAAATGCAACATTTTTATGTTTGAGCCCCTGCCACCAAGCACATTTTCCTTCTCCTGTGGCCTTCAAATTCTTCATTTCTGAAGCATTTTTCTTTGAAAACTAACATGTTTGAGCCACCTTGAAAATATAAATTTTTTATGTTTGAGCCCCCGCTGCCAAGAACATTTTCATTCTTTTGTGGCCTTAAGAATCTTCATTTGTGAAGCATTTTTCCTTGAAAACTGATGTGTTTGAGCCACCTTGAAAATACAACATTTTTATTTTCTAGCCTCCGCCACAAAGCACATTTTCCTTCTTTCATGGCTTTCAGATTCTTCATTTATGAAGAATTTTTCTTTGAAAACTGATGTGTTTGAGCCACCTTGAAAATGCAACATTTTTATTTTTGAGTCCCCGCCACCAAGAACATTTTCCTTCTTATATGGCCTTCAAATTCTTCATTTGTGAAGCATTTTTCTTTAAAAACTAACATGTTTTAGCCACCTTAAAAATGCAACATTTTTTATGTTTGAGCCCTTGCCGCCAAGCAAATTTTCCTTTTTCTATGGCCTTCATATTCTTCATTTGTGAAGAATTTCTCTTTGAAAACCGACGTGTTTGAACCACCTTGAAAATGTAACATTTTTATGTTTGAGCCCCTGCCGCCAAGCACATTTTCCTTCTTTTGTGGCCTTTAGATTCTTCATTTGCGAAACATTTTTCCTTGAAAACTAACGTGATTGAGCCACATTGAAAATGTAAGATTTTTATGTTTAGGGTTTAGGGTTTAGGGTTTAGGGTTTAGAGTTTTAGGTTTTAGGGTTTAGGGTTTTAGTGTTTTAGGGTTTAGGGTTTAGGTTTAGGGGTTTAGGGTTTTGGGTTTAGCGTTTTAGGGGTTTAGGGTTTTAGGGGTCTAGGGTCTAAGGTTTAGGGTATAGGGTCTAGGGTTTTAGGGTCTAGGGTTTTGGGTTTAGGGTCTAGGGTCTAGGGTTTAGGGTCTAGGGTTTAGGGTTTTCGAGTTTCAGGTGTAGGGTTTTCAGTTTTCAAGTTTAGGGTTTTCAGGTTTAGGGTTTAGGGTTTAGGGTTTAGGGTTTTAGGGTTTTCAAGTTTTGGGTTTAGGGTTTTCGGGTTTCAGGTTTTTAGTTTTCGGGTTTAGGGTTTTTAGGTTTAGGGTTTTAGGGTTTAGGGTTCTAGGGTTCTAGGGTTCTAGGGTCTAGGTTCTAGAGTTTAGGGTGTAGGGTGTAGGGTTTCAGGTTTAGGGTTTTAGGGTTCTAGGGTTTTAGGGTTCAAGGTCTAGGGTTTTAGGGGTTAGGGTTTCAAGTTTTAGAGGTTAGGATTTCAAGTTTTAGGGGTTAGGGTGTAGGGTTTTAGGGTTTAGGGATTAGGGTTTCAGGTTTCAAGTTTAGGGTTTAGGGTTTAGGGTTTCAGGATTCAGGATTAGGGTTTCAGGTTTCAGGTTTCGGGTTTCAGGTTTCAGGTTTCAAGTTTTCAGGTTTTAGGGTTTAGGGTTTAAGGTTTAAGGGTTTAAGGGTTTAGGGTTCTAAGGTCTAGGGTCTAGGGTCTAGGGTTTTCAGGTTTTTGGGTTTAGGGGTTTAGAGTTTTAGGGTTTAGGGTTTTGGGTTTTGGGGTTTAGGGTTTTAGGGTTTAGGGTTTGGGGGTTTAGGGTTTAGGGTTTAGGGTTTTAAAAAAATTTATAAGATTATAAAAATTATAAGAATATAAAAATTTAAGATTATAAAATTTAAGATTATAAAAATTATAAGATTATAAAAATTATAAGATTATAAAAATTTAAGATTATAAAAATTATAAGATTATAAAAATTTATAAGATTATAAAAATTAAAGATTATAAAAATTTAAGATTATAAAAATTTATAAGATTATAAAAATTTGACGGAGAAAAATCCTAAGGAAGAGAAACGACAGATTAAAGAGAATGCATGAAATTTTTAAAAAGAGTTTGTTCAAAACATGTTTCGCCTATTGAAGGCTCATCAGTTGAACTCAAATGAAAAAATTACATGATGGGAGGGAGTATTTAAAGTGTGTGGAGACAAATCCACAAACACTAAAAAATTCTGAAAAAACTCCAAAAAAACCTGTTTAAAAAGAAGGTGATTTTCTAAAATTGAAAAAACACTGGAAGTTAGTGATTTTCCAATTCGAAAAAACCACAAGAAGAGAAACAACGGTTATCTTTTTTAAAACGTTTTTCTTTTTGCAAAAGACATATCCTTTTGCAAAAAAGAAAAAATAAAGAAATAGTTAGAATTAAAGTTATGAAAGTTTAAATTTAACTTTAATAAAAACTATAACAATAATTGAAACTATACAAAAATCTGCTTCTTGTGAGGATTAGAAAATCTGCTTCTAGTGAGGAAGGAGCCTAGTCGTCATGGATTTTGCCAACAGATTCGTGGATGTGGAATGTGGCTGAGCGCTGGAACTTTTTGGCAAAGCTGAAAAAGTTCAGGGTTTAGGGTGGCCCCCAGGTTCATCACTTTAGTGGGTTCACTAAAGTCAAGTTTGAAGACCAGGGGGTCCTCTTTCTTATCTTATGCGTAAACACCTGATGAAGAAGCGTTGACTTGTCCTTCTTAGAAACAAAACTGAAGCATGGAAGCAAGAAATTTCTGGGATAACCGCAAGCACAAAGTCTCTGATAGAAAAGCATCTTGAGTCTGCCAAAGCCTGCAGGCACAAACTCTCGAAGAAGGTATCATCGCAGTTCGTTGATAATAAAAGATCTTTTCTGATGCAGAGGGTGCTAGGATCTGAAGGGGATATACTGATAGGCATTAAGCTCCTTCTGAAAACAAGAGGTGGAGAGAATGCCAGTAGAAGAGAAGCTGGGTCCCTTGAAGATAGAAATATCCAAAAGAATAGTATGGGAATCTGAGATGCAAGGATTAATTTTGATCTCGAGATATATGCTCTGATAGGCGGAGAGGTAGTGTTGGAGAGACTCTTCTAAACCGGACCAAATGCCAAAGGCATCATCAATATATCTCTTGTAAAATAAAAGAGGAGATATCTAACAGAGAGGAGAGTTGTCGTTCCAAGTGACATAGAAAAAGGCAAGCGTAGACAACGGCAAAATTACTTCGCATAGTAGTTCCTCTGATCTGCCTGTAAACCAAACCATTAAACTCCAAAAAGTGGTAGTGAAGGACCAATTCTACCAAACCCATGATCAAACTGATAAGCCGAAGATCTAGCTTATGCTTAGCAAAGTAGAGGGTGACCATTTCATTTAATGCAGAGAGCCCCGCAGCAATAGGGATGCTGGGGTATAAGGATTCTACATCAAAGGAAAAGAGAAGGCAATTATGAGGAAAGTTAAGGTTTTGAAGATCACAGAGAAGGGATAAAGAGTCAGCAAGGTTGTTGGGTTGATTAAGCAGAATAGGCAATAGAAGATAATGTAAAAATTTTGAGGCAGGTTCAAGTAAGAGCAAATGGGCCTTCCTACTAAGATAGGCTTGTGGATTTTGGGCAGAAGGTAGAAAGCACAAGGTCTAACTTTGCTGAGGGGAATTTTTAATAGATAAATTCTAAATGCCTTTCAGAAAGAAAGCTTATTGTGGATAAATTGCCACGGAACATCAGAAGCAGGAATAGGAAAATAGACTGTTGAATTAGAAAGCTGACGAAGACCTTCGCAGGAGTACCAAGAAGTGTCTAAAATAACCAGACCCAAGTTTTTATCAGCTGGTTTGATCACAATCAAAGGATTCTTGTGGAGAGACTTCAAAGCTTTGAGGAGTCTAGAAGGTAGCATTGGTTTAGAGTTGAGAGTAACAGAAGCTAAACGTTTAAGCAGAATATTTTCTCTAGATCTGAGGATTTTAGCAAGCTCATAGACTTCAACTGGAGGATTCCAGGAAGAATTAGAGCTATGGAAGTGTGGAGGAAACACTCCAGAAAAAGGTAAGTTTGAAGAAGCAAGAACATCAGGATTTGGGCCAAAGAAGGTGCGGAGCCAGATACGTCTGGCAAAAGAGCAGAACTCATCAATGATAGCATGAAGAGACATCATGGGGGGGGGTCGGGGAATGAATTTCAACCTGAGGCCAAGAACTTTTTTCTCATCATAAGAAAGTGGTCGAGAGGAGAAGTTATGAATGGCCGAATTAGAAATTCGGCATTCAACCTCTAAGGAGAACTTTCTAGAAAAAATGACAAGAGAAAATAGAGCTTGGTCTATAACTGCCCCACAGAGGCCTAAGCGGAAGCGTTGCCGTTTGGAGCCTGGAGTGAGCTCTGAATCAGATTCTGCCTTCACTTCTAGTTTCACCTTCGGCTTCGACTGCGGTTCTGGATGCTGCCATGAAAGCTCTGATTGCCACGCTGAAAGTTCTGATTGCTTTGTTGTTGCTGCTTTTGCTTTGCTGTGGCGGAGGAGGAAAGCAGTTCTGCAAATTGTACAGAACAGTTCCTGCTCTGGAGAGATGGGGATTTTGAGCACCACCTTCCAGAGACAGCTGAGGTGCTCTTCTTCTGGGTAGTGTTCCCCAGATGAACTCCATTTTTTGGTTGCGGCAGAGGTTGCACATTAGGCGTAGGTAGCAGAGGAGGCCTTGGATCAAGCTTAGGCTGTGATTGGGGTGTCATTTGCTTAGACACGGGAGGATTCTTCTTAGAAAGAGAGGATTTCGGTTCAGCAGAAGAAATCTTTTTGTTGGAGCAGGATAGAAGAGAACAAACATCTTTCAATTCTTTCTGTAGAGCATTGAATTTGGCATTCAACTTATCGTTGATAAGTTCTGCGATGGACTTCTCAATTAGAAGTTGATCTGCATCAGATAAGGCTTCATCTCGGACGGATTGTCTCATAGTGGCAGCAGCATCTTGAGCAGATCTTTTAAGAGTCTTCTCTACTAAGAAAGAGTTGCAGAGAGATTTGAATTGATTTTTGGCAGAAGAGCCAAGAATCTGCCGGGACAGAAAAAGCTCCAAAAAATTGTTGATTCTGAAGAGAAGTGATGGTGGTGGTAAGAGACGCTGAAAAAGAAGAATCGAACTTCTCAATGTCAGAAGTGTGATTCTTCGCAGCGATCTCCATAGCGGCAATATAACCATCCAGAAACTTCCGATTAACATTGGCTTGGGCAGATTCAAGCGAGGAGATCAGTAAAGCGTTGCCTTCAGGATCGTTGATGGTGATTTTTGGAGGCTTCACTTGGAGATTCTTTGGAAGAGTCCCAGACTCACGAAAAGAAGTGAGTTTAGCAAGAAAAGTGGAGGAAC